>NGZR01000001.1:2500000-3750000 GCA_002197995.1 Gaeumannomyces sp. JS-464 | reverse complement strand
TGCATCACACCTAGGTCGGCAGATCCAAGGGCAGGACCCGAAGACGAGGATGAGGTAAAAGAGGTCCGTGTTGGAGCGGTTTGGTTAGTGCATGCACCCCCTCTCCCATCCCCCAGGTCTGGACTTTTCAGAGGGACATCTCACGGGGATGTTTATTTCCACAGAACGCCACCTATTGACTGACAAAGTCGCACAATAAACAAAAAAGCAATGATCACGGCGAGACAAAGAATGGGAGCCATATCGCCACCACCCACTGTCAATCAATCAACCTCGGGTCGGCGACTTGGCGGGGCGACAAAGCCCATTGATTGAGGATCCAAAGCTGGAGAGGGCGCCCGACGGAAAAGCAAGGGCCAGAAAAAAGGGATGTGCGCGACGAGTTCCCCGCTGCAACGCACATCCGGACTGAGGATCAATGAGCTGTCATTTTTATTTATTTTGGCGGCTTTTTTTTCCTTTGATGCAACATTCAGTTTTTAGTGAATCGGACGAGACATTTCGCTGATCCTCGCCTCTTTTGGTGACTTTTTTTTATTTCCATTAAAATCTCGGGATTTTCTCGTCCCCTCTCCACTTCTCCTGTTTTGCACGCCTGTCTGCTCCATCTCAACCGCAATGCTTCCGCGGACATTGCCTCATGGTTTTTCCATCTTCTCAATCCTTTGTTCCTAGCTGCTATCCCTTCACACAAACATACACGACATGGTGCCAATGATTGCCCATGCCCGTCCCCATCTTTCCTGTCATTGGTCCCGGCTCCGCGGTCCCTGATGCAGTGGTGATCAAAAAGGGGTAAAGTGGGGGGTCTTGTGGCGGGCGAACACTCAAGGAGACGCGTTTTGAGCTCTTTTTTTCTAGCATCCTTCTCCCTTTTTTCTCAAACAAATGGTCTTTTTCTGCTTTGCTTCCTTTTTCCATTCCAGTCGCACACATCCATGTCGCAGCTTCCAGCTTCTGGGGAACGAACCCGGGCTAGAAGGAGCGGTTAGGCTGGCGGCGGCGTTGGCAGCAAGAACAGGAACTGGATGGGGGAGTCTTTCGCACTGCTCCTTTAACCTTGCATTAGCTCACATTTTCAGCCAAAGCCAAGCAGCCGGGTCGTTGATCCGTCGACTTGTGCCCGGACCACCCCTGAACAATCTAATTGATAACACGAAAATCTTGATCTCGTGTCTGTGTGCGGCTGTTATTTTCTTCTGGTCTGCTGAACGTTTGTTTGCTTTTTCTTTGTGTGGTAGCCTGTGACTTGTCGTACCCTTGCACACACAAGGTTTTTTTTTTTTTTTTTCTTTCTTTCTTTTTCTTGTGTTCTTGTGTGACATTGACTCCAAGGGACTGACATTGCTTGACTTCGGTTCTCTCGGGCCCTTGCATGAGCGAACGGCCGCTTGGTCGACTCTGTTTCGGCCAGTCGCGCATCGCCACTACATTTTTCTGTTTTAATTATTATTTCAATTATTTTATTTTCTTCCCCCAACCGTGTGACCGCTGCCGCCACGCCCCCCCATTTTCTTGTTCCACGCTGTTTGTTCTGTGCTCGCTCTTTTAGCGCACCCGTTTCGCCATGAACTAGAAGCTACGAGACGGAAAGCATGCTAGTTTAGCACCCTTTTTGCTCACCATTCATTACCTAACAACTATCCGTCTAGCTTAGCTGTCCGTTCGCTCCACCGAACCTGGCAAAAACCTACGCGGAGTATGCGCCGCCTGGCCCCGCCTGCTTGGTTGTCATTCTGCATGGACATGGCCGCCGGTGTTTGCCCATGGGGAAGGGGAGGGGGTGTGCTGTGCGTTATGTGTGCGTGGATGTGCCCCTATGGCTGGCTGCCTGGGCCTGACTGTGTCCTCGCCGAGCTGCGTTTGTGTTCTTTTTTGTGGACGGACGAACCGAAGCGGACGGGAACGTGCACCTCTCTGTTTCGTTCGTACCTGTTGTTATTCCCCCGGACCACCCCGTCACACGACAATGGACCGGTTGCACAACGAATTGGGGCCCGCGGGGAGGGGACTCGAGGTGCAGTTCCATCTGGTGTAGCCAGCCTCATTTCCCGATTTAGCACAGATCAACTTACAGCCACCTAGCAAGCAGCAGCGAGGAGGGAAAAACGAGCTGCGAGCCGTCCCCCAAAAAAAACAAACCGAGGAAAACCACCTTTGACACGAACACGTCCGTCTCCTGCGTTTGTGTCCACGCATTCCCGCATCATGTCAATGCTCTCGCTGCTGCGGCTGCTCAGCCCGGACAATGGCACGTCCACGTACTGCCTTTGCTACCCAACAGAAATAAGAAAAAAAGAAAAAAAAAAAAAAAGAAAAAAAAGGGTGTAGACTTGGAAGATCCACAAAAGAGGCTGATGATCCTTCTGCACGTCTGTCCCCCGGATTTGTCAAGCTCGCTTGGGCATCCCTCCAACTGCCAGCGGCCTCGCTCCTGCTTCTGTGCTCAGAACAGACGGCAAAAAGGGGACGGGCGGGCTGGAAAATCCGGTCATGGGACTTGGCCAAGCTGCGTCCACTCTACACACACACACTCTCTCTCTCCCCCTACCTTGCTCAGCCGCCCGCTGATACCCGCTGCCCGGTAAAATTGCACGGGCGTCTGTTTGATGATGGGCCGCCTACCTTTTGCTACCATAGACCCCTCGCCACCCCATTCTAGCCGGCCCTGCTCGTCCGTGTTGCGTGTTTGCTTTCTCCCAAGCCCCGCCCCTTGTAATATCAGGCCCTTCTCGGATCAGATGGCCGCCCACATCCAGACACACAGACAGCTTGGGAGCGACGCCAGCCATGGTGGTTAGTGATATAGGTTTTCTTTTTTTTCCCCCCCCCCCTCTCTGGGTTTTGCCTGCCATCCCTGAGGTCGGAGCCAGCTCATCAGATCGAAGCCTGGAAAACGCCTTGGCGGCAATCTAGTGCCTCGTTGTCGGGTCAGCCTGTATTCCGGATTTGCTAGGGGCACAAACACTAGGTGCTGCTCGCCGAGCCTATCGGTGTCCGGTGAGCTCTGCAGTACGTCACCATCTAACCTGGGAATCTTGGACAGGGCGAAAAACAAACTTCAAATTGCAGCGAGCGAAGAAAAACCAGGCTGAAAAAAGGCGCGATCTGTAGATGGGTACGTTGTTCAATTGTACTGGTACAAGGTCTAATAGTAATAGTAGTATGAAAAAAACCAGGGGTATCTCTCTCTTCTCTCCAGGCTAGAGTCGGGCCCGAGAAAATCTGGTTCTCGAGGGTCTGCCGAACATCCGCCGACGGCCTTCGTGCATCCAAAAATGATTGAAGCAGCGCTGTGAACAAACGAGAAGGATAGATGGGAGTGGTGTGCGAACGGGGAAAAAAAGCATTCGATCCCTCCTCTCCCCGCGAAGGGAGAACGGGAGGGAGCCCAAGCGAGGAGCGAAAAGAAAAGGCAAAAACAAAAGCCAAACCGCAAGTCTATATGCAAAACCCAAAAACAGAGACATTTTTTCTTTTCCTCGCAAGCCCATTTTTGAAAACCAATCCCATGTATATCCAGCATATTATATGGGGTCCAACATCCTCAGTCGCATCAAGAAATGCAGTCCCCTCTCTTTTTCTTTTTGTAAACCAGAAGGGCCCACGACGGCCTGGAACTCCTCCCTGAGGAGTCAAGGGCGGATGCGTCGAAGAGATCGTGGCCGGACACGTCGTTAGGAAGGAATCGACCGGGAAAATGACGCTTTTCTGGGACGCGTGTCGCCTGTTTTGTTTTTTCTTCTCGAATGACCCCGAGAAAAATGTGTTTTGGTTTGCCGAGAGAAGTGAGAAACCGACACCGTCTATAGTTGAACGCCGCGCGAGACCGAAAGGAGAAATGACGAAGAGAAAACAGCTGAAAAGGGGCAGCCGAGAATTGGAGAGAAGCCAGGGCGGAATGTGCGAGGATGGATGATTTATCCCTTCGAATGCCGTGGTGTGAGACCTCCCGCGTTGTCTTCCTCTCGATATCTGTTTGCCACCCTTACGACCTGCTGCTGGGAAGCAAGGCCGGGCTGAGACGGTGTGTTGTGGGTGTTGATTGTTGTGTGGGCGTGTACGTGTTGGCGGCGAGCCAGAAAATGTATTCTTCAAAATGACAAGGAAATGGGAAACAGATAAAGGAAAATGCGGGATTAAAACGGGTGTAAGGTTGATCTGATATCCGGAAAACCAGGCGTATCGAGC
The DNA here is from genome assembly GCA_002197995.1 of Gaeumannomyces sp. JS-464. NCBI lineage: Eukaryota > Fungi > Ascomycota > Sordariomycetes > Magnaporthales > Magnaporthaceae > Gaeumannomyces > Gaeumannomyces sp. JS-464. Next base: position 3,745,809 of record NGZR01000001.1, on the reverse strand, counting down.
CGGTCGGAAAGAAGTAGAACCAAAAATTGAACAGGCTTGCGCTTTGGTGGTGTACAGAAGGTGGGCGGCGCAGCTGCTTGGTCGAGAGGACTTGATTGCAGGCGCGGCCCGAAATTAGAAGGCATGTTGGTGTTGTACAGCTGACGGCAGCGTCGTTTAATGGTTGACTTAGCGGCCATGGTTGTGTGCGTGTTGTGGGAGAGGATCCACACGGTTAATGTCGGAGGGGAAAAGTGGCTCGAGAAGGAAGAGAAGACAAGCCGACATTGGGTCCACCGTTGTGAAGCAAGGCCGCGTGTTGACCGCAGACACACGCTGTTTCGCGTCCAAAAGAGGGACGAAATAAAAAGTGTGTGCGGCCTTAGGTTTGTCCAAATGCGTGTCGTGTTTGCATGCGCGATGTGGTTGGTGGTAGATCGCATGCACACACACAAAAGACCCGCGATGCCGGCTGATTTGACCGAGCGCACCAAAATAAATCGGCACGAAAAGGGTCACTGTCGACTCTTGCCCGCAGGTCGCGCCGTCGTGGGCTTCTCCGGGGAGGGATGGCCACGAGACGCCTTACCTGGGCTTCGGCGGGGAGGCTTAGGCACGCCCGTGGTGTCGTATGCGCCGCGGCCCATCGGGGTGACGTATTGTGTGCTGGAGACGGCCATTGTGGTGAACTGTGGGAGAGATCGGGGCGTCTCTGGGGCAGGGAAGAAGCCTAGAGTGGAGAGAGAAGAGTCTTGTGTAAGTCCCATGGTTGCTCGTTATGTCTCTAGAGAGATGCTTTGTGAGGTGGTGATGATAGGGACTCTGGGAACCCCCAGGCCATCAAAACGTGACGGCGCCATGGCGGTCTTATATCCATCCACCTGTCCACGGTGATGGGACCGGTGTGCGCACGTCAAAGGCCAAAAAGGTATCGTTGGGCAAAAATAAGACCAGAGCGAGGAGGGCATGGCGGTGGACAGGGGTCGCGGCAGGCCGACAGCAAATCCGCTGATTCGACCTGGGCTGGAAGCAGCGGCCCACGTCTGGTTGGGCAGGATTTCTGACTCACCAAAAGGAACGAGGGTTTGCTTTTTTCCCTCTTTGAGCAGTCGAGGACAGCTGGGATTGGTAGCAAGGGGGAGTGTGCGAGGCGGTGTTGCTGCAGCACGCGGGGAGCGGAGGGGACCAAAAAGTCTTGGTTGTTGTGTTGTCAGACCCTCTTTCTCTCGTTTCTGGGCTTCCGACAACCTTGGGTTTTTTGTGGCAGGTACGGAGTCAACGATGGGCAAAAACCCCAGCACAGCTGAAAAACTCCAGGCGGCACCGAAAACGCGGGTGAGATGGAGCAAGCCCGGAGCAAGCCCGGCAAGAGGTGTCTAGCTCTCTTCACAGCCTCCCAGCCCTACGTGATGCTGATGCTCCGCGTTGTCGACGAGAGTTCGGGGTCGATCGTTGCGGTCGAGTGCGTTGACTCGGGCTGGCGTTATCTTCGAATGGCGGTCGGGGACTGCTGCGCTGTCAGGAACAGTCTGCAGGAGGTCGCAGGGGAGGTTGCAGCTCGAGGTGTGGATCTAGCTGGAAAAAATGATGTCGGCCTAGGCGAGGGTGTCGTTGTTGGTACAAGCGAAGGTCGGTGACGGGCTGACGTTGGCGTGGCTGCTGGTTGCAGGAACGGTAAAAATCGGTGGGAAGTTTGCACCTCGGGTGGTTTAATATTCTACACTGCGACAGGAAAGGACGCAAACAAGAGACAAGAGAAGATGGTATTAGGAGGAGATAGCCTCTAAAAGTTGTGTGAAGACGGCAGGACGGAAGAGGGAGGGAAAGTTAAGGGGTGTGTCCGTGTCTTATATGAATCAACCGACGGGGGAATTATTTTTTTTCTTTTCGCTGCCGGACTCCTTCGTTTGGCATGGCGCGCCGCACATACACGCACACAGCACAGCGCAGCACACACACTCATCGCCCAGACGGGTTGCCCATCTCCCCTTTCCATTACTGGCGTCAAGGTTGCTAAGAGCTGGGCCCCCGGTCGGCCTGGCTCTCCCAATTCACATCCATGTCGGGGGGGCCCGCCAGAAGGAGCCGGATGTGTGCGCTGCTTGGCTTGCTGGGACGACGGGTGTACCTGACCTGAAAGAAGGACGGGGCCACAACTGGAGCTGGCCCCCCTGTTGCGCGTACCTGAACCTAGCCTTTTTTTTCTTCCTGTCCCATCAGGCATGCACCCTGGCTGATCCGAACTGTACCGGGATGTACGGTACACCTGGGTGGGTGGTGTGTCTCTGGCCACGCCCCCTTCCTCCTGGGCGTGTCCCAGAACCCTCGCCGTCTTGTCAAATTTAGGCCCCAGGACCTGGGGAGACACGCCCAGGGCGCGGCCCAGCGTCGCTCTGGCGCCGGCCGACTCGCGACTAGTCCCGTTTGGGCAGTGGGTGGGGCGGTAGAGCATTCGCGGGCAGGGTCCGGGAGAGGTGGAGCTAGCGCGAACACGCTCAGTGTAATTTTCTGGCCCAGTGTCCCCTTGTGCCTTCCATGTCCCTTCTCCCTTTGGCCTGCCCGCCCATCAACCCACTCCACCAGGCCCTGTTTTGGAAGCCCTGCTCGAAGTTTGCCAGAAGGCGCAGAAGCCTTCGGTCGCCAGCAAGGGCCAGGGGAGGGCTGCCCGCCAGCGGGTGCGGTGGAGATCGCCCTTCCCCCATCAATCAAATTTGTCCAGACGAGCGCGCCGTCCTTCCTGATGAGGCCGTCGGCCAGTCCACCCTGACCAACAAACACCCTGTCTGGGAAATTTCTGCATTACTTTTATCCTTCTCACTCTCTTTTTATGACTTGCCGATTTCCTGGGTGCGCACGACTAGCGACAAGTTCAGCACGGGGAATGCTCCGTCGGCGGCCAGCGGGCTGCTTTCCGCGCCGCCATTCACCTTCGATTTGCTCACACGGCACAGCCAAGCTCTGCCCTCGGTGCCGCCTCTTCTGCCCCATTCGCCCAGGCCCGTGTTTTGCCTCCTCCAACGGAGCAAATGTTCAGCCTCGGCTAAGACTTTCCATATTCCAATCGGAGAGCTACACTGGGCCTCGCGTGTGACGTCTGGTGTTCCGCAGCGTGTTTTCTTGCTCATCACCCTCTTTTTCTTTTCTTTTTGCTTATTTTCTCGTTTATCCTGGTGAATGTGTGCCTTCCCTTCCTCTCCCAGCCCGATGTGAACGGCTCTATTTCGTGGCGCAATCGGCTGTGCCCCCTAGTCTCGGCTCAATGTTGAGTACCAGCAGCCTATCCCTAGCCCCAGGTTGCTCACGTTCCGACCGTCGCCCCGATTTACGACCTAGCAGGGCGCCATGTTCGCCTGCCTCCTGCTCGTTTCTGCTTCGGATTTTCTGGACCCTTCACCCCATGGTTACCAGCTGTCCGGAAAAGACAGGCATTCATGCCGCAGGTTGCATCTCGCAGAAATAGCAGGCAGGGACTATAATAATAAGAAACCTAGTCTAGTTGCAGAACGAAGAAAATTTTTCCATTGCCTTCCGTCTCATCAAATGCGGGTCTGAAAGCCACGCCGGCATGGACCAGGGCGCCGCGGAAGGCTTGTTTGATAACGACGGCAGGCCTTCCGGGAAAGGGTGCTCCTGGGAGAGGGAAACGAACTTTATGGGATCAACGAGAAAGAAAGAAAAAAAAAAAAAAAAAAAAGAGTTCAATGAGAAAAAGATATGCCAGAATAAGGTAAGAAGAAAAGAAGGAAGAAGAGGATCCGACCACGGGCGTGCGTTGCTATTCAAAGCTGCTAGTGTTCGGTGTGACGCCGAAGATGAGAATCGTCCCCCAGGCAAAACGAAAGGGGCGCCGTCGATGCTAGCAGGTAGCCTTAGCTAGCCGCTAGAACCGTGAGGCTGGGGATACACAAGCAAACGCCGCATCTTGCATCTTCTCGGGAGACGAAAACCGCAGATCCGACAAGACCGTATTCTCGGATTGCCAGCCCATGAGGAAAAAAGGACATCAGAATGGCACGGCTGGCTCGGGAGCTGCATGTTGCTGTCGCCCATTGATCGAACGACCATGCCATCCTTGACTGACGGCACACCACCACCGATTACCTAACGCGGGCAGGACAGGGCAGGGCATGGGGAGGAGACACACTGTCAGACAGGACGTCCTTTGTGCATGCAAAGTCATACCACACCTCACGGACAAGCGAGCCCAGGAGGCCGGAAGGCACTAAGCCAGAAGCGCGCGCCGGACGGTCTGGACGATTTTCGTCGGTCGCTTATCACCCGCAAGCCACCACCCACTTCTCTGGAACGATGGAAGGGGTGGTCGCTGGGCTGGCTTGAAAAAAAAAAAAAAAAAGGGGGGGGGGGCGTGCGTCAATTGACGAGAAAGACAGAGAGAGAGATGTGCTCTCGCCTCCCTGCAGCCTAACCATAAAGAAAAGCCGCGGATGGCGGGAAGAAAAAGGAAGCCAGCAGCAGCCCAGCAGCCCAGAAAAAGCAAAAGGAGCAAATGCCCAAGCAGGGCCCAGAACATGGGATGACGAGGCATCCCGACCGGGCATGACAGACGAGGCTGCACAAGATGGGCCGTGCCTAATTTCAAGGTTTAGGTTTTGGTTTGCTTCACATCTCGACCTCGCTTCCCGTCCCCAAGTTTGGAAGGACATGCTACGCGGGAACACGACCTCGTTACTCGAGCAAAAAAAGAGGACGGTGGGAATGTGTCATGTTCGGGACGAACCCAATATTCTGGCGTGGCTGTTAAAAGAGGAACGCCTCGTGGAGACAAACACCAAACAGACAGATGACTCGCACAAACACTGTTGCTAGTAATGGATCCCCCGACAAAAAGGCAACCTGCAGAAACGGACTCGTTGTGCTTGTAATTTTTTTTTTTTGCACTGTCGGTGGCAGGGCACACAAACACTTTGCGAGCGAGGAAAAAAAAGAGACATGGTGACAGGCGCCACACGCGAGGCAACGAGGATGTTCCCGAAAGTGGATATTATGTGACATGTGGCTCGTTCGGGACGCTGCCGTAAGATGACATTCAGGCGCAGGGAAAGGCGGCCGATATGGGGCAGAGAAGAAGGGAACGGAGATTACACGGTTTTGGAAAAAGAAAAAAAATCATCTCGGGCGGGGCGGGAAGGAATCGCGCCGCGTGTGCCAGTGTATGTACGATGCGTTTGCGTGTGGGAGAGAAAGAGAAAAGCGAGAAGGGAAATCGGAGGTGTGTGTGGAGACGAAGGGAAAAAAAAAAAAGGACGGCGTAGGTTTGAACATGTCGATTGTACCGGTACGGTTCCATCGGCCGTCTTGGTGGTCACCGAGAAGGGCACCAAATCGTGTGGATACCCCGGCGATGCGGGAATGGCCCGAATGAGGGACCCGGCTGGGATGGGGGATGGGTGAGATGCGATGGGCTGGCGATGGGCGACAGCGGACCACGACCTGACATCCAAGCGGAATCTTGCTGCGGCGAGCCTGCGACGAGAGAGATAAGAAGAAAAATGGTACATGTTGTCCTGTACCACAAGTGAACCGAGACCTTGCTGATACCAGGACGCGGCGTGGCCCTGGGCGTGGAGGCACGGCGTGGGATGTCAGCATCCAAAAAAGAAAAATATCTCTCACGCCTCCCTCCCTCAGTCTCGTCGTACTATCTGGTACTGGATGTACCCTCTCTCTGTGCTGCCCGCTCCCCCACCCACCCACTCACGCCCGCGCGCCCTACCTAATCAATCTACGCATCTCGTTCGTGACGGAGATGTGCTGCAGGCGACGAGATTCCATGCCATGCGGTCGTGAAACGAGGGGGAGCAGCAGCGATGGGGAGGGTGGTAGTGCTCGTGGTTGCGTCGTGTTGCAGTCTGATGCCCATCCTTGATGTGCCGAGAAGAAGAACAAGAGGGAGGAAGAACGCATCTATTCTTAGAAGATGCAGGATTGCCGCCGCCGCGCCCCGTCCAACATGTTCGTCTCGGGATACTTATGATCTTCTTTTTTCTTGTTCATGCTCCACGTGTTACACCACCACCACTTCCCCTGCCCTTACCTTACCGTAAACACGCATGCTTATACTGAGGCCGACTACCCTGCCCTGCATATTCGGCGCGCGGCCGACCTGCATTGCATGACGAGGGGGATGGGACGCCGGCCGAGAAAGAAAAAAAAAGGACGGAACAGGAAATAAAACCAGATCGGTGGTTCCGCGAAGGCTGGCTGATGTGGTGGGAGGGGCGGGAGAGCGACAAGAGCTGAAAGACGAAAACCAGATTTGCGGCGATGCACTGCATATCGCTGCTGCGGCCCAGGGAGAAAACAAATAAGCCCGAGAGAACCAGCAGCCCCGAGCGCAGGAAAATCGCACATCACCAAAATAAAATGCTCCGGTCATCTGTCGCGTCCCTCGAGATGGAGCTCGCGGTCGTGGAACCCGGAAGGACAGCAGCAGCTGCGGCCGACCGAGCGAGCGACGGCGCAAGGGCCCGCTCCGCCGCCCGACTTGTCCGCTTTTGTTTTTCGCCTGTTGGTGGCCGCCGGCGGAAACCTGTGCTGGTTACTGTCATTGTCATGCATTAAAAATCCATCGGCATCTCGTCATCCGCCGCGCCCTCCCTTGTTTGTGAATTACGAGATATTTCACACCGGTCTGCTACACAGGCAAATTTCATTTTACTGTTGCTCCAGGCAGAAGTGTAACTGCGCATCATCAGCCCACGCCTCATCTTCTTGTTTCTGTATTGTTGATTACTTTTTTTTCTCCCTTCTGTGACTCTTTGATACAACCCACAACCCCTTCTCGACCATACCCCGTTGCCAACCTCGCTCTATGCGCGTCTGCGCTGGCCGACTGGCTGGCAGGCCAGCTGGCTATACCTAATCATGATGCAAGATGAGGCGCGCGCCCTGCAATCAGAATCATGACGCATCTCCCCTCATTGCTTCTGGTTGGGCTTCTCTTCTTTTTTTTCGACCGCATGCACAAGCAGGTTTTCCGTCCCCCTCGCACTACCTAGGTACTCCCCTGCTGTGCTTCCCACCAAAGAAAGCCTCAGCACCCGAGCGTTTGGGAGCGTCTCGTGTTTCCCCTGACACGTGCCATACCCCAAACTCGCGACCTCTCCAATAGCGTGCTGAGTCCCCGGAACAAACGGGACGGCCAAGAACAGCAGCAGGCCGAGCGTAGCTATCTTTGGGCTCCTGTGCAGCCTTTGTGCCGTAGGATCAGGGGGAGAATCCAAGTAGGCTGGCTGGCTGGCTGCCCGCGTCCGCCCACCCCCTCCATCTGCGCGTGTATAACGTGGTATCGACCTAGGTCGGCCAGGTCGGCCAGGTCGGCGGCCGCCCTGTTCCTGCCTCCTCCGCTTAGACAAAAACATGTGGCGACGACGGTGCGCGTGGGAAAAAGCGATACGGATCGACATGATACCCAAGGCGTCATTGCATCGCACGCCCTCTGTCGCCTCACAGAGGCGACACAGAAACCGAGAGGATGAACAGAATGCCACAATACCCAAGGTAGGCTGACGACAGCCAACATAGCCCGTGGCGGCTGCCTCACCAGCTCACCCAGCTCGGCCCGACCAATCGAGGCATTTCCGCACACACCCTGCCCTGCCCTGCCCACCCCAGAGTCACACTTTTTTTTTTTCATGCAACCTATCCCGATGCATTATTTTCCGCGCTCCTCGCGCATTTCCCACCTGCCAACCCCGGCTTTTCAACGGGTTGGATTCATCGTCTTCGCGATCTGGGTGGTGAAAGTGCCCGGGCAGCGACGGTTGGCGGCTTCCAAGCCTCAAGCTGGGGTTGCCTCCCCCTCAATCCCCACCGTGCCATCATGCCACGTCGGGCTCAAGTCATCGGGTCTGAGTGATGTGCTGTCATACGTGACGGTACATGCGATCCATATGCCAGCACCAGCCGTTCCCCGGAACGAGCGCATCACAGCTGAAAGAAAAGAAAAGAAAAAAAAGACAGGTGGAGTGTGGCTGTGCATCGAAAAATAATGCTGGAGCGCCCCTTGTTGCTCTCACCCGCCGACGAATGCCGATTCTGGGGCGACAAAGGCGGTTTGTCGTTGGCGCGGCCTCATCCGGTCAGCACACGGTTGTTTCTTTTTTGGCCTCCCACCATCCTCCCGCTCGCCTTGCAAATGCCCCAATTCGCCCGACTCGATGGCTGCCTGGCCGTTTAGTTTCGGCGGGAAATAGCACTGTGGCTGATGATGCTTCAGCCAAGCTGTGGGTCCCCTTTTCGGGCAACCGCGACGTGGTCGCCACGCGCGACTGGATGTTGGAAATAAAGGGTCATGACAATGAGGGCTGTGAAAAAATAGAGCTCCAATTGAAAAATCAGATAAAAAAATCTGCGAGAAAAAAAAAAGAAAAAAGTACTGCCCGGTTTCAGGCACAAGCGACCAACTAGGGCCACAAGAGGCTAGGCTAACCAGCGCAAAGCAAGCCCTCCTCAACTGGGACAAACGGAACGAGGCGTTTCTTGCTAGCATCCCGACAGCTGCCCGGCCTTTCCCAGTGCAGCACTGGTGTGCCTGAGCTAGTCAGGGAACAAGACAACCTCTCTCAGAACGGCATCGTCGTTCCGACTGGTGGGAGATTACGACGCGCTTTGATTCTAGCTTTTTCTTTATTTTTTCTTCTTCTTCTTCTCTGTTATTTTTTGCCTCCTTCCACCTGTTCTCTTCTCGACCGTCCCACCCTGCGTCCTGAAACCGATCAGAGCCCCTTTCCGTCCACCCACCCACCCAATGGCCGTGTGCATTTCCAGCGAGTCGATTTCCGAGCTCGGTATAGCCCGCATTGATAGACTTTATGACTCTTGTTCCCCCTCGTAGACGCAGTGGAGTGATTTGTTGTCATCCAACCAGACAGCAATGTGAAGTGCAAGGCGCACAAACTGCCTGATTCGCACTTTGGCAGGTAGGGGGGACGCGATGGCCGCAATATGGCCTTTTCACCCGCCATTCACTGCGAGCGAAAGCTCCGCAATGCGATCCAAAATTGGTGTTTTTCACTGACTGACACAAACACGGTGGTTCTTACTCGGGCCATCGGTATTATCCGTTGTCCCGAGCGTCCCCAATCAAGCAAGGCTGGGTCGCCGGGGCAGGCAGACAGCGAGGTCGCCGATGAATGAGTAAGGCGCAATGCTCTAACACCGGGGACAGAGAGAATGGTCGAGGGTGGCACGGCCGGCCACCGGGCATGACGAGAACCGGAGTTTGTCCAGCAGCAGAGGCGGGCTGGTTGAATGACAGCAACCGGTAGCGCCGCCTTCTGGATGGCTTGTCCCGTGGGTCTCGTGTGTGGGAGATTGTGCTCGCGGAATGGGGAGGCAATTTGTGCAGCATCGATCCTATCGTCATCCACGCCTCGGTCTGCCAGACAGGCATATTGCACACAACCGGGAACACACAACCGCAAGTAATAGACAGAAAAGACCTAATGTTTGAACCTCGGCTGCCTTGATTTTCTGGTTGGCTGTGTGCCGTCGCGCTTACAGCCGCTCCCGAGACATTGGCAACTCAACACCGCAGATGCTAATCAAGCCTTGGCAGCCACCAGCCCTTTCTCGCCCGCTTTCTCACCAAACCAACCGTTCGTCGGCTCCTACGTGCCTAAGGTCGACAAGCATGTCTCCCGGGGTGCGGTCCGGCGCAGGAAGAAACAAAAGACACACCGAGTGGATGCATTTCAGGCGGAGATGTCACGGCCGCGCATCCTCTTTTTTTTTTTTTTTTTTTTTTTGGTCCAACCCCCAATTCCGCCCTGTCTGGCAGATCAGATCCCCTTGCCCAACAGAGCTCCGCCCAAAATGGAACAATTTTCATGGGCATGGAATTGCCCGCCATCCCATTTCGAGCGCCGACAGCCAAATCGGAAGGCTTCTGGAAGAACCAAAGAGCGAAGGAGTGGGGACGGGAAAGGGCAAATCTCCATCATTTCTGTCATGGAACCAAAACTCCAAACATCCGGCTCTCGCGCCTCCATTGGGAAGGCGGACAAGGGGAAAGGAAAGGTATGCTCCGCCGGCATGCATGCTCCCCACCCGAGTGCGCTGAAACATGATGCAGGGTTTCCCTGTCAATGGCCAATATGAATGCGAAATTTCAATGATTTTTTTTTTTTCCTGCTGTCATTTTTTTTTTCCTGCTCCCTTGTCGCTCTCCATGAGTAAAGCCTCCAAGGTGGGAACGCCAACCCGGAGGATTGCCAACGTCCATCAAAAAAACCAATCGATAGTGGGAAATCGAAATCGCCGATCGACGGTCTTTTTGATGCGCTAGAGATGGGCTAAGCGAATAAACTTTTACACCTTCATCAAGCCCCTCCCCTCGTGTGTGCTGGAGGAGATTCTTGAAGAAAAAGAAAACGAGGCGCGCGCCGTCGGGTGGCGGGAACCTTGTTGGATAGGGCAGGCGTTTCTGGTGTGAACTGGCGCGGTGAACTGGGCGTGAATTGCCGGGGTTACAGGGGCGGCGCATGGCAATAAAACGCCCGCGTCCGTTCCTGCAGTAGCGCGCCGCCACAGCAGGGTCCCGATCCTTGCAGAACACGCCTCTGCGGGCTCCCTGGTCCTTCATTTTTTTTTTCTTGTCAATTTTGTTTTTGTTTCTAGCCAACGGTAGAGATACCTTTCAGCCATGCCCCGTCGGCTAAACAGATCAGACAGAGCAAGTGGAAACGTGAGAATCAAAATAGAGACGTTAGAGGCACGACTCACAAACCCAGCCCCGGTTGCACTCCGCCGAGGAGACAGCAGTCTCGCCTTCACCGGGGGACAGGGGATGGAGGGCCGCCTCTGAAAGCATATCTGTCTGGCTGGTCCTGGGCTGGGTCGCATGGCTGGAACCATAAACAAACACCCCCTGTGAAACCCTGAATCTCCAAAGCCGTGAGAGATCGGGCATAAGGCAGGCGAGGCGAGGCGGTAGGTGGTGCGTGGCCATGTCGGCCGACCTGGTGGTACCTCACCCTAGCCAAGCCCAACACGCAGTCCCCTTGCGACGATCAAATCGCAGTTCCTGAAGCCCTCAACCAGTGGCTCGTCGGAGCCGCCTCCGAAGGGGGGGCTGAAAAAGATGGCCAAGATTAGCTCCGTTCGCTAGCAAAAAGACAAGGCGGTTGGCTGTGGTGGCCACGTTTGGGGTCGGGCTAGGCTGGCTGGTCTGCCACTCAGCCGCTTCGCAGTGACGCCGCGTCATGTGATGGGAGTGGGTTTATTGGACCACTTGGGAGCCGCCGCATAGCTCATTGACGGGTTTTGTTTCATGGGCCAGGGGGGGGTGGAATGCTATGCGCGCAGCGACGGCGACCACTGAATGCGAGCCTCTCAAATCAACCGTGTGCTTTGTGCTCCGTGCTCTGTGCTCTGTGCTTTTTCTTCGACAGACAGGCAGGCAGGCCACAATCGCCTGGCTTGGCTTGCATCTCTGTGCTCAATCCTGCTTGTGTCACAATCCCTGGCGCTCGGTGAAGCACCAATGAATTGCCGTTGAACGCCACCGCCGAACCGGAGCGCGGCAGCCAGCCAGTCCTGCCGGGTGGCGATAGGGACGGAAGAGCAAACCTTCTACACCCGTGCTCCGTAGACAGAGCAACACAACACAAAAAACCAAGGGTCCTCTGGTCGAGGATGGAGCTCCTGTCGGTCGAAGCCGTTCGCGGAAGACGGCTGCCACGTGCCGGCAGCTACGCGGGAAAAGACTGGCCCCACGAGCCGCGAAGCTAAAAGAACCCGCGGAATCATTTTTCTTCTCTCCCAGCCCCTTCCGACAAGTCAAATAAGTTCGATGTCGGTCGTGATTGATGGATCCCGCGGTCTGGAACTGCCATCCCCTTTTCGTTATTTCCCCCTCCATTATCCCAGCAGGCGATGGAAGATTCCAACGGGTGGGGACGGTTCTTCTGCTTCTCACCGCGACTCCAGGGGTCTGTTGTGCCGGGGCAGACGGACAGCATCAATATACTCCACAAAAGCAAGACGTGGATAAAATACAATAAAATGTTGGCAAGAAAAAAAAAAGAAGAAAAAGGATCTGCAGCCAAGAGACGCACAAGAAATTTGACGCCCTCCCTGCTAACCACCTGGCCCGGCCTGGCCTGGTTGACGATGTGGGTAGGGGCCGTGCTGGCAAGCAGCCAGCGGCGAGCCGGTGGAGAGAGTGTGTTTTGAGTCTGGTCCAACGAGCCGGTACGCGGGCGTTAGTTGAGTGACTCTTTTTCTTCCCATGCCGCCGGGACCCAGTCTGAGCTGCCACGAGATGGACAAGGCCTCGTGGCATGATGGATGGGTCCTTTTGCTCTCTTGGCAGCACATGTGCCGGTGGCCACTGCGACGGGGGGATCCGCTTTCTCCTTGGGCTTTTGCGGCTCGACCTTCTCTGTTGTTTCTGGACGTCTGGGGCCTGCTTGGGGCTTGTGAAGGTGTGTGCGTGCATTTGTGCGGCCTATTTTGTGATCTACACCCTTTCACTGGTGTTTTTGCTTTCACACAGCTTGTGTCTGCTGTAATGGAACGCGTCACGATGCTACCCTTGCTCGCGATGTGATGATGATGATGATGATAATAAGGGTCGCAGTCAACCGTCTTGGTGGGATCGATCGGCGTCTTGCAGCTGCCAAAAGAGAGACACCCCGGCTCCGTCCATCACCTCGTGTTGTTTTGACAGCTCTGTCGGCCGGTGATTTCCCTAAAACGGAAATGGTAGGGGTTGGGAGATCAGTGTGTGTCAGAGGACAGCACCGTTTGGCGAGAGGGTCACGGCCCTTCCCTCCCGGGCGCATGGTGAGTGGCCAGCCAGAGAGTTCTGGCTCTCCCAGCGAAGCCTAAGCAAAAGCGACACACCGGGGAACGATTCCGCCCACCTGGATTTTCTGGGGGCCCACCAGCCAATCCCTGCCGGGCGACGTCGCGGAACTGGGGCACCACTTGCACATCCCCGTCATCCCAGGACCGACCATTTGGCAATTTTAAAATTTTTCTTTTGCTCTGTTGCTTCGCTTTTCCCCGTCTCAATACGCGCGTTGCGTTGGCCGCCCTTTTTTGTGTTTTTTGTGCTGGCAAAGTGGCAGAAAAAAAGGCCGTCACCTTCGGAGATTTCCAGCCCGTTCATGGCCCACATCTATGCACAGCGTATTCGACCCGCCGAAAGAACACGGGACAGACATTGAAGAAACGAAGAGTCATTTGAACCAAAAAAAAACCCCCCCAAAAAAAAAATATGCAATAAAAGAAGTTTGCTATTGAACGGGCTTTTGGGACACGTCGCGTCCCACCAAAACCGAAAATCGGAGCAAAGGCCCCAAAAACCCCCTCCCTCAACAACGGTGTCGCAGAAAACACGCGATGCCGTTTCCTGCATTTGCTGCTCGCTGCTCGCTGCCCTGACCCAGCAAGCGCGGCTCGTATCGCATCCCACAATATTGCGACACGTCCTGGCCGAATGTCGCTTGTTGCGCCACTGGTTGGAAAGACCGTCCTGCTCCAAGCATGTGGGAAATATCCCGAACCAAAGGCAGCGAGTCGGCGGGACGACAGGGCCCCGGTGAGAGTCCAGCCTGGCCCGTCAACGGACACGACAGCCGGCCGCGGCGGGCAGTCCGGTCGGCAGGCAGGGTACCTAGCTGTGCAGAGCAAGAGAGGGGAGAGTGGTGTCCCGTCGGATGTCCAAGCAAGCAAGGATGGCCGCTGTTCTGCCCGCCTGGCTGCTGTCGTGTCTGTTTTGCACACCGAAGCCGGCTGGTAATAATCATAATCTGCCACAGCACAAAACAGAATCCACCGCGGCCTCACACCCCCTGTGTCACCCTCTCAACGTGCGCGTCTGGTCTGGCGTGGTCCACCGACCATGAGGTCCCCCCGCAAAACCCTTTTTCCGGGCCTCCATCTCGGCTACGATGCACTGCTGCATGCCTGCCCAGCATTTTATCTTTTTTATATAACTACTTTTTCATCAACATATTATTTTGTTCGTCGTAACAACCTAACCAAACACACCCTCGCTCGCCTTCCTCCACTCGCCGGATCCGCTCAGCTCGCTTGTTCGGCCCTGACCCGTCCGCGTTGTCACCTCGCGAGGTGTGGAAAAGGGGGAAGAAGCATCAAAGAACATCAAAGGAATAATTCCTCGCTGCGGGTCCCTCCACTCCATGCTTGCTGCTGCTGCTGCTGTTGCTTGCTGCATGCTGCAGGCTCCATCAGAGCATTGACGTGTCCTTGCGAAGTACCGAGTCGGTATCAAACATGGTATGGTTTCTTTTTTAAATGTGCCTTGAACAACGATTGCGACGACACGCCTGGTCGAAGGGGTGTGGCCAGGCAGGCACCGCACGTACCGGCGGCCAGCCAGCCCCCTTGAGGCAGTGACAGGTGAGGGTCGGCCACCAGCGGCGACGTGCCACCGTCCCGGCTCACAGGTCCCTGGACTGGGAGGCCGACGATGAGGGAGGGGACCACCGCCGCTAGCTACCGGGTCGAGAAGCCGAGCGGGCTAAACCGAGCAGCTGGTAAACCGCCCTCTGTTTGTGCCCCATGTCCGCCATGGGGGCTGAAGGAAGATCACAGACCCTCTGACCCTCTCCCTTTGGAGACCCGGAGGGCGATATCCACTTTTGGGAACATGCACCGGAAAGGGGTGGCTGGCAGGTGCCGGTGGACCGTCTTGAAGCCTCATCTGCGCAAGCCACGGTCTTTGACCATTGGGTTTCTTTTCACTCCCTTGAAACAAAAATCAGAAGAAAGGGAAAAATCTGCGTCCGGAGTATCTTGGCCCCTTGCCCGCATGCTGCAGTATCCTGGTCCGGTCCCATGGTCAACTTCGGTAAGCGGCGCGCCGGCGCGCCGCGTTGAAACATGTACCTCCGAGAGCGCGCGTACCCGGCGTCGTCAAGGGGGGCGTGTACAGGACGAACCGGCTCTACTGCCGGGCCTAGAGCCGGTCGCGACGGTCTCGGGATACGACAAAGGGAAGAAGGAAGGAAAACATATTGAGAGAGAAAATTTTCTTCACCTCGGTGGGGGGAGATCGGGTCTCCATGCTGATTGTGGCTTCACCGCAGTTTTGGTGGCGACGGGCGGCTCAAGAGGCAGGGCGAGATTTTTGTGCACTTTTTTGATTTTTGATTTTTTTTCCAGACCGCCATCTTCACCGGCAGCTGTCCCGCACGCTTCCGAGTGGCTACAGCAGGAGTCGCACCGAGCATCATGGCCAATCTGTGGCCGACAAGTCTCAACCAGTGTGGCAGCCACAGCAACGGAAAGGAAAAATAATAATAACAGGGCGTCTTATCACCGAGGAAAAATAAAATAAAAAAAAATAAATAAAAAGAATGCCAGGCCCTCCCCGAGGTGGTGGCTGCGGTCACCAGCCGATGCACGTGAAAGCCGGTCTAGACCTCCCACGTCAAGGATGGGCAGATAGGGAAGTGTCGGTCGGAATGGCCCGGACGAAAGGCGGTCAGGCTCTCCGTGTCTATCTCCATCTCGCTCTGCCGGGCTCCTACCCACCATCACGACGAGATACTGCCAGTGCCGGCCGGCAATGGGGCGTATGTGTGTGTCTGTGTGTCTGTGTGTGCATGACGGAAGGAAACACGCCGCCCGGTGGCATGTCCAACGCATCGGACAGCAAGCAAGGCCGCCGGCCGGCTGCCTGCCTGCCCGCCTGCCTGTCTACCTGCTTTCGCCTCCTGCTGCCTCATCCGGAGCCCAGATCCAGAAGCCATGCAGCAGGGAGGAGTGTCGAGCCAGAAGGACGGGTCGAGAGGGCCTTGAGATGGGGCATGCCGGCCAGCGCACCCATCATGCTATGTTCCATGTGCATGCCGGCCGTAAGGCGTTCTTTCCAAGGAATGACGGCACTTGGCTCCCCGTCCGGAGGGACTTTGTCGCAAGAAAACAGGATGTTGCTCTCTCCCGGGGCTTGCATCGTGGACGACGCCAGCCAGCCAGCCCCGTGGGGAGGGGGACAGCATGAGGCGCAGGGCGGCCTGACATCGTTCGGGCTTCCCTGAATCGAGTGGCTGACCGCCATTGTTGCATGCCAGCGAAGAGGGAACGCGCCCATCTCCGGACGGCGCTGCGCCTTGATCGTCGCCCCTACCTAGTCAGTCGGTCCTGTAGGGTGGCGGCACAGCAGAGGCGTGCTACACGTATGCAAAGGGCGAGGTGCGAGCTAGTCAGGTTGTGAAGCGAGGTGGTGTTGAGGCGTGCTTACCGCTGTTTGGCTCGGGAATCCAGCTTCTGTGGAACTCGCTTGTGAACATGTAGGCCAAGGAAAAGGGGGTGGTGTTTGGGTCTTGGGGCTATTTGCCATGTAGAGTTGTTTCTTTACGCCGTAGTTACTGGACTTAGGTGTCTGCGGCACATTGAGTGAGACCGCTCTCGGCATGACGGGCTCTGAAGACTGCTGAGTGGGTGCCTCTCCGTGTCCCTGGAGTTTGGACGCTCGCGGTGTTCCAGCATGCCTCCAATAGCGCTACCAGATGTATACGGAAGAGCATTGGAATGTGAAACAACAGCGGACTTTCAATAGACAGTAACGACACCTTATTCTCTGGCGATTTTCTCTGTCCAGGTATTTTCTATCCGTCGTTGGAGGTCTATCTACTTTGCATGGCGTCTGTCAAATGAACATTCGGGTATGTCCTACAGGCCAAAAGGGAGAGCATGCATCAGAAAGCCGAGAGAGAACGGGAAAAATACCGATTTTGGGACAGCTGTGTCTCCCAAAGTCTGGGCTATCGTACAGATCAATTTGTTGATATTTCGATACCCATCGCGGGATTTATCACGTCGTTGAGATAATCAGAAAACGCTGAATAAATGCCGAAGACGGACAGTATTCACTGTAAAGGGCGGGAAATTTCGCCGAGGCGTGCGAGTGTTTGCCTGAATCGCCAGACCATCATCACCGACATCAAACGGATGCTGCTTCCAAGGCATGCGCACCTCCGCCGAGAGACTGTATCCTCTGCGTTCTTTGTCGGTGAAATTTCGAACTTTTCCACCGACGGCCGCGGGGCAGTTCCCGCATCCGACGCGCATCATAGTATCGGATGCATTACGGGGTGACCCGAGTCGGGGACGACTCGGGCAATCTGGTGGAGGCGGATGCCCTCGCCGACTCTGGCTTGAGATGGACTTCTGAAGCCGGCGATGACGGGGGGAGAGCGCGCGAGATTGTTGGCGGCCAGCTCAGCTTTTCGATTTGCCTCCGTATGGCTACATGCCCACAGCGCGATCAACAACGACGGAAACTCCTTACTCCGCGTCGGGGTAGGAGAAGCGAAGGACAAGGCAGGCCGATGACCGGCACGGTATCCCATCCCGGCCCCCGGTCCTTAGGGCTCTGTACCGAATCTGGCATTTCCACGGGCGCGGCTTCGACCTCTGAACCGTCTTGAGGGGTGCCCCGAGTCCGAGGCTAGACAGGCACAGCGGGCCTGCGCACCGTGCAAACCCTTTACATATGCGTGAGGGGACGTCGGCCGTCCCGACACAAAGCGCATAAACTCGGCCTCGCGATGACCTATCGTCCGTCCGCTGGGCGCAGGGGAGAGCCGGAGGACGAACGGGCCCACCAAAAGCCAGCGCGAGAGGTCAGATAACGCGGACAGCAGTAACTGACGGCTGGCGTAGTTCCCGGGCATGGGAGCTTGGGGCATGGAGTGGCTTCTTCAGAGTCTACAATACTTCTCGTGTGGAGAATGTCTGTTCTGCGCGCATGTACGGCACGGCCCTCGTGTTGATCGAAAGTCTGGCCTGGGATCCTGTCCCGGTATTATCAGCGGGAAGGGAGATGGGGTGGCTGAACGCGCGGCGTTGGATATTGATCAGTCGAGGACGGGTTGGTCAGATCAACTCGCGCAAAGGATATGTTTGCTTGGTAAGCTGTTGGATCCTGGGCTTAGTCGATGCAGGAGCAGGGAAGCTGTTCCAAGTGAGCCTATCACAACTAAAGCCTGGGGTCTGTTTCCTGTTCAGTCGTTCACCCCTTGGCAGTTACTGAGTTACCCCAAGCCTCAGATTGGACACTCGGGTTCGGCGTGATGACGTCTAAGGAGGGTAAGCATATCGTCACTTCTCTTCCAGGTCGGTGGAGACGCGTGGAAATCAACACCAGACGCACGTCACACAGAGTCCGTTGACCATTCATTCAATAATCTGTGGGTGATCTCGTTCTCCATGGCAAGCATCTGGCTTCCTCCCCCGTATTACCAACCGCCAATGACCTCCCTCCCTCCATATGCATCCTGGAGTTGCCGAGCATTTCCGGAATAGTGGTATTTATCAAATAGAGAAGAGCGAGACCGGAAGGACGAAAAACCAAACTATCAGTCCAACCGTGCGCTTTGCCGTATCCCTTCCCGCAAAACAGCCAAAGGAAAAAAATGGGAGGGAGGGCAGTGAGCGAACAAAGGTATTAAGAGTGGAGAAGAGTAGGGAGGAAGTAAAACAAAGAATGGAAGAGCCTGCAAACGGGTAATCGTTCTTCTAAACAGACGGTAAAAAAAAAAAGCAAACGCAACGAATGAGAAAGAGAAACTCCCCTTTTTAAACCAATGCTATGAAGCCATCTCCCCGCCTTCCATATATAACGCCTGGCTTATCAAGTTTTGCCTGATTTTTTTTTTCTTTTTGTTTTTGGTGTGAGGAATGTGTTCCATTGTGATGCGGGGTTGGATTGGTTTTCTCTTGTCTGATGCCAAATCAATACAACGCGCCACGAAAGTCGTGGCCTCTCCTCCAGTGAGTTAAATAGGATAAAAATGGTGGGAAGGCTCTCTCGTGATGAAAGAGAGCTGATGGGCAAAGATTGTGGTGTGTTCCACGTGCACCGTCCGTTTCTGTTTCCAATAATAAGAGTCGATTGAGGGGATGTGTAAGCGGCAAAACCCAACATGCCATGTCCCACCAACACCAGCAGCGGCACATGAGAGGAGAAAGACGTGCTGCTACCTGGTGATGGTCGAACTACTCCTGCGACGTCTCTGGCACTACTTCGACGCCGAGGAGTCGAGCATGAGGTACGCCTTTTGAAGGGCCCGGAACTCGAGGTGCTGCTCCCTCTCAAGGACCTGGATCCAGTCCCGGAGCTGGATGTTCTTCCCCTTCTCGCCGTTCTCCCTGAAGTCGCCGTGCCTGTACCTGCCGTCCTGCGTAAGGGCCGTCACCTCGGGCACCTTGTTGCGCCCTAGCGCCGCCGCCGCCCCGGCCGCCAGGCTGCCAGGCGTGCCGGGCGTGCCGCCGGACCCGCGCGGCGTCGAGGCCCCGCTGCCCGCGCCCGCGCCCATCCAGCTGTAAGTGCGCTTGCCCTTCTTTTTGCGCGACAGGGAATCGAGGAAGTGCTGAGTCGTCGAGTTCGCCGTCGCCGTGTTCATCGAGTCAAGCGACTTCTGCGCGGCGGCCGCCTTTGCCTTGAGCTCCTTCTTGGTCGGCGCCTTGACGGGTGGCGGCGCGTCCGCGTCGGCCCCGCCCGGCGTGCCTGGAGCCACCGACCCTGCTCTTGACCCGGCCGTCGATGCTGGCGCATCGCCGCCCTTCTTCTTGCGCTCCTCGTCTTCGGCGCGCTTTTGGCGTTTCCTGAGCCTGGCTTCCTCCGAGTCTCGCTCCGACTTGCTGGTCTCGCGCAGCGCGGCACTCAAACTGAAACTAGCCCCTGGACCGCTCACCGCAGTCGCTGGCTTGCCGCCTGTCGATGCCGCAGCCGGGTCCGATCCACTTGTGTCCAACGAGCCTGGACATCTGCGTTAGGTGGGTTGTATGAATAGAGATGTGAGTATATAAGTACTTACGCTTAAGTGGGTTGGCGCCAGGGTCGGCTCCGTTCTCGTCCCCCGGCGCCGGACTGCTCGTCTGAAGAGCCAGACTGGCGTCCACCGTCTTTATCGGTGCGGCCACGTCGACCCACTCAGGTGGCGCCACGCCATGAGAAGTTTGTTGTCGTGTGCGCGCTACCCTGTCCGCGTCCTCGACCAGCTGCCTAAGCCGGTGTTTTGTCGCGATGGATAACAGCCCGATCTGTTCGGCCAGGAACGATTCAACAGGAAGGAAGGATTTGGTGGTGGACACCACGACATCTGGGCCCACGACCTTGGTGGTGACCTCTACCGAAGGCTCAGGGAATTCGGTATCCAGCTTCATCTTGCCCATGCCGCTGTTGTTTTTGGGGTCCAAGACCAGGCCTATGCCGTACTCCTTGGCAATCTGCTGTGCCCGCCTGTGGAGGACAGCAACGTTGCTAAACGGATTCCGGACCTCGTGGCTGCGGACCACAGCAAGCTTGCCAGCTGCATCCTGCCATGCCGCCTTGGCCTGCTCGACTTCGAACTGTGTCTGGTCCTGCGAGATGGCCTGGGCCGGCTGGTTGGCAAGTCCGGCGCCGTACATGGACGCGGCGCCTCCGGGCATGTTCGCCGGGAAGCCGGTTCTAGCCTCTGGCCTCGTGCTGCCGGCGTAGAACTGCGCCATGAACTGTTCCTCCTCCCTGAGATCGATACCGGTCCCCGCGAGCGAGTCGTCGACGTCGTACTGCACCTCTTTGACCGGTCGCTCGGCCGGCTTGGACGGCGGGCCCATAGCGCCTGCGGGCGCTAGCGGCTGCGGCATGGGTGCTAGTGTAGCGTTTGTTGTCGCGTAGGGGGAGGCGGCCGGCGCCGGTGTCAGCGGGGTCGCCGCCGGGGACGGTACTGGAAGGATCGGGGAGGGCGACATCACTGGCGGCGTGCCCGGTGTGCGTCCGGGCATGGTCAGGCCTGGCGGGACGGCCTGCATGGTGTGGTTGAAAGGGGCGCCATTATTGTGCGCATTTCCGTTTACGTAGGGTTGTTGCGCGAGGTTAGAGGGCGGGAGGGCGATGTGGTTGGGGTACGGAGCGGTGAGGGCGCGTTGGAAATGGGCGGCGGTGTTGCCATGGCGCCTGGGCTCTGAATGTACGAGGGAGACGCGACGAATGGCGAGCTTGGCTGCGACGATCCAGGACCCGGCGAGGTGCGCTGCCGCTTGGGAGGGGGGTTGCCGCTGTAGGGAGTCTGTGAATTGGGTAGCGCGGGCGACAGTTGGGCGGGCGAGTAGGGCCGCGGCGGCGGCGCGGCAGGCAGCGGCAGCTGCTGGTGCTGTGGTTGCGCCATGTTGGGCGGCAAGGGCTGCGAGAGCCCTAGGTGCAGGCGCGGATCCTGTCAGGCGATGCGGGTGGTCGCGGCGTGGGCGGCAGGGTGATGGTGTTGGCGCTCCTCCAAACGCACCCAATCTCAGGCAAGCTGCCCGTACAGCCACGGCGAGCCTCCTTTGGCGACCACCATCGGCCGACTGTGGTCCTCGAGGCGTCCGTCAATAAAAGGTTCGATTCTGGGGAGTCGCTGCGCGTGACTGGAGGCGCGTCGGTCGCTGTTGGGCGATGCGTCGTCGGTCGTGGTCGTTGTTCGTTGGCTGGGGCTGCCTTTTCACAACAGCAAAACGCATGAGAAGAAGCTCAAGTTCGCGAAAGGCGCCCGGCGGAGCCGCAGGCTGCTCCACGTCACGTGCAGCGGGTGACAATTGCGTTTTTGCGGCGCGCCTGTCCCACTTTTCAACTTTCTTGGCTGGATTTGGGCCCAGCCCAACCGACCTGCAGCACACTTTGGATGCGTCCGGAACGCGTTCCAATTTCGGCGACCTCGACAGCCAACCGAAGCTTCGCGTTGACCCAAAAAGGGGAGCTCAAGCAACCTCCTTCTGTCGCATCCGCAGCCTCTGCCGCCATTTGACACGAGCGCAAACAAAGCACAAGCTGCGCGCGCCTGGGTCTACCCTCTAGAAGCGCACATATAACCGGCCGTCAATTAACTCTAGAGACCTGCTTGTTGCTCTGCCCAGTAGAAATCCATTCGCGAACGGGCTTTGGCCTCGCATCCCGCTGATCTCGAAAGAGAGCCTGAGGACGACAGCACCTCACATCGCTTGGCAGACCTCGATCGGAGCCTCGAGGGCGCCTTCTACAAGGCCGGCTGCCTAGCGCCGCGCCGCTGACAGTCCGACAGCCGCAGGGATGGCGTCCAAAAGGAAAGCCTCGGCGATGGCCACTGCCGTCCCCGAGGAGCCTGTCGACCCGCGGATGAACTGGTCTTCACCTGCCTCGGAGGCGGCAACGAGGTCGGCCGGTCCTGCCACATCATCCAATACAAGGGCAAGACCGTCATGGTAGGTGCTTGCCATATCTCGCAACTCGCGCTGGTTTGGTCGCGCAACAGCTGCTAACCTCGTTGCCACCACAGCTCGATGCCGGCCAGCATCCCGCATACGATGGTCTCGCTGCGCTGCCGTTCTTCGACGACTTCGACCTGAGCACCGTAGATGTGCTGCTGATAAGCCAGTAAGCACTCCGACCCTTTCCTTCGCGTCCTTGTGGCTCTCCCCGTCGCTCTGCCCTTGCTCGGTGGCATGGTTTTGGTATACTGCACGAACATTGGGGCCTCGGGGGTGGGGTCAACGCCTATGTGACTGGCTTGCAGGCTGTATGCTTGCCTGTGATGGAAAAGACGACTTTATGCGTCGTGACCCCCGTCCGCCGCTGCGCTGTCATGTCATGCTCTGCAGCCGTCGCAGCCGCCTTGTGCAGCTAGAAGACACAAGCAGGAACGGGGCTCCGTCAGTCAGATATCGCCATGTACACAGAAATCAAATACATATGTACAATACCCTGTCGCCCGCTTCCACCTTTTACCAGCCCTTTGCGCCTGTGAAGAAGCCGCCTAGCTCGCCGTCGTCGATCAACTCGTTCCGACCCCCTTCGTAGCTAGGTAGGCAGCTAGGCTGCACCCAGCACCCAGAGAGCTCGTCCTGTCCTGCACCTTGCCTGTCATTTGCTCTTATGCGCCAAGGATCGCCTGGACGTCACTGACCTCTTTGCCCAAACGTCGATAGCTTCCACGTAGACCATGCGGCGTCTCTGCCATACGTCCTGGCCAAGACCAACTTCAAGGGTCGCGTCTTCATGACGCACCCGACCAAGGCCATCTACAAGTGGCTCATTCAGGACAGCGTCCGCGTGGGCAACACGTCGTCGAATCCAACGTCGCAGCCCGTCTACACGGAACAGGACCATCTGAATACGTTCCCCCAGATCGAGGCTATCGACTACTACACCACGCACACCATCTCGTCGATTCGATATCACGCCATACCCAGCCGGCCACGTGCTTGGCGCGGCAATGTTTCTGATCGAGATCGGGGACTTAACATCTTCTTCACGGGTGACTATCGCGCGAGCAGGACAGGCATCTTGTCTCGGCCGAGGTGCCGGGGTGTCCAGATAGACGTGCTCATCACCGAGTCGAGTACGGCATCGCGTCGCACGTGCCGCGTCGAGCGCGAGCAGGCCCTATGAAGTCTATCACGGGCATCCTTAACCGGGGTGGCCGTGTGCTCATGCCCGTCTTCGCCCTCGGCCGCGCCCAGGAGCTGCTCCTGATCCTGGACGAGTACTGGGGCCGCCACCCCGAGTACCAAAGGTGCCCATCTACTACGCCAGCAACCTCGCGCGCAAGTGCATGGTCGTCTACCAGACCTACCGTCGGCGCCATGAACGACAACATCAAGCGCCTGTTCCGCGAGCGCCTGGCCGAGGCCGAGGCCGCGGGCAACGCCGGCGCCGGCGGCGGGCCCTGGGACTTCAAGTACATCCGCTCTCTCAAAAACCTGGACCGCTTCGACGACCTTGGCCCCTGCGTCATGCTTGCCAGCCCTGGCATGCTGCAGACGGGCGTCAGCCGCGAGCTGCTGGAGCGCTGGGCGCCCAGCGACAAGAACGGAGTCGTCATCACGGGTTACAGCGTCGAGGGCACCATGGCCAAGCAGATCATGCAGGAGCCTGACCAGATCCAGGCCGTGATGACGCGGAACGCAGCAGCGGCGTCTCGTAGGGCGGACGGCGAGAAGCTCATGATTCCACGTCGCTGCAGCGTAGCTGAGTTCTCGTTTGCCGCCCACGTGGACGGCACTGAGAATAGGGAGTTCATCGAGGAGGTCAACGCTCCAGTTGTGGTGAGTTCACATTTTTATCTCCTAGAGTACAGAGTGCATGTGCAAGCCAGTCAATATGTCTGCAACGAACATGTGCTAACCGCCACTTTTTTACGTAGATCCTCGTCCATGGAGAGGTCAACAATATGATGAGGCTAAAGTCAAAGCTCCTCTCGCTCAACGCGAACAAGACAGATAAGGTCAAGGTCTTCAGCCCGAGGAACTGTGAGGAGTTGCGCATCCCTTTCAAGGCGGACAAGACGGCCAAGGTCGTTGGGAAACTAGCATCCATTCCGCCGCCGACAAAGCTCCCGCCGGCAGATGGGAGTCTCGACGGCCCTCAGCAGCAGCAGCAGCAGCTCATTACGGGTGTGCTGGTGCAGAACGACTTCAAGCTTTCTCTGATGGCGCCTGAGGACCTGCGTGAGTATGCCGGCCTGACGACGACGACCATTGTGTGCCGGCAGCGCATCAGGCTCAGCGCCGCGGGAGTGGATCTGATCAAGTGGGCGCTCGAGAGCACCTTTGGCGCCATCGACGAGCTCCCCGAGATGCGGAAGCTGACCCAGCGGAAGCAGGGATCGGATGACGTCGATGGCGCCGGGGATGACAAGGAGCACGACGGTGAGGAGGCAAAGGCAGAGCCAGACGGCGATGGTGACACCAACATGGAGGCCGCCGACGAGGAGGTGGAGAGGCCCGTGGCGGGGTACCTGGTTATGGGCTGTGTCAGCGTCAGGTGCTTCGGCAGCGGAGAGATCGAGCTCGAGTGGGAGGGCAACATGCTCAACGACGGGTTTGCCGACGCCGTCATGGCTGTGCTCCTTACCGTGGAGAGCAGCCCTGCTGCTGTCAAGCGTGAGTTTAATATCTACACGGCCTCCCACTATTACGATGCCCCGACACGAGACTACTGCTAACGGCTTCACTGCTTCTCGGCTTAATAGGATCTTCAAGCAAGCACTCGTACTCGCACTCACAGGACGACTCGTTCGTCCTCCCGACACGGAATCTGCACGCCCATCTCACCCCGGAGGAGCGCCTGGAGCGGCTATTCATGTTCCTGGAGGCACAGTTCGGCGCAGACCACGTCGAGCCGATCAAGGAGCCGAAGCTGCCGCCGCTGAGCGCGAGGAGGAGAAGAGGGAAAAGAGCGAGGGCGGCGAGGACGGCGGCGGTGGTCCGGACGAGCTGATGGGGGAGTCGGCAGACGACGAGGCCAAGCGGCTGGAGGAGAGGCGGCGGGCGGAGCTGGCGCGGCTGCACAAGATCGGGATCCCGGTGCCCGGGGTGGCCATCAAGATCGACGAGAAGCTGAATGCCAAGGTCTGGCTCGAGGACCTCGAGGTCGAGTGCTCCAACAAGGCGTTTGGGGACCGGGTACGGGTCGTGGTGGAGCGGGCGGTCGAGATCACGGCGCCTCTGTGGGGTTGAGATTTATACGTCATGAAAAAAAAAGGTATCTCGGTGTGAGCCTGGGGGCGGGTATGTTGCCTGGAATAGATCTGATCTCTTGTGCTTCTAATGAGAGTTGTGCTCGTTCTATCTGCTATTTTGAACCGTCCACTCCCTGCCGTGCCCGTGCATGTTTTGTGCCATTTTTTCCTTGGCTGTTGGTCGTGTTGGCCGCTTGCAAAGTAATCTCTCCTTCCTATTTCCTGCCACCTTTCCTGCCCTTTGTATGTTTTCTCATTCCTTACATCCTTTCCTTATTTCCTGTATCCTTCCTTTTTTCTTTTTCTTTTTTTGTTTTGTTTTGTTTTGTTTTCGCTCTTCTGCCTTTCCGGTTGTGCAATTTATACGGAGTGCACCCTTTTATTTAGGGAACGTGCCCCGCCATTCCAGCCGACGACCCCACAGCCCCGCCGACCTGCCACACGGTATGACGACGGTGCTCGAGGCAGCTCCATGAAGCCGCCGCGGCACGACCCATCGATCCCGACTGACCCCCAGCCATACCCGACGATTGGAGCGAGGGAACAAAAGCAAAACCACACGATTCCCAGCCTCCATCCTCTCCGCCGCCCGAGCCGAGTCGATCGACAGCATCTTCCCTCTCCTCCCCTGCCGCTCCCGCCTCCCACACCGACAACCAACAACAACCCCAAAACAGCCCGCCCGCCATGTCCATCATCCAGCAGCACACCGACGCCTCGCTCAGCGACGCGTGGCGGACCATCAACATCGACGCGCTGACCGAGGACAGCTGCGTCAACTTCGACACGACGACGCTGCGCCCGCCGCAGCCCGAGGTGTCCGAGGCCGAGGCGCGCCAGATCGCCCAGCAGGTGCGCCAGCTGCTGCGCGGCGGCGACGCCGAGGGCGCGCTCCGGGGCTGCCTCGAGACGCCCGTGTACGAGGGCGAGCCGGCCGCCAAGGAGGCGCACCTGGCCACCGTCATCGAGGTGCTGCAGTCCATCAAGGCCAGCGACATGACGCCCATGCTCGCGCGCATCTACGGGTCCGAGGGCGGGAGCGAGCTGCTGGATGTGTTGATGAAGTACATGTGCGTTTGCTTGGGGGCATTCTTTTTGGTTTACTCTATAGATCCTTTGAACTACTGCTGACTGGCACATTCTATCACAGATACAAGGGAATGGCCGCGTCCTCATCCATCAAGGAGGCCAGGACCCCGACAAAGATGACCCCGCAGCCCACCGGCTTTAGCCAGATGTCCGGCCGGCCCGGCGCCGCCAACGAGTCCGCGGGCGCCGGCATGAGCGTCCTCCTCAGCTGGCACGAGAAGGTTGTCGACGTGGCCGGCCTGGGCTGCATAGGGCGTGTCATGACCGACTGGAGGAGGGTGTGAGATGCTTCTGGCGGTTATGACCTGAACTTATTTACAGGGTGGGAAGGCGTTGCAGCATTGCCTAGTGTCTTTCATAAGCGGCGGCCTCGGTTGTGTGGTGCACTGCCGACAGAACGAAAACAAAAGCTCGTACAAAGCCCAATATTTGTCCCATATCTGATTCGTACAATTCTTTTTTTTTTTAATTTCCCGTCCCTGACGTGTGGGAAACCGGTGTTAGATCTATTTATTCTCAAGGATATCCTTCAGGTTGACCTGGCCGCTGCCACGAGCCAGCGGCTGGGGCTGATTCGCCCCTCGCGCCACCCAATCATGTAGATGATCCTAAACGTGGCGGGGATGCTACCGTCCGGGTTCCCGTGAAGCTCGCGGTAGATGGCATCGTTGGCGAGCAGCAGGTCGCGGCCGATGGCGCCCATCTCGCGGCCCAGCACGGCGTTGCCCTCGCCCATGGCCTGCAGGTCCTGCATCAGCGCAAAGGTGTCCGGGTAGTCGATGATGATGTCGTCGACGTCCACGGTCAGCATCTTGAAGCCGCAGCGCTGCATCAGCCCGCCGACGTCGCGCACGTCGGCGAGCGGCGACACGCGCGGCGAGATGCCCCCCTTGCGCTCCTGCTCGGCCAGCTGCAGGCTCGTGCGCAGCTCAAAGAGCGTGTCGCCGCCCAGCATGGCGCCCAAGAAGGGCGCGTCGGGCTTGAGGCAGCTGTTGATCTGGCCCAGCACGGCGGGCAGGTTGTTGATCCAGTGCAGGCTCAGGCTGCTCAGCACCAGGTCGAACGACTCGGGCTCGAAGGGCAGCGTGCCCTCCTCGTCGTCGAGCACGACGCGCGAGATGGAAAGTTCCGCGTTCCAGGCCTCATCCGCGTCCCGGTGCAGCATGGCGCGCGACGAGTCGGCGGCCGTCAGGTGCGAGACGCGCCGGGCCAGCGCGGCGACGTGGGCCGCGCCGGGTCCGGGTCCGGGTTCTCGCGGTCAGCGCCTTGGCCACATTGCAGGCGTTAGCGCCAAAGTCGAGGGCCTTGGGGAAGTGCCGGTTGATGTCCTTTTAGATGGGCGCACGTGTCCGTGTCAGCTGACGTGCATGGGAACTTGGAACCCTTGTCCCAACTTTCGAAACGAGAAGACGCGAGTCCTGTCCGTCCGTACCAGTAGTCTTTCGCACAGCCGGATGGCGACCTCATCCTTGAGGTAGTCGGCCTGCCGGCTGGCCTCGACGTCGGCGGCGGCCCTCTCCTTCTGCAGCCATTTGGTGCGGCGGTTGAAGACCTCGAAGACAGGGGCGCCGGCGGCCTGGAAGGCGTACGACCGCCTGGCCCAGCGTTGCGCGACCGAGCCCGGGGTCGCAGCTAGCCTGGGCAGATACGGCCTCATTATCCGCAGCCGGGTCGCCGAAGCATTGGCTGTTAGATGTGGCAGAGCGATGGTTGAGGTGAACCGGAGAGATAATGGGACGTCATTTGCTTCTCATGGATGTAGCCCAGCCACATTTACCAGTCCAGCAGTGTGGCTCTGTGGCTAGTGTTCATCTTAGCCAGTGTCAGCAGCGGCAGAGATGGCGCGGTCAAATTTGAGATGGGGCTAGCGCTCTGACCAGGGCCATTTGCAGGGGCCGGGAAGGTCCAGCCAGCCATTGAAGCCAAGCTCAAGGGGCACCTCCACTCCACTTTCCGACCACGACTGCTCCTCGACTTCCCGCCTGGTCCCTTGGGTCCGCCGTCGTGTGATGTTCGACTTGTCCAAGACCCAGAGAGCTCGCCGCAAATTCCGTCGTTACTGCCCGTAGCCATTTCAGCCGCCCAGGATTACTCGTCTGTGGGCAAAACAGCCCTCTCCTTCCTTTCGTGTGTGACCTTGCCTGGTGCTCGGGGAGCCCCTTGGATTTGATTCAAGCCGCGCGCCGCTCCCGCAACCCCTCGATTCGCCGACCGCCTCGTCAGCTCGATCGCTGTGCCGCCAGCCGCCCGCACACCCCTGCACTCCACGATTTTGCCGACCTCTTCCCCGGATTCTGTGAAACGATTCGGGGGTAGCAACGGCGCGCAGCTTCTTGTAAAACGCCAGTGATTGGCCGGTGCTAGAAGCCGCTTACCACACGCTTGAAAAAGAACCAGGCGGAGAGCGTGTGTTTCTCGCTGCAGTGTCTCGGGAGGGATCACGACGACGACGACGACGACCGCGACCAAGAATACGAATACGAACCGCAGCTCGACCAAGGCAACGACCAGCGGCGCACCCACCGCGGGTAGCCACGGGCAAGGATGGCGTCCACGGCGGCCGGCTTCCTCGGCCGCTCGAGCAGCAGCAATGCCAACATGCGCGGGCTGGTGCAGTTCATCGCGGATCTGCGCAACGCCCGCGCGCGCGAGCTCGAGGAGAAGCGCATCAACAAGGAACTGGCAAACATCAGGCAAAAGTTCAAGGACGGCAGCCTCAGCGGCTATCACAAGAAGAAATACGTCTGCAAGCTGCTCTACATCTACATCCTCGGCTGGAACGTCGACTTTGGCCACCTCGAGGCCGTCAACCTCATCTCGGCCAACAAGTACTCGGAGAAGCAGATCGGCTACCTGGCCATGACCCTGTTCCTGCACGAGAAGCACGAGCTGCTCCACCTCGTCGTCAACAGCATACGCAAGGACCTGCTCGACCACAACGAGCTCTTCAACTGCCTGGCCCTGCACGCCATTGCCAACGTCGGCTCGAGGGAGATGGGCGAGGCGCTCAGCGGAGAAGTCCACAGGTTATTAATATCCCCGTAAGCTATGGCCCGCCCCTCCAACAACCCCCTTTGTTATCGAACGTTGCCTAACATGTCTGACATCTCACCGTGATGCAGAACATCCAAGTCGTTTGTCAAGAAGAAAGCCGCTCTCACTCTCCTGCGTTTGTACCGAAAGCACCCGACATAGTCCAACCCCAATGGGCCGAGAGGATAATATCTCTCATGGACGATGTGGACCTCGGAGTTGCGGCTGTCAGTCGCATCTTCTGGTGGCTGCACTTGCCCAGGACAACCCGGAGCAGTACAAGGGCGCCTACGTGAAGGCCGCCCTGAGACTCAAGAAGGTTATTATCGACGGCGATTACACGGGCGACTACCTGTACTACAAGGTCCCCTGCCCGTGGATCCAGGTGAAGCTCCTGAGGTTGCTTCAGTACTTTCCTCCCTCAGGTAAGTGGTTTACACGAGTGCCCGACTGCCCGGCAGCTCCAGTCTTGCTAACAGCCGCCGCCCTCCTCGCAGAGGACAGCCATGTTCGTGACTTGATACGGGAGTCGCTGCAGAAGATACTCAATCTCGCCCTGGAAATCAACAAGAACGTGCAGCAGAACAACGCCCAGAATGCGGTGCTTTTTGAGGCTATTAACCTCATCATCCACCTGGACACGGAGCACGCTCTCATGAAGCAGATATCGTCAAAGA
This sequence comes from Gaeumannomyces sp. JS-464, assembly GCA_002197995.1. Classification (NCBI taxonomy): domain Eukaryota; kingdom Fungi; phylum Ascomycota; class Sordariomycetes; order Magnaporthales; family Magnaporthaceae; genus Gaeumannomyces; species Gaeumannomyces sp. JS-464. The sequence goes on along the minus strand of NGZR01000001.1, from coordinate 3,715,571 downwards.
CTCGGCAGGTTCATCCAGTCTCGGGAAACCAACGTCCGCTACCTCGGGCTCGAGGCCATGACGCACCTTGCTTCCCGCGCCGATACGCTGGATCCCATAAAGCAGCACCAGGAGGTCATACTGGGCTCGCTCAAGGATCGCGACATTAGCGTGAGGAGAAAGGGTCTCGACCTGCTCTACAGCATGTGCGACTCGACCAACGCCCAGATCATTGTCGGCGAGCTGCTGCATTACCTGCAGAATGCCGACTTTGCCATTCGTGAGGAGATGGTCCTGAAGATCGCCATCCTGACAGAGAAGTACGCCACCGACGTGCAGTGGTACGTCGACATATCGCTGCGGCTGATCGCCATGGCTGGCGACCACGTGAGCGACGAGGTCTGGCAGCGCGTAATCCAGATCGTCACCAACAACGAGGAGCTGCAGGTCTATGCCGCCCAGACCTCACTGCAGTACCTGCGCCAGGACCACTGCCATGAGACCCTGGTCAAGATCGGGACCTACATCCTCGGCGAGTTTGGCCACTTGATAGCCGAGGAGAAGGGCTGCAGCCCATTGAGCAGTTCATGGCGTTGGAGAGCAAGCTTGCCGCAACCTCGTCCTTCACGCGTGCCATGATTCTATCGTGCTTTGTCAAGTTTGTCAATCTTTTCCCTGAGATCAAACCGCAGCTGGTGCACGTCTTCGACGTCTACAGCCATACACTGGACTCGGAGCTCCAGCAGCGGGCGTGCGAGTACTTGGCGCTGGCGAGCCTCCCGACGGATGACCTGCTTCGGACACTGTGTGACGAGATGCCGCCGTTCCCGGAGCGTCAGTCGGCCCTCCTGTCTCGCCTGCACCAGAAGCACGCAAACACCAGTGACAAGCGGACATGGGTCGTCGGCGGCAAGGACGCCAACGCGGACGCGTCGGAGCTGAACATGGTTAAGAACCCTGGTCTTAAGAGGACATTTAGCTCCAACGGACCCGCTCAGGCCAACGGCAACGGCCTCGCCAATGGGGCCAACGGGAAGGCGTCGTCGGACCTGGCCGGGCTGGACATGAACACGGAGAAGCCGACCAAGCTGCCCAACCTCGCGAGCGCGGCCCATCTGTCACCCGGGTGGCAGAAGGGCTACAACCGGCTGATGCTCCGGGCGGACGGCGTGCTCTTCGAGGACGGACAGCTGCAGGTCGGGGTGCGGTCCGAATACCGGGGCGAGATGGCCTGCCTGATCTTGTATTTTATGAACAAGACGCCCGCGCCCGTTAGCTCCTTCACGACGACGTTGGACATGGACGAGAGCGAAAAGGACGCGCTGGGTATGGACGTCAAGAGCCTGCCCGAGAGCACGCTCTCGCACCAAGGGCAGTCGCAGCAGGTCATCATGTTCCAGGCGCGCCGGACGTTCGAGAAGAGCCCAACGATGCGCATCAGCTACCTGGCGGGCGCGCTGCAAGCCGTGACGCTCAAGCTGCCTGTGGCGGTGCACAAGTTCATGGACCCCGCGGACCTGTCGGCTGAGGACTTCTTCAAGCGCTGGAAGCAGATCGGCGGCGCACCGCGCGAGGCGCAGCAGATCGTCAACCTGGTTCCGGGAGCCAGGGAGAACGGCAGGGAGATCCACGAGGGCTTCGTCCGCAGGGTGCTCGAGGGCTTCAGGTGGGGGCTGCTGCCGGGCGTCGACCCTAACCAGAAGAATTTTGTGGGCGCCAGCGTTCTGCACACGACGGCGGGTGGGAAGTTTGGGTGCCTGCTGAGGCTGGAGCCCAACTACGCGTCGCAGGTGGGTTTCTTCGTTTTGGAGTTTCGTCCTCCCGGTTGTATGATTTTTACTGACACCTTCCCATGCAGGCTGTGCGAGTCACCATCAGGGCCACGGACGACAGCGTGCCGCCGGTGCTGCTCAAGCTCATGGAGGAGCAGCTGGCGCAGGGCGTGTCGACGCTGCCGGAGCCGACGGTGGCGCCGACGCCGAGGGAGATCTCGGATGCGTTCAGCAACATCATGGTCGTTTCCGATGCCGACCGGATGAGCCGGATGCCGTCGTGATGGTATTTTTGGTCAATATTCTTGTTATTCTCTGCGAGACCTGCGCTCGTGGCGTGTATGTGCGCGCGCGTAAAAGGCCTTGTTGTTTGGTTATCAACGGAGCGCCTACTCGTATTTTTTTTTCTCTCTCTTGTGACTTGATTGGTTTGGGCCTATAGCTGCATTCTTTCCGTCCTGTTTTGATGCCCAGAACAGAAAAGCAAAAGCAGGCAGCTCGGAAGAAAAGGGAATGATCATTTAATATGTATCTAACGCGTCATCTCTCTCTGAGTGGGTGGTATATATCAACTACCATTTGGAGCTGGAGCTGGGTTTTCTGACATGTCTCTGGTTGGTCTGAGTTGCTGAAGTGCCGGGTTGTGTGCAGTCTGGTCATGTCTATATTGGGCTTCGTCCGCCGCGAGCACATGGGACCACAATTGCTGCTGCCCTTTCCGCCAGCGGCCCCAGGCCTTATAACCTATCGACCAGTCTCCTGTAGACATCGAGCCCGGACGCCAACTTCGCGTAGCAGATATGAGGAAGCGTCAGTTCAGTACCAAGACCAAAACCCTAAACCGTTGCCCTGCCTCTACTGTGTTTTTCTTTCTTTTCGAGGTTGGCCGCAGCACAGATGTGTAACCATGTCGTTTGGCTATCTCTCGATGGCATGATCTTTTTTGGAGCTGAACAGATTGGAAAAGAATGTTGGAAGATTGCTATTGGAAAAATGGTCACGCCGTTCGCATCTTTATCTTGTTCCATCCTTCCCCCAGCGGCATCAAACAAGGATTTTAGCATCGGCCTTTGCCGGCCTCTCGCCAAAGATGGTGCTCCCGACCCGGACCTCGCCGCTGCCCATGGCGATGGCGCCCTCAAAGTCGTCGCTCATGCCCATGCTCAGCTCCAGCTCGTCCTCGGACGCCAGCCCCAGCTCCTTGGCCACCAGGGCGCGCTGCTCCCTGAGGACCGCAAAGTCCTCGTTCTCTGTCTCCGGGGGGTGGCGCGCGACCGGGCGATGGCGCCGATGGTCATGAGCCCCAGCAGGCGCAGGTTCTTGCAGTCGCGCGCGACGGCGGCGCACAGCGCGACCGTGTCCGGGCCCGGGGCGCACCCGGACTTGGAGTCCTCGCCGACGTGTTGACCTGCACGTGCACGTTGAGGGCTGCGGGGGTTCCTGCTCAGCGGGCGAGGAGGAGGAGGCGGCGGCGGCGATGAGGTCGCCGCGCGCGCGGTCGAGCAGCTGCGCCTTCTTGAGCGAGTCGACCGACGACACGCACCAGAGGTTGGGCACCTTGGCCAGGGTCTTGCAGTGCGTCGACTGCAGGCCGCCGATGAAGTGCCAGCGGATCGAGCGCGGGAGCAGCCCGGCCTTTTGCACGAGCTCCTGCGCGTAGTTCTCGCCAAAGTGCGCCTGCTGGGCGGCGCCCGTGCGCAGGGACAGGATGTCGTTGGCGGGCTTGAGCTTGGAGACGGCTACGAGACGGACCTGTTTTTGTTGTGTAAGTCCGTGGAAAGAAAGTCTGGGTTTAATTCAGGTATTTAGGATGCGAATGAAAGGAGAGAGAAAAAAAGAGTGAAAAAAAGGGGAAACCCAAAAAATAGAAACAGAAGACAAAAAACGTACAGGCCTGCCTTTTGCGGCGAGCTGTATCCGCTCCGTCACGCCGCGGATCTGGTTGGCGAGGGCCAGGGCTACTCTCGGGCGTGACCTTCATCTCCGTCTCGCTCATCCTCCCTCTTTCACTCGACTCACGTGTCCGTGGCTTTTTTCTTTTCTTTTTTTCGAGGCGCTGTGACACTCGACGCGCACAGAGGTTAGGAACTGCAGGAGGCCGTAAGACGTGGCTGCAGATTCGCAGGGGTGAGGAAACGAGAGCAGCTGACGGCTCGATAACTGGCGGGGTTTTGTCGTCTGACGTCGAGCTAAGCAAAAACCGTCCAAACCCGTCACGGCCAAGATCTTCGTTGCCATTTTCTCCGCGCTTGCGAATAAGCAAAAGTGGGGCGTGGGGCGCCCTGTGGGGGCCAGCGCTCCCGTTTATGTTCGCGGAGCCGCACCGACTTAAACTTGACCTCGTCCCAACACCCGACCAGTCAGGGGTCTTTGTATACGCTGTTGCTGTGGGCGTTTTGCCGTCGCACCGTTTCTTCTTCTTCAAGAGCCTGTTGCACTGCATCTGGAATTTTCAGGTGATTCACTATAGCACAATAGATTTAGTTCAAAGGGACGGCGGACACGAGCTCAGATTTTGACGTCGGAGCTTCTGCCCCGTCTCCCAATCACGATTGAAGCCCCTGAGCGTGGCTGGGGCATGATGTGCGACGCCAGCTCACCTCTTTCACCAGCTGAGCTGAACCGCCTCTAAATATGCAGGATGCTTAGCTCGTCATTCATTCACTTGCATCTTTTTTCTCCATCCTTAGTTCGGACGAAATGCTGTGCTTCCACGGTTCCTTCATTCAATATACCCTTTTGTGCTCCGCCATTCTTTGATTCAATGTTCATCCGCCCAGCTGGTCTTGTACTCCATCCAATCACAGCCGTCAGCAGCGGCTGGCCTCAACTCGTTTCCTTGGCGGCCAACGGCCGTACTGTGAAGCCGCCGCCATGGGGGCCCGACAAGGCCGTCATGCAGACGACAAGCCTGCGTTCTCGGCTCGCCGGGTAGCTCCTCGTGACTCCTGGTAGCGGCTAGACCCGGATCGCAGTCGCAGTGAATGCGTTCGGCTCCCTCCCAGCAAGAGCTTGGAGCTGTCGAGAGTTGGAGACCACGCTGCCCTCATCGTCCGTCTGCTTTGTGCTACTGATCCTTGTCCTGCGTATTTATTCGAGCCAGTCCAGCTCATTATTCGCCTGGCCTGAACCAGATAATGGCTTCCATCCTCGAGAACCCACAAGAATCTGAAGGAGACATTCTGAAGGGCACAAATATCCTGCCTCTGCAACTCTGATCCGGTCTTTCGGCCCAACTCGTCTCCCCTTGGTAGTCATCTCTGCCGCCCACTCGTCTCTACACATCAGAGTGCACCCGATCGTCAGCTCTACTACGAATATCTACCAGCCATCCCGTCATGCCGACGATGGAGTACTTCAAGAGAGCCCTGGAAGCCCTTGGTCTTGCCAAGGACACCACGGCAGCCATAAATGGCCCCTCCTCTTCCGGCCCCAACACAACCGACACACGGCCCCAAGATCAAGTCGGCCCAGACGGCAAACGACGGTGCCGCTTCTTCGACGAACAGCGCAACGAGCCCCACCCAGAGTGTTGCAAGTGCGGCCACATCCTCAAGAAGCCGCCGCCGTGCATGTGCGACATCTGCCACGCGCTAAACTTCCCGGTGCCCTCGAGAGCCGCAACGCCCGAGCAGGGGCGAGGAGGAGCGCGCAGCAGTCGGCCACGCAGGCGCGCCAAACTGGCCGGGACGTTCATGGTTCCCGCCTCGGTCCTGCGCCGGCAGGCGAGCGACAACCAGCAAGGACGGCTGCTGCAGCAGCAGAGCAGCAGCGGCACGGACAGCGCCGCATCATCTGCGGACTGGGTCCAGGTGGACCTGGCGACTCTGGACGGGATTCTTGGTCCCGACCTGGCGGGTGCCGACGACGAGAGCCAAAAGATCCAGAACAAGGAGGAGAACAGGGAGGAGGACGCGACCGAGATGGCATGGCGGGCCTACCGCGGCCGTCCTTGGGCGCCGTGCGAGCCCAAGAGCGGTGTCAGTGAGCGTTGAAGTAGAGCGCGAGGTCCTTGGTACTAAAAGACCTGATTTGATGAGGCTATGTTGACACGAATATTACGACAATACCTGTACTAGATCGGGGCATAACTTTGTATGGGTGGGAAAAGAGGATATTGATGAAGATAATTGTGGATATGTCTAGCTAGTTTGTATACTCAAGAAAAAAAAGAACTCCGACCGACTCCCACACACGGGTGTTTCTTCATTTCCCTTCCATTCAGTCCCCACGGGGTTTCAAATAATGCCCTTAAGCCTGTAGCTCTTTCATAAGAATCAAAGTAATTACTGCTGGAGCCAGAAAGAGAGAAGCGAGGAAAAAGAAGAAGGCGAAAAACAAGAAGGCCCCGGGCCCGAGCCTGGGCAGGGCGAACCCTACCCAGGCTCGAACCCGGGGCCTCCCCCCGGGACCGCGGGCGCTCGGTTAGAGGCTGTAGCCTTTAACCAACCGCCCACGGTCCCGGGATTGAGGGGAGCAGCACCAGCTCGAGCTTATCAAGGGGAGGGCGCTCCCTGGGGCGTGTCCCCCCGCTTTACAAACTCGGCCCTGCGGTGCGACGCCGCCTCGTTATTGGGGGACATGCCCACAAAAAGATTTGATAGGCTTAATCAGATGAATGAGAGTTCGGACGAACGCCGTGCACTGAGGGCATCGTCTGGCTATTGGCTACCTAGCTACAAAACAGGCAAGAGCCGCAAAGAACAAGTACATGCCAAACTGCCATCCCTTCCCTCCTCCATCCAATTTGGTGTTTTATACAAGAGAGAGAGAGAAAAAAAAAAGAAAACCAGAGATAGACGCTTTCCAACCCATCCCCGCTCGATACAAAGAAGCAAGACAATTTAAATCATCTCCCACCCATCCGGCACATCATCATCTGTCTCATGGTCATCGTCCCGCCCGTGCGGCAAGTCCTCCTCCAGCATCTCCCACTTGCACGACGCGGCGCGGCTGCACATCTTCTCCAACGCCTCCTCCTCACCCGCCGCCTTCTTCCCATGCCGCACACTCTTTTTGGTCTCGGCCGCCTGGCCGCCCAGTCTCTCGATCATGCTGATGGCCACGCCGAACATGTTGTCCGTGATGGCCGTCACGGCCTCCCCCAGCCCCATAGCGTTGAAGGGCTCGGGCTCGGGCGGCTGCGGGTGCGCCCGGTCGAGCGCGAGCGTCGCGATGCCGTGTGTGGCCGCCAGGTCCCTCGCGGCCAGCGGTCAGCGCACGCCGCGGCCGGTCGAACACGATGGTGGGGATCAGGTCGTTGACGTCGACCGACACCTTGCGCAGGACCCGGTCCCGGATCCCCGCCGGCAGCGAGCCCTGCCACCGCCCGTAGATGAGCGGGTGGGGAGCGGCTGCCGGAAGCCCTTGTAGCTGTCGAACCCCCACCCCAGCGTGCCGTCGCCGCGGCCAAAGACCAAGGGCGCCCGGGGCCCATTCTCACTAGCAGAAGCGCCCTTGTAGTTGTTGTTGCCGCCCCTGTTCCAGCCCTCGCCCTCGAGCGTGCCGTCCCCGGCCCCCTCGCCAAACGTGCCGTCCCCGAATCCGTGGGCGCGGAGATCGGCGGCCGAGGTGCCGGCCGAGTCCGCATTCAGGTGCAGCGTGGCCCACGACAGGCGGTAGAAGTGGAAGTACATGAGGGCCAGGTCCGTGTAGTTGAGGCCTAAGCGGAGGGCCGCCTTGCGCACTATCTGGGGCCGCCGCGTTGACGGCGCGCACCTGCGTGACGGACGGGTAGCGCAGGCTGCTGCGCGGCCGCGGCGGCCGCCACTGCCGTCGGCGTCCCGGCACTCCTCGCAGCGCCACACAAAGTCGTACAGGCGCTTCGACATGCGCGCGAACGACTCGAGGCTCGCCGGCTTGACCGACGCGAGCGTGGGGGGCTCGATTTTGTAGTCGCGGCACAGGAGGTACTCTACGATCAGGCGCAGGTCGTACGTTGATGGCAGGGCCGGGAGCGGGCGTGTCGGCGTCGGCGTGTGGCTTGCGCTGATCGCCTCGGCGGCCGGTCCTTGAGGCGAGGCGGCGGCAGCGGCGCCGAACATGATCAAGTCGTTCTCGACGGGGAAGAACGTCTGCGTGATCTGGAGCGGGCTGTACGGCCGGCTCAGGTCGGGGGAACCCGCCGGCGCACTCCCGGTCGAAGAACAGGATTGCTATCCCTGGAAGAGTGGCAGATGCTTCTCGTCCGCCTCGGTCTCTCCTCGACGGGCGAGCCATCTACACTCGGATTTAGCAAGCAATCGACTGTCTAGACCGTCCCCACAGGTGAAAAGAGCCACCCAGGGGGAGCAAGGACATGGGATAGAGAGCTTGGGAGCTGAAGCTCTGTGAACCCTGGTCAGGTGACGGGGTGCCCGAGGCCGTATCGGACTCAACTGACCTCGCATAGCTGGGGTAGACTTCACGGTGAACCCGCTTCCCTGCGCGCGCCCAGTTCGGGTTGGGTGAAGGCTTGTTGGTGGCTATCTGGCATGCCTCGGTCTCAGGCCGCAGCGCTCGGCTCGGGCGTGAAGACATGGCGGCGGTGCTCGGCAGCCAGGCAGGCTCAGGGGGCTGTGGCCTAGGAACGATGCAGGCGTTGCCGTTTGGGGTCCGCTGCATTGCGCTATGGACCCTTCTGACCTCTCCGATTATCACAGGAGGTCGTCGTCGTGGTGGACGGTCGTGTGGTGGTGCCATGCCAGGGAAAGTATCGGGTGAGCTACTTGAGAGGAGGCTAGGACGGGAGACGAAGTAGAGAAAGCAGACCCATGAGTGTTTGGATGACTTGTCTCTTCCTCCCCAGTGCTTTAGGGTTGAAGTTGGAGTGTGGGAGTGATACAGGGTGAGAGTGAGTGTGTAGGAGAGGGTCATGGGGGAGAGGAGTCGGCCGTTGTGTCGAAGTGACGCCAGGGCTGCACGTGGAAAGCCAAAAGCTTCAACGAGTGATGATGCGGGCCCGAGAAGCGAGGGATCGTCGAGAAGTTTAAAGACACCTTTCAAAAGCAGCTGACGAGGGAAGAGTCAAAAGGCCTAAATAGAGGAGCGGGCGTGGCTGGAGAAGAGCCAGCATGTATTGGACAAGGCGCCCGCCCGGGAGGCTGCATACAAAGAAGTGGGCACAATGGCCTGGTGGAGGTATGCATGAGCACCGTCCAGACCAGATCAGGTTATTGTAAAGGAAAGAGCAGTCGGTTGGTTTCTGGGCCGGATTGACAACTGTCTGATCTGGGGTGGTCTCGATGCGACTGCGGTCGCTGGACTGGATTGATCGAAGTATTCCGGCGACTTCTGCCCGCGTGTAGACAAGACATCTAACTTTTATTTCACACCGTGGGTTGTTGGGGCTATGACAACCGGGCCAGGTGACCGGCGCAGCTCCACGTCAATACGGAAGAGGGCAGACGGGAGCTCCTCCCTGCTCTGCACGCCTTATCCTGCAGTGAGGAAAAGCAAGAACAAAAGCGGCTTGCACAAGGTTCGCCCTGCCACTGGCAACAAACGGGGCTTTGTCCCAGTTGCAGGCTTTTGGCTGCCCCAACCAGTCCGACAGGCAAAGCAGCCTAGCTGCAAGTCGACGTCGCACACCGGCGAGGGGCTTGGAGTCTGTGTTGACGGCACACAATCCAGAGACTGGGTAGCTCCAGCCAAGAACTGCCGCGAGCGAGATCTCGACTCGGGGCTGGACCCAAGCTTTGGTGTGATTGTATGATGGTGATCATGGTGATGCCATGAGGTCAATGATGATTGTTAGCGATGATGCCAAACATTGTCTGTCCGGTCAACGACAGAAATAAAACAGACAATGACGGGCTGATGGAAACCTTGACAGGATTGACGCGGGTTGGCAGGAGTGGAGGTTGTGCGGCTCTCCTACAATACGCCAGCCCGACCGCCTCCCCGCCTAAATTGCTTGCGTGCCTGCGCACAGACGATCTGCCAAACCCGTTCCCTGCATCAAGATAGGGCTAGCCGATTGTTAATCGGGCGGCTTTTGGATGACCATGCGAGTTCAAACTTGGACCCCAAGAGAACCGAACTAACCCAAAAACCTACGGATGGTTTTGAAACTATGCAGATGCCTCGCAAGACTGTTCCTATAAATATTGGAACGCTTTCCTGAATTTAATCTCCACGACCCCCAGCCTCTCGCACGCAAACGGCCGGCCTAGTGGCCATCGAAAGTGGAACCACCCCCTGACTTGTGGAATCCTCGTGGCCAATGAGCTGACGCGTTCGGGGCGGCGGAGCCAGACCGTTGGTGCTGACCTCGAGCCTCTTATGCCGCCTGGACTTTTTGGCCCAACATCCACCAGCACTCCTTCGGTGCACAGCTCCAGAGGCAGCCGCCAGCAATTTTTCGGGCTCTTGCTGACAAGATCTCGCACTGATGCATCGCTAGGCTGCCACTCCAAACTGCTGCGAGTGCTGCTCCCAGCATTTGCGCCCTCTGCTTTAGCATTCTTTTGTTCTGATCGCTGCCCTTCGCCGAGATTGGAGCGGCCCGCCGAGCCGTCGGCGTCAGCACCGTCTTATCTTCTCGTCTATCCTTTAACTCAAATCAGCCAGCCGTCTTTTTGCACCGCCATTTCTGCGACTCCCGCCCATCATGCCGAAGCAGCACGTTCTTTTCGGACGTCCGGTCCCTCGCGTCACCTTCCTGCTTATCGCCGTCGCCGTCTTCGCCGTCTTCTCGCTGCTCTTTACCCTCCCCAGCAGCGTTCCGACCGGCCCGAACCTGTCCAAGTTCACCGACTCAAGTCTTCGATTCCCAGGTTTAGCGGCACGTCGACATGGAGGGGCCGCTTCAATCCCTTCAGCCCGCCCTCCCACCCGCCGCCCCGCCAGAAGAACGACACGCTGGGCGAGTTCTCTTGGTACACCAACTGGAAGTGGCTGACTACACCCTTCTCGTCCTCCGTCACCCTCGACGAGAACCGATCCCTGCTGCCGCCGCTGCGCGACGACCCTCCATTTACTGCTACTATGACATCAACCTGGAAAAGGACAAGGCGAGGAAGGAGGCCGAAAGCGCCCTGCTGCTCACCTGGAGGAGGGCCTGGTGGGCCCAAGGCTTCCGCCCCATCATCCTGAGCTCCGCCGAGGCCAAGAACAACCCGCTCTACGACGAGGTCCAGAAGCTCAAGCTGGAGCCCGCCCTCGAAACCGAGTTCATGAAGTGGCTCGCCTGGGAGAACATGAACGGCGGCCTGCTCGCCCATCACCTGCTCTTCCCATGGGCCCCTACGAGGACCCGCTGCTCGAGTTCCTGCGCCGCGGCGAGTACCACCCTGACGCGCTGGAAGGGCCTCGACGACGGCCTCTTCGCCGCCCCAAAGAACGAGATTCGACGCCGCCATCAAGCAGGCCCTGGCCAACCCCAAGCTCGGCGCCGCCAAGGACTTCATCACCACCGTCGCCGTGGACAAGAAGGAGGACGTCTTCGCCGTCGAGAGCGCGACCCCCGAGTCGCTCGCCTTCTACTCGGAGAAGACCATGGGCTCCAAGTATGGCCCCGTCGCAAAGGCCATCACCGAGGACCGCGCCAAGGGGCTCGGGCAGCTCGACCGGCTCGTGGCCACCCACCTGCAGGTGTCGTTCCAGAACGTCTTCTCGGAAGGCGTCGCCGTGCTCAAGCCGCTGCCGCCGCCCCGCTCCACCGCCATGCTGCAGCCCGCGGCCCTGGTCGCCGCCCGCCTGGCCGCCTGTCTCGACAGCCCGCTCCCGGCATCGTGCCCTCCTAACCGCTCCGGGTGCACGCCTTGCAAGAAGGGGTCCCTCAGGGTGACTACCCCGGAGCGCTACTCCAACGCCACGGGCGTCTACACTGTCGGCACCGTCGCGCATCCCTACACGCTGCAGACGCTGTCGAGCGGCAAGAGCTCGCTCGACGTGCCCTGGATCCGCCGCCACTCGGCCCGCGACGCCTTCCTGACCACCGTCATGAAGGGCGTCGTGCCGGACTCGGTCTCGTCGGGCGCCCGCGTCCTGCGCTTCAAGGATGCCGTCGCCGGCGAGCCCGGCGCCGCCCGCGCTCTCTGGATCCCCGCCGAGCGTGACTTGCCCGACGACCTCGAGTGGCACTTTGGCTTCCCACTCGGCAACGCCACCGCCGCCGCCGCCGCCTCCCTGGTCGGCGGCGGGCCGGGCGGCTCGTCAGACCCCAGCGAGGCCGGCCTGCTGGACAGGGCCAAGAAGATCCGGTTCAGCAAGGAGCCCGCCGACCTCGCCATCCGCGCAGCCGTCGAGGCCTGGAACCTGGCCGACACGGAGGCCTGGCGCTTCGCGAGGGCCTTTGTCGAGCGCTCCGTTGTTGAGCGCCGCAAGTGGGAGGAGGAGGAGAGCAAGTATGCCGGCGGCGCCGGTTCCGAAAAAAATCGGCGCGAGAGCACAGCCGGCGGCGCGCTCGGGAGGTGGCTCGAGAAGGAGTAAAGAGAGAGGCTCCTTTACGGCTGTTCAGCCGGACGAAATAGGAAAGAGAGAGAAGAAGAAAGAGAAGCGAGGCAAAAACATAACTAACTGTGGAATTGTACGAAACTAGCAGGATTTCATCATTAGCGGAAATCTGATTATCGTCTTGTTGTATTTTTGGAGCCATATTTTGTGGTTTTTGTTTTTGGTTCTGTGTGGCGGTACTGGCAGCATACATCAGGAGTTCTTGAGAGGGAGGATATGCTTCCTAGATCTAGCAATCAACGACGGCCAAGGCCACACCTTGTCTCCACCTCGAAATGAGTGCTATGAAATGTGCAGTTAGTGCGGGCTAAATCTGCTTACGTCATTAGCAACAAGGCACGATGAGATAAGACTGAGACACACATGCAGCTGAAAAGAGTGTGTTCGTATTCCGTAATCTCCTCCGACTATGAAAACAGCTAAAGCGAGTGTGTCCCCCCAACGAGCTAAATTCCCCGAATGCATCGTGCTTTCTTTCCGTCCGCCTCGCGTACCCCACACCTGTCTCCTACGGCCACATCCCCCCGCTGCCTCAGGCAAAAGTCGTATCTCCGCCCATCTCGCCCGACATTTCGCGGGAGCTTACGCCGCTATTGAAACGTAGACAGGCACTCCATGGTCAGCCATTCGACTTAAAGGTATAAAACGCTAGGGGGTTATGTTGCGAAGGGATAAACATTGAAAATGGGTGTGGGAAAGGGGATGAAAGATGGCAGGATAAAAGGAACAAAACGCACCGTTGGCCCGCCCCTTCCACTCGCCCCACGGGCATGGCCGCGGCGCCGGGCCCGCAGTGGCCCTGGCGACCGGCGTGCATGGCGGCAATGTAGGACACGAGGGCCGTCTTGGCGGCCTCGGCGGCGAGCTCGGCCTGCCTCAGGGCGTTCCTCATGGCCTTGGCGGTCAGGTCGTCGTCGCCGATGCTGCTGACGGTTCCATTCTTGCCGTTGCCGTTGCCGTGGCGGGGAGAGGCGTCGCGCTCCTCGAGCATCTCGAGGATGTGGCCGTTGAGCCAGAGGCCGTCGAGCTGGGCCGGGGACATGGCCGCGGCGCCCGAGATGAGGCCGCGGCAGGACGGGGCCCCGCACAGGCACTGGAAGGGCTGGGCCATGTCCCACTCGGTGGAGGGGTAGAAGAAGGTGAGCTCGTCGCCCGGCTTGAGGCCCTTCGGCCCGGCCAGGACGTTGAGGCTCGCCGTGTCGAAGATCTAGAGGAGCATTAATGACACTTTCCCTGAGGCTTCTTTCGGGGCTCGGATTTCTCGTGCACTGACCAGAGAGGGCTCGCACGAATGGTTGATGTACAGCAGATCGCTGTTCAGGTTCAGATGCCTGTCACGGCCAATCTGAACCGTCGCATACGTGGGCTCGTCGGCGACGGTGCAAGGAGGGAAGGCCATCTTTGCAAACACGGCAAAAGGCGGCAGGGCGACGCGGGAGCGAGACATGGACATGAACTCGGCCTCGTTGATGGTCACCTCCTGGATCTCGGGGTGCGAGGGCCTGGGCCAGTGGGGCGTAAGGGGCGCCATTGTATCTCGTGCCTTGGTCTTGCCCTTGGTTGTTGGACAGGGAAAGACGGGAGGAGAGCCGAGAGATAAATCCCTCAGAATAGGTATGGAGGACTATATTCCCGTAGGGCAAAGAGGGAGGGGAACTATATATAAAGATTCCTGGCTGCAGGAAATGCTGTGGCAGTCTTGTCTAGAAGCAGAGACGCACAGGAGAGAAAGTCGCTGGGTCGACTGTCTAGGGTTGGGAGCAAAGGTGGCTGGGACACAAAGGGAGTGGAGAGACAAAGGAGAAGCAGGTCTGGCCCGGCCGTGTAACCGTTAGCATCGCCTGGCCGTGCTGCTTCCATTGCGCCGGCGAACCTTCACAAGCCCGCGGCGGTGCGCAAAAAAAAAAAAAAATACGACTAGGCGATGGTTTCCGGGATCCGCCTCGACGATTCAGCAGACCTATCGACAATCGGTACCTAGGTGAGGTGGTCTTCTGACATGTGCTTTCGCGGGGCTGAGACGTGCCCCCCATCCGGTCAGCACAGACTAGATGCTGGGTGGGGGGCCCCATGTGCCCGATGGTCGGCAGACTGGAATTTCCGGTCGCCCTGCCTTCAGCCGCCTTGGCCGCAGGGAAAGGCCGAGTGGCTGGGACACCTCAATCTAGCATTGCCCGAGACCCGGGGGGAGCTGGTGAGACGGGACGAACTAACTTGGGGTTACCAACCCACAGCAGCAACACGGAATTGCGCCGCCGCGCCCGTCGGCGGAGAGAAGGGGAGACAGGGGACCTATCCGGAGCCCAGGGGCAGAAACGAAAATGTAGATCTTTGGCGTTGCGTCAAATGCGGGCCAAATAGAAGCCTGCAATTCAACAACGCTAGTAGGGACCCCCATCGCCTGGTTGCCAGGGCTTTCTCCTACTTTCCTGTCTCCTGTATCCTTTTGGTTCCTTTTTTTTTTCTTTCTCCTTTTCCATTTGCCTCCCTATTTCTTCCATTTTCCACTCGTTTTTGTGCATTTTCCTGTATCCTGTGTGTCTAAAAAAAATAAAAATAAAAAATAAAAGTAGCTTTAGGGGTATCCACTAGTGCTTTTTTGGTGTTCTAACTAGCCCGGTCGCGCGATGAACGTGGCAGCGAAAATAACACACCCTACAGGTGCCATGCCCCGTTGCAACCAGCCCCAGAAGTGTCGCGATTTGCATGTTCAAGCACCGTTTCGTCGTATCGTATGCAGGGGCCGTATTTTCCCCTCCCATTTTCGATGGGAATTCGATGCGTGTCAGGCTGGATGCGAGGTGGCGCGCTGAAGTCATAGCTTTTGCATGTGCTTGGTGCCTGGAATCGTTCTAGAACTCTGCCATATTTCCGATCTGACCAGGAGGGGTAGCAGGGCCGGGGCGGCTGGCAATCTACCTGCTAGCTGAGGGGACGAAAATGACGGATGGCGGGGTCGGCCAGCCATGATTACGCACATACCCCTCCAAAGATGGCCGGGGCCGGTGGCTCGCGTGGCCTAATGGTCTATTGCACGCCGAGAAAAAAAAGTAGAAAGGCGTTCCCTTCATGTTTGACTAAACACACAGGACCAGACACTAATCTGATATGTCGAATTCAATAGCTAGAGGTACATACCAACTCACGGATCCGCTACGCGAGGGGTCGGACACCACTCGCCCCGAGAACGGCAATAGGCGAGGCGGCAGATGCATCCACTCGTGGCTGGCAGCGGAGGGCACGCACGCAGATGGCTAGAATGAGGTCGACGCTGCTTGGTGTTGTTTGCAGGACCATCCCCACATGGCCCGGATGAGCAACTGTAGTACTGCTATGTGTAATATCACCAAAGATGGTCTCTGTAGGATGCCCCCGCACGATTTTGCCGTTTGTGATATTCCCCTTGGGCGAAAAAAAAAGCTGCACCGCTCGTTGATGACATGGAGATGGTGGGCGCAAGTAGAGGTAGACGCCTAAAACTGCGGGGTGGCATGGTCAGCGCGTCCAACATCACGAACCATTGCCGCCCCGTGCATTCACTCGGCGACATTGTCATTCGTTGCCAAGTGGGCCATCTCTGATGCCCAAGGCCACCTGAGCCACATTTGCCAACTATAGCAGCGCACACGCCGTCGACGAGCTGGAGCCCTTCACCGGCATCATCGGCTACTTCCAAGGCGCTTTGGTCGCCTTTAGGATGCTGTCAAGCACCTGCTGGCATGCGGAGAGATGGGCCTCGCTGCGGCGGTGAGGTTGCTGGCGTCGTCCCAGGGCAGCCTGATGAAGTGGGGCGGGTCTGACAGGGCGGCCAACCAGGCGGCGAGGGGCTGCAGCTGCCGCTCTAGAGCCTTGCCTTTCGGGTTTGGTTCCGTCAGCACTCAAATGCACCGCAGTCGGTGGAGCTATAGGATGCCGTCTCTGCGAACATCCCATGCGAGCTTGGCGGCGGCGTCCAAGCCGACACAGGGATATTTGCTACACATGCAACCGTATTTGCGTGTCACTTCCATTAGAAAAGGCACTGCGTAACATGATTAAAAATGCCGTCGGCGTTTACGATCCCCCGCGCGGGAACATGTGGGGGGCGGAAGCATCCAAGACCTGACCAGCCGGCTATCTGCGGGATGGCAGAAACGAACCATGTATTATGCATCGGCTGTGAGCAAGAAACACTAGGCAGTGCCAATCAAGAGTGGTTCGGCGCGCAATGCGAGCCAAACGGAGGCAAGCATGAGCGGCTGCCTTGGTGAAAGCCAAACTATTGATTAGGTAATCATTTAGACGCGAGGACAGCCGCGCGGTGCATTCTTTTGCCAGGAACCCACGTCGAGATAGCCGCGCTGCCAAAGTCCCACCCTCGCAAACGCGGACAAACGCAAAGCCAGCCTCCAAAGAGCCCCCGATTAAGGAATGGCTTAATGTGTGCGCTGGAGTCTCAATGCATGAACGTTCTTCTACAAAAGGGCTGGTCTGACGGCCTCGTGTCTCTCACTCCAGGCTCTATCAAACGCCACTCTCAAGCCTCCAGTCTCCAGACCAGCCAAGCAGCATCGCAAACGCCCACGCGTTGTCTTTCCACATGACATCGATCTCCAGTTATGTGAGGCTGTAGGGACACGAGAGGTGTTCTTTCTAGAAGAAACGGTTGAAGGGAGGTGTTCTTTCTAGAAGAAACGGTTGAAGGGAATGTAGAGCACCCAGTTAGTTTAATTCGTGGCGTCGGTGGGAGACTCAGAATACACTGTTTGAGCCGGGCGCCCGTCGTCTGGGCTGCGCCTGTGGACCTGTTTGATGACGTAGCAGGAGGAGAGAAGCCACTGGGGATTGTGCCAAGGCCTGTATGCTTCCGGGTGGTTTGTCCCGCCCGAAAAAGAGGCGTTCCTGCCAACACCTCAGCTGGCCACAGCGCACAGCAAGAAGGCAAGGTCGTGGACGTCTAGCGCGACAAAACCTGGGGTTCTGAAATAGAACAAGCTGATGGAACAAGCGGGAAATTTGGCTGAGGCTGAGGGGTGGTGTGCACAGCTGCGTCCAGAGTATCTATCACTTCTGGGCGTTGCACGTGAGTTCGCTTCTTTGTCCGTTCTGTCGTATATGCCATGTTGCTACCTGGGAGGGCCTATCGTTTTGTCATATTTTCACACCGCACTTGCTTTTGCGCCCTCCTGCAGGAAAAAAATCCGCCGAGGCTGGAGAGCGAATCAGGAAATTCGGCACCTCCGTCTTTCTTTGTTTGCAAGGAGGGGGCGGCGATGCGCTGTCGTTATCACGTTCGGGGGCTGGCTGTAAAAACCCAGGAAGCCTCCCAGATGCAACACGTTTGCTCTTCGACCTTAACACATTGCCTTCTGTCAATCGCCCAGTCCCTGCGCGCACTTATCTCCCGTCGCCCTCCCCCAGCAGCCAACTTCGCTCCTTTGGACCGTTCCCCAAGAGTATCGATCATGCCGAACGTCGGCCCAGTCACTGCAAACACGTCCTTCGCGGACACCAACACCGCTGTGGTGAAAAGGGGCGTCGTCACCACCATCAGGGCGAGGGACGGCTTGACCGTCGTCATCACCCTCACGAACTCCACACCAAGTTCACGGAGAAAGCCAGGACAAAGTTCGGGATCCGGCACAAAGGTAACCGCTCGGTCACCAGTATGCATGCGGGCTACAGAACGACCAGGGCCCAGACTTTCAACGTGAAGGACGGGAGTACCGTCACGATCTCAACCACCGCCCCGGGTCCCCAGGGAGCTAGCGTCATACCGCCCGCCATGTCGGTGGGCAAGATCGCCGTCACGGGAACTATTGTTCTCAAATCCCGTGCCACCGTCGAGGCGAGGGTCGAGATCAGGCGGCAGAGGCCCGAAGGCGTCCTGGAAACGAGGATGAAGTGCGGTCACTGGAGCGGCTCATCCAAAGAGCGGTGCCATGTGTGCTTTGCCGCCAACGCGCCCTACGTCCACACGTGCCTGGGCTGCGCCGCCCAGCCTGGTTTCGGGCGCCCGTTGTGTGATGAGTGCGACTCGAACAGAATCAGGGCCGCCTTGCTAGTTTGGCTCCTGCACCGGCCCTACGTCTTTTTGGCCTTTTCTCTGGCCATCTTTTTAGCACGTTTTGGCCTGGAAAGAACAGAGTTACCAGGCTTTTTGGTTTATATCTCGTGCCCCGACCACCAAAAAATCCCGGAAGGCGCTTCGGGTTCGTTCCTCCCTCTCAGCTCGTCCCGCCCGCCCCGCTAGAACAAGATCTGAGCTATACATGCGGGGGACACGGACGAGGTTGGCATCCACCCCTAGGGCGTGTCATCACGCCTGGTAAGCTTGTGCTCCTCTAGTTTTGCTGTTCCTTACTACCCTGGCCTATCGAGATGGGCTGATTCATGTTGTGCCTTTTCGGCTGACAAGTGCTCCTGTTGCAGAACCCGCCCGTCTAAGCAACCAGGCAGCTCCTGAGAACGACCACGTCCGAATCTCCTTTGTATTTTAACTTGTTTTCTGTTTTCTCTTTTTGCATTTCGCATTTCGCATTTCACACTCCGAATGTCGCAAAGTAATTGAATTGGATACCCAGGTTGGATAACCGGATTGGATAACACGCATATTGGATAACCAGATTGGATAAGTACATTGGGTAACCAGATCGGATAACTACCTACCTATGTAGGTAGGTACCTAGGTTGGAAAACTAGATTGGGCCTACACAGCTACACAACCTGCTGCGGACCCTCCCTGCTGTTCCCACCTCGTCGACGGCTTCCCATGCTTCTTAGACCACTTCAAGTATCCGTCCACTGCTTCAGGAAACCCCCATTCCTCCAGCGCTTTGTCGAGGCGGTTCATATAGTCCATGCCATTCTCCTCGGTTCCACCGATATGACGGTAGGCGATAGAAACCTTGCATTTGGTTCTGAGCCACTCCCTTGGGACGTACCCGGCGCATTCCCAGTCAGTGAATCCCGTTACGCAATCGTTCTGGTCGACGATAATGTTGGCGGCGTGCAGGTCGTTGTGGGCGAAGACCAGAGTTGAACAGTCCATCCCCATTTCCTCGAAGGCTTGCAGTTGGGCCTCGGAGGTACAAGGGACGGATTGGCGTGGAGTCACATAAGGATCGACCAACTGGCCGCCATCAACGCCCCTGGGGCCGATGGCACCCTCTCCGTGTGCGGTAATTTCCTCCCCGTTGCTGGCGGCATCCTCTCCGTAGGCGATGGTGTCCTCTCCGTTGCTGGCGATATCCTCGCTGGCGGCATCCTCGCTGGCGTCATCCTCTCCGTGGCCTATGGAGCCCTTTCCGTGGCCACCGATTGTGAATTTTTCGCTAAGTATGCGGCAAAACACTGCGATATCCGGAACGCTTTCATTCTTTTTGTCCTCGGTCATGGTGGGCCACGCCCTCTGAAACAGCTTGTATGGTAGCCTCTTAATGAACATGTAGTCCCGCCCGTGGATCTCATAGTGCCGAATAAGCTCCGGGGCATGAGCGGCGGCTTTGGAAGCGGCGTGGCTCTGACGAAGCCACTTCAGGGTGGTGTGCTCGCGGGTCGGGCTGGCGTATTCGTACGGAGCAATTGTAGCTTTGAAGATTGCGCCACCAATCAGGTATACGGCGCGCATGTTGGGTCCGACGTCGTACAACTTCCGAAACCTACCCGGGGGCAAAGGTCGGGAGTCGGGCGGGGGTTCTGTTGCGTTGTGGAGGGTGTAGTAGCCGGATCCATCGAAACCTGGCCACCCTATCTCATTATCTGGCCACCATGGAATGCCGGGCTCCGGGCGCTTGTTGTTTAGACCAGTGTGATGCTTGATAAGGATCTTGCCGGCCACGATCCAGGTGCGGTCATCGACCTCCCGGATGCAGTCCCTGATTGGAACCTCGTTTGCGCTTTTGATCAGCGAGTCCGTGTCGGTCGGGACGATGGGAATGGGATACATCTCGTCCTGCTGGGCCATTGCGAGAATGATGGCTGGTGCGTGGGTACTGTAGAGGTGGTTAGTAGTTGCAGGCGGTAGGGAGAAGAGAGAGATGAGTGTTGAAGCAGATGGAGAAACCTAGGGCGTTGAGGCAGATCGCTGACTTGTCGTGGGCTCAAGGGCTTGCTGGTTTGAAGTGTGGGATCGAACGGAATCCCAACGATGGCGACGGCGACCCTACTTATACTAGAGGATGGACGCTCACGATTCTTGCCAGGAGAAGTCAACAAAGACGACGAGTCAGGCGGCAACAAAGCACGCAATTCGGGGCAGAGGCCTTTTGACCTCCTATTCTGACCCTTTATCGGCATTGTTTGAGACTATTTTCGGGTCTCTCACACATTCCAGTGACCTCGCTTGGTATTCAACATCGAAACATACTACTAAGCACCTGCTCCTTTGTCCACAAGACACTTCCGGAGCGCCGTTCCTCTGGTCCCCGGCGAAAGATGGCTGCCGCCTCCCTCACGGGCAAGCAGCTTAGGCGCCTTTGAAACAGCGGCATAGGCGTATCTGCTTGTTTGTTCACATTCCTTCGTGTTCCCTTAGCAATTGGATGCAGCAAAGGAAAAAAGGGGGAGGCTGAGCAGAGCTGGACAAAGCCCAATCTCGATGCGGACGTCCAGCGATCCGCCCAGCCTCGACGTCAAAGACCTCGGCCCGAAAGCCACGAGATCCGGCGGAACACGAGGGCTGTGTATCGTCGTCTTCGCCGACGGCAACTACGCTAGCGGTGCCTATGTGTCGATACGATTTCACCTCGCTCTCGCTTCCAGAACTACAGCGAACATCGTCGCCGTGTCCAGCATACTACATTCTGCGCCGCAACACGGCCAAACTCGAGCAGGTTAACTGCATCCAGCGCCCTACATCGGCTGCCAGTATCTCTCCGGCTTCGCCAGTCGCGCGTTTTCTCTTTGTGTCCTTGTTTCCTAGGTCGGCCCGACCTACCTTTCTGACGCTTGCAATCGCTCGCGCTTAACTAGCTCCCGGGCTGGGCAGGGGCAGGATGGGAAGCCATGAAAAGAAAGACAAAGAAGAACGAAAAAGAAAAAGGAGCAAGAAAATGACTTGAATGCCTTGGTCTCTTCTCTCCACGTCTAGCCGTTTTTGCAGGGCGCCCAGGTTCCGGTTGTGGCCCCGGACTCGAAAGCCCTCGTTGCTGTGCTCGGCGAATTTCGATCTCGCCAACTGCGGTTTGCTCCCTTTCGGCCTACTCCAGCCTGTGCTCCAGGTCATTGGAACAGGCCCCGCTGGGGTCCATGGTCGGGGTGAAGTAGGGGAAGTAGGGGGCCTCGGTGGAAGAGCTGCATAGCGGCGAGAACGAGCTTCACCGGTCGGCTCACGGTACTCTGCCCTATTTGGAACAGGCGCGCGGGATCATAACTTTGTTCGTTTGCGTATTGGGAACACCGCGGCCACCTCTCCGCGCACACCCACCCTCCACGTTCGAGCCCTCGTCTATTGGCGGGTACCCGGTCCCATCCCTCAAAGAGAGCCTATCCACAGTGTTTGGTGTGACTTGGGGGTTCGCGGGCGAAGAGACGCTTGATCCCCGGGCCCGCATTTTGCAGGCCCTTTTTACTACCTAGGTGTCAGGCAAGCGGAGGCGTCTGCGTTCCGACCACCTGGACGTCGATCGCCCGGCCGGCGCCTTGAGGAGGGATATAGCTTTTGTCTCGGAGGAGAAGCTCCTTGTGCCCCTTCCCTGCACCTGTCCCATTTCATGCGATGAGCACCGTGTTAATGCTGGTTCTAGAAACCCACTCTAACTCCCGACCGAGGTTGCCGACAGTCCGCGCTCGATGAAATCGATATACGAAGGAATACGGGGCGCCATTATGCCGAACCCCAACGGCCACTCGCAACACAGCTCGCGCACCAACCCACACAAACCCAAATCCCCCATGAAATATGTGCCGGCGTTTCTTTACAGGCTCAACATCCCTCACGCTGTGTGGACACGAAAGGCGAGCTAGGCTAGGGCCCGCCTGCTAGGCACAGCTCTAGGCACATTAGCGCTTCTGCGGCACAGCTTCTCTTGCAAACGGCCCAAGCCTGTGGGCCGCCCGTGCCGGTCCCACCACCGCGCACTGTTTGCGCCGCACGTTCCGCACTAGTAGGGGGACCTTGGACGCTCCACTGCGGAGACTGGTCGGAACATGAATCAATTGATTGGTTAGAACTGTGGAAGTTGGTGATTCCTTTCGTATGGCCATCACAGTTACCTGACCTGGCCTATCCCATACCTGCTCGTCGGCGGAACCCTCACTCCTTATCGTCGTCGCCCGTCGGTAAACACCATATGCCGCATCGCATCACACCTCCATACCAAACACCCTAGCCAATATACCCTGGGTGTCTGTCCGTATTCTGCGCCGCACCGTCCTGCATCCCGCACTACCCCTCACTCGGCTCTTGAGATGGCTTGGTCGGCATGGGCGAAAGGACTGGGAAGCTGTCGAGGCCGGTCAGGCCGAAGCTTGCGGTTCTAGCGAAAAGGCCCATGGTGGCGTCCCAGGGCAACCGGGACACCTACATGCTGCACAGAGCTGCAACGCACACCATTCTAGTCTTGCGCTTTCACCCCGCTCCTCAGGTCATGCAGGCCATATACTAGGTACGACGGCGGCGGGAGGTGTTCCCTTGCCGTCCCAGTGCCTGCGAAACCGCGCCCCTGCGCGCCCCGCTCGGTGCCAGTGCGCTGGAACGCCGCGTGCGGATGCCTGAAGTGGCGAAGGGGAGAAATTGCTCCACGCTCGCCTAAGCATGCATGCCGCGCATGGCAACTGTCCGCTGGCTCTTTTTGACTCCTATTTTGGATCCTGCCGAATTAGGATCCGTCGCGCCCATCCATCCATCATGTCCGGCCTTGTCCAGTCCCACCACTTGTCACCCTCTGCCGCCCTCCTTTCCCTCTGCTATGAGAGAAGAGAGTTTCTTTTCCCCTCCTCCACCGGTGCTCCCCTGCGCAGTGTCCCACGCATTTTCTTCATGCGGCCGACTTAGGCCCCCGCCCGTTTTTAGTCGCTTGCCATCCCCCCCCCCCCCCCCCCCCCCCCCCGCGGCCAAGCATGTTTTGGGTCAAAAGTTTGGCACTCTTGTTCGGTTTTGACACAATCCACCGGCAATCCCCGCTTCGTCCTTCCCACCACCTCGTGGTCGATCAAACCATGGCAGGTGGGTTCAGGGGTGGCACCAAATTCTACGCCGAACGCTCAGATGCGTCACCCCATCGTCTCCGTCGCCCGGTAAATAACGGTTAGATGCCAATAACTCCCACGACTTGTCGAGTGACCTGTCAAATATGGCCGGCGTCAAACTGAGGGGTTGCATATTAGCTTTTTTCTTGTCGCTCCAACCCCATGTGTATGCTCGACCAGGACGAGCGGGGTGCCGGCTAGCCAAGGTCGCGGTTGCAAGGGGGAGAGAAGATAAAGCCAGGTGTATCCTGTCTGGCTGGGCAAGATCGATGCCTGGGAAACCAATTCACACTCTCGTTCTTCCCAGAGCTCCAGTCCATTACCACAAGAACTGTATTGTTTCGGTGGGCAGAACTTAGGTACATACCACATTAGCTGCACCTGCCAACCAAGCTGCCCTGTCAGATCATAACGACAGACCTCCAAATCCTCCAGATACTCAGTACAGCCGCAACAACCGTGGTCCCTGTAGGTTACCCGACGGCGCCCCTCCAGCTGTGCAGCCTTCTTTATACACGAGGATGCATGTGGCTGATCAAATATTCGCCCCATCCATGTGCAATAGCGGCACTAGAACCATGAAGAACTGCGGAGTCTCCCTGTTTCCGGACGGGAAGCCCTACCCCAAGCCTCAGCCAAGCCCGCCGCCGCCGCACCCTCCGGGTCCCGACCGATCCTAGTCGTACCCCTCTCTCCTCGTTAGCGGGGAGAAAGTGCGGGGAAATGCTGCCTCTCGGCCTCCCTTGCGGCTAGCCTTTCATCTAGCCCCAAGGGATACCCAGCAGGTGTTGGGACAGAAACATGGAAACTACCTGGTACTTACATAGGTGCCAGATGGAAGCGCCGATGTGTGGATCCTCAACGGGCCGGCCCGTGCAACGACATCCTGGCATAGCGGGTTTCAGCAAACTCGCGGGCGGCTGAGGCTACCAGGACGTCAGGAGTATGGGGAGGATTGTGTTGTTTAGGATCTTATTCTATGTCACTTTCCTATCTGTTTTTCTTCAGCTTTCCCACCTCTCCCCTTTACCTAGGCTGCCCAGTTTGTTGCTCGTAATGAGGAGCTGGAGGGGCGTTTATAGTCGTTGTATATGCTGTGTTGATGCTGCATTGTATGTACCAAGAAGGAATGAATTTGGCTCTCGTCCCTGATCACGTTCAGTGGAAGCCTACTCCACCTTTTCGAAGCCCGCAACAACGAATGGACAGCCAGAAACTCGGACCTTCCTGTCTGTACAATATCCTTAATTAAACCGGGCAGTCATATCCTTCCTAAACCCCTGGGTCCGCCCACACCGCCGTCTCCCAGCAGATACTGCGATCTCGGAGCAGTGAACCTTTGGCAATGACGTCAGGGGCGCCGATGAGGTTGCCCTTACCTCCATCGTGGAGATCTTCCAATCTGAGCATGGGGATCTGGTGTGCACTCTATAGTCTTTTTAGAGGGATGTTCGAACCCCACCTTCCGTTAGGTGGTAGGTACCTGAAGGGCAGCCCGCAGCGCTTTGTCTCATAGATGCCGTCGTCGCCGTTTGCAATGGGTGCTTCCTTCCCAACCTGCAACTTAAGTGGATCCGCACACCTTCCTGGGCGTATCAGACGCACGCCTGCCTGGCGTGCAGCGCTCTCTCCTCGATTGCTGCAGTGGACGGCAGCCGATGGGCTTCGCGAGAACCCAGAACTAACGAGAAAGCCCGGGGCCGACAAATCTTGGGCAGTCTCCCCCAGGGCGGACAGCGGGATCTTTTCGCCCGGAGTCCCTGCCGCGCGGACAAAAGATCTCAGCCAAGACCTCAGCTCCTACCCCAGCTCTCATCCATATTACATGCGTCTTGCTTGGTAGCGAGCCCGTATTGTTACTGCCTCCTTCTGGTCGTCTGCCCCGGCCGAGCTGTCGCCTTCCCGGGCCCTCTAAGCTTCCTTCCTTCCTCTCCTCGATTCGAACCCAGCAAGCCCATCCCCAGCCCGCCTTCGTTCCTACCAAGCCTTTCGGGTGTTGAGCTCGCATGCTTTACGTCTTCTCATCGGGTGCTTGAACTGGACTCGTCCAAACACAACAACCCATTCTCTCCGCCCCCGAATCTTGTCTTTTTTTTCTCACGACACTCTTTGGACTTTGGAGCGACAGCAAGTCGCAGAAACCCGTCTAACTAACCCCCGTCTGACGATAGCCTCGACCTGTTTTGCCAGACGGCGGCCGACGATTTTTGGTTGGATTTTTGGAGGTAAGAGACATCTGATTGCAATCTGAACCACGCGCCCCGAGCACCGTCACGCTCTGCCCTCCCCTTTGCGTTGATGCCATCCACACACCGCCTGTCTTTCCATCTCACCCCCTTCAATCTCGTTCCCATCACCAAAATCCGACGCCTCTGTTTGGGACTTGTCTTTTGTTCCAAAATTCAAGTCGACAGCCCTGCTTTTTGTTGCCCTCCATGTACCCTTCCTTTTTCTTCCCTATCTCAACCACTGTCATCAACACCTTCATCTGATCTTCCGAATATGGCGCTTTTAACCCGCAAAAAGGGCAAGAAGCTCCTCGCCCAGCTTTTTGAACTCCAGAAAGACGACGTCGATATCACTATCCCTACCTTTATCTCAATCAAGTTTTACCTCAAAGACAAGCCGCGGTGCAACAACGTCCAAGTCTCGCCAAGTGGTGACGGGTCCAGCCTGGGCATCATCGACCGCGCTCACCTGCCCAGATTTATCCTTTCCCAGCTCGAAGCACAAGGCGTTGCTGACGAAGAGACTGATGCTGTGCAGCTGCACCCAGTTCTCTCCTTCATTCTTCTGTCACTTCCGGCTCGGCCTGTAAACAAGACTGCCTGCTTCCCGACACTGTTCTGCTGGCACTGCTGCCGCACTCGCCGGACTCGCCTTCTTTTTGGCTACCTCGACGTCAACATGCCCTCCCGGTCATACACCCCCGCCGAGCTTCTTGCCCTGCGAGCGTCGAGGTCCATTCAAGGAATTCTCACTGCTGGACGGAACGATCCCGAGCTTGGTAGGTCAAGCAACCGCTCTCACCCATCATTCACATTCCCCTCACATCCCACCCAGAACGCAAGTAGTAGCTAGAAAGCTGCCTCACAGCGTCCATCGCCATTTCCATCTGGCCCTTTGCTGACCTCTCTCCCCTCGAACCAGCCAGCATCATCGTGGCTCCCCGAGAGAGACCGGTCAATACCCTCGGTACTGCAAGTTCTGCGAGCACGATGAGGCCAGCCCAGAAGACCAGCAAGGATGATTCATCCACCGAGTCCGATGAGGTGGTTTTCAAACGTCGCCTCGAGCGCCAATTCCCGATGATCGACCCGACCTGGAAGCTTCGCGGGCGAGGAGGCTCTGAGGCCGCTGCCGGCACCGGACAGCAGCTCGACAAGCAACCAGCTAACGCTCCCGGCGAGATCACCTCCCAGCACCACGAGGGATTCCAGCGCTTCTACAAGACCGTTGTGTCTCCCACTCATGTACGGGTCACCGCAGGCGGGCGCATCGTGCCGAACACCCGGGGCGTGCCGTCCCCCACTATCAAACGCCCCAGGGACAAGTCAGCGTTTGAGGCGTCCAAGGCCGACGGCAGTCCTGCTCAGACTCGCGCCGCCCTGCCGCCCCCGACTGACTCCGATGCCGCGCCCAAGACCCAGCAGGCGTCGCAGAGCCAGATGCATCTGCCTCCTCCCCTTTTTGCGAGCTTTCCCCCCAATTCGTTCGCTTCGCCCGTCCCCGGAAGTCCGATCCAGCTCATGGCACCGCCCATGGTGCCTGTCAACCTCCCGTATGGCACTTATCACCAAGCCCCACAGCCTTCGCGAGGCTCCCGCAACCCACAAGCAAGCCCAAAGGGACCCCTGCAGGAGCTCCAGGCCAGGAAGAACGAGAACGAGGCGTCAAGGCAGCAGTCAGGCTCGCAGCAGCTGGAAACCAAGGGCCCCAAGATTTCGCCAATCGAGCAGCTTGATTTGACGAAGCCTTACATTGTCAATGGTCAGCTGTTCTATCCAGTCCCCAGTGGCAACTTTTCTCCAGCCATGGGCGTTCCGATGGTTGCGGGTATTCCCGGCTTTGCACCTCTTCACCCTCAGGTTGCAGGTATGATGCCTCATCATCTGCCTCTGCATCCCATGTTCGGTGGTATGGGCTTCCCTGGCGCCCCAGGAATGATCCCAGGCGTTGTTCCCGGAGCCGCCCCGCCCGCTGTGCAACAGCAGCAGCCGCGGGACCAGCCGCAACAGAGTCAAAGTGGTTCTTTCAGTCTCCGGCCGCCTTCGGCGCCGCCCATCTCGTCGATCAAGCCAAGCGAGATCACCAAGAAGCAGATCGAATCTCTCAAGGCCAACCTCAAGTACCATGAGGACCAGCTGCTTTTCAACAAGCACCAGGTGGACGAGAAGGAGATGGAGAAGATGGTCGAGATGCTCCGCGGCGAGATCAGGTTCTTCGAGATGAAGAAGAGCAGCAGGTCGCACACGAGCTTCAACACTACCCCAAGCAAGAGTCCAGCTCCGAGAGCACCAAGGCTGATGCCGGGTCTACCTCTCAGCCGCCGAGATCCTCCAGCGGCCAGACCTCCCTTCCTGATCAGCAGAAGGTGGCCGCTGCCCTGGAGGGCGCACGTAAGCCAGGATCGCTCCGCAGGAGGGAGTCGGGTCGTCTCAAGTCAGGAGTGATTGGCACTCGCAGCAACGGGGTTCCCTTTGAGTTCCCTGACTCCAAGGGCGGAGCCGGCGCGGCTGAGCCGCTCAGAAGCTCAGTCCTGCCCAGTGGGGCTGCCTTGGCTCCTCCGTTCGAGCCTCGCTCGGGACATGTCTTCGAAATGCCCACACAGCGGTCGTTGGAGGACAGCTTCGCTGCTTTGGAGCTCACGGACGAGGCTCGCAAAGCCTCGATGGAGCGCCTGCTCTCTGCCGGCGCTGGGGCATGGGACCAGTTCGAGGGGCACCGGAAAGCCTGAGAACAAGGCCCTGACCACGGCGAGGTCGTCCAAGGATTCCACAAAGAAGCTCGACACGACCTCATCCATATCTTCTCAGGACAAGCCTCGCTACGAGTTGCCATACCTCATTGGAACATTGCCACCTGGAACTGACACCCGCACAGCACATGACACCGACTACCAGTACCCTCGAGCCCTCACTGACGCAGAGACAAGGGCTCGCTACCTTTATTGGTCCAAGGCCCCTGCGGAGTACCGAGTCGGCCTTCCGAAATACGATGGGCGTAACTTCTACAGGGCGTCACCACCGGCCACAGAGTCCAGTGAGACGGCTATTGATGCCTCTCACACTGGATCTGCTCAACGGGAGCCCTCGGCATCGACCGACTCTGGCCTCTCGTACAAGAAACCTGTGGCTGCACGCGATCCTTTCCGCCCGTCCACGCCGACGGAGCGGACGCCGCAAGCTCGGTCGGCGGACAGCCCCATCTCTGCCAAGATTACCAGCATGACCCAGAAGCTTGGTAACCTGGGGATGGGCGAAGTCGCCCTCAACACAGGAAAGAGGGTTCAGGATCGCGCGTCCACCCAGAGTGCTCGGCTTGCCGATGCAGATGTCCGGTCGATTGATTCTCTTGATAAGCGGTCCTCGGAGAGGCCTGGGTAAGTCGCAATCCGAATACCACAACTGACATTTCAGCTTCACGAGGGCCTCAAAACTGACCCTCTCGTGCATAACAGTGCCCGGCTTCTCCAAGCAATGCTCAAGCGTGGAGCCAACCGTAGCAGCGAAGCGCTCCCCGGTACCGTCACCTCGACCAATGCACATGGCTATGTTCCGCCATTCGGCTTCTCAACCTTCTCCATGGCTCCCCCGACCATGGGTCCCATTGTGGCCCATCTTTCGGGGTCGCCCGCGCTCTCAACCCCCAGTAAGACCTCGGACAAGAACGGCGGCGTGTTGGCCCCAGCCGTGGAGAGGCAGGCGGAAAACCGCCCGCCACTGGGTCAGGTGTCTCTCGAGGAGCAGTTCCGCCGGATGGTATCTGGCGAAACCAAGCAGCAGGCCCCGAGTTCCATCCCTATGGACGGCAGAGCCCAGGATGATTGGTGATCGACTTCTCGAAGCTACCCACCATGTGCATCAAGGCCGAGCTTGGGCAGGCATGCATCGACACATATAACATCTCTCACCATCAGACCGCTGCCACAAGTGCATGCATTGCCAATGTCATATCGACTAGACTTCACCACCCGAGCCCCCAACATCATTCTGTCCTTTCTCGAAGCCGTTGGCATGTTATACTTGTTTTCCGACGACGTGGCGAGCTCCGCCGCCCTTTCTAGCTTTAGCCCATTCGCCGAAGCGAGTGAGCACCATCTCATTTGTACGCCACGCCATCATGACGGCCGAGGAGGACCTGATCAACTGCATGAACCTATCACAGTTATCCAGCATATCCCCATCTGCTACATACATATATGGCTCTCCTTTTTACACTCGCCTATGTATCGTTTATTTGTTTCTTTCTGAAGATGCGTATGAAGGACTTTTCGTTGTTTTCTGGAACAAGAATCTGATAGACGGCAACATCGGGTGTGCGTAATGGGGCGGAGGGGCTAGCTGGACGGGATAACACTGCAAGTCTGGGTCTTTGCCAGGAGCTTCTTTGGAGGACGCATGTGGCGACCGTCGGATTATCTCTCCAGGGTTTCTGCATACGGCACTTGCTCTGATACTATGTGGCAGAATACATTTTGCTGTTGCGACGATTAACAAGATATGTTGCCTTTCCTTTCGAATGACTACCTAGGTACCTAGCTGCCTACTCGTCTAACGAGAGACTCTACAAGGGCAGGCAAATGTGGCACGATGGACCTTGCGCAAGGCCCA
Source organism: Gaeumannomyces sp. JS-464 (assembly GCA_002197995.1). Taxonomy (NCBI): domain Eukaryota; kingdom Fungi; phylum Ascomycota; class Sordariomycetes; order Magnaporthales; family Magnaporthaceae; genus Gaeumannomyces; species Gaeumannomyces sp. JS-464. The sequence continues at coordinate 3,685,381 of NGZR01000001.1, read as the reverse complement.
AGATGTTGACATTCAGGCGTTGTATTCCTGGTCTTGATCTACAGATGCATACCGAGAAGAAACAGGTCTACTCGAGGATACTTTGTGCCTCACCATCAAACCTCCGACGTCATTGAGGATCTCCGACGGAAGTCTGCAGGCGAGAGCGCGAGGCTGATAACTAAGTGCGCCGCGCTGGGTTTACTCTTCGCCAGTCGTATACCTCGAAAACCGTGGAGCTAGTGGTTGACGCGGAGATATCCTAGCGGAACGTGAAGACTACGAGGATGAGAGAAGTGAAGATGGTAGGCCCGGAAGCCTATCATCTGAACTGAGAAGAGAGCATGCCCGGGCATGTCCACCTACCTGGAGCAGAGCACCGTGACGGCGTTGGGAAGGCGTAACATGGCTGTTTTGCCAAAGCCTGATTGCATGCCAGCGGCCGTAGCCGTGTCCCTGAAAGAACGATAGAAACGGCGCCGGGAGCAGTCTAGTCTTGTCCGGGGATGATCCTCGATCAAGACGGACGGAGGGGAGGACAGATTCGCTGTAGTATCAGTGACGGTTAGTATAGGGAGCAAACGGCGCAGGCGCCGATGCAGGCCAGAACCCAATCTGGCCTGTCCTGTCCTTTTACCCTCCCACCAAACCATGCTGCAGAGGCGGCATGGTGGTGGTGAGAGGGAGAAAAGGTGAAGAGACTTCGGGAGGACCTCCCATGGAGCATTTCACAGCAGCGCGAGCGACAATCCAGAGATGAAGCAAGCGGCTTTTGGAATGTGAAATGGCCATTGAGCAACAGAGTGACTCGATTTTTGTTCCTTCCTTTCCCCCCATGCCTGTTGAACTAAAAGAAGTCGGTTCCTGTGTTCCATTTTTTTTCCCTTCCAATTCGCCAATTGCCGAAAAACGTGAGAAGAAAGTGAGTTGTCGACTCCTCGTTTGAAGGGCGACACATGTTGGGTGTGTGGGTATATCTCGCCGCTTCCGAGCACGCCGAAGCCAATGGGGGAGCCGATTTCGCCATCCCTTTTCAGGGTCGCCCGTCCTGTCGTCGTTCCATTTCGTGATGGAGTGGAAGGACACAAGGACTGTTGTTTGTGTGTGTGTGTGTGTGTTTTGGTGTGTGTATGTGCGTGCGAGTCGTCATCGGAGGCTCGCGAAGAAAGCAGAAACAAAGCTCAAGACAATTGTGGTTTTCTTGTCGTTTAAGCCTTGCCGCGGGCCTTGGCCGAGGCCTCACGGCCGGCCTTGATGCGCTCCAGGATGCTCTCGCGGTCCTTGTCGAGCTTGAGCTTGGTGATGACGACGTTGCTGGGGTGAATGCCCAGGGGCACCGAGGCGCCGGTGGCCTTGTCGCGGGTGACGCGCTCGACGTGGATGACGTACTTGAGGCGGTAGACCGAGGTGACCTTGCCCTCCTTGTCCTTGTTGGTGCCGCGGACGATGGTGACCTCGTCGTCCTTGCGGATGGGAATGCTGCGGACCTGTTTTTTTTTGGGAGGGAAGAGCACGAGATCAGCATGGCGACCGAGACAGAAAGCGACCGAGAGCTGGGGAGGGAGCGGCGGGGAGGGAGCGGCGGGACATACGTTGTACTTCTCGCGCAGCTCCTTGCTCAGAGGGGCGCTCATGATGTTGCGGCGGATGCTCGAGGGAGCACCGAAGTGCGCCTTGCGAGACTTGCGCCTCGACGAGTGAAGGGCTGGGTCGAATGGTCAGGTCAACTGTTGGTGCGAAATATCCGGCGATGGCTCTACTTACTCTTGTTCACCTTGGTCATTTTGACGTTGTTATGGGGAAACCTGCTGGGGAGGGTTAGAAGAGGCTGGCTGGCTGATGAAGTTGTCGAGGAAGAAAGGCAGGGCAAAAATGAGGCAGAAAAAAAAAATCAGAGCAAAGCTCTACGCCGATAGATTGTGTGGGCCAAAACCCTAGCAAGCCCTCAAAACGGGGTTGGACAGGATGGCTTATGTAATCGTATGGCTTGGCGCAGCTCGTCACGTGCAAGTGCGACTCTGCTGTCGCTTGGAAAGGCGGCTGGTGTAACTCGATTGGCCAAAATTGCAATTTCAATTTCAGACTCTCAGGCTGTCCTCTTTGCATCGCCATCTCACCATGGCGCTTAACATCCTGCCCTGACTCTATTGGCCCTTCACGCGAAGCGCCACACTTTTTATCGATGCCTGAGAGTCGATGTGACTTGGAGAAGCTGATTACTCGCGTTGGTATAATTTACATAAAGCCATACTTCAATACTCGTTTACCCTCCGCCCAGGTGCACCCTCTGATCTAGTCAGCACCGCCTACAGAACCAAGTCCGGCACATTCGTCCCCTAAAACTTCCTGTAGTGGGTCGAATCGGGGAAGCTGATTGCGGTTCGGCCTCGGCCTCCCTCTTGCCGGCGGCCTTGCTTTGAAGTGGGTCGAGTCGAGCAGGCGGAGGACCGGATCGGCCTCCCGCTTCGCGGCCGGCGCCGGCACGTCGAGGTCGGCGCACTGGTCGTCCCGCTTGTAGTGGATCGAGTTCAGGAAGTTGATGGCCGGCTCGGCTTCGGCCTTGGCCTCGGCCTCCCGCTTGTAGTGGGTCGAATCGGGGAAGCTGATGGCCGGCTCAGCCTCGGCTTCGGGCTCACGCTTGTAGTGAATTGAGTTGAGAAAGTCGATGGCCGGCTCCGCCTCGGCCTCGGCCTCTGCCTCGCGCTTGTAGCGCGTCGCGTCGAGGAAGTTGATGACGGGCTCGCGGGGCTCGACCTCGGCGTCCCTCTTGTCGGCCTCGGCGGCAGGGATAGCGGCCGCGGCCGCGGCGCCGGCGAGGGTCAGGATGGTAAAGACCTTCATCTTTGCGTCGGGCGTAACTGCGCAAGAGGAGTCGCAGATGGAGGTCGGTGCAGAAGAGTGATATTGCGACTGGGTGGTGGACGGCCGACTCGACGAGAACAGGCGTTTTGCCGGCCCAGCTGCGACCTGTCGGCCCCCTTATGTACCTGCGCTCCCCTTTCCGCCATTTCCGAGGCCAGCCACCTGCCGGGCCCCGGAGAGTGGCAGTTCTAGGGGCGACGTCAGCTCAGTGGAGAATGAGCAATCGCCCACCCCGCGCCAGCATAATCAAGCGCATTTCCCCCTATCTCTGCGCCGCTCTTTCAGAAGGTTGAATCCCTACAGGGATCCCTCGAACGGGGTCGGCGGGGTCCATGATATCGAGAGATTTGCCTGCGATTCACGGGGACGGGATATGCACTCTGCGCCAGCGCCTGATTCGTATGCCCTTTCTTCCCCCCTGTCCTGCGATTTCTTCCACAAATCAATCACCCCGGCACGCGGGGTGGATCTGCCTCTGTCCAGGGAACGCAAGCCATCACGGCATTGGCGAGCCAGGGGAACCCCAGATAAGCTTTGGGGATGGCGTGCCGGACTGACTCCTGTCTGCGGCAGAGAGTTGTCGGTGTGGTCCACAGGGTCCCAAGTGTGCGGCGGGCAGGTTCGCAGGCAAAAAAGCGATGGGATCAGGGACGGTCGGGGAAGATGGGGTGAAGTGGGAGATAGGGGCAAAGTATAATATGCAGGTCAGGCAAGACTTGTAAAGACAAGGTCAACGCGCAGAGTCTCTGGTCAGATAACGGTTGGCGCCATTCCAACTACTACGCCGCACATGATGGAGCTACAACGTCGAGATGCCGAGCGCTGGGAGTCGGTGGCGCAGGAAGACGTCGAATCGGCAGCCTTCCTTGCGCCGAGAAAAAGGACCCTCCATACCAGGCCAGCCCAAGAGGAGCACAGACAGCCCGCATCGGCAGCGTCGTCAGCCAAGCTTTCTGGACTCTTGTTCGCCGCGAGCTGGGTAGTGCTCCTTGCCGCGGCCTGGGTCCACAAGCTGCCCTTGTCAGACCAGCAGTGCGTGAGGAAGCTCAACGTGCCGTGTAAGGGGCCGCCCTTCTACTATTGCAGCCTTCACATAGGTACTGACAAACTTATATAGCAAAAATGCTAACTTGACAAAAATGCACACTCAGCACCATTGCACGACGTGATAGAGTACGAAGACGTCCAGTTCGACAACGCTTTCCACAAGCCCAGCCCGTACAAGGGCAGGCCGACCAAAGAGCTCGAGGATAAGTGGAAGGAGCTCTGGTATTGTATGTCTCACTCATCCTATGGCGGTACAAAAGAAGAAGAGGGGGAAAAACAGCTAACAACCGCCCCAAAAAAAAAAAAAAAAAGACGGCTCCTTCAACCTCCCCGAGCTCGCCCTCTCCGGCCTGCACAAGCCCCCCGACGGCCTCAACGGCCACCCCTGGGCCCGCACCGCGTCCGGCGGCCTGCTCGCCGGGCTCGAGGTCTTCCATAATCTGCATTGCCTCAACCTGGTCCGGCAGTACGTGCACCGGTCCCAATGGAACTATTCCTCCGATCCCGGCTTCTTCGGGACCGAAGAGCAGATTCTCGACGTGAGCAACTTTCGTCTCCCCAGCCCCAAACAGACCCCCCTGTTGACAAGAGAGAGGGACAAAAAAAGCACGTCGACCACTGCATCGAAGCCCTCCGCATCCGCCTCATGTGCAGCGCCGACGTCACGCCCTTCCTGCACCTCAACACGTCCGACAAGGGCGTCCAGCCTGACTTCGACACCCAGCACCGCTGCCCAAAGTACAGCAAGATTGTCGACTGGGCAAAGGAGCGACAGATCATGAAGGACCACAACTCCTCCAAGCACGCGGGGCACGATTGAGGCAAAGAAACCCGAGAACCACCATGAATCTATCACTCGCAGCGAATTGGCAACGATACAAAAGGGGGGTGGGGTGAAGAGTTCGACCATCTCCCTCGCTACTCCTTTCCCTTTTCCTCCCTTATATCCTTCCTACCCTATCAGCATAGGATTTAACTTACATATCCCCTGCCTTTTAGAGAGGTTTATATTATTACCCACTCCTTGCTCTACTTCCTCCACAAAGTGAGCTGCAAACATGAGTGAACCACGAAAAGTATATAACAAAACAAAAATATAAACCCATAAAAACACCGTGACAAAATAAGTGGAATAGAGAGGAGGCGCAAGCGATCGATTAAAAATCAGTTCTTACACAGTCCATCTGAAGCCCAGGGCCAAAAAAGCGAGGCGGTGTCCCCGAAACCTTGAAATACGGCATTCGTAAGTAACCGCACCCACGAATGATCAAAGATCAACAGCCATGAGGCCCCAGATGTGTGAAGAAATATGGCCCTTCCGATTCCCGGGATATGACGGGTGATGAAGCATTTCGCTAAAACTTTAACGCCTCGGAACAGCCGGCCGAGCCGCTTTGCGGCACCGCAGGCTTCGCCGTTGTCGGAAGGCAGAGTTCGGGTTGCCGCAGTGCTTCTTCTGTGGGAATGCCATCCAGTAACAATACCGCGCCGCTTCTCGCCGGGTGCGGCAAAGCCTCGTCCCGGGATCTCTCCCGAGACCTGCGGTGGCCGCAAACGCTCTAAGCTTGTGCATCTTGAAATAATGGGCTTCCCCGGAGCCATCCGCGAGGGTAGCACCGGGGACGCGATGGTATGTTGCACTTTCGTCCGCCGCGGCGGGATTCACTCCTGGCCATCAACATTATAACACGTACTTTGTAATATTGGTTTCCCAGGTACATCAGTAGCTTGAAATTTGGGACTTACAACAAAAGAGAACTTTCACCTTTTTGCCCACGCTTTACGTTTAACTAGGAGGGAGATATCTACGTAGTCAGTCGAGGCACCACTCCTGATCTTCTGCGAGCTCAACGCCGTAGAAAACATAGTGTGCCCCGTCTTTATCCACACTGAGGCGGCCATCTTCGTCCCTCGCCCTTATCCTTGCCGTTTGCAATTCCCCATTCTCTACCAGTAGACAACGCATCCTGCTAGCCAGCTCATCGAAGGAAGCGACCTCATCGGTTGCAGCCTCTACCCAGCGGCCGCCAGCAGCAGCGCATCCCCATGCGCTTCCGGATTGCGCGCCTTACTTGGGCCAGATGTCTGCGAGACCGCAGATGCAGCTCCCCCAGCATCGAGAGCTTCGAGCTGGAGCTCGCTCAGCTTCGCTGCTATTACGTGGAGATTCGCATCCCCCGACTTGTTTCCCGTCTCTTTGGGGGCTGGAATCAGAAACGCGACATCTTCCGTATTCGCGAAAATGATATCGTTCTCCTCGTCCACGTCGTAAATCGATGCCAAGACGCACGTCACCGATCTCTCGGGCTGCTCGGCGGAGAAGGCGGCAGCGATGCTAGTCTTCATCAATAACACCAGCGACCGGCTGTGGTCCCCGTCCTCGTCCGTCCTCGGTTCTAGCCTTTGGGGCCCTTGGCGATGTAGACGGAACCATTGTGGCCCATCGAGCCTGATCCATACGTCCTGTTCCAGTGGCGCCCTCCAGGTGTTCAGCAGAACTCCGGCACAACGGAAGCCGAGGCCCCTGTCCGTGAGTCGTGGCGCCTCATGCTGATAATTTGCTTCAGAGTACGAGCTCCTGTCCAAGTCTTGCAGGATAGCAGTACTCTGGCCAAGGAAACTAGATGGAGCCCATTTGAATCCATGGCTGTTGATCCTCTGGCCTGACCAAAAGACGGCTTGTGCGGGTATGATCGGCATAAGAGACCAAAACCTCTCCATCCGGGTCTCATCTGGCCCATCCGTCAGCGCCTCCATGTCGAGACCGATCAAGGTGGCAAGGCAGAGAGCCTCGTCGGCGGCCACGCTGGTAGCCCGCCACCTAAGACCACCGCTCAGATAGTTCAGAAGAGTTTTTGGATCTTCCGAGTCGCGAATCTTCCAAGCCTCCCAGAGCTCCGAGGCCATCAGCCAGATGGGCAGATACTCGAGGGATCGGTCGTGCGTCAGGATCGTCATCTCTAAAGGCATCATTATACGTTCCATCTCCAGAGAGATGTCCGCGAACTGGAAAAAGAGTTTTCGAGCCAAGACGCCCTCCTGCAGCGTCCACAACCTTCGCGTCCAGCTCGAACAGAGAATCCGCAGTAGTATCTCGATGTTCAAGAGAGGCTCCGCTTCGACCGCGGTCAAGTACCGATCGATGACGAGGACTTTGGCCGCATCTTGATATGTCTTGCGCATATAGACGAGCGCGCGATTGGCAGCATCGGGGTTGTGAAGCGGGAAACATATCGTGTCCAGCCAGAAAGGGTTGACCGGCTGGCCGGACTCATCGGGGAGTCGACCGACGTACTTGCGGATGCGGCTTAGCTGACATTGCGGGAGCGCATTGTCGGTCTGATTGCCAAGCCCATGAGACCAGACGTGCGAGATGGCGACGTACGCCTGACCAGGGACAGCCGGCACCAGTCGTATAGTGCCTGGGTCCGACTCTGGATCGTAGTCTATTAGGGGTAAGGACCCTGACAGTAGAATGGTGGCCAGTTCGTCCTGAGAGACCCCTATAAAAGGACAGCCCCCACCACAGGTCTGCCCATCATGGACGGTGGCGTATCTGGATTCATCGATCTGCGAGGCGTTGCAGAGGGTCTGAGTGCAGTTGGTGTGGCTGACCTGCTGCTCAGGGGGGTTTAAGTTGCTGGCAAGATACAGGGACGGCAAATCCAGCTGGTTCCGCAGCCTATGCACGTCGTTTTTGCACCAGCCATCCTCCAGCATCTGTGCTTCTAGGTACTTTGAAACGCCCAAGGCGAGCTTTCCACCGGCTCTGATAGCGCCGCGATCAGTCCCGATGCTCTTGTCGATCGCATCGCAAAGAACGGCAATGGCCAGGACTTCTGCGGTTTGAATCAGAGGAGAGCCGCTCAGGCTCAAAGAGTTGACGACATCGGCAGCCGCTCGTAAACAGTTGGCGATATGTCCCAGACGTGCTTTCGAGATGTCTTTGTCGCCCAACTTCCTGAGTAAAGGGCGTAATGGGGCAGTGGAGATGACATAGCCACCAGCGGCACCCCGACGAACCCAATCGCCGCCGAAGTCCTGCAGTTGCTCCACTCTGTGTGATGTCAGTACTTGTACCCGGCACAAACGCTTGAGTTGGTTAGGAGCCTGACCCTTAGCCTTACGGAGGCAAACGAGTCGAAAGTGAAAGATGTCTGTTAAACCAGACAAACTAGGTGCGTATAGATGTCGGCAGTGTAGTGACGTAGTCGTCCTCCATACCTGGTTGCGTTAGATGAGCCAAACACCTCCTCCAGGAGACCAAAGAATAGCCACGTCTGAAGAAGACTATGTAGCTCTTCGATCTGAGGTTCTGAAAGGTTGGGATTCATGAGAGCGATTTGGTCCCATCCGTGCCGAGTTGCGAACGAGTCGAATGGCCCTGCGTAACTCTCCCTCGCTCGCAGAGGTACCTCGATTCGGGCATGCTTAGGATTGGCTGGAAGTAGAAGGTGGTCCATGGCTGAGATTTTTCTACTACCGAGCCTCTTCAGGCGGCGCTTCCTCACGGCCAAGCAGGCTGAGCAAGTGAGTCGATCCGTATTATAGGCAGGGACCTCCAGAAAGTGACAGCAGCCGACCTAACTCCCCAGATATTCTGGTGGCAGGATGAAGGGCGGCTGCGTAATCACCAGGCTGGGCAGGCAGCAAAGGTGATGGTTGTTCTTAGAGGCGGAATGAAATGCGGGGCAGGGCACGAGGTCGTTGCGCCCGGCTGAGCTGAAAGACGCACGAGGCATTGGCTCCCATCTTGACGTGACTGGCTGAAGCCTTACCAGGTGGTGTGGTGGCGGCACCCGCCGCTGGCGACTGCCTCTGCCCGAGGGCGCAATCCAGTAGGATGCCATCATTGGCGCAGCCAACAGCAAATGCGTCATTTCGCAGGATTCTTGCTACCCAAGAGGAGCCAGGCATCCACGCGGCTCTGCTTACCGAGGCGTCTGCCTCTTTTGACATCACTACTGTAGAGTTGGATCTTTACACATTCTCCATCATACTGAATCGAGTACACACAGGGCTACTACGATAAGAGCGAAAAGGCACTTGAAAAGAACTACTTCACTGTACCCCAAGTATTAGCCTCGAGACGGCCAAGCGCTGTCCGGCCCCTACTAGAAGAAAAAAAAATGGACGCAACGGCGTGGCTTCTCCGCTGGGCGCCATTCAACATCGACGCGCTAGGCCTTGTCACCCTCCTTGGCGCCGACCAGATCAACCAAACCGTCGGCCGTCTTTGTGCTAGCCACCTCACCGAATTCCTCCCTCTCGTTGCAGGGCACGTCATCGCCGGCGACAGCTTCCGCCAGCACATAGCGGGCTTTACCGTTTTTAATATCACCGACGGCATATGTGCCACCGATGTGGCCGGCTGGTTTTCGCGCTGGCTGCTGTGCCAGCAGCTCACCTACAACGCGACGACGCTGACCATCGGCACCGTGCCCTCGCCGCCTCGCGGACTTGGGAAAGGTCGCCCCTGGCGGGCCGCTGCCATTGGCCTTGTCGTCGCTCTGGGCATGGTCATGCTCGCTGTTATCATCTCAGACTGGTGGGGCTTTGCCAACGCGGCGGCCCTGATCATGGCGACGACGGCGCGATGGAGAGTTCTCGAGGCAAATCGCGACGCGCTGGATAGGAACGCCGAGCTGGGCATAAAACAGAGCAGCGCCGTGGTCAAGACATTTTGGAAACTACCTGACGGCTGCCGGCTGATCATCTATCTGCCCAGAGGCATCCTGACCGAGTGTCTGCTGACGACGCCTCAACCCAGAAGCCCAGTGACCTACTCTGTCTATAGGTATGCCGTCTGGGTCGCCTTTCTGGTCCACGTCGTGAGCCTCGGGATGGCAGCGCTACCATGCCAGCTTCTGTGCGTTGGGATACTAGCCGTGTCGACCGTGTGCGCCGTCAGGCGCGTGGGGAGCCACGATCAGATGGTAGGATCGAGGCTGGAGATCCGCCGCATGGATCGCCGAGACGGGGGCGGCTCGATGGCGGCCACGATCGCGAGCCTGATGCTCAGCCAGGAGGAGGAAGAGAGCATGGTGGACTGGCGGATCGTGCCTTTGCCGAAGAATCGGGTTTGGTGGCAAAAGTACCGGGATTGCGTCGCCAAGAATACTATTGCCGCTTTCAACGACTGGAAGCGGCGGGACACGTGGGCCAGGTATGAAACACCCCCGAGTGTGACGCGGACGGTCTGAACGCGCCCGGGGAGATAGATTCCAATGGATGCTGGCGATGTACAGTAAGCAAAGTATGCCGCATGATAGCCCATATTAGGCACCTGGTTGCTACTCTATGTATCACCACTGGGGTGCGCGCTCTCGGGGAATGGCGGCCATTTTGTCTGGACAGGCTCGAAGCCTTTTAAGAAACAGCCTGTTTGACCCAGCAACGGTTAATACAACGCAAGATCTGACAAGGGGCAACTATGTAGAAGACAGCCGCGGGCTAAGGTGGCGCCTTCAGCCCAGCGGATCCCTTCGCTTGACGGTAGTGTTCCCACCACACCAGATTCGTTCTCTGGGGTATTAGTCCCCATGCCAACATGGTGTCCTCCTCTTCATCCGACAATCCGAGCCTGACATAAGCGAGAGACCTGCGATCTTCCAGTCCACTGGCGTCCACCGGGTGGACATGGAGCCTCCGCCCGACGTAGTATTCGTTAGAACCCAACCTCAGGCAGCACACGACTGTAGCGCCGACCATGATGACGACTGTGACTATCTGTATAAAGAGCGTCGCTTGCCCAATGCAGATGACATGAAACCCGAACGCGAGCCAGCACAGCGCCCGAGAGGCCCTGTACCAGAGGTGCTCGTGCGGCCGTGGAGTCGTGAGGAAGCCGTTGGTAACCAGCCCCCGCGGCGCAAAGAGCGTCACTGCCCGCCCATCCGACAAGATGCAGAAGGTTTTGACGAACTCCGCGCCTGGTCCGTCCAAGGACGCGGCCACCTTGTCCAAGAAGGTTTTGTTCTGTTCCAGCATGTACCATCGCGCCACGACCATGGCTATCAGCGCGACGGTGTTGGCGAACCCAAACCAGTCCCCGACCAGGACCGACAGGGCAAGCATCCCTCCGTTGAGCACAATGCCAACGACCAACGGCTGCGTGTTGCGTAGGACGTCCCGCGTTGCGGCTCGTCGGACCGACCAGACGAACGCGGTCACGTTCCAGCTGACCTCTTGCGCATTCAGCCACCTTGTCATCCAGCCGGACACATCGGTCGCCATGATGCCGTCCGAGATGTTGTACAGCGTCGTTCCCGGTATCGGCTGCACGAACTTGTTGCCGGCGACGACGTAGCCCCCGAGAAACGGGAGGTAGTCGACCCAAGGATTTCGAACGAGGCGTCCGATGGCCCTGTCGACCTCCTCGGCGCCAATCATGGTGACCAAGCCCAAAGCATCTATGCGGAAGGGCGCCCAGCCTTGGAGGTACGCCAGCGCCATGTTTCGCTGGCCAGCCGGATCCGACGAGCGAAGCAGCTAAAGTGGGGTGGGCGAAAGACAGTCTGACTCGGCCGTGTGCCGCACCTCTAAACAGGGAGGGACCTGGAGACCTAAATCCGCGGATCGCCATGTTAGGTAGGTAGCTCGAAAATGGCAGCTCCATGTTCGGATGTGCGCTTGGACGACTCACTAGTATGACATTGGTCGGAGCAACCGCCAGACCAGATAGGATACCTACCTAGAGTCGGCTCCATCGTCTGGCCCGAGTTGGGAACAATGGTGAAAGCCAAAGCTGGAAAATTGGGCGTCAGCATTTCACATCACCGCCACGCTAGGGGTAAACGGCGGATCACGTGGCTCGGCCGCTAGGGTGTAGACCTGCGTAATTGTTCTGTTATACTCTGTTATACTGTAGGTGGCACAAGCGACGTGGACCCATACAACTGGCCCTCCGGTTAAAGTTCGGGCGCTCCATTTCGCCTACATACTTCTTCCTATCCACATGCGAACAGGCCAACTTATGCCTGCGCTTTTCGACCGCGGATGTAAATACCTATGGCTCTAATAATATGCACGCGGATATTTGGACTCTTTGGAGGGAGAGAAGAAGAAAGGCTTTCAGTATCAATTCGCGAGTACAAGTTGGCAGGCGCGGGGCCCGTGCAGGCAGGGCAGCTGAACATTGGCTGAAGGGGCAGGGGCAGATGCCCTGTGTCTGCAATCGCCGGACTTCCATCGCTCTTGTTCCGGCTCTGTTACTTCTCATGCTGCATTCACGGAAACAACGCAGACACCATCTGCGCAAAGCTCTGAGCTGAGCAGACGCCGTCTTAGCCTTCCCCGGCTCTTGCGGCTTACAGCCTTGTGCCTGTTACACCGCCCATCGAATCGGCTCGCTGCTTCGCACCGGCGTCGATATGCAGCACCTCCCGCTGCCCAGTCATCCTTCATGGCCCCGACCCTCTGTTCGACTCTACACCAAGCAGGACTACGATGGGGGCGACATCTTCGCGTACCTGAGCCGGAACAATCTTGGTGATGACATCTTTGCAATCGGCCTGCTCTCGCCCGGCGCGCTGGGCCAGGAAGGAGCCCTCGCCATCCTCCAGACTTGGACCTTCTTCGGCGTCTTGAGCGATATTCTTGGCGAAAATGTATCGCCTATGACCATGTACATCCCCCCGGCCGGGGAGGCTGCGGTCCCTTATATAGACACTACTATACTCCCGGACAGGGTGTCGAGGTGGATCGCGCGCACCGTGTCCAGAAACCTGTCGCCTTGAGCAACGAAAAGAAGAGCAATCGCGCGTCGTCCGTGTATTGAGACACATGTCAGACGTATACACGGGGATATGGTTCAACCTCAGGCGAGCGCAGGCGCGCGAGCCAACTGTCGCATATCTCGATCGCCTAGATCCCGCCGTCCGCCTCTCACATGGCTCCTGTACGACTACCTCGACCGGGCGGCGAGGATCGCCTACGGCCCTTGGGAGACAGACGGCGCGGTCGGGCTGCCGGACGTTCTGACTCTGGAGATGCCGGACTCCGCGGCCCTGCTCGAGAGGCAGATGCGCACCCTTGGCTGGTGCGATGCCGAGGCGAACCTGGCCGACCTCAAGCTCGGGGTGCTGGAGAACTGGTTCGTCAGCTTCCTGAACGTCCCGCACCCCGAGAAGGACCACTCCGCCTGCACCGAGTGGCGCTGCTCGTCGTACCAAGTCGACGAGGCGACTTACCGCACGAGGCACACACGCGACAACTGCGACTGTGAGTTTGTCCATGCCTCGCAGGACGAACTCGCCGCCGTGCTGCTGGAGCGCTCGCATGGCGCGATCCCGCTCGTTGCCGCCGATCAGCCCCGGCGCGGGGAGGCAGGCTGTACGTCCGGCTGGTGTCGTCCGGAGACATCGAATCGTCTTCGATCACGCGGTTTGTCGCCATATCGCACGTCTGGTCCGATGGGCTCGGAACAACCGCGCCAACGCCATCCCCGTCTGCCAGTTTGACCGACTGCGCGCTCTCGCGTCCAGTCTCTACGCCGAGGAGCCTGTTGCTTTCTGGCTGGACACGCTCTGCTTCCCGCTCGCCCCCCAAGCCGCGTACGACCAGGCCCTGGTCCGGATGAAGGACAGCTACCAGCTAGCCGACAAGGTTCTTGTCCTGGATGAGTATTTGCTTAGCCTCAGCGCGGCTAGCGTATCGCTCGACGAGGTCCTAGCCCGAATTGTGGTCGCCCCGTGGAACCGTCGGCTTTGGACACTCCAGGAAGCGCAGCTCGCACAGCGCGACCACCTTTTCTTCCAACTTGCAGACCGCCCCGTCGGCGACGCTGAACTCCTCGGTCATATACACAGGGAGCTACCAGCCGAGAGCCGCATGGAGGCGTGGGTTTACATGTCTTTCTACTCGGTATTCATGGAGATGCGCGGCTGTCACGACGGTGACGACGACGGTACCGGATCTAGCCCCATGGAGAGGACCTCCTCGCTAAAGACGCACTGACGTTCCGCTCGACGAGCCAGCCGAGAGACGAGGCCTTGTGCCTCGGCAACATCGTCGGCGTTCCGCCCCGGCCACTGGTCGAAGCCCGAACGCACGCGGATCGTATGAGGGTCTTCTGGGAGGCGGTTGCGGAGGACCCGGCAAACTATCACGCCTCCGTCATATTCTTTGCCGGACCGAAGCTGGCGGAAAGGGGGTGGCGATGGGCCCCTGCGACTCTGATGGACGGCAGCGTGACCAAGGGGCAGATGGCCGGTCGTCAGTTGGACGGATTGGTCCTCGGACGTTCACAGCTAGGCCTGCACGTTAGGCTGCCGGCATTGGCTTTCAGAAAGCTCTGCCTCACCAAGCTCAGCGACATTTTCTACCTTCGCATTGACGACCCTTCACAGCCGGGTGAAGCGACCGTGCGTCACTTGGCCCTCCAACTGGGAGACGGGAACAAGCCCGAGGACCACACCCAAAAGACGCTGTTTTCCAGGCTGAGGGGTTTTGTCGTGCTGCTGCCCTTTGCGCCGGCCCAGGTAAACGAGCTGTTCGTCGCAGTGGGGCAGTTCGACGTGATGCTGGCTGTGGCCTCGTTTCGCGGCAAGAACAGGGTACGACTTGTGACGCCAGCACGGGTCATGACACTCGATACCATTGCAAGCGATCTGCCAAGGCTTCACGAGGTAGATCAAGAGAGCGGGAGGTTGTATGTGGTTGATGAGGAGCCAGGACTTGAAGAACTCGCAAAACGTCCTTGGATCCCTACGTCCTTAGTTCGAGACGGCCACTGGCATGTAGACTAAGAATTCTGCTGTCTGTAAGCTAGCGCACCGTTCAAAGGAAACCCGAGGTATGAGCTATTTGTTCCGTGCCCTTCCCAGAAACATATCAACGTCAACAGATTTGGCGTTGCTTTCAGTTCTTCGGAGAGGAGAGGATACGACAGAAGAAATTACCCAACGGTCACTCGAGAGACCTTGTGGTCTCAACAGATGTGTCCTCCGGTCGACTTGAACTCCAACTGATTAAAGAAACACTGAATCGGAGAGAGAGAGAGAGACAGAGCTTAAAGAACTCTTTAACACGTACCATTATAGTAAATAATCGCAACATACCCATCACAGGACAGCGGCTTTAGCAGTTTGATATAGGAGTGCGTAAGGTTCCCAAAACTGGGACACTTCTTTTTTTTTTTTTTTTGTCAGGGCGTCTCTAGACGAGATGCCCACATCGAGGCTCGCCGAGCTCAGTCCAGCTCCAGGCAGCTTGACTAAACGTTTATCACCTATGATCGCCCCCTCCCCGGAGCCAAATGGGATGGTGGAACCCCAGCCCCATTCACGTTTGCGCCTGGCATGTCGAGCAAGCCGCCGTCCAGGGGCCGACGAGCAGGTTCCTTCTATCAGGAGGGGGGAGGAAGGGGGTGACAAGTCAGGCTCTATGCGAAACCAAGCCGGTTTCCCAAAGAGGTAAACGTGGGCAAAGGAGGCTGGTCTTGTGCAAGAACCACCCAAAGTTGTCCGTTGACCAACGGCCTGTCGGAGCTGGCCAGTCCAACACAAGTAGGTGAAGTAGATAGCTAGCCGTTGGGAGGCAAGCCAGCAACACTCGCGAGTCAAGTCACAATCATCAGATACCACCAGCACATCAAACATCAGGCGCGCTTGTAGAAGACGAGAAAGGGTGATGGTGATTCTTACGACACATCCCTCATCCACGTCCTGTGACAACATATGCTACATGGTGTCCTCAGTTTTTTAGCAAACCGAGGAACGAGGCGTTAGTGGGTCGCCTCAGCCTTCTGGAGGGACCCAACGCAAAGCCAAAAAAAAAAGACCAAGAAAAAAAAAAAAGATACAGATAGATAGATATGCGATTTAGACAGATTCCCAAGAAAAGAATAGTGAGTGATTTGGACAGACCAAGAAAAATCAGCCAAGAACTCCTTCAACTCCTCGGATTCCTCTATTATCTGAGCAAAGGAGAAGGGCGTAAACGGCCAACCGGCGAACTCGGCGAACTTGGAGAATGACTCGACCCAGGCGAGACGGAGAGTGGAGATGAGGGTTGGTTGGTCAGTTAGGCGGCTCCTCCCAAGGGTGCGGTGGAAGACGAGGAGAGACAGGGAGGAAAACTCACAGTGCAGCATGGCAGACACGCCCTCCATGATAATCAGAATAATGACGCTGAGACAGAAGAACATAGCAAACGAGACAAAGATGGCAATGGCACCCATCACGCCCGTCATAAGGAGCGTGGGCCCAAGCGTCATGGACCAGAGCACGGAACTCAGCTGCTGGTGGGCTAGCGACAGCGCCCAGAGACGCAGGTACGAGGCCGTGTGCGACACGCAGTTGAGACAGAACTCGATCGTGTGGATGACCTGGTGGATCATGACCTCGCCAAACTCAAACTCCTCGTGCTCGCCGTCGCCGTGCAGGTCCTGCGTGATCATGGCCACGCCCGCGTCGCTGTCGAGGCTGTGCCGCGTGTTGCCGTTGCCGGGCCGGCCCGCCTCGTCCTCGTCGTCCCCGTCGAGCGCGCTGACGTGCGAGTGCTCGCCGATGCCGCGGTAGCCCTTGGCCCGCGCCTGGTTGTGCTCCCACCGCAGGTAGAAGGGCTTGAGGAACAGCAGGATGGGAACCTGCACGAACGCGAACAGCAGCAGGAAGACCTGCACGCCCGCCTGGCCCGGGTACAGCTCCATCCCCTCCTCGATCTTGCCCGGCTGCAGGAACATGTAGATGAGCATGTTGAGCAGGCCAGGCGGGTTGCGCCCAGACCCGGCCCAGTCGACGGTCCACTTGTAGATGATGCAGAGGACCAGGTAGCCAAAGATGGCCTGGAAAAAGATCATTCCAGGAATGAAGTTGCCCCAGATGTCAATCGGCTTCTTGAAGTGGCGCGCGTTGATGTACGAGAAGCAGAGCGAGTACGTCATGTGCGCCCAGCCCATGATGATGCTCATCTTCATCTTGTAGCTGTTGGTGAAGAGCAGGTCGTTCTCGGTGCCGTGCCAGATGGGGTCCAGGCCGAACGGGTAGCGGTACGAGCCCTTGAGCGAGGCCGTCAGGGCCTGGCCCTTCTTCCAGCCCTCGGGGACGTCCCACTTCCAGGCGGTGTCCCAGAGCGTCATGGACTTGGAGAAGATGTCGTTGTAGACGAGGCCGGTGAAGACAGAGAAGACGGCCATGACGAGCGCAATGTAGCGGCCATAGTAAACCATGGCGAACAGCTCAAACGTCACCTTCTTGAGCGGCTTCTCCCAGTAGATCATGGCAATGGCAGCGCAGAGCATGATGATTGCGTGGCCCAGATCACCAAACATGACGGCGAAGAGGAAGGGGAAGGTGACGATGACGGGCAGGGCCGGGTTGACCTCCTGATACGTAGCAGTGCCGTAGGCGTTGACGATGGTCTGGAAGGCCTCGGTGAACTTGTTGGTCTTGAGGTAGGTCGGCGGCGTCTTGTTGGTCTTGATCTCATTGATTATGGACGGGACCGACAGGCCGGCGCGGCTGGTGACGTCCTGCAGCGTCGTGCGGATCAGGGGTAGGTCGTTGCGGGGGCACCAGCCCTCGGCAATGAGGGTGCGGCGGGCGCGGTCGTACGAGAAGAGGTTGAGCGTGTTGTACACGGCCTTCTCCTTGCCGATGAGCACCATCCAGGCAGCCAGCGACTGCGAGATCTGGGTGAGCTCGGCGTTGAGCGTCTGCTGCGTGTTGCGCAGCACGTTCTGCACGTCGTTGAGGCGCGCGTTGACCTCGAAGACCTGGTCGCGGCGCAGGTCGCTGTTCTCGTCGACGCTGTAGACCTCGGCGCCCATCGACTCGGAGATCTTGCGCACCTTGGCCAGGATCTCCTTGCCGTGAGCGAAGATGACAAAGACGTTCTTGTGCACGGGCTCGTTGTTGCTGGGGTCGACGAGCGGCTCGGGGATCTCGGACTGGTTCAGTACAGGTTGCCGCGCAGGGTGCGCCATAGGATGCGCTCGAAGGCGGCCACGCGCTCGCGGGCGATGACGCCGGCCACGAAGCCGATGTTCATGCCCGAGAAAGACCGCTCGACCTCGGCGGCCTGGTGGTGCTGCTCGACATCCTGCAGCAGCGGCGCGTCGTCATCCTCGGTCGACGCCCGGATCTCCTCGACGTTGCCGTGCGCGCGGTCGAAGAAGCCGCCGGCCTCGCGGAGCACCCAGCGCCACTCGGTCAGCTCGACCTCGCGCTTCTTGAGCGTCTCATAGCTGTCGTTGAGCTGCGAGATGCGCGCCTCGAGGCCCTGGCTGCGGTCGGTCAGCTCGTCGATCTCGGCCGTGCTCGGGGGGCGAGCGACTCGACGTCGAGGTCCAGCTTCCTCAGCGGGATGCCGGCCTTCTCCATCTGCGCGTGGAAGTAGCCTGCATGCACATCCGAGTCAGTCTACACATGGCAGCAGCCGCGACGCGTGCGCCCGGCAACGCGAGGTTGGGTTCCTTACGGAGCTGGCGTTCGACATTGTCCAGTCGTCGGATTTCTTGGGTAAAGGCCCTTTGGAAGGCACTCAGGTCCTCGTTGAGCTTGACTGGGGGTCAGCGGTCTGGTGGCAGGGCCAGGGGCGGACGCGGACATACATCGCGGAATTGAACCAGGCCGACCTCGCCGAGCGCGTTGACGACTTCTCTGCCGATTTCGTTGGAGATGTACAGCTGGACCATGCTCATATCCGCCGAGCGGAACGGAGTATCGCCTGCCGAAGCCATCGTGATGGTTGATGCAGCGCGGCTGCGTTGTTGGGATAGTTGATCAATTGAAGTTGCTCCAAAGCTCAACCTCGGAGTTGTCCTTGCCTTGGACAGCCGGCGGGTCGTGGCTGGGTGCCATTCATTGGTGCCTGAGGCATAGTGTGGAGCAGGCGGCTGAGTAGACCTGGAGTGCCTGCTTAAGCCACACCAACGTCACTAAATTCCATCGGCACAGGGACCATTCGGCGTCCAAAAATAAACATGAACCAGGTCCGAGCTCCACCAGACTTTTTTTCCCGTTTGTGGAAGCTTGCGAAAGAGCCGCCGTTGCATTACGGGGTTGCCTATATTCAGACCTAAACGTGGTGATGCCTCCGCATGTATGAACCTGCAGCATGCCAAGCCCTCCCGTTGAGGTTTTGATTGGGTCTACCATCACGAATTTTTTGCCGGGGATTACAATTTAGATGATAGTCAACGACATAGGTCATGCTAATCCTCCTGTATCGAACTACTGACAAAGAACATATCAAAGACTTATAGCAAGCTATCGCTGAGACCGAGAAAGGACCGTGGTAGAAAATCAAGCTTAGAAAGGGTATACACGCTTATTCTTGTCTTTCAAGGCCGACTTATCCCCTTTTTCCGATTGACAAATGCTCATGACAATGTTGTGACGCTCAACAAATCCAACATGATTTTCCTGAATCCTCCCAGACAGCCCCTCCTGGCCAACTTTTGAAAAATCGTTTCTGACGCTCCTCGATACGAGTAATGGTCGCGGTAGCAAAACTCCATGCAAATGCAAGATGGGAGAAAAAAATGGGACAAAGTGCGGAAACAAAGCCAGAAGAACAACAGGCAAAGAAACTAAAGAATCGTTTTCTCTCCATGCCCAGAAACGCCAAACCTGAAAGCAACCTCGAGAGATGAGACTTTTCCAACACGCATTAAAAGAGCTTGAAAGGACAAGAGGAGGGAACCAAGGGGGTGGACAAGAAGGGGGATATGTGAACAGAATGTGAGTAAAAGGATGAAACGGCGTACGGGGCCCGTCCCAAGGCATCACAGCCAGGCTCAGATGGTGCGGCCAAACATGTACGACCCGTACATGCCCCCGACCTCGGCCTTGGCGACGGGCACCTTGCGCATGCCCCAGTAGCGCGCGCCCATCTTCCAGTGGCGCGCGCCGTTGTCGTCCTCGTTGTCGCCGCCCTCGCGCACCAGCCACGACCGGACGTGTATCTCGGACACGCGCCACCGGTACCGCGCCAGCGCCCCCGTCGACTTGCGCACCTTCTTGAACACGTCGGCCGAGAACTCGACCACGCCCAGCGGCTCCGTCACCGACTGCAGCAGGACCGAGTCGTTGAAGAGCGTCGAAGCGTCCAGCTCGCCGCCCCACATGTCCGACAGATCAAGGTACCGCACCGTGTGGGGGACCCACGCCAGCTGAGCCGCGATGTCGGCGTCCTCGTCGTCATGTCCACGTCCCCGTCCGAGCCCGACGCGGGCGTCCCGGGCCGCGCCTGGGGGACGAAAAACGCTGCACGTCGCGCAGCTTGAGCGACCGGCCCAGCGCCAGCTCCTCGAGGTGCTTGGTCAGCGGCAGGAGCAGGTCGATATGCGACGCGTTCATCTTGCTACCCTTTAGGCTCAGCGACTTGAGCGTCTTGGGCAGGATTGGGATTAGCTCGTTAAGGTTCTGCTCGTCGAAGAGCTCGTGGCTCCGCGCGTCCGTCGCCAGGCTCAGAAACTCGAGGCTGTCGGCGACCGCCGGGTGCGTGCGGATAAACTCAATCACCCTCGGAGCAGACAGGAGCTTGCACTTGGCGAGGTTGAGGTGGGTGAGCCTCGCCGTGGCGGGGATGCTCCAGAGGGCGTCGTCCGTGATGCGCGTACCCGCGACGTCCAGGTGCGTCAGCCTCGTGAGTCGCGGCATCAGCGTGTCCAGGACCGTTGCCGGAAGCGTCATGCACTTGTGCAGGGACAGGCGCTTGATGGTCAGCTCAACCGGCCAGTCGTCCTTGTTAGAGACCACCTCGGCGAACGACGCCTTGAACATGGCCGACGAGCAGCCGCAAAAGTCCAGCGCCTGCAGCCTATCGAGTCCGAAAAGGAGCTTGCGGAGCACGGCCGCGTCGAGGTCATCGTCGATATACTCTTGCGCCAAGAACTCCAGCAGGAGTGGGGTGAGCTCTAGGCACTGTCGCAGCGTCTCGGACGTAAGGTTTTTCGCCTGAGATCGCTCGGAAGCCGTCGAGAAGAGGGTGGAGGGGTTGAAGTGTGAGAAGTCAATGCGGCGCACGATGGTTCCCAGCGAGGGGTGCGAGTTCACGTGAGAGTGGAACTTTTGGAAAATTCTCGAGTGGGGGATGGTGATTCTGTTGTAGAGGGAGCTCAGTGTCGCGGTGTGGAGTGTCTTGGACGTGAGGAGCAGTGACATCAGATCGACATTGCGCCTCTCGAGCCCGTTGGGCGGGATATCTAGCACGAGCAGGTTGATAATAGCGGCTGCCACGCGTGCTTCTGGTTAGTCATGGTGTTTCCTCGCCCTGCCCAGACGCAAAATGCACCACCGTCTAACCGTGCGCCCCCACAGGCTCACGCCCCACGCCTGAGCGATCCCCGGATCTGAGAGTCCTTCATGGTCCAAGCAGCTGGGGAAAGACTCTGGGGCGGGGCTCGAGCAGAGCCTACATACTGTGGTGCCGGCTTACCGGGCCAAGGTATAAGTGGAAGGGATGGGGGGTGAAACATACTCAGCAGCTCGACGGGGAGCTTCTCGATGGGAGCATCTCCAGGGGTTCTGGCGCCGTTTCGTCGCTTGGGAGTGGGCTGTGGCGTAGGTGTGGTGTGCCAAGCAACGTTGAGCACCTGTAGATCCCCGAAGCTCTTGCTGGCGAGCTTTCCCTTAACGTTGATCTGCTTCCATCCCTTGAAGCTGTTCGCAGGGAACCAGTTTCCATGCAGCCTGCTTCCGGGCTGGGTGACGGGAGGAAAGTACTGGGCCTCGATCATGTTGCCACGGGCGGCAGAGGATGAGACACTGGGTGATTCGTCGTCGACAACGGCAAGCTCGTCGGCGGGTGCGGTGTAGGATGATACCTTGGAGGCAGTGAAGGTCTGTGCCAGGTCTGCGTCGTCCTCTCTTATGGAGGAAAAGGAGGTGCGTCCAGCCCTCTCGGGGCTGGTGTGCCTGGAGGAGTCGGTGGCCATGGTTTTGTAGTTGGACGAGGGCGTGGCCTTCGGACTGCTGGAGCTGGACACTCCCGCTCTCTGCGGGGCCGGGGCGTTTCCATTGGGCGCGAGACACGGTAGAGCTTTTTTATTTTCGGTTTGGTAATAATTCCCAGGCCGGTTGTGGAATGGGACAATCCCAAGTGGTGGTGCTCGGCAGGCTGGCGGCAGGGACCCTGGCCTCAGTTCCGGTGCAGGGTACCTGGACGGTGGAACACGCAGATGGCCGGGACAGAGGACGAGGATGGAGCTTTGACGTGACAGTTGGCGTGACGGATGGTTGGCGCTGTTGCAAGCGGGCGCCGGGTGCTCTCGTTTCTCGTTCGATGTGCGAGGCGGCCAGGGGGGTGGAGAGGCAACTTTCTATTAAGTAAAATGTTTGTGATTTTAGGTAATCGCTATGGCCGGGTCATGCGGGGAAGTGGTGAGGCGATGGAGCCGCGAAGGTGAACCTGTGACACGGGAATCTGGCGTGCTGGCTCTTTGTGTTGTGTCTGGTCCAAGCGAGAGGCGGATGCCAGCAGCAGACGCAATGCAGAGCAGAGGGAGTGCAGTTTTGCCAATGGGGGGTGTGGTGGTGATCAGAGGAAGGCCCGGGGCTAAAGGAATCTAATAAAAAATAAACGAGGCACCGTGCAAGAGCTTGACGACGCCCAGCGAGTGACGAGGGCCTGGGGAGACGGGTTTTAACCAAGTTTTGCGGCGCGCACAATGGCTCTGTCTGTCCGCTGGCAGGGACTTGGAATGGGGCACTTTACACACTCCAGCAGGTTTGAGGGGCGTGTGTGCAGTCGAGTCCGGGTAGGTGATTTGGGTAGGTGATGTTGTAGGTATCGAGTCTGGTATTAATGCGTGCGTGTGCACAAGGTGGTATGTGGTGTGCGTGTTTGGCCTTGGCCGCGGGAGCTTGACGTGGACAGGGCTCGGTAGCCAATCTAGACGTGCTCCTCTAGGGCGTGTTGGTCTCGGATAGGCAGGCTGGGCTCAGATGCAAACGGCAACGACACGAACAAATGGGAAACTAATGGACGACAACGTATGCAGCTCGCTCGCAGCAGCAGCAGCAGCAGCAGCGTAGCACTGCGCCAGCAGCGGCGGCCTCGCACGCACCTTTCCGGGCGGGGCTAAGAACCAAGAAGAAAAAAATTGAGACAGCCCCTTGGGCGAATCCTTCTTTGGGCGATTGAGTAATGGAAACAAAGAAATGGAGCCGCCTCTCGCATTCTTTCAGGTCAGCTGAGCACCTTCCCGCCCGCCAAAACCTTCTTGGTGCCGCAGCGCCCGCTCCCGCTCGCCCCAGCAGGAGGACCAGGCATGGCCCAGGGGTAATACGGTGATACGGTCTGCTGGTCTGGGAGTCTGGGCAGCAATGTCTGGTCAGGTCAGAAGAGCACAGCCCTTCTTCCACGATCATATGGGCTGTGACTGGAATGGATAGCATCGGCCATTGGGGCCCGGCCAGCGCGCGATTGGCTGGCTTGGCGGTGAAATTTGGTAATGGAAAACCACGTCTGGCGGCCCACTGGAGCGGCACAGCGGCCAACGCTTGCTGCGGTGCAGTCACTAGGCGCTGCACTGGACTGCGCAAAAAGCCCAGGGATGGGCCGGCTTCAACTTTCGCCCCATTGAAGGAGGAGGCGAGGCCAAGCACCCGTTCGCGGGAGAGGCTGCAGAACAAGATGGAAAACAAAGAGAAAAAGAAGAGGAAAAATCTTTTCTTCTTCTCTTCGGCCCCGCACACCGGATGGCACATCCCAGCTTCGACGATCCATCTCAATTCCCACGTCCTCGAGCGAAGTCTTTCCGACGGAGGATAGACGAGAGAGGACTTTTGGTCGGAAAGCAGCAGGCGGACAAGCAGCAGGTCGTGTGCGCCGCTTCATTTGTGTCGGCCAAATTGCCACCAGTCGCAAAACTCCCAACCCGGCACCTCGCCTCTTGGTCGGAAATCGTGATGGCGACCGGAAGAAGGTCGCGGAGTCGAGGTGGTGAGACGTTGGCAACGTAATAAAAACAGGGGACGCGACCAACGGCCGGTCAGCAGCAAACGGCGACGGCGACGCCTGGCCGTCGATCAGATCGGGTTGGGGCACAGGCGGGCGAAATTGGAGAAATAGAGAAAGAAAAATTGATGCAGCCAGCGTCTGCGCCTCAAGGCACAGCAGGCACCCCTTTAGCTGCTGCCAAGGTTGCTGCAACCACACGGGCAAACACCCCTCCTGCGTAACCACACCGAAATCATCGCTTACGTAGTCGTTTGCCATTATGGCGACATTATTTGCGTTAGCCACCAGTAACCGTGGGCAGACGAGAACACCACACAGCCTCGGGATCACCAATACGCCAAGCGGGCAAGAAATGCCGATCTGTGGTCAAGCTTTTTTTCCTATCTCCTCCTTTTTCCTTTCTCATCGTCTGTTTGTTCGTACTGTTGCGGGCTCTCCTCTCTTCCAGCCCACAGGAATATCTGACGACTCGTTACAGCAAGTCTCTGCACATACCGTGTACTATCAGTCTTGCAGGCGAGACAGGTTCGTTCAAAAGGAGGCGGCTAGGCCGAAGCCCATGATTCGCAAGCGTCCAAAAGTGCGGCCCGACGTCGTCCAAACCGGGCACGAAGCAAGGTCGTTCTCCCAATAGGTCATCTCATCGACGCCTGACTCATCCAAACCCCCTTCGGTTGCTTGCCATCTTTCTCAACCCCGACGAGTCTCCGATGGCACGTCCTCCTCCAAGAGGAGGAGGTCTCGCATAGCTTCACGTGGCCTGGTCACGCCGCCTTTTTGTTTTGTTCCACAATCCATCCACCCCCTTTTTCTTCCGCCCCTTCTTCCCCGTACCCAGTCCACGACACCCCCTCCCCTGCTCTCCTCCCTCAACCCCAGAATCCAACCGCAGACAAAACAAAAGAAAAAGGCGCTAAAAAGGCCCCGCTTCCCCACATTCTGGACTGGACCGCGACGGGCGGAGGCGCCCTGTTCAGTTCGCCAGGGGGAAGAAAAAGAGAAACATTCCTATTTTGTGCTGGGTTGGGCGCCGCGGTGCCTCTGCAACAGTTCAACAACTCCGAGCAAGGGGCAGGGGTGTGGCAGTCGAGGCCCCAAGGCCCAAGAACCTATGGTGCCTTAGCGTAATTTTCCTCGCCGCACAAACCAGGTCCCGTGATCGATTTTCGTTGTTGCTCCGGCGTTCTCCTTTTTTCTTGGCCATTTCCCCAGTTCCCCCAATCCCGCTTGTCAGCGTGGAATTGCGACCTCACCGGCTCGGGCTTCCGCGTGCTCTTTGGTTCACCTGTGCCTGCCCATCAAAGAAAAGGTCTGGATCGAGTGGGCTCAGCCGAGGCCGGCCAATTTCAATGCCTTGTCGATCTGGCCTCGCAGTCAGCTGACCCTATTTTTTTCCAGATGAAAATAAAAAGGGGTTGGAAAATAGCGTTGGCAGTCAGGTCGTCCAGAGGTTGCCGGCCATACTATCCGCAAAATCATTGATTTTTATTCTCAGATCAGAATCGCCCGAAGCAGGGGTATTCTCTCAATGGAAAGGGAAAGGCAATGAAATGCTCGCTCGTGCGCCGAGAGGGTGACCTTGTCGCCGTTCCAATTTTTTATTTTTTTTGCGATAAAGCAAAAAATAAGCTTGGCATGTATATCTCAGCAACGTGCATACCCGTCTCCATGCGTTTCCGTTTCCATGTGCGTATATCTGAACAGGCGCAACGTCTGATGCGACGACGGGGGAAGGGCACTTACTCGGAGAGAACAGATGGAAAGACACTTCGGCAACCTCAATTACACCGTAATGTGTGCAACCACACGTAGACACACACTCCTGCTAATGTATACCAAATTATACGAACTCGGGCGTCGTGTTTCCTGCCTTTTGCTTCCCACATATGCTGTGACACCACTTTCGGTTGTCGTTTTATTATGACGAAAGCCCACCGCCCGCTCCGTCCCAATATTCCCCTCCAAACGCAACGATTCCGAGGAGATATCAAAACTGCCGAGGAGCCGAGGAAACATAACTCGCGCGCATGCACACACACGACGTCTCACCCGGCATTGGAACCCCCGTCAAGAGACGTGTCATCTCTTTGGAGCGGGACGTCCCGGCTGCGGCGGTACTTTTTTTTTTTTTTTTTTTTTTTCGGGTCTGTCTTGTTTCGGGGCCGGATGCGACGAAATGGAATAAAGTTGAATAGGAGTCAACCAGATACACCCATGAGCGCTCACCCAGCCCTGAGAGTCCACAAGAAGGGATGATACTCACGCCACTGAGAGTCGTGGGGGAGAAAAGATGATATGGAAAAAAAGTGTAAGACAAATAAGTAGGAATAACAAGCCAGAATCATGGAGGGAATGAATATACAAAAATTAGATTTTTAAATCCCGAACGAAAGAAAAGAGCAAGCGGAGAGAAAGCCATAAAAACGCCGACCAAACCCGAAGCCCAACCAGCTTTGATGCTGGGTCTAGCAAATGACTAAAGACCACACTTAAACACAACTAACCTCCAAGAATGATGAAGCTCGTAAACCTAGTGAGACAGAAGATAAACGTATGGAGCCTGATTCGACAGGGGAGGAATCCTTCAACCAGAGTAATGTGCCGGTTCAGCGTTTGGAGGATTTCTCATCCAGTGGCGTTGGACTTTTTGTCCGGGATGCCGAGCCGCTTTTTACACTCCTTGCAGTACCATTTCACTGAGAGATGACAAAAACAGTTAGTGGCCAACGTCCATCATCTAGCCCAGTAAAGGGAGAGACATAACAAAGTGATACAAGAGGCAATCTAGTCAAACTCACCATTCGTTTTGGGCGCAGCCTTGAGGCCGACGCAGTCGAGATGGAACCACTCGTACGGACACGCCTCGTTGGCGTCGCACCCAATCATTTCACCGTAGCTCGGCTGCTGGCAGTAGCAGTAGAGCGGGTCCTCGTCGTCGTCCTTACCCCCGCCAGCAGCGTCCTTCTTGAAAGCCCCGCCGTTTGGCGCGGGGCCGTGCTGCGCCTGGGCAGCCGCCGCGGCCGCCTGAGCCGCAGCCAGGGCCACCGAGGCCCCCTTCTTGTGGCTCCGCTTGACGGTCGTCGGGGTGCTCGTCGTCGTCGGCGTCGCGGCAGTGGTAGTCGCGCCCACGCCATCCGCCGCCCTCGATGGCCGAGACGCCCGCGCGTTGTCTGGAAAGCTTCCCAGCGCGGGCGTTGACGGTTTACTCGCGCGGCCGCTCTTGGTAGTGACCGTTGTTGCTGTCGAGGTTGACGTCGTTGATCCGGCACCCCCGTGGGTTGAGGAGGGTGTGGTCTCCTTCTTAGTCGCTGTCGCCTCGGCCACCTCTTCTATCTTGGCCGCCATCGAGTTCTTTCGACTTCTAACAGACGGAGGGGGTATTATTGGCGGTGGTATGGCAGTGGTCGACTCTAGCACAACTGGCTCGGGCTTCGGAGGCTCAACCCTGGTTAGGGGCGTCGTCAGCCCCCCGAGCACCGGGGCGTCCTTGAGCGTCCTGGTTTCCGTCGACGCCCGTGAGCCGTTGGTGTGTGCGGGCGTCTCTGGTGTTGCCGAGGCCGCCCCGTTTGGCCGGTTGTTGTTTGCTGCCACAATCGGAGGGCGCGGTCGACCGTTTTCGCCATGGGACTGGGCGCTTTTCCCGCGAGCCATTGCCGGGGCTCTCGTGGGAGGAATCGGAATCGGGACAGGTGAGTTGCGCACCACTTTAACTACCGTCTCAGGGAACATGCCAACGACCGGGGAGGAGGCCACGGATGGAGAGTGCGCAGCACCGTTCCTGCTGTTGGGTAACCATCTTCTGGTCAGCACTGAGGAGATCTAATGGGGTCTTAAGGGGGTGAAGGGGGGTTCGCGTACCTTTTCTTGGGCTGGTTGCCTCCAGTCGGTAATGCCTTGCGCTTCTTGGCCTGGCTTTCTGGAGCGGGAGTTCCGCGAGGGCTTGATGTCTTGGGCTTGGTGGTGCTGTTCCCGAAGACGCTGCTCATCGCGCGCTCCATGGGAGCGCCGTTGTTGGTGGTGGTAGTGTTGGCATTGCTAGGCTTCTCGACCTTTCGCCTCTTGGGCGCCGGGGTCCCATTGGTCGGTATCGCGTTGGCGATTCCTAGGCCAATTGGCGTTGGAGACTCGCTCACGGCGGTGGCTGTATTGGCCGCCGGTTTCCGACTCTTCGCGCCCGCCGCGGCCTTCTTGTTTGTTCCTGGCTCAGCTTTGTGCTGTTTCGCGTCGTGATCCTCCGCGTCAGACTCGTGGGCCGCAGTCGCGGCAGACGCTGGCTGCTGTTGCTGCTGCTGTTGTTGTTGCTGCTGTGCTGTTGTCCTGCTCTTGTCCTTTTTGGCAGCGACAGCTTGTTTGCGGGCGTCGCTCCTAGCGGCAACCTCTTCAGCAATATGCTGCGCAGCTGCGGAAAGGCTCGCCGCCCCTTCTCTTCTAGAGCGCTCAGCCTGGGCGTTGGTAAGCGCCCGGCCGGCCCTGTTTTCTGGGTACGCCCAGTGTGTGTTGCTCCCCCACTTGGCCTCGTCGCTAAACTCCTCGAGGAGGTGTGGCCAGATGGAGTCGATGCGGCGCAGTTGCTTGTGTAGTGCCTCGTTGGCCGTAGAGATGACATGGTTTTTCTCCTCAAGCGACACGAGCATCTCTGAGACCTTATTCGCGGCTTCGCGGTAAGCCCGACGGCGAGCTAGAACGTTGGGGTCGTGCGCGGCGGCGTAGGAGCCCTCGACAGAGGGCGCGGCGAGGGCAGGGGCAGTCGGGTTGCCGGGCGGGACGACGACACCATTCGTGCTATTCTGGGCGCTCATGGGGGCCGACTCGCCGCTGGCGGCTGGAGCAGCAGGGCGCAACGGGTCGGGGACGGGGATACTGAGAGCATTATCGACGAGCTTGAACAACGTGTGCTGGGGCGCGTGGACCTTGGCATCGACCTCCCTCAGCAGGGTGAAATGGCGGACTAGCTCCTTGGGCAGGGCGGTGATGGCGTCGGCAAAGTGTACGATGCCGGGGAAGATGTCGATGGGCTGCTCGCGACCGAGGGCGGCCGCGGCGGCATTGTCCCGCTGGGCGAGCGTGCGGGCGGCGGCACCCCCAGCACTGGCCCGCGATCCATGGACACGCGTCTGGCGGACGGGCTGGGAGCGGCGGCTCGAGGGAGGCTCGGCCGCGGTCGCGGCGACGGACGCGGCGGGTTTGGCCGTCTTCATGTCAGGCCCTGCAAGCGTTGGATGATGCAATGGAAAAGGCGTGCGCTTCGGGCTCGGCTGGAGGCGAGGACGAGTCGCTTGGGGCGAGGGCGTTGTGGCCGCTGCTGGCGGGGTCTGCCGCAGAAGGGGTCGACGGACAAACGCTGCCGAAAAAGGATGCTGGGAGGAGCTTCTGCAGGCGATAACTCAGGCCATCTCGGACCGGGTGCAGGCGAGGACGGGGAGGGGAGGCAGGCACTCATACAAGGGCGTCAAGGGGCTGCAGGTTGGAAAAATGGAGTGGAGGGCAGAAGCAGACGGGCGCCCTTTCTTGCAGCACGACCACCCGACCCCAAAAACCCCCAAGCTCCCACGGTCGGCTGGAGTTTGCGCCGCGTCTCTGCGAAATTGTGTCCTGAGGCCGAAGCTAGCATGGGTCAGCGGGTCAATTGGCGAGGGTTAGGGTTGTTGTCCACCACCGATAAGATAAGAGGCTGCCCGTCTGCCCGGGCCGTCACGCGTCATGCCGCCATTTTTTTTCGTCCCACCCCTGCACGTCATGCAGAGAAACGGAACGAGGATTGAGCGCAGATGGAGACGCAGCTGGAGGCGTTACTGTGACATACTACGTAGGTGGTGGCACATCATCGCTTCGACCTTCCGGCGGGGAGGCTCGTCCACGACAAGAAAAAAGTCGACTCATTTTACCTGCGCCACGGATGGTAGAAAATATATTAATAGGAATCGAGAAAGAAAAAAATAAAATAAAAGAAAAAACCCGATGCAGTGGGTGATGTCTGTCTGTGTTGCGGCGAATGAAGGACATGTATAAAGTCGGCCCTGATTTTGATATTTCTTGTTTTGTTATGAAACCGGCACGGCGGTTTGTTTGCTATCCTTGATGAGTGTTTGCTGCCGTGCAAATGGAAACCATGAAACGCAGGTTGGCAGCGCTAACTGGAACCCAACTACTGGAACCCGACTACTGGAACCCGACTACTGGAACCCGACTACTGGAACCCAACTGCCTCAACTTATCCTGGAGGTCTATTTCCCTGTTTCTTATATCCTTTTCCATATCCTGTATCCTTCCCTGTTTACTGTATTAGCAAGAAGAAGAAGAGAAGAAGAAAAATCCGCTTGGGGGTATCAGCTATAAGTTTTTGCATGCTCTAACTAACTCGTGGTGCAGTTTATTACAAAGTGCCTGGGCCTTATCTGAGGCCTGTCAGGCTCGCTTTCTGCCCACTTGCGAATAAACACATGTGCCGACTGAACTGCCCTCTCCCGTCCTGATCGAGTTTGATATCGCTGTTGCTCCCCACCGCGACTCTAGTGGCATTAGTGCGCCTCCAAAATATACTTCTCCTTCCGCCACAAGGTTAAAGGCCACATGGTATCCCATCCCCAGCCAAACCTAAACCATATCCGCCAAAGTCCAAGCTTCAGAAGCTAGACAAGTACTACCTAGGGTTGCACGCGGCACTCGCTCACCGTTGCTTCAGATGCTGCCCCTTCGGCTTCTCGTCGCGCTCCCTGCTTTTGCCTCCACTGCCATTCAACCAGGACGGGCAGGAAGTTCCACAGATCAAAGTCGGGCCAGAGACACTTCAGAAAGAAGATCTGCGTGTCCTCGTGACACTGCCAAAGCATAAAGTCGCTCAGCCGCTCCACCCCGCTAGTGCGGACGAACAGATCCAGCGGCGGGCATTCGGCCGTGTACATGTGGTCCGTGAGGGTCTCGGCCGTGATGCTCTCCGGGTTACGGTAGGGCATAAAGCTCGGCCCTCCGGCCTGTTGCTGTTGGTGCTCGCCTGAAGGGTGCGCGGTGGGTGGAGGCGAGTCCTGGTTCAGCGTGGTCGTGGACGACACCGAATCGTCCATGTCTTCTGCCGCCCCCGGGGCCTCCTGTATGGAGCCCAGCCCTGACGCTCCCATATCGTCGCCCTTATCGGCATGCTTGGAGAGTATCTTCTGCCTGATGCGCGTCTGCGAGAATTGCGTGGCTGATGAGCGCGGAGGGCTCGTGTAGTCGATCACCGTGGAGCGGATCGCGTGGGTGATCTCTTCCCTCGACGTGTAAGGGAAGCAGATGTTCAGGATGTGGCTGCAGGATCGCGCATGCGCATGTTAGCAAGGAAGCAACAAAGACAATCGCAACTGCTCAGAGGGCTGCTGTATCAGGTGAGGTAAAGAAACTAACCCCTTGTTGTGCTTGGTCGAGTTGACAGCTCGGTCAACAAAGGCAAGCACATCGTCGGGGATCAGGTCCCGCTGACCCGAGATGATAACCCGGGCGCCGTAGCGGTCCAGCACCTCGCCGTGCTGCAGAAGCTGCTCGAGCTTGACCTTGGCCATGGCCATGAGGCCGTCGACCTCGTACTTGGGGCGGTTAAAGTTCTCGATGCTGAATGCGTACACCGTGACAACCTTAACGCCACAGTTGTAGCATATCTCGAGAACGCGCGCCAGGGCCTCAAATCCCATGTGGTGTCCGGCCACCGTCTCGATTTTGTGGCTCCGGGCATATCGCCTGTTGCCGTCCATCTCGAAGGCGATATGCTGGGGAATGGGGCCCTGGCGCAGGGCCCCTATGATGAGCTGGCGGATGTTGCTGATGGCCCATTCCGCGGGAGGCGAGCTCAGGAGCCAACTAGTGGCGTGCGAGAGATAAAGATCAGACATTGTGGGCGAGCGGGCGGTGTCTTCGAAGGGCCCAATCAATAGGGCCGTCTGGGGATGTTGCGGTCGGGTATCAGGGTATATCGACGGAGGCGTTGAACGTAATAAATGAAGGACCAGACTTCTATGCGCGCGACAACATGATACCAATAATTCGAATTCTCACTGCAAAAAGGAAATAGGATTGAATGAAGGACTATAGCGACTGTTGACAAGATGTCGTTCCAAGCTTGGCCTCGTCGCCAGGTTTCGACTGTTGTCAGCTTCCACTGCCGTTATGGATTCGGGTTCCAGGTTCGCTCGCAGGCGAAACTTGGCCGGACGGCTTGTGATGGATGGCTTGCGAAGGACCACGTCAGAATGTGGCTCGCGAGTGTGGGTCCGCATGCTAGCTCGATCGTTCCAAGGTCAGGCCCGCGACCAATTGGCCAGTGACGGCGACGCGGAGGAATTGACAGGTTGCAGAAGCGGAAAGGCCGACCGCACACCTCGAGGCTGCACCAACTTCACTGGTAGCATAACGGGGTCAATTCCTGATACCCACCGCAACACAAGCGACCAAGGCTGGATTCAATTCCAGGGACTTGCTCCCACGCCTGCCGACAGCAATTTTTGCCCCAGCAGTGTCGTAGGCCGGTCCTGGAGTTATCTGTCGCGGGCGGCGATCCTCGGTGAGGGCAGCTGGAAGAGCTAGGAAGGGGCGGATGCTTCCGTGGAGGAACCGCATCATTGATCACCTCGGCCATCCGACATCGCCCTATCTTGTTCGCTTGTGGCCTGCGAACTCTGCAGCGCTCGGAGGCTTGCCCCGGCAGCCACATTCGAAGGAGCACCGATTCAAACATGCAACGATAGCCGTCCCGCCTCGGACAACACAAGCTCTGCGCATCCACTTCTCTTGACAGCGATCGCCAGCCCTCCACAGCCCGGTCAGCAGCAGATCGACCATGTCTTTCACCAACACTCCCGTTACCCGCGCCCTGGTGCTGGACTGGTAATGGGCTCTATCGCTGCGACAATCTTCGATGTGAAGCACTACTTTTACCTGCTCATCGACCCGCACATCCTGAGGTACCACCAGCCGTGGCGGATATTACTGTTCCAGCTCTGCTACACCAATTCCTCCGAGGTGCTCTTCGCCTGCATGACGCTATACAACATGCGCGTGATCGAGCGCTTCTGGGGTTCGAGGAAATACGCGGTAAGCCTAGGTCGCTGTCCAGGCCGACTATTTGTGCACCTTTACGTGGCGCCGTGGCTGACAGATTCCCTGCTTCAAGTCGTTCCTCCTCGTCGCGGGGCTGTTGACGACCGTCCTCGCACCGACGCTCACCATGCTGCTCCGAGCGGCGACATTCGGCGTCTTCAATTACCTCCCCGCCGGCCCGACGCCGCTCATCTTCGCCGTGCTGGCGCAGTACCACGCCACTGTGCCGCACCTTTACAAGTATCGGCTGGCCGTGTCGGACCCCCCATCGACGACCGCCGCCGACGGGTCCGACGACTTTGTGGGGCTCACCTTCTCCAACAAGTCGTACAAGTACGCTCTCGCGGTGCAGCTGGCGCTGTCGCAGTGGCCGGGATCCCTGCTCGGCGCCGCCGTCGGCTGGGTCGTCGGCTACTCGTGGCGCAACGACCTGATCCCCGGACGGCTGACGCGGTGGCGGGCCCCCGGCTGGCTCGTGGGCGCGCGGGCGCCGCCGAGGAGACAGACCGAGTTCGACGGCTGAGGAGGAGGCTGGAGGACGAGGGCGTCTCCACCGCGACGGCCTCGGGCGTGGGTCTCCAGGAGACCGAGGCCGGACGCAGGAGGACCGTGGGCCAGCAGATAATCGAGCAGCTCAGGGGCTCTTTATGAGTCGCGCTGCTTGTAGGTGCTCGGAGAGATTTTTTTCTGTGTGTGATTTGCACATATGGATATTTGAAACAGCACGGTGCAAATAGCTCTGCCTCGCTGTTTTGTATGATCGTGTGTCTAGGTAGACTGGAACAGTTCGAGGTGTCGGGCAGTGTGGTCTAGATTCTCTGCGCATACATTGAACGTAGCTATAATCGGGGTGCTATTCATAACAAGCCTGGCTCGGACAGCTGATCTAGCGCATCCTCTTCTTCGGTTCGCGTGGCCGGAGCACACCTAGACCCTCACATGGAAGCCTCGACCAGAACAGCCCGGTACAGTAAGCCGAGGATCGGATGAAATCCCTAGCACTCGGATGGTAAGACCACGCGATACTCCGGGCCCTCCAGGCCTACCTGAGGCGACCCGCCTGAACCACAGAAAGCGTCGGGATGGAAAATGCGGGCGAGCGATGCCAAATTCATTCGCGCTGCTCTCCATTTCACAACACGCGATCCCAATGGCCGGGTTTGCGCCGGATAGTGGAGTGTTGGCCTGAAGACGACAGGGCCTTCAGCTTTGGGACGTGGTAGCGGATGCGGAGGGCAGGCATCTGTCCGCGCACATTGGCACCCAGCCAGCCACAAGCACCAGCCAGAAAGAGGCTGGCCAACCACAGCAGGGCCAGCCCCCCCTTGTCAGGGCTGACAGCCCGAAGATGATGCTTGTTCTCCAGGTGTTGGTGAGTCGTGACTGCAAACTCTACCGAAAGCGTGCAAGAGTCAGCAAATTATTTCGCGACTGCCTCGCCAATCCGGACGGCTTCGCTCTTAATCTGGCGTTTTCCTAAAGAATTATTAGCTCTGACCAGCTGGGCCTTCTCGCTTTTCCCCCAATTTTTGTCGCGCCTGCCCGTTTTCGACAAAGGCAATCTTAGACCCAGTCCGCTGGTTCTGATCGGGCCCTCCTTAGCCCCACCGCGCATGCCGCACAGCGAGGCACGACGTTCAGCGATTTTCGACCCGACCCGACGCAAGCGGCTGCGACAAAGCCGCTACGACGTGCTTGCGCTGCGTTTTCTCTCTAAGCGCTGCCCCTCGACCATCCCACCAGACCCGGACGTCGGGCGACGAAGGCGGCGACGACAGCTCACCGGGGCGCAACACTTTTCTGCTAGCCCACAATCCACGACAACGAGACCATAGCGAGACTTCACGATGAGGCATCATAGCCGATAACCGCAAATTAGACGGCTTCGGCTCTGCCTTTTTCCTACTTGGTTTTTTTTTTTTTTTTTTTTTTTTTTTTTTTTTTTTTTTTTTTTTTGGATAATGTTCCAGTGCAGGCGGCGGTATCATTGTGCTAGGATAAATCGAATTGCAGGATGAATGGCACCGGATCGAGAGGGCAGCCGAGCTACGGCTACGATGCCCCCGCGCGCATACCCTCGGCGTCCGAGGGCATAGTCCCGAGCGGCAAGGCGCTGGTGAACGAGTACAGGACAGACCTTTCGATGACGGGCTTCGGGTCACAGCAGCCTCGCTTCAATCCGGTATGTTATGCGCCCCTGGGTGACGGGGGACCCGGGTCCCCGGCCGGGCTACACATGGAGGGCACCTACTAGAGTTGCACAGCAGGCCAGCCGACTAACAATGCGACGCCGATATGGCACAGTTGAACTCGGAACGGACACAGAGCTCAGCGCTCGTCGACCTCAACGACCCTATCCAAGTGCATCTCCTGACTGAGACGGCGCTGTCCGACAGCAAGGAGTATGAGATCCTGTCGCAGGAGGAGGTGGACGGGCTGAAGAAGCAGGTTGCCTCCCTGACGCAGCGAATCGAGCAGGCCCGCTCCAACCTGGCCGTCCAGTCGAAGTACCTGGACGCCGCCACCAATATGACAAAGCTCTACTCGACCAAGAAGAAGAACTTGCTCGGGAATGGCAGGAACAGCCTCGAGAGCTCCGCCCGCGAAGCTGAGACAGAGCGCCAGGCCTGCGAGCGCCGCTGTGAGGACCTCGCTTCGGAGCTCTTCCAGCTCGAGCGCCGCCTTATGGAGCCGCGCCGACGCCTATTCGAGCACACAGCCGGCATCTTGCAACTTACCCATCGCTCCGCTAAAAGCCCAGACCTGGGCCGCAACAACAGCGTAATGCAGAATGGCATCCCAGGCAGCCCCGAGAGCCTGTACACATACAACAACCTCCGCTACAGCGTCTCTGACGCACTGCCGACCGAGGAGGACGCATTCTTCGACGACCGCAGCCTCTATCTCACGCTCGAGCAGCTGGACGAGAAGTCCGGCCGGCCAACAACCCGCAGCCTCAACTCTGCGCAGGCCATCAACACCAGCGCCGCAGCCGCCGGCGCAAACGCCATCGAAATCCCGATCAAGTCCCTATCAGGGAACAGACCAATCAGCTGCGCGAGGAGGCCGAGCGCCTGCGCAACGAGGCTGAACAGCTGCGGCAGGAGCGGGATAGGGCCCAGGCCATGGCCGACTCGGTCCAGGTTGAAATGGACGCACTGCGGCGAGAGAGCGGGGAGAAGCTGAGGGCAGTGACAGACACGGAACGCAGGCTTGAAGCTCTCAATATGCAGCTGAGGGAGGTCATCGTTTCGTTTGACCCGGCTCGCAACGGCGGGTACCAGCAACCACCCTCGGGCCAGCTGGAGCCGGGCGAGATGATCGGCAGTCATGTCGAGTATCTGACCATGGGCCTCGCGACGGTTCAACAGGAGCAGTATGCGCAGGCGACACAGGCCTCGGACGGCTCGAAGGACGCTGAGATGGCGGCCTCGCGCGCTCAGGCCATCGTGGCCCAGTCCGAAGAACGGCTGGCGACCATAAATCGTCAGCTCAGCTCTGCTCTGCAAATGGCTAATCCAAACCAGCAGCCGCCCCCGCTAACCACCGGCACGGATCTCGACGGGCAGCTTGGATGGCTGCAGGGCTCGATCGGTGTGGTTCAGTACGAGCTCTCGCAAGCTTTAAGCGCTTCATCAGCCTCGTCAGCGGACAGGCAACAGGTTGAGCAGATCGAGTCGGTCCTCCAGAACATGTGGGATACGATCCAGAACGGATACACCGACATACAGCGGCGTAACGAGGAGCGGAGGCAGGCCCGCAGAGAGGCGGGAGTGGAGGCGGACGACGACGGCTCCGAGGATGAGGTGCCATTCGACGCCTCGGAGCAGTACTCGCTGCAGGCATTCTTGACTAAGATTCAGTGGCTGTACGCGCAGGCGACCAACCTCCGTGAGCAAAAATCGGTTCTCAAGCGACAGATCAAGCAGCAGCGCGAGCTCAACAACAAGTCGGACGCACAGAAGGACGCGGAGCTGGAGGGCAAGACTGCGGAACTGCAGCAAGCACGCGCACAGCTGGTCGGCAGCGAGAGGCAGGCTCAGGAGGCCCAGGAGAAGCTCGCCAAGGCACTGGCGGATCTCGACGAGCTCAAGCGGAAACGGTGACGGCCATGGCCAATGTGGGCGCGTCGGCCAGGGAGGCCGAAGAAAAGGTCAAAGACCGCGAAGCCAAAATGGCAAAGATGCAAGACGAGCTCAGGGCACGCGAGGCGGAGGTGGCGGATACCAGACCGACTCAAGGAGGCGGAAGCGCAGGCAGATGCTGCCGAGGCCCGCGCCAGAGATATCGAGGCGCAGGCGGAATCGGCCAAGGTTGCCGCCGTGCTGCTGCGGGCGGCGGGGCTGCTGCGCAGATCGACAGCTGCAGGAACAGGGCGGAAAAGCGACGGCCGCCGCGGAACAGCTCCAGCAGCGCGATGTGCAGATCAAATCGATGCAGGCGAAAGGGTGAGCTTGAAGACCGGCGGCGCAGGCCGAGGTCGAGGTGGACCGTGGCGGCTCAGCTCGCAGACGCAGAGGCGTCCAAGGCGGCCGCTGAGGAAGCCAAGACGCGGACTGAGCGCGCGCGTGGCAGAGCTCGAGAAGGAGGCCAAGGCCAAGGAGGAGGAGCTGGAGCAGAGCAACATGCAGATCGTCGAGCTTAAGATGGAGGCGACGATCGCCAAGGCAGAGCTCGAGGGGGCGTACGG
This sequence comes from Gaeumannomyces sp. JS-464, assembly GCA_002197995.1. Lineage (NCBI taxonomy): Eukaryota > Fungi > Ascomycota > Sordariomycetes > Magnaporthales > Magnaporthaceae > Gaeumannomyces > Gaeumannomyces sp. JS-464. The sequence goes on along the minus strand of NGZR01000001.1, from coordinate 3,647,826 downwards.
ATCCCGCTCGGAGCGGGCCAAGGAGATGGCCAAGCTCAGCAACACGAGCGAGTCGGGGAGCTGCGAGCGCAGGTCGACAAGCTCAAGGCGGAGCTGGCAAGCACGCTGGCAGAGTTCGAGACGCTCACAAAGGACACTATCAATGCCGAGCGCGAGCGGATGGATATGGAGGGCAAGCTCGACGACGCCCGCGGCCAAGGACGCGCTCGAGGCCGAGCAGCCAGGCTCCGCGACAAGCTCGACTCGGAGGTGGGCAGGGCAGGAGCAGCTCGATGCCGAGAAGCTCAAGGCGGCGCCCGCGGCGGGGGCCAGTCGGGGCGGGCGCGTCGATGCTCAGCGAGCAGTTCAGGGCGACGATGAAGGAGGAGAGGAAGAAGTTCCAAGGAGATAAGGGTAAGTCGAAAGAAGCGTCGATTTCCGACTTGCCTCTCTTATTCGATACTGACATGCCTTTCAACAACAGAACGAACAAGCCCAACGCAGAAAGCTGGAGGACGAGCTGCGGGCGCTGCGACGCGCGGCGGGGACCAGGCAAGAGCCCTCTAAGCCCGCGATAGTCTCGGGGCTCGAGGGGCTCGACTGCCGCGTCCCATCATCACCATCAACCAAGGGCGACACCATCGTCGCCAAAGAAACCATTGCCTCAGCAAGTCGACAGGCTTCGCGTTCCGTCTCCACGGAAGATACGCCTCCGTCACTCATGGGTCAAGTCAAAACCCCACCATACGCGCACATATTCGCACATTATTTATCATCTCCCGAGGCCGCCTTCTTGTCCTTGTTGGCTGCTCGTGGAGTACCACATACCATCTGTCTGTGTTGTATACTATTTACAAAGAGGATCATCAGGGGACAAAGGAGCCAACCCACCTGCCTGTACATATACCTATTTCTGCGGGAGGGGCCTTCCCGGGCTGTGAGGGACGATAAGAGGATCCACTCTGAACTTGGCCACGGGCTTTTGCTACTATTATTCTTATTTTCATGCTGAAATTTTCTGGGTGGCTCCCGCCACTTGTTTTTATTCTTTCTCGTCACCTATCCTTGCACCTGTCTGGGGGCTTTGGGACACATTGTCAACGCTTTTTTCTCTTTTGTTTTTTCGGACCTCCTATACTATGGCCTACATTTCTTCTTCCTAAGTTGGCCGTTTTAGACGGCTGGTTGGCTTTGGTCATAGAGGGGCAGGGGTGCAGGAAATGAGACGAGTGTGGATGCTGATCATGACGGGGAAGGGGAGTGAGGACATGCACACACTATGCGTAAAATAGGGGGCCGGCTGGTTGCGTAGCCAGATGGGATTTGGGTTGGTTTGGTTGGGCGGAGGGAGCTAGCTGGGACAGGTCTGGGTTTCTAGACTTTTGATGTCAGACGAGAAAAAAGGACATGGGTTGCTTATTTTTGGTTTGTCACGCGAGCAACTGCATGCTCTCCCGGCTGACTTCAATGCTTACATGGTGTGTTCCATGAGGTGTTCTGTGCATGCGGCTTATTCACATGTGCCGATTTCTTGGATTTTCTCATTCGTCAGCCTTGCACGGGGCGGTGCGACATGCTGGGTCTGACAAGGCTGACGACTCATCCGTCGAACCCCCTGTTCTTGACCAACACACGTGAAGGAGACGAACAGCCCACCTGGTAAAAATGGACTGTCAAACGGGCTGGGAATACGCAGGAACTGGCTGGTACTTTTCGTCTCGTCTACTTCACAAGGAAGATGTGCGCGTGGAACAGGTAACGCCGACGGCCTCGGCAGCTGACCACCACCCTAGCAGCCGTCGCGGAGCTGGGGAGCCGGCCGAGGTAACACAAAGACCGAATAAGCGAAAGGCATCGCGTCTTCAGCGGCAGTTTCCGACGCAACTTCAGGGAAAAGAAGTCGGCTATCCAGGTCCCTCGGTTCTTCCCAGCCGCGCGGATGATGACGGCTGCCGCGTGGACGCAAAATCAGCACGGCCGCGGGCCGAGGCTGGGTGGGCTTCTAGCCAGGGAATATTCCGAGGTGAGGAGCTCGCCTGGCGTCCATGAACCCACTCGATCGCGGGGTCGTCGTGGTCGTTCAGCCTTGGGCTGAGGGTGGCTGTTCTTTTGCTGACCGCGGGGCTCTGGCGAGTTCCCGCGTCGGGGCGGTGGGGAGTCGACTCTTTTCGAGGTTGCTGATATACTTCCTTTTGCCATGCATACGTGGCGCCTACATGCGACTTCTTATGTTGGTGCAGCGCGAGGTTAGCTATATGGTCTCTGCGACAACCGCGCCCTGTTCGCCGATGCATGAGCAGCAGCACCAATACTCGTGCTGGGAAGAGGAGGGGGAAGGCGCCTCCGGCCTGTGCGAGCAGGGCTTGTCTTGACCAGCTGGCCCTGATCTCCAGAGTTGCTGGGCTGCGATGGAAGCAGAAGCAGCAGTGTGTCGGCTCTGTGGAGCATGTCTGGATCAAGCCAGTGCAACAACATCAGCGACACCGCGCGCGGGCGACGGGGACGAACGGTGGAAAGGGTGGGAGTGGACAGCAGGGAAACACGGGGGCAGAGTGGTGGTGATGGCCATATCGCAACATCGATCAAAGGTGCCGACGAGGCGGACCTGGCAGTTTTGCTGGTTTGCGGGCAATAGAGGCCCTGAAGCCTGGGCCGGGTGGGGGCGTGCGTGCCTCTACCCTCCTACCTGAGGTCGGGCGGGATATCTGACAGCCATCTGAGCCCCGGGCCAGCCAGCCGTTCCCCCAGGAGACGCGGCCCCTCCTCCCTTGATAAGCTCAGTCTGGAGCAGAGCTCCCATCCCGGAAACGTGGTCCAGGTGGTTAGGGGTTTACAAGTGTAAGTTCCTCCACGCTGGGTCCCACTTAGTACGGGGGGAGGCCCCGGGTTCGAGCCTGGGTGGGGGACGCCCTGCCGCAGGCTCCCCGGGGCTTCCCTTATTATTATTTTTTTTCATTCTTTCTCTCTCTCTCTCTCTCTCTCTCTCTTCTCTCTCTCTCTCTTCTCTCTCTCTCTCTCTCTCTCCTCTCTCTCTCTCTCTCTCTCTCTCTCTCTCTTTCTTTCAGCGCCGGGCTCGTTCAAGTTGGTGTCTTGGCTAGGGATATCTGTCCATTCCATCTCCAGCCCGAAGGCAACTTCATATTTCATTAACTTTTCGCTCTGGTGCGGAGCATGCACGATTCTTTCGAGCTGGCGTAAGCAATGCTACCTACATATAGCAGACCTGGGCACGGGGCCTTGATGTCATATCGTCGTTCTTCCTCGGCACCAAACATGTCCGAACTCGGGCACTGTAAAAAGTGCCTTTTTCACCTTGCTGCGATAAAAAAAATTTCCTCTACCTTGAGTGCCAAAAGCCCCAGCCTGTGATGAAGTCTCACCAAAGGTCGGCTTCTAAGCAAGTGGAGGGGATGTTGCCACCGCAGTGGTTTGTGGAATGTGGTTGGGCGGAGGCAAACAGTGTTGATGGGATGAACAAGCAGGTGGCTGGCTGTGCCTCCCTCTTTGCCCGGACAGGCACCCTGACGGCCATCTGACATCGGGCTGGCTACACCAAAGATGCCGCTCCACAGGAGGGCTCCCTTGGTGAGCTCGGCCTGGGACACGTTGTACCAATCCTGGAGGCGCGGACGATTGGTTAAGGGGGACGCCCTGTTAACTGATGGTCTACGCGTCCGGGGGGAGGTCCTGGGTTAGAGCCTGGGTGGGGGACGCCCTACCTAGGTTCGGGCTCGGGGTCTTCTTGTTTTTTGCACCATAATTGTTCGTTCCCTTTCTACTTTACAGGCGCATGCATGTGTGCTTTTTGCTTGACTGAGGCTGAGAACAGTCTCCCTGTTTGCGCTTTTCACTACGTAGGTTCACGTGCTGCTGGGACTGGCGCAAAGAACACAAAGAGGTTTGAATATCTCGAGGCTGGAGGCAACCTCCCTGCCCAAAGGCGGCAGCCCAGCCCGCTCTCGTCGCCCTCACTCGAGCACACACGTCCCTGTTGATGCACGCCCACCACACTGCGTCGATAAACGGTCACGGCGTCTCCCGGTCAGCTTTCTAACGTTAGGGAAACTAGCGTTGGTACAAGCAGATATCACCAGCGTCATCAGCCAGGGAGACAGGAGGTTTATAAGTTCTCTCGACGGTCCCGAGTTATAAGTGATGGAAGACACACTTGTGCCGACATCTATGCCCACTGTGCACCATCTCCTAGCCCTCGAAGGACATGCTATTGAGTGAATCCCTTTATATGCCAGCATCACGTCTACAGCAGGTCTCGGGTTCGGGTCGTTGTGGGTCGCTACCTACCTCAACTCGCGCCTGAGCCTTTTTGCCTTTTGTATGGCTTTTTTCCCCTGCCCAAGTAAGATAGTTTGTGTGGGATAGGCTGCCCACTGCAATTGTTCTACTCAAATTCCCAACTTTTGGGTGCTACATCTTGCGTCAAGTTATGGCAGTTAGGCCGGGTGCTAGTGCCTTTGGCGCGTCTCATCGCCCAGGCAAGCACATTTCCAGGTTTGTCCGAAGACCTGGGTAGGCAGATGATCCGTTCCAGTACACCCAGTTCCAGTCGACGAGCTTGGCTTGGGATGAATCCAGTAGACTCGGGTCTGGACTTTTTATCCATTCTGGTGGTGTTGCCGCATCGGGAAAGAGCAGCCCAAAAACCAGCCCGTGCAATGCCAAATCGGACTTGATAATGCATTCCACATTCCAATAATACCATTTCCCGATGCAGCCACTCCGCCCGCCCCGTCGGATGCAGTCACTCCCAGTCCCGTGAGGCAAAGCTGACTAAAGCAAAGAAAAAAAACAAAAGCGTGGCGCCAGGGGTGGTGCGAGCGAGGCCCAAGCGCCAACCAGCTGAGCTGAGCTGATGGCAGAGCTGAACAGCCGCCAATGTGCACAAGCCTCCCAGCCCACGCACGAGTTTGGGGGGGGGGGGGTTGCACGGTGGGTGAATCCAGGATTATGCACACAGTGCGCGCCTTCCGTCAAAGAATTTTGCGTATCGAATTCCAATGCATACACACACCCCCTTTTTCTCTGCATACACTCCACTTTCCCACTGGCAACACACCACAAACAACAACAAACGTGAGGAGATTCCGACACTGACTCTAGTCAGCTTCGTTTTTTTTTCTTTTTTTCTTCCGCCCTCGCATGACGAGGGATGGAAATAAATGGTTCGTCCTTGCCCCGTCGGGTTGCTGCTGCTCGACGTCTCTGCTGCGCGCCATGACTAATTTCCCGTCTTTTTGGGCAGCCCGAAATGCCCGGTGAGTTGGACGCTGTGGTGTGTGTGTGTGTTTGACAAGGCATATGCAGTCAGGTACCGATACCGGCAGCCACCGCTTGGAAAATTCCATCCCCCGCTCGCCTCGCCTTCTGAATGCAGCCACATCACAATTCCACCTCTGCTCGCCGTCGCCTCGTTTTGTTCCTTGGGCAGACACCCCATCTGCCGAAAAACCCAACAGGAAATAAAGGTGTGGTCGAATAGAGAGATAGATGGATATTCCTCGGGAACACAAGAAACAGAAGAAACAAGGCCGGAAGGGAAATGCATGGCCCCTTCACCGTCCGCCCAGAAAAAAGCAACGCACGCCGTCGTCATTGCTGCCCACCTTTTGACAAGAAAACCTGCATTGGGCCGTGCTGGATCACACACACACACACACACCCATCGTGCTTTTGGTTGGCCATCGGAGGGACCGAATAGGATTGTTTTGTCTGCGTGCTGCTTGGGGGATGCATCTCTGCGTCCTCCACACAACACACTCCGCCACCCCTCCCTCGCCTTCTCCCAATCAAACACGCTCACCCTCCTTGAGAATGCGGTGAACAAGTGCGATCAGAAACAAGTCAAAAAAAAAAAAAAAAAGCCTTGTGCGTTTGTGTGGATGGGACAGGGTGGTGTGATGGCAAGATCGTCGACGGCGGCCATTGATTGGTTTTCCTTACTCTGTTCTGTGCTCTGTGCTCTGTTTACTTCCCAACATTCCAAGCCGTTGGCTGATAGGCTAGGGGCGTGATCCGGGCCAGGCGAGACACGCAAAATGCTTGAACGAAAAAACCGGGCGCTCGGCAGAGTAACGCAGAAACCACGACCAGCAGAGCACTCCTGTAAACTTGATTGATTGAAGAGAGCCGAAAAAAAAAAGGGTTGGATTAAAAGCTTCGACGGGAGAAGAACCAAAACCCCTAGATGAGAACGAGGGGGGAGAAAAAAAAAGAAAAAAAAAGGATGGAGGAAGAGAGCAGAGTTGAAAACGACGCCAATCAATTTTTGAAGTACGGACGCCAATGGCAATGAATAGTCTATGGTTGAGGAGCACGAGAAAAAAAACAAAAAAAAAAAAAACACAAAAACAGTTACAAATCAAAAAACAGCGAAGAGCAATGATTGTTTCCTTTCTCCCGGAACTCCAACGACACCATTGGGGAGAGAAAGAGAGAGGGAAAGTGGGAGAAAATCAGTACATCCAAAAAAAAGAGCCAAAAAAACACAAAACCAACAACTAAAAAGCGGTTAAGCTGAGAGTAATCCGATGATGGGACAGAGAGAAATCCTCCTCTAGAGTGACAGTCTTTCTGATTTGGTGGTTTTCGTTGTGTTGTTTCCCCGCCTCGCCTCGGGAAAGAGGGTGTGGAACAAACAAAGGGGAACGGCTTTGGTCGAGGTGATTAAAAGAGATCCCCCCCCAAGCCAGGATTTTTATCATTGGCCATGATAAGAGAGATGAGGGGGGTTTTGGTTGGGCCTTATTAAAAGTCTAAGGATTTGGAAAGGAACGCTATGGTAGCGTGGGCCAGTCTCGTTGCGGAGTGGGTTTGAATGTCTGCAAGTCGAGATGTCGAAGTAAGGGTATGGGGTGTTGTAGGTCCAAGGCCGTGAGGTCCAGTCTATGGATGATCCTGATCAAGACGGTCCAGGAGAAGGGGGTGTTGGTGATTGGAATAAGATGATTTCGACCATTGCTTCTTAGCAGTCCGACATGGTGACCTCAGTAGAGTCGTCGTTCTCCGCCTCGGCCCCGCGGTACGCAATATCGGCCCACACCCTCCAGTGCAGGATCCCCAGGTGGGCGAGGCGCGTCGCCATGTTCTCGACGCCGTGCTCCTCGCGGGCGCCACCGTTCCCGCCGCTGCCGTCCCTATCGATCTGGAGGAACGGCGGCTGGGCGGCGGCGGCGGCCCCCTCCCTAGACGAGGACGTCGTGGCCACGACGCCTCCGGGCCCGCTGTGCAGCCTGCTCCCCGTCGCGGCCGAAAAGAGGCCCAGGCCCGAGAGGTTCTTGTACTCGCGGACGCGGCCGGCCAGCTCGGCGAACAGCTTCGAGTGGAACGCCTGCTCGGCCTCGCGGAACTGCTCGCTCTTGCAGTTGGACAGCCACGAGTCGAGCTTGCGCTCAATGGTCGGCAGCATGTCGAGCGGCGCCTCGGTCGAGCGCAGGATCTGCAGCGCCACGTCGGGCACCAGCCCCCTCCACCTGTGCGCCGCGCTCGACGCCGGCGGGGCCGTCTGCACGAGGTCGACGAGGGACACGTACACCTTCTTGGACCTGGCCCGTGCATCGGCCGAGTCCAGCGCCGGGTTGGACGCTGCAGGAGGGAAGATGCAGGCCGAGGTCCGTGGTGAAGACGTGGCCGAGCCGCACGCGCTCACCACCAGGCTTGAGGGCCGCGATGGTGGCGTGTTGAAGTCAAAGTTGATGGACGAACGGTTCGAGCGGGAGCGTGGTGAGCTGTCATCGTCCAAGACGTAAGACGGCACCGAGGTCGGCGGCAGGAGGCTGCTGCCAAAGGGTGTCGGCATCGTCTGCGCAATCCTCGAGACGCGCTCGAGGTCTTCGTACAGCTTCATGCACATGTCCAGGCAGATGGCGTCGACCGCGTCCGAGCTGAGCTTCTCTAGGCGATCGTGGTCGAAGAGGAAAGTGCCGGGGAATCGGTAGGCCCCGTCAAAGTGGTCGTGGGACGTCGAGGGCAGAATCAGGCGCGAGATGCCGTAGAAGAAGCCACCCATCTCGCCCAGCCCTTGCTGCATCTCGGGCGGGTGTCGACGGCCGAGTACTGGCGGTCGGCGTCGCGGTACCAGAGGCGGGCGCGGGCCGTGTCGACCTTGCTGCGGGCCTGCAACTTCTTGTGGAAGAAGCGCTGCTGGAAGTGGGCCGTGTCCTCGATCAGACGGGCCGCAGGCAGCGGATCTGGTGGTTCGCCACGTCGAGCTTCATGGCCTCGAGCACGCTAAGCAGGCTGCGCATGCCCTGAACGAGGAGGCCGATGTCGTTGTTCCGGTTGCCGTTGCTCAGCTCCCTGTACATCTCGTCAACCCACTCGTCCCTCATAGGGGCGCAGTGCAACTTCAGCACCGATGAGAGCCACGAGGCCAGCTTCTCCAGGTCTGCGATTCCCCTGTTGAATTGCTGGATCAGCAGCTCCACATTCAGGCCCTCGTCCAGGAACTCGCGATCACGTGCCGGCACCAGCGTCTGGATGATCTCCTTGACCGCCTTCAGCAGCCGCGGCAGGCACCAGTCCGAGTCCTCGCCGTAGCGCTCAATAAACGTTTCGCGGTCCGTCACGAATAGTGTCAGCTGCTGGCTCAGGCTCGCCCAGAATTCGTTTGCCCTCTGCTGTTTCCTCCGCCCCTTCTCGCCGTCCAGGTTCGGCCGGAAGTGCAGGTCGGGATCGAAGTTGATGTCGTGCCTCAGCTTGGGGTTGTGGATGATCTTGTTGACGTCCAGCTCGCTCAGCGTGGCCTTGGTAACCGGGGGCTCGTATATCCTCATGCTGCGGTGGTGCCGCCTGTCATGTGACTCTGAGCTCGTCGACCTGCTGGACGGGTTGCGCGACAGTGGTGCTGCCAGCGTTGCGGGCGAACCGAGGTCCTGCTGCCTCGCCACAGACCTGTCCTCGTATCGCAGTTTCTGCTGGCTGTTCTGGGCAAACTCGGATTCGGGCTCGCTCGGCGCCTGGGCGGCTGCTGTCCTCGTGTCCACGGTCGGCTCTGTTGTTGGCACGGCATCGCCGTCCGACTTTGCCCTCGTGTGCCCAACGCAGCCGCCGTCAATGCCTCCATTGCCCTTTTCGCTCATTTTGTCTCTGTTCAAATGTGTCCTCCGCGATCGCTCCCTGATCCCTTCCGTCTCTGTCGCCCTGTGTCCGTCTCTATTGTCCTCCAGCGCAGCTGGTGAGGTGGGATTAAGTAGGTGTACGGGGAGGAAAGATAAACCAAGGCAGAAAAGAAGAGGATGGGCAGAGGTTCAAGAAGATGTGCCGATCAGGTTCGAGGTTGCGGCTGTGTCTGGTGTTCACAAGTCTTTGCCAACCGTTGATGGTCCAGGCGAGAGAAATGGGAAGAGCTTTGCGGAGGGCCGCAATTATTAGGTACGAGATTGGGTGCGCGTGCAAGAACACCCAAGATGTGGGTAACAAAAAAAAAGAAAAGGGCAGCAGCGGAGCTTGCTAGATATGGAAGGAAACATCAGCAACGGGTGTGTACGGCGGCGGGCAGCATATCGGAGAGAGCAGAAGCGAGAGGGCAAGCAATATGCGCAGGCCGTCGAGTAACACGCGAGGCAATAATGGGCGGAACCCCCCGTGAGCACTCGGGTTTGCTCGGAAAGCTGCAGCAGAATGGCTTGCGGCAAGGTCACAGTGCAGGGCTTGGATGCCCCGGCGAGAGGGCAGTCCAATGGGTTCGTGCATCGTGCATTTGCGAGAGGACGGGGGTCGTATCGGAGTGTTGTGGAAGCATGTGTGCACCCTGTGTGCGATGCCGCGGTGGGCGGAAAGCAATATCACGTACCTTCTCTTCCGTCGAAAGCAGGCAAGCAATTCGCGCAGGCTGCCGCGTCCGTTGGGTCCGTCCCCGAGATATCGATATCTCCTCAGGCCACGGCACGCCACAGAGGTCCGTTCCTGTCAAACTGGCCCCCTCTTTGTCCACCAGCAGTCGGTCGGTCGGTCGGTCGGTCGTTTTCGGGCTCGGTTCGATCGGCGACAGCGCGGCGAGGAGCTGCTCGCGGTGAAAAGGTGTAGAAGCAGGAGAGAGCAAGGGCTGGTGAACCTAAACTCCTCAAATACCCAGGATGCCACAAGCGATGCTGATCAAGGAGGTCGAGAAGAAGACGGAGCAATAAAAACAAAAGCCGCCTGCTCTATGAGTCTATTGCATGAAAGTTGCCCGGTAGTCCTTGCTGCTTTGGAATGCAGGTAGAGGGTGAAGGGAGAAGGGAGAAAACAAAGAGGAGGAAAGGCCGGAAACAAGAATTAGGGGGAAGGGGAGGAAAAGGGACGGGAGCAAAATAACAGAAGAAGAAAATATGACTTCAGGTAAAGGCAGGGTTACCAACGAAAGGGGAAGAAGAATGAAGGGACTGGGGCAGGGAGCCCGGACACCACGACCCCGGCTGGGTCTGGTAACTTCGTAAGGCGGTCGGGTCTTGTTTATTGTTGTGTGGTCCTGAATGCAGCAAGCACCACCTTGTCGATGCAGGCGACGCACAGAGATATTACAGCCAACCCGGCAGCAGGAGCGGGACGGGGAGGGGGTGTGCGCAGCCAGCAGCCAGCGCGGCAGGCAACGACAGGAGAAGGCGGGTGGTGGGTTATTAGGCTCGCAGTATCTGCGGGCTATTTTTCTTTTCTTTTTTTCCTTTTCCTCTTCTCTGGTAGTTGACGGCGAGGGGCGAGCGGTGGCAGTAGCACGGGAAACTGCAGGTGGCGAGCGGACGGACGAATCGGTCGCTAGTGCCAGGGGCTGTCCAGTCTGTCTTTCAGGTATTGGAGAGCAGAAGAAAAAGTCGAGAAAGCGGGCTCGGTTGAGTGGGAAGAGCACGAGAGCGAGTGCGGACGAGCACGGAGGGGGGCAAAACGGGTATAAAGGAGTGTGCGGGTTCCCCCAGCGATGCAGACGAGGCAAAAGATGCAGCGGTCACTTTGTGTTCTAGAACATCAGAAAAAAATGCAAAAATCAGAAAAGAGAGGGAAAAGGGAAGACGCGATCGCTGGAAAACCGAAATGAGCGGGGAGCGAGGTGGAAAAGAGTGCAGAGGGAGAGTTGCAAGGTGGAAGATGAGACCGGGACAGGGGCCATGAGAAGATGGAGTGACTGGAGCCGCTCCCTGTGCGGACTGGCCATGGACAGTGTGTGATATTGCCGCCTACCAGTGGGAGCGAGACGACTCTGCACGCAGCAAATTGACCTCTTGCTGGATCCTGTTCGCACACGCCCCCACCCACCCACACCCAGCCAAGCACAGTGCTAGTCAAGCCACGCGCCTGCACAAGGACTTGAGCACCAGGCCCCCAGTCCAGCGCGTCCCCAATTCTCCACAGTACACCCGTCAGCCCGTGGCAGCGGGTGGGGAGTCTGTTTTTGATGACTGTCGGCGTGGTACATGGACTGGCTCTGGTACCTGAGCGCCCCCGGGCCAGGGCAGCCCTTGATCCCTGCACCCACCCACAGTCAGCAGCCGCCTGCTACCATTCACACCAGGCGTCCTACCAAAGAGCACCGCACACACGGAGTCCATCCGCTGACTGCAACACCACCACAAGTCAAAAGGCCCGGACCTTCCTCCGTCTGAAGCCACAGCAGGCCCTTTGGCTTTTGAGGGGCGATGCGATGAAAGGCCGGTCCACCACGCCGGGCGAGAACCCCGGCTCAAAGCCCTGCCATGTTGGTTGGCCCCAGGGGAGGAGCGAGGCGGCGACGGCGCGGCAGCCACCTCGGATCGTCCATTGCGGCCGTGACACCAAGGTCAGCCGCGCCGTCGACTCGAAACTTTCACCCCGTTTCTCACCTCGGGCCTTGCTCTGACGCCTCGCGAGACAGACAGGCCCCAACTCGCGCGCCACAGTCTCGCCTTGCCGCGTCGGAGCGCCATAAAGATTTTGCTTTATAGCCCATCCACACTGCAGCGAAAGGGGATGCCGGTGCAGCAAAGTGCAGTGCAGCAGGTGTTCTCTCCGCTCCGTAATCGCAGTATGTAAGGCGGGTTGCAGTCGCAGTCGCGATTGCAGTTGCAGTCGCATGTCGCAGTCGCAAAGAACCACAGCGGACGGAAGGGAGTCAAGCGCCTGTGTGTGTCGTGTGAGAAGAGAGTTACAGAACACGACTTGCCAGGAGATGCCCTGGAAACCCATCCCTCGCCCTGAGACTCCACCAAAGCAGCACATCACGCAAAAACGCAAAAACAGGAAGCACCGACGGGCGGTCTTGACCGACAGGGGAAACCACCTCGCATCTCCGAACCGAATTAGTGGGCGGGCGCCCCGGAAAGCCAGCCGAGCAGCCAATTGACGGGTTTGACACGGCAAAGGCCTAAACAAGAGAGACAGCCTAACCAACGACGGAGAAATTTTAAAAAGAGGCACATCAAAAACACCAGCAGGAACCAAACGGGATAAAATAACCCCAGCTGGCGAGAAATGTCACCTGCCGTGGCAGCCAGAGCGGAACCCACCACGCGTTGTGTCTCCCGGATTCCTGGGCCACATCTGTCCAGGGCAGCCTCGCACATGGAATTGACTATAATTGATCCACACGAAGCATCACCACACCCCCCGGTCTCGCATTCCCCCTGGATCCTGGCGGCGGTGGCGTCGGCCGCAGTCGGAGGACGAGGCAGGCGGCCGAGCGGCGAGGGAGGCAGTAGGGAACGACCTAGGCCAGAAGAAAGGGCAAAAATAACATGAAAAGCGGCCACCAACACTACCACCACATCCCAAGGATCAACCCCCAACAATCGACGACGACGACGGCAAAATCCAGTTTGATGGAGCGAGGCGACCCAGCGAGCCCACCCCAATTAGGTGTGCACCGGCCGAGGCGCCGGGGTCCAGGGGCACGCCTTCGGTGAGGGCGCAGCCAGACAGCCCAGGTTCCAAGCGATTTGCGGGAAGGAAAAAGGAAACAAGGTGTGAGTCCGGCGTCTCCACGTTCCAGTCGGTTCCAAGAAAGGAGATCACGCGGGCAAGAAAAAAAAGTTGAGATCGTCCATGTCGGTTAAGTGGAGCTTTTTGTGCGTTCGGGTCTGAAGCTATCAACAAACAAGACAGACAAATCGAGACGAGGCGAGGCGAGCAGCAAGGGAGGGGGGCAAACACGACACCACCCCACCCCTGATGGCCACCCCCCCCCCCCCCCGTTAGGTTAGTTTGTGCGATGTGCATACGCAGGGAGATACGATATATCGGTAGAATTCGTTTCTTCTTCGCCTCCCTCCTCTGCAAATAGCGTCGTCCAGCCGCAAGGGAGGAAAGGGAGATGAAAACAGGTATCGGAACCAAAGCAAGCAGGCAATGGCTGCGGGTGCAGGAACTGGTCTAGGCCACATTACAAGGGTTGGGTTTTTTTGGCGGTTTTTTTCTTCTTTTTTTTCTTGAAATACGGCGGTGATCTCTGCAGAACAAGCGCCAAACCGGACTGCCCAGGGCTAAATGGGCTCCCGGCTTCTTGGTGTTGCTCTTGGGGGTTGCGGCCAGAGCGTAATCAAGGGGTAGCCCGAGATGGATGGCGCTGAGCGCTAGCGTCCAGGCCACACCCGAGAGTCATGGCTGGCATCAATGCGCCGATCCGTCTGGCGGGCGGATATCACGGCAAGAAAAACCTGGACAGTCGGGCTATCTTTTCTGTTCACAGTTTTCCGGCCTCGTGTTTTGCGTTTGCTGCCGCTGTCATCTTTTTTCTTTGTTTCTGGGCGATCGTCGACCTGGGTCTGCTCGCCACTACGTCGTTTTTGTTGCAAACATCACCCCAACACCACCCAAGACTCTGGACATTATTTATTGACAGACACAAACAAGCAAGGCACACTGTCCTGTGGGGTGTTGCTTGCGCCGCCTCATGACTCTTGCTCCCTCGCCGAGACGAGCTCCTCCCTTGGGACATTTGGGCCATACCAAGCTGCTGCTTGGCGAAATAAACGAAAAAAAACGGACAACAGGCTGCGCGAATGTGCCGCCCAGTGGTTAGAGGTGGCGGGTGCATGCATTGCATCCATTACGAGGCAGAGGCCACCACACGACACACTGGAACCGACCACACCGTGCCAAGTGAGTTCTATAGGCGATACCGTAATAGCCACGCAATGCATAATAGCGCCGCTGCAAGTTACATGACCGCACACATGTCCCTGAGCCCATCTCTTCTTCCCCTTCCCTGCATTCGTTCGTCGTCGGCCGGCCGGCCGGCTCCCTCTCGACTCCGCTCTTGTGTGTTGTCTGTGTATGGTGTTTGGTTTGTTCTCGTCCCTCGCCCGCATTTCTGTTTGCCGCCCGCCGCCACCTTCTCCGCTTCCGTCAGTAAGCAACGAGACACTTTTTTTTTTTTTAATCGCCATTATGCGGGCGGCGGCAACACCCCCCGCGAAGGGAGCTCTCAAAATGGAGCCAGGAGGAGCATGAGAGTTTGAGCGCCGCTGCCACCCTCTGGAAACCAACACTTCGCTTTTTTTTTTTTTTTTTTTTTGTCGAGTGCAGAAGCGAATGGAATGGGCCGCGGGATGGCTAGCCCGTTTTCGCGCTAGTCGTCCTCCTCGACATTTAAAGGAACCCCCTGACTGGGCCACACTTTTCCCCTGAAAACGGCGGGCGGCGCCATGTGCTTCGGATCCTAGCTTCTTTTTAAAGTGCTGGTGGGGAATTGCATCTTATTTTGAATCTTATGCTGTCTTGTGTGTCGCGATGGAATGGCGTCCATGATTATTCAATACTGAACTGTTTTTTCTTTCTTTCTGGTTCGCTTGTTTCTTCTCTGCGTCTTCGTTGGAAGCGAGCCATCGGGTCCCCTCTCCGGGATCTCGATTGATTGAACCACTCTTCGCATCCATCATTGTTCTGATCCCGAACCCCATTTGATCTTGTGACGGAACAAGCCACTTTTTTCTTTTCTTGTTCTTATTTCATTATATTGAACCTCACCCCACACACTTTCGCGGACATGTCCGTCCCCCCTTATCTCTTATGTCGTGGGAGTCACGTACCCTCCATACTGCCTCCATGCTGCTGCATCTCGTCATCACTCAATCAGTCATCAGTCCCACCACCACCCCATGCTCGTTTGTAATGCTCGGCAGGTATTTATATCGTGCATTTCGCTGACGGCATCCCATCGGTGAGGGAGGGTATAACAAAGACGTGTGGAGGCCACGCCAAGACACAATGAAAAACGGATTTCTCCGGCCGCATTTGGCCTCATCATTGGCCCGGCGCAATCTTCCGTTGTGTGCGAGACGAGACATTCGCCGCCGCCTATCCTGGTGTTTTTTTTTTTGCCTTTGCTTGCCGCTTGACCATGCTTTGTTTGAACTCGCCCCATAGGTGCTCGATCCGTCATCCACCAAGGAAAATAATACTCACCCCAGCCTTGTTTGCCGACTCTCGGGCGGTCGCCTTGGTGTGGCTGCTGCATCTGGCTTCTTTTGGGCCGGTCCTGGGACTCTGGGCTCGCTTGCAGCGCAATGCTTCTTTCCGGCCGTGCCAAGACGGCTCGCCTTCCCAAGGCTTGCCATGGCCCTAGCAGGAGGCTATCGCGGCATCGCGGTCAAATAAGTCGCTCAGTCGCAATAGTGCCTGTGTGACGTTTTTTTTTTTTTTTTTTTTGCTTTTTTTTTTTCCCCAGTCTTCCGACCAGCCTCATCCCACTCTCTGGGCCCTATAATTCCTCAACTCTATCAAATCCGCTTTCTTCGCCCAGCCATCGCCAGCCATTCACCCACGCCCCTCAGCCTCGAACCCCAGACGCACATCAACTTGCCTTGTTTGCCCTGTGCTTATCTTCCGTGACGGCTTGCTTCAACACACAGAAATTATTTCCCCCCACGGCTCGTGGATGCGGATGCTGGCAATCCCGCGAGACAGGACGGCCAAAAGGGAGAGGCTAATATAACTCTAGCGCCTTCGTCCTGATAGCCCCCCGCGGTCCCTGCCCGCGGTCACCCCACCGCGGCCACTAGCGTTAGCGGCCTTTTATTTTCTTTTTGCTTTTCTGGTCATCACAAAATTCACATCTGTGTGATTGTATAAGCCGGCGATGGCGGAATGGGGGGCCCGTGTGGCTCCGTGCTATGCGGGAGGCGGCATGTCGTGCCACCACGAAAATTCGATCTGTCCTCTACTCTCTCTCTCTCTCTCCCTTCCGTCATGCTATACATCCCTCACCGGCTGCATTTTGCACCTTCGCTATTGATGCGCCGTGTCAAGCCTTGGCACTAGAGGCGCGAGCAAGTGCGCGCGCCACGAGGCACGTCGGCGTGTGCTATCATAGTTTCTCCGTCCGGCCATGCCCATGCCCTTTCTTTCTCAGTCACACAGGGAAAGCACAGGGGCATGGCCTGGCATTGAGTCGACGCACCTCGGGAACTCGTGGTCCTTGTTGAACCCAAACAAAAAGCGCAGTCCGGTGCAGTAGAAACGGCTTCCCCGGCCATTTTGCTCCAGGGTTTGGTTCGACAGGAATATCCGACCGAAAAAGAACATGGAACGTTCTTCCTTTTCTTATCGTTTGAGTGGTCTGTTTCCTGTTTCGGTCGATCCTGACTGCATGCCTCTTCGTCCTCTCTCTTTTCGTTTCTCGCCCAAACTTATTCCCACGTGGCCGTCGCTCACGCCGCCCGAAGATCCAAAGCAATGCGCGTGAGGCGATCCCACGCGAACTGCAGGCAGGCAGGCAGGCAGGACGTCAGAGCAGTAAAAAACACATGGCGCCCGTGCTTTCCGCTCTTCTCCCCGCTGCAACGGAGGTCCACGACAACGCGACGTCGCCTCGACGCTTCACTCCCGTGCGGGCCACAGCAGAATGAGAACAAAGATTAGAGGCTAGGTGCCGTAATCCAGCCTGTCGGAGGGCAGAGCGGTTGCAGCTGTTGCGCACGAAGCCGGCACACCGGTCCATGCGAAAGGGGAAAGGCCTCCGCTGGCGGCGGCGGCGGCCGCCGCCGGGGAGGGATCTTGTTTGCTTGGCCGAGTTTCCGTCCACGAAGAGCAACAAGCAGGCAAGGCGTGCAGCAAGAATAAGCACCCCTGCCTGCCGGTGTCCGTCCCATCTAATCGTTACGCTATCTACGGTAGGTATGTACATATGCGCCTTGCTTTGCGTGACTGGGTCGGGATCTTTTCAAGCTCGTCATCCACCCTGGTCTTTCCCCTCCCTTCCGCTTGGGCCTCTTTTTTCTTCTTCTTCTTCTTCTTCTCCCTCCCCGCCAAGAGAGGAGGTAGCAAGGTGTCACAGCATCGATATATCGTCGCTTCGCTTGTGCTTGATACCACCATGACACAGCTAAGGGAAAAAAACTTAAAAAAAACCTGGTTGGCTGAGAGGGCACGGATATGTCCCTGCTGTCGCTCTCACGGCTAGCGAGTTTCTTCTTCTCCTCGCTATATCGTGAATTGGGACGAAGTGATGCGATTCGGCTACCAGTCCGTGAAGCCACCCAGCAGCACGAGTCAGTTGGTGCGTGCGGGTGTCGTCTGGTCGCAGAGGGAGGGGGAAGGGGTTCATCCCTGAAGGTTCGGCCGTTTGCGAGGTGTTCGTCCTGAAAATGCAACCAAGAGCCTGTTTTTTTTTTTTTAATTTTTATTTTTTATTTTATTTTTATTCTATTGCCCTCTTTCCATCCTTCCCTTCTCCTCTCTCATTTTTGTCCTTGTCCTTGAATGTTTTATTTGTTTGCCTAGGTAGTATTGTCATTTTCATGCCTTCCCCACCTCTAGACTTGTTTCAACGCCAGCATCGGGCAGGCGGTCCAACGACCCGTACAAGGCTGTTCATGTTGTTAAACAGCCCCATTCTCTTGTTGCCCAGGTAGCCTCGCCCGAGCTCGGTCAGGGATCAAGGGATTTGGACTTGGTATCCCTCCGGCCGATGCCAAGCCTCCCCGATCGACCCAACCTTTTGGTTTCACGTTTTCCGTTCCTTTTACCCCCTTCCTCACTCGCCGCCCGTGTCCGTGCATCGAGAAGGAAGATAGTCGAGTTTTGAATGGCTGGCCTGGTGACTATTGTTTGTGTCATGTCCCGTTGACGATGTGATCTTCAAAAAGCTGCCACGAGCGCTGGAGAAAAACCTGTGCATGTGTGTGGTTTTACGTGTGTGGGGGTTCCCACCCTGTATTCGCCTTGTTTTGCTCGAAACTAGCGCTCTTCTTGTTGTTCTCTTGTTAAAATCGTCTCGCATCTAAAAATTTCTCCCTGCGCCGGCGGTGGTTTTGGTGGGCTGCACCATCGCACCCCTTCACTCAAGCAAGGGGGCTGCAAAAGCGTCGTTCCTCCTTTGTCTTGTCAAAGTGATTTATTACACCGCTTGTGTGTGCGCGTAGGAAGCACTCTCTGCTCTCATG
The DNA here is from genome assembly GCA_002197995.1 of Gaeumannomyces sp. JS-464. Classification (NCBI taxonomy): domain Eukaryota; kingdom Fungi; phylum Ascomycota; class Sordariomycetes; order Magnaporthales; family Magnaporthaceae; genus Gaeumannomyces; species Gaeumannomyces sp. JS-464. Next base: position 3,629,503 of record NGZR01000001.1, on the reverse strand, counting down.
ATTCCGAGGCGCATTATGCCGCTGGGCAGTTACAGCACATGCACCCGACCCTTGCTCGCGCCGAGGCTGTGCTGTGCACTTGCACTCTACCCCACACATTGCCCCGGTTGCCGTCCGCCGATAATACGGGAGCAGGGTAAGAGCAGCGTAACAAAAGAAGATGCACGGCAAACCGCTCGATGGGATAGCCTGTTATTGTGTTGCGACTGTTGGGCGTTGGTGGTCTGATATGTTTCAACGGCGGGGATCCGCCCAATGCAAGAGTAAAAAGGAGGCAAGCAGCCTTCAATAGCTATGCCGTCGACAATCAAGAGACTTGGAAGAGGGAGGCAAGGGAGAAAAAGAGGGTGTGGTCTCTCAGCGTCCCTTGTGCTACGATTTGTTTCACGTTCCACGGCCGCGTGAGGCAAGCGGCCTTCCCCTATATTGGCATGATTGTCCGAGAAGGCAAGACGCATACATGCATACACATTGTCTTCTATACACAGCTTACTCTCCCTCCCTCCCTCCCAATATTTCCCGTCTCCAAGTAAACACGATCCCGACATAATCGCCCTTTTCGTCGCCCCGCATCGGCAACTCGCGTGGCGAGCCTTTTTTTGCTGCTCAGGGGGTCGGCGCCATCCCCCGAGGACGGACCGCTACCCGATTCATCTTCTCCCCTGCTGACATACCTACCTCTCTACCCATTGTCAGCCCGGTCGGCTTGGTAACTGGCCCCCGGGCATCCCACTCCCGTCTCAACGAGGCGCGACAGTGGAGCGGGGAAACTGGACAGGTTAAAGAGAAAAAAAAAAGAGCCGGGCCTGCGCTTCTATCATCCCATAGTCGTACAACGCCGGCCAGCCTGGCCGGCAAGAAAGCAAAAGCTGACCGGCCAGACCCTGCCGGGCCAGACAACCACACCACCTCTGATAAATCATGGCTTTGCGCCGAACACGAACGGGAAACAAGAGGCAAAACCTCCCCATGTGCCGGAAAACCCGCCCTGGCATGCCTGTTCGTGCACAAGCAACCCATCCCCACCGCCTCACGGGCTGGGAGACAGGGACGGGGGTGGTTTCGGGTTTGAAGGCGCTGACGACACCAGAAGTGATGCGTCAGAGGCAATCTCAACCAGCAAGCCCCCTCCTCGGCTACTCCGAGGTCTGGAGGCTAACCGAGGCGGCAGACGAACCCCCTCGTACCTTGTCTCCCGCCTTCCGAGAGACGCATCCCGGGGAGGAGGGGTGCTTTGTGGTCGGCGCCCGGCAGTGCCGTTATCGTTTAGGACGGGCTGTCCCAGCCACAAACGACAAAGATAACAAGAGAATTATGCCCGCACACATAGGCAAATGCGGGGTGAATAAAAATGGACGTTGAAGTGAAAATATAATAATAATTATAATAATAGAGTATTTCTTGTCTTGTTTCCACAGTTGCACAGCTGCACAGTGAAGAATGCGTCCCTGTCTCCTATACACTCACACCTGCCTCTCAACCACACCCACAGCCCATATAGCCAGCCACTTACACGGCACAAGCCAGCCGCCACCAAAGCCCCCTCCCCTAGCCCTGGATGAAGCTGCAGGATCTCCAACCATCCTTTTCTTGGAATCGTGATCGGATCGGGAGAGGGGCGGCGGCGGACCTTTGTCTCACAGCCACACGGCAATAATGTTTCTTTGCTGCCCGATACCGGGGCGCATCAGCTGCAAAGCCCCGTCGGTCAACTTCCTCCACCGGGGGCGTGCTGGGCGCCGGGGCAGGTTGCTGCCCAGCTACTGCATGTCTCTTTTTTTTTTGCTTGCATTCTTTTCTTCTGCCAAGTGCTGGTCTCACTCCGCTGGAGCCAGCCACGATCCGGCAAGGTGAAGTTTTTGGGACGGGATGGGGTGTGTGTCGTGTTCGCTCTGTCGTGGGGGCTTGGTATTTTTTTTCTCTGCGCGCCACGGGTCGAGAGCTGGTTGGCGAGCGATCCGGGGAAGCTCCAGAAAAAGCCACCCCTAAAAAGAACTCCCCAACTCTCACAAGGTGCGCCGCTGCAAAAACCCAGCAGGACGGTAGCCTCTGGTTCACAATGAGCCTAACGTCGCCCTGTCTTTGCCTCGGTGTACCGTGGGGCGGGGGCGCCGTGGCGCCGACGACCGCGGTGAAGTGTCTGGTCTTGTCTGCATGCGATCCGGAACGACTGGACGTGAGAACAAGTCAACGAGGTGACTCATGGATGCCCGTCCAGCCCAGCAGCAGGTAGCTCCGCAGAGGTTCGTCGGCAGTATGACAGCGAACCACAAAGCGTCGCAAATTCGGGGCGGGAGGAACACATGTCAGGCTTTCCAGAAGCAGCCGGAACCTGGGGCGAGTGTGATGAGAGAGCCCGAGTTGGGACCTTCGTTTGCGTCTGTGCGGACAGTATATGTGAATCCTAGAGTTCGCCGGCCATAGATGCGACAGCACGGTCTGACCGCTTCTGACCGCTCCCGACGCAAGAGGAGGCATAGTAGTTGTGCCCCGCTATCTGCCGGCCGCCTCAAGTTCGCAGCGCCACGAGTGGTGGGCAAATAGTTGTCTCATCAGGGCGCACAAGGGGATGGACCGACTCGAAGCCGTAGCCAGTCGCCGACGTCCTGCGGCGTGGAGGACCGACCCGACGATGGACGAGCGAGTCATCCATAGATGAGGCGATGACGTGACGTCCAGACAGCAACAAAAAGACGGGCGCAAACGGCGTTTCTCGTCGTAACGGCGACTCGGGGTTCGACATTTTTAGTCGTGCGACTGAGATGACAGGGCTGCGACGACCCAATCGCCGAACTCCAAGTGGGGTACCGACGAACAGGCTCGGAAAATCTCCAGTGTTGTCAAATGAGAAGGAAGAAATAAGGGTTAGGAAGAAAACACGAGACGGAAAGCCTCTCAAAAAGCCAGCGCAACGCCGATGCCACCCAGAACAGCCAAAGCCAAACCCCGCGTGCTGCGACGAGGCGGGGGTGCCAACATGGGAGGAAAACAAAAAAAAAAAAAAGTCAAAGATAAGAAACCTGGCCGTATTCTCAGACGATAAAACCGTTTAGTTGCCAATGAAGATGGAAACCTACTCCCAAACCCAAGTCAGTCTGCTGCTGCCCAAGGCATCCACGGCAGGGCCGAGCGACGGGATGTGTGTTCGGGGCTTACCGCCATGGCGACGCAACAGATGCTGATGTATGGGCTCAGTCGCTCGCCCACTCTTGCAGACTTCCAGAAGATGCCCATGAATCTGTCGTATGTGATGTCAGCCCTCGATGCGTTGTACCACCGCCGCCTCGGCCCAGCACCTCCCCGCGGCTTTACCGCCCCTCAGAAAGACCGCCTCAGACGTACCCCTCTTTCCTGTTGTCCAGCAGGGCCGGGAATATGGCGTGGACGTATGTGCTCGTGCAGATCAGGAGGAGGATGACGAGGAGCAGCGACTGGAAGTTGAACAGGGCGGCCTATCGTCGGGTTGCGCCTCGTCAGCACGGGGGAAGGTTGGGCAACAGGCTTTTGCGCCTGCCGGCATCAGGGTAGGCAAAAAGCAAGGGCAGAGAGCACCCACGTACCATCTTGTATCTTGGCTGTTCGAGGCGCGATCAGGAGACGAAGCACCAGGTTGGGAGGACCTCTTTTGGGCGCGCAAGATGCAAACGTCGGCGTAGTCTGGCTTTTTGTGTGATGTTTCTCGAGTTTGACAAAGGCGTTCATGCGGATCTGGCCTGGGGAGCAAGGCGTTCTCCTGGGGGCAGTGTGTCGGTGGTGTCGTCGTCGCGTCGCAAGGCTGGTGTGCTCGTTGGCTATGCGGTGGATTGATTGGATATGCTGTCATCGGAAGAACAGCTTTTCCAATTTGCTGGTGGAATGCCAGCCTGGCCCCAGCGGGCGGGCCCCCAGAACAGACCCCCACCACCCCTGGAGCTTTCCCTCGTGGCTGGCTTGGCTTGTGCTGTGGGGGTCGCGCGTGCGGCCCCGCCGATGTCCTCCATGGTAGCACCTTGGAAGCTGCCGCGGCCTTGGCGTGGAAATTCAGGCGGTGGCGTCGCGTTGCCTGCCATCGAGAAGCATCCATCATCGACTGCATCATCATAGGTAGCCGCCAGTTTAGCTGGAAAACGAAGGCGCAATCGAAGCCAGAGGTGTTTCGGTGTTTGCGCGCAACCGAATCACAGCTCTCGACATCACCGACCGCCCGAAGCGAAGTGTTGAATCGGCGACCGCTCGACGCGCAGTGGCCCGCCCGACGACGTCCAGCTCGATCGGCCGTTCTACCAAGCCAGGGATTTTGGCGACTGTGCCGACGCCAAACGTGCCTATCCATTCCCGCTCGCGCGACGACATCTTCATCCCTTCCATGCGAGCCCCGTCAACCAACAGCCCAAGATGGAGCCCAGGGCACGAGCCGGCAAGAATGTCGGCAAGATGAACTTTGGCAACGTCGAGTGTAAGCTGCTGCCCTCTCCCCTCCTGCGCCTCAAGAGCCCGGCTTCTAACCCGACAAACCTTTCCGAGCAAACAGTGTCATCGCTCCTCTACGGCTGCGGCGACGTGCGCCACCCGCTCCCCGAGACCATGAAGGTGCTGGACGAGATCGCGACCGAGTTCATCCAGGGCCTGTCGTTCGAGGCGACGCGCATGGCGCAGTACTCGGGCAGGCAAAAGGTCAAGTACGAGGACTTTGAGTTCTCGTTCCGCCGCAACCCCCAGTACCTCGGCCGCGTCCAGGAGGTGTTTGAGCTGAAGAAGCACATCGCCGAGGCCCGCAAGGCCTTCAACGACGACACCCTGCTCAAGGACACGGCGGGGCTGAAGCAGCTCGCCGCCGACGCCGGCGTCGCCACCACGGCGGGTGGGAGGGCCGAGAGCGAGGCGGGCGGTGCGCGCAGCGTGAGCGGGAGGAGCGCTGCGGGCAGGGGAAGAAGAGGAAGCATGAGGATGTGGCTGAGGACGAGGAGCTGGGGGATCAGGACGATGACCTCGAGGCCCTGATGGACCTGACGGGGAAGAAGCGATGAGCGTTGCGATAGCGGCCTCGTATCCCGGTTCCTCTTGGTTGCAGGGGCGGGGTGCTACGTTTGGACAACCGCAGCCGTTTCCATCTCTTTTCCTCCCTCTTCTTCCTTATTTCTTTTTATTGGTCGTTGGGGTCAGGTTTCCACTCAGAGGCGTCTTCAACATCATCACTATAATGGAGCCGGCGGTTAAAAGGCGTTAGTTCTACATGGATTTTTTGGTGTTTTTTCCTTTTTTTCTTTTTCTTTTTCTTAGAGTTCCATGCAGCTCGCTTGCTGCTCTTTGGGTACTTCCGGTTCTCCCTTCGCCGAACCATTACCACGACATAAGTCATTGACTATGCCGAAATACCGGAGTCTTTCCTCAGCGCGCGGGGCCCCAACGGGTTGATAACACAAAAAATAGCGAATGAACTCGACGCCTATACCCTAGGAGCATGCCGTCAGGCATAACCAACACCAACCTCTACGCATGCCCCAACTTGTATATTCGCGCCACTCAGTATATGCTAGCGATACCCCATCGGAGCTTTTCTACGATGGGCGGCCCCTCATTTCTTTGGGGGTGCAATTCACCGGGCTGCTAGAAACTATCAAATCCACCACTCGAGACATCTTGATTAGGAAACTTAACGCCAGCATTTGTTAGACCAAGTAGTAACTGACAGCTAAGGTCGGGCCTTTTCTTTCTCTAATGGCCAGAATGGATAGGCGAACGGCCGCAACGAGAATAACACCACGGCGATGTCCCCTGGATGTTCGCACCTTGTCCCAAACCGTCCGCGACATGTGCTGTGCCTTCTACAGACAGTATATGATCCGGCTCACAATTTTTGAGGTTAAGCTCGACGCCCTGTCCGGCCCTACCAGAGAGGCCTCGCCACGGGAAGAAAGTCGAACTCGACCTGGCCCGAAGGGGCTGTTCGACGGTCTGAATGCCTGCATTGATAGAATAGACCAATCACCCACCAACCCGGGCCGCATGTGACGGACGGGGAAGACCCGACTTCGCGCTCCCGGACTTTGGATGCACAACAGTGGGGGCGCATCGGCGAGTGACCGGCGAGAGCGGCCCGGTGGTCGGTCACCCGCTGAGCGAAAAAAGGACCAGCCAATCAGGAAGTCGCCGGCCGAGACAATGATGGTTGGTTAGCTGGGTCTAACCCGGGCTTTGCGATATCGGCCGGGAATGCAGAAAAGAGGAAAAGCCGCCTTTTGCCCACCAACCAACGAAGCGGGGTCGATTGTGCACTTGTGCCATCACTCTCTTCAAACATCTGCGGCAAGGTGCCAAAAACTCTCCGGCCGGGTACCCCAAAGAGTGGCTACGGCGCACCCTCTTTGACCGGCTGCAGCCTCTGGCTCGGACTCTGTGAACGCTGGCCTTCATTGGCGGAGGACTTGCCATCCCTGGTGCATCCCCGCACCACCTACATCCGTGGCCTCCGACCCGGGCGGCCTGCTCCAGCGGCCCAGTTTGTGCGTGCCTGGCCGGTTGGTCTAGGTGGCCGTCACAATGTCGCATTCTAGCCTAGATGTGGCAATCTCCGCCCTCCCCCGCTCTGTATGCCTGGCCCATGTCGGTATAAGAGAAGGATTTCGCCGCCGGGCTATCTGTGATATCACGCCGACACATGCATGGCTTTTGTTGGTTGTTGGGTCTGCCATATCCCACTTTGTTTGAAGAATCAAACTCCTGAATTCTTCTGGTACTCCGTCGCTTGAGTCTCCATATTGAGATCCGTTGTGAGCATCCACTTGCGTGCTTGTGTCTTTTTCCAAGTAGATATATCCCGAGACCAAGCCAAGATGGGCCCAAAACAGACTGCTCGGTCCAAAGCCGAGTCCATCCCCTTGGAAAACGACAGAAGCCACAGAGGAAGCAGCAGCAGCACTTACGGTGGCTCATCCTACGGCGCACCGCCATCCCAACCCCCACGCACATCCACACTTAAAGCCCGGGCGCTCTCGACATGGACGAAGCACCGCGCAGCGATCCTCATGCTAGCGGCTACCATCTGCGGCGTGACCATGAACACCTGCGCGCGGTTCCTCGAGCACGGCGGTGGCGACCCATCGCGGCGGCCCATGCACCCGATGCAGATGCTGCTCGTGCGCATGTCCGTCACCGTGTTCTTTAGCAGCGCCTACATGCTCTGGCGGCCCGAGCCGCAATTCCCCTGGGGCGGGCGCGAGATCCGCCTGCTGCTGCTGGCGCGCGGCGCCTGCGGCTTCTTCGGCATCTGGGGCATGTGGCAGTCCATGATGTACCTGCCGCTGGCCGAGGCGACCGTCATCACCTTCCTCGTGCCGTCCATGACGGGCTACGTGTGCCACGTCCTCATCCACGAGCCCTTTACGCGCCCGGAGCAGGTCGCGTCGTTTGTGGCCCTGGCTGGCGTCGTCATCATCGCCCGCCCGACGTCGCTGCTGGGTTCCGGGGGTGGAGGAGGGCCTGTCGACGACGGTTCGCCACGGTGGGGTGCTGGAAACAATGCGACTTACACCGGAGCGGACAACACCGGCGGGGCAGGGGACGGCGTCACGCCCGCGCAGCGGCTGGGGGCCATCGGTATTGCGCTCGTCGGGGTGCTGGGCACCGCAGGGGCCTACACGACCATCCGGAAGATAGGCGCCCGCGCGAACCCGCTCGTGCCAACTTATGTATGTGGTGGCGTTTGTGCCCTTTCATTCCTGATAAAAGGCACTCAAAAAAAAGACTGACATGAAAATACCCACTCACCAAAGTACTTCGCCTGGACGTGCACCATCGTCGCACTCTTCGCCCTCGTGTTTGCACCGATCCTGGGCATTGCGCAGCCGGAGCTGCGGTTCCAGTCGCCGCACGGGGCGTGGGAGTGGCTGCTGCTGCTCGTCATCTGCGTGGCCGGGTTCCTGACGCAGTTCCTGCTCACGGCCGGCCTGGGCGGCGTCAAGGGCGGCAGCGCTGCCAGCCAGGCGGCGACGCGGAATCGGGCCCTGTCCATGACGTACACGGCCATGGTTTTCGCCGCCGTGAGCGACAAGCTCGTGTTCGACATCGAGATGGGCGCCGCGACGCTTGTGGGCTCCGTGCTGATCGTCGGGAGCGCCATGTGGGCTGCGTTTTCCAAAAAGGAGGAGGCGCCGGTGGCGGAGCGGCTAGGGCGTAATGATGATTTGGAGTCGGGGGCTGGAGGTGCGGCTGCGCCTGCTGGAGGGATGCGGAGGATGCCCGGTTGCTCTCGGATGAGGAGGAATCTAGTGGCGAGGAGTCTAGTGATGAGGAAACCAGTGACGAGGAGGATGGGACAGGAAATGCGACCCGGTAGGAGAACAGGAAGGTCTGGGCTAAAGCCATAGACGACGGTGTGCCGCGTATAGAATCCGTTCAGGAGGGAATTCACGTCGGTATATTGGCCCAATAGCCAGAATGTTGTCCAAATATCCTGAGTATTTCGCCAAGTCATGTCTGTTGCCCGACAAACGTGAAGATGTGAAGGCGGGGCGAGTTGGCACCCGGGCGTTATTGGCATAAGCGAAGGAGGCAAACGGGCAGACACCTTTGTCAGCCCAAAGTCAGGACCTACCCTCAACAAACTCCCGCGGCCTCAGGACGATTAGGTGATTATAAAGAACCCACTCCATCTCGGGGGCGCGAGTTTGAGTATGAGTGTTGTAGGTATCCCACCGCGCGTGTAATATCATCCCTGTCACTACGGGTCTTAAGAGGGGATGCAATTATATCTTGCATTCTGGAAAGAATGGGGCTTGCTGGTAAAACCACCTGAGTTTTCGTAGCCGACCGCCTAGAAAGGCGGCTGGTGAGGCTTTTGATATCTTTTTATTCTTTCTGTTTCTTTCGTTATGGGTGTCGTCGTTGTTCGTGACGTCACGGGTAGCAGAAGCCTCCATTATTCAGTTGGCGTGTGTCACGTGATGGCGCATTAGCTGCAGGGAGCTTCCCAGGCCGCCGCTCAATGGCTGCGGCGCGGCTCCAACTTTTTTTTTTCTGGTGGCACATGTGTGAAGCTTCAAAGACGCGCGTGAATCGAATTCCTGGGGCCGCCAAACCACAAATCACTTGCTTCGAATCTTTTGTTCGCCTCGTGACTGGACCCGACTGCATACGAAGCGCACCCGACCCAAGACTTGCGCCGGGCAATCCAATTCTCGCCCCCAGAGACGTCACCGACCGATTTCCGCGCGATTGTCCCAGGCGAGCTCCGCGCCGCCAGCCGCCAAGATGGTGCAGATCAGCGAGGTCAAGGGAAACAACCGCGAGAACCGCACGGCGGCGCACACCCACATCAAGGGCCTCGGCCTGAGGTCAGACGGCACCGCCGAGAAGCAGGCGTCGGGCTTCGTGGGCCAGGCGACGGCGCGCGAGGCGTGCGGCGTCATGGTCGACCTGGTCAAGTCGCACAAGATGGCCGGCAGGGGGGTGCTGCTCGCCGGCGGCCCTGGCACGGGCAAGACGGCGCTCGCGCTGGCCATTAGCCAGGAGCTGGGCACCAAGATCCCCTTCTGCCCCCGTCGGCAGCGAGATCTACTCGACCGAGGTCAAGAAGACAGAGGTGCTCATGGAGAACTTCAGGCGGGCCATCGGGCTCAAGGTGCGCGAGACCAAGGAGGTGTACGAGGGCGAGGTGACGGAGCTCACGCCCGAGGAGGCCGAGAACCCGCTCGGCGGCTACGGCAAGACCATCAGCACCCTGCTCATCGGCCTCAAGAGCGCAAAGGGCCAGAAGAAGCTGCGCCTGGACCCGAGCATATACGAGGCCATCCAGAAGGAGCGCGTGACGGTCGGCGACGTCATCTACATCGAGGCCAACACGGGCGCCTGCAAGCGTGTCGGCCGCTCCGACGCCTACGCCACCGAGTTCGACCTCGAGGCCGAGGAGTACGTGCCCATCCCCAAGGGCGAGGTGCACAAGAAGAAGGAGATTGTGCAGGACGTCACGCTGCACGACCTCGACGTCGCCAACGCCAGGCCCCAGGGCGGCCAGGACATCATGTCCATGATGGGTCAGCTGATGAAGCCCAAGATGACCGAGATCACGGACAAGCTGCGCGGCGAGATCAACAAGGTTGTTAGCAAATACATCGATCAGGGCGTCGCCGAGCTGGTGCCGGGCGTTCTCTTCATCGATGAGGTTCGTGCTTTTTCTGCGCATCCAGCTGGCACCGCCCAAAACTGACACTCGCGCAAATAGGCACACATGCTCGACCTCGAGTGCTTCACCTATCTCAACCGGGCCCTCGAGTCGCCCATCTCTCCCATCGTGGTGCTGGCCTCGAACCGGGGCATGACCAAGATCCGCGGCGCCGACGACCAGGTGGCGGCACACGGTGTGCCGCCCGATTTCCTTGCGCGCCTGCTCATCATCCCGACGACCCCGTACGACGCCGAGGAGATCAAGCGCATCGTGCGCCTGCGCGCCGCCACCGAGGGCGTGGCTCTCTCCGAGGCGGCCGCCGACAAGATTGCCGAGCATGGCGTGCGCATCAGCCTCAGGTACTGCCTGCAGCTCCTGACTCCTTCAAGGTATGTTCTTTTATTATTGCCGTCTGCCTGTCTTGGGCAGTTGCGAGTGTTGAGTCTCTCCCGACTCGTGCGCGGCAAAGCACGGGAACGGAACAGCCAGCCAGGAGCAAAAATCACCGAGACATGTTTGAGAAGGGCGCTAATCCGACAATGCAAACAGCATTCTCGCCAAAATCAATGGCCGCAAGGAAATCGACGTCAAGGACGTTGCCGAGTGCGAGGACCTGTTCCTCGACGCGAGGCGGAGCGCAGCGCTTTTGACCAGTGGCGAGAACGCCAATGGCTTCATCTCATGAGGCACGAAGGAAGGACAGCATGAATCGCAACGATGATACCTTGTGTTTTTACTATTTTCTTTTTGTATTTCGCCAATTTTACTTAATGTTGGGATCTCCCATCGGGGCGTCGTTTAAAAACGTTGCTTGTTTCGGGAGTCGTCGGGGGGCAACCTTGACCAAAAAAAAAAGTGGCAGGAGAAAAGGGAGTAACCGCGAACAGACGACTGGGGGAGGCTGAAATTAAGGCTGGATGGCCGTCTTTCTCCCTGGCCTAGACTGAAGTCATCTGAGATGAGGACGGGACCGCCAACGGGATGGGGTCCAGAGGTGGCAGGGATGCGCTGTGCGGCTCGGCGGGTGGGTGTTTGTTTGCTCGCCCCCTTTCCGCTCACCGTGCGTTGCATTGGGCTTGTCTTTATCGACAGCGAGCGCCAGGGCATTGATGGATCCGTCTCTCTGTCGAAGGCCTGCCCATAACGCCGCAGCACCAACGTGTCGGCCAAAAGTCACCCGGAAAAGGGGAACATGGCATTTTAGCCTAGGCATGTAGGATCATGTGGAGACAAAAGAGAGAAGAGAAAAGCCTGCCGCGGCCGATTGACGACTTTCGTGCCCCATTGTCTTTGCGCCAGTGTAGGATTCGAAAGCGCCGCACGGCATTCCTGAGCAGATAGGGCGGGCGGCCCGGTGGTTTTGCATTCCAGTGCCCGAGCCGGAAAAGGGAGGAGGCCGTTATTGTTGCCGATGCTGCGGCGGCCGTCTTGTGGCTCCCTAGGCAGGAATAATGACTGCTAGCGAATAGATGGGAAGCTGGAGAGGGAATGCTTGATAGCTGAAGAATAAGAGAGCCGGTGTCCGTGACTCCTGCATCTCTGTAAGACCTCCCTTGGCTCTTTTCCATCTTTTTTTCCCTTTCCTTTTTCGTGGGCCCAGAATTGACCTGTCCGTCAGCCGCGAACGGAATGCTTCTGCAAACGCCGGAGCAGAGGACAAAGGACAGAGGGAGGATACGGTACAGTCCTGGCTGGCAACGGCTTTAGCTCACACTGCATTCCCGAGACAGCAACTTCTGCAGACGGCGAATCGAATCGGGCGTGGGCTTTCTCTCTCACACATTATCTTTATCCCTCAGCGAGGAGGGGGGAAAAAGAAAAGAAAGAAAGGCGTCCGTATCCAGCAGTGCCACCTATTCGATGTGCCATTTTCCCAAACTCTCAGCCCAAGTACCTCCCAGGTACTCCCTTGCCAGCTGTCAAGGTGCTTTTACCATACCGACATAGGCACCTGGCTGACTTAGACGTCACAATCGGGATATATACGGGCTGCAGGCCGGGGTACAACCGTCATTGTGCCCTGCTCCCCTCCTCTAGCTGCTGCTGCTGCTGCTAGCAGCCACCCAGTCAGCCAGCTGCCTCATCCTGAGGCACCAGGTCGACACCCGTGTTGCCACAGGTTCGCCCTGAGGGGAACATGGTCTGCGAGAACAAAGAAGGACGGCCCGGAACAAGAGCCTGATTGGGAGCAGGACGCGTGCAAAAAAAAGCATTTCCCCCTCTCTCTCGCTGGTCCTTCAAACACCCCGCTGCTGCTGCTATCCTCAATACTCTTGTTATTTTTCTTCTCCTTTCTTTTCCATCGATTCTCAAATCTCTCGGTCCCACCCTCGCTCGCCGTGTCACCATCCTCCCTGGTCCTAACAGCATCACCTGGTGATATCACATTGCCCAAGCGTTACTCCCGGCAGGGAAAAAAAGTGATAGAACCAAGCCAGCCAGACAGGCATCACCCTTCCAGTCTCTTTATTTGTCAGCTCAGCTCTCAGCCAGCCTGCTGCCCGTCCCCGCCCCTTCCTTTTTTCTCCCTCCCCGTCATAGCTTTCTGATCGCTCCGTTTGCTGCGCAGTACCCATCTTCCCCAGCAGCCACCACCAACACCTGCACAGGGATTTACTCCTTTCGCAATACCTTTTTTTTCTCATATCCCATTTTATCTCCTCTCCAGGGGATATTACTGCGTTGCGTCAGCTAGCTGGAAAATCTTCTGGTAAGAAACAAATAACAAAAAAAAAAGAAAAGAGAAAAAAAAGGGGGTGCCAGAGAAAGCACAAGAGGAGATGGTGGACCTAACTCCTTTATCCTACCACCTCCCGCCGACAAGAAAGACCATGCAGACGAGGTCGAGCACCGCCCTCGGGACGACGACGAGGCAGCAGCCTTCCGGGCCATCCACCAGTCAAGTAGCCTCGCACGCCAGAACCAACGCCCGGTCGGTCTCCCAGCAGCAACAGCAGCAGCAGCAACAACAACAACAACAGTGGTCGTCGCGGCCCCGACGCTCTCTGTCGGAGGGCGGCTTCTCGCGGCCGCAACTACGCTCGCCGTCGCCTCGCTCCAGAGCTCCAGCTGCTGCAGGCGCCGCTTCTTCTCGTCCCGGCAGCGACGAGGACGGCCGGGAGTACGCTGCCGATAACAGGGGGCGCGTTGCGTCCCTCGACACGGAGAGGGCTCGGCCTCGCCACGAGAGCGTGTCGCTCAACAGCCCAGATAGCGGGAGCCACATTTGCCTCTGCACGCCGGCACCCAAGATTCCGAGGCCTCGGAACGGTGAGTCTGCTTTTTTTGTTACTACTATTCCATTTCCCCCCCTCGCCCTTGGAGGCACTCGATCGGTGATCCCTCACAAATAATTATCCCTCATTGTGGCCAGCTGTGTCACAAGAACCGGAGCTCGAGGACGCAGAGCTCTAAGGGATGCAGTTTTTCATTGTTTGGGGGATGTCATCTGGTCGAAAGCAGCAAACAGCCTTTGTCTCCTTTGTCCTTCCCTCCTCATGACACAATTGCAAGCAACAAGCAGACTCAGCTACCTGGAGCTGCCTTGGATCCAGGAATATTTGGCTAACAAGATCCATCCTCATCTCTTTTCTCCCCCCTGTTTGGAACATACACACCTAGCCTTCATACTCTATCGCCAAAACAAACAAGCCCAGGTCGCAGCCAAGAACCCCGGCCTCCCGAACCCAGAGATCTCCAAGATCATCGGGCACCAGTGGCGGCAGGAGACCGAGGAGGTCAAGAACTTCTGGCGTCACAACGCGGTCGAGGAGAAGCGCAACCACGAGAAGCAGTATCCGGGCTACAAGTACACGCCCCGCCGCGGCACCAAGACGGGCCTCTCGGCGCTCAAGAACCTCTCCCTCTCGGGCGAGCCCTCCTCTCCCGCCGCCGACTCGAGCAGCGGCAGCAACCACTGCCCCAAGTGCGGCGGCAGATTCATCAACACGCCCGCGACGCCTGGATTCCATAGCAGCACCACCGATTCGCAGACAGACACACCCTACACGCCAGCAATGCCTACAGCAGTGGCCTCTTCCAGGATGCCAGACAACGGCGACCGTGGAGGTCCGCCGCCGCCGCCACCTCAGTACGAGGGCTGGGATTACGGCACCACGGACCGCGGCGGCGGCGGCGGCGGCGTCTACAGACGAGAAGTCATGATGAGCCCCCCGCGGCGCGCCAGCAGCCTCCATAAGCGCGCCCTGGGCGAGGCGCCGGACCCCTACAGCCGCGGCGACCTCTACTACTACAGCGACGACTACGGCCAGATGATGTCGCCGTCCAAGCGGCCGCGCCACTACAGCGACGAGCAGCGGCACGGCAGCGGGTACCCCGGCGGCGGCTACGACGACCCGCCGCCGCACCAATACTACGGCCGGTCGCGCCAGCCCAGCACCACCGGCCGCCACGGCGGAGCGGCAGGCTCGCCTCCGCCGTACCCAACTCCGCGTCACCACTACCCGCCGCAGTACCCCAGCAGCAGCAGCAGCAGCAGCAGGGTTCGCCGCCGCGGGACTGGCAGTACGGCAGGAACCCGCAACCGCAGCGGAAACCTGTGTCCCTCGGCGCGACCCCAACGCCCACAAGCGCGCGCGGCCCGTCGCCGCCGCACAAGCCGAGGGTCGCGTCGGTCGGACCCAGCTACCACGGCCACAGCCCAGGCCGCCCGTCGCCGGCGATGCTGCCGCTCCAACACCACCCCCGTGCCGGCAGCATGTCGCCGCGGCGCCGGGCGGTGACGCAGGGCGGACTGCTGCGGCGCGAGGACGTGCTGTCGCCCCGGCAGCAGAGCCGCATGCCGCCACCACCGCCACCGCCACCGCAGCAGCAGCAGCGTCTGCCGGCGGTCAGGGCGCTCGACAGGCCGATCGGGGCCAACGAGTCGCTGCGCCTGCCGCCGCTCAAGACGCACAACGTCGCGCCGCCGCAGCAGGGCAGGAGCGACGAGGAGCAGCAGCAGCAGCAGCAGCAGCAACAGGAGGAGCGGCTCCGGAGGGAGTCGTCGCAGGCGTCGCCGCCGCACTACGCGACGCAGCACGGGGCCGTTGTCAGCCAGGGCGAGGTGGAGCGCCGGACGGTCGAGGCCATGGTCATGACGATCCCGTACCCCAACAAGATCGACACGCTGCTCAACATCAGCCCGCCGCTGGGCCCGCCGGCGCCGGGGAGCCCCGGCGAGGCGGCGGTGCAGACGAGGGGCCCCGTCGTGGCGGTCGAGGGGACGGCCATGGCGCTGATGCTGGCGGTCGGGGAGATTATAAGGGACGAGCTGGAGAGATCCGGGGAGTGCGCTGTTGGGGTGTGGCGGAACGTCGAGGGCGTGCCTGGTGCTGCGGCTGCTGTTGCTGCGGCTGCTGGCCCGGCTCGGAGGGAGGGTGAGGTTGTGGTGCTGTCTGACGACGAGGGCGAGAAGGGGATGCTGGGAAGGAGAAGCAACAGCAGCGGCACCAGCAGCCGGAAGCCGGCGAGGGTGGTGACGCGGCTTCTGGCGGCAAGAGGCCGGCCGCGGACGGCGACGTGGAGATGAGCGACGCCGCTCACGCCCAGACGGCGGCCGCCAGCAACAACAAACCGCAGCAGCCGCAGCCGCAGCCGCAACAGCAGCGACGGCCCAACCCGTGGCTGGCGTACATGAGCGTCATACAAAAGTGGCACGCCAAGTCGGAAGAGATGATCAAGTTCATCACGACCAAGCCGCCACCGTCCTCGGGCAACAGCAACAGCAACAGCAACAACAACGACAACGGCAACGGCAAGGCCAAGACGCCGGTGGCGCTGATCCAGGGCGGCTACCAGCTCATGGCGGCGGACCGGTGGGCGACGCGGGTGCCGATCGCGGACGCGTACGCGCCCGTCGACCACTGGCAGTGGATGGCGACGCTGTGGAGGGGCATCGTGGGGCCGGACCTGTTTGTCTACGTGCGCAAGTCGCCGCCCGAGGACATTGAGGCGCTGGGCGTGGTCGAGTTCAAGGGGCCCAGGCTCATGGTTGTGCGCGTGGCGGGCCAGCAGCAGCAGCAGCAGCAGCAGCAGCTGGACGAGAAGACGGAGCGCCGCGTCAGGTTTGAGGTCATGGAGTGGGTGAGGGCTGGGAGTTATAGGAGGGGGTTTGGAAGGTTTATTTAGAGTGCTTGGTTTTGTTTCTTTCTTGGGGTTTTATGGTATTTCTTTGGCTGATACTTGTTCAGTTGTCTATTTTCTGTCTTTCTCGTTTGTCTTGTCGTTTAAAGGGGAAGTCAAAGGTTGGTGGATCTGGTTTATACATAGCAAAGGCTGCAGTGAGGGTAATTTGGGATGGAGGGGATGTTCAGAAATGTTTGTTGTCGTTTTGGATTCTAGATATCTTGATTTTTTGGTTACCGTCTGCATACTCGGGGTTAAACTGGCAACCGGCTGGAAAGCTCGTCTCGCCTCAGTGCTTGACTAAAAATGACTCCGGATGGCAGCTACAAAAAAGGGGCAGAGTTTGGTTGAAGAAAACAATGGTCCGTGCGCAGCCTGCGGTCAACCAAGCAAGTTCCAACGCTGGACCCACCTTGGCTGGCAGTTGAGCTCAGACGCGACCGACCGACGCGGTAATCAGTGCTAATCTTCGCAAACAACCTGGCCCAGCTCCTCCAAGACCCGCCACCAGGCACCACCTTTGCCTCGGGCGTTGCATTCCTTTGCTCGTGTTGCCCGCGCCATCTTTGGACAGCATCCGATAACTGACGGGCGCGGATATTCACTCGTTTTTATCCGCCTGCGAGGTCCAGACGGACAGCCTCGACAGCCCATCGCCTCTGTTTGAGAGGCCAGAAAAAGGAGGGAACAAGACGGGCTGCGACCACGAACAGGGAGCCCAGAGAGGCGGGGAACGAGCATCATCGAAATGACCATCCGCACTCAGGCCAGACCGACACTCTCATCATGACGGAGCTGGCAGTAGGCCAGATCATCGAGCTGAGCGATGGCCGCCAGGGCGTCATCCGCTTCGTCGGCAGGACCAGCTTCGCACAGGGCGACTGGGTTGGCGTCGAGCTTGACGACGGCTCCGGCAAGAACGACGGCAGCGTCCAGGGCGAGCGGTACTTCGACTGTCCCCTCGGCCATGGCATGTTCGTCCGCCCAACAACATGCACCATCCTCGCCGATGCGCCACCGCCACCGACCCCAACCACAAGAGCCGCCCCCGCGGCAAAGAAGGCGGCCCGAGACCGAGCACCGGCGGCCTCTTCATCGGCGGCGGCATGGGTGCCCGCGGCACCGGCAGCGACCCTACAATGGCGAAGAGGATGAGCCTCAACGCCCCGAGCCCGACCCCGGGAGCTAGAACTTCCCGGGCGCCGAGCATGGTTAGGGTGCGCCCCTCCAGCCCCGGCAACAACCGCAATCCTGGGAGCTCGACTAAATGCTAACCGATAGGTCTACACTGCATATTTAGTCACCCACCAAGTCCCCAACAAAACAAATGGGGGCAGCATGCCCAGCTCCCGCACCGCAACCCCCTCGGGCGGAACAAACAGGACATCGATCGGCGCCAAGCTTGCGCGCCCTTCCACAGGCGGCCCTGCTGTCCGAACGTCGATGGGCCCCCTCCGCCGCCGGGCCCACGACCCGCCCGGCCATCATCAACGATGGCTAGGACAGCGCCCCCTGCAGGCGGCCCGGCACGACCCCCGAGCGCACGTCCCTCTCTCGGGGGTCCGAGGCCCGCGGGCGCTCGGCCTCCATCTCTCCAAAGGCCACCCACGCAGACGAATGGAAGATCGGCGCCATCCAAGCGCGCTAGTGACGACTCGGTAGCGTCCACCAAGACCAGTGAGATGGAGATATTATCTCCCCAGCCGACCAGTCCTGTGAGATCTAGGGCCCAGGCGCTGGAGAAGCTTACGTCCTCAGCGCCGGCGCCTGCTGCTAGCAGCACTGGCCCGGCGGCTGGGCGCGCCCGGGCCCCTACCGCTGCCAATGCTGCTGCGGCCAACCGCGAGATCGAGGACCTCAAGACCAAGCTGAAGGTCCTGGAGAGGCAACGACAGGAAGACAGGGACAAGATCAAGGAGCTTGACCTAGTACAGGGCGAGCGCGACAAGTTCCAGGCTATCATCGCGAAGATCCAGGCAAAGCTCCAGCCACAGCAACAGGAGAACGCGGAGCTGAGGAAGCAACTGAAGGAGTACGAGATGCGCGTCGAATCGGTCGAGGTGCTCCAGGCAGAGCACGACCAGGTGCTGGAGCTGGCGACGCTGGATCGAGAGATGGCCGAGGAGACGGCTGAGGTGCTGAAGCAGGAGCTCTCGGACCTCAAGCAGAAGCTGGAGGAGCTTGAGCTCGAGGTCGACATCCTCAGGGAAGAGAACACCGAGTACAACAAGGGCATTACCCCGGAGGAAAGGTCGAGCGCAGGGTGGCTACAGCTGGAGCGGAACAACGAGCGGCTGAGGGAGGCGCTCATCAGGCTGAGAGACATGTCTCAGCAGCAAGAGAAGGAGCTGCGGGACGAGATCAAGGGCCTGGAGGATGACCTGCAGGAGGCTGCCGTTGCGGCGGAGCAGCTCGCGGCAACCAAGGAGAAGCTGAGCCAGACCGAGTCCATGGTCGAGGACCTGAGGCAGCAGCTGGAGACGGCGCTGGGCGCCGAGGAGATGATCGAGGACCTGACCGACCGCAACATGTCGCAGGCCGAGCAGATCGAGGAGCTCAAGGCCGAGGTGGAGGACCTGGAGAACCTCAAGGAGATCGCGGACGAGCTCGAGGCCAACCACGTGCAGCACGAACGGGAGCTGCAGGAGGAGATCGACTTCAAGAACGCTGTCATCACGGAGCAGGCGCGGCGGTCGGCGCAGCAGGAGGATTCGCTGGACGAGATGGAGTACACGCTGTCGCGCTTCCGCGAGCTCGTGACCAGCCTGCAGTCGGACCTCGAGGACATGCGGGCGTCGCACGCTGTGACCGAGACCGAGTCGGAGCAGCTCAACAGCAAGTCGCGCGCCATGATGGACCTCAACATGAAGTTGCAGATCTCGGCCTCCAAGGCGCAGGTCAAAACGATCGACCTGGAGCTGCGCCGCCTCGAGGCCCAGGAGGCCGAGCAGCACCTCGAGATCGTCAAGATGTTCCTGCCCGAGAGCTACCAGGCCGACCGCGACTCGGTCCTGGCGTTGCTGCGCTTCCGCCGCCTGGCCTTCAAGGCGAACCTTCTCAACGGCTTCATCCGCGAGCGCGTCAACGGCCAGCCCCACGCGGGCCACGAGGACGACGTGTTCGCCGGCTGCGACGTCGTCGACAAACTGACGTGGGTCTCGGTCATGTGCGAGCGCTTCGTCAACGCCATCGGCCAGTGCTCGCCCGAGCGCTTCTCGCGCTTTGAAGGCGCCTTGTACGAGCTCGAGCCTGTGGAGCGCGCTCTCAACGCCTGGATCGATGGGCTTCGCCGCGACGAGCTCAAGGAGAGCCAGTGCGCCGACGAGCTCTCTCGCACCATCTCGCTCATGACGCATCTGGGCGAGGTGCACATCGGGGCAGGGGCAGCATCGGCGAGGCCGACAATGGCGACGAGAACGGCGGCGATGGCAAGGTCGACCTCAAGGCCTTTGCCGACAACGTGCACATGCGGGCGCTCATGGCGCAGAGCCACCTCGACTCGGCGGCCGCCACGTTCCACGCGACGCGGGCCATGGTGCAGCGCGTCATCCCACCCGCGGGCGACGACGACGAGCTGGCGCAGCACTTTGCGCGCAAGGCCGAGTCGGCCATCAGCCAGACCCGCAGCGCCAAGGTGGTGGCGGGCAAGGCGGTGCGGGCGCTCGAGGACCTGCGCGCGCGGTCGCTTGCTCTGGCTCCCGACAACGGCGCCTCTGCCGACGCCTTCGAGCAGGCCGAAGCCGGCGCCGCTGCCCTGGCCGCTCTCGCCCGACGCATCGGTCTGGATCTGCACACGCTTCTGCACGAGGAGGGGCGGACGGAGCCGTACACATACATCGAGGTGCAGTCGGCCGCCCACCGGACGGCGCTCGCGGCCACGGGATCGAGCGAATCGGACCTCTTCTCGGCCTACGCGGCGCAGCTGCGTGCGGTATCGGGCCAGGTAGCGGACCTGGCGGCGCTGGCGCAGGACCTGGGCCAGGCGCAGGAGTTCGAGCGCAGCCCGGCGCCGTGGGTTCTGCGGGCGCAGGAGCTGCGTGCCCAGCGCACGGCGCCGGCAGACGCCGAGGAGGAGATGCGGCACCTGCGCGAGGAGTACAATGAGGCCAGGCGGCAGGTGGCACTGCGCGAGGAGGGGCTCAGCACGGCGCAGGTCAAAATCGAGACGCTCGAGGCGCGCATGCGCGACGCGCACCAAAAGGTGCAGCGCATCGCCGAGCTCGAGGAGGCCGTCGCCCGCGAGCGCGCGTCGGCCACGTCGCTCAAGGACGACATCGAGAAGCAGGACCGGGAGCTCAAGGGTCTCGAGGCGGACCGCGACAAGTGGAAGAAGGTGGCGGGCGACGCGCGCCTCGCCGCCGTGGCCGACCCCAACAACGCCGGCGGGGCCTCGGACTCGGCCCTGGACTCGGCGGCCGCTGCCGGTCGCGAGATGGCGGTCGCGACGGCGCGCGAGATGGACGAGCTCCGGGCCGAGATCGACGCGCTGCAGAGCTCGGTCCGGTTCCTGCGCGAGGACGGCCGGCGCGCGCGCATGGCCGAACAGGCGTCGCACGACTGGCTGGCCGAGCCGCTGCAGCGCAAGCCCCGGCCGTCGGAGCGCAGGCGCGCCCTCGTCGCGGCCGAGGGCCGGGACGCGCTCGCCGAGCTGCTCCGCATGGCGTCGTCGGCCAAGGTGTTTGACCTGGCCAAGGCCCGGCAGGAGGCGGCGGCTGCTGCTGCTGCTGTCGAATCCTCTGCCGGCGGCGTTGCGGCCGAGAAGAAGCTGTCGACGTGGCGGCCGGCCAAGTCGACGCCGCAGTACCATGCGGCCAGGCAGGCCGAGGACTTTGCCGTCTGGCGCAGCTGGCAGGACTCGATCCTGCACAAAGTCGCAGCAGGTGCTGCTCCTGGGGGCCGGCGACGGCGACGGCGTGCCGGCCGAGGAAGCTGCCGCTCTTCGTCATCGCTGCCCGCGTCCAGGTCCGAGGCGGCCAGGGCGGCGGCAAGGCGGCGGCGCGACTCCAGATCCGGCTGCCGGGTGTCGACGGCAAGATGGTCCCGCCCGCCGCCCGCGGGCACGTCCAGATCGTCGGGTCGAGGGAGTGGGAGGGCCTGCAGGGTCGGCTGGCGGCTGTCTGATGAGTTTCAGGAAGGGATGTGAGATGACGGGGACGAGGGAGACTGGGCGCTGTGTGGGTTACTTGGCTGAAATGGATTCATTCCCCATGTCTGTCTGCTATGGACGGGCATACCCCTTTTTCTGTTCTTGTTGCCATGCCTACTGTTTCTCACCCTTCCATAAAGGGGTTTCATCGGTTAGACTTTTGCGTGGCCCAAACGCACACGGCAGACCTGGCTTGGTATTCGGCTCGTCACGCTGGGCACCGAGATGGAGGGGTGGGTGCGGAGCCCCTGCCAGAGATGCGTCCATTCCTTGTGCTAGCATAGAGAATGCATCACTGCCTAACATGACGGGACCGGCAGCTCGGTTGCCGGCCCAATACTACATGATCCATTTTTTCTTCTTGGATTTAGTCTCTCCCACCTGTGCGTGGCTGGTCATGTGCGTGTGTTTTAACGTTGCTTGTGATTTTGCCCAGACCTGATTGTGGTTTTCCTTGGGCCCAATGCCGACACATCTCTCAATGCCGCATCCGGGTATAACATGTTGGTCTTGATAGGCATGCGTGTAACAAGGTGGACAAAACGCCCCCGAACAGGATGCCCAAAGAAAGCAACGAGCTCACTTCTTCCCCTTCTTCTTGCCCTTCTTCTCCTCCCCAGCCCCGGTCCCACCGCCGCCGCCGCCGCCGCCAACCCCCTGCCCGGTCGCGGCAGCCAGCATGCTGGCCATGTCCATGCCCCCCGGCCCCGCGCCGGCGCCGGCGCCCTGCATCTCCTTCATCATGTCCTTGAGGAAGTTCTCGGACACGCCGCCGCCCGTCAGCGCGGGGCTGTAGTGCGGCAGCAGCTCGCCGACCCTCCAGCCCCTCGGCACGGCGGGGCGCGGCCACGGCTTGGCCGGGTCCGGCAGCGGCAGGCCAGGGACCGCGACGCCCCTGAGCGCGGCGCAACCCTCGGTCGTCGGGTTGGCCCTCAGGTGCTCCGAGACGAGCAGGTACAGGTGGTGCTTGTTCTTGATGCCGGCCGCCTTGGCGCCCGGTCCGGCGAGCGTCACGCGCACGCGGCCCGGGTTGGCCCAGTCGCGCGGGTGCGTCTTGGTCGGCTCGAACAGCGCCTGCAGCCGCAGGTTGCCGCAGGCCTGCGCGATCTCGCGCGCGAGCGGCGACGCCACGGCGGCGGATTTGGACACGCGGCGCCCTTCGGCGCGCGTGCGCGTTGCGTCAAAGTAGATGGGGTACAGGCACTGGAAGCTTGCGTACGCTGACTGGTCGTGCGCTATGCCCATGTCGCCGTCGCCGACGTGTGGGTGTGCGGCCGGGTTTGGCCTTGGTGGTTGTTGTTGCTGCTGCTGCTGCTGGCGTGTGGCGGCTGCTGCGGCTTGTTGTTGTTGCCTCTGGTGGGCGTCGACGCGCTGGATGATGTCGGCGTCGTCAAACTCGTCAATGTCGCCCTCGGACGGGTCCGAGGCCGCGTCGTCGCTGTCCGAGACTTCTTCTATCCGTGGTGCGACATTGTGTCGGAGGCTGTGTAGGTGGCGCTTCTCTGGGGGAGGGTTGTGCCGTCGGGGGTCGATCGTGTTGTGAATGGGCGTGGGACGCTGCCTCGTCTTCAATCGCTTGCGGCCACCTCGACTTGTTGCAATTGTGATTTTTGGTGGGCTGCTGCTGCGGGGCCGCCCGCTGACGTCGATTTAAAGTACGTGGGCTCTGGCTGGTGTGGGGAAATGTGGGGGTGGCCAGTTGGACGGCGCTGATGTGCTAGGCAACCAAACCATCGGAACCCGCCAGCTGCCCCT
Organism: Gaeumannomyces sp. JS-464; assembly: GCA_002197995.1. NCBI lineage: Eukaryota > Fungi > Ascomycota > Sordariomycetes > Magnaporthales > Magnaporthaceae > Gaeumannomyces > Gaeumannomyces sp. JS-464. The sequence continues at coordinate 3,606,335 of NGZR01000001.1, read as the reverse complement.
GGTGGCCATGACGTCGCCTGCTGCTCTTGGTCTTGGTCACGAGCTGAAACGGTCGATTGAGATGCACAAGGAAACTACTCCCATAGTAATAAGTACTAAGGCAATTTGTGGGATATGCTATTGGGCAAGTTGCAAGCCTAGGTGCGTCGGAGAGCAAACTTCTCGGTTCCCATCGCCGGAGGGCCGCCCATCCAGGCTAAAGTGTCGAAATGTCTGTGGGCATCGCCACCCAAGGTGCCTCAGGTAGAGTTACAAGTGCGACGGCAGCTCCCGACACTGCCGCCCGTGAAACCCGCACGCCACAATAACAAAAAGGAAAAAAAAAAAAATCAGTGCCGCCCCAACTGCCGTCATTTCTCCACTTCCCTCAGAAAGAGAACCTCGCACGGTTCAGAAAGATTGACGAGGCAGCAGGAAGGAATCCAAAGTCAAGTGAGTCGTTGGTGTCCGGAACATTGAGCTATCAATACTTGGTGCGTTCCCAGCCTAGGAGTCGTACGAATCTCCGTTCCGGTAGGTCGACTTGTACTTGGTTCCGGGCGGGTGCTCGTCGGGGCGGAACTTGCAGTACGGGTGCTGGCACTGTCCGTTAATAGTGCTGGGGCACTGGATTGGGGTTGTACTGTCAGCGATGCAAACCTCCAGAGTTGCGGCTGTGGACGGTTACTCACATGGTGGCCGTAAATGCAGTTGGCAATATCGCAGTCCTGGCCGTTGGTGCATGGGTTCAGGCGAGCCAGGAACGCAATGGCGACCCTCTCGGCCGCCGTGGGCTCGTACTCGTGCTCAAAGCAGCACGCGGTTCCCTTTTGACACGGCGGGCGAAGATAGTGATTGTTGCACAGCTTGCTCTGATCCTTGCGCTTCTTGATGCCGTCTAGCGCTGCCTGGTTTACCTGGATCGGCTTGTCCAGGCCACGAGGGCCCGGGTTCCACGGCGGCGGTTTGGCTCCTCGCGAAGCATTGGCCGACGGCTTGGGCGCTAACGGGATGTTGAGTGTGGGCGGCGGAGGGGCCGCAGGCGGGGGCGGTGGGCTTGCGCTGACGGCCATAACGCCCGCGTACGACGGGGCCCCGGGCAGGGAGCTGTTGGGAGGCGGCGAGGCCGTACCACCGAAACCAGGCGGGGACGCGTTGCGCGGCAGCCTGTCGACCATCTTGTCGGAGCGAAAGAGGTCATCTGTAAAGTTGACTCGGTTGACACCCGTGGCCACTAGCTCCCGCACAGTCGGGAAGCCCTCAAGAATGGTGATCAGGTTCTTTGTTTGCTCGTCGCGCATCACCTCGTCCAGAAAGGGGGCATATCCAGAGTCGTGCGACACGCCGAGCACGACCTGCCTGCAATTAACGTTGCGGAGGTGCCATCTGGCCGCCTCTGTGGACCAGGGTGGACGTGTAAGTGGGTGCTTGTAGCCTAGAGTAACTGGGCGTGGATTGGGTTTGCTGCTCACCTCTGATCTTGGAGTCGGCACGCTCCTTACCATGACCGACGTCAACAAAATCAAACGAGGCTTTGGCCTGCGAAAAGCCAACAAAGAAGTCGCGGAGGTCCGTTTCGACTTGTATGGAGCCCTCGCGTTTCATGGCCTTGGCCAGGCCCAAAAGGTTGGCGCACACCTTGGCGTGAACCTCGAGCTCGTCGGCGAGCTCGCCGCACTGGTGTAGAATGGCGACCCTCAAGGCATTCGCAGCCTTCTTGCCACCCTCGACGCCCTGGGTGATGAACGACTCTTTAAACTGCGGATAGGTGTGGGGTCGGGCCCAGTTAGCGACGGCTGGGGGGAGTGTGGGGAACGCGCAGGGTGCCGAGCAAGTGCCGAGGGAGGAAGTGGGATGAGCTTACAAGGAGGCCATCTCCGTCGATCAAGACGACAATGTATTGGTTTCGGTTCTGCGAGGGCCGTCAGTCGAGGGCCCCACGTCACACGCGCCTGCCACGGCCATGGCAGCGGGGGTCAACCTCCTCACTCTATAAATCTCGGCACCCTGCCTGAAGTAGTCGCGGGCGCTCTCAGCCTCCTGGAGCTTGGCCTGGAAATCACGGCGGGACTTGCGGGCGTCGTCAAGGTCGAGTCGGATGTCGTGGAGCTCTGTTTGAAGCGACCGGTTTTCGGAGCGGAGATTTTCTTCAATGTCCTTGACGTAGAGTAGAAGATCCTGCAGGTGTCGAGGGCGGGCGGACGTCAGCATGGGGTCAAACGGGGGCCGAGGGATCCCGAGGGCAAACGAACCTTGATTAGCTCGTCACTGGTGTCTTGTTGCTGCTTGAGGACCTGATATCTCTGCACGAAGCTCATGATATCGCCCCCCAGCTGCGCCGCCATCCTGACTGCTGCAGGCGCTGGGCGGCCCTGCCTGTCGTCGTTTGCGAAATCGGGCGGTTGAGAGCCGGGACGAGGGGTGCTGCCGTTGCAGGCAAGCTGGGACAATTGAAGCAAACGAAAAAAAAAATTATTGCGGGAATAGCACCTATAAAGCTGGATCCCAGAAATTGCGCTAGGCACCGGCCACAGAGGCCAAATACGCAGGATGATGGCGCACGGCAAAGGGTTTTTGGCTGCGGAAAGAAGTGGAATAAACTGGAGGTTGTTGGGTTTGATTGATCAGGAAAGAAAACGACAGCGTCGGGATAAACTGGTCGGGCAGGTGGCCGTTTGCGGACAAGGGACAGCCGCCACCAGAGAGCGCATATGGTGTCTGGCGCACAAGGCTGGTGCGGCGGAGCTGGTCCCTGCCAAATCGAGCAGCGTCCATCCGCGGGCGGGCAGGTTGTCTGCACGATGGAGGGATGCAGAGCAGCTGAAAACGGCGCCGGGCACTCGTTTGTCGAATCGACTGGTCGGATTCCACCCTCCCCGCCAGGCGTCTTGCTTGGGCCTCAACAAACGACGGTCGCAAATGAGAGATGGTCTTGGGTACCTAGCTACGGCGTGCGTTATGTGGAAAATGAAGAACAGCGAGAATGTTTTTTCTTCTTCGACCGAGCTGGCTGACTTTTGGGCTTGGAGCCAATTGATTTTGGATTCTTCGCCTATGTTCCTGTGGCGGCAGTTGCGGCCAAGAACGCTGCACGACGCACGCGCCGCTTTCTTTCGTGCGGGGTCGATTGCTACCGCGCTACGTAACGCGAAGCTGCGCCGGCACCTGCAGGGATCGTCAGTTTGGCGCGCGGTAGCCACGCTGGAAATAGCATAAGCCCACCTACCGTGCCCACATGCAGAGCACACGCACAGTAGCCATTTTGTGACCTCGCATGTTGTTGCCGCGCCTTCATTTCACATCACGCAAGGACCAACAGCTCACTGACGACCTAGTCCCATCCTGGTGCTACGCGGACGCCTTCCGCTATTCTACTCATCAATATTGACGAAAATTCCCATGCCACAAAGTCCTGCTGTGCACAGTAAAAAGGAGCCTGATCAGGTCAGTTGGGCTCAACCAGCCCTCGCCCAGCGTGACACATGCCTCGCCCAAGGCAGAGCCAACGAGGGTTACACGAGCAAACAGGTTTGCTGCCCATCTCTCTCTCTCTCTGCCTTATCTCTCCCGTCCCTAGCTCAATTATGCACCAACCTGTACGCCAAGATCCCGTCCCCAGCTCGCGTGACGTCTCTTTGCGCCTGTACACGGCCCGCCCGCCTGACGACGGCGGCGGCCTGCTCCCGCTTCCCCCAAACACACCCCCTCCTCCTCTTCTCCCATCCGGGGACCTGGGCCTGCTGATGCCGGTCGCGGTAAGCGTGGCCCCCGCCGACGATGCAGGCCTGGCACCGCTACTCCCCATCCCACCTCCCTCCCACCCCGACAAACCGCCAGCATCCCCAGCACGCCCGCCGCCTGCTCCCACGGCCCGGCAGCGGCGGCGCGGGCGGGAGTTCCTCCCCGACTACTCTCTCCCCGCCTCTTGCATCCTGGCCCAGCCTCCTGCTAAACACCACGGCGCACTCGGGGTGCTCGGCCATGTCCCGCAGCACGGCAGCAATAGCGCCATCCCCGACCGAGTACAGCGGCGCCCACTGGCGGCTGACAAAGGGGCTTAGGCCCAGCAGGTGGTCGAGTGGCATCCACGCGTCCGCCTTGAGGCAGTCGGCAAAGGCGCGCACCACCCACACGTTTGCGTCCTCGGCCGTCCGCAGCCGCGCGCGCGAGTCGAAGAATAGCATCTGCACCGGCTGCGGCGGCGAAGCCTCGCCTACTGCGTCGCCGTAGCCGGAGACGGCGGAGACGGCCCCGCGGGACGAGGGCTTCGTGGTGGTGGTGGTGGTGGTTGCGGTGGTGGGGCTCAGGCTCGAGCTGGTGCTGGTGTTGACGCTGCTGCTGCTGCTCGCCATCGGGACTCCCCCACCACCCCCTGAAGCGGCCGGCATGGACTGTCGTTGCTGCCTCTGCCGCCTTTGTCGCCGTCTCCGCGCCTTCCTCTCCGCCTCATCTTCCTCGGCGGACAGCCCTGCCTCAGGCCGCAGACGCACTGCGAGCTCGTACGTCTCCCCCACGACACCACGGTGTGGCATCAAGCCCGGCGCGAACAGCCTCAAGCGCATCAGGTACTCGACCACCTCAGGCCTCATCGTGTCGGACGATCCCACAATCACAAGCACCACGTTCTTCCACGACGGCCTCAGCCCACCACCACAGGCGCCCCCTCCCTCCTCCTCATCAAAGTCGAAGTCCCATTTGGCCCTCTGCCGCCTGCCGAAGCCGCGCTGCTCGAGGAAGAGCAGGTTGCGCGCGACGGCCTCGACGGCGGCCGCCACCTGCGCCGCCGTGTGCCCGTCGGACACGGCCAGCGACACGACCAGCGCCGTGGGCCGGGGCCGCGTGAAGCTGTAGGCCCGCAGCGTGTACCGCTGCCGCGTGAACTCGGACGCGCCCCAGTTGATGTCGGTCCACCGCACGTGCGAGAACTCGGTCTCGCGAGCCGCCGGGTGCAGGTGGTGCAGCTGCAGCCGTTGTCGCTGCCGCTGGTGGCCTTCTTCGCCCGGGTCGTGGTCGCTCGCTGTGCTTCCTCGCGGAGATCGCCGCATCGGAGGCAAGGACGGCGGCGGCGGCTCGATGGGGATGCTGACCCAGTGCCGGTACTCGGGTGGGATCTGTGGGAGAGGCTCTTGGAGTGTCGATACTACTACTGATTCTCGCGGCGTCCCCAGCAGCGTTAACCTCTTGAGAAGGTTGTCTATTGGCATCGCGACGGCTCCATCGACTGCCTCGTCTGGGGGATTTGTAGTAGAGTGTCAAGTAAGTGAGTGGTCGAAAGGACCTGGGTAAGTTGGTGCGAATCACATCCCTCTATTGTAAGCCTCCCCTCGCCCTTGGGGGGTAGCTTAGTAACAAAGTCTGGCGAGCGCACGGCAACATCGAAAACGAGCTCGTGATTACCCAGCCCCAAAAGTCAGCTTCCCGCAGATAACGGGTGCTGGGAGACTTCGGATGGTGATTATTTTGAGTTACGCTCTGAAAAAAACAAACAGTCAGACACATCGGGCGACCCCGTCGGCGGCAGCGGCAGCCGGTTGATGAGAAAAATTCCACTCCCGGAAGAGAGACTAGGAGAAAATTGTCATTTAGATGAGACTGGGCTGGTGCGCTAGAGTAGGACCTTTTCAGCTGGTGACAATGGATGCCATTCCCCACGCGCCATCCCCCCTCTTTTTGTTGCGATTCTTCTCCTCATCAAAAGGGAGTGTACAGATTGAGCACCTTCCAAATGCTGTCGTCACCAAAGTCTCCCTCGAACTGCCAAGCCGTGCTGTTTCCATGCTGCTGCTGTCCTTGCGCGTTGCCAGAGTCGGGGTGGCTAGACCGGTGCCAGAAGCGGCCGTGTTTGCAGGGGCGACCCCCGTAGCACCACCACCACCACCACCACCAATGGCAGAAACCCCCTCTCCGGCGCCGTTGAAAGCGCCGTCCGACGGCAGCAGCCACGTCTGCAGCTCCGCGGAGCCTGCGGAGCCGTTGCTGCCGTCGGCCAGGAAGGCCCCGCCACTGGCGGCAAACGTCTGATGGTCGCCAATCATCAATTCGTTGTAGATGAGGTCGCTCGTGGGGTAGAGCGTCTGGATGGTGGACCAGTCAAAGTCGGACGGCAGGGACCAGGGCTCGGCGGACGTCCGAGCCAGGAGCGCGTCCAGGCCACCGTCGCCGCCGCCACTGACGCTGACGCTGCCATTACGTGTCGGCGGCACGGCGGCGGTCGCGGTAGCCGATGAGGAAGATGGGGTGACGCCCAGAACCCCATTGCTGCTGCTGCTGCTGCCGCCGCCGCTGCCAAAGGGGCTGACGATGTCGCCGCCGTTTCGAACATCTATCGCCGCGAGCCGCGGGTCCACCGGCACGGGGCGCCGGAGGGGACCGGCGCCGAGGACGCGCGAGCGACCGCTCGAGCCGGACCCAGATGGCCTTGAGGACGCCGACGGCGGAGCGGGCGAGGTTGTTGCGGGCCGACAGCACCTCGAAGCGCTCGACGGCCCAGCGGAAGTGCTGGAGCGCGTCGGGCAGCAGGTCCGGGCTCTCGTGGGGAAAAAGCACAAAGATGGTGGCGACCAGGACTATGGCGTCAAAGGTGCCGAAAAAGATGGAAAAGATGCGGTACTCGTCCGGCTTCATGCCGTCGAACTGCAGGCGCTGGCCGCGCAGCATGTCGAGGCACGCCCTCAGCGCCAGCGTCCTGCTCTGCGGACGCGTGAAGACATAAGGGCGGTGCAGCGTGAAGTAGCCAAACGCGGCGAGCTGCGGGAGGATGGTGCGCACGCCGGGCAGCCACCCCTGCAGGCCGGGTGGTCGTCGAAGCGCGTGTCCGGGTTCTCGAGCCGGAAGCAGGGCGGGATCTGCTCCTCGAGCAGCTGCATCTCGCGGTGGATCTGGTCGACGCGGCCAAAGTCGCGCGGGCAGGGGCCCGACGTCTCGAGCCGCACGACCTCGCGCAGCAGCGGGAGCAGCCGGAGCGTCCACATGTTGCGGGTCATCGGGGTCGGCGGGTCGTCGGGCCCGCGCGGGAGGATGGCGGTCCTGGACCGGGCCTCGAGCCCGCCCGAGGGGATGGGGCAGTCGACGGGGAACGGCGGCTGGTTCTCGCCGCCGTCGGTGGTCAGGGGGCGGCCCAGCACCAGGCCCGTGTGCACGTCCCAGAGGCAGAGCATGTGCCACAGCGAGCGCGGTGCTGGACCTCCCACTGGTTCCGCAGCACGGCCGCCGCCGCGTCCTCGCCGTCGGCGGCAGCGGCGGCCGGGCGCGGGTCCAGGCTCTCGCGGTGCAGCCCGATCTCCTGCGCGTCGCGGATGGCGGCGCCGATGGCGTGCCAGGCCTCGGTCACCTGGGCCATGTACTTGAGGAACGAGCACCGGATGAAGCCGGCCTGGACCGTGTTGAGCGACATCTGCTGCTTGCCCAGCAGCGACAGCACCGCGACCCCGGACTCGCTGTAGTCGCACGCCAGGTCCTCGAACGTCATGTTGCCCGCGTACTTGAGCGCGTCAAAGACGGGGTGCGGCTCGTCGTTGGCCAGCGTCAGGAGCGACGTGGCGACCACCTGGAAGAGCACGGCCGGGAACGCGCGCGCAGGTCCGGGCTGAGACCCCGCGGCCCGACGGTGGTAAAGACGCTATAGGGGAGGCTGTTCCACTCGGCGAGCTGCGCCATAAACACGTCGTATTCCAACGGGTACTGGTGGCGCGCGTCAGTGGGCGGCAGGCACTTGCGGATATTTCTCCGTTTCACCAACAACCTCTCACGCACTCGCACTTACATAATGGATATTGAACTTTACAAAAAACACCTGGACCAGCTTCTCGATGTAAACCCGCGCCGGCGCTGCCGGATCAGGCTCCTGTAGCGCTCCCGCGTGCCAAAGTCGTCCGTCGGCCGGCCCGCGTCGGCCGTGATGCGCGTCAGCGAGTCCCCGAGCCCCGGGGACGACGTGGCCCGGTCGATGCGCCGGAGGAAGCCCATGGTGGACGCGCCCCCCGCCGCGGCGTACCCAAAGTTCGCGGCCTTGCCCGGCGTCGTTGCCGCCCCGCCGTTGTCGCCCCTTCCTGGTGGCGGTGGCGGCGCCGCATTGTCGCCGCCCGCAGGAGCCGCAGCAGCAAGACCACCACCACCCTTGGCGCTCGGGGCGGCGCGCGGCGGCAGTCTCGTAGCGGCACGCATGCTGCTTGCCGCGCGACGTACAGTTGGTGCAGGGGAAGCTCCTGTCACACTGCAGACCGAGCAAGACGAATAAGAGCGTGCGCGCATAGCAGCAACATGAGCATGCCAGATTTGGAGATCAGCTTTTTTTTTTTTTTTTTTTTTTGGACCAGACCAGGAAAAAAAAAGGGGGATAGATGAGAGGAGCCGCCAAGGATATCTCGTCGGGTCGCAGCCGGCGCACCTTTTGCTTCCTCCTGTGGCACTCGATGCACGAGATGACGAGCCGCCGCCTCTTCTTGGGCGGCGGCCGGGCGGCGGCCACGGTCGTCGTGTCAGGGCTGCTGCTGCTGTTCTCGTCGGAGCCGACCACCTCGGCGGGCGGCGCAATTGGCCCCGGGGGCGGAGCGGCAGCGGCGGCGGCAACGGCCACCTCCATGCTGGATGGTTAAAAACGACGCGGGTATGCTTTCGTGGGCGGTGTGTGCTGCGGCGCAGCAGGCCGTGTCGCGATGTTCAACAATGTCGACGCAGGGGGCTCATCCATCGATGTTGCAAATACACTCGCTCTTGACCCACACAAGCATCGACTGCTGACAGGAAGTACAGGGTGCCGAGGCGGAACGGAACGTCTGGAGCTCAAGCGGCCGAGGCTGCAAGGCCGGCCATATCCCTCTGCCACTATGTTGGGCACATTGGTGACAACTCAAGGAGGGGAGGGGGGTAGGGAGGAGTGATGAGCAGCCCGTAACAATCGGGTGTGTGAGATGGTGAGACGGAGATAAGACCAAATGTAGCAGCAGCAACGCATCTCTTCCGCGCAGCTTAACTCCGAGAGTCCCCTTCTTGAGGGGCTTAGTAATTGGCCAGATAACACAGTAACGAATGATGGTGTCACAGTACTAATACCCAGACTCCCGCACGGATCCGGGTTCACAAGGTTGGTTGGGGGATACAGGAAAAAGGAAAAGGTCCAAAATAAGGCCCTCGGAGAAATGGAAACTTCAACGGGGCAAGGATGTATAAAATGCAGGAATGTAGGCCTGGGTGGAATGAAATGTGTGGGAGAGAGGGGAGCACGGTGAAAGTCTCGATTTCAGACCCGCAACGCAAAAAGTTCAAGGACAAAGTCGCGGGGCAAGAATTGATGTTTTCATTCTCAACTCTCTCTGTCTCTCTCTCTTCTGTGGCAGCCCCATTAAGCCACTGATAATAGGTACACCTGCTTACACCCCTGAGAAAGAGTCGCAGAGCTATGATGATACTCGAAGCAGCGAAAAAAGAACCCGCCCGCGCATAAAGAATAAAATAATAAGCATGGCAGACATTCTTTTACCATCTGCAAAGGTAGTAAAGGTGGTGTAATGCTCTTGCTCTTCCGCCTGCATAGAATAAAAAAAATATGAATAAATAAGAACCCCCCCGTGCAGAGAATAAAATACCACCACTCCTTTACGGCCTCGTGCAAAAGTGATGCAATACTCTTCCCACTGCATGTGATGATTCCTTTCCGTTTTGTGCTTCGTCCCGGATCAGACCTTTGCGCCTAACAGTGAGAAATGGCATATTGGTAGGGAAAAAAAAGGACCCAAAAAAGAAACCGCCCTAGTGTCGGAAAAGGCGCTTCGAGGGGCCGAGAACAAGCCCGCAAAGTACTCCGACATGGGCGGGAGCGGCTTGTCGCGTCTTCGAGGCGGCAGCGCACCGTGACGGCGGCCGCAGGAGCCGCCAGGCTAGGGCTGCGGCAGGCGCGCAAGGTATGCCTTCCAGGCTATGCGCCTGTACTTCTCGGCCTCGGACTGCGGGTCGCCTGCCTTGATGATGCCGCGGCCGACGATGACAATATCGGTGCCCTTGTCGCCAATGAGGAGTGACGGCGTGTTGTACTGCTGGTCCAGTCCATCGCCCTCGAGGCCGCCCGCGTTCTCGTCCTCGCCCTCGGGCGGGAGCTTGCACCCGGGTCATGTGGATGAAGGAGTCCTCGGGTGCGCTGTTGAGGGCCTGCTGCGCCACGAAGCCCATGACGAAGCCCTTGTTGTCCCGCGCGGCCTCGATGCACGCTTGCGTGTAGTCGGGAGTCATGAGGCACCCACCGGTCGACATCTGTGCCAGAATCAGCAGGCCGCGCTCCAGCGGCGCCTCCTCGATGCCTGGGAACACCACATCGTCGGGCCCGCCCTCAGTCATGCTCTTGGAGAGCCGCGGCGAGTCGGCCGGCTCGTAAGATTGCGTCACAGTCGTTATCGACACGATGCTCCCCTTGCGCCCGTCTGCCGAATCCCGGCCGTACGCCTGCGGGATGGGGACGGCTCCGGCCCCGAGTCCCTGCCCGCTGTTTTTGCGCGCCTTGGCCGCAGCCGACTCGTGGGGCGAATGTTGGCGGCGCTGCGTGGGCGTCTGCTGTGACCTGCTGGTGGCCGTCGGCGAAACCTCGTCGTCCTGATCCTCCTCGAAGCTGTCCGAGATGGGTGTGCCAACGGTGACGCTGGTCCTGACCTCGTACTTGATGCGCTCGCGCCAGTGGGCGGCAGCCTCGGCCATGGCGCGCACAACTTCCTTGCCGGCCTGGATGTTGACGTTGACAATGTGCGCCCACTCCACGATGCGCGCCGTCCCTCCAGTGTACTGCAGCTGAACCGTCTTCCCGATGTCGGCGAATTTGCGGTCCTCAAAGATGAGGAAGCCGTGGCGGCGGGCCAGCGTGGCAAGCTTGGCGCCCGTGCCCGTCTGCGGGTTATAGTCCCAGCCGGCGACCAGGTCGTAGTGTGTCTTTAGGACCACGATGGAGGGGCCGACCTTGTCGGCCAGGTGTAGCAGCTCGCGAGCGTTGGTGACGTCGGCACTCAGACATAGGTTCGAGGCTTTGAGGTCCATCAGCCGGAGGAGGTACGAAGTGAGCGGATGGCCGGCCGTTTTGGCACGCTCCTCGTATGGTGTCGTCAGCGTTGGATGTGTGGCCGCCATTTTTGCTTGGTTTGCTGAACTTTCCCTTTCTCTCTTTCTCTCTCCCCGTCTCGCGCGTGTGTGCTGGCCTCCTCCTTTGTCCCGCTGGCTTGGGCTGTCGGGTTGTGATAGCTGCCCGGGGTGTGGATGTGGGGTCGAGGTTTAGCGAAGCTAGAAGTTCAGCGACACTAGAAGTTTAGCGAAGCTAGGCCAGGTAGGTAGGTCGGGACCTAAAACTTGCGTCACAAGCTCCCAGTTAGTGGCTGCTTGCTTTGGTCTTGGACCTGAATGGCTTGCCGCATCCCACCGCTTGTGGCTTCAGGGGTCGGCTTTTCTTCATCCACTCGTCGCTTCTCTCCTGGACTCGGACGCACCTGAGATAGTCGACTGGCTAGAATATTCGAACCGGCTTCTGCAGAAGAGACGGGCAGGAAGAAAGCAGCCACTGGCGTTGCACTCGCGCGAATGATGACGCGGTCCCCGCGGAATGCGGCAGCAAGCAGCACGCAAGCAACGCAGGGCGAGGAGCCGGTGCCTGACTGGTTTGGTCTAGAAACCAAGTCGTGGTCTAAAAACCGTGGCCGGCAACGCTCTGCGTCCAGACAGACGTTGGGAGGAGGACGAGAGAGGAAAGGTGCGGGGGGCAACTTTATAATAATGGGCCCTCCCACAGCGCCGGTTTTCGCTAAAAGGGCGGGCAGGCAATGGAATGGGGCCTGGCAAGGGACCGCGTCTCCCGAAAGGCGGCAGATGCAGGAGGCGACCAGAGCAACACCAAAGCGGCGGTGCGAAGGGTTTCTGGTTCGTCGGATGTGGAAGGCGCGGGCGTGCTCATCTATTGAGTTCGCAAGGTGGAGGAGCAGGCTTTGGTGGCAGGATCGCGGCCGTTTGTCGGCCACTGGATTTGTGTGTTGCCAGAAAGCTCGCTCGGTGGGCTGCGCAAGGTATTTGTGCGTCGTCTGTGTGTCTCAACGACAGTGTCTCAATGACTCTCGCGCGCCAGTCAGCCCCAGCAGGTCGGGTCAGGTCGAGTCTCCTCGGAGGGCTGATGCGAGGCGGCGGCGGCGCAGTCTTGGTGAGGGCTGCAGCGTGCAGGCAGGTGCAGTCGGGGCTTGCTTGGTGGTGTCGAGCACTGCCAATAATGGGCGAGGGGCTGCGGTGGTGTGGTTACACTAGACGGCACCAATTTTGTCGCGGACTTCCAGGGTGGGACGGGGCGGATAGGGGTGGCAGTGGACGGAATGGTGCGAATGGATTTTCTTTTCTTTTCTTTTTTTCCTTCCTTTTTCTTCCTTACTTTTTTCTTAACAGGGCGGATTGTTAAATAGACTATCTTTGCTCTTTTCGCCTTCGTTCGCCGTCGTGGGCTTCCGCTTTCCCGTGCCCCTTGCACACCAAAAATCAGTGGCGATGGAATGGCTGCTGGGATTTGGGGTGTCGGGGTCATGCGATTATGCAAGCGGGGTGGTTTCCGTTCGGCCACGTCCGTTGGGTTGGCCAAAAAGAGCGAACAGACGAAAGGGGCGGAGGGCTGGGACCCCTTTTAGCGACAGCAATGTTCGTCCCTCACAGCTGCCCGCTATGCGTTGTTCTTTTTTTTTTTTTTTTTTTTTTTTTGCCGAAGCAGGGGTCTCGGGCTAGCACGATGCAACCTCGATTCCTATCCTTTCCGTAATCGCTGGGGTGTTGGCACTTATGGAGGGTGGCAGCCGGCGACGCCGGGGATCGGGAAGCAATGCGGCACCCCGACCTTGCATTTTAGTGGGTTTGTGTCCTTGGGTATTGATATCGTTCTTTTGTTTTTCAACGCCTCGCGTCTTTTTCTTCTTTGACCTCTTTTTCCCTTATCTCGACCGTAGCCTGGGACTGGTCTGTGCAAACCGCTAGACTAGGAACCCAGGAAGCTGGCGCTACTCCGAGGCAGCAGCGCCAGCATGGTTAGCACAGGCCGTAACCAGGCAGAAACCGGCGGCGTTGCTGTGCTGCGTCGAACAGAGCCAGACGCCCAGACAGGCGCCGCCACGGCCGGGCTGCCGCAGCACCCCTCGGCGGACGGAGGGGTGGGAGCATGGATCACGATGCGATTTCGTCCGTTGTGGGACCCGACGTGGGTGGGAGGGTGGTCGAGTGACACAGATTGGATCAAGGGGACCCAGACCGGGCCACCCGCTCGACGCCACCACCCAAACGAGGGCAGAGTCACGGACCGTGATGTGCCCCGAGACCACCCATGACTTCGGACGAAGCTCCGAAGACCGCGCAGAGATGACAGCGCTGAGAGTTGGAGCCAGTCCGTCCCAAGCGGCCGGCGGGTTGGGGACACACCCCTACAAACCATAAACTGACCCAGGCTGGCCAGACGCGCAATCGAGGGCCATGCATTCCGCCCAGCGGCGGCACATGCCAGCTGGGCAGGCACCAGCAGGTTCCAATGGCGGTTCCTTGCTGCAAGGACCCGACTAGCCTGTGTCGACGAGCAGCGAGCAGCAAAAGCTTGGAGCAGACGCGATGCACTCGAGCTCGAAGTCCTTTCGCCGATGCGCGAGCTCTCAGGTCAGGAATCGATCGCCGGGGCGTCATGCGGTGGCCCATGTCGCATTTCTCTTTTTGTGGTCGGGTGTCCCAAAATGGCCCGCCCGTCCAGCACGGATCTGCTGCGAGGACCCGAGCCAGATCCCCTCGTCGGGACGTTAGTGTTGGTCCCTGGCTCGTGCGCTGGAACCCGCACCACCAAAGCGGTCAGCCTCAACCAGGGGCAGAGGGCAGGCGGCCCACTTGCCCCGCGGCCGACCGCCTCCATCAATGCACCCTTCTGGGTGTGCTTGGCGTGTGATTGCTCGTTGTTCGTCTGTTGTTCCCGTGGGAGGAGTGAAGACCTCCCATCGCAGTAAAAGACCAGGTTTAGCAGGCCAGCCGGGATAGAGAACGCCAAATAGCCTTTCGAGGCAGCTAGGTGGGCAGCCAAAACCTATCACCCGGGACATATCGATTACTGATCTCGTCGTCCAACTACCAGCACCTGCCCCAGGTACTCTCTGCGAGAGAGAGAGAGAGAGAGAGAGAGGAAAATGAAAAAAAAAAGGGCCCACCTCGATGTCACCGCGAACGGGAACCAACAAAAACGCATCAAGTGCCACCGGGATTTGGAAACGACGTCGGTGCCAAGCCGTGGAGCCGTGCCATCCATTACATGTCGAGCAGAGCACAGGCGATCGGCGATTAGGGGCTGCATGGCCCAAACTCTACCTGGCACACAAAACCCTGGCGCAACTGCCTAAAGCCATCCCATTAGTAGACGGAACCAGCCGCCGCTTCCTCGCAGCTAGCCACAGCCCGTGCTGTCTCCGAAAGCGGCTGGCAGTCCTACGAGAGAAAAGAAAAAGGAAGGAGGGGGAAAAAAAAGGGTCCGTCCGTCGAAAGGAACGGCACGTATTGCCCCACCACAACGGTCTGCGGGCGTTCAAATGCCATTGATATTGGTTGAGCCCTGCCTGCATGCTGGAGACAGGGACAGGGATCTAGCTGCCAAATTCCCCAACGTCTCAGCTGAATGCCTCGAGCGGCCCAGTGCTGGTGGTGGGAGAAAAAAAAAAAGGATGGAAGAAGAAAAACTGGTGCCGTGGGTTTCCAAGGTGATAAGAAAAAGCAAAACTGGGGAAGGCAGAGAGGAGCAAGAAAATACCTAGGGAAACAAATCACGGCGAAAGATTCCCAAGCTCGAAAAAGCAAAACATGTGGAAACAAGATCAAGCCATTCCTGCATCCACCACCGCAAACACGCGCGGGCGTCGCCGGCAGGCAGAGCTCGTTGATTGTATCGAACTGCCGCCAACAAAAAAAAAAGGGGGAAACTGTTCGAACAACAGAACTCTCCCGAAACATGGGAAGGGAGATCTTGGCTTCCTGCGATCGGAGCTTACGGTGGCACCGTGTCGCGTCTTGGGCTGGACAGACCCGGCTATCCGCTGAACCGCTGCGTCTATCAGCAAACAAGCCTCACGCCTGCTCATTCTCTGCCTCAGAGGCGGACATCGGGTTGACTGCCTGCCAAGCATGTGTAATCTCTCTGCCGAAGCCGGTGTATCCTTGCGGCATCAACACGCTCGAGCGCAACAACACCCGTTCCCCTCCAAAGATCACGAAAAAAAAGAGGAGAAGATCAGATCACGGACATGTGTCCGAGGAAGCTTGGACCGCCGGCCGGCTGCAGAACGCCATCAAACGCCCGGACCGCCTCCGATATCTGGTTCTGCCATTTCTATCCCTGCGCTGACTGCGTGAACAAAACGACCTACGCCTCGACCAGGATTTGATATCGCAACTCCCGGCCAACCAACGGCCGCGATGCTACATCCTGTCCAAAGACAAGCTTCCAAGCTAAATTTTAGCACGCAAATGCAGGGGCGAAGCCCTTCCCAAGCTTGCCAGAGCTACCGCTCCTAGCCCCGAAAAACCCACCTATCCAGGGCTGAAGTGCAAGGCAGCTGCTTGCGGGGACGGTGAGCGAGAAGGGCGGGACTGGGGATAACCGGTACAGCGACCAAAAGGGCCACCCAGGGCCGCCTAGCCTGCCCGCCACCTCCGTGATATTGCTCCTTTTCCGTGGCATAATATCGCCAAGACTTTCTCTCGGACTTCTTTTGGGGTGTGATAAGATCTCGCTTTCGAGGCTGCAAGGGAGCATTGCGGGAGGCTGGCCACCGCCCACCCACCACCCAAGCACCATCTGCCAAAGCCACCACCGTCCCTCATGCCCCCATCAAACCCCCACGCTGCATGCCTCAGCTATTACCTACGGCCAAGGAAACTCCCAGACCCCCCACACACGCCCCCTGCGTCCGGTCACTTGCCTAAGTAGGCCCTCGGAGAGGACGCGGGGTCCTTGGGTGAGTAGGGCTGCAGGCCAATCGGCGACCTTTCCTGCAGCCCGGCCGGTCACAGTCGACGCTTACGCCCCCGTGATGCCAATCACACAGAATGATATCTCAGCCCTGTTTCCTGCCCGAGACACGGCTGGTCGGAGAGGGAGCGTCCTGCGGCCTGGCTGTAGGCGCACCCTGCCGGTATCGACGCCACATAACAACATCACAATTACCATCCCCAACAACTCACCGCTCGGATCCACTCCAGCCGTCCCCCCGGAGCGGGCGGGCCTTCTTGCACGCCCCGCCCCGAATGCGAGCCCGCGGCGTCTGCCACTCATCGAGGGCCCTGCTGCCGGAGTCCGCTCGTCCGCAGGATGAAATGGGAGTACCTCGCGTCTAGAACCCGAAGAGGAGTCTTTTTTTTATCGTACGATTTTGCGGTCACCTGGACAGTTGGTAGGGTGCGGTTGGGCGTAAGGGGAAGGATCCGGTCAATGAAAAGCAAAGACTGCGAGCCAGCACGGTGATGGGATGGATAAACAGAAAAAGCAAGAAAACAGGAGATAAGAAAAAAAAAACAAAAAAAACTCTTCTCTCGTCTTGGCAAGAAGCGTAGCCGGCACACTATCCCCGGCAAGCTCTGTACGCGTCTCGCCTGCCGCGTTTTGCCTGCCGCATGATGGAGAAGACGTGGCCGATGAGGCGCAAGGCGCGCATTTCGCGCGGTTTGCGCGGGTGCCTCATGTCCCGCTGCAGCAGCGAAACCGCCACCGCGGGTGGGGGAGGACGTCCGAGATTCGGATAGTCTGCCCGCTTCACTGCTGCTGACAAACTTGTCCCATGTGAATATCGGCCCTGGCGCGCGGGAGGCGCATTCCTCCTTTCTGGAAAACAACGCCAACGTCGCGGTAAAAAAAAAAAAAAAAAAGTGCAGACCGGTGAAAAGAAAAGCATGCTTTTGGAAAGGGTAGCGCAGAGAGAGGGGTGGGCGATGGGCTCCGGCGTTCAGTTTTCTAGACGCCGAAAACTCGGTTGTTTGTGCAGGAGGCCGGCGGCGTTTTGGTCCACGTATCCACGGGTGTGAGCCGCAGGCTTCGCCGCTTCTGAAGGTCACCGAAGGGCATGAAGATGACGTCGAGAGGGGCTGGATTTCGTGGCTGCGTGCCAACGGAGGGTCGCCGGCCCCAACCCGCCCCCTGGCCAAGTTCAAGTTTATGTGGAGAGGCTCGTGGTGACTAGGCCAAAAAGGGCATTCACCGACAAGTCCAAGATGCTAGCGTGGTCCGTCGATATAGAGTGTCTAGAACGCCAGGACTCGTGCTTCTTTGGCACTATCGTGGCTTGGCGAGCTAGAGCTTTCGCACGTCCATAGTTCAGGTCCTTGGATGTGGTATCCTTTAGATATGGTATCTAGAACGGACCTTCCAGGTGGGGAGGGCCACGCACCCCCGCAGGTTCGGGCTGCCTCCCTCGGGCTCCGTCTTCTGCCTGGGCCATGATTTCTGGATGCGTCACTGGCCTCTAGCCATCGATGCTGATCACGGAGTTTTCCAGGCGGGGCCATGGGTTCTCTGGCGGGATAGCGAGCTATGGGCTACCGGCGTGCTGTGTCGCCTCGGATGCTAGTCTATCAAGCCGAATCATAGCTAGTTTACCGGTTACCTGGCGAGTTGGAGAGGAGGGGGAGAGGAGTGGAGATGGTGTCCGCCATTGGTTGGGGGCAGTTTGGCGAGGAGGGCGATGGAGGGGCCGAAGCATGATCGACATCCAGGGGGAATAAGCTTAAATTTTGATGGAACCTTAAACTCTCCCAGTCGTTGGAATGGTCTTGGCACTTTCGAAACGCTCCTTGTGTTTCCATTGACGTTCTCACCACGTCTTCTACCATATGGATTGTCCCGGCCAGTAGACCGGGTCGACGAAGGAGGAACAAAAAAAAAGTGATTACAAAGAGGTTTGAATCTGGATGCTCCAGAGGAGAGGTCCAAAGATTAGATTAGGAGGTGTGCAGCAGACCATTCGGCTATTCTGGTAAAAGGCAAGAGTAGTGTCAGTAGGCCCGACTGCCTCCTGACCGAAGCTCCACCGGGCAGCTCTTATAAGGGCTTGGCCGAAGATGGGATGGAAGGGGCTGCTGGGCAGAGCGGTCGTGTAGGTGACGTGGGAGTGACATCTCATTCACCCCGGATCCTCTGCGAGAACACAATGCCACGCTGGCCTATCGAGTGAATGGCAGCCCTTTGTGACATCAGCGGAATCACTCGCCATGTCTATTCCATGGGCTCTAAAAGCACTCGTCTCTCCCTTCTGACTATCTGCGCGAGAAGCCCGCATCAACGGCCACCACTTCCTCTCTGCGAGCTGTCACTACCGGGGCAAAAGCCAAGGCCAAGACCAAACTCTCGTGCCGCGGAACTCCAAGCCAGCTACAGGTAAGCGACTATTGGTATTCATGACCCTCGCGGTCAACTGGGAATCTTTCTGATCAGACATGGGCGAGCAGACATACCCTGGGCCCAATCGAGCTCAGTCTCCCACCGCAACCATGCGTCTCTCTGCCTCGCGGCCGGCATCTTCGGTTCCTCTGCTGTCCTTGCCGCCACCATCCCCGTCCCTGCAGCCTCCGACCTTGAGAGCAGGCAGGATGACCCCGCCCTGTCGTGCAACGCGCCGGGCCACTATCGCTGCTACCCGCGGCTCGCCTCCGACGAAATCAAAATCTGTGGCAGCGACGGCCAGTGGGTCACAAGCGCGGAGTGTGGCCCCCCTGGATGCTGCGGGGGAGCTTGGATGGCACCAGGGCCTAGTGTCGCTGCTGATGGGGGACTTCGGTGAGGTGGCGGCTGCGTTGGGGGGTTGCTGAGGGTTTGAAGTAGGTAGGTGAGGGGCCTGTGGTCTGGAGGAGGCCTCTAATAGGAAAGTACAGACGGCAGTATGGGGGAACAGGGCTTCGGTGATTTGGGTGATCACATAGGCTGCTTGATCCGAGATAGGTGCCTTCAGGCTCCTTCGCACATATGCCGACATTCGGGTTGCCGTGGATGGGCCTCCAAGCAAAGCAATTCCGTTGGCGCTCGGCTACTGGAGTGCGACGGGTGAATGGTAACCAAGGCTCTTGGAGTCTATCGTCCGTCCGAACCGCTCGGTTTGCGTAAAGCCGCGGATCCTCATTGCTGATTTCCCATATGTCACTGCAGGCAAAGCGTCACAAGCAAGATCGGTGCCGACGGTATCTACAAATAAGGCCGCAAGAGCTTCGCGGAAAAACCAAGACCTGCCAAAATATCTTCCTCCAATCCTAATCCTCCTAAAACATCAACGCAAACACCCCAAGCGCGACTCAACCAACGCCGCCACTACCGCGGTGTGTTTTTGCGCCCTTACCGCTGGCTTCCTGGCTCCCTCCATGGCCATAGCCACTACTGTTCCGCACCATACATCCCCGGCTTCGAGGCCAGGGAGGACTGCAAGCCACGCACTTCCCGCTGCAGAGAAGGTAACGACAAGAGCTGGGTCGAGGTCTGTGGCGACGATCGCAAGTGGACCCTGATGAGCCCGGGGGAGCATTGCGGCGGCCGCGGTTGCTGTAGCTCCATCAGTGGCGTTAGCTTTTGCCAATGTCGCGCGCCGTTAAGGATGGTGGGTGACCCGGGCCCGGCTTGAGGTGGCCTGCTACGTGCAGGAGATGTCCTCTGAGGAGATATAAGCGAAGCAAGGCGCATGTCTCTCTTGCACTCTCAGTCACGCCCCAGATGGACGCCGAGGAACTGTCGGCTGTATTTGGATGGATAATATGGAGGAGGATTGCTGATTGCGCAAGCCTATTTGTTTAGGTAGGCCATGGTAAAGGTCCGAGGTTGGTAGCTGATGATGCCTACAAGTCCGACGCTCCTTCTTGCCTCCGCACTTGTATTGCTCCTCTAGCCCCGGGACAGTGACAGAATGGCCACAGGAGAACTTGGAGCTGTATACTTCTTGCTTTGAGCACCAGACCTATCGAATCATGGATGCTCTCCCTGTCTTCACTGCAGCCAGTACGAGAGCAGCTAGGCCCAGGCCAGTGTGTGAATAATGCCACAGGCAGCACGTAAGCAAACCAGAGCTATCATGGTATCTTCTCTCCTTGAAAGCGACTAGCTCACCCCTGGAACCAAGAGGCTAAAAGTCCCAACAGCAGGCCGACCAAATCCCACCATTTCCTACCATGCATGTTACCACCCTCGCCGTAGGCCTTCTAGCCTCCTCCGCCGCCCCGGCGGTCACCCGCCCCCGACCCCACGAGCCTCGAGGCCAGGCGGGTGGGTGGGCAATCGAAGGTGCCCTGCAAATACGGCTGGCTTCGCTGCAACGAGGATGTAAATATAAGCTGGACCGAGCTCTGCGGTCGTAGACAAGTGGTGGCACCTAAGCGGACGGTGGCACTTCAGCGCAGCATGCGGCATCCGCAGTTGCTGCAAGGAAGGATCTGGATGGCGCGGCCTACTACTAATGTGAGCGAAAGATACGGGCTGGTTCCGAGCTGAGGATCTCTGGTTGGGCGGGAATGAGAGAAACTCTTGAGGTCGCGTTTGTCCTGCTTCAGCGGCCGTGTATCCAATAGGCAAGGGGGCCACAGGACGTTGGTGGCTGCACGGGCTGCTGTGATCCGAGATAGCATCTCTTCAGTTCCGCTGGCGACCGTCGGGCTGCAGGGGAACTTTCCAGGGACGGAAATTATAATAAATCTACCCTGGGGCCCGATTAATCGATAGCTGCCGATGCTTTTCGAGTCTGGAGATTCCCTTGCGCCGCTGCAGATCGTCTTGCTCTACCGCTGGTACAGTGACTCTAGGCCTATCGTGACTCCATGCTGGCAGGGGCGCTTGGAGGTCTGGCTTGCTTGCTTTGGGTAACTATCGGGATCATGAACTCTGCTCTTTCTGTCGTCATCATTGTCGTTAGATAAGGGGCCCAGCACCGGGCCCAGGTATGGATAGTACCGAAGGCAAATTGTAAATCAACGAGACCGTGGCTTCTCCTCTCCAGGGGCTACTTAGGTAGCTCTCGCCCGTTGACCCGACGTTGAAACACCAAACACGACTCGACCGATTCCTACACTTCCACTATGCATGCTGTTACCCTGGCCGAATGCCTTTTAGCCTCCCCCACGGCCCTCGCCCCTACCGTCCCGGATCAAGAGCGCCCCAGGCTCGAGGCCAGACGAGGCCGCCCTGCGGACCGGGCTCCTGTTCCTGCGACGCAGACCTCGACGCAAGCTGGATCGTCATCTGCGGCAGCGATGGTAGGTGGCGCCTACACGAGCAATGCGGGGCCCGCGGTTGCTGCAATCCTGTGTCTGGTAGCAAAATCTTTTGTAGCTGTGGTGGATTCAAGAAATTCAGGGTCATTGCCAGGAATGTATGTGAGGGAAACGCGGCCAAATTTTCCAACTCGTCTTTTTTTTTTTTTTGGCAATCGCTCGCATCATAACATGCTCGGCTAGAAGTAGTGGCGGAAGCGGCAAGGACATGGTGGCAGACAACTGCGGGTGTTTATTTGACTACGGTATAATGAGTGACGATGGCTGCTTCTCTAAACAAGGGGGTGACTGGAATGGTCTAAGTGCCTCGAGTTCGCTGAAATACGTAAACGGTCAACGTCCGGCCAGATGGCAGGGGACTCAGTCCTCAGGCGTCCAGTCCCAGCTCTTGGCCGTAAAAAACTCGCGGGCCATCCGGTCGGTGGCCATGGCGCCCTCGTACCGAAGGCGAGGATCGTTGACGACGGACCTCGTGAAGCTGAACGGCCGCCTCTCCTGCTTCTTCTCGTCTTCTTCAGATGGCATCCACGATGCTCGTGCACGGTCTTTCTTCCATTCACGCCTGGGGATGGATACTACATTGGACGAAATCATGGCTTTTATATACTCCAAGATGGGCAAGATCTTGGTTCTCATCCCACACTATCGGAAAATGGGTACGTAAGTCTTCCGCTGGCATTGCGGCCCGGGGGTTAATGGCGACAGAGGCGGGGATAGCAGGGAATACTCACGTTGGTGTGGTTGCGGTCGATTTGATAGCTTGGTGCTTGTGAAAGAAGCGAGATGATGTGGTTAATGTCGGTGGCGCCAAAATCTCCCACCGTGTCAAACGACGTCGACGAGAAGTCGACCAGGAACAAGAGCTTCTTGTTGGAGAAGAACTTGAGCATCTGGCCCAGCTGGTAGGAATCACATGCAGGGCTCGAATCGTAGCCCAGCTTGCAAACCTGCGCCCGTGATGAGTAGAGGGAGAAGAAGTGACGCTGGACCGAGGCGATGGCGTCGAGGATGCATTCTCGGCGATACCGAAGCTCAGCTTCCGTTCAAGGTGAGAGAGTGCGTGAAGATCCAGCGTCAACTTCAGATGCCAATGCAAAACGGACGGAGGGCAACAGGGGAAAACGCAGAAAGAAAAGAGACGACGACCTGCTTACCCTCAAGGTCGTCTTGCAGATCCCACCAGGATGCCAGGCCGCCCGCGCGACCACTCTCATCCTCGTCCTGGTCAGCCAGCTGTGTCCACCGCGCCGACCCGTGAATAACCAAGTCACGCGTAGACGCGTGCAGCTTGAGCGGCTGGTCCAGCAGCCACGCAGTCAGGATCCTCTGGCGTAGCACCTCCTCGTTCTCCACCCTCGGGCCGCCAACACTTGCCCCCGTCTCGTCATCGCCGCCGTGGTGCCCAAACGTGCCACTGCCCCCGTTCCCGGTAGCCTTCAGCTTCGTGGCGGGCCACTTGAACCGCAGCTCGGAGGACAGGCAGCGCGAGACGGGCTGCGCGCAGCCGAACCTGTCCGCCAGGACGGCGAGGGTGGCGACGTGGCGCATCGTCAGGACGGCCGGGCGCCGGACGGCGGGCGGCACGCCGTGCAGGATGCGCAGCAGGTCCGCGAGCGCGTGGTGGCGGTGCGCGGACCGCGTCGCCTCGTCGTCGTCGGTGATGTCCACCGCCGGCAGCTTATCCGCGTCCTCGACGTCGCGCGGGTCCACGCCGCGCAGGTCTAGGGCTTCCAGGGCGGCCGCGACGTCGCGCGCCTCGCTGAAGCGCGAGTCGGCGCCCAGCAGGGCGCGGAAGTACTCGGACTGGCGCGTCAGCACGGCCAGGTCGACGCGGTACCAGTGTGTCTGCCGCTGGGCCTGGAGGGGGGACCAATGGTGGCGGGGGCTGTGGCTGCGACCCTGCCGGCCTGGCGGCAGCGGTAGAGGGCCTTTGCTGGCCCGGCCGGGGGGCGGGCCTCCTTCTTTGCGGCTTTCAGGGTCTTGGGAGATGAGACGAAAGTGACACGGAGGACGAGGTCCCCCCGGGGCGCGATTGCCGTGACGGTCGGAGCGGGGCCGTCACCGTCTTTTGCAGGCGGCGCGCTGGCTGGGGTTTGCGTCGGAGGCGCCATTGGCACGCACTGGTTGGCACGAGCCTGGGGCTCGGAAGTCTCTCCAGCCTCTCGAGGTTCGATTGAAGCAGAGCCTCCAAGGATTTGGATATCAATGACGCCAGGCTGAGCTCAGTTGTGTGGTGGCCCGACGCTGATGGCATGCCCCACTTCTAAACGCCCGATCTGCGCTGTTTGGAGAGGGCGTCTTAGACTGTGCGGCTGGAAATCGCTGCACATTTCTATGACTCGATCCCAAATTCCTGTGGATTAATCCGGCTTAAATCACTTATGTTTATCATGAGAAACAGATCAAGCTATGGAGACATGGGCGGATGACGAGCATTTGCAAACGTTCAATCTGCGCCCACACGAAGTCCGTGGAATCAAGACCTCAGCGTTGATGGGATTGCACACACCGAAACGCGCGCCACGGGCCCATGATAAAAGAAAAAACCTCTACCCCATGACCTTGGATAACCTTGGATACTGTAAATCGTCCAGAGCATTAGGAAGAACATAGCTGGAGTTCAAGCGCCCATCCCCGGACTGCGGAGGCCGACGAAGTGGAGGGGAACAACCGGAAACTGCTTGGGGTGAAGGGCGGCGAAGCGCCCGTCCAAACACAGCCCACATTTGCTCCTGGTCGGTGGGCCCACCTCGTTGCACTGCGTGAGGGATAGGGGTGGTGGTGGTGGTGGACCAGTCGAGCCTAGGGTGTCTTGGGCACCAACCTGCCTAGGGGTGGATGGATGAACGGATGGACATGAAGTTTACCTCCCTTGAGCGCCTGGCTTCTTTCAACCGAAGAGGGGCTGGACAACAACGTCGAGGCCGGCTGACCGGCTGGTTCGGACACACACCGGGGGCAGTGTTACCATGTGGGCCTATTCACTCAACCGGAGCTCTAGCAGTTGGCCGTCCAAACCGACCCGGCTTGAATATGGAGTCGTTTTCGCAAGACGCACTGCTCCCTGGCTGCTGTATCATGGTCATCACACACATGGGCTACGAAGTCTGTCAGTTTTCATGCACATAGACCAAGGAAATATCACTCTCTTTCCGGTCACAGGCTTCTTTGGCTGCTCGGTCTGGACTCGCCTGACCCTAGCGACCGGTTCGTGGAACTTGAACTCCAGATGTCGGCAGCCAAAGATACCTCATGATGGGGCTGCCTTTCCTATCCGCCTTGCAGGGGGCAGCAAGGCGGAAGAAGCGATCACACGCCTTCGATCGTTGGCGGCTCGTGTACACCAACTATCTATCACCAGGTAAAGTAGATCAGGTCCGTCTGTCTATAAAAGAATGCCGTCCCCTCTTCATTATTCTTCGGGTCCTGACTATACCACAACCATCTTCACTGCGCCATCCACACACCAAGCACCTCACTCCTGAACTGTATTCTTCTATCCGTGTCGACCCTGCTCTCCATCAAACCAATCTACCAAGCACAATGGCAGCTCTTATGACCCAGATCCCCACGCTCCCCGCCCCTGACCAGGCTCTCACGGCTCCGGACTCTCAAGAGAGCCGTAAGCTGTACGTCAATGCATTTCCCTAGCGAGCATGCTAGAGATACAAGACCTGGGCTAACCAATACATTTTTAATGCAGTTACAGTAGCCTCAAGGACGATGGGGACCAGCCCGAGGTTGCCGACAAGCACGTCCGGAACCTCGCGGCTTTGTTTGTCGGCCATAACGCCGAGAAGACCTTTGGCATCCATCTTATCCATGGCCTCTTCTAGATCCCGGAGGGATCCGTCATGGTCGGAACTAACTTCGAGAACCCAGCTATGTGCTGGGCCAAGGTTACAGACACTAACGGGCTCGACGCGTCGTCCATCCACGGGCATAACTTTGTCCTTACCGAGAGCGGTTACCGCGCCTATGAGTTCTAGGGCGGCCCTCCGCCCGATTTGACCGGCATCGGGCAGGGCTGCGGATAACAGCCTTGCCGGGCTTATCGGCCTCCAAGTTTTCGGCTGTGGAGGCGCCAGCGCCCACGGCATGTCCGAGCTTATCCTCGACGACGGCACGATCATGCCGGACTCTTTAGTCGTCAAGAACACCGTTACGAGCCGCATCACGGGCTGGACCTTCAAGTCGCACGATGGAAGGGCCCCCCCCCGCGTTTGCGCCTTTCGCGAGACGCATGCAAAGATGACCGCTGGAAACCACAAGGTTTTTTTTAAACGTGGGCAAGCCCCTCCCTAAGCTGGAGAAAGTGGACGACCTTAAGGCTGCCCTTACCGAGGCTGGTTTTATTTAACCCAGCCATGACTCCTTCTCTTCATGGGCTTGGGTCTCCTTACTATATCCTTCCTTTGCCTCGGCTAAGTCGGAGTACCCCCTGTTGGCCACCCCCCCCTGTTGGCCACCTTGCACGGGCCCGATCACCACCAAACCTAGTGCATTCAACTGCAAATTTCTACCTTTATTTAACTAACCTCGATACAAGAGTATACTGATTCCTGATCAGAATTTTCCGCTCTTTCTGATGCTGTATCGTTTGCCTCCTCAACGTGCCCCCTTGCCTTTAAAATGCGCCGGATATTCACAAAGGTCTCGTTGGGATCCGGGGCCACCCTCCTTTTTTTGCGAGGCCGCTGTGCCTCCAATTCGGCCTCCAGCCGCCTAATTTTTTGCAGGGCCTCAGCTAATTCGAATTCACGCGCCTCGTAGCCTTTTTGGAGCTTCCGGAAGAAAAGTCGGGCCGTGGGGCTTGCCGGAAGCCGACCCCTGAAAGCGCTGATTTGGGAGGCCAACTCTCGACTTTGTTTGGGAGTCTCCCAGGGCATCCGGGACTGCAGTAAAGGGACCGTTGAACGTTGTTTGGCCCTGTCATCCTTTGCAGATTGTTGAATTTGGGCTCGTCGGTCGTCTCGTTGGGAGTTTTCGAGTATAAGCCGGTTCATAAGGGGTTTGTTGATATTCCGAGGCCAAAGGCCAGATGCCCGCCACCCCGATTTAATTATATAAGGGGTAAAGGCTTTTGTTCGTGCGGAGGCATAGTTTTGCAAAAATTGGCGCTTTCCTACCACAGTTGAGCAGGTAAATAAAGCTTGGGACCCGACTATTTGGCGGTAGGCGTGTTTAAGAGGGCTGAAAACGGATAGATCCAACGGCTGCAAAACGTGCGAGGAATGAGGGGGTAAATAAAGTAAAAAAACGTTATTTTGCAGGCAAAGAGACATAAACTTTTTGGTGATATGCGATCCGTGGCCATCCAATACTAAAAGCCGGGGTTCAGGGGTAGGGGGCCGGGTGCGAGGGAGGAAGATTTTTTGCAGCCATTCGACGGCCGTGCGATCCGTAGTCCACCCGTTATCCGTTGCAGTGAATTCCCAGCCTTTAAATTGGCCTAAATCCTCCGGAAACCACTGCTCCTGTACGTATTTTCCTTTGAAAATAATGAGGGGAGGAAGCGAAACCCCAGTGGCCGAGATGCATTCGAAAAAACTCGTCCAAATGCGAGATCCGGGCTCTTTCCTTTGCAAAGGCCGGGCCTCCGCGAGGCCTAAAACAAGCCCGTTGCCTGTTTTTCCCTCCTGTAAGCCGCCTTCGTCCGCGTTGTACGTATTTTCCGGCTTGATCCGGCCACCTCCGGGACCTCGAGGCGTCGCCACCACTGCTTTATTATTTCAGTAGTAGCCCCTCCAACGCGTGCAAATTCCATGCGCCGGCCCCTCCCGACCCGGATCTCTGGATATCGGCCTAAAAAGCCACGAATCCAGTGCTTTCCGAGGGCTGGGAGGCGCCCCCTTGCCGGAGGATCTCTTGTGCAAAAAACCGGACTTCTGCATGCGTTGGCGGGAGCCCTAGGGAGGCCTGTAATAGGATCCAGTCGGCTAGGCGCTTCTCCTGCTCCGGGGCTATCCGCTGATAGGGTTCTTGTAACTGTCGGATAGGTAGGGAGCCCTCAAGACGGTGCCGTAGGGTAGACCTCGGTATACCCCAAAGTCGGGCGGCCCTCGCGATTGGGACCTTCGCTTGTACGGCGGCGACGGCCTGTTCGACTTCTTTTTCTGTATACTGTTTTTCTGGCATCTCGGCGTTCGATTGCAGCAAAAAGTAAGGAAAACGGACTAAAATTGATGGAATGCGGTAGAATTGAAGTACGCGCGACGATTCGAGGCCGTGGGGCGGCCGGGGTGGCCAACAGGGGGGCGGCCAACAGGGGGTACTCCGACTTATGATTTTAATTTTATATTTGACTGTGCATGGTTCCTATCCTTTTCACTCTCAACACTCCTTTCCACCTACCCCCTGCTTTATGCCTCTGATGTCGTTCGTTATCTTCCCCAGCACAGGTAGTTATCTATTAGCTGGTGTGGTTCTTTGTCTACCCGCCACACCAACCTTCGGATGGACACGGTGTAGGGGATGACGCCCCAATTCGAATTTAGCACTTGTTATCTTTATTACTCTTTCTGTTTTCTCCCTTGCCACCATCTTTGCTGTTCATGCCGCTATACATAGGCTTAATGAAATATCCACAAAATGACAACAAAGAGAAGATAACCAAACGAGGAGAGAGAAAAACAAATGGTATAATATTTAAACATTCTCGCAGTTTTGTGTGCGCTCCTGTGCTGGTATATTCAGTCCCTACATTAACCCCCATCTTGTTTATCATTTAGACCGCCGATGACTATGTCATAAAATGTTGCAGGGGTAACTGAATGCTACATTGGTTTGGATACGTCTATATACAAAATGCAGCAGAATATCGTCTGGGATATAAAGCCCTACAAATTTATAATTACCTTAACAACTAGCTGTCTGCCTATGCGGGGTTGTGCAAAGGTGGTGGATGTTTCCAAATGGCACGCGAAAAGGTATAATAATAACTCTTGCTAAGCCTTTTAACGACCGCTAAATGGCTGCTAGCTATTTTATACCTCGAACGCTTTGCAACAGTCTATCTACTTCATGGCGTTTAATCACTTTTTAAACCGACAAAAACAATCCTTTCATTTTCAAAGTAGGTACGAGTTTCAGCATCAATTTCTTGGACTAGTCCCAATATCATTGCGAAACGTCCAGACGTTTCACTAGTGCCAAGTCCGGCAGCCGCTTCCCGCCTCATAGTCTACCTAACTACCTGAGTAGTCGTCCATGTCCTCAAGTCGAGTCGCTGGATTAAGTAGCAGTCCGTCAAGTATCATCATGTTGTACCTCCCGCTCTCATTGTCCTTGATTGGGACTGCCTCTGGCATATTAGCGAGCCTGGCGGTAAAGCCATGACAGCGCGACACCCCGAGGACTCTGGCCGCTTTAATAGCCTTGATGATGTCCTTGCTCAGTCCACCAACCTCAGTGGTAAAGGTACTCCAGAACAAGCTTGTCAGTGCATCGTAGTCACCGTATCTGATGTAGCCGTTCCTCAAGTGTATCTTGCTCATCAGGGATTGCAGTGAGTCGAGGTTTGTGCCGAACGGGAGAATCCCCGCCTCTGCCCAGTCGATGACGCCGACCAAATGGCAGGAGGACTCTTCCACGATGAGGTTGGCTTCGTAGAAGTCTCCATGTGTCAGCACCATGGGGAGACCCATGATGGCGGGCAAGGATGCCAACGTGGCGCGGATTATTGGGTGAAACCGCTCGGGCAGGGCGGCGAGCAGGCTTTGCATGTCCATCTTGAAGAGGTCCTTCCGGGCCACGCACCATTTTTGCATTTACACGCACCTCCACCCCGATATCGGTGCGCATGGACCTTTCTATGGCGCACGCACCCAAACGAACATGGGCTTTAATGCAGGCGGGCGGACAGGCGCGCTCAATTAACGAAAGGGAAGTAGATAAAGGTTATTGCCACGAGCAATTTATTAATAAAGGATCAAAAACGCGGTGTTGAACTGCTGAGGTACATAGGAAAAATCTAGGGGCACGACGTTGAGGCCGTCTATCTAGGGCTACGGAAGGGTCTAGGGACTCGCAAAGGGATCAAAAAACTCCTCCGGAGACGGCGCAGGCGCTGGAGACCGTGCAGATACCTCCCTGGCCGGCGTTGAGGCCGGCGTTGAGGGTAGGGAGGTGCCGAGGGTGATCACCGGACCCTCGTTAGCTGTAACAAGGGGACAATGTCGGCTTGGAAGAAAGTATATTACTTTAGGGAAGCTAATAATCTTTCAGGGCTTTAAAAGATGCTTAAGGAGCCAAAATCTGCTAAGGGAAACGAGGAGAAGGAAGGGAATAAATAGAGGGACTCTGTGGTCCGTGCGGTGCTTAAATGTCCGGGGAACCTTCTCCGGCCCTGGCCTCACTGGTCGCCTTACTTTCGAGTTGGGCACCAATTCCCCGCGGGGGATCGGGCTAATCCTCGTTTACGTGACCGCCTCCGTATAACACTATCCTCTTTTCCTTTGGGCTCGCCCCGAAACCTTTATGCTTTGGAATTTCGCGGTTTGGTAGGGTGTTTGTTATGGAAGGCTTTAATTTCTGCTTTGGCTTTTTCGCCGTCGAAATGCTTTTAAAATTCTTAGGTCCAGTTTTTTTTAACGGGGTAACCTTCCCATTTTACGAGGTATTTAATTTTGTTTTATACTTTTATAAAGTTTATAATTTTCTCGATTATATATTTTCCTTCGATAGGAGGAGGGTTACGTAAAATTTGGTTAAGGTTAGGCCGGGCTTAAATACTAACGCGATAAAGCTCGATAAGAAACACGTGGAAGGAATTATGGATTTTTTAAAATGTAAGGAAAGCAAGCCGTACGGCCGTGGGGGAGATTACTTTAATAACCTGAAAAGGGCTAAGCATTTTGGAATTGAGCTTTTTAGCAAAGCGTTAGGTTTTAACGTAACGGGCGTTAAATATAACGAGTTGTTTTTCGGTAAGGATTAAAAGGGGGCTTTTTTTTTGTTTACTTAGTGTTTTATTTGTTCCCGGGCTTTATTAAAACATTTTCGGGCTTTTTAGTGCATTTGAATTATTTAATAAACGTAAAGCTTACTGGTTAAGTTATATATTTAGCTAGGAAAAAAGGGGTTATTTAAAGCTAAATAATAGCCGTAATTAGCCAAAAAAGAAATAACGGAGGTATTTGCCGAAGCAGTATTATTATAAGCAAATTCCGTTATAAAAAAAGGTCGACCTAATTGGTTATATTATAATTAATAAAAAACGGAAATAAGCTTTTAAGTTTTAATTAAGCCGTTTAATTTAGTTATCCGTTTAAAAGTAAAAAGCGGTGTTTATGCGCGACTTTATCCTTACCAAACGGAAAAAATCTTTTTATAAATGCGCTGTAAACCTGGAATTTTTATTAAAAATAATATCCAAAGGTATACCATATAATCGCTAGTATTTTTTTGGCGAAAATGCGGATAAAATTATCCGTTTTCTTTTTTTTGTTTTAAGCGGCACAAAATGTCCCATTTTAATAAATGGGTTTATTATTACCCAAATGGAATTATAACCGTTAAATAAAAGCAAATCGGTAATAAAGTTTATAATAACGGTTTTCCAAGGTTAGTAATATAATTTTATAAGCTGGAAAGGTTCGAAAAAGGCATGCTTTAAAGCTTTACTTTTTTAGCATTTTAAACAGCTTCGAACGTATTTTTTAATTGCCTTTTCGATACCGGGTTATTAAAAATAGCGTGTAATTAGCTCGAAAGTTTTGTTTATTTTTATATATCCGGCGATTTTAATATTATATTCGGATTTAAGGATTTTTTTTTACAAAGCCGGGGTTAGCACTTATAATTTGTTTTTATAGTAAAAAAGTTTATTTTTACCTTTTTTTTTTCTTAAAAGTTCGGAAGCGTTTTTAGTATTCGGGATTTTAAAGTTTAAATTTTTTAATTTTATTCGTAAAGGTTAACGTTTATTTAAACGTTAGGATATTGCACAATTTAGCTAAGAATAAAAGGAAAAAAAACCCGTTATATTTAAATTTAGCGGGATTTTTTGAATTTTTGTTTTTAAAAAGTGTTTTTTTTTGCAAAATCGTTATAATCGGCTAATTTTCACTTTCTTTTTTTTTTTAAATCGGTATTACGGAAGTTTTAATAGTATATCGGCCTTTTCGTTTTGTTTTCCTAACCGGTAATTAATTATAAACTAATAGTTTGCTAATTATTAAGCTTATCGGGTTTATTTTTTATTAAAAACTTTGGCTGTAATAAAATAGGCTAGGTTTTAGTAATTCGTAAAAACCTTTATTCGGTGTTAAGCATTTTTAAAATAATACTTTCATTTTGCGAAATTGTTTACGATAGTTAATAGTTTTTATTATAAATTTTATAATTAATTTCGGCTGAAATTATTTTGCGCGAGTGGAAAGTAACGAGATATAACTTTTCGTTATTAAAGTTTCGTTAAAATAGGATAGCCCCGATAGCGAAATTAAAGGAGTTCGTTTTTATAATAGCTGGGATTGCTAAATCGAAATGGTATAAAATCGAGGGTAACGTAAACGCTATTTTAAAGGTGTTAAAAGCTGTTTATATATCCGGGGTTTAAATTTATCGGTTTTTAAGTAATGCATTAGCTATTATTAAAGGTTTTACAATTTTGGAAAACCTTTTAATAAACCTTTTGTAAAAGTTCGCGAAGTTTACGAAAAATTAACAATTTTTAAGGAATTTAGGCTTTTTTTATTAAAATACGGTGTTAATTTTGCTTTATGCTATAACGATACCGTTTTAACCGATAATATGGCTAAAAAACTCGACTTTTTGCATATTTTAATTGCATTTGCAGGGGGCTATTATTAAGTTTACTAGGTAAATCGTCGAAGGACTTTTTTTATAAGGTTGTTATATTTTTCCTCGGTTTCGGCGTAAATAAAAAGGTTATCGAGGTATATTAAAAGTTTCGAATTAATAAGGTTTATAAAAATGTAGTTTATTAAGCTTTGGAACGTTGTCGGGGCGTTAATTAATCTTATAAGTATAACGGTGTATTCGAAAAAGCCGTATTTGCAACGGAAAGCTATAAGTTATTTATAGCCTTTTTTTATTCTAATTAAGTTA
Source organism: Gaeumannomyces sp. JS-464 (assembly GCA_002197995.1). Lineage (NCBI taxonomy): Eukaryota > Fungi > Ascomycota > Sordariomycetes > Magnaporthales > Magnaporthaceae > Gaeumannomyces > Gaeumannomyces sp. JS-464. The sequence goes on along the minus strand of NGZR01000001.1, from coordinate 3,574,034 downwards.
AACCTTATTTTAAGGTTTATTTTAGTTATTTATTTAGCTTTTCAGAGTTTATTTTGGAGTTTAATAATAAATGGGATAAGGTATCGGACGGGGATTATTTTAAAATTTAGGTTTTTATAATCGATAACCGGACGAAAAGGATTAAAAAGGTTTTTCTTATTTGCGAATAGTAAGAAAAAGCTAACGGCCGAGGTGGAGCGTCGGATTTTTCCTACTTCGAGGTTTTTTTAAAGCCAAAATTTAAAAATATTAAGCTTTCGTTAACTTATATTGTAAAAAGGGCTTTATATAGGTTTAGCTTTTTTTTTTAATTTTATAGTATAATTTTATAGCTGGTAGTCGGGCAAACGCATAGCGGTTTTATCCGATATAATCGGGAAAAACTCCCGAAATTTTTTAAAAACGGTCGTAAAACTATTAGCGACTTTTAATTTAATAAAGTCGGGGTTAATCTTTTTAATCGCAGCGATTATAATCGGCTTAACGGTTTGGAAGTCCGAAAGGTCGCGAAAGTTTGTAATGCTTAGCCCTAAAGTTACGGCATTTTTTGCACGCGTCGGTGCCGAAATGTATTTTGTTAAAATCGTTTCAAAGGTTTTGGGGTTGGTGGATTTATAGCTACCAATAAAGTAAAATTATATTACAGTTGGGATTTAAATTACTAATTTTAAAAGCGATTTAAAATCGGTAATTTTAATAACGAAAGGTTATATTAAAAAGGTATTAATGTCCGCCCGATTTTATAAAGGTTTTATCGTAAACCGTTATAAGCCGGGGAATTTTCCCCGGCTTATGTGTTAAGTTTTTTGCGATTTTATAGGAAACGATAATAATATCGCTTTTTATATCTAATAATACCCGTATTTAGGTTTTTTAAGTGCTTTTTGCTTTAAAGTGCATTGTAACGATAAGGTAACGGGTGCCGGATCGAAAGGGTTTGGTATTTAAAGCCGTTATTTTAGCTAGTTAACAATCCAAGTCGGATTTCGAAAGCTTTTCGAAGGTTTTATCGAAAATAAGGTTATCGTTAGTGGTAATAGCGGCGATTTTAGCTTTTTTAAAGTTTAGCTTCGGGGGGTCGCTAAAAGCGACCCTTTTATTGCTAGCCACTTTTGCTAAAAGTAGCGGACGTTTTTTACCGTCGACGTTCTTTTTTGCGAAGCATTTTAAAGTGTGGTAGTTTTTTTTGCCACATTTTTAGCATACCGCTTTTGCTTATTTTTTTTGGTCCACATTTTTTTAATCGACGCTTTTTAATATTTGCTTAACAAAAGGCTAAATATGGTTTTTTTTATCGCCGGCTGCGGCTTTTTTAGCTGCCGGTTTTAAAAATTAGTTTAAGTTATTAGCTTTTTTAAAGCTATTATTACGAGGACGGCCCGCGTTCGAACGTTTTTATATCGAAGCGGGCTTTTTTTTCCCGCTTACGATTTTAACCTTAAGTTTTAAAGCATAACCTTATAGATTTTTCCTATTTGCTAAATAGCAGTTAAAATTTTTTCGTTCGTATCGGGAAGGCTTTTTCGTCGCGAATATATAAAGCGAGTAATTTCTTTCGGCAAAGTGTTAAAAATGTGTTTTCGAAAAGTAATACCGGATTATTACACGGCCTCGTTAAGGTTAAAAAGCTCGGTAATGTATTACATTATATTACTTTTATATTTAAGCTTTCGCATTTTTCGTGCGTTGCGGTAATATTCGGTAGCATTTTTTAAAACGCTTTTAAAACGCGGACGAATAAGCCCGCTAATTGTTTTTCAATTTTATTTTTTATATGGACCTTATACGTTAGTAATGCCAAACTTGGGCATTTTCGGTAAAAAGGGATCCGATTTAGTTAATTTTTATAATGTCGTTCGGAAAGCTGTCCGCGTATGTTTTTATATAAGCGGTAACGCGAAACCACCAAAGCCTAAATTTCGCTAAGTTTTTTTCCTTCGTATTTTTTAAACTTATTAAGCTAAACTAGGTTAATAATAACGGTTAAAGCAGCGGGTTAATTAAAACCGCGTTGGAATTTTCGGATAATTTCCCGAAGTTTGGAATTTTTAAATCGTTTGGACTTTTTTTAGTAGTCCTTTCAGTCGTTTCGATCGCGATCGTTTTCGTTAAAAAACGATTCGGAAAAATCCGATGGGTTTTTTAAAACCGCGATATAATTGGGAGGTTTGTTAAGTGGTTTTTAAAAAGGGATACCAAATAGTTTTTATTTATAGCAACTTGTACCGGTACAAATCCTTAAGGTGAAAAAGCTTTTTAATTTATATATTTTAAAAAGCTATTTATCTTTTAAGTACAAAGAGGAGGCTCGTTGTGCGAACCTCGTCGGATATATGTATCCCGTGCCGAAGGCCGCGGCGTACGGTCGTACGAAGCAATTCCCGGTATCGGGATTTAACTTGCGACTTGCACAACCTTCGTGCATAACGGCATAGCCGGTAGTTTCCGCGTTAAAGCCTTCGTGCTGGGGAAACGTTATTTCCCGTTACGGTGCCCCAAATTATAAATTTACCGCATTCGTTAATAGCTTTATGCGACTTTTGCTTACCTTTCCAATATTAGCAATTTTTCTTTCGGGTCGCATTTCCCCTTTTTTAAATATTAGTTAAAATAAATTAAGTTATCTTTTAATAAGGTAACTTAAAATGGTTATGCGAAATGGGTAAAATAACGGGGATATGTGCTAAAAGGTATATTATATAAAGCAAACTAACTTTAAACTCCGTTATAAACGCTAAAAAAATATCTTTTTGTGTAATTCGGCGTATATATGTGTATATATCGCACAAAAGCGGCGTAAAGGTGTTAGGATAAAAAAGGTTGCTTATTCGGCGATGGCGGTTAGTTTATATAAAAAGGATAAAGCTATTAAGTTATAAATAGCTTCGTGCGAAAGTAGTTGCGTAAAATGGTTTTTCCTTCCTTTTTTTGCAAAGCCGTACGGAAAAACCCACTTTTGCAAACGTTAAAACGCTTTTCTTTTCCTTTTGCTTTTTTTTTCCTGTATAATAATAACGCACTTTCCATTATAACTTTAACTTCGCCCATTTTTTTTAATCGTGCGACTTTTAACCTTTCCTTTTTTTTAGCGTTTAATTATAATCGGTTATCGCGTTTCGCACGTCGACGTTTCGCGCGCGCGCTTGTTTTTTTTCTCTTTTTTTACGCTTTTAATCGCTTTTTTAAATCGCACGATATTTTTTATGCCCGCTATTTAACTTAACGCTTCGACGCCCGCCGTTTACACTTTTTTAAATGCAATTAGCATTTGTATTAATAGTAAAAGTGCGATTTAGTTGCGTTTTTCCACCGGCTCGTTTAATAATCGTTAATTTATTACAACTTTCGCTATTAACGTACGTATTACTTTCCTTAGCTTTTTTTTTTCGTACGAAATTAACTTTTTTTTTTTTTTTTTAATTCGAAAAACGTTAGCTCGCCGTTTTACCGTTATACGATATCGAAATTCGGATAAACGTTGCCAATTCGAATATAACGTTTAACGAGCGTATTACACTTTTAATAGCCAAAATCGTACGGCGTAAGTTGTACTTTCGCGCGGTTTTAATCCATTCGCGCGGAACTCCAATTCGCCGCTATCCTTAAAAGTGCGGCAATTTTAGCGCCATTTCGCGCTTTTTTCGTTACGTGCGAATCCGTAGCTTTTAAAACGGAGCTTACTTACGTTATATTTAGCAATCGCACGGTTGAAATTACGGATATGCTTATGCTAAATTAGCGTTTTTAAACTTATTCGTTAAAAGCTTAAACCGAGGTAATAAATCTAATAGTGGTAATAACGGTAATAGTGCGGTTAATTTTAAGGGTTATATAATGCCGTTATTAAAGTAATTGCCTCGTTTTAACTCGGTTAGCTTTAGTTTAAATCGTAAAGTTATTTTAATTAAAAATTAATTGTATAAAGTAATTTTTATCTTTTGTTTAAAAAAGGGGTATATTATTTCGTACGGTGTTTTTACTAAATCTTTTTCTTTTTTTTTAAAAACAAGGGTTAGTAATAACTAAGGTTTTATATAAAGCTAAATAACTAAAAAAAACTTTTTTTTTTAATTTTACTTTTTTCCTTTTTTATTTCGTTTAATATATGTTTTAACTTTAATAATCGCACGATTTGTCGAAATTAAAGTTAATAAAGCGTTATTTGGGTCCTTTTTCGTTAAAGCATTAATTGGGTTATTTCGTTCGTCGATTTAACGAATTTTGGAAATATCCCGCTTTTCGTACAATTTTTAAAGTAATATAATATTAATTATTAGTTTTTTTCCGTTGTACTTTTTAATTTAACTAAACACTTATAGTTATAATAATTTTAAATTTATACAAATAATAGTTAAGATTTATACGGCGTTTAAAACAAATGTAATTTGTTTTAGCGTCGTATTTAATGCGAACTTATTATTAAAACCAATTGTTATTTCGTATAATTCGCTAATTAAAACGTTTCGTATAACTCGTTTACATTTGGTTAAAAACCAATGCAAAATATTTCTTTATAAAAAGAAAATTGTTTTTGTATAATTTATTTCTTTTATTAAAACGATTAAAAATTTAAATTATAATATTAGGTTTTTATTATTAGCGAATAATCCGTCCGTAAAAATAAATAGCTTCGTATAACCGAAATTTAAAAGTAAATAAGTAAGTTTACAGTATGCGTTATTTATTTGCTATTAAAGTCGTTTATTTAAATTAGCAATATTGTTTTTGCTTAAAATACTTACTTAACTAGCAATTAAAAGGTTATACGCTACTTTTAATTAGCAAATGGTTGCTATATATACGCTTTATACGCGTTATATAACGTATTATTATGCTACGTTTAAAGCGTTTAAATTAACCAATTAAAATTATACGAGTTATCCCTTTTGCTTAATAGTAATATTTTCTTTTTAAAATTGAATTTTGCATTCGTTAAACTTTAAAAGGTTATCGTGCGAAAAAAAGGATTTTAGCTTTGTTTAAAACTTAACTTCGTGCAATTTTTTTTCCTCCATTTATAAAAAAGCCGGTATTGCAAAACTAAGCGTATTATTTATTTATATGCTTATAATCCCGAATTTATGCGGTTTTATCGTTATAAAAAAAAGATAAAAGTTATACGATAATATTATTATTTTTAAAGCTTTACAATAATAACGTGGTTTACCACCGAGTGGGCCAAACCACCGAGTAGGCCAAAACACGCGACCACGCGACACTTTTTCTTTCGCGACCAATTCCTTTACCTATAATAATGTTAATGGAAAACGACGAAAGCCGGGTAATACTTGCCTTTTAAGCTTTGCAATTTAACTTAAAACTAAACGTGCGGGAAGCTGCAAAAATCTATTCGGTCGCGAAATCGACTTTAACGCGTCGAAAGCGTGGCCGACCTGCTCGACGCGATAACGCGCTTAACTTTCGAAAGTTAACGGAATGCGAAAAAAAGGCGCTTGTTAAATACATATTTAAGCTGAATTCCCGCGCATTTCCTCCCCGGCCTTTTAGTGTTAAAAATATGGCCAATCGACTGCTCGCCGAACGTAACGCGGCTACCGTCGGGACCAACTGGGTCGCGAGGTTTATTAAGCGCCGCGCAAAGCTCGGTACGCGTTGGATTCGAAAGTACGATTATTAAAAAGCTAAATGCGAAAATCCTAAGCTCGTTTTTGCGTGGTTCGACTTTATGCGGAATACTATCGACAAATATAGCATTTAAAATAACGATATTTACAATTTCGACGAAACCGGCTTTTTTATAGGCATAATCGCGGCCGTTATAATTATTACAACATCGAAAGGCCGTGGTAAAGCAAAGCTGGTTTAGCTTGGCAACCGGGAATGGGCTATAATTATCCAAAAGGTTAATTATTACGGCTAAACGATTTTTCCTTTTATTATTATTAAAAGGTAATACCGCTTGGCTAATTAATACTCGGAAACCGACCTTTTACGCGATTAAGTTATTATAACAAATTTTAACGGGTGGATTACGAACGAGCTCGGTTTAAAATGGATTTAGCATTTCGATAAACATATTACAGCTCGTTCCACAAGGTTTTATCGTTTATTAGTGCTAAACGGTTACGAAAGCCACCATTCGACAAATTTCGAGCTTTATTGCTAAAAATATAATATTATTACGCTTTGCATGCCTTTGCATTCGTTTTACTTCTTTTAGCCGCTTAACGTTAAATGCTTTAACCCGTTGAAAAAAGCGTACGGTTAACAAATCGAAAACTTAATAAAGTTACACGTTAACCACGTAATTAAAGTCGAATTTTTTTCGGCTTTTAAAACGGCATTTTTTAACTTTATAACCGAAAAAAACATTCGAAAAAGCTTTTAAAAGGCTAGCTTTGCTTTTTTTAATTCGAAATCGGTTTTAAAAAAGCTGGATGTAAAATTACAAATTTCAACTTTTTTAATAACGTGGTTTATTAGTAAGTAACGCATATTAGCGAATGACGCACCCACACCCGACCTCCGGTTAATCGACGCGCATGCTAACCTAACAACGCTAGGAATCCATTTAAACTACTTAAAATTGTATATATCGGACATTTTTACTTTTTCCTAACAAATGCGTGCATTATGTCCGGTTTTACCGCAAGTGCTATATTACCGACGAGTTATCGTCGCCCTTTTTTTTAAACCTTTATAATCGCGCATTTTTGCTATAATTGCCCATTTAGCTTTTACTAGTTTAAAACATTTCGTATTTTATCGATGGTAAATAACCTTTTAAATCGAACACGTGTTTTTTTGGCCTTCCGGCGTTTGCTAAGTGCTTCGTTCGCCTTTTTAAACGTAAACATTTCGGTTCGGAAAAGGGCCATTTTATGCATTATCGCTTTCGTTTTTTTTGCGATTTAGTTTATAGCCGTTAATATAAATGTCGGAAAACTGCTTTAATAATTAATAATCCGAGTTTTAATATGTTCGAATTGCGAAATTGCTTTTTTAACCGTCCGCGGCGTTTTGGAGGTCCAAAGTTCGGGGTTGTTTAAAAGCGTTTTCGGGGGAATTAAAGTTCGTAGCTTTATATCCAGCTTTTTTAAAACCGAATTTAAATTAAAAAAAGCAAAGCTAGCCTTTCGGAAGCCTTTTTAAATATTTCTTTCGGTTATAAAGTTAAAAAATGCCGCTTTAAACGCCGAAAGGAATTCGATTTTAATTACGTGGTTAACGTATAACCTTATTAAATTTTCGATTTATTAACCGTACGCCCGTTTTATTAGGCCGAAATACCCGACGTTAAGCGGTTAAAAAAAGTAAAACGAATGCGGAAGCATGCAAAGCGTAATAATATTGTGTTTTTAGCAATAAAGTTCGAAATCCGTCAAATGGTGGCTTTCATGGCCGTTTAGCATTAATAAACGATGGGATTTCGTAAAACGAGCTGTAATGTGTTTATCGAAATGCTAAATCCATTTTAAGCCGAGCTCGTTCGTAGTTTACCCGTTAGCGCTCGTTGCGATAACTTAATTACGTAAAAGGTCGGTTTTCGAATACCAATTGGCCAAATAGTACTACCTTTTAACGATAATAAAAGGAAAAACCGCTTAACCGCAATAGTTAACCTTTTGGATAATTGTGGCCCATTTCCGGTTGTTAAGCTGGATTAGCTTTGCTTTACTACGGCTTTCCGATATTGTAATAATTATAACGGCGGCGATTATGCTTATAAAAAAGCCGGTTTCGTCGAAGTTATAAATGTCGTTATTTTAAATGCTATATTTGGCTATAGTATTTCGCATAAAGTCGAATTACGCAAAAACGAACTTGGGATTTTCGCATTTGGCCTTTTGGTAGTCGTACTTTCGAATTTAGCGCGTGCCGAGCTTTGCGCGGCGTTTAACGGATTTGTCGACCTAGCATTTGCTAACGGTGCCCGCGTCGCGTTCGGCGAGCAGTCGGTTAGCTATAGCTTTAATACCAAAAGGCCGGGGAGGAAATGCGCGAAAATCCAGCTCGAGTATGTATTTAATAAGCGCTTCCTTTTCGGATTCCGTTAATTTCCGTAATTTAGGCATGCAATCGCGTTAAAAAGGTTAGCCAGCGCGTCGACGACGTAACGTGGCTTTAAAAACGTCGTAAATTTTAACGGCCGAACGCATGTTTAATTGCGCGTTAAATTGCATTGCTTGTATAGCAAAAACAATTTTAGCTTTGTTAAATGTGGATGTTATTTGTGGTTGTTAAGCAATTAAGGTTGGAAATGGGAAACGCGAATCGCGATAGAAAACGCGTTATTCGCTAATATGCGTTACTTATTAATAAACTACGTTAACGCTTTTAAATAACCCCGAACTTTGGACTTTTAAAACGCTTAAAATAGTTAAAAAAGCAATTTCGCAATCCGAATATATTAAAACTCGGATTTTTAATTACTAAAACAGCTTTTCGACTTTCATTTATATAGCTGTAAATTAAATTGCAAAAAAAGCGAAAGCGATAATACATAAGGTGGCCTTTTTTTAAACCGAAATGTTTACGTTTAAAAAGGCGAACGAAGCATTAAGCAAACGCCGGAAAGCTAAAAAAACACGCGTTCAACTAAAAAGGTTATTTACTATTAAAAAGGTACAAAATGTTTTAAACTAAAAAAAGCTAAATGGATAGCTATAGTAAGAAATGCGCGATTATAAGGGTCCGAAAAAAAGGGCAACGACGACTCGTTAGCGATATGGCACTTGCGGTAAAACCGGACATAATGCGCGCATTTGTTAAAAGGAAGTAAAAACGTTCGATGTATACAATTTTAAATAGTTTAAATGCATTTTTAGCGTTATTAGGTTGGCATGCGCGTCGATTAATTAAAAGTTGGAATGGCGTGGCCCATTCGGTGGTTTGGCCCATTCGGTGGTAAACCACGTTACGTATAATATGTTTTCTACTAATAGGTTTTAAATTTTGCTATTTCGTATAATAATTTTTAAATTTATAAAAGAAAGTTTTCGAAATACTTTCCGCGAATTTCCTTAAGTAATTGTGCGATAATTATCCGGGCCAATTTATTTTTAAATTAAATATAAGTTTAAATAATATTTTTAGCTTTGCCCGATATTTCGTACGTTAAAATTAAAGTTAGTTTTAATGCGAGAATAAAACGTTAGCTTATTTTTTAAATTGTTAAAGCTTAAATAAGCAGCTTTTTTTCGCGATCGTTATAACTTTATACGACCATTTTTAACTTTTCGTATAAGTAATTTATTATTTTGCCTTTTATTTTCCGTACGAACTTTATATCCTAAATTTTAATAAGTTAATATAAAGCCGGGTTGTATTAAATAATGCAAATTGTGCTTCGTGCGATTAAATTATCGATTTTCGTAGCGTTTGCTTTTTCGAAAAGCTTTTTTAATATAGTAATTTTGCTATCCGCACAAAGTAATAAAGCTAACTTTTAATCGCTTTTTTTAGCTGTTAAAAATGCCTTTACGTTATAATTAAAGGTTTGCTTTTAAAGTAAAGCACTTCGGGGGTAAAAAGGATAGTATTTTTAATTTGGTTAATAAGGGAACACGTAACTTAAAAGGACAATTTAATTGCTTGCCTTAAGGGATGCTTAAAAGCTAACTTAAGTTAATTAATGCCGAAATTTTAGTTAAAGCTACTTAAAACAATAGGAAATCCATCCTTTATATATACGCCGCTTTTTACTTTATGCTGGGTTAAATTTATAGTTTTTTTAAAATTTATAAATCCTTTTTGGATTTGTTATTTTATTACAAATCCATAAATCCTTTTTAAATTTATTACTTTATTACAAATTTACAAATCCTTTTTGGTTTACGTAACTCCACGTAACCGGGGCGGGGCGAAAGCACCATTTCGAAGCTTTCTTTTACTTTGCTATCCTAAAAGCTTGCATATTAATCGTAACATTAGGCCCCCCTTTTTAAGCCAAATCCTTTTAGCCACGTTTTATCGCCCCGCCTTTTGTTAATGGTAAATACTTTCCTTTTTTACCATTTCCTATCCCTTTTTACTTTAATAAAATGTTCGGTTAAATGCGAAAACGCCTTTTCGCAAAGAAAACCGTTAATCGCAAAAAGCTTTTAGCGGCTATTTTTTTTTAACTATTACGAAATGCTTTCCTATTCGTATTATTACAACGTTTTAAAGCGTAAAAAGTGCGACGCTTTTTTTTAAAACTCCTTTCGGTGCGTAAAATGTTTTCGGATTAATCGCTTAAAGTGCGATATCCTAAAGCCTTTTTTTTTCAAATTTCGGGACATCGTTATTTAACATTCCAAGTTTAAAGCTAAATTGGAAAAGGCGGAGGAAAAAGTTCTCCGCTTTTAAAAATAAAAACGAATATGGTTAGAAAAGATAATGCGCGCGGTGCGTCGCGGTATTAACTCGGTGGAAAAATTAAAGCGTATCGAGCGAAAAAAGGCCGACTAAGCGGTTCGCTAAACTGCTTCGTACTTCGAGCCTTTTATAGCTCCTTCCGTTCTTTTCGATTAGCAAATGCTTAAAGTTAATCCTAACCTGGATTTGTTTGCCTTTTTTAATTAAAGTAAATTATAACTCCTTTTAACAACTTTTTTAGGTTTTATAGCGCATTGGGCGTAGCTTTAGTTTCGCTACCGAAGTTTCGGGTTTAAATCCCGGCACGATCGTAAAGGTTAACGAGTTTTCGGGCTTGCCCCGAAGCTTATTAAACCTTTACTTTCTCTTTTTTTTTTTGCTAACCGTTCGGTGCAAACTCCTTTGCCCTATTTAGTTTTAGTAAATATACCCTTTTTTTAACCTAATGGTATAATGGTAACACTTTTTACCCTTTGGCTAAAGGTTTTAGGTTTAATTCCTAACTAAGCTAAGGTTTTTTTTATTACGACCGTTTATACGCACGAAGCACGGCCGGCGTATGTATAAACGGCTGCGGTAAGCGGCCCGCCTTTTTGCTTTTATTAACCTTCGTTTAGGATTTTTTACCGATACTTTTGTAAAACTTCCTAACAGTTTTTAAAGTTAATTTCTTTTTTTTACGTATTTTTTTCGTAGTTATACTTTTTCCATTTAATTAAGTCCTTTTTAAGCCTATGTTTTAGCTTATAATTTAGGATTTTTTCGATTTCGTACTTTTATTTTAAGTTAATTTTTATTAATTCGTCGCTTTTAAAGCCCGGTAGCGCTAATTCGAATAAGGAAATATAAAAAACCGGGTAGGATTTTATAGTTAATAGTAGTTGGAATTTATAATTTACGTTTAAAACCTTTTTTAATACTTTAAACGGTTCTAATTTTTTATAGTTTAGCTTATCGCTTAATCGTTTTGTTTTAATATTTCGTCGAATAAAATAAACGCTATTTTTTTCCTTAAAAGTCGGTTTTTCGATCCTTTTTTTTATTTATTTAAGTAGTTATGCGGTGCCGCAATTTTTTTAGCTTTGCTTAAAAGTGTTTATGTAGTTTAATAAACTCCGTTATTTGTATTTCCGCTATTAAGGCATATTTTTTTACCTTAGGTTTTTTATACGTTATAAGCGTAAACTTATAATTCGCATAAAACGGTGTAATTTTTATGCTTTTATAAATTAAACTGTTATAAGCGAACTAAGCTATAAGAAATAATTATACCTAATCGTTTTATTTATAATTAACGTAATAACGTAAATATTACTTTATGGTTTAATTCGTTCGCTTTGTTTATCCATTTATTTAAAGGTAATAAGTTATAAATAAAGAGTGCTTTGCTTTTAACTTACTTATAAGCCTTTTCCAAAACTTGCTTATAAATAGTTTGTTTTTATCCGTAATTAGCCGGTTCGGCGTACCGTATTTCGCTATTACATACCTAATAAAAACGTACGTTAGCTTCGTAGCGTTGCTATTTTCCTTATATGGTAAAAATAAGGCGTGTTTGGTAAACTTATCCACTATTACTAATATATTATCGTACTTTATTTTAATTAACGGTTTTTTGGATTAGGGAAGTTTAATAACGAAATTTATAGTAACTTTTTGCTATGCTTCGTTCGGCGCTGGCAAAAGTTGCAATAACCCGTACGATTTGTACCTATTAACTTTGTTTTTAGCATAACTTTCGCAATTTTTTATTACGTCCTATATTTCGGCTTAGGTTTTTATAAACCCGTGGTATTATTATAACCGTTTCCACGTTTTTTACGCTTTAATAACCGTATATTAACTAGTTATAAATTTGTTAAAAATTTTTTAAAGTCCAAACTTTTCTTTATTAAACCGTTTTAGCGAGAATCCTTTATGCCGGAATTAAAAACCCGTTTGGTTTTTTTGCTAGGATTATTCGTATTTCCTTAGGTATTGCAACCTAATAGTTCGGTCGTTGGCTTAAAGCGTTCGCCCGGCCGTTTTTTAATCTTTTTTAATACTTAATCCGGATGTTATAATTTTGCAAAAACTCGTTTTAACGAATTTACCGCTTATTTAGGTTTTTACTTATAGTAAAATGCGTTAGGTTTTTATGGTTTATATATATTACGGCTTAATGTTTTGCTTTATAAAAGTATGGTCGCCACTTTTTAAATGCTCGGATTATCGTTAAAAGTTCTTTATCGTAAATTGGGTAATTTAATTTAAATCCATTTAATTTTTTGCGAAAAAAACGCGCAAAGGTGCAACCGTTTTTAGTCGTTTCGTTATCCGAGTTAACCGCCGATTGCGTAATTTAACGCGTTGGTTTTAACTTTAAAAGGTTTTTTTAAGTCCGGAAATGCTAATACCGGTTTTTTTAACACGGCGTTTTGTAATTATTTAAAAGCTTTTTATTTTTGCCTTTCCTAATAAAACTAATGGTTATTTTTGGTAAAATTTGTAAATAGTATAGCGATTTTGCTATAATTACGCATAAATAGTTTATAAAAGTTTAAAAATTTTAAAAACTTTCGTACTTTCGTAACGTTTTTAAATATAAGCCATTTTTTAACTTTTTTAAGCTTTTTAAGGTTTATGCAAATTTTATCCAAATGTAATTACGAATTTTAAAAAAGCGACTTTTTGCGAATGCCATTCGCACTTTTTTAATTTAACGAAAAGCTTTGCGTTTAGTAACTTTTAAAGTATTTTATATACGTGCTTATTATATTTTTTTATCGTTTACGAAAAAATTAAAATATCGTCCAAATACGCGAGGACGAAAACGTTAAAGTATTTGCGCAATATATGGTTAATTATCCTTTAAAACGTAGCTAATACGTTAGTAAACCCGAAGGTTATTACTAAGGATTTATAGCATTTAAACTTAGTTTTAAAAGCCGTAAGCCATTTTTAACCTTCCTTAATTTGTATTAAATTGTAAACTTTTCGTAAGTTTAAAGCCGTAAAATATTAAGTTTTGCCGAGCTAATCGCGCAATTCGTTAATAAAAAGCATAAAATACTAATCTTTAATAATAGCTTCGTTTAACGGTTAATAATCGATGTATATTCGTTTCGTCCCGTTTTTTTTTCTTTTTTATAAAATCCTATGTTTTATTAAAAAATCGAAAGGTTTAATATGTCCTTTTCGTAGGTTTTTTTTAGCTGTTTTTTTAACACCTCCTATTATTAAAAGCTAAGCTAATATAGCTTTTAGTATTTAAATTGCGTATTTGGTTTAAATTTAATTTTAAAATTAAACGGTTTATATTTAAAAAACACCGTTTTTAGGTTTTTTTTAAACAATTTTTCGTATTTATAATATTTTTTCAAAATATTTGCGAATCGTTTTTTAGTGTTAATTGGGTTATTTTAATCGCTTTCCGCTTTAAATAATCGCGTATTTATCAATGCTAAATGTAAAAGTGGATTATTAAGTTTTGCCACCGTTATAACCTTTTTTTATTGCTTTTTATATTTACGGTTTAGTGGCCGCCGCGCGCATCACCGCGCGCGCCGCCGCGAGGAGAACGGGGAGTCTTGTCCTTAGGAGCCATAATGCAGGAAGACAAAAGCCGGAGAGGGAACGAGGCGCGGGAAGGCAGGTGTAAAGGCGCGGGCGGCAGGATGCGCGAGAACTGGGAGCAGAGGTGGGAAGAAAGGATTGAAGGTTGTGACAAAAAGATTAAAAGAGGGCGAGAAAGAAAAGGCAGAGACCTTTGGAGGCAGAAGGGGAAGGAACGGTGGAGACCCGCACCCGGAAGGAAATAAAGGCACAACCGGAAGGCACGACACAATTAGCGTCACCTCTGGAAGCGAACAACACAATCACGTCGAGTCACCCGATGTTAACCACGACCCCCGAACCTCACGGAGCAGCCACGCGACCAGGCACCGAGGCGGGACCGAAAAACCTCGGACGCGGAACCAGGCCGCCGCAACCAACCGAACCAACACCACCACTACCAAAATCACCACAAAAAGAGAAGACCCGATACCGGGGCGCTACCCAAGCGCAACATTTATTCCCTACAGTCTTTCCCTTGCGTACTTTCTTATTGTCACCATTGATTACAAGGACGCTTCCGCGATGGAACCTTTAAAAGCAGTCGTAGGAACTAAGCAGACGGCACTACTGTTTAACATAGCAAAGACCGTATACGAAGAGCAGATATGGTTTTTATTCCCAGGCCACCGAGCCGGATGCGGTCCGCACCCGGAGACGAGTTTAAAGGTTTTTACATATATATAAAACAGCAAAGGCACCGAGGTTTTTACAAACATAACGGCAGTATAACTAATAATATTTACGGTTTAAAGTTCGTAATTGGTAAACCGTTTTAATTATTCGTAATTTCCTTTATTAAATTTAACTAATAGTTTAATTTATTTGTAAATTATTTTTTTAAGCTAAAAAATTCCGAAAATAACGTTTTTTTCCTTTATATTTAGCTTGTTTATATAATAATAACGTTTTTCCCATTCCGGGTGCGTAATATTATTAGCTATATTTTTTAATTAATTTATTTTTTATTATAAGCGATAAGTATTTTTTCGACTGTTTTTAATTAATACGGTTAATGTTTCCGCTTTATAGGAATCTTATACCGTTTAACCGTTTATAGCGATATATAATCGCTTTATATTTCGCAATCGATTATTATTTTAACCTATTTTCCCTAATATTTTATCCGAAATATTAATAAGTTATACGGTTAATTTGATTTTGCCATCGCGAAGGTTTTCGTTAATTTTTCCTTTTTTCCATTTCGTACTTTTTGTTTAAATAGCTTTTTTAGTTTTTTAATAAAAGGAACGAATACCGTACGTTTATCCTTTTATTTAGGTTAAACGGGACGTACGTTTGCGTAATCCTTTAATGCTAAGTTTCGCCTTTTATGCCATATGTTTTTTGCATTTCGTAATTTCGCATTTTTTTTAATCGAGTACTTTAATAACGCATAGCATCGAGTACCGTTCGTTAAGTTTAAAAATTGCGGTAAATTTGCTAATCCGGGCTAATTTTTACCGTAATAATTAAAATGCTAAACGGGGCTTAACTTTAGGCTTATTTTTCGACTTTCGCTAAAAAAAGTTATATTTAAGCTTAGGTTGTAAATGGAATTTACACTTTTCGTAAATACATTTTACTTAAAAAAAGTATAAATATTCGGAATGTTTTATATTAACGTTAAAATGGTTTTTAAGTTTTAGCGCAACCTATTTCGGTTTGCTTAAGTTATTAAACTTATAACTAATATATTTAACTTTTTGCTAATCGTTAAATTACGATAAAAGTTAGCCGTTATTTCCGTCCGTTAAAATAAACGTAACATAACGAGCTATTTGGGTGTTTTAAAACCTTAACGTTTTAAAAATACGCCGAAATACCGAAAAGCGTAAAAGCGTACTAATTTTTTTAACTCGTTTGCTTTTTGCGAATTATAAATATAAAGGTTTCGCTATTTAAACTCTTCGCGCGTTTTTAAAACTCGGTTATTTTAAAGGCTTAACCGTTTTTATCCATTTCGGCGTTAGTATTAAAGTTTTTCGATTTTTAAAAAAGGTGTATTTAATTTAAAAGCTCTTTTTAGGCTTTTTT
Source organism: Gaeumannomyces sp. JS-464 (assembly GCA_002197995.1). NCBI lineage: Eukaryota > Fungi > Ascomycota > Sordariomycetes > Magnaporthales > Magnaporthaceae > Gaeumannomyces > Gaeumannomyces sp. JS-464. Next base: position 3,558,083 of record NGZR01000001.1, on the reverse strand, counting down.
TTCCTTCGAACCATTTATTAAAATTACCCTTTTTTAAATTTTACGAAAAGCGGCGTTGTTTTTTCCTTTTAAATTTGTAAACCCGAAAGCGACGCGCTACTTTCCTTTATTATTATATTTAAACTTCGTAACTTTAAATATATAAATGCTTCGTAGTTTTTAAAAGTATTATTTAATAACCTTTTTATCGAATTAATGTATAATGTATAACTCGTTGTAATAGCGTATTTAATTAAACGCTTTTTTAAAGCATAGCTCTTTTCGTATTAGGTTTTTTTACGCTCGCTAAAAGTTCGCTATTTAGCGGTTATTATCCCGCTAAAAGCAATTAGCTTTTATATAACTAATTTAGCCGCATTTAAAACATTTCCCATTTTTCGGGTTTTATTTTTGCTTTTTTTGCTACTTTTATTACTAATAAACGGCTTTTGCACTAAGGTTTATAAAGTTTAAATGCGTTTTATAAACCGTAATAGGTTATTACTTAGCTTTTTTTAATTAACCTTATTATTTTATATTACACTTTTAAAACCATATCCCTTTTTTTATTATCGTTCGTATAATTTATCGCTAATGCGAACCGCGTTTTTAACGTAATCCGTGAAAAACTTTAAGCGGTTTTGCTTTGCAAATTTATCCTTTACTTTTTTACGCAATCCGTTATAAAAATGCAGCATTAACGTAGCGTCGCTTTAGCTAAGCTTAATATTAATTCGTTAAAAGTCCGTTGCGTATTTAGTTGCAAACCTTCGCTATTTAAAAATTAGCAAATCTCTTTCGGCGATTCGGGTTTCGTCGACTATTTCGAACACCTTTCCGACCTTTTTTCCGAAGGTTTCGAAGTTGGCGAAAATAAGCTTAATAGCTTTTTAACTACCTTTATATCTTTTAAAATAATCGCTTTAAATTGGTTAAAACCACTTTTTCACTTTGCCGTTTAGCCTAATAGTAACGTAAGCAACCTTTTATTCTTTACTTACAAATTGCTATTTGTAAAACTTAAAATAGCTTTTACATACGTTTTAAATTTGCCGTTTTCCTTTTTGTAAAGGTTCGAAAACGGGAATTTATACGCTCGGATTGCGATAGGTGCTTTAAAAGTTGTTAACTTCGTAGTAAACTGCTTTACCTCGTTTTAACCTTTAGCGATTTCCACCGTTATAAGTTTAAAAAGGTTAACCGTGTTAATTGCTTCGTTAAGGTTGTATTTAACACCGTTAAAGGTAAAAACCGTGGTTTTTTTCCTTTTTAGGCTATTTATTGCTGCTTATTATGGTTGTGCTATCCTTTTTTCGACGAAGTACTAAATAAGATTAGTTAAAATGTTACAATTAAAAGTTTGCTTTTAAAATAAGGCATTTTAAAAATGGAAAAGATAATATTTTTAATTTGGTTAATAAAAAAACACGTAATTTAAAAGGATAATTTAATTGCTTGTTTTAAGGGATGTTTAAAAGCTAATTTAGGTTAACTAATGCTAAAACCTTAGTTAAAACTACCTAAAATAATAAGAAATCCATTTTTTATATATACGCCGCTTTTTGCCTTATGCTAGGTTAAATTTATAACTTTATTACAAATTTATAAATCCTTTTTAAATTTGTTACTTTATTATAAATTTACAAATCTTTTTTGGATTTATTGCTTTATTACAAATTTATAAATCCTTTTTGGTTTACGTAACTCCACGTAACCGGAGCGGGGCGAAAGCACCATTTCGAAGCCCCCTTTTGCTTTGCTGTTTTAAAGGCTTATATGCTGGTTGTAACACTTTAGTTAAGCGTTTTTACGTGGGCGTTTTTTGCTTTTTTTTAACGAAACGGCTAAAATTGGGATAATAATAGTTTTTTATTGTTTTTCCGGTTTGTACGATAAAAGTTACTAATTTTTTTACTTTTTTTCCGTTAAATCGCGGTTATACGGTTTAGCTTAAGTTAATCGAAAGGTTTTAAATCCGCTTTCCGTCGTAACGGTAATATTAGCGTAATTCGTTGCTTAAAATGCGTACGGTTTTATTTATCCCTTTTTTCCTTTTATATTAAAACCTCGCTTTTAAACGGCAGTTTTAGCAATTTTTCCGTGCAAAGCCCGTTGCGTATATTAAATGCTTTATTTACGTTAACTTTCGCACGGATACTTCGAAGCATTTTTATTGCTTTCCGAATTACCTTTGCCCGTTATACGATATCCGGCGATGGTAAAAAGTTTTGGTTAATACGTAAATACGTATTAAAAACTAAAAGGGTTAAAACAAATCCGTTAAATCCGGCTATATCGTTTAACGCTTTTATTACCATTTAAAGCAATATTTCGTCGTTTATATAATGCCTAAATTTATTTTTAAAAATATCGTACGCTCGTTTAAATAGTACATAAGCTCGTTTAACTTTACCTAATGCCTAATGTATTTTTATTAGCATTTTTTTACACGATACTTTTATAACTTTAGCTTAATTGCGGAATTCCTCGAAAAAAAAGTTAATACCGGGGTTATGCGAAATATAATTCGGTAATTTTAATATATATATATATATTTAGCATTAATAAAATGCGTTTTATATTTTTTTAACCGATATATATCTTACGAAAATAGTTATTTAAAAGGAAATTGCTATATCGATAACGTGTAATGCGTTTTTTCCTTTTAAATGTACGATATTAACCACTATTTCGTAATTAAATTCGCAATTATCCTTAATGCTAAATTTAAATCGTTAAAAGGTAAATCGTACATTTAACAATAGTAATACACTTTGCTAATCTTTTCCAAAATCTTTTTTCGTACGTTTTCGTAACCGGCTTTTTTTAGCAAGTGATAAAAGCGTTCCGTACAAAAATGTTTAAATTTCCGATGTAATTTTTTTAATTTTAGTTTTATAAAAAACGCGGTTAACTTTATACGATTAATATTAAAAAAGGTATTTTTATTTTCGTATAACGGGAATAGTTATCCCATTTGGTTATACGATAATATTTTCCACGTTATTAAAATAGCATTTTAATTTATTAACATCGTATAAGTAAAAAAAGAACGGCGTTTAAAAGTTTAAAATATGGTATATAACCGTTCCTAATTGGTTTTTTATCCGCATCGTACCGATTAACATTTTAACCTAGTTATTTCCAAAACGAACTTCGGTTAAACCTAATATTTAATCGATTTTCGCATAAAAGGTTTTTTTTTTAAATACATTTTTATTTGGCATTTTCCGATTATAAAAACGCGTACAGCGTTTATATCCCAAAGTTTTTTTTAATACGTTATATTATATTAGTTATGTAATACAAACTAATCGAATAGTTCGCACGCGTTAACTTAATAAATATTTTCGCTAATTATGCGATAAAAATACGTATAATCCTATAAGTATTACATTAAAAAACTTTTAATATTAGCGTTGTTTTTTTTTTAAATCGTTATTATCGTACGTTGGTTAAAGCCTTTCGTAATTTTAAAAAAATACGTTAAAATTTATATCCTCCGTGCTTAAGTTTTCGCACGTTTAAAAGAATTTTTGCTTCGTACCATTTCGTTTTTTTTGCGGGTAGTTAATTAACTAATAGCTTTTTTTTGCATACGTAGTATCGCTTAATTATATAAAGTTAAAAGCTGGTTATACGAAGCTAAAAGTTAGCTTTAAGCTTAAAACCGTTTTAACTCGTACTTCGAAACGGAAAATTATTCGTACGAAGCTTTTAATTATTATAATAACATTTATCCGTATAATTAGCGTTATGCGAAACGTTTTTTAATAAATAACGTGGTTTATTAATAAGTGACGCATATTAGCGAATAACGCGTTTTTTATCGCGATTCGCGTTTCCCATTTCCAATTTTAATTGCTTAATAACCACAAATAGCATCCACATCCAACGAAGCTAAAATTGTTTTTGCTATACGGGCAATGCAATTTAACGCGCAATTAAACATACGTTCGGCCGCTAAAATTTACGACGTTTTTAAAGCCACGCTACGTCGCTAACGCGCTGGCCAACCTTTTTAACGCGATTGTATGCCCAAATTACGGAAATTAACGGAATCCGAAAAAAAGGCGCTTATTAAATACATACTCGAGCTGGATTTTCGCGCATTTCCTCCCCGGCCTTTTAATGTTAAAACTATAGCCAACCGACTGCTCGCCGAACGCGACGCGGGCATCGTTGGCAAATGCTAAGTCGATAAGTTCGTTAAGCGCCGCGCAAAGCTCGGCACGCGCTGAATTCGAAAGTACGACTACCAAAAAGCCAAATGCGAAAATCCTAAGCTCGTTTTTGCGTAATTCGACCTTATGCGAAATACTATAGCTAAATATAGCATTTAAAATAACAATATTTACAATTTCGACGAAACCGGCTTTTTTATAGGCATAATCGCCGCTATTATAATTATTATAATATCGGAAAGCCGTAGCAAAGCAAAACTAGTTTAACTTAGCAATCGGGAATGGGTTATAATTATTTAAAAGGTTAACTATTACGGTTAAACGGTTTTTTTTTATTATCGTTAAAAGGCAATATTACTTAGCCAATTGGTATTCGGAAACCGACCTTCCACGCAATTAGGTTATCGTAACGAACGTTAACAGGTGGACTACGAACAAGCTCGGCTTAAAATAGATCCAGCATTTCGACAAATACATTATAGCTCGTTTTACGGGGTCCTATCGTTTGTTAATGCTAAATAGCCACAAAAGTTACCATTTGACGAATTTCGAGCTTTATTGCCAAAAACACAATATTATTACGCTTTGCATGCTTTCGCATTCGTTTTACTTTTTTTAACCGCTTAACGTTAAATATTTCGGCTTAATAAAACGGGCGTACGGTCGACAAATCGAAAACTTAATAAGGTTACACGTTAATTACGTAACTAAAGTCGAGTTCCTTTCGGCGTTTAAAGCGGCATTTTTTAATTTTATAACCGAAAGAAATATTTAAAAAAGCTTTCGAAAGGCTAGTTTTGCTCCTTTTAATCCAAATTCGGTTTTGGAAAAGCTGGATGTAAAGCTACGAACTTTAACTCCCCCGAAAACGCATTTAAACGACCCCGAACTTTGGACTTCCAAAACGCCGCGGACGGTTAAAAAAGCAATTTCGCAATCCGAATATATTAAAACTCGGATTACCAATTACCAAAGCAGTTTTCCGATACCCATATTAGCGGTTGTAAACTAAATCGCAAAAAGGACGAAAGCGATAATGCATAAAATAGCCCTTTTTCGAGCCGAAATGTTTACGCTTAAAAAGGCGAACGAAGTACTTAGCAAACGCCGGAAGGCCAAAAAAACACGTGTTTAATTTGGAAGGTTATTTACTATTAACGAAGTACGAAATGTTTTGGACCAGCAAAAGCTAAATGGGCAATTATAGCAAAAAATGCGCGATTATAAGGGTTTAAAAAAAAGGGCGACGATAACTCGTCGGCGATGTAGCATTTGCGGTAAAACCGGACATAATGCACGCATTTGTTAGGAAAAAGTAAAAATGTCCGATGTATATAATTCCGAATAGTTTAAATGGATTTTTGGCGTTGTTAGGTTGGCATGCGCGTCGATTAACCGGAGGTCGGGTGTGGGTGCGTCACTCGCTAATATGCGTTACTTACTGATGAACCACGTTATTAGTTTTTATTTATGCGATTTATAGCTATTTAAAAAAATGCTTATAAATTAGCGAATAAAGCTTCGCACATTTCTTTTTAAGTAAAAAGGGCGTTTTTTAACTTTAAAACGTTACGGCAAACTTATATAACCGTTAAATATAAAGCAATTTCGTTTTAAAAACCTTCGCTTAATGCCTTTTATATAAGCTAAAACCTATTAAGCATAATTTCCAGCATTTTAGGTAATAACTTATTTAAATAGCTTTATTTTATTCGTACGAAAGTAATTATTATCCAATCCGTTTAATATTGCGTATAATTTAACTTCGAATTAAAATATGTGTTTAAAAGGTTATACATTTTATTTTACCGTTTATTTGGTTCGATATAGTTAATATAAAAATTTTCCGCACGATTTAACAAAATATCGGGAAAAATAGCGTAGTATTAGTTTTCCTCGATTTAAAGTTTTTAATAAGCGCTAATAAAAATCCTTACTTTATTGAAAAAAATATCGTACGGTTTACCGGTATAGTTTCGTACGAACTTTTATCCTTTTTGGAAAGTTAAAATTTTGCTTAATTTTAGTAAATAGTTATACACTTATCGAGTTAATAGCAAATTGTACTTTTTTAACGGTTAATTTATACGTATTCCCGTCCCTTTTTAAAAGCGTAAAAACGTTCAAATCTCTTATATCGTATAAGCTTTAAAAGGAACGATTTTAAATGCTTAGGTTACCTTTCGTACAAATTTCGTTTTAACTTTCGGGTAATTTATTTCGAGCGTCGAAATAATCGTGCAAATTATCCTTTCCTAAGCGATTTATTATTTTGCTAAGGTTAAAAATTATTCCGTTAGTTATAAAAGTTGTATAAACTAAGGCTAAAATGTTTAAAATGGTATATTCGAAAAAATAAAATCCAAAATTCGTACAAACTATTTCGTAACCATATTCCTTAAGATATTAATTCCGTCGTTATGCAGTAATTCGAGCATTTTCCTTCGAAATATACGATTAATAAATTCGAATTAAAATGCTCCTCATTTTACGAACTTTTGGCGAAACATATTACGCAATCGTTTTTTTCGAAAGGATAGCCAAATGGCTTTTACCATATATTATACGAAGTATATAATAAGGTGTCGCTTATTTATAACTTAGCGAACGTCGTACGGTTCGTCCTAATATTTAAAATTTATCCTTTTTTTTATAATAAAGTTGGAATGCCGTTACCTTTTGCCATTTCGTCGTACGTAGGTAAAGCAAAGTTATCCTTATTTTAAAAAAAATGTTATCCTTATAGCTTCGCCGTTCCGTCGGCAAAATTTGCTTCCGGTGTTTCGGCCTCGTTAAATATAATAATCGTGCGAGGTTAAAAGCCGGGGTTATTTGGTTAAAAAAAAAGGAATAAAGGAAAAACTAATAAAAATGCGTAATAACGCGCGATTTCCTCCTTATTCGTACGATACTTATCGGCTAGCCGAATTAGGCCCGGTAGTTTTAACAAATCGCATTTGCAATTTAAAAATCCGTCCAAATATTCCTTTTTTTAGCGAAAAAGTCGTTTGGGATTAAGCGCAATCATTTATCGAACGGGGTTACGATTAAATCGTTAAACGAACGTCGTACGTTATAGCAACCTCGCGTTCGACTAGTGCAAATCGCCTTTTTACGTTGCCAATTTGTGGGTTAAGCTACCTAATAGGTTAAGCTTTGCCCACTAATTAGTGTTTATAGCAACTTATACCGGTACAAATCCTTAAGGTAAAAAAGCTTCCTAGTTTATATATTTTAAAAAGCTATTTATCTTTCAAGTACAAAAAAAAGGCTCGTCGTGCGAGCCTCGTCGAATATATGTATCCCGTGCCGGAGGCCGCGGCGTGCGGTCGTACGAAGTAACTCCCGGTATCGGGATTTAACCTGCGACTCGCACAGCCTTCGTGCATAACGGCATGGCCGGTAATTTCCGCGTTAAAGCCTCCGTGCCGGGGAGACGTTGTTTCCCGCCACGGTGCTCCGAGTCGTAAATCTACCGCATTTGTTAATAGCTTTGTGCGACCTTTGCCTGCCTTTTTAACAGTTTTTTTAAGCTGTTTAAATGCCGGGGTTTAGTAATGGCGGCGCGATATTGCTAATAAGTAGCGGCGGTTATAGCTTTAACTTGCTAGCGTTGCAAATTAGCGGGAAATAAAGGGTTTTTATTAAGGACTCCTTATCGGGAAAAAGCGGATTGTTTTATGTCGGACTATTTCGCGGGTTTTACCTTAATAAAAAAGATCGGGGCGTTAGTAAGGTCGTTAACTAGTAACCTTTATTGCGATACAAAAAGCAGCGAGTTTCGTTGCAACGCCGATATAATAGTGGAAAAGCGGGGACGAATCCCTTTTTTTCCATGCGTTATACCTTTTTTAAGGTATTTTTAACGAGCTGCCGTGTTTTAAAAAGCACTTTTCTTTTTGCGGCGGTAAAATCGTTAAAAAAACGTGTTTTTTAGCTATAAAAGCTCGGATTTATGCCTTTTTTTATTTTGCTTATTTTTCGACGTTTTTTTTTTAAAAAAGGTGAATTATTTTTGCAATTTTTGGAAACGATTTTGGTTTGCTCGGGTAGCGTTTTAAAAATGAGTTAAGGTTTAGGTACGTATTTCCTATTATTCCGCTAAAACGGTAACGCTTTTTTAAACCTATTAAGCGAATATATAACTTTTTGCAAAAATCCGTTAGCAAAACCTTTTTTGTTATTCCATAAAAGCTAATAATCTTTTTTTATATATGGAAACGAAAGTGTAATAACCGTAAATAATGCTATTATAATAGGTTTTAAGCTTATTAAATTGCTTTTATACGTTTAACGCTTTTCGTTCGACGTTTTTAAATAAAATTATAATAGCGTAATAAATATTAACAAACTTTTATTAAATGCCGATTATTTATTCCGAAAAGTCGGGTATTTTTTTTAACGAATTGGAAATTTTTTAGCCTATAGCTTTTTTAAAAGTGGGGGCCGAGTATAAAATAAAAGCTTTCGCGTCGTTTATTATTAGGATATTTATTAGTTATAATACGGGGGGTTTTCTTTTCCACCCTTATATGTTCGGGACGAATCGCTTTGGGCTAGCATATTAGTTAATAATGTTTAGGTAACGCGGTATATTACGATGTTTTATTTGTAAGCTTCGATATAGGCCGCGTAATTTTGGACCTTTTTTTACGTTTGTTTAAAAGCTATGTCGATTTAATTAATTTTGGCTTAAATCGCGTCGGTGGACTTTTTAGCTTTTTTAGCGATTGTTTAAAGCTTATCGTTAAAATCTTCAAACCGTTTTTTAATTTCGAAGGTTTTTTTAGTTTAAACGCTTAATATTTTCGTCGTAATCCGCCTCGCTACTATTTTCGTTAATAATTCCTTAATTAATACCGATTATAAGGATAAGTGCGACTGGTATAAAAGGTAATGCAACGGATTGGGTTTTCGCAAGCAGCTATGCAGGAGCCGTTTGCGGAAGGTTAAAAAGTGCCGTAGCGGCGAAGGCCGACCGTAATTATCGACCTAATCGTAATTGGAAAAGGTTAAATTGTTTAAATAATGCTTTCCAAAGCTTAGGAGGAAAAATAGTAGGCTATTATTAAGCGGTTTTAAATAGTGAAAAATTATTTGTAATAAAAGGATAATATCGGCTTGGAAAAAAGTATATTACTTTAGGGAAGCTAATAATTTTTTAAGGCTTTAAAAAATGCTTAAAAAGCCAAAATCTGCTGAGGGAAACGAGGAGAAGGAAGGGAATAAATAGAGGGATTTTGTGGTCCGTGCGGTGCTCAAATGTCCGGGGAACCTTCTCCGGCCTTGGCCTCACTGGTCGCCTCACTCTCGAGTTGGGCACCAATTCCCCGCGGGGATCGGGCCAATCCTCGTCCACGTGACCGCCTCCGTGTGACATTAGCCTCGTCAACCTCGTCAGCCTCGTCCCGTGCCTGTAAAGAGGCACCTATCTCGTGCTGGGAGTAATCCCCCCTACCGCTGGCACGTATTCCCGTGCGGGACCGGCCAGAAGGCCGTGGCGCCGGCGCCTCGTTACCAAAGGGACCGGCCCCTCGAGACCGGCCTTTTTTGACCCCAACAGGCTCTGTAACCCGCAATAAAGGGTCCGCCGCGTGCCGGCTACCTGGGTGCAACCAGAAGCTATCTACGTCAGCAATCTGCAGGCCAGGGGCCCGCGGATCGCGGCGTTGAGCCCGGTGCAAAGTAACAAGCTCGTGGGGGCAAGGGAGGCCGTCCCAGTGCGTTGGGGTGGGTGCAGGCGATTTCGGCCGGCCCGGCCTCGTCGGAACTCGAATCCGCAGCCTCGTCGTCGCTCGAGATCGTGACCACTTCGTTCATAAGGGCGATTGTTGAAAAATGGATTAAAAATGGCACCAAGTTCAATCTGCAGGCAAAATTACGTGGGCTGCGAAACCGGAACGCACAGGCGTCGCACGGGCCAAAAGTGGGGTGGGTGCGTGTAGATGCAAAAAGGGTGCGTGGCCCGGAAGGACCTCATCTTGAATGTCTCAGCCATCCGATCGTGGTATGCTTGGTCGACGGGCTGCGGCGCTTTCCAGGCAAGAGCGAAGAATCTGGGCGTTCGAGCTGGTTAACTACGCATTTAACACAGAAGTGGGAGTGGAGGGCAACCCAACCTTGCGGCATCTCCCACCAAGTTCTTCCGTCGGGCCTTGTTCTCGGGCGAGTTTTCGGGGAAGCCATGGGCGAGGATGAAGTCCAGGCGACTGGGTCCGAGAATTCGGGTCATGACGTAGACAAGGAGAGGTTCCTGGCCAGCCGTCGCCGAGTCTTCGCCAAGCTGCTGCTTGAACGACACCTCTGGCGCGAGACGGCCAAAGATCTGCTGTGCGAGAGTGACTGTTTTGAGTTTGAGCTCGAGGGACTTGAGCCGGAACTGGACAACATATTCCAGGCCCTCTCCAGCGAAGACCGTGTACGAGCAGACGCCCTGCACCGCGACTGGGACGACTCGGTCGTGGCCGACAAGGTCCTTGGCCAGCTGATCGCACTGTTCGCGGCGGACAGATGTCTGGGAGAAGAAGGTGGCGATCTCGTCGTCGACATTGTAGTTCTGAGATGGCGAGGCCATGGTTTCTGGACTAGTTGAATACAACAAAAGCAGTCGACTCTGTAGTAATTGATCTTTTAGCGGATGGACGACTCCTACATCTCCGCTGGTGAAGGATGAGAACGTGAAGGGAGGTAGGGGGGTTTTAAGCTGGGATTATGCGGGGATGGCGCGGGGCCGTCAGGGCGTTCGTTGGCTGTTGGCATCAGATACACATGTTGCAGCCAGGGCGGTCAATCACAACGTGGGCTAGACGTTGGCCCCGTCCGCAACAGGCGCTAACTCCAACCTACACCGAGCTTCGGTAAGCTAATGGCCCTTTCCTTGATGGGATGTTCCACGAAAGAACTGTCGGTGAGTCAATGACGTAAAATCCCAGAACACAATCGGTCCGGGGCGGGGATCTCACCACATGGGTGCAAGGGCGTATCCATTTCCAGGTCTAGTGGCTCCAGACGCGTAGGGAGAAGGTCGCCGTCTGTTGGCTTGTGGGTGCTGCGGTCGCACAAGTCCCCGGCATGCCGCAGCCTGCGTGGTGGGCACCCGTCTAGCTAAGCACAGGACAAAGATGCACTCCCATTGCCTTGTTGCCTTTCCTATGTCCTTTCCCATGTTTTTTCTCATTCTATCCTCACACCGCCAATTGCATCCCACTCAACTTCGGCCTGGGTGTGCCCACCCATTCGTCGTGGATGAGCCTGCATAAGGCCAGGAGGCATAGCTAAATTCCCGCGGGCTATTGGCTTTGGCATTGATGGAATGCTCCATGAAAGCACACAAAATGAGCGGGTTTCCACACCAGCGATGGCAAATTCCAAAACACAATCGGTGCAAACAAGCTTCTGTAACTCTAATCACACTACCAAATCCGGTGAGTCGGAGCCCCCCTGTTGGGCCCCCCCCCTGTTGAGCCACCCAAAACAGATCCGATCAACACCAAACCTAGTGCATTCAGCTGCAAATTTCTACCTCTATTTAACTAACCTCAATACAACTGTATATAGATTCCTGATCAGAATTTAACGCTCTTTCTAATGCTGTATCATTTGCCTCCTCAATTTGCCCCCCTGCCTCTGCAACGCGGCGGATATCAACGAAGGTCTGGTTGGGGTCTGGTACTACCCGCCTTTTTTTTTACGAGGCCGCCGTGCCTCCAATTCGGCCTCTAGCCGCCTAACTTTTTGATGAGCCTCAGCCAGTTCGAATTCACGTGCCTGGTAGCTTTTTTGGACCTTCCGGAAAAAAGTCGGGCCGTGGGGCTTGCCGAAAGCCGGGCCTTGAAGGCGCTGATTTGGGAGGCCAACTCTCGACTTTGTTTGGGAGTCTCCCAAAGTACCTGGGACAGCCGAAAAGGGACCGTTAAACGCTGTTTGGCCTTGTTATCCTCTGCGGATTGTTGAATTTGGAATCGTCGGTCGTTTTATTGCGAGTTTTCAAGTAAAAGTCGGCTTGATAGGGGCTTCCGTATATTCCAGGGCCAAAGGCCGGATGCCCGCCACCCCGACCTAATTATGTAGGGGGTAAGGGCTTGCGATTTTGCAAAGGCATAAGTTTGCAAAAATTAACGCTTTCCTGCCACAGTTAAGCAGGTAAATAAAGCCTGGGAGCCGGTTATTTTGCGGTAAGCGTGCTTAAAAGGGCTAAAAAGGGATAAATCCAAAGGCTGCAAAACGTGCGAGGTATAAAAGGGTAAATAAAGCAGATAAACGTTATGCCGGAAGCAAAAATACATAAACTTTTTGGTTATATGGGATCCGTGGCTATTTAATATCAAAAGCCGGGGTTTAGGAGTAAAAGGTTAGGTGCAGGAAAGGAAAACCTTTTGCAGCCATTTAATTGCAATACGGTTAAAAGTCCAACCGTTTTCCGTTGCGGTAAATTACCAGCTTTGGAACTGGCTTTTCTCTTCCGGAAACCACTGTTTTTGCACGTATTTTCTTTGAAAATGATAAAGGGAGAAAGCGAAACCCCAGTAGCCGAAATGCACTTGAGGAAACTCGTCCAAGTGCGAAATCCGGGCTTTTTTTTTTTTTTTTTTTTTTTTTGCAAAATCCCGGCTTCCACGAGGCTTAAAACAAGCCCGTTGCCCGTTTTGCCCTCCTGCAGGCCGCTTTCGTCCATATTGTACGTGTTTTCCGGCTTAATCCCAGCCACCTCCGGAACTTCCAGGCGTCGCCACCACTGCCCCGCTACTTCCGTAGTAGCCCTTTAAAGCGTGCCGATTTTATGCGCCGGCTTTTACCGACCCGGATCTCTGGATATCTTTCAACGCTTCCCAAGGGCCGGTTGGGTGCCCTGCCGGCGTAGGATCTCCTCCGCAAAAAAGCGGACTTCTGCGTGCGTTGGAGGGAGGCCTAGGGAGGCCTGAACAAGCACCCAATTTGCTAGGGGCTTCTCCAAGGCCGGCCCTAACCGCTGAAAAGGCTCTTGGGATTGCCGGATAGGTAGGGTGCCTTGAAGGCGATGCTGTAAGGTCGACTTTGGTATCCCATTGGCGCGAGCAGCCGCCCGGATTGAGGCCTTTGCCTGCACCGCAGCAGCAGCTCGACGCCTTCTTCTGTATATTGTTTCTCTGGCATTTCGTCGTTCGAATGCAACAAAAAGGAAGGAAAACGGATTAAAATTGATGGAATCCTGTAGAATTGAAATACGCGTGACGATTTGTGGCTGTGGGCCTCGTGGGTGGCCCAACAGGGGGGTTGGCCCAACAGGGGGGGGCTCCGACTTAACTCAACACCGCAAACCTTGACGCTTGTCATGGCTTCCATTCCCTCCTAATTAAGTACCATCATCATCCACCCTATCTTCTTGGTCTTATTATTACTCTCTTCCCTTTGGAAGTCGACGCCCTAGTGTACATAGTAGAGCGTCGATTTAAACACTCATTTACGGCCTCTACGACCGTTGAAAATGAATCTTCGTGGATGTAGCCGATAGTGAAGATCTTAACGTTGTGCTGCACCATCATCGGCTGCGAGTAGTTGATTCTACTCTCTTTTGGAATCTTCTCTGTCGGCTCCATGAGCGTTACTCCAACAGGATCAAATCTCAGTGAGGGTTCGCCTGGGAGCAACCTGGGTTTCGTATGTGCGTCGTAGACGATACCATGTGTCTGCGGATTTACCCCTGGCTTCTTGCAGCCTTGGTGGTTATAGGTATATATGGGCCTAGTAACGGACGCTCGCATTAGGTGGAGGAAGCGAGGAGGACTTGGCGACGCTTGAGAAACTCACACGCATGTGGATTGCCCCTCGCCTGTGCGATGAATGACGAACCGACGGAGCTTTATGTAAGATGGCTTGCCGCTCCCGTCATCAATCCTACGCCGCTCTGTAAAGAACGTGCCCCTCCCACTTGCACTTTGGCCCTCAGGATCATCCCAGAGGATCTTGAAGACCTAGAGTTTGAATGAGATCGGATGTGTTAGAATGAGGAAAATACAGTGGTACGTCTGTGTCTCTCGGCAGAAATGCACCTACTGTTCCTGGCCGCCAGTATGCGCCATGGACGAGCGTGAAGCCTGTGTGATTGTCAGTCGCTCCCGTCGGCCAACTTGTCACATGAAAGGCGAACCAGACGTACGAGGGTCAGCCGCTTCATATTCTCCCGCTGTGCCGGTAATAATGCGATGTATTCTCGGCACTTGCGCCTCTCCCCCATAGGCCCCCTCTTCCCCATAGGCGTCATTGACATTTGCCGCATCATGGAATCCCTCTGCCTGATAGGTTTCGGGTGAGCTCTGTGGGGGAGGTCCCGCCGGTGGACTGTGTTTTGCTAATCTGTCGTCGTCTTCCGGGCCGTCAGTATCATAGCCCCCAAGCTCCTCGTTACCATCCGCTGGATTATCGGCTTCGAGAACTCGCTGGCCGTCAAGCGTGTCATGCGGGGTGATATCGCCGCCATGCTCGCTTGATGATGGAGATGGACGCGCTGATTCATCGGCGTCCTTGGCATCACTCCCTTCGTCTTCGGACCCTTCTTCGGTGCAGATATTTTGAACAACAAGCAATGCCACTTGTTCCTGGTGTGATGCAACGTGTCTTTTGAACATCCTCGGGGTCACCGTGATCGACATAGCTGGGCCTTTCCCTTTCGCTGTGGTGTTTGATCTCTCGTCGAGCATCTTTGGCCAGTCGTCGCAGAAGGGGCACTCATTGGGGTCGTAAAGGGTGGGCGCTTCAGAGCCACTCTCAGTGAGCAATCTGATGTCCGCATCCGAATCAAGATGGTGAATTTGGCCAAGATGCTTCTCCAGTGCGCTTGGCGTGTCGTACAACGCAGCAGATGACGGACAGAGCATGCAGCTGTATTTGGCCCGATGATGTTTGACTTCATGCTCAAACCAGCTGTCCCGGTCGCTAAAGACGAGGTCGTCACAGATCCGTTGACCTGGCACGGTGCAGACATACGCCTTGAGGTCCGCGAATAGATGCCGTCTAGGAACAAGCAGTCAGCCATGACCCGCAAAGATAGCAGATAGAGCGTCACGTTTTGCGGCGACTAAAGGAGATGTGAGCTGACGCCACAGTACTTGTCGCTTTTGAATTGCTGCAATATAGAGCATGTTGGGCACCTGACGAAGTTGGTACCCTCAAGTACTCTTGGTAGGCTTTCGAGCCGAGGTCGCCTCAATTGGACATGTCCACTTGTATTCGTGGTTCCGGAAGCGATTGATGTGGCTTCACTAGCATCGTCGTCGTCAACATGCGCTGGGAATCCTGGGGGGAGGAGGAAGGTTGAGGCTTTGCTGATGCCCGAGAAGATTTCTGACGCGGCTCCTGTCATCACGCCTGCGTCTTCGCCCGGGACATCCGGAGAAGCCGCGAGATGTTCCGCATGATCTCTGTAGTATACCATGGCGTGCCGTCTCTTAGAATTTGCTCTGGCGAGGTGGTTTACAAGCCATAGACTCTCGGGGCGTCGAAGCTTTGGGTGGGCTGGGGAATGGAATAGGCGCTCCTCGTCGTGGAGAGTAGGGAGTTTTATGTCGGGCGAATCGAGTGCGCGCTGGAATCGATCTCGGGTCGTCGTCCGAATGAGGATGGCCATGCGGAACATGGACTTGAGGTATTCGGAGATCACCTCGAGAATCATGTGTGCCTCCTCTACCTGGTACTCCGCGAGAAGGTTCGAGGACTCGACATTTCTACTAGCTCCCTCACTAGTGGAGACGACGAGATCCCGCAAGTCAAGGATATCATGATGCGGCTGTCCGGTTAGAAGGCTTGAAACTAGACCAAATATTAGTAAAAGTATATCCATAACCAAACCTGGTTGGACAAAGGACTCTTGGGCAGTCTCACCAAGGACTTACGGGATTGGATGGCCTCTTCCAGGCTATGTAAAAGCCGGAGTATTTGCGCCTTGATGTTGGAGCCATCCCCAGTTCCTAGCCGACAATCGAGAGAGAGGGGAGAGCGTGCTGAGTGCAGTGCTCCCACGCTCTCTGCCCACAAGGAGTACTTATCGAACTGACCCCTGAGATCTAATAATATTGGTGCCCCAATGGCGGTGGGGGAGTTCCCCAACTGCTCGCAGGTATTGAGAAACAGCCGCCTCAGATTCGAAGCCAGATCTGCGATGGTTTGGTTGGACGCCATTCCACATTGCTGTTGTGCTGTTACAGTGCAGGAAGAAATGATGATTTCTGGGATTGGGGGTGCGAGAAAATCTGTCAGTGTTCAGAGAAGGCCGATGTTCTCTGGGAGGAGGGGGAGATGAAAGAAGAGGGGACGGGGACGGATGGTAACAAGGTACGTCCTGCTTGAATGTACTGTAGCCCACAGCGCCTTTTTCCTAAGATAGAAACGGGAGATAGGCAGCGGACTGGGAGAGATGGCGTCATTACCCCACTCGATATCATGCTACTTGGCCCTTAACGATTGGTCTAGAACTGCATATTTCTGGCGCTGGAAGGGTTCAGCTGACAGCTCGTGCATCAGTCATATGGAAAGCTGCGCCCCGCTTCCTTTGGGATCCTCGGACCTACCGTACGCGTCGGTAGATAACGAAAGTCCCCTATGCCCTCATCCGCCGGGTCAGCACCATCCAACTCAGAAACGAGACGCCCTCCCGTACAGCGCCTGCATTGCCCTTGAGCCAGCGTCTTGGATTATCGGCCCTGAATTCTTATAATTATCTACTACCTCGGAGAGTCATGTCGGGATTCGAGGTTGCTGGGATCGTGCTGGGGTCCCTAGCGCTGTTTCCGGCAGCTAAGAAGACCGTAGAGGCATGCCGGGCGAAACTCCAAGTCGCCTCAAGCGCAAATTCCGGTCTTGCCTACTATTCTGGATGGGAAGAAGAACTCGAATTCCAATATCTATTCTACCAGCAATCCTGCAGGCGCATCTTCATGTTGGCGCATGATGATGAAATCGCCCGGAGCCTGCTGGCGGCCCCAGAGGCCGCAGACTGGAGAGACTTCCCCGTCAATGAGCTGCAGGATAGGCTGGGAAGCAGCTACTCGATTTGCACCAAGTGCTTCGAGTCAATCGACAGGGTATTGCGAGAATTGGTCGACGCAGTGAAGAGACACGAGAATGAGATGCAAGGAGCCTTGAGCGGACAGGTTAGTTGGAATCAAGCTCCCAAGTTCTACTAGCTTCGAACAATTGGCACTTTATTTAATGTGGCTAACAATGAGGAACAGGGGGCGATATTCCCCCTTGACCGTATCAAGCGCGTACGCCACGCGTTGAAGTACAGCAAAGGGGATAAAGCTCGTCAGGCTTTGTTCGAGAAGCTGAAAAAGAACAACGAGAGCATCCATCAGCTGCTCAACTCCTACGCCATCGGCGAATTGCTTGCAAAACGCTCGGGAGAGATGCAAAGTCAAGTCACGATGAGGAATTCGACTGCTATCGACAAAGCCTTATGCCGCTTCTGTGAACAGGCAACATCCCTCTTCTGGGCTGTAGCAAAGGCCTCCGGCTGCGGCTGCGATGACAATCACTTGGCTCGGCTGCTTCTTCAGCACCGCAGCAGCAAGAAGAACGAGTTTACAGTCATGTTCACTGCGTCTGGGAGCACGAAATGGAGTGCCCGCAGGACAAAAATACAGCAAGGGGACATGAGCGAAAGCCGGGTGGAGATGCTGGATCTCAATAAGCTTACGCTCCAAGCACCCCGGCAAACAATGTCACTCCCGCAAGGCCGGGGTGTCCACTTTCAAGAGTAGGCAATCCGATCAACCGCCCAGTACTTTTGATGAGCTAATTTTCACTAAATCTCCTTAGCCCGAATCCAAGCATCAAGTGGACGCTCGACGTTCCACCGGAAGCAAACCAGGACAGGCTCAGGACCCGCATCACCATACTGTGCAAGTCCCTAGAAGAGCCAAACCAGGTATGCTGGGGCTATCTCAATGTTGATGAAAGCTCCCCCAAATACTATGTTTATCCTTTGGATCCTGGCAGCCAAGCGACCAACACAGGGCAGCTGGAGCAGTTCGTCGAATTAGGCGAGATCCTCGGGACGGAGAAGCGCACACTACCATCTCTGAGGGCGCGTTACTTTCTGGCTATGACGCTGGCTTCCTCCTTCGTCCAGCTCATCGGATCACCTTGGCTCCAACGCTCCATCACCAAGGAGAGCGTCGTATTTGCCAAAAGACCAGGCCAGACGGGTGGCCTCGCTTTCGGCGAGCCGCACATCCTCCAGGACTTCAGCGCCATGTCGATAGCTGCGGAATCTTCCCCGGCTGGGATCTCGGTCGGGAAGTCCACGGCAAACTCGGGTTCCCTGAAGGCTGCCCTGAAGCATCTCGGCATACTCCTTCTCGAGATAATCACCTGGGACCGGTTCGAAAGCCAGGATTGGGGCGACGAGTGCCCCCATGGCCAAGCAGAGCCGCAGGCGGGGAGAGGGGCGGGTGCGGAGAGAACGACGGATATAGTAAAGCTGCTTTCGGATGCCTGGAAGGCGGAGCACGTATGGATCCAACGTCTGCAACGGGATGGGGATGTCATATTTTCTTACACCGATACCGCGGCCTGGTGTCTGAGTGGCAACTACACAGACCTCGGAAAGTGGAAAGAGCAGATGGCGGTGAGCGTTGTGCGGCCCCTGGAGAGATTTTCAACGATATGGTTCGCAATGGGGGCGGCTCCTATTAGCCGAGGGAAAGGGTCAGAGGGGATGGGGCTATGTAAACGAGAAGTTACATCATTACACGGCTAGGTTTTGACCTGCGAGGTCGGATGTTGACTACCGTAGCCTTACCATCCTCGCGGGCTATTGCCAGCAGTGAGTATGTCGGCGGGTCCGGGTGCTGACCACCCTTGGGCATTAAATGCTTCTTGGATCCGTAATAATACTGTAGTTGGGTTGTGAGGCTTCATTTGCTGGCGTTACGGGCTAGGGATTAGCGATCGGCGGCCTGTCCAAGGAAATTCGGCATTCATCATGCGCGTCAGCAAGCCTGAAGATGCGGGCCGAACAAGCATGCTTTCGGGGGAAATGGTGATATAAATTCACGCCTTGGCGTCCTTGCGACAGTCCCTCTATTTACCAGTTAAGTTCTTGTACGCCACGCTGGCTATACCCCATCATTCGTGCTATCCCACCCCAATGGCAACCGCTGCGCTGCCTCGCCTCCCCGACCCGTCGTCGTACTTTCGGCTGTTGCGGCTACATCCCGGGGCGGGCGACTCTCCGATCGGATGTACGTACGAAGTTGCAAGCCTCGACGACGCAGACGTCCGGTACGAAACCATCCCGTACGTCTGGGGCAAAGCGCCAGACCCGACGCAGAGCACATCTTGATTGGCGGCTCCCCCGTCCAGCTCGGCGAGAGCGCCCTCGCGGCCCTGCGCCGGCTTCGACGCCCGGATGAGACGCGTACCATCTGGATCGACGCTCTCTGGATTATCCAGGCCGACGTCGTGGAAAAACGAGCAGGTCAAGATGATGGGCCGGATATATAAGTCTTGCACCCATTGCAACGTTTTTCTTGGGTTTCTCGGCGACGAGGTCGACGAACAGGTGTTGGATGGCGTTTGAGTGCGTCCGCTGGATGGCGCGCGACGGCCCGCGGCCATCGTGCTAGAAGACCCTGCTCGTCGTGCCACAGCCGCCGCGGCCTTTAAAGTTGCCATTACGGCTCCGTGGCGGCAACGGATCTGGACGGTCCAGGAATCTCTGCTTCCTGACAACCTGGCCGTTTACTGGGGAGCCCCGGCAACATTGTCGTTTTCCTCGCTCTACCGCGCATCTGACGCGTGCGACGGCATTACCGACCCCGACGGGACCAGCGCCTACCCAGAGCCTTTCCATTCGGACGACACGCCAGAAGAGTTCCTCAACAACGGCTCGATAGATGACCTCGTAGCAATGATGAGGGGGCTAAATAGCTCTCGCTACGAAGGGATGCTGTCCCTGCTATGGCGTTGGTGCGGACGGCAGTCGACCGACCCGCCGACAAGGTGTACGCGCTGATCGGGTTCCGGCCAGACCTGTCGCCGCAGAGCGCCAGCGCCACCGCGAGCGCCGGCGCGTGCGATTACACGGCCGACCCCGCACGCTGTTCGCCAACGTCTCGGCCGACCTCCTCCGCCACATGGCGACCTGCACCCGCTGATCGGCCGGCGGGAGTAGCCCTCGTTCGTCCCGGGCCTGCCGCCCTGGGCCGTCGACTGGACCATCCGGCCCGAGGGGGCTACTTTACAAAATACTACATGCACATGGTCTTGTGGATTCGGCCGACGCCGGGTGCTGCGCCGACCGCGGCGTGAGGGGCTACCGCGAGGACGGGCTGCGCACCATCGACGAGCCGGTCCCAGGCCGGCCGGACCTGACCATGCCCCTCGCCTTGGCCCTGCGCGCCGTCTACGTCGACCGGATCGCGCTGGTGGGGCCCAAGGAGAGCGTGATCCCCCACACACCTCCGACGACGAGGTGATTGCGATGGGCGAATCGAGGTGGCTTCGCCTGGTGGAAGAGTTCGACCAGAGAAACCAGGGCAAGCTACGGCCGAACTGGAGGAGCGACCTCAACGATCTTGTCACAGGAAGGATATTCCACGTCGATCGGCGGATACCCGTGGCGAGGATGCTATTGGCAGCCCGGGTGAGGTTATGAAAATTGGGGACTGGCCGCTTGACATGCATGCTGAGCGAACAGGCTATCTTCGTGACGGAGGGTGGCCTCCTGGGGATAGGCCACTGCGAAATCACTCCAGGACAGGAGCTCTGGATTGTTGGTGGATCTAGGCTCCCTCTAATCCTGCAGCGAAAAAACCACCACAGGCGAAGATCCGGGTGAGGCACGAAGTGATGTGGATTTTACGTTTGTCGCCGACGTCGTTGTACACGGGATTATGCATGGCGAGGCTATGGAAGGGCGGAAGGAAGACGAGCATGTCGAGATTCGGCTTTATTGAGGAGAATGGAGTGAAATATGGAGGAATATGCGCCAGAAGTAACAAGGAATTGGAATCCGTGAGGGAATCGGAGAAAAAAGCAGTAGTTCTGAAGTGAATTCAAAGGTGAATATGCTAGATAGTTCGAGGATAGACTGCCAAGGGTTATATTGAGTGCTGGTGCGTGGTGCCGTTATTTGCAGGCCTTGCGCTAGGATCTGATACACAAGGTGGCCATGAAGCAGAGACACATCTGTCGTTCCCGTCGCAACCGATGTCAACGCTCCTGGTCGATCACATCTTCATAGGCTGGCTCCTGAGATTATCGACACGACTACAACTGCATTGCACAGATGTCTGGCAGGGCGCTCCAACGGCAGTCATCCTTCGCAGGAGGGCAGCATGGGGAGCTCTCGGTCGAACGCGCCTTATCATTGGCTCGGGATCGGGTTCCGCGCCATCGTCTTCCGGAATCAACACCTGCCGCCCTTCTCCCTCGGCCAATCCGACGTCCTCTCCGCAGCGCCCGACCCCCGGCGTTCTCTCCCCGCCTCGATGCCCTCTTCTCCACCAGCGCCCCTTCTTCGACCGCCCGCCTCCGCTTCACGTGCGCCGGGCCTCTCCGATTCGACTACCGCGGCCCCAGAAGCCCTACCTCTCGATGCCATGCCAAAAGATAGGAAACCTGCTGGTCACGGCGGGAACAGCGGCCGCCGAGAGCCGGAGGAGCGACAGATAACGGGCCGATTCAGCACGGCATCTCGAGGGGCCCATGGAGACGCGACCACTGGACAAACTCATCGTCGTCGTGCCGCCTTCACCGTCGCCTTTGTCCTTCCGTTTCTTCGCGGAGGGGAATTTCGAACTCATCACGAAACCATTGAGGAACGATCTCGAGCCGATCCCGGAGCCATCGAGGCACCATGTCATTCCACACCTCTCGGTGCTCGATCTGCAAGTAGCTCTAGAGCGAAGAACGTCCACTAGCAGATCTGGAGAATCTTCTAGAGCGGTAGGACATAGGGGTGGTTGGCACGCTCCCAAGAGACGGCGAATGGGTGCAGGAGCGGCAGGAAGCAGGGGCTGGTGCGGTCCCAAGCGTCGACAACTGTTTGCCTGAGCGCCAAGATGTAGGGGCGGGCGTTTTCCCCAGCAATGATTTCTTCCTGGAGCCCCAAGATGTGTAGGCCGGTGTAGTCCCAGGCCACGGCGAACACTTCCCGGAGCGCCATTTGGAGATTCCGCTGCGCCGTCTCCGAGTTGAAGTGGACGATGGAGTGCCGGGACTGGCTGTGGCGTGGGGAAGTGAAAGCGGCGAACTGGCGGCATCCAAAGGGTACAGCAACGTAGAGGGGTGAATTATAGCTGGAGTTCAGGGATGGCGCCGAATATCAACAGAATGGAGGTGTATAAACGGAGAAGAAGGACTTTCGGAGATGGCTTGTGCCGGGGAGGCTATTATACGTGGCTCGGGATTTAGGAACACCCCAAACCTAAATCCGGGCGCACCAAACATGGGCGGATCGCGAGGCTCCTGCAGCCACGGGCTTGGGCACGAGGACCTCCTCCAGCCTCAAAATTCACCCTGATGCCCCCGTAACGCAGAAACCCATCGCCGCTGGGTGACGCGCCCCGCCTGGTGCGCTCAGCCAAGCAGCAATCGATCAACGAACCTTGAATCCCTCCAAAGTGCCTGTATCGTGACCTTAATTCCAATTCCCGACGCAGGGGACCACATGGCTGCAGAAGCCTCGGCAAACTGGTTTGAACCACTCGCTCTTGTCTTCGCAAGATTGGAGACACTTTTCCTTCAGGCATCCCCCCCTCCTCTGGTTCCCATTACCATAGACGGTTGTGTAGTCAGCCTCGCGTGTCCCCACCACGGGGCGCCTGGAGGAAGCGGTAGGGGCGGCGTCTGCCATGGCGGCGAGTGCCAAGAGAGCGAAGGGGGTCGGGAAGCGCATCTTGTGGATCTGCGCTGTGGCTGTCTGGAGTCCGGTTATTCCTTTTGGCCTGGTAGATAGAGCTGCTCGAAGAACGCCTGTAAGCGATCGGTTCTCTCCTCCTGGAACAAGACTTGGGCGACTCTTTTGGACAGAGCGACTAACTTGGGGCCATGCAGCTTCCGGTATCGCGTGTGGCACAGGTGCTTGGAAGACGATAGAGACTCCTCGAACGAACCACGAGGGAGAAGATCTGGAGGTGTTATTATATCCATTTTCTTGGGAGACCAGTGAATAGCTGCAACGCTACATGCCATGGAAGCTTCCGATTCAAGGCCGGAATCTCACGCAAAGAGTCTCGGCTTTGAGGGGTGGTAATGGAGAGCAGTCCATGTACTTGGAGCACATATGCGTTGCTTTTAAGCAAAGGAAGGTGAAGCACCAAACCAAGGAATGCAGCTGAATGGAATAAGCGTCAGAGGACAGAGAGGAATAATGGCGATAATAGTCCTCCATCCCCCAAGTGACCACATCATACCGTGAATTCCCGATCAGCAAGGAACAAATGTGTTGCAAAGGTCTCGGCAGATAAATGTCCAATAGTCGCTCTTGCCCTCGCAGCTGCGAAGACACGACTCGCGCATCCATCCGCAGTCGGCGTCCCTCCTTTGGTTGCCATGGCCATGTGCGGCCGGGCGGTTGACCTCGCGGGCTCCGGCGGCGGAATGCTTGGGAGATGCAGGAGCGGCCGTGGTCGTGGCGGCGAGTGCCAGGAGAGCCAGGGGTGCCGAGACGCGCATGTTGCCGGTTTTTGTTTGCGGCTGTCGCGAGGGGGGAGCTGGTATTCCTTGCGTCGACGGAGGTGTGTGTTTGTAGAGGAACCTCTTGAGTGGCTATTATTTATTTAGTCCTCTGATATCAAGGAGCCATTCGCCAAAGTAGAAACTCCGCACAAGGCGATTGACTTACCTAGCGCGACCTCTCGGCTCGTGGGGAGGATGGTGCTTCGGGAGACGTACAGATCCTCGAAGCCATCGAGAGGAAGACGACTTTGGCTGTCATTTGTCATAGTTGGCGATTTGACAATAAGTGAATCACTTTAAGATACTATTGTCGTCGCTGGTGCTGTCATGCGAACCTTGTGATTCGAGGCCGGGATCTTCCGCAAAGAGTGCCACGTTGAGGTATGGGGATGCGGAGCAGCCTACATGATTGGGAGCACACGATCATCGTCCCTGGGGAAAGGTCGAGTGACTCGACGTGATAATAGGGCAGCGGTGGATAGGGTGGGTCGCTTACCATGCCGGTGTGGGAGCGGGCAAATATTCGGACGGGGGTGAGAAAAGGGGGATGGCGGGGACGAGGGATAAACCAAGCGACAGACGCTGGACATGGGAGGACAGATATAGGGGAGGATGGAACGAATGCGGAAGCAGTGGGCAGGCAATTTAGGGGGAAGCCGAGCAGCGAGGGACCTCCGCGCAAGTGTGGTCAACTTCTAGTCTTTCGTTTAGATCAGGGGTATATACACAATCAAGCTATAAAGCAAGATGAAATGTAGTGTGGAGTGTTTGCTAGGGACTTAGACACGCAACGCAGCCGAAAAATAAAGACTCTGATAGCTAATCCCACGGATCAACTATCGGGACACCGGGGTGAGATACACATTCAACGAAGGCTTATCCCTCAAGACATAACACTTCTGGTCGAACCAGTCCTTTTCCTTGTCCACAAGCTCGAGGTCGAAGCTGAACAGCAAGCGCGCGAGGATGAGGCGCATCTCAGAGTACGCCAAGCTATGGGTAGGGCGGCGGGAGATCCGCAGTCAGCATTCCGTGGGGCCACATGCATGCAATGGTGGAACGACTGTCCAACAGAGGGGAGAGGGTAGGGCGGGAACGGGCAGGGGCACGGGCTTACTTCTTCCCGATGCAGTTGCGAGGGCCGATGTGGAACGGCTGGACGGCGTCGAGGCGGTCGCGGGACTTCTCGTCGTGGTTGATCCATCGTTCCGGTTTGTAAGCAAGGGGGTCCTCGAAGTTGCGGGCGCTTTGGTAGCAGGCCTGCTGCCAGACGGCGACGGTTGTCTTTTTGCGTTCACAAAAGTGTCAGTTTTATCCAACGGCAGACGAAACCAGAGCGCGGAGAACAGCCGCTTACATTCTCAGGGACCTGGACGCCGGCGACAGTCGCCCCTCCAGCGGGCACCGTCCGGGCATGCCGACGGCCACGGGCGGGTAGCGGCGGAGGGCCTCGTCGAGGCAGGCGAGCATGTAGGTCAGGGACGAGACGGACGTGAGCGTGATCTCGGCCTCGTCCTTGAAGCTGGTGCGGACCTCGTCCACGAGCCTGGCGAGCTTGTCCGGGTGCGTGAGGAGCAGGTACACGACGCCCGAGAGCAGGGTCGCCGTCGTCTCGGAGCCGGCGATCAGCAGGGTGCCGGCGTTGATGCGGGTGCGCTCAAAGTCGAGGTTCTTGACGCGCAGCAAGCCCTCGATCAGGTCGGGCCGCTCCATGCTCAGGTTCATGCGGCGCTTCAGCTTCGCCTTGGTCCGGTCCATGTGCGCCTGGCGCGACCGCGACAGGCCCAGCTTGAAGACGGCCGCCACCACCCACCCGAGCCCGAGCTGCTTGATGGCCTGGATGGGGCCGAAGACTCGGACCATGGCTGGTGGTTTTTTTTGGTTTTTTTTTTGCGTGTTAGTTGATCGCGTGATATCCTGCACGTGACAAGCGTCCCAAGAGTCTCTTACCGTTCATGTTCTTGATCATTCGTCCTCCTCAAAGTTCTCCAGGCAGCCGAGGGGCTCGCCGAACGCAAGGTCGGCAATGATGTCGAACGTGGCGTAGTTGAAGACGCGCGAAATATCCAGCACCTTGTGCTTCCTGGTCTTCTCGTCGTCGTTGTACCCGCTCTCGTAGCAGTTCTCGTGCAGGCGCCGGATCATCAGGTCGACGTAGCTGCCGATGATAGGCTCCTGCAAACGCATGGAGCGGTCGCTGAAGCCGTGGGCGAGCTGGCGGCGGAGGACCTGGTGGTTCTCGCGGGACTCGTTGATGATGGACTTTGGGATGCCGCGCGTCTGGTAGAACATGGCCGCCTTGGGCATCTCCTCCTGGCCGTGCAGGCTCCCGGTGCGGTGGCCGTAGATGTCCTTCCAGGCCTCGGCGTCGATGAAGGACGGTAGCCGGGGCTGATGCGCACGACGGGGCCGTACTTCTCGTGCATGGCGGCAACATCGTAGGCGAGCGTGCCGCGGGCGAGTTTTACGCAATAGGGGACCACCGTGGCGCGGTGCAGAAGGGGGCCGGGGAAGCGCCGGAGGGGATGGAGGAAGATGTTGTACGCGATTCTGCCAATGACATAGAGCGGGAGCTTTTTTGTTTGGTCATGCTGTGTTAGTGCGAGAACTAGAAATATGGGCGGTGGGCGAACGGCGGCGATAGCGCTTTGGCGCATCGACGTGCCAGCGCCGAGCCTTGAGAGAGACGGCACGAGCACTTACGAGAGCGACGGCCAGCTTGACAATGCCGCCGGCGTGCAGGTCAGAGTATATGGGCGCCATCTTGTCGATATGCGCAGCTGCGCAAACGCTTTGGCAGGGGGGCAAGTTGTTGGCCCAAGAAATAAGAGAATAGGAGAAGAGACGAGGTCAAGCGTCGGGAAAAAGGACCAGATGGAGCGGTCTGATCAAATGGGTCCCCTGATAGCTGTGGGATGGGGTCCTTGAAACGACTCAGCCTGGGCTGTCACAGAAGTCGAGACGAAAAGCAGGGACTGGGGGATCTTCTTTATAAGTGCGTGTTCTGTAGGCGACCAGACACATGCACCTGCTGCATCCTGGCGTCGGGGTTCGAATGACCCGTCTCCCCGCGGCTGCAATGTCACCGATCTCCCCCTTTTCCCTAATATCCTTCTTATGCCGGCGAGCGCCTTCGCCCATGGCCACAGTGGGGTTTCCTAGGGCGGATTTGGGAAAGCGGCAGGGCGGAGAGTGGGAGGCTGGGTTTAGTGCGCTTTGAGTCCCGGTAGGCCGCCGAGAGGGTGCCATTGCGCCGGCGGGGTGAGCTGGGATGTCTGCCAATCGCAACCATGGCACGGCACGCAAGGCCGTTGGGAAGATCGAGATGATGGTATTATGTTGCGCGCAAGGGAAAGCCGGTCAGCACTGGATTTTCTCTTTTTTTTTTTTTTCTTTTTTTTTTTTTTTCGCCTCCGTGCTGGCAGATTCCTTGCAGGCCTAAAGTACCCCCTTATTAGCAGCAGCATTAGCAGCAAAAGCCGCAGCTCTGGATACGAACAGGAACCCGATCGCGACGGGCACAGGGTAGGTAGGTACCTACCTATCCATCAATGATCTCGCAATTAGCCGTGACACGCCCCCACCTACGTATGTGGCGCTCGAGCGGCTCTGTCACTGGAGTTTGCGGCACAGCAGGAACAAATCAAGCATTCAGGTTTTGCTTCCGGGTACGACCAATCAAAACCACCAAATCAATTCGTGCCCACCCCGTCCGGGACATATCCTTGATCCGAGTGCCGGAGCTATTAGGTTGGTCCGAAGACCGGGCTTGGTTGCGTCGTGCGTCGGACGCCTCACAGGAGCCGAATCCCAGATGGTGTTGACCCGGAATAGTGCGCGGCCCAGGCCGGCTTGGGGGAAGGGATGGAATCCCGCAGGCGGTATTACTGCCTGGACGCTGGACGGGTCTGGAAGGCGGGGCAAGTGGGTGAACTGTGATGAGGCGAAGGAAAGAAAAAGAGAGAGAAAAAAAAACCCTCCTTCCCCTTGCGGGCAACTCGGCCGAGTCCCACCTCAGCTGCCATCCAGCCGGGTAAGCGGGTCAACCAATACGACGGCGCTGCACCTCGGGTTCGTTTACAATGCCAGGCGCGAAAAAAAGAAGGAACCATTCGGATTGCACCAAAAGCCCGAACCCCGCCATTGCAGCACACGACGGCTGTCAAAGGCGCATATTGTGGCAAGGCCTGGCACTACTTTGAGTACGAATCGACTAAATGCATTAGGCGCTGCGGAAATGACGGCGGCGCGTGGCAGTGCGGGCAAGCGGATGCGCCAGGTTGGAGCCGTCAAAACCCTACGGAAGCCCGGTGTCAGAAAAATATGAGACAGACTCGTCACCAGCAGTCTGGAAAGGCGAGCGTGCGCGAATGCGAGCCCGGTAAGCCGCGACAAGAGAAGAACCACAGGGCCGGGTTCATCATCCAATCCGATGACACCAATTTCTCACTCAATGCCAAGGCGCCAGCCCTGCCCGCTCGTGTTCGGCTCGAGACGTAACCCTAAATCGCACTGCGTTCCCAACAAGGGGTCTTCCTAGCCGCCCATCTCGGCCCTCTCCCCGCTCCGCCCCGGCACAGGCGGCCCGGGCATCTCGGCCCTGCCCGCGCTCGACTCGTGTAGCGTGCCCTGCATCTCGTGGTACACGACGCCGCCGGCGAGCGGCGGCGACTCGAGCTCAGCGCGCGTCCCGTCGTAGCACGTCGCGGCCCCGCCGCCCGGCGAAATCTGGAAGTAGCTGGTGCGCGCGTTGTTGTGCCCGGACTCGGGTGATGGGTATGCCGCCGTGCCCGACGCCGACGACGACGCCGCCCCGAAGCCCCCGGACCCTGGGAGCTCGGACACCTCCGACATGGGCGCGTCCCCGGCGACGGTCGAGGATTCGCCAGCGGGCTTACCGCCGCCGCTGGACGGGTCGTTGCGCACGCCGCCGAACTTGCTGTCCCATGGACCTTGGTCCGCCTGCGAGAAATCCGTGTCCGGCTGCAGCGGCGGGGCGGGCTGGTATCGCCGGTCTCGCCGCCTCTTCTTGATGAACACCCAAACCCCAAGGCCGATGATGAAGAGGCCCACCACGACCACGCTGGCCGCGATCCCCGCCGTGGCGCCTGTCGACAGGCCAGGAGATACCTCCCCTGGCGGCGGCGATACTGCAGTCCCTGTGGACTGCCCGGTCGACGTCGTGCTAGATGACGGCCTGTCCGATGCCTGCCAGTTAATCTGGATCAATGGCGCGTAGAGCGACATGGTGCTGATAGCAACCGTCGCAGTCGCGGTTAT
This sequence comes from Gaeumannomyces sp. JS-464, assembly GCA_002197995.1. Lineage (NCBI taxonomy): Eukaryota > Fungi > Ascomycota > Sordariomycetes > Magnaporthales > Magnaporthaceae > Gaeumannomyces > Gaeumannomyces sp. JS-464. The sequence continues at coordinate 3,528,981 of NGZR01000001.1, read as the reverse complement.
GGGCTTCGCGTCGCTTGCGGCGGTGCTCGCCGGCGTCCGCTCCTCCGTCGCCGTGACGAGAGTCAAGCCCGCGGTGGACACCCTGCTCCGGTTGGGGGCGCATTTTGCCGTTGTGAAAGCGTTGCCGGCCGTGGCGAGCCGGAAACATGACTGGTAAAACTGCGACGATGTCGTCTGGACCTTCCGGCAGGCATAACCACTGGCGAGCCGTCAGCGTCGATTGTCCAACCCCTCAAAGGCTCAGTCAGGCTTGCGCAAAGCCGTCAAATCGGCACAGGGTGAATCGGGCCGAGAGATCATAGCCGCTCACCTTGGACAACACCCGACGGCAGTTTCCCTTTCAGTCAGGGGCCACTGGAATGTGAAGTCGTCGGTGGCCGGCACACCGAACGTCGAGGAACAAGCAGACGTCATTCCAGCTGGGCAGAGGATTCCTGGCGAGTAGAAACCCCATCCCTTCAGCGCCGGCGGCGTGTTGACATCGTTTGACCTGTTCGGCCAGCAGGCTTCATCGTCCTGGATCAACAATGAATTGATCGATGTGGTTGCGCATCGCTGGGCCTGCCAGCCGTTGTTGCGGTCTATTGCAACAATCTCGGTGCACCGTGGAGGTGGCTCGAACGTGGTTGTCAGAGACCCAAGGATCGCAGTTGCCCTTCTCGCTGCCATGGCGGGAGGTAGAGGGACGGGCCTTCACGCCGATCCAGACTCTTGCTCTCTTGCGCCCAGTATTCCGTTGGCGTGAGTGCCCAAACCGGTTCGTCTGCTCATGAGATGTGGACCTCGACTCAATATGGTTGTGCATGTGCGATCGTCAGGAGCAATGGACCGGTGGGAAAGAAGGGGAACGGAGATTATCCGGGATCAGGCGACTGGAAGCCATCGGTTGGTAAGGCAGCCAACCAGGCCTGTGTGGTAAGCAGGAAACGTATCATTGACAAACGCCCTCTACCGGAGAGTAGTACGACCATCGGTGTCAGGACAAGCAGATAAGCTTGAGCATTCTTGCCCTCTCGACGGCTCGAATCAGCGGCATATGCCACCCTCCATGACGGTTTAGCCGAACGGCGATATTGATCTATCGGTCGCGACAGCTATTTTCCGTGCCGCCAATGTGTGGTTCCTTGTGTCGGCTGACCAAGGGTAGGGTAGCATCGAAAGATCAATAGTTGTTGCTGATGGCTGATGCCGGGGAGCGGCGCAGCGCGGGAGTATAGGCGAAGATCATCAGCCACACGTCCGACCGGGCTATTTCGCGGCAGCTATGCGGCCGGGTCCGGGTGGCGCATTAGAGCTGGGTTGTAACCAAGGATCACGGTTGTTGGTTATACGGGTTCGAGAGTGCCTGGCAGCGAAGGAGAGAGGGGGAGGAGGGAAAAACCGAAAGGTTAAAGGAAGTACAAGGAAAAAGGAAGCAATACGGGGGCGGGAAGGAAGGGGGAAGCGGAAAGAAAACCAACCTACGTAACTCAAGCTTACCCTTCACCTTCCACGCCGACGGCTCCAGTGAGATCGGGGCCATTTCTGCCGGCGAGATTTCCATACTTGCATCATGCCAGCGAAGAGGCTGAAAAATACAATCCCAGCTGCCAAACCCGCGGCCAGCGTCCATGGGTCAGAGCGGGCACCGAGATATGTCGAGCGCCACGATGCCAACCACCGACCTCCCCCATCGGGAGCCAGAGCCACAGCAAGAACCACGACCACAACTGAGACGACAGGCCCGCAAAAAAGCAGCAGCCTTCGCCGCAGCGCCTGGCCACGGCCCCTCCGGGCCCGCAGCTCCTGGCCCCGAACCCAGGCCTCCCTCTGCCGAAAGTCCCGGTTGCTGCTCTGCAGCATCGCCGCGATCGCCGCCATGCCGATGTGTTCGAACCCGTCGCTGTCCGAGTCCGAATCACGAGCCCAGGCGTAGTAGCTCCGTCCAGGCGCCTCCTCGCCCGCCGCCTCGACCGTGCCCTGCGGCGCCTCCTCCTCACATCGCCTGACCTCCACCCCGACGCCCCAGCTGGCGGCATTGTCCTGGTGCGTGATGTGGGCACTCACGACGTCCCCCAGCACGCCGACGGGCCCGTCCGTAAACGGGATTCCCCGCTCGATCCCCCACAGCCCGTGCTCGAGCACCAGCTCCACCAGCCGGCCGGCCGACGGGCCCGGCGCGACGCGGCACTCGACGGCGGCCAGCCGCGGGCGGGACAGGTGATTGCTCTCGCGCGTGTACGTGGCCGCCAGCAGCAGCGCGACCCGCCCCTTGGCCCGCGCCGCGTGCCGGAACACGAGCACGACGCGGTGCGAGTCGCCGCACCGCACGAACCCCTCGCCGACCCGGAGCAGCGCGTGCGGCGGGTAAACGTCGGCCAGGCGGTAGCCTCCGGCGCGCAGGGCCGCCGTCGACACGACGACGGTGCTGAAGTACATGGTCAGCGACGAGCCCGGGAGGCTCTTTTGGATGTAGACGGTCCGGTCGACGGCCAGCTTGCGCACGCGCCGCGACACGGTCCGCGGCGAGCAGCCGCGCGTGCGCTGGAACACGTCGTCGTGGTAGGCCCGGGATATGGGGATGACGAGAAACTTGTTGTTGCTGATACAGTCGAGCACTGCAAACGCCGTCTCGTCCTCTTCGTGCTCCAGCAGCAGCGGCAGCTCGATGCGCAGCCCTTTGTTTGTGAGGAGGTGGTGTGAGGGCCGCTTCTCGGCCAGCTGACCCCAAAAGTTGACCGAATGGCCCTGGACGAACGCGTCCGGCGACGTCGCGAACAGCCCGCCCTCGTTGGCGGTGGCCCGTCCGGAGCCGCCGCCGCCGCCGCCGTCGCCGTAGTCGTCGCCGTCCAGGGGCAGGCCCAGCCCCCACGCAAAGAGCGACTGGTCGTCGGACAGCTTCAGGATCTCCTCCTGCAGCCGCACGAAGCTGCGGGCGCCCTCGCCGTAGAGCAGCGGCATGTTGATGCCGAAGATGCCGAGCAGGGAGTAGGCGCGGTCCTCGACGCGCGTCGTGCGCCGGCCGGCGGCCCAGCACATGCGCTCGGCGACGCTGGCCCGGTGGAGCTCCTCGACGTCCTGGAGGAACCGCCTGCCGACGCGCGTGACCTTCTCGATGGCCGAGAGGTGCGTCATCTTGCTGCCGATGGGATGCCACCCGGCGTCGAAGAAACGCACGTCCCTGGGCGCGATCAGCTCCTGCAGCGTCCAGCCCCGGGTGAACCACCTGCAGCCCCTGTATAGCTCGAACGGGGTGGTCGCCGCCCCGGGCTCCAGCGGGGAAAACCGGTCCGGGCCCGAGGCGCAGGCCGGCACGTCGCCGAGGAAGGCGTAGCAAACCTCGGCCCGCCGGTACCAGTTGAACATGGAGTTGATGGCCTCGGACAGCTCGGCGCTGCTCGTCTTGTCGATGCAGCACGTGTCGATCCCAGACGTACTCGAGGCCGTCGCTGAGCGCCCGGCGGCAGCACTGCTGGATCTTGCGGAACCCGCCCGTCTCGCGCAGGGGGCTGCCCGGGGGCACGCCGCCGTGCTCCATGTCCTGCAGCCGGAGCTCGTCCTTCTCCCACGTGTGCGAGAGGACGGCGAATTTGGGGATCTTGGTGTCATCGTCAAATGAGCACAGCGTCAGGGATCTGGTGTTGACCAGGCGCATGCTGTTTCTTTGCCTGGCTATTGATGTCAGGGTGTAGTTGATGCGGCGGCTGATTGGATCTCTTGGGGTTCGTCGAATCCGGTGTCAGCAATGAAGATTGCCTGTGCAGGTTGTGTTCTCCAGCCGAGATGCTCCAAAGGGTTAGTGAGATTGGTTACATCATTCAGTGCTGTGGGCCACGGAATCGAGCAGGCAGCGCTACTGGGGGCCGTGCCTCCTTTCCATCACCAGACAGCATCGCAAATGAATTTGATGCCTACAAATAACGGCGTGTCAACTATAAACCACTGGGATTCCAATTAGCCCGGTCATGCGCACTTCGCACAAATTGGGAAAGCATAGGACTGAAGCTTTCACTTTGAGAATCCGGCAAGCGAAACCAGCCAGGCATGACCTACGACACCATCTTGATCGGATTTTTCTCTTCTATTTTCAGTTCCTTTTAGACTGTAGTTTGTAGCTGTGCTTGCAAAGTCCACCCCCCATGCTACCGCAAAGACGATCTCGTTCGTCCAAACCACCTCGAGCGGGGACATTCCCCATACTGCGTCTCTAATACGCATCGTCCTCGTCCTCGGAACCAAGCTCCTCCGTGCAGCCCTCGTACGGGGCATTGCCATTCTCCTCGTCCTCGTCCTCATCATCATCTTCATCGCTGTAGTTGCGACCGTAGCCCCGGTCAGCCGGGGCCATATCAATGGAAGAATCCTCCTCATCATCAGACGAGAGTTCGACGACAGGGTTCGCGCGACGGTGCATGCCTAGCTTCTCAGCCAGCGTCAAAGGCCTGCCAGCTCGGGCACTGTCCTCGCTATCGTCGTCTTCATCCTCCTCCTCGCTACTGTCACTGCCCGCAATCTCCTCACTCGGCTCTTCATCTTCCGAGTCAGACAATGTGACGGTGTGGACGACCCTCTTCCTCTTGCGCGAGTTGGCGGGCGCTGCATCCACAACCTCACCATCATCCGAGTCGAACGATGTGGTAGTATGGATGACCCTCTTCCTCTTGCGCGAGCTGACGGGCGCTGCATCCACAGCCACTTGATCATCATCACTCTCGTCAGAGTCCAGAACTCGAGGGCGTCCGCGCTGCTTCCTCGGCGCATCCTCTTCATCGGACCTGGTATCGGTCGCAGAAGTGTCGCCCTCGCTGTCAGAAGATACGACTACCTGTCGAGTCTTGGCCGGGCGTGCATCACCGCCATCATCATCCTCGTCGTCCGAGATGATTTGCCGAGCTTTCTGTCTTTTCGCTGGACGGAGATCATCCTCATCCTCGGCATGATCCTCGTCATCCGAGACGATTTGCCTCGCTTGCCGTCTCTTCACCGGACGCAGTCCCTGATCCTCCTCGTCTTGGCCCTCACCAGCGTCGTCGCCACTGCCGAGCTCGATAGGAGAGAATCCATTGAACTCGTCAGCGGGCTCACCGTTGAGAAGGCTGTCGAGAAGGCTGTCACGAGTGTCGTCACCCCCACCATATGCCATTGACTCTGAGTCCAGGGCATCGCTCGTCCCCTCAAAGTCGATGACAGGTCCATCGTCAATGAAATCGTCCATCTCGCTGTCGTCGTCCTCGTCCTCTTCCTCGCCGTCTTCGCCATCAAGATCTGAGCCGTCTTCGCCATCCATCGTGTCCGAGTCGCCGTCTGCCCATCCCGCCGGACTGGCTGGGAGATTGTCAAAGTCGGCCAATCCGAGCTTCGCCATCTTCCGACAGCCGGAAAAGCCAGCAAATTCCACCATTGGCCAGACCTCGGTACCGCGAAGCTTTGCTGGTATCAGATCCCCCATGTCGCCGTTCATGGCTTCGAAGTCGAGAGCCATCTCGTCTAGCAGTTTGATCTCCATAGAGTCATCTTGCCGACAGTGGGCCCGATCAGGCCAGACAAGATATCTGTGGTACCGGTACGGGATGCTAGCTTCATCGAGCTCCATGGTTCCAATGTCGCGAATTGTGTGTGGCAAGCTGTAATTGATCTTACGCGAGCCATAATTGCCGTCGTGAATCTCGTAGACGGTCTCCAGAATCGGAAATGATGCCAAAAAGGCCCAGGGACCGGTGCGGTCGGTGTTGGCCAGTCCCATCGTTCCGGCGACATCTTCGGAATTGACAGCAAGCTGCTTGATCCTGTCTGAGAAGCCTTGGATGTAGAAGTTGATATGATCGAGAGGCTGCTCACGATCGGGATGAGAAACGGAGTGCAAGCCGAAGGATAACGTGGAGAAAGTGATTGCGACAATATCCGTCTCCTTGTCGAACGGCACTGCGTAGTCACCCGCAGGTCCGCCGAATTCCAGCTTGTCGGGAAACGACCTGAGGGCGATGTCTCGGCTTTCACTGTTCACGCGCATCGCGGCTAGGACAGGCAGCATCTGCGCCTCAAGTTGGAAGGTGGGCGTCGGGTAGTAGCCAAAGCTGTCTGCCTCGGTGACCTGAAACTCAAGAACACGGGGGCGCGCGAGGACCGACTCGAAGAAGAAGCGCCACACGAACTCGCGGATCTCGGGCGGCAGGCGCGAGAACTGCGGGAAGTCGACGCCGTCCCAGAAGCTGACGGCCGCGGTGCCGTCGAGGAGCGACTCCTCGCCATCAGACTCCTCCGAGTCGTCGCCGTCCGACTCGGAGGCCTCAATGTCCAGCAGGCCGCCCGCGTCGTCGCCGGGCTCGGAGCTGGAGTCTGGCTCGCCGCTGCTGTCGGACTCGACCAGGTCGTCCTCTTGCGAATGCATGTGATCGCTCGCGTCGTCATCCGACGTGTCGGAGTTGTGTGGAGCCATTTCTGCAATGCGCAGCAGGCGCCTGGAGTTGAAACAACCTTGGAAATGTGTAGACGTGGACCTTTGGAAATGGATAGGTAGATGTGAGTCCTTTGGAAGTGATATACGTGAGAAGAAAGTTGTTGGCAGTCAAGTTTGACAAGGAAAACGGATCAAAATCAATTAAATCTGAGAACCTTGGTGGTGTGGCACCCATGTCAGCGCGCGGCGACCGCGACGCGACCACTTTAATCTGGACCCAAAGAGGCTAGCGGCACATCGCCAATGCGATTTTTCAAGATTCTCATTGGGTCCCATTTAAGCTTCGTGGGGCAACAATGACTTGGTGGGGCATTCACAGCGGAAACAATTGCAAACGTGAATAGCGCGTGAATGGCATTGAATCTCCCATTCAGCGAGCAAACCCGCATTCTGGTTCTGATTGTGACCCAGATCGAGGACCCTGTTTTCGCGCAGCCACACAATATTACCTATTTCTCAAGGCGTTGGGTCTTGATCACCCATTACAAACCCAGGCCGCGAACGAGCCCCGCCACCCGTCATGTCAAGCGACGCCGTCCTGAATACCGACGTTGAGGATGGCACGTGCTGGAGCGTGACCCCACCGCCAGAGGCGTCCACCCCTGGGCCACCCGACGACAAATCCGACCCAGACCCAGGCCTCGGCTCCGACCCAGACCGCAGCCGCGCCCTAACCCAGGGCATCAAGTTAAAGTACCCGCCAGCCGCAAACACGCCGAGCCAAAGCACGAGCTCGGTGCCGTAGATTGCCATGCCCAGCACGTCGAGCTTCGGCTGGAAGAAGACGGAGACGAGCGAGAAGACGTCGCCTGCAGCGTCGATGCCCACAAAGAGGAACGAAATGCCGCGCACCGAACGGTGCCGATATATGTCCCAGTAGTGTCGCAAAACGCCCGCAGCCAGTAGCACCGCCGATAGGACCGCCATCAGCGTGCTGGGCCAGGTGATGTGGGCGTCGCCGCCGTGCTTTGCGGCGCGCAGGGCGAAGACGAGCCCAGCCTGGACGCCGGCCATTAGGGCTGCGATTGGGATTGTCACTGCTAAGCAGCGAGAGATGGGCCAGTGCTGCAGGCCGTCCGCGTTCAGGTGTCAGAGGAGCGATACGATGGTGGGATGGAGACGGGAACTGGTGGAGTTTACCTTCCAATCGTAGTAGCAACACTGCGCCCAGGTGAGCAAGGAAAGCAGGGTCAATATCTGGGGCTGTATTTGCAGCGCAACGCTGAAGTCTTCGGTGATATTATACACGCCGAGGGGAATTCCAGCCCATGCCCAGAGCATCATCATGCTAGGTTGGAGGCCAATGGTGTTGTGTCTGCGGAAGTTGAGGGCAATCTGCGGGATAAGCTAGACCATAGACCGTTAGCATGATTGTGATGAGGGCAAAAATATGTGAGGTCAACGGATGGCAGGGGACACACTTGGATAGACCAGCAGACCTGTGAGGCGTAGGTAGGCAAGTCGAATTAGTCAGGAGGGAGGCAGGCAGAAGTGCAGCTGTTGTTCATTTGGTGATAATTTTAGGGGGTGGGCTGGAAGAAAAGCGCTGGAACTCACAGCCCCAAGCGTTCCCAGCACATTTGCGGCAATGGCATTGTCCATCTTGAATAAGGTCGATAAACAAGGCCTCTAGGTAGTCCCATCAAGCGCTAGGAGGAGGTAGTAGGCTGCGACTGTCTGTTTCTGGCGATTTGGTATCGAGAATCGAGATAGTTCGCGGGGATTGCTTTGCTCAATTCTGCTGCCGCTGATGAGCGAAAACTGCATTGTGCTGATTATGTCAGCCACGGCTCCGCTCCTTGCCCTGCTTCCCTCCATTGCTTCTCCTTGGATCTCTCTTGAGACGAGGTATACAGTCTAGAGACTTCATTCTCTGCGACGGTCGGTGGCTAGGCTGGCGTAGGTCGCGGATTGTGTAAGCGGCGCATTTCGTGGTACAACAAGCTGCTGCGCTGTGGCAAGGGGCCGCAAACATCTAAGCACGCGCCGCGGCGGCTCGGGAACAATTAGCCGACGCGACGTTCAATACCCCAATTCTCCGACCGGCATGGCTACTAATGCCCTGGTATATAAGACCGGAGACGGAATGTCGCTATTGCAGGCCAAGAAACATGGGTTGTTTCTATTATCAGGTCTAGCCATCCCGCCTAGACGACCAGGCTGGGCTGTACGCAGGCGTCGTGATCAGGGATAACCACCGCCCATCTCTGCCCAAGGAGCAGCCCGGCGAACCCTCCTGACCTTTCTGCACATCCCCTTCACTTCCTCATCGGTTGCGGCCATGGCGCACGTCTTCTCCCTGTTCCCAGACGCTGGGTCTGGATACAAGGATGGTCGCAAAGATGAAGGACAGAATAAATTCCCAAACACCCCCTTCTTCAAGGGCGGCCTTATGCCCAGCCGCATCGAGGTATGTTTAAACTAATTTCAACGGGTAAGAGTTTGCTTGAAATGGTAACTCATGATGCCCAGGGCGACATCACGGAATTAGAGACCAGCGGCGTGATCCCGCGGGAGATCAACGGGACCTTCTTCCGCGTCCAGCCCGATCCCTGTTTCCCGCCCGTGTTCGAGGACGATGTGCAGTTCAGCGGCGACGGCAACGTCAGCGCCTTTCGGTTCCACGACGGGCACGTCGACTGGAAGCAGCGCTATGTACACACCGACCGTTTTGTCGCCGAGCGTGACGCCCGCAAAAGCCTGTTTGGCAAGTATAGGAACCCCTTCACCGACAACGACATGGTCAAAGGGGTCATCAGGACGGTTTCCAACACCAACGTCATCTTCTGGCGCGGCTCCCTCCTCGCACTAAAGGAAGATGGTCCCCCTTGGGCGATGGTAAGCCTTCTCGATTTTGGTGGAGGTGATGATTGATTTAAATATTTGCTCACCATGGATTGCCGCAGGACCCGACCACGCTGGAAACACTGGGCAGATACGACTTTGAAGGCCAGCTGGAGTCGCCCACATTCACGGCGCACCCCAAATTCGACCCGCAGACGGGCGAGATGGTGGCCTTTGCGTACGCCGCCGGTGGCGACGGGCACGACGCGAGCTGCGACATCGCCGTGTGGACGTTCGACCCCACGACGGGAGCCAAGACGCACGAGGCGCGGTACGAGGCCCCGTTTTGCGGCATGATCCACGACGCGGCCTTGACCGAAAACTACCTCGTCTTGCCCCTAACGCCTCTAAAGGCCAGCCTTGAGCGCCTCAAGCGCGGCGGTAACCATTGGGCCTGTGAGTTGCGCAAATCCGGCCGTCCCTCGAGGGGAGGGCTGCTGCTAACCGCTCCCACCCACGCCAGGGGACCCCGACGAAGACCAGTGGTACGGGATCGTCCCGAGGCGAGGAGGCAAGGACATCGTCTGGCTGCGGTCCGACAACGCCTTCCACGGGCACGTGGCCGGGGCGTATGAGAACGAGGACGGCCACATCGTCTGCGACCTGACCGTTGCGTACGGCGGCAACGTCTTCTTCTGGTGGCCGCCCGAGGGCGCGCCCAGCACCGGCAACGTGCGGCAGAAGCTTCACTCGGACACTGTCAGGTGGATATTCGACCCCAACAGCCCGTCCGGCACGCGCGTCGAGCCCGCCAAACGTTACGGCACAAACGGCGAGTTCAGCCGTATTGACGACAGATGGACCGCACGGCGTTACCGGTAACTCATTCTGATCCGCTTTCTCCTCGACACGATCGAAACCTAACAACCACTTTGCAGGCACTTCTGGCAGTTGCAAATCGATCCTCGAGGCCTTATAACATCGCTAAATGCGGCCCGCCAGCTGGTATTTCTTTTTTTTTTTTTTTTTTTTTTTTCTTGGGCCTCCTCGTGTCCCTGCACTAACCCAACTGCTTTAGGCGGCCTGTTCAACGTCATTGGCCACTACGATTGGGAGACCGGAACAAAGGATGAGTATTGGGCAAGCGACACAACTACTTTCCAGGAACCTGTTTTTGCGCCCAGGTCGGATGCCGAGGGGGACGGCTATCTGATGGCCCTGTTGAACCATCTTGACGTGCTCCGGAACGACATCCTGATTTTCGACGCGCTCAACGTCGCGCAGGGTCCGATTGGTGCCTGCCACTTGCCGCTACAGATCCGGTTGGGCCTTCATGGGAATTTCGTCGAGCAGCGTGAGATGGACGAGTGGGAGCGGCGGCGCGCAGAGAGCGGCGATGCTGTGAAAGTGGCCACAAAGCCCCTGCCTTGGCAGCAGAGGCTCCTCGATGCGGATGTCGCGCGGGGCGTCAATGGGGTGGATAAAGTCAGCGACATGATGGCTGGGAGCCTTCGAAAGCGGATATAGCTGGGCGATTCGCAGGCGGGCAATAGCGCCAGCTTTCCCGTCTGGTACGTTTCTATCAGGGCCTAGCGACAAAAGACTGTGTTTGCCGCTTGTTCCTGGCATGGTGATCCTGTCTGCCGTGGCATATGGATGCGATTTTGTGGGTAATGTCGTGCCAAGGCTGCAACACGCGTCGACATATCACCACGTCGTCTGGATCTGATGGGCAATCTATCGGTGATCATCATCCGCCATATCCACTGTCGTGCGGGGTGGTTCGAGGCGCGCCTTTCGTCCACGTTTCACCAGCCAGGCCCCCTCTTCCAGTCGGGATGATTTAGCCGACGGGATGATATCTGCGTGTCGACACCCTGAACAAGGTGGGGGGACGGCGGCGGCGGCGACATATTCGGGGTCCCAGCGGGCATTTTGCGTTTCAATCGGCTCGATCCGAGGTCCCTTATAAGAGGTGTGCACCGGCTTGGGATGCACTGGCGCGAAAGGGACGACGTTGGAAGTTGATGCTGGTCCCACCTCGCTGGCCTGCCTATGCACGAGCTTCTACCGCCACAAACTGCGACTCACCCACACAGGGACGACCCTCGCTCTAATTCCAGGGCTGGACGCAACTTGCACGAGTCGGCAAGCGGTGCCAACAGGCAATCATGGCCACCAGTGAAGAGGTCGCCCAGCTAAGGCAAACGGTCGAGGCGCTCCAGAAGGAGGTAACGCGGCTAAGCGGTAAAGATTCCTGGTATCACCGAGAGAAGCTACGGTACGGAGCCTTAGGGCGGCGCAGTGCTAACTCGGGTCACAATAGATCAGGAAGAGATCCGTAAACTACAATACAAGTGTGTGCCAAGATCCCCTGGGCCATGATTGTATCTAACAGCAGTGCTCGACTAAAAAAGATATGGATATTATCTCGACAAGTGTTTATATGAAGAGGTACGGCATCCTCCTAATATTTGCGAGAACCCTTTTTTTTCTCTGTGGATTCGTCGATTCCCCTCCTACCTTTGTTTCTTCCGCAATGGCTTCCATGGCCAATATCACCACGAGGATAATCCGGTACACAGGAGCTGCTGACAGCCCACGCGGCCTCCGCTCGCCCCGTACTAGGTTCTAGGACTCTTCTCGGACTCGCCGGATACGTACGCCCAATTCCTAGGCGGCCGGTTCAGCGGAAAGGCGGGGGTGAAGCGGCTATACATCGGCCGCTTCGCACGCCTCTTCGTCGGCGGCCGCAACGGTCCGGTCCACGGGTTCCTATTGGATCACCCTCAGCTTCAAGGAATCATAGATGTCGACTACAGCCCGCAGCCGCCCCCAGGGCAATCGGCGCCGCCAGCCCCGCCAAGAGCCAAAGCCCGCTTCCGCAGCCTGATGCAGGCCGGCGTGCACGCGACGCAGGCGGGCATCCACCCGCGCGGCGTGACGCAGTGGTGGGAGGGCGGCGTGTACGAGAACGAGTACATAAAGGACGGGCCCGGCGGGACGTGGAGGATCCTGCGTCTCAGGGTCAGTTTTTCCCCATCCTCTGCCCATGTCAAGTGGTTGTAGAACTAACCCCCAGCCCTTGTGACAACGCGAAAAAAAAGTACCACCCGTTCTGGCACGGAGATTTCGAGCACGGCTGGGCGTACAAGGTGGCCGGGTTCGTGCCGTTCCTGACGACCGCGTTCCCCGAGGACCCGTCGGGGCCGGATGAGGTGCTGCCCGAGGAGCAGCGCATGGCTGTGGCCGGACACGCGCGTCGTGCCGTTCCACTACGAGCACCCCGTCACGGGGGAGCCGGTCAAGGAGGACGACCTGCGCGCGCCGGCCTACGGGACTGACGCTAAACTGGCAAAGCCCGCGCTGAAGCTGGAGTGATAGGGTGGCTCCGAAGGAGGGTCTCTTTTGCGTTGTCAGTGTAATGGCTTCGAGGATCTGCGATAGACTATCTTCCGTGCTTTAATCCGCTTTGATTTGATAGGCAAATTTGGCGATGTGGATGTGATGCTGTGGTGGGCGCGCGAGAAACGAGTCGTAACATAGAGACAGGCATGTTATTCCCGCTGTAAGTAAAATTTGCGCCGCGTCATGTCGCTGCTGGCAGGTCGACATCCCCACCAACGGCAGCTGCTTGTCGTCACAGGGTCCCCTATTGCTGCATTGACGAACAGGGTATGCCTTCCCTTGGTGATGGGGTGCTGGTCGTCAGCACAGAAGCTCCCACCGCAACGCCTTTGCGCCTCCCAGGCCGCCTTCCGCCCATTCTTCTCCGCGACCATCTCGGGCGTGTCGAGCCTCCCCGGCTGAATGCTGGCCAGGCTAGCCACAGCCACCGACCTGTCGTTGTCGATGGCCGAGAAGTGAGTCCGTGCCGGCCCGCCGCCCCCGGCCGGTGCATCGTCCCCCCGCCACGCGACGAGCTTCGCGCCCCAGCCTACGTGGACGTGGCCGAAGCAGTGAAGCCGCGGCCGGGCGCGCTCGACGGCCTCGAAGAGCAGCTTGCACCCCACGCTGCCGGACCCAGGCACCCGGTCGAGGATGCCCCTTGGCGGGCCGTGCGTCATGACCAGGTCGACTTCGGGAGGGATGGAAAAGTCGTGGCCGTCGTCGGGCTTGAACTGGAAGGCACCGTTGCCAAAGGCGGGCGTGTAGGGGGAGGCGTAGACGGTGAGGGCGGCGCCGTTGGCCAGCGTGAACTTGCGGGTGCCTTCTTCGAGGAAGCAGATCCCGTGCATTGTGGCCTGCTCGCCGGTCATGAGCGCCCGCACCTCCAATGACTCTTTCTCGGCCAGGTCCAGGTCGAGCGGTGGGAAGGCCTCCTGGACTAGCCTGCGCACTGCTCTTTCATCCAAGGCGACATCGTGATTCCCGGCGATCACGAGCTTGAGCGGCGCGTCCATTTCTTGCAGGAGACGCAGGGCTGCGTGGTACTCCTTGATTTGGGAAGCATCGGTGAGGTCCCCGCAGTGAATGGCTACATCGACGCGTTCCGAGGGTCGCGACTCCTCAGGAAACTCAAGGCCATGGGTGTCAGAAACGATGAGAAATCGGGTTTTGATGCTCATCTTGGCGAGAATGGGAAAAGGCTGTGCCTGTGGAGAGATCCGCCAATCGTGTCTATAGGTGATTCTGGAGCAAAGATACGCTTGGGGTACCCTTTTCCTGGCAATTAAAACACACGGGCCTCTCCTATATATCTTTAGGATCTACCACAGGGAAAATGTTTATTTTAGTGTTTGATGTGGCGGCCCAACGGTGATAGCTCTGGATCCCGCCGTCGGCACGTTGGAAACTGCGCCTTGAATATACCCAAGACATAAAGGCAACGTCGAGCTATCACCAAGAAACCTGGTCAATAAGTTCAGCCACCGCACCAAAAAACAACAATGCGGCGGCGCGTAAATAAAAGGGGCACCACACCACAGCCCTCCATGCCACACTCCACGATCAGCCGCACCCAGTGACGTTCCATATCCTATCACAGCTCCAAGGGCAACTTGAAGAGCTTGATTGCGTTACTCCTAGCGACCGCGTCCTTTTGCTCCGTCGGGAGGTCGAGCCCTTTCCACCAGTCCTGTTGTTTACGAGGGATGTTAAAACGGTGATTGGGAGAAATAACAAAGTTAGGAGTGTCCGTGAACTTACCTGCGCTTCCTTGATGCTATCATATGGGTAGTCTATCGCGTACATGCATCTGTCGAGGCCGATCTCGTTGATACAGAACTTGAGACCCGAGGTGGAGTAGAAACCCGACGTTGTGATGGAGACATTATGCTTGAAGTAGTACTCGTAGTCGTGCTTGGACGGCCTGGTGGTCTTCTTCACGGGCTGGTTGTACCAGTGACTGGCCCTCCACAAATTAAAAGGGATGCCCTCGCCAAGGTGCCCCGCCACCAGCTGGACGCCAGGAAACATGTCCAGCATCCCACTAGACAGCAGCGCGTACAAGTGGAAACTGAGGTCCAGATGGAACTGCACGGCGGCACCCAGCAGGTGCCTGCGGGATGCATACTCGCCTCCAGTTTCCGGATCCAGGTCCGGCGCGGTCCTGTAGCGAGGGTGCATGTACACCGGCACGTCGAGCGCCTGCACCTCGTGCCAAAACACGTGGAACTCGGGCCCGTCGTAGTACACCTTGCCCTCCCTGCCGCCGCCGCCGCCGCCGCCGCCCTCGGCCGCGACCGTCTGGTAATCGTTGAGGATGGCGCCCTTGCAGCCCAGCTCCGTCACGGCCCGGCGCAGCTCCGCGGCGGCCGCGGCCGGGTCGTGCATGCTGACGGACGCCAGCGCCCCGAACCGGGCCGGGTTCTTGCTCGCCTCGCCCGCGAGCCAGTCGTTGGTGCTGGAGGCGACAGCGGCCGCGACGGCCGGGTCGGCCTCCCCCTGCGGGCCGGGCGACGTCAACGACAGCAACATGTACTCGACGCCCTCGGCGTCCATCTGGCGCAGGCGCTCGACGTGGATGTCCTGCAACTTGGCCGTCAGCGGGTGCTTGGCCATGTCGGCGCCGGGGGCGAAGAGCGCGGCATCCCGTGCTACCCGGGCTAGGCCGTCCGGATCGAGGACGGCCTCTTCAAGTGCGATGGTTCCTTTGGGCATTTTCCCCGTCTGATAGTGTCATGGAGGAGGGAGCCTTGTTCCCTGGTTTCGACGGGTAAGTGGAAGCGTCACGAGCATTCAACATCCAGACCGGGGGGGGGGGGGGGGGGGGAGCGGCTCAAAGGCAAGCAGCACTACCCCCACGCGGCACTGCGGCCGTTCGTGTGCTTGCTATGCAGCCCGTATGCGCCGCCCTTCGGAGACATATCGCCGAGCCTCGCCATCCCCTCTGGACCCCGCCCGGGCCTGCATGAAGGAGGTGCCTTGCATCCGTGCCGCGATGAAATTGCCGAGTGAGTGAAAATGTGTAGTGCTTCCTAGGTACGGAATACATACAGCTTCGTTGGGCGCTGTAATGGACGCGAATGGATGGTGCCTCAGATGAATGGGTCCCAGCCAGCGCCCCACTTTCCACCTGTCCCTTGCACCTGGGCCAATGCGGGATCATGGAAGGCAGTCGCCCAAGTTCGTCAGCTGCCTCGTTCACAACAAAAGGGACGACACTACTATTATTTCGATTCTTTTCCTCAAATTTTCCTGTTTCTGTATCCTCTTCTGTATCCTCTTCTGTATCCTCTTCTGTATCCTCTTCTGTATCCCGTATCTTTTTAACAGTAGTGCAGGTAAGAACTGCCAACCTTTCCATGTAGACAGTGCTGCTTACATCTGGGAGACCTCTCCATGTTGCATTCTGGTAGGAGGCAATGTTTTTATACACATATCTTATCCTCGTAGACTGCATGCAGCCTGATGGCCCGAGGAGTGAGAGCTACTGACGGCCCCATGAGCCCCCGAGAACAATCCGATCATCTACTTGTTGAGCCGCTTTGCTCTTACCGGGTCTCGCCAGAACAAACACGCCTCCCTCCTCATATCGTCCTTCCCAACCACAGGGCCGCTCGGCAGGAACTCAAGCTGGTCTGCCGCCTCCACGTCCAGCCCATAGCCTTTAGGCTGGTACCTGGGCCACTCGGGCGTGCCGGGGTAGCGGTACGTGTTGGGGTCGCCGGTAAGGACGTAGCTGGCGATGTACGCGTGCTGCATCAGCCCAATCTCGGGGTACTGCACCGTCGGCTCGGCCCACGTGTAGGCGGCGTCCGTCGAGTGCGGGACGCCCTGCCACGCCGGCTGCTTGTTGGGGGTGTTCCAGAGCATTTTCCAGACGGGCTGGCCGTCCACAGCGGGGTAGTAGGCGTTTGTTTGACTGGGGCACTAGAGTTTAGAAACATCCGTTAGTAACGCGCCGCCGCCCAAGAAATAGCCAGAAGGGTTAAGAAGGCTCGTACATGGTAGGCGTAGTCCGTCCAGGCGGCGCTGAGACGGCTGTACTGGGTGCTGTTGGGGCTGTTCGCGTAGGGGGAGTCTGCGTTGGTGAGCGGATCAGGGTAGAGCCGTTCCAGCTCTGCCATATCCTCGTCGTTCAAGCCGGGCGAGATGTTGTGCATAAAGTCCAAGAACTGTTGGTTTGTCTCGATGGTCCCCGGGATGTAAAGCCTCGCCTCGTCATGCGTATTGGACGACAGGACTGGCACCTTGTAAAATGTCCCGTTGGTGAATGAGTCCGTGCCAGACCTCTCAAAGAGAGCCCCTCCGATCGCAGGTTGCCATGCCCAAGTAATGGCTGGCTCGCTGGCCTGGAAGACGCCAACGGACGCCGCCCTCATGTTGTCGACGGAGGCGGCCTTAAGGCAGGCGATAGTGGCCCCGTCGTCTCCCTTGGCCGCCGTGTCTGCGCAGCCAATCCTTCGCAAGAAGTCGCTGTACTGCTTCTTATACAGCGGATAGTCCACGCCAGGGAAGGCCCTCGAGGTGCTGCTTCCTGACATGTAGTAGACCTGGGAGAATAGCGGCTTGCTATCGGGGCCGTACCCGTGGACATGTTGGATACCTTACAGTATATTCGAATCAGCATAATGTCCCTTAGTTCAAGGAGCCCCCTCTGGAACCATGGCGGCACCAGGCAAGGCTGTGACATACCAACGCCATGTGCACCTGCGCTCAAGCCAGCCAGAGTGACCTTGTCGGCGTCTCCGCCGAACGAACCGATGTATTTCTGATGTTGTGAAAGTAAAAGTTTTAGCCACGAGCATCCACCCCCTCGTTGTCACCATCATATAGCCAGCATCGCTCACCTGAACAAACCCCAAGAAGTGCCTTGTATCCCGGATTCCCAAGTTTAAAAGGTCGGCACGCTCAAAGACGTCCGCCGAAGGGAAGCCGAGGAACCCAATGCGGTGGTGGAATGAGGCAAACACGATTGGCCTGGGTGAATTTGCGACAAAAGAGGCGCCGTCGAACAGCCTCTGGTTGCCGCGGTTCATGGCACCTGGTGGGTAAGGTTAGGCTTGGCCCTTGTAGGAAATTTGATGGACATGTCGACTCTGCCCGCCCTTTCCACACACATAGCTCTCGACTTTCCACATACCTCCAGGAATCCAGACAATGACCGGCAGCTTCTCAGAGGCAGGCACTCCAGGCGTGCGCCAGACGCTGAACTGCAGGCAAGCCTCCGACTGCTCCTCCTTGGGCAGAGCGGCCGTCAGGGCTTGAGGACAAGCCATCGGCATCTTGTCAGCAGCCACCACGCCCTCAAACGGCGCCGGCCAGTCGACAGGCTGGAATCGTCGCTCGCCAACCGGCTGTGTCGCGTAGTCCATACCCAGCCATGCGTCGACGGCGGACGGCATGGCGACGCCGCTGAAGGTCTTGTCGACCGAGATTCCCGAAAAGGTGCCGTAGCCGTCGAGCGTCACGAGGGGCACGGCGCGAGGGCCGATGGGACCGGCGAGGGCCAGCTGGCCGAGGGCGGCGCCTGACAGCGTCGACAGCTTCATGGTGGGTGGGTTGGGGGTAAGAGGCGAGGGGTTGTGAGAAGGCCCACGGCGGGCAGTCGTCTCTCTTTATTACCAGACCTCAGCTACCCAACACACTGACCCCACGGCGATTCAGTGCGGAGCACGGTAGGCATCCAAGATACGGCTGATAGCCGGGCGGCGTTCCTATCGCGACGAGCCCACCACAACCCCGGCCGGGTGTCTTCCCCCGCCCAAGGCCCCGCCGGTGGCATGGGGCTCGGATCCCATTTCGGGGCTTGTCTATCGCGAGACCCACCGCCGATGAACCGGTCCCCTGAGGTGGCATCATCGCGTTATCCGGGGAGCCATGCGCAGCCATGCCGTTTTGGGAGGGTGGTTCCTGACTCGGGGCTCGTGGCAGGGGTCCTGATCGGCCGTCGTCGGAGAAGCCACAGTGCGGACCTTTGCCGATGCCGGACAGCGCGGAAATGCGAAGGCTGGAAGCGGGGAAGGGCGAGCATCACATAAGAGCCAACACTTGGGCCATGTCGACCGGATGCGCGTGCTCACCGAAAATCGGTGTTCAATTCGATATTGTATGCCAGATAAAAACAGTTCCACAGTAATGTCCGCCCAGCGGTCGGTCAGTGCCCGAACGCCAGGGGCGTCTCCATCATCGGGCCATCGAGCGGCTGCTGGGGATCGAGCCCAAAGAAGCTGTCCTGCACGTCATGCAAGTACGACTCCATCATCTCGCTCACGATATCGTGGTGTGTCGGGATGTCCAAGCAGAAAAGCCCCGGCGTCTGCCCGCCAGGCGAGAACCTCTCGCCATTAAGCAGCCCGTGCTCGTCGAGCTGGGCCATGACCTCGATAAGCGCGTGTCGCGTCCAGAAGATCTGCTCCATGCCCTGCAGTGTGTGCAGGAGCTCGCGCACCGAGTCTGCAGCTCTAGCCTGTTGGTGCTGCCGTTGCCTCAGGTCCTCGTCTGCGTCAATTTCGTCTGTTTTCAACGAGAGCTTCGACCCTTTGCTCTTGGCCAGCGCCAGCAGGAAGACTTGGAGGTCCTCGAGCAGGCACCCCGTGTCAAACGTAACTAGAGAGCTCAAGATACCAGCGTCCCGCATGTAGCTTAGCAGGGCGAGGCTCTTGGACGCGGCGTCGAGACAGGTAGAGGCAAAATCCTCAAAGAACTTGCGTTTTGACTCGGTCGTCGCGCTGTTGCCGGCACTGCCGGAAGATCCTTCCGCCGTGGTCGCGTTACTCTCAGGCCGCTTTTTCCGGTGCTGTTCCGGATGGAGAACGTTGAACAGCAGAAACGGCCGTGTGGTGAATACAACGGCACTCCAATACCGGAGATGCAGAACAGCCACGCTGCGTTTGTGGTAAGGCGCCGCCTGTGCGACATCTCGAAGGTGCGGCGGGATCGACTCGTACCAGGCTGAAAGCGACGCGAGCGCAGCTGAGACGGACGAGATGGGCACCGCCGGGCGTTGGGCCCCGGGTTTGCTGCTGCCCGTGCTCAAGTTGGATCCTTGGCCGTCGCCTTTAAACGCTCCGCCTACACCGCCACCTGATCTCATGTAGAGCAACTTGCTGATGTGTCTCTTGAGCTGTGCCAGCTTGCATGAAAGAGAGAGAAAGTCGAGGGGCATGTTGGTCCCCGGACTGAGAATCTGTTTGTGTGTCAGTTATGCCTGTTTCTTCTCTTTCTCGACGCCGTGAAGTATGCATCCCACGATCACTTACCTGCTCAGAAACCAACTCCAGCGTCTCAGCGCCGTCTTCGTCTGAAAGAGAAGGCGGGTTCCCGTAGCACAACGCTACATCCAAGTCCAGCAAGTAAAGCGAGCAGTAAATGCGCAGGTCCGTCTGGCCCTGGAAGCTACTCCGAAGGTTCAGGCTTTTCGACACATTCAAGCCCAAAGTAAAGGCAATCCTTGCGGCCGCACCGATGTAGACATAGGCTGTGTTCGAACACATGGAGCTCTGCAGCGCGATGCCCAAAAGACAGAGCGCCCGTATAGCGTCGATGTCCGCCTCGTCCATGAGCACAGGCGCGAGTGTTTTGGCCAGGGACAGGTACTTGTTCGCCGTCGTGTCGGCGATCCCGTCGCTCCTGGCCTCGCTCTCGCACGTGAGCGCGAGGATGGAGTAGAGCGAGCAGAGCATGGAGGCGGACGCGCAGGTCGAGTCGCCGGCGTAGATGCGGTCCAGCGAGCCGTAGAAGGCCTCGGCGGAGAAGAGCCAGTAGATAGAGTGCACGTCGGAGAAAAAGCGCCCGACACACCGCTCGCAAAGGTCTCGGCGCGGGAGAAAGACCTGCCGCGGAGGTAGGTGTCCGCCCATGGCCGCGGACGGGACGAGTCAGGGGCGTCGGGCGGGCACGGCGGTGCGGCTGTCAGGGGGGTGACGAGGTCGCTACCGCTCCGGCTAGTGGTGTCCGACATGCGCCTGTGTTTCAAGGACCGGACTGCTGCATTGAAGCTAAAGCCGCCTTGCACCCCCACATGGCGATAGGTGCCCTTGGAGTCGACTATGAATGGGGCAGGAATGTGAGCAATCACGAAAGGCTCAGTAGAGGTGGGGCGGTCTGCGTACCAGTCAGCCAGCCCAGCTCGCCGTGGAGCTCGTCGATCTCCGGATCGATGGTCTCTTCAAGCTCGGTGGATCCTGGCGAGTCTGTGCTTGCCTGCTGAAGCGGCCTGGTCCGGCTAGCCTCATCAGGTGCCTCTATGGTGATGCCCGGAGAGCGATTTTCCAGGGAGCTCATCAGCTCGCGGAGGCTGGACAGAGAAATCTCGGTATTGGGGAGGAAATGCTCCAATGCCCTCCGCTGAAGGCGGAATTCCTCTTCCTGTGGCAGTGTTAGAGTCTGGTGACTTAATCAGGGTGACACAGCAAAATGTACCGAGACATGATAATAAGGCCTCTGCCGCCTTCGACTCGGGTCAACTCGGCAGCCCACACCGAGAGACTGACAGTATTGGCAGGGTCCAGGCACTGGACAAGGAGTAGCGGTATGTCAGTTTGTTTGACAGGAACATCGGATAGGGTAGAGGCTGGACCATACCTGGATCGACACACTTTGTTTTGCGGCTCTTGCACCTGTCGCAGGACATAGGTGCCCTCTTGTTGGCTGCTTTCTGTACCGCGGACATCTTGGCCCTAGTGTTGTCTCTTGCGCGCCGGCCAGTCGTGAAACAGTGGGTATCGTGCGCGAGGGTGGGCAGATGCTGGGAAGACGGCAGGCAGCTGCACTTGTGGGCTGACGTCTGCAATTCGCTCCAGCGTGCGACGCGACGCAGTCGATGCTGGTGCTGCGGGTGGCTGCCTTGTTGCGACGCTGTGCTCAGCTCCAGACGGCTATGGCTGGTTCGCGGCGCGGACCATGGAAATTGTCCTTAGCCTCCGACGCAACCAGTCTTCGAACGTCAGGCCGAATATTTTGGGGTCAACGGCTGTCTTCTTGGCTTCGTCACGTCGCCCCAAGTCGTGGCCTCAGCACAGCCATCTCAATTGCCGGTGCTGCGACGCGAGGCACCGTGCTGGACCGCCCCACATCCTCCCCCTTTTTAGCGCAGTGGGGCATCAGGCCAAGAGCCTGAGCTTCCTCCTTCTGGGCAGGCCAGGGATTGACGGGATCGAGACCACAGCTTGCCGCCGGCCGAGCCCGGTGGTCCTTCAAGATGCAGGACCGCATAGTCCGAGCCGACCGAGTCCGACGTGCAGGGGCGAATCTCAGACACGGTGTCGTACGGGTGACGTTGGTGCTAGCGAAGAAAGCCCGATCCGGGCTGGGCCAAGCTGCCGTGCCTCTGGAAGTATCTCTTATCCCCGGCAGGCTCCAGCGGCCTGCTTTTTTTTGTCTGGGGCCTCGGGCTTCAGACCCAAAGTCTGATGGCTATAAAGACCAGAGGCTCTGAGCATGCACGATGTGAGGTCGTTTGTCCTGCTGGTAGAGTTCCCAAGCAAACCCGCTGCGCAGAATCCAAATACCGTATCTCAGTTCAATATCTGCCGCGATTCTCCCCGCCCCACTCACGTGCACGGCAAGGTCGACATTGCCGCCAATTTCAGCCACAACTCCACCCACACTGCCATCATGGACGGACATGCAAGCGCAGCATCGTGCGCCCGCGCATGCTGATTGGGGGCGAGGTGTGTGCTTTTCTGCTTTGGGCATGCCGACATTGGATGATAGGGGCCATATTTTCAGGGGAATGCCGTGGCTGACACGTCCAATAATTCCTCCAGCTTGTCGAGTCGTCATCGGACAAGAAGACGTTCGACCTGTTCAGTCCCGCAAATGCAAAGACCAAGGTCGCTGAAGGTAAAATCATATAATGAATTAAGCTTTTCTCGTCTTCCCTGCCCTTGACAGGCCCACCACCCAAACTCAAAATCTCGGCCGGCGAGCTGATACTGACGGCTTGCCCAGTCCCCGAGGCCACCGAGGATGACACCAACCGCGGCCGTCCGCCGCGGCCAAAAGCGCATTCCCCGCGTGGTCCGAGACAGGCGCCGCAGTCCGCGGGAGCTACCTGAAAAGGCTCGCCAAGCTCATCCGCGAGCATGGCGGCGAGTTGGCACGCTTTGGCCGATCCATGGGACGGCCTATCTCGACATATTTTGGTATTTGACTTTGCTTTGTGACCCTTTTCATTTCCTAGGACAGGATTAACCGCAGATAGACGCGGAGTACGCCGCTGCAAGGCTCGGCCAGTTCGCCGAGGCTTGGCCCCAGATCCAGGTCGGCTCAGCTCCGACCGCTCGGTTTGGCCCTGGCACTGACGTTGAATGATACTAGGGACAATCCTCCCTCAACACTCCGGGCTATGTCTCCATGACGCTTCGTCAGCCGTTCGGCGTTGTAGCCGGCATTCTCCCATGTTTGTTACCATGCTTCTCTGACCGCCTTCCTCCCGTCAACAGAACCCTGCCGGGATTCTAATGTGATCATTACCGAAAGGGAACGCGCCTCTGCCCATTTTTGCCAGCAAGGTGGCGCCCGCATTGGTTAGTATCTCCTCGCTATCCGAGTCTCGCGAAGAAGGGTCCCTTCTTACATTGGCGCATACCTAACCTTACCCTCGACCCTAGATCTGCGGCAACACGCTCGTGGTGAAAAGCAGTGAAAAGGCCCCGCTCGCCATCGCCAAGATCTGCGAGCTCATCGCCGAGGCCGGCTTTCCCCCCGGCGTGATCAATGTCCTCTCCGGCCACGGCCAGCCGTCGGGCGCGCTGCTCGCCAGGCACATGGACGTCAGATTAATCAGCTTTACGGGGTCCACCCGCACCGGCCGCCTGATTCAACAGGCAGCGGCCCAAAGCAATCTGAAGCAGGTGATGCTCGAGCTCGGTGGAAAGTCGCCGGCACTAATCTTCGCAGACGCGGACTTGGCCAAGGCGGCCAAGGACGTCGCCTTCTCCATCCAGCTCAACAGCGGCCAGGTGTGCGTCGCCAACTCGCGCGCCTACGTCGAGAAGTCGGTCGCCGCCGAGTTTGTCGGGCTCGTCAAGCAGCACCTCTCTGCCGTGACGGCCGGCGACCCCACGGACCCCAAGACCACCCACGGCCCGCAGGCGGACCGGATCCAGTACGACACGGTCATGTCGTACATCGAGGCCGGCAAGGCCTCGGGCGAGCTGGCGCTCGGGGCAGCGGCTCGCTGGAGAAGAACGGCGGCTTCTTCGTGGAGCCGACCATCTTCCTGTCGCAGCCCGAGGACTCCAAGGTCGTGAAGAACGAGATCTTCGGCCCCGTCATCGTGATCAACACGTTCGAGGACGAGCGCGAGGCGCTCAAGAACGCAAACGACACCGAGTACGGGCTGTGGGCCGCCGTGTACACGCGCGACATCTCGCGCGCCCTGCGCGTCAGCAAAGCCCTGGAGAGCGGCGTGGTCTCGGTCAATTGCACCTCTCCTGGGGCGATGGCGCCCGATATGCCGTTTGGCGGCTTCAAGGCTAGCGGGCAGGGGAGGGAGAGCTCCCGTCACAGCATTGATGCCTATTGCGAGACCAAGACTGTCGTCATCAAGGTTGACTAAATTGTTGACGCGAAGAGTCCCGTTGGGAGGAAGCGCCCAAGGAAGGAGGAAGTATCTAAGGAAGACAGAACAAAGACGATGGAAAGATGGGTCGATGGTAGAAAATAAGAAATCTCCTGTCCACCGCATGCCGTTTGTGTGTTAGGGAGGATTGTGTGGGCCATTGGTCAGGGGCCGGTTGCCAGTGTGCAGTTACGCATGACCCTCGAGAGCCACCACATCAGACAAGCCGCCTCACTAGTCCAAGCCTCCGCACCAGTCTAAGTCGCCACAGAAACCGGCGCCGCAGCCTGCTGGTCTTTAATCAGCGACCCGCCATCACCACCCGCTGTTTCCCCCAAGCCTCCTGCCAGGCGGTGCCGGAAGACCTCGTCGAAGACCTCCTCGGCGTGAGCCTCGGCGTCGTGCTTGTGGATCCAATCCTCTCTAGGGAACGCAACGCTCTGCGGGTCCTTCTTCACGGCCTCCCAGTCCGTCTTGTGCCACCTGTCCCGCGTCGTTTCCCCGTCTTCTGCACCGCCTTGACGCGCTCGTACCGGATGTCCTGATGCGTCCACAGCGCCGCCGGCACGTTGGCCTTGCCGGCCCTGCGCAGGCAAATGGCCAAGTTTACAGCGTCCTCGCACGCCTGCGTCGCGCCTCTGTTCCAGCTGTCAGCACTACGTTCTTGGGCAAGGGGGGGGGGGGGGGGGGGGGGGGGGGGGGTGGGTTTAGATGGCGAAAGGCCGGTCTTACTGAGCAGACGTCGGGAGGAACGGATGTGCAGAATCGCCCAGTAGCGCAATCCTCCCATGGTTCGATATCCAGCGCGGCAGCGGGTCGCGATAGACGAGCTTCCAGTCTACCAGCGAGGAGGCCGGCGTCTTCTCTATGATGGCCGTGCATATAGGGTCCCACTCGCGCAGCAGCTCCTTGACCTCTTCAAGCTTTCCCGGAAACGACCAGCTCTCGTCGATGTTGTGATCGTCCTTGTGTGTTAGCACCCAGCAGCAGTCGGTGCCGTTCTTGATGGTCGAGAAGAGGAAGTGCACGTCCTGCCCTATCCAGCCGTTGAAAGTGTCGCCGTTTTCGCAAAACTCCTTGGTCCGCGGGTCCTTGATCATGTCTCCGTTGCTGAACCAAGCCCGCCAAACGGCGTATCCGCTGCTTTTCGGCTTGTCGACGAAGCCGAGCACGAGCTCGCGGGCTTTCGAGCGGACCCGTCCGCCCGATGACACGTCTCCGAAGACCTAAGCACGTCAGCAGGAGACCGCACAGCGGGGATGCGGACCTTTCGATGCATACCTTGTCGCCACTCTTGAGAACAATCCCCGTCTTCTCCTCGTCCTCAAAGTACTGCTCAATGGGCTGGCCAAGGTGGATGGGGATGCCCAGCTCCTTTGCGTGCTCGAACACGACCTCGTGCAGCTCCCCTCGGTGCCCGTTGAACACGGGCGCGTCCGGCACGCGGGGCGGCGTCGGCTGGTGGTGCACAACCTCGCCGGTGTCGTACTTGTGAATGCGGAAGCCGTAGCTCTGCAGGTCTATGCTGAGCTTGCGCATCCGGTCCGCGACCTCGCCCCTGCGCGACAGGCCCCAGCGGTGGAAGATGCGGCCGCCGTTCTGGCCGAACGAGATGATGTCGCCCAGGCTCTTGAGCTCGGGGAAGCTCTCGTAGACCTCGACGTCGTGCCCGTTCCGGTGGCACTCAATCGCCGCCGCCAGGCCGCCGAAGCCTGCGCCGACGACGATGACCTTGATCCCGGTCTTGGGTTTAGCGTCCATTTTGGTCTTTTTTGTGTGAGTGTGTCGCCGGTGCGGCCAAGTAGCTCGTAATGGTCACTCGATGGGCTGCAATGAGGTCTTTGATCTAGCGCGCCCCTTTTACTCGCCAATATCTCTGCGTCGCCATCTGGCAGGGGTATAATGAAAGCCCGAGAGCCAAGGACCGTGTCCCCCGCATCTCCATCTCACCTGCATCTGCCGGCCGGGGTGACGGATGGGTCTGGGGTCGCCTTGTCTCGACCGAAAAGTTGGGGAAGCGGGCGGAGGAGGGGGCGATGGCTGCAGGGGTTCGCCGGATGGCACTGAAACCCCGCAGCAGAATGCCTCGGCAACATCGTTCCGACCCAATGATGTCGCCCCTGCCGCTTTTCCGAAGCATCGCCGGAGCTGGCTCATCCTAGCGATATTGGAGACTTCCATGGACCGCTGGATAGCCCATTACAGGGCCGGCTCAATGCGTGCCTTCTAAGGCTCGACCTCGGCTCTGCTGGAGACGATGATATGACGGCGGCCCGCCAGTCCTAGCGGCGGGAAAAGGATCTAGGGGACATGCAATAGCAAATAAACAAAGCCTCCAATCAGCGGCAATGACGTCACACCCGGAATGGGACCTGCACACCACGGGCACAGAGGCTGGGCAGGCCTTTGACTCTACGATCAGGGGGAAGAATGTGGTCGTCACGGGCGTGTCGCCAGCGGGCATCGGCGCGACCACGGCATTGGCCATCGCAGCACACGGCCCGGGAAAGCTGGTCCTAGCGTCCCGGACCCAGGCCAAGCTCGAAGCAGTCGTCGCCGACATCGCCCAGAAATACCCCACGGCGAACGTCTCGTCGGTTCTCCTGGACCTCGGCTCACTCGACTCGGTCAGGGACGCGGCCGCCCAGATCGGGGCCCTCGTCGACGGCAAGCTCCACGTCTTGATCAACAACGCTGGAGTCAACGACTTGCACCGGAACCTCATGGTGGCCCCCGACGGCACGAGGCTCGACAGACAGCTGTTCGTCAACCACCTCGGGCCCTTCCTCCTGACAAACTTGCTCCTCCCCGCGCTGAAAAAGGCGGCGGCCGCCGAAGGGGCCCCGAGAGGCTCCACCCGTATTGTCAACGTCAGCAGCCACGGCCACCGGCTGTCGCCGATCCGCTTCTCCGACCTCGCGTTCGAGAAGCCACCGCACGACGAGTCGGTCCCGGAGGCGGAGCGGCCCTCCAGGACGGCGCCGGCGTTTCTCACGCGGCTCACCGACCCGGAGGGGACGTACCCCGGGTTCGTGGGCTACGGCCAGAGCAAGTGCGCCAACGTCCTGCACGCGTCGGAGCTGACGCGGCAGCTGTTCAAGGACAGCGGGATTCTGGCGCTGTCGGTGCACCCGGGGTCGATCGAGACGGAGCTTAGTCGGTCGCTGGACGAGAAGGGGAAGGAGGACATGCTGAACACGGCGCCAAAGCACCTTTGGAAGAGTTTGGACGCGGGCGCGTCTACGACGATTGTCGCCGCGTTCGACCCGGCCCTTGCAGACCTGGACGTCGGCGGGGAGGTGCTGGGCTACCTGGCTGACTGCCAGATAGCTGACGGGCTCGCGGCGCCACACGTTAAAGACAAGGAGGCGGGGAGACTGTGGGAGATGAGCGAGAGGATGTTGAATATTAAGGCGTAGGCTTTTTGTTTTCCGTTCGCCTAGGGGCGCAATGCGCGACCCCCTCGTCTCCTCGTACGAGCCATTAGGCTACGTCTAGTTTATAAAGGTATTACAAGAATAAGATCCATGAAGGACTCAGCAGTTTCGCCTTTTCGCAGGGTTGTCGTGCCCAACGTTCACACACTGTCGAGGTTGTGACCAGCGTCAAGAAGAACCAGGCCACTACAGGCGAGGTCGTTGGCTTGAAATTTGCGTAGGCCTGGCCTCATACACGTTGAACATGATGCTGGGAGAAGAAATGGAACAGAATGGAATGAAGGAGGGTGGTAAGGCAAAAGGAGGAGGGTGAAGGGAAGGCGGGAGAAAGGAGGTGTGAACGGGGAGCAAAAATATCAAAAAAGGGGGTAAATGCATAGGCAGATGCCTAGTATTGACAAGGCTACAGATACAGCAGATCGCCACCGTTCCCTGGCGTACAGTCCATCCTCATACCTTGCTTTTACTCTCAGCCTTCTTTTGCTGGTAAAAGGTAGACATCCTGTACCGACTCTCCCCCTCGAGCGGCTTCAGCTCCACAAGCGCCTCCTCGCCCTCCCTCTCGATCGTCGCCCGGATCTCCTGCGAACGCGGCGCGATATCGCACTCGAACGACTGCGGCCTCATATTCAGGCCGTTCGTAAACGCAAAGATATCGACGGGAATCTCCTTGCCAACCGCGTCGCGCTTCTTGCGGATGTCGAACGCCCACAGCAGCCTCGTGATGGTGATCCATACCCCCTGCTCGGCCAGGGCCTGTCCGCTGCACACCCGCCGGCCCCAGCCAAACGTGTGGTACCCCTTGTCGCCGGGGAACGGCCTCTGCCACTCGGAGCCCTTGATAAAGCGCTCTGGTTCGAAGCGATCCGGTTCGGGGAACTCCCGGGGGTTCCGGTGGATAGCCCAGACATTCCCCTGAACCCACGAGTTGGCCGGGATCAAGTATCTCCTTCCAGCAAACTCGTAGTAGTCATCGGCTGTGGGGGAGTGCGGCTGCCCGCCGATGATGGCCACAGAGCGCCAGCGTAGCACCTCCTAGGGGTAGGGTTAGAGTTAGATTAGGGTTAGGTTAGGGTTATTGGTTAATTCAGCGTTGCGCGCACCTTGACGAAAGCGTTGACGTACGGCAGCGACGCCTGGTCATCCCAGCCGGGCGAGCGGTGGGCCCCCACAACGGCGTCCAGCTCGGCCTGGGCGCGCTGCATCGGTTCGGGGAAGGCGGTGCAGGCCAGCACAAAGGTGACCAAAGTGCTAGCGCTCGTGTCGGAACCGGCGCCGAAAAGATTTCCGGTTAGGGCGCTTAGCTCGTCAATGGGAAGGTTGTATTTTTCGTTCTCGTCGAACAGCGTTTTGACGTATGGCTTGGGAATGTTGGCGCGCTGCTCGTCCGTCTTTTCGGCCTGCTGCTCTAGCGCCTCCAGCGCCAGCGAGTAGAAGAAGTAGTGTCCCCCTTTCTGGCCACGCGACCCCAGCCCTCGCATCCACGGCATCGAGCGGGGGAACTTGGCCAGGATGGGGA
The DNA here is from genome assembly GCA_002197995.1 of Gaeumannomyces sp. JS-464. Taxonomy (NCBI): domain Eukaryota; kingdom Fungi; phylum Ascomycota; class Sordariomycetes; order Magnaporthales; family Magnaporthaceae; genus Gaeumannomyces; species Gaeumannomyces sp. JS-464. The sequence goes on along the minus strand of NGZR01000001.1, from coordinate 3,499,852 downwards.
ATGTCTCCATCAACATTGGAAAAGTTTTTCCCGGCACGTTAAGCTCCGCCGCAAGTTGCATGACGGCAATGACTTCAGTGATGATAGGGTCGTCGAAGGAGGCGACGCGGCGCCCAAAGGCGAGGATAGACACCACGCTCGTGGCGTATCGCTCGAGATGCTTGACAAAGTCAGCTGGATCGCGTAGCATATCGCTCGCGACAACTTTGCTTTCGAGGTTTTGAACATCTCGGTACCGACGCACGGCCTGGATGCCGACCCCCAGGTGCATAACTTTCCTATGTATCCTCCAATGGTCGCGCTCTTGTTGGTTCCGGGTCCTCATCGTCACCAGATTAGACTTGTGCATGTTAGCAAATCAGCATGTATCGGGGGAAAAAGGGGGGAAATAAACTTGCCTGGCCCGTCCCCAGCTCCCCAAAAACGACCATCCGCGGCCGGGACGAATATAGCTGCGCCTTCTTTTCGAAGATATCGTGTGCCGCCCAAGCGTCACAGATCCAGACGGTGGGGTTGCTGTTGAGTCGCCGCCCGTCGTCAGTGACCAAAGCCCACGAAACGGCGCTGCGAGGCGCAGAGGGAGTTGCTTACCGGCCGATCCAAAAGGTTATTAGGGGCGCCTTGTACTTCTGGGCCAGCTCTTCGAAATACACCCAAGGCTTCTCATTTGGCAAAGAAAACGTATTACCAACGATCGGCCACGGAAGCGGACCAGGGGGCATTTTGGACCTCAAAAACAGCATCCAGGCATAGTCGACGGCTACGGCCGCGACCGCGAGGCCAAGCAGGACGAGCAAAGCATTGGCCGCCTCCAGACCTGCTATGGCCTGCTGGACCTTGGCAAGCGAGAGGCCGCTTGTAATGCCATCAAATAGCATCTTCGTTCATCGCCGAGTCACCGCGGTTTGTCGTGTGTTCTTGTCTGATCCTGTCGCGGGCCGTGGAGAGTCCCCTGAAGCAATCATGACCTGGGAGCAATCGTCGGCTGAGTTCGTTTGAGAGAGTGTGAAAAACACGAGCTGGCGGGCCCAGATGATTCTGCAATCAAGCTTACCAGCTGGAGACACCGTTCCTCGGTAAAGCGATTGCCGGACAGCAGCACTTCAAAGCCCGGAGAGGTCCCAATGTCGCCAGCTCGGGATCCGGCCGCCGGTGCCAAAGGGCCCCGCTTGGAGAAGGAGCCTCGGCACGATTTTGCCGACGAACGCCATGCTTCTGTCAATGAGCGAAGGATCCAGCAGTTTCCCTCGATGCTCCATTCTATGGTCCTAGTGGGTGGTGGCAGTGACCCCGCCCCCACGGAACATTCAGCGAATGGAGCATGCCCATTTTGCGCCCCACTTCCCCAGATCAGAGGGGGCTGAATTTGCGTCCAAATCGGGAAGACGGATTTAAGTTGTATGCACGCGTCCAGGAGAAGCAGTCCGACAGACGAGGCTTCAGCCCGGCCGAGATAGTTACAGCTTGGCTGGACGCAGGTAGTTGCGGCGGTATTGGGACCGCGGAGTGGCTCAACATCGTAAACACTGTCTGGCCTGACGAGATCAGTCTAGCCTAGTCATCGTTCTCGTTTAATCGAGTCTATTCGGCGCGTGCAACGTGGAGGCCTCGGCAGTTATCATATCCAGCCCTACGAAGTGTTGGTCGAGGAAACCTCTTTTCCGCATGTACCACCCAGATGAGCCAGATCTAAGCGCTACCTGAGGTGATAGTTAGAAAAAGGCGCCAATCTATGACATCTAGGAGCTCGAGCACCGGCAATCTTGCCACTCATCCTTCAAAAAAAAAAAAAAAAAAAGCCATTCTCCAGCCACCGCACCCACAAATATTCCTTTCCTACCTACCTACCTACCTACCTGCCTGCCTGCCTACCTGACGGCAAATTTTCCGCGGGTAAGCCCTTTCGGCTTCTCCATACTTCGTAACCTACGTTTGATCACCCGTTCAACACATCTTCAAGGTCCTGCCGCTCTCGACATGCCACCCAAAAAGATTAAGCACGGAGACTCCGCGTTACCTGCACGCGCATTTCCGGACACCTCTGCTGCCCTGGGCTTTATGCCTACGGACGACGCCAACGCCGCCACTAGCAGCACGCACCTCGAAAAGCAAAGGGTTTCGAATGCCCACTTCACGATGGCGCCCCATGTGACCGGCGAAACGTCCCGGGCTTCCACCGTAAGCCGGAGCAAAAAGCCCGCGGTCGACAATGCCAAAGCAAAACGGCCGCAGGCGGTTGTTCCACACCCCATCCTCGTCGAGCCAGAGTACGGCCTCGTCGAGGCCCTTCGAGATCCCGACCGGTACTTGCGACATCTCTGCCACCGGATGGTCGCGCAACGGCCCTGGGTTGCCTTCGACGACGTTTACAACTCGCTGAAATGCATGTGTACCGCCCACAACGGCTCCCAGCCGTTGTCGATCCAGGCTACAAAGAAGGGCGCTTTCAAAGCCGGGTGTCAAATGAATTCGGAAAACGAACGCAGTTTCGGGATCACCTCCGATTTCCCAGCCTCGCATAGGACGTTCCGTGAGTACAACACATTCGTGAGCTACCTTGTTCGCGTCAACCCTTCGTCCTTCAAAACCTGGCGCGAGCTCGTCGACAGCAACGGCGAGCTCCCATTCCCGCCCGAGTTCTTCAGCGCTGGGTTCTTTGCCGCCCGTACTGCTCTCGGCCATGGGTCGGCCCGCTTCACACTGGCGGGCGGCCGCAAGGAGAAGCAGTGGGAATCGGCTCTATCCAAAACGAAGCTGGGCTACCTTCACCACGACCCGCGCACGCCTGAGGGCAGGGTCGACCCGTTTTGGGAGGGCTTTGTCGAGCACCACACTGGCCGGTGGCAGCTGATCAAGCCTGCCGTCGACGGAGTCCTGCGCGGCCTGAAGAGAGGTGGCCCTACGGACGAGTCCGAGGCCGAGGCTACGGTCGGCAAAAAGCGCAAGCGCTTGGGCAGGTGAGTGTGATACATGTCCGTGATTCTCTGGTGGCAACGATGGGAATGCTAATATTTGGCCCTGTAGAACTGAATCGAACCGGGATCGTGATGTTTGCCTCGAGCAAGCCATGAAAGCCACTGCCGACTCCACCTCCCAACAGGAGGGGGTCGGCTCGTCGGATCCTGAAGCACAGCCTATCCAGACTCCGCCAACCTACCAGGACGATCAAGAGATGTTGGACGAGGAGCAAGCCCAGGACCAGACCTGCACAGTGGGCCTGAACGAGAATAACGCCTCTCAGCAGCCTGGAAATGACCACCCAGAGTCCGACACCAAGGAGGAGCAAATACAGGCGCAGCTGCTCCGAGACATGTCAGCCACCCCGCATCCCAACTCCCACGAGCCCTCAAGCCCGGGTAAGGTCAACAATCCTGCCGAGTCATCGCGACAGCCCTCCACGCCCAGCCCGCCACAGATGCCTACTAGCCTCTCCGCCGAGGATGCCGCAAAGGTTGAGCGCTGGAGGCAAATTGCAGAGGCAGTCGCGCAATCGCACCTACGTCTGAAGGTGCTCCTCGCCGCCCAGCAAGCCAACCCAGGCACCTACCTCATCACCCACGACGGCCTGCCGTCCATGTCCATTCGGGGGCACCCCGGCAACGACAACGGCTATGGCGGTTCGGCTGACGCGCGCCCGCCCCGTGTCAACAAGCTTGCCGACTCGCACCTGCTGGACTCACCAGACCTTTTCCGAAGCGTCCCCATGACCCCTGGGCAGCGGGCGACCCAGGCCTTTTCCACCCCGCAAGGCCGGAGCACGACCCTGGTCAGCCCGACTCACATCAAAATCGAGACGCCCAGCACCATCCGCGCCGTCAAGTTGACGCCTAGGACCGTGCGGAGCGGCACTCCCACCCCGGGCGGATACAAGACCGAGCTGTTCTACATGCCAAGGACTTCCGCCCCTAGCCCCAGCAAGCGGCCGCGGCTTAAGTGATGGTTTGCATATAGGAAGGGTTTTTTTTTTTTTTTTTAAAAAAAAAAAAAAAAGGATTAGAGGAGTCTCGCGTTTGGAGAGGTTCTTACCTAACTGTTTCCAGTGCATCCGGTAATGGGTTTGATTTTCGGGAGTCTCGGGGTCTTTACGGCTATTTCTGGGGTCCATTTTCCTCTAATTTCCAGCCGTTTCTACTTCTTCCACTCTCTTTCATGTATGCACCTAGGTACCTACTTATCTAGGTAGGTATGTAGATGTAGGCAATCGACCGTGCTATTCATTTCGGAGATGGAGGGCCCTACAACGCCGGACGTCTTGCGCGGGGATTGGCTTTATGCTTGTGTGCATTCATTGACCGACGCGTCATTCTCCGCGGCCGCGTCGAGAAGCGTTGCGTCGGGGTACCTTTCAAACCCGTTGCTGAAGCCCACATTAGCCATGCGGCGATTGCGAGGCCGCCCTTACCGGTCACATCGTCGGCCGGCCCGGCCTTGGTTCCCGCGGCGACCAGGGGCAGCATTGGATCCGCGGCACCTGAGGGGAGAGGATAGGGGCGCACTACGCAATGGCTCGTGCCTCGGCAGCCTGCCGCAACGTTATTGTCAACGCCTTCAGCAGCCAGGCACGGCGAGACCCTCCGGCGGCGGGGGCCGCCGGCGGAGTCGGGTGGGCCATGCTAGTGTGAGGGATCGGGACAGGCCGCGGTCGACTTTGAGACTAAGGAGCCCGGTCTCCTCCCAGTGCCAGATCACAGCCTGGGAGCCAGAATCTCAGCGGCATGTGCGGGCTGGCACAGCTTCGCCACCCACTGGGCAAATCCTCCACATGTAAGCCCCAATGCATCGAACCCGCTCCATCCAAATATTCGTCCTCGCATTTTCTCTTTTCGGTGTATCGTTTTCTCAGCGCTGACTGGGCTTAAATGGTGGACGGAGAAATGTGTATCCCCAAATAGGCTTTGTGTCAACCAACAAGCCTCCGAACTAAACCAGGCGAATGAGAAGTTTCCTGTGACATCTCCAGATGGGTTAAGGAGTTAGGATATCCTTCGACTACTTAGAACAGAGGACCGCGCAAAGGTCAATTCCTTAGCACGGCTCGCCCCTGTGCAGCTTTCTAGCTGCATTTACCTTCAATATCTCTCCACAACTAGAATCGCTTTACTGTCGCTCGCCTGGCATCTCCCACATCGACAAGATGTCGATCACAAATCCGGGGCTGGACCAGGCAAATCCCGATACACAAGACAGATGTTTTGTCTGTGGCTCTGGGCATGACCCCGACGACTGCATCCAAACATACAAGGAACGAATTTTGCGGGTGACTGCCAGCCGTCCGAGACACGGCATTACATTCGGCCCCTGGACGCTGCATGTTATGCGCCGATCCTTCCTCCAGTCAGGACTTCAAACATCCCATGCCCGGCCCAACACCTCCATGGGATATCTTCTCCTCCCCTCAGAGCTCCTCACGGCCGTGGTCGACGAGTTCGACATCCGATCGGTTTTTCGCTTGCGCCATGTTAACAGCATTCTCAGGGACTTTGTCTCTGCAACCGATCCCTATCAGACCGTCGCCCGCTATGCCCCGGGAGCCTTAATTGCTACGGCCCGGTTCGAGGTTGCGCGAAAGCGTCCCTTCACCATCACGACATGTACGACAGCCTGCTCGAAGCCAGCTGCAGTGTTGAGAACTGCGGCTCCTACGGTGCTTACCTCTTTATCCCGACAATGGCTCGATACTGCGGTGTTCATCTGGGAACATCTGATTCCGTGCGCACCGGGCGGAAGAGGATCAGCCTCCGTGGCCTAGACCGCGGCGGCTTCGTTGGGTCCGAGCCGCGAGAGGGCATTCGGGAACTTCAGGCATTCCTCAACAAACACCCAAATAGTTGGTATATTCTTCGAACCATACCAGAAGGCTACGAACTGCTCCTCTCTTCGCAACACTACTTTGACCGCTCCCTGGAGCTTTTGCCACAAGCACTGGTGTACAGACCCGAGTGCAACGAGCCCAATACAATGGGCAGCATTTGTGCCGCCAATCGAGCTGGCAACGCCTTTCCCGTCCTTCGACCGGCAGACTGGCAAGATCGAGAACGGTGTGTTTGGTACGGAGTGTTGGGCCGATAGATGCAGCTGGGACCAATTCCAGACATACTCTACCTCCGGGTTTTTTGGAGCATCTCAAGTACTGCCAGGAGGCACGAAGACGCTGGAGGAGCAGTGTTTGGGGCCAGTTCGAGAATTAGCGGTTTGGTTCAGCCGGTCACCGGCATGTTCCCTATGGAGGAAGGGTGCGGTGTTGACCACTTTGTTCTTTTCTTTCTTTCTGTTTTTTCTGCTTTGTTTCCTTGTTTTCCTTCATTATAAGCACATTGCCGTCAAAAGTAGAGATGTGAAAATTCTCCGCAAATGGTACACAAAAGCGTTCCGCTACGAGAATACAAAGGGCTACGTGTATAAAGTGTCCGGCCATCTCGCAGCATGGTTAATTATGTTTGTAAATTGGCCGCCGAAGCAAATGAACATGCCCGCAAAGCAATTCACGAGTAAGTCGGAGCCCCCCCTGTTGGGCCACCCCCCTGTTGGGCCACCCACGAGGCCCACAGCTACAAGTCGTCACGCGTATTTCAATTCTACGGGATTCCATCAATTTTAATCCGTTTTCCTTCCTTTTTGCTGCATTCGAACGACAAAATGCCAGAGAAACAGTATACAGAAGAAGGCGTCGAACGAGCCGTTGCTGCGGTGCAGGCAAAAGCCTCAATCCGGGCGGCTGCTCGTGCCAATGGGATACCAAAGTCGACCTTACAGCATCGCCTCCAAGGCACCCTACATATCCGGCAATCACAAGAGCCTTTTCAGCGGTTAGGGCCGGCCTTGGAGAAGCCCCTAGCAAATTGGGTGCTTGTTCAGGCCTCCCTAGGCCTCCCTCCAACGCACGCAGAAGTCCGCTTTTTTGCGGAGGAGATCCTACGCCGGCAGGGCACCCAACCGGCCCTCGGGAAGCGTTGGATTTACCGCTTTTTACAAAGATATCCGGAGATCCGGGTCGGTAGGGGCCGGCGCATAGAATCGGCACGCCTTAAAGGGGCTACTACGGAAGTAATAAAGCGGTGGTGGCAACGCCTGGAGGTCCCGGAGGTGGCCGGGATCAAGCCGGAAAACACGTACAATATGGATGAAGGCGGCTTGCAGGAGGGCAAAACGGGTAACGGGCTTGTTTTAGGCCTCGCGGAAGCCCGGATTTTGCAAAAAAAAGAGCCCGGATCTCGCACTTGGACGAGTTTCCTCGAATGCATTTCGGCTACTGGGGTTTCGCTTCCTCCCCTCATTATTTTCAAAGGAAAATACGTGCAAGAACAGTGGTTTCCGGAGGATAAAAGCAAATTCCAAGGCTGGCAATTTACCGCAACGAAAAACGGCTGGACTTCTGACCGTACTGCAGTTGAATGGCTGCAAAAGGTCTTCCTTCCGTGCACCCAACCCCCTACACCTGAACCCCGGCTTTTAATCCTAGATGGCCACGGATCCCATATAACCAAGGAGTTATGTATCTTTGCCTCCGGAACAACGTTTATCTTCTTTATTTACCCCCCCCCCCCATTCCTCGCACGTTTTGCAGCCTTTGGATCTATCCATTTTCAGCCCTCTTAAGCACGCTTACCGCAAAATAACCGGCTCCCAGGCTTTATTTACCTGCTCAACTGTGGTGGGAAAACGTTTATTTTTGCAAGCTTATGCCTTTGCAAGATCACAAGCCCTTACCCCTTATATAATCAAGTCGGGGTGGCGGGCATCGGGCCTTTGGCCCCGGAATATCCGAAAACCCTTATCGAGCCGATTTATACTCGAAAACTCCCAACAAGACGACCGACGAGCCCAAATTCAACAATCTGCAGAGGATAACAGGGCCAAACAACGTTCAACGGTCCCTTTACTGCAGTCCCGGGTGCCTTGGGAAACTCCCAAACAAAGCCGAGAGTTTGCCTCCCAAATTAGCGCCTTTAGGGGTCGGCTTCCAGCAAGCCCCACGGCCCGACTTTTCTTCCGGAAGCTCCAAAAAGGCTACGAGGCGCGTGAATTCGAGGTAGCTGAGGCCCTGCAAAAAATTAGGCAGCTGGAGGCCGAATTGGAGGCACAACGGCCTCGCAAAAAAAGGAGGGTAGCCCCGGATCCCAACGAGACCTTTGTGGATATCCGGCGCGTTTCAGAGGCAGGGGGGCAAGTTGAGGAGGCAAATGATACAGCATCGGAAAGAGCGTCAAATTCTGATCAGGAATCTATATACAGTTGTATTGAGATTAGTTAAATAGAGGTAGAAATTTACAGTTGAATGCACTAGGTTTGGTGTTGATAGGATCTGTTTTGGGTGGCCCAACAGGGGGGTGGCCCAACAGGGGGGGCTCCGACTTAGTTGCTTACATTTATGTAAAGGTAAGTATCGAATCCTATTGCATCGAAACATTTATTTTCGGAACATTCGAAATTACATTAATCCTTTACCGTATATTCCTTGGGCGCACGCTATTTTTGAACTTGGCAGAGGTACCGCTACCGCATGATAAGCTGGTGTGACAGCATGAAATAAACGTAACCTGGAGCACAGTAATTAATCATCCTGGTGTCCATCGAGTCGAAGAACAAAGCGAAGATCCTAATTTTTAAAAAAAACGAGTTAGCCTTTCCTTCTGGCTACTAGCATTCCACCAAACTTTTAACAGAAATGGCGCTTCACAATTTGGAACAAATGACTTCAGGTGAATATGGGGCCACTTACATCAAGTCTACCAGACATATTGTCTTCGCTGCCGTCGATGGTAAACTTTGCAAGGTTGCTCTTTTTCTTTTGAAGATGCACAATGCTCTAACAATTAAGCATGAAGATATTAGTATCTTGCACCACTTTAGATACCTTGTTGGTCTCTAACAGTGGAAGATTTAGCGTCAACTAACCTTCTCGACGGAGCCCTTCACGATGTACCGCACGACGGTGACCTCCCGCTTCTGGCCCATCCGCACAGCTCGCGCGATCGCCTGTTCCTCGACAAAGGGATTCCACTGCGGCTCGATAAGATGGACTCGGTTGGCGGCAGTGATTGTCAAGCTTGTGTTTGTATCCGAAGTCAGACCAACGCCAGAGTGTCATGTGGTGGGACTTTTTGCCGGGGGTGGTGGCGCTCACCCAACAGCACCAGTCCCCATAGTCATTAGTAGAACAGTAATATTGTCACTGCTGCTGAATTCCTGAACGATGGAGGCTCGCTCGGCCGAAGGCGTCCTTCCATCGATGCGTCGGAATTGTACCCCCCTGCGATGCAGCAAAATTTGGAGGATATCGAGCGTGAAGGTCCAGCTGGAGAACACAATGCTGCATTATTGACGTCAGAAATTATATCCCTACTCTTTCAATACGAGGTTGTCATATCGGGGCCGCACTTACCTCTTGTCCGTCACTGGATACTCCGCGATTTTGCCCACGACTGTCTCCAGCTTGGACGAGTACCCACACAGACCAGCAGGAGGTGGCGTCGTTGTCCCTGCTGGCTTTCCCTTGCTACCAGGAACCGACAATTCCCGGGAGATAGCTTTCTTCCCTTTCGCTTTCGCGGTGCTCCGGCCACACTGGAAGCAGAACTGCACGCTTCGTGAAGCCTGATCCGGGTCGCTGCACTCCTCGCATGGCTCGCTGTCTGGATCTCCAGGGACCACCGCAGAGCTGGGGGTTGCCGCCGGCGCAGCCCGCAGACAAGTTCCTTCATTGCAGAGCCTCCTCAGCCTCATCATAGCCCAGAACATGGCGTTGAACTTCTTGGTCCCGCCCGCGGCGCCGCCGCTGGCGCTGAGACTTTCTTCCACCTTTTTCTTGCATTCGGCGAAAACCTCGCTTTGAAGTCGCTCTTCTTCCGACGTCTGATCCACCTCAACGAGTTCCTCTGCGGGGCGAGGAACGCTGAGATAGCCAGGGCCTCGTCGGAGCACATCGAGGCTAGCAACACTGTAGGTTTTTGCATCGGTTGTCTTCGCATCCGCTCAGCGGAGCGAGGATGAAGGACTGGAAGTTGGTTTTGGATGCAAATGGCTGGATGTCTAAGAAGCTCACGAGAGAGGCGAGGTCGTTTAAGCTGTTCTGGACGGGTGTTCCGCTTAAACACCACCGCCTTTCGCTAATGAGGCCTTTGGTGGCCTTGAACCACCCGGAAGATTGGTTCCGTATCCAATGCGCTAGTGGTATTTTTGTTAGATTTGAGCTCGCTTTTGGCCAAGAGTCCCCCTTTACGACCCCTATTTTGATACAACTTACCCTCGTCCAGTACCACTCGGTACCATTCGATGTTCTGGAGCACCGGGTCCTTCTTGTTTCTGATGCTATCCGTGGCTAAAGTGGAGAACGTGGTAAGGACGATATCGCTGCCGGTCTTGATCAGGGCTGTCGCAGAGCTCGCACGCTTCGACCCATGGAATATGGTAACCCGAAGACGCTCGGGTTTGACGTGTCTGCAGTGTAGAGGGTGAGCTACGTACCCCTGGAACGGAAGCGAACCTCCCCGAATACTAACCTTTCGATCTCCGCTTGCCATACATCCATCAGCTCTGGATTTTCTAATTAGCCTCATCGGTTTCTCGGAGTTGGCCGGTGGGATGACGTACGGACAGACGGAACCACAACAAGTGTTGGTCCGTTGGGCCAACCTTGGGTTCCGTAGTCGGTAGAGGTCACAAATTTTCTGGCCTCGTTCTTGGATGCGACGATGGCGGTGATAACACTCAACGTTTTGCCCATCCCCATGACATCAGCGATGATCCCGCCCCTGGAAGGCAATGGCGCATCGACGTTCAGGCTAAGAGGTTGGGGTTAGCCTCAAAAGCTCCAACACGGGCTGAAAGGCAGGTGCCAACGTACCCGGCGCCGATGCTAGCCCGTACGAGCCCGTTTGTCTCACGGCAGAGCTGTGGGTGTTCCCGTTTTAGAATGAAGTCAACGGCCTGTCTTTGATGTCTGAAGCAGCGTTAGTAATTCTTCAATCGACATTAGATGAAAGCTCCGGCAATTTGTGCGTACTCCCTCAGCTCCGTTGCGATGTCGTCATAGATGTGCGCATCGCTGAGGCCTTCGGGGACTAGATTGTCCATGACAGATTCGATCTTGTCTGACAGTGCTTTTGCTGCGATTGTCTCTTCCGTAACCCCCCGACAAGATGGGTCATATACGTGTCCGGATCTGCTTTGTAGACTTGGGGGTTCCAGTACTCGAGACGGCTGTCCAAAGAATAGGGGTGCTGAAGGTAAAGTCCGAGATTTGTGAGCTTTGCGTTGACATTGTCTGCCATGCTCATCGGCCCGCAAATATTGACGGACACTGGCAAGGTATCTTTCTTGCCGCCTTTCCTTATGTGTGATCCACGAACAACTCCCTGGAAGGAGAGGCATCCGACACTGTCGAGGTCGTTGAGGTGGCGGTTGGTGTGAATATCCAGAACGGCAAGTGGCTCTCCATCAAGATACAAGGTATAGTGAACAGGAGGCCCGGCATCTACCCGAACAGCGGCATGCATGTACTCTCTAGATTGCTTACCCAGGTAAGATTGTTTTGGAAAGCTTGATCTTAGCTGGGCCATGCAATCTCCCGCCTCCGCGGTCTGCCGGAAGTTAATCTTGTTAGCTCCAGAACGCGAGCAGCAGGTGGGTAAAAGATTTGGCGCTAACAGCTTGGGGGTCGCGCGGCAATCTACCAATGGCGCCAAAGCAAATGATAGGATCTTTCTCTCGATTGGTAGCGGTGGTGGGAAGACCGGATATTGGTAGCGCGTCTGTCATTGGGGTGTCGTAGTCTAGGAGATCGAGCGGCGTTCCGGGAGTGTGGGTGGACGATGCAGGATCACGTGAAGGCGTGGGTGAAGTAGAGATGGGCGCCTGACATCGAGCTCTCTTAGATAGTAGGCCATGGTGGCCAGACTGCGAGTCGTCGTGGCTTCGCCGCCTTTTCGGTTGGCTGGCCCCCATCTGGTTGTCCAGAGACATCCTGGGAAGCTCCCGATTTGACTCCTAGCCGCTATAATTTCTGGCAATTCTCCCTGGGAGGTGGTGGGCGGGGACACGAATGGGGACAACATGCGACTGCGAGTCTCGGGAGCCGGTCGGGCGCAGATGGAGGGTCAGGCATTAATATTAATTAAGGCGAGGCCTCACATGGAACTCTGCGCTAAGTCGGGCGGTGCCGAGTCAACGGGCTCGGGCAGCACAGCCCCACACTCCCTTCCCCTCTAGCTGTATTTCTCTTTGCACCGCCCAGCGAAGCTCATCGCCGAGGCGTCCAGCTGAGCCAGTTGTATTGCGACACCCTGCACACATTTCCCCCCCTCAAGACCTAGAGCGTGCTCTCAATTTTCCACATCTCATTTCCCCCCCTCGCCCCCTGGTTGACCCGTGTCCCAACCCGCGTCTAGATACTCACCAAATTACCAGCTGTTGAAACCTCTGTCAAGCTTGCAACAACCATATCCTCTCCCAGATCTGTTCATCCGTGCAGAGCTTGCGTACTGGACTCCATGCCACACGACAGGGGCGTCAATGGACCCCCGTTCCAGGCGTTCGGAGGAAGCTCAGGCAGCAACGACCCGCGCCCATCGCCGCCTCAGGACCCACGCCACCAGGACGTCCGAGACGTCGCCAGCACCCAAGGTTGGCGAAAGCTTTAGAAGGCCTGAAAAAAGCGATCAACCTGGAGCAGAGAGAGGAATTCAAGAAATGCAGCATTGAGGATGTCAGTCAAGCGATCAAGTCTATTGAGGAGACACTTGGCGCCCAGAGGAGGTTAAAGAACTTGGCTCGTCTATCCAAGTTCGTCAACGTCATCGGGGAGCTCGCCGTCGCCGCTGGCGATTCCTTCAGCACCAATGGCGAAAGTGGGTTCCTATGGGCTCCGATCAGGCTTGCAATTCAACAGGTATGGTCCTCATGGCGTAGCTGCGTTGGCCACGGCTTCTCGCTGGGTGCCTTGATCTAAGAAATGTCTGCGATTTCACCCCTAGGCCTCACGAAATGGGCTGGGGTTCAACAGAAGGAACTATCTGGACTCGCTAGTGGACATCCTTGTTCAGATCGGAGACGTCTTCCCCCACATGAAAGAGTACAACGAGCTTTTCCGTCAGCATCCAGACGTGCTTTTGCTCGTGGACGAGTACACTACTACTATCCTGTCATTCCACACAGGACTAATGGAGGTTTTTAATAAAACTGGCAAGTATTACAACCGCCCACCCCCGCAAGGTTCATCCCCTCCTAGTAGATATACTAATCCGTCCTCTTGTTCAAGGATGGCGTGCCATGATTGACTCATCCTGGGGCCGATTCTCCAAGATGGCTGATGAGACTAGAAACGCGCTCATTCACTACAGAGAGCTTCTGGCCGAGGCCAAGGACACCGCATCGATGAGAGACCTCCAAAAGCTTGACTCTAGCGTCAGAGACCAGTTCGCTCTTTTGAGTGCCCGTCTTGACGAAGAGAGCGCCCAAAGGAAGCTTGCCGCCATGAAGTCGGAAAAAGAAGGCGCAAGGGAGCTCCACGAGCACCGACGGGATAAGATCCTCGAGAAGCTGGATGCAGCCAAGTCCCAAGATCACCAAAGTGAACTACAGATCCGAATTTTCGAACCCACTGGAGGGCATTGGCTCCTGAAGGACGCCCGTTTGCTGGCTGGTAAATCTTCGCGACGAAGCCACAAGGTCCTGAGTCTTCACGGTCTCCCTGGCGCTGGTAAATATCACCATCCTCTTCCCCACTACCACCTGAATAACCATTAAACAATGCCAAGTGTAAACAGGGAAATCGTTTCTTGTCTCCAGTGTTATTCGGCACCTGCAGGAGATGAAAGCCATGGGTACAAACCCACCCGTTTCCGTCGTCTACTTCTACTTCGAGCATGACAGTAAAGACAAGACGACTGTCACACATGCTTTACGTGCCTTCATTGACCAACTCGTCCCAAGAAGAGGATGAGGTCCTCATTGACCACGCCTTCAAGACCCTCTCCCGCGCCCACAGACCATCGAAGGAGGATCTGATGTCCTTGGCATTCACCGCGATTCGTGCCAAGCGTTTTTCTTTTGTGGTTCTTGATGGGTTGGATGAGTGCACCTCTGATCCACGAGATCCGCTCGATAACCAAGCCGCAATGCTAAAGTGGCTCAAAGATCTCGTCATAAAGCCAGGAGAATCGCCATTCACGATCCGCGTTCTTATTTCTGGGCGGCGCGAGGGTTTTGAAGAGGCGATTTCTTTATTCCCGAACGTCACTCGGATCTGCGTGGAGTCATCGGACGCACATCGACTTTGCATACGCCAGTATGTGGACCAAGCTACGAAAGCTAGTCAAGGGCCCATTACAGCGGTCCCCAATGAAGAACGTCTGTCAATTGTGGACAAGGTGGCATCCAGAGCCGAAGGTTGGCAAACGATAATTACCCACGATGATTATTCTGCAGTACCGAGGCTCACAACCTTATTTCACCACAGGAATGTTTCTCTTCGCCCATCTTGTTCTTGCCTGCCTGCAAAACTGTTACAGCATCCAGGATATGAGGAACGAACTCGACGACGATGTCTTTCCTGAGGGATTGGGCCGAGCGTACGCTAAATTCTGCTATTTTCCCACGCATAAAGGCTTAAATACAACTGGTCTAACTCGACATGTCTGCCCTCAAGTTATGAAAGAGTAGCTCTCAAAATCTTCGGTCAGGAGCGACCTATCAACACCACCACACAGCGGCACCGTCGATCAAATGCAGAGGTTGCCAGAGACATCCTCTCTTGGGTCGCCTGCGCAGCCCGCCCCTTTACTGGCGAGAGATACAGGCTCGATTTGCCCTCGACCCCGCAGAAGGGCCAACCCCGGATATCCCGGATAAGTTGCTGCAACGTCCGCCCAAAGAAATCTGCGGTTGCTTGATTGACTTGACGGGGTCGGGGACATATCTGAGAAACTTGTTCACATTGTGCATCGAACAGCAACAGAGTGAGTGATCGGCAAGGCTGGTGGAGATTCTGGCTGCTCTGGTCATATATTTAACATCACATTCCCACAGGTATCTGCAGGACACAGGCAGAATCCCTCCATCCATCCAACAGCATTCGGAAATGCTAAGTTTCTGCTGCAGCTACCTCAGCTCAGGCGCCTTTACCACACCACTTAGCATTGAGTGTCGACGGGAAAACGCCAAAACGGGATACTATGCGCTATTGGATTACACAGCTGCACACTGGTGGGACCATGCCAAGGCTCTTCGATCCATCTGCCAGTCGCACCAGGCACCTGACATCCCGTTCGGCGCTCTTGATTCCCTCTCAAAACTTCTCACGGCCTATTCTAGGACTTGGAAGGCAGCCCTGTCCTATCAAACCAAAAGCCCGTCATGGATCTCTTAAACACAGTGACCGAGCTCAGCGACACGCCAAGCGTCAGAAACGATCTCTTCTTCTTCGAGCACAGGATATCAATGATCCGCGAAGGAGTTGATGCCGCACCTCGCGAGCAAAGCAGCATGAGCCTTCCGTGTCCGATGGCACGCATATATGGCCCGCTAAAGTTCAAATGCCCCAAGCCATGGTGCCGTCGATTTCACCAGGGTTTCGAGAAGAGGCAAGACCTTTTAAGTCACAATAACATGCACAACCGCCCCTTCAGGTGTGCCCAAGCAGACTGCATTGCGGGCAGGCTCGGCTTCGACTCAGAATCAGCACTGAACAGCCATCGGAAGGAATACCATTCGGAGGCGCCTCCGGTGCTTTTCCCTTGTGTTGGCCCCTCAGACACAGCGGGGGCAGATCCGTTTCAGCAGGCAATTCGAGAAGGTCATTTGGAGAGGGTACGCCAGCTTGCAACGCCCGCAAACGTCAACCAGACACTCACGAGCACCCGGAGGGTGAGAGAACAACGACGCCCCTTGTTGAGGCTGTCGCGCACGGTCATCTCGAAGTTTGCAAGCATCTGCTGGAGCTTGGGGCCAAGGTCAACCTGAAAAGCAGCGGTTATAGCTGGGGGCGTACACCTCTTTTAGAAGCAATTGCGTCCAAGCGCCTTGATATATTGCTTCTAATGATATCACAACCAAACGTGGACGTCGTGGAGCTCCAAACGCGCCGGGGCAGTAGCCCGGGCCTGAAGTGGGAGTATGTTCACAAGGACTGCGAACTTTCAACCCTTTCATTCGCTTTGGCAACTTCTCCGGCCGACATTGTCCTTGCTATCCTCCAAAAGGCCCAGCGGCCGCCCGAAAAGTATGGCCCTTGCTTTCAAGCCGTGTGTGCCTCACGTGCACCAAATCGGATTGAAATACTACGCCTTCTTCAGGAGAGACTACCAGGGCATGACCTGAGCTGGCGCAGCGGCACAGGAAGGTTGCTTCTATCGTATGCTGCAGAAGCCAACAACGTCGAAATTGTCGACCTGCTCTTGGTTGGCGATTCTTCAAGAGCCACCCAGAGCTGTTTCAAGGGCAGGTCAGCCGCTATGTACGCCGCCTGGGCCGGAAGCACCTCGGCACTGCGAGCTCTCTTCGCCGTCGGTGGAGTCAATTTCGGTAACCGATGCCAAAGGGGGTCGACCCTTCTGCATCAAGCGGCAACAAGCGGTAATCCTCAGTGCCTTGCGCTTGTTTTGGAGACCGGAACTGAGGACATTACTACGTATTGCAAGGAGGGCACGTCCCCTATCTCCGTCGCGGCAACCAAGGGTCACCTTGATTGCCTTAAAACACTGCTGAGCGTAGACCTTAGCAGAATTAACCACACTGATGCAAATGGCAACACAGCCTTGATTCTGGCGGCAAGAAATCTACATCTCGCTACGGTAGAGTGGCTTCTCAGCATCAAAGACGTCGACACTGCGTGGACCAACAGCGAGGGTAGAACAGCTTTTAACGCCATGGCGGCGGCGGCCAGTTCGCAAAGGAGCACGTGGTGGAATAGCAAAAAGGTGGATAACATGGCTCAACTTGTTCGCCTGCTTCTCAAGGCGAACGCGTCTACTGCCGACGTGGCTGACACGGACGGGTGGACAGCGTTGCACCACTTCGCGCATTCTGCGGTCCGCTCTCCGGACACCTTACACTGTCAATCTGCGGCATGTTTGATTGTCAGAAGTAATTGCGCGGATGTTAACCGCGCGACAAAGAGTGGCCGGTCTGGACTCGTATCTGGTCATACAACTTTGACGCTGGCGATCACCACGAGACACCGAATGTGGAGACAAGTCGATGATCAGAACGATCTGATAAAGGCTATCCTTGATACCGGTCGGCTCGACTTCTCGGCTATGAGGGAAGACATTGCATACGACGTTATGCAAGACTGCACGTCTGCTGCGGGAGGAGCACAGGGAGTTAATCGCACCTGTGAATATCTCATCGAGATGTTCCGCCAAGGATTCCGGCCAAACCCTAAGCACGTTCTAGAGGGCGACCGGCTGGACAGCGAATCCCCGCTTGTGAAGAACAACTTTGGCGGCTCCAAATGGCGGGCGACCCTCACGGCCCACCTGCTGGCTGCGATGAGCGACGACATCGACATCGATGACGCCCTGCAGCCCGAGTGCATCGATACACTTGAGCGGCGGCTAGCCGCTCAGGCGATGGAGACGCTCCAGTCGGTATCGAATGGGAGCGCTTCGAGAAGAGACACCCGGTGCTGATCAGCACATACCGCAAGGCCATCAAGCGGGAGCACCTGAGTGCGGCGCATGGTGCTGAAGGTCGGGGCACGCGGGAGCCAAGCGAGCCGGCTAAACCAACGCAGCCGGCTCTGGATCAAGCGGAAGAGGCAAGCGAGGCGGATTTTGAGGTTGAGGATGACCACGACTCTGATTCTTTCTCGACATGACACTCCCGATGGAACAGGGGTTCAATACGGATTCTTAGGCGTTCCCTGGCGTCGGATACTTCATCTGGTTTTTCTCCCTTTTTTTCAGTTTTATTTCTTTTTTCCTTTGGTCACATCTTGGCTTGGAGGTTTAAATTGAGCGCACAGTATTCTTCTGCCTGTGACTTCGTTTGTATGGCACTCGATTGGAGTGTACCAGTGAACTAATCACCACATTGGTGTTTAATCAAGAGTTTCGGAAAGGGTCAATAGCTCATCTGGTCCATTTAACGACATTTCCTTGCTAAGAGTGATCAGATAGGGGGATCTATCAGTGGCTGTTATTAGGGGGGAACTTATCTACAGCTACAACCCCAAAAAGGGTGGATTTGGACAGGAAGGAAGCAGCTTCTATGCTGTGGTTCGTTGAGGTTTGAGGACTGGCGTGAGGTCATGCAAGGAATAGTGGCCAATCTCCGGGTGACCGGTCTATAACCTTCCCGTAGCATCTCACAAAATTGTTTTCAGATTATGGAAAAGAGAGTATCGATCGACAAAGCAAAGCCTATGGGATCACGCAGTCTAGTAAATTCTAGCTTCGCGGTCCGCGGGCTCAGATCCAAGGAGACTTTCCGACAACGTGCCCGCGCCAACCCGCTTATATCTCCCGCTTTGGCCCGTGGCCCTGACCCCCAACCGCTCCACAAGAAGGACGTAGTGCACCCTGTCAGTCCTACTCACACCCATCACCACGCACTGGACTCCTCTCTTCCCGTCAGACCACAGTTGCCTTTGCACGGCATCGAACACCAGGTTGGCCTGACTGGTCCCGTCAGGAAACAGTGCAGACTGGAGCCTGATATCCCAAACAGGCGCAACAATGGCCCAATCTCGGTCCCTACCCTCTGTCGCGGGGAGTCGGCTGAGGTGGTGGCCCCGGGGCGGGGGTTGGACCCGACCCGACCGCGGGTCGGACAAGCTTGGGAGTCACGCGCAGGGTTCCCCACTCCGTGTCGCCTGAGGGAGGTGTCAAGTAGTCGATCTGCCCCGTGTAGGCCATCCAGGACCAGGACGGGAGCTTGACTCCTGGGATCCGAACCATGTCGTCCTGCGAGTTGCCGTCAGTTTGCCCCTCTTTGCGGATCCAGAGGAGACTGCGCCGCAGCAGGCCGCCGCTGCCGCCGTCGTCGATGATGCCCAGGCCGCCGCCGCTGGCCCCCAGGGCCCGGAGAAGCCGGCACTCCAGGCCCTGGATGGCGAAGGGCCGGTCTGTGTTGTAGGACAGTTGGAGGCCGCTGTACGTCTTGTACAACTCCTGGAAGTTGGCTATCTTGACACCGGGCTTGGCTTCCAGGACGATTTGCGGGAAGTTCGGGTCGCCGAGGAACGACGCTTTCGTGCTGGTGCGTGGCCCACGCAATGGTCGTTGTTAGCTGCACCTGAGTCCGTAGTTTGAGCTTGAACACGGCCTCCTACTTTCGCATCCTGCTCATTGTCTCGCAGGAGATCCCGACACCGCACTCGAAGTACATCTGCTGCTCCGTGAAGAAGAGCGTCCGACACGCCAGGGCCCGCTCTTGGTACACCCAGCCCCTGGTGTTGAGATGGCCCCTGAGCACATCCTTGTCGAAATCGTCAATGTTCCGGCAAATGTACAGCGGCTCTGCGGCGTCGCTGCCGCCGCTGACCGTGACGCATGCTCGTTCGTTGGGCCGGGGGCCCAGGAAACCCGCGTCCATCCCGGAAGCCCGGCTCGCAGCGATGACGCAGTATGCGCCACTGAAGACCGACTCCATGCGCTCCGCTTCGACGTCGAAGTCCCCCTTTCCCGCCTTGCTGGCCTGGACGATGCAGAGTGAGTCGATCCAAAGATAGGGGACGCCGAGGGCCCGCGTGACAAGGACGGCGTCCCTGAAAGTGGCCGGCAGACTATGCAGGTTGATCCCCTTTGTGAGATAGTCCGGCCTGGTTGCGACTGTTGTCTTGCCACCTCAGGGAAAGGCGCTGAGCCCCAGCGATGTGAAAGGGCGAGGTACTTCCCGGTGGTATTTGAGCCGGTCTCCCACAGTCTCACAGTCTGATCGCCCTCCCTGCCAACAACAAGAACTCTTGTGGGGAGCGTGGTAACATTAGCGTCTTCGAATTGCTCTCCATGGCTCCAAGACTTATGCTGGCATGTTCTCCGATGGTCCCTCTCGCATCCGAGGAGCCACTGTCGAGCAATTTCGAACTGAAGCCGGCTTCCGGGTTCCGGCAGACGAGGAAAGCCGCTCTGGATGTCATCTCGTGTATTTGTCCCTGCCGCACATCGCCTCGTTAACTACTTTCCATCCGCCAGGCAACATAGGCACGGAATTAAAGGAAACAGGGGAGAAAAAATCTTACCGAGCCTTCCGAAGATCGAAAGTGCGGGGACTCCGGTCTCGTTCATGATCAAGGTCGACCCATCCTTGCGGAACTTGACCTCTGCTATCCCGGGGCCGGTCTGTGCGTCTCCAATGGAAACATCATTGATCAGCTGGCACAGGCCACAGCCAGGCTCGATGTCTTCAGTATCGCGATCAAAGGTGAGCGCTAGGTCCGAGAAGTCAATCTCCCCGCACCTATCGCAGAGGTGCGCCTCAGCGACCGACCCAGGCAGACCGAGACCCCCACCGTCGTGTCCGATGGCCCTGGTCACTGAGTTGGGAAACTGGTTATCGATTTCGAACTTCCAGTTCGTATCGAGCTATTTCCCAGCGTGGCATTCCGATTAGCAACATCGTTCCGTGGCTACACCGCAAGGGGAATCGTAAAATCAGGCTCTGCGCGTACAGACTGTCGATTTAAGTTTTTATTTGACGATTAGCAAGAGGTAACTGCTTAAAATCTTTATGCAGTGAATGTGGTTAAAACTTACAAGCTTTATGGAACAAGTTTTGATGTGACGTTAGAAGAGCCTGTGGTCAATAGACATGGAAAGAGGTGCGAAATGGCTGGGGAATAAAACCCGTGTAGTATCTTACCGGCTGCGATAGGTTAGTATGAGTGTCACCACCCAGGACACATGGTTGAAGTGCAAGCGAAAACTCATGGATAGATTTACTTACTCCCTAAATTCATTAGTTTTTTTTTTGCCATCATCAGCGAACATGTCTCGCTATATGATTTGTGGAGATGCTCCATGCTAACTTACATACTGCATTTATGGTGTTGGCATGTTAGGTGGCGATTCGAGCCAGGAATAAGCACTGCCGATGTGAGGGATTCGGTAGGGGTACACTTACAACCTAAAGCTTCGAGTTAGTTACCTGCTTCATGTTAGAATGATATCAGTCTGGGGTGGGAGCATCTGTACCGTTGGATTAGGGTTTCCTGGCACTTTGAGCGCTGCCGGCGGTTGCTCCGCAATGTTGACTGGAGGCGATGGGGTGACATTGCTGGCTTGTCCCTGTTCCGGAGGAGCTAAATGGGTTTCCTGCCTCTGTTTCCTCTCAATCATTGGGTACTTCCGAGTGGCAGTCCGAGTTCCACGTGACCAGTAATCAGTAGGAATCATCTGTTCCTTGTCGAGAATTGCCTGGAGCCCCTCTTGCAGGTCTCTGGCGAGACCGCGGATGGGCGTCCCAGGGGCGGGGAGCGGACCATCAGATTGGGAGACGACGATGTCAGGCACCTCGGGTATGGGAAGCAGAGAGTTCGTCTTCCGGATGGCTCCAGAGCTGGGCTCGAATGCTCCCGCAGTTGTATCGTTCTGGCCGCGTGTCCCAGTCTCGAGACCTTTGCTCTTCATCGTCATAGTGCGGGAGCGCTCGGTGACAGGGGGTAGGGCAACGACAAGGAGTTTCGTTTTCACGATCTCAAGCAAGTCGCCGAGGGGGTATCGGGCTGGCAGCAGGGATCCTTAGCCATGTGGGCCATACCAGCCCCGGGGTACCTCGTCCACGACACCCTTGCCCCCCTCCGTGTTGTAGAAAGGGGTGGTGTCCGGTCGGTTGCTGCTGCTGCTGACCTGAAGATTGTTGTGAAATGCTTTCAGCCCCGCGCTTCCGTACATGAGCCAGATGATGTATTCCAAGATGATGCAACCCATCGACCACACGTCATACAACCGGCATGTCGGCTCTTTCTGTTCAAAAAACGCCTCGGGCGGTTCATAGCGTAGCGTTGCGTACTTTGTGGTCGTCCTGTTGTTCCGAAGCTGGGTTGCCAGATTGTGGTGCTTTGCCAGTCCCCAGTCCCCTATCTTCAGTATTCCAATAGGATCCGCGGGGTCCGAGGGTTCTTTGAGGAAGCGGAGGATGTTGCCAGGCTTGAGATCGCCGTGGCGCATGTTCGTCTCCTTGCCCGTTTTGTTGTTGGGCTGCTCGTGGATCCTGGCGAGTGCTTCCGCCATGCCTGAAAGCTGGGTAATGCTCTGCTTGATGATGGCGCCACCCAGCCTGGGGTTGGGAAGATCCTTTGTCCATAGTTGCCCAAGTGTTCCGCCGTTGGCCCACTCGAACAGGAGATAGAATTGGGTGTGCTCTCTCATTCCCGTGTTGCTTTCACGGTAGCACCTGAAGCCAGTGAAGAACCGGACGCAGTGTTCCAGCTTCAAACTCGTTACTTCTCTCATGTTGCCTTTGCATACAAGTTCATATGTTAGTTATTCTGGTATGACCGTGGCACAGTCAGGGACAGACTAGCGTACCTATCTCCTTGGCCCATTCGCTGGAAATTCCGGACGAGTTCAGTTGGGTCTCTGTCTCTGCGCGGACCTCCTGGTCTTGTGGTAGAATCCTCTTTAGTGCGAAACTGTCGGGAAGAGGTACCAACTGATTCGAATGGCTCCTAGTCAGTAAACAGCGATGAAGGAACGCCCACTATCGCGCTTATTAGATTGAGAAATCTCCACTACTTCACAAACTTACCACATGGGCGTCGTCAACGATGTGTGCGTGGTGGATCCAGACCCGCGACACCTCGCCGAAAGCACCGCGCTGTGTTTCTTTCTGGTCTCCCCGTTTTGTGAACGGCAGGACGCTTGCTTCATGAATGCTGAGGTTGCTGCCACGGGTTCCGCTCGAAAAGACGGGAATTCTGCCAGGATACTTCCACTGGGATTCGCGCAAGACGCCGATAAGGCGACGGTCGAAGATTTCAGGGTCAACAGACCCCAGTTGATGCCTCATTAGAACCTTTCTCTCCTTGGCTTTGAAAATGAGGAAATCATCATCGAGGTCGTCATTCGTGCCATTGTTGCCGGTCGTGTCGGTGTCACTCAGTGGCTGAATAGGAAACACCCGCTGATCGTCTAGGTTTCGGGCTCTGAGCTTTTCCATTGCGACTCGCAAGAGACCTCCACGTTGGTGACCGATCTCGTTTAGCAGCATGAGGAACAGCGAGTACGCCCTCCCCAGGCAGAAGGTGATCAGGTCATCATCGGGGATGGCCCATCGTTCCCTCCTCTTGCTGTTGAGAGTGAGAACCATTTTGATGGAGGCTGGGGTCAGGCCCTTAGTGGCCAACTTGCCCTTGGGATCAATTGTGAAAAACTCCAACTCTCCCTTCTCTTGGAGCAGACGAGTTATGATGCTGTGGGCGGTATCGTTTGCGGGCTCCCTGGACACATCCTCCAAGTCAAACGGCAATTCGGGTTCATCGGTTGGGTCCATGGTTTTGGAACTTGGTGACCCAAGTTTCGCTTGGCCCAGTGCTTGCTGCGTTGATGTAGCGTTTGACAAGTATGAGTTCTTTGGCAGATTGAAAGGTTACGGTGATATGTCTGGTTTCGGCAGGACCTTGGAGCTTCCAGGCCACCCGTCGACGCCTACGGTAGCCGATATATAAGATCAGGGCTCGTTTACAATGCAGGCGTGGGAATAAAGTTGGGTTGATATCCGAGCCCAGAGTGTGCAGGGTGCGGTTGTCAGTCGGTGAAAGTATCGCTTCGACGAGCCTCCATCCAACTCTGGGGGAATCATGCAGCCAGCCTGACTCCGCTACTGCCCGCCGACGCCCGACAGGGAGGGGTGGTTCGGAGTTCACTGCGATTGAATGTACCTAGAAGTACATGTGATAGACACAACCTTGCGTGGGCACACATCAGCCGCTGCTGATCGGGGTTGTTAGTGCAGCCTGGTGGCGTACAGACTGGCTGTTGTGCGAAGGGCAGGCCAAAGTTGCACCACCTTAGCAGACTGCGTACTAAGCGCCCCATACTCAAATTTGAAGCTGACCGATTTTTGGGTCGTGGGTGGCCTCCCAACTACGCCCGGCCGGGGTGGAGGCCGGGCAAATTGGATGCAGCCAAGCCGGTTCTGGAGGGGCCAGGCCGACTAGACTCGGCCAAGTTGGGGGCCAGGCAGGCAGGCTGCGGGCAGGCCGCACCCAGCCTACATGGATGCTCGCATATTTGTGAGTGGTGTGGAGGAGGGGACAGGCAGGCTGAACATAGCCTGCATGAAGGCTTGTGGATGGTGTGCTACGCACCACACCATGGATCGGCAAACCACCATCGAGTTCCCCGCCCAGACGTGCAGGCAGTGGTGGAGAAAATATGTTGATTGGTATCTAAGAATCGAACTACTTCCACCTGCAATCCCGGCAGGCCTCCCAGACCGCGGGACATTATCAGGCATAATATATGGCACACATAATGAGAGATGGGCCGCTCCCCCACCACACATCACTCCGTATCGTTTCGATGCTCGCCCGCTGGATTCTGTTTGAGAACCACCGGGCGGTGGCGTCTGCAGGCTCTAGGCTTCCACCCTGAATACTGCATCAGTAGTTTCCCCTCGAGCTCGCCGCCCTGAGAGTTTCGATGTCCTGCCTGCTGAGCTGCCTCGACAATGGAGATGTGCGAATGCGGTAGACGTCATGCAGCATCTGCATAAAAAAATCCCTGTTAGACCTGAATTTGCTGATTCCTTTGCCCAATGTTACTTACGTCGACTTCGTAGTCTTTGCCAAAATGTTTGTCGAGGTGCGCGACCAGATGGTTGGGGTCAATACCAGAAGACGGGATCGACTGGCGCCGTCGAATGGAGAGGATGTTGCGGAGATCGCGGAACGACATAGAGAGAGATAGGACCGGGATGATGAAAATAGAACGAGTGTGCTTCTGTGAAAGAGGCTAGCAGGGACTTCAAGGATCGGATCTGGCTTGGAAAAGAAAATCTGAGAACGTGGTGGTGTCGGGTGCCGCCCTCGTTTTATCATGCCATGGCACTGCGCCATCGAGGCTAGGCAGGGCTGAAGGACTCGGTGTGATGGGTGGCAGTGTTCCCTCGGCGCTTATTCTTACGGCGACAAATATGCCCCCAACAACGGGCCATTGTCTCGTGTGACCGGATCCTGCCCACAGGGATAATATTGAATCAGAATCCTCTTGTCCCATGTCCCGAACCACCACTCCCGTTTCGGTGGCCTCAATCACGCCTCCCGCCCAGAAAAGGCGAGCGGCACCGCTGCTCAGCTTTCTCAATTGCGGTAGGGCTGACTGCCACCCGTTTTTCTACATTGTTTTATCGCGTAACCCTTCTTCCCCACGTCTTTTATTAGTCCACGTACGACCCCTGAACACTGCCCTGCGTTCTGGGCCCTTCACAGGCCGCAGACCCTCCAAGCCCACATCGGTCATCCATTGAGCCAATTCCTGATCCCTTAAAGTCGAAATCCCGCCATGAACCAGTCATTGCTGGCCGGGACAAGTCGGAGACCTCCGGTCCACGTGTTGGGGCCCCCCGACCCGCCAGACGCCCCGTTGGTGCCCTCCCATCAGTGTCACGAGAATCCACCCGACATATGGATCACGTCGGCAAGCGACGTTTACCGGGGCCGAGACCATGGCGCTCAACCAGGCCGCAGGCCTGAGTCGAGACACTCGGCTTCGACACACGAGGGCGACATCTCAATCAGCCTTTCCGTGGTAAGAAATCAAGATTCACAATGAATAAAATGGCATAATCTATCAGACATTACGGTGTGACCAGTCCTAACCCAAATATATTCCGTAGCAAGACGACCGCCCGGTGTTCTCGGGTCTTCGGCTAAGAGATATCGATCCAAACTACGGCTCTATACAGGGCCAGGGCAACCCAAACAGCGCAGCAGAACCCGAATGCCCCACAGCTGACCGGATATCGCAACTCCTCGGACCGCTGGGGGAAGCCAATACAACACGAAGGTCTCAACGCAGTCCAGCTGAGACCACCCAAAGACCTTTGGGAGTTGGGATGTCAGCTGTGGAGCTGAGGAAACGGCTAGAACGGGCTATCGACTTATCTTCCCATGGTTCATCGCCCAGGTTCCTTCCCCAAAGCGACTTCGACAAGCTCATCACCGAAGCAAATATCTTCGGAGCATTGATGACGTCGGGCAGCACCAAGCTCCTCAATGTGTCTCCAGATCCTCGGGACAGCCTGCCGAAGAAGTCCTTGGGCCGGAAGCTCGGAAACAAAATAACCTTGCCCTCAAAGCGACGGAAGCGGCTTGAGGGCCAAGAAGAGGAGATTCGGCAATTGGCCAAGACGATAGTTTCACCCGGCTGCCATAGCCAGGATCATGGGCTAGCTTCCCCACAAAGACGACATCGGGGAAGTTACCGCAAATCTTCACCATTCTCCTTCTCATCGGTCGAGTTGGCCATATCAAGCGCTTCATCGAAGAAGACGAGGTCTGCGATGATGACTTACCTCTTGATACGATCCACCTTCCTAGAGGTGACAAGTCACCCAGCTAGCCATTCGTTCCGCGGGCGAACAACGCCGCCAAGAGCCCTTGAAATGTGCTCGAGGGATGGGGCGACGCGTGGCCGAGGATTTCAAGAGAAATCAGCGCTTCATGTGCGTGGCGTCGTTGAAAGGCAGCACGGGGGAGCTCGTTCCGTATTACGAGTTCCACGCATATGAGACACTTCCTTGGCGGTTCGAAGAGAGGATTTATGTTGGCAGTCATGGCCATGATTTGTACAAGGTCAGAATACATCCAGATCACTACGACTTTCCGCCTCACAACATGTCAAAAGACCAGGTACGCAAGCTTCCCAAAACCGAATTGATCGCCGCTGTGGGAACTGACATGGAGCCGGGGGATCCGTTCCTCTATTGAAAGAAGAATGAGCGTTGGTTCTGTCTGAAGACTTTCAAAGACCCAGAAGACTATGCCACGGAAATGACGATCTCGAAGCAGTTCAGGCTTGAGCAGCATAAAAGCAAGCACATCGGACAAGTCTTGGCCTCTTTTCGTCATGGGGATAAATACACAATGGTGTTCCCGTGGGCGGAGTCCGACCTTGTCGGGTACTGGAAAACAAAGCAGGCGGATGCAAAAAGCGCCCTCTGGCTACTGCAGCAATGCGGTGGCATCATCGGCGCCCTCTGCAAGATTCACCACTACCCCACCGGGCTGGGCTCGGCGATCGAAACCACCCAACGTCCCAAGACAGCACGAAGCGCTACTGAGCCTCCATCAGCGGGACTCCTGCAGCCCATGACGGAGCCAACGACAGACCCTATCAGCCGCAGCCGGTCATACCCCCAGTTCCCAAAGCCCTCGCAGACCACGCTGGTGGCTAGCGTGGCCCCGAGCGTTGCGGGCAGCGACACTACAAATGCCAACACAGTTGGTGATGCGAGGGAGGAGAAGATGATTTGGCACGGCCGACACGGCGACATCAAACCCAACAACATTTTGTGGTTCCTCAACGAGGTGGACGAGTACGCAGAGGACGAAGACAATGTTGACAGCGATGGTGGAATCCTGAAGATCATCGACTTCGGCGCCTCCGAGTTCAGCAAAGACCAGTATCACTCGTTGACCGCCATCACTCTCGCTTACAGGTCACCAGAATGCGACACCGGAGGCCCCGTGAGCTCCCTTTGCGACATATGGGCGCTGGGTTGCATGTTCGTTGAGTTTGCCACGTGGTACTTCTATGGCTGGGCCGGTGTCAAGCAGTTCGAAGAGGAGAGGCTATCGCGGGACAAGAAGCTCAAATCCATGGGCACGGCGAACACACCAGTTTTCTTCGAGATAGGCGAAAATAACCAACCTCGTCTAAAGCCAGCGGTTGAGAAGGTTAGTGCCTCTGAGCTCAGGTTTCCTCACCGATTCTCAAACCCGTTTTTTGTTTCGTGGCGAGCAGGATCTGACTCCCGAATCATCATGAATATAGAGAATCTCAAAACTGAAGAACCATGCAAAGTGCTCGGAGGGTATCCGCGACCTACTTGACATGGTTACGGAGCACATGCTGGTGATTAACTCTAGTCACAGCTACAAAGCGAAGAGCCCAGAGCGCGCCACAGCACAACAGCTCGAGAGCTCGGTTGGAAAAATACTCGAAAGATGCAAACAGTCAACCGACTACGCCAGCAAGCCATACCCCCGTGAAAGCACGGAGAGGAGAACAAGTAGTGGCTTGATGGAACGGATCAAACGCAGTGGTTTGAAGATTGCGAGAGGAGGAGGTGGAATTACGCGGAGTAGCTTGATCGGTGGGAGCACTCAAAGAACATGGCTTGGGCTGGGTCCGGGGAGAGGTTAATTAGAGTATGAGGGGTGCTGTTGCGAAAGTAAAAAGTTAATACATGCATTTCCTATTGACGATTAGCCTATCGGCGGCCACAAGAGCAGTATCTCCAGTCCCCTACAATCGATGGTGTTCCCTCTTGCAATAATTAGCTACAAACGGCAGCGATCCAACCACTTACCTAGGGAAGTGAGCCCGGTTTCCAAAACAGAAGAAGGACAGCGAGCAGAAGAATTATGAAACCTTGCTTTCCCCAAGATAGAAAAGATGTCTCGCCCTCAAGTACCTTTGCTTCTGCTTTTAGTTCCCCCGACAAGTTCCCGCCTTGGCAATCCCCGCTCAACCCAACGTCCCGCCCCAACGAATTGAGACAATCGACGGCTGCGGACCCGCGAGCCACCGCAAGCTGCAGCGGCGTCAGCCCATCATGGTCGAGCGCGCTCAAATCGGCAGCGGTAGCCGCGCCCATCTCGGCCAGCTTGCGTATGGCCAGCACGTTGCCGCGCTCCGCCGCTTGGTGGAGCACCGTGCGCCCCCGCTTGTCCGTGGCCGCGACGCCCGGCGGGAACCGCGCGAGCAGCTCGATGGCTTTGGCTGCCCGCCTGCTCTGCACCGCGTAGAACATCGGGGTCCTCCCCTCCCTGTCGGGGGCTAGCAGCCGCATGACTGTCGGCGAGGGGTGTAGGGAGGCGGCGGCGGCAGACGAGGGCCGGTTTTCCTCGTCTGGGACTTGGAGCAGATGTTCAATGAGCCCCAGGTTCCCCGTTCGGCTGCGCAATGGAGCAAGGTGCGCCCATCGTTGTCTGTTTCGAGGAGGGACATGTGGCTGCGTGTCACAATGTTGGTAAGATCTTGCACCGTGGATCGATTACTTCCGGCCACGTAGTGTGCTGGCGTAAGACCCTTGAAGTCCTTGGAAAAAACCGGGACATCCGTATCAGCCCGCATCAGGAGCTGTCGGATCCTGTCGTTGAAGTAGAAGTGCAGAGGCGTATAGTTCCGCACATCGTGCCGGCTTATGTCAGCCCCGTTCTGGAGGAGAAGTTTGATGGTTTCCATGCTGGCTTCTTCGCTGATGGCTAGATGAATAGGAGTGCTAATTACGTATATTTATGAGGTCAGCTTGGAATACTATACCAGTCGGGTCTGTGTGTCAGCGTTTCCTTACATTCCATAGTCGCTCGTTGCGTTGACATCCGCGCCGAGCCCCAACAACATGGAAACAACGATGTGATGGTTGTTGCGAACAGCGACCTGCACGGTCGGATCAGCTGCGAGTCTGCTTTATTTTATGGGGGAGTTTGCGGCAGTTATACATACGTGGAGTAGAGACTCGCCGTCCTGTGTGGTGTCGGAGATGGAAGCCTTTTTTGAATCCAGGAGGCTTTGCAAAAGCCCAAGGTCGCCATTGCTCGCAGCCTTGAAGGAAGGCCATTCCCAAGGCACAATGGATGGGGCCCTGATATTGATGCTGGCCCACAATCCAGCCAGAGCGTGAGATTTTTGATAGCTGAATATGTTGAGCACCAGCTTGAAAGACGGCGCCCATCGAGAGCAGAATGTCAAGCGGATCTCATATCCTTGAGAGCCCCGGCACACCTCGTAGACTTCACGCGGAGTGGGCTCCAAAGATGGCCTTGACAGGATAACCTGGCCGTGCACTACCTGGACACGGCAGAATGGGAAGCGCAACCAGCTGAACGCCACTGCTTGGACCCCAGCTGGGTCGCAGAAGCGTTCCAACCTTGTGGCCAAATTCTTTGCCAAAAGGCGGTTCTCGGGCTGCTGGAGGGACACAGCATCATGGGGGACTTCGCGGGGTGCCAGGCAAAGGGTTGGTCCGGTGGGTCGGGGACAATGAGCGGGAGTGATCAGGAAATTGTGCTGGACAGCTTTCCATATCAAATGGCTCTCTGTGGTGTGTTCCATGATCGTCTGCATGATGTGGCTAGCCCATGTTGACGGGACTTGTTAGAACGAGGCGTAAGAGTGCATTTGAAGAAACCTGCTTACGTTTGCACGATCTGGAGTTCGTTGGAAAAAATCGTGTTCCAAAACAGGGCCCTAGCCAAGAAGGCCTTCAGCTTCTTCTCCCCCGAGACGGCCCACTTGACGCTTGAGACGGTTTTGTGCCCTCGGCTGGAACCACACTTGAGCAGGGAGTCCAGCTCGCGCATGGATTTCTCGAAATCTTGGGTCTCGAGCAGAAAATCTTGGAGGTACTGCAGCAGTCCATCGGTCGAGGCTATCGATGGCGGCAAATTTTCCAACGTTTTGTGCAGTGAGCTCAGCGTGGTTTGCAGCGCCGAGATGGATGCCAGATCCGCACGGACGCTTTCCCCAGCGCCCACCACTTTGGCCGCGAACTGGCAGACGGTCCTGCATGTCACGATCGCAGCGGAAAGGAGAGCGATGGCGTTGGCGGTGGCCGAAAATGGATCCATTGTGTCCGTGTCCCAAACGTCCTAGTCCAGTGTTCGATAGCTGAGGATCGCTTGGGCAAGGTCTATTTTCTCTAGGCGAAAGGAAATACAGCAAGGAAAAGAATCACCCCAGACGCGGAATGCCCATCCTTCTTGTGCCCATAGGGCAGCGGGGGTACCCCAACGCACGCAAAAACACAAGCACGGAGCCTCTGCCCGCTGAAACGAGTGGCTACCAAACAGGTACCGTGCAGACGCAATCAGTTCAATGCATTTACTCAGTGGCTACCAGTGCCCGATTGAACTTTTGTCGGTTGGCGTCCAGGCCTGTCGATGCACCCTGGGTATCATATTTAGTCTACTTACCCCGCGCATGCGCCACCAGGAGAGCCCATTGATGTGGGGCCAGCAGGCAGCGGCATGCGCGGGCGTCACCAGGCGACACGATGAAGCTGCCTGGAGGCTACATCGGACCTGTTCCATTGACTGCACTCCTAAACCCAAGACAGCACAAGTACCGAGTATATTCATACTGCTCACGACCTGGTTGCTTAGATACGGATTTTTTTCAGAAGCACTTCATGTGGCCTCACGGCACCAGGCAGAATCATTGCTACATGCGCAGCCGAATATTCTGCAGAGGCACCGTAACCTTCTTGGATGTCTCATCGTTCTGCATCTGGAATAAAATACAGTACGTTACTTTCGGATCGGGCTGCTGCCGCAGCGAAAGCAATCACACAGACGCATTTCCTTACAGAATATCTCATCATTGCTCGTGCCAACGTTGCCCACGATCATCCCCGCAACCATTCCGGACTGCCTGAATTATTACAGAGAATCGTAAGTTGCTATCCATTTGCTTTGCAAGAAAGCCGCGTCAAAAGCCACTGGTGGATCACTTACGCCTATCCTCGTAGTAAACTTCATCGTTGACGTTGTGGCTGTCGCAGCTCTTCGAATCGCGAGGAACTCCCTACATTGTGTTTTGTTGTGGCACGACGCTGGCAGATTGCCCGAGGCCCGTGTTGTACAGGGGGCCGCCCGTGTCCAGCACCGAACAGCGCTGCGGCTGGCACTCTTTAGTTGATTCTCCAGACCCATGCCGTGCCGTCCCCAGCTCAGTGCCCGACCACCAGAGGCTCGCGCTACACCCACCCACAACAACAGATGCCGTCCAAAAAAAAAAAAAAAAAAAAAAAAAAAAAACCTCGATGGTACCTAAGGCACATAGCATGCAGGAAAATGTGCAGAAATCGTGCCTGCCAGCAAGTTGCGCGTGCTGTTCCAAACAACGCTTGCATGATGATGCGACCCTCAGCCACCAACATTGCTACGCTACCGTGCTCGAGTCCGTAGCGTGACCGCACCAACGACCTGCATGCAGGCGAGGGCATCACTTAGCGCCGCAGCCTGACCTCAAACCCTCCACGCCTGCGGTCGATCCCTATGTCTCAACCGCCACAGCGGCCCCGCCCGGCGTTTCGGCAATGCTATGTGGTCCGTCGGTGCCCGCATTCAGAGGCAGCGGCCATTCCTCGACTACGACGGAAATGCGCCCCTCGGCTGTGGGAAACAAGAGATTTCCCGTGGTTCTGGGTGGGCGAACGCCGCTTCGACTGGCCAAGATGAGGGTCGGCGTTGGCGGCAATGTCTTGGTTGAGGGTCGCCCGGCGAGGCCTGCCCCTCACCTGGGCGATCGAAGGCGGCCTCCCCCTCCATAGCCGCCGGACAGCCCCGAAAAAGCGGCCGGTCCAATAATCGAGCGCCTTGTCCACATTGATAGCCCGGAGCCTGTCGGGTTTCCGCGCATTTGATGCATCCATACTTCAATCGGGCGGGGTTATGGGCCACCACCGTGGGGCGCTGTCAGCAGCAGTCGTGCCATTTTGATCGAGCAGGTGTTGGCGCGGGCAAAAACACTCGACCCCTACATTACGATGACCGGTAGCCAACCAGTCGGGTCCTCTCGTCAAGTCAACCGGCCAAGCAATCAACTTTTGAGGCAGTCTGATTGATGGCTGGGAGCCCCCTTGCTCTAGCAGCCCCCGCCAGAGCCGCAGTCTTTGGATCCCAGCAACACCGAAGCTCCCAGCAACACCGAAGCTCCCAGCAACACCGAAGCTCCCAGCAACACCGAAGCTCGGCAGAAAATCGAGAGGAGAAGCCAACCGTGGGTCGGGAACAGTCCCAACCCCCTGAGGGCCTGGCCGAGGCACAGCCTGGCTAGGAAGAATACCTTGGCGAATCACCCGCCCTCGGCAACACGACCGGCATTGAAGCGCAAAGCAGCCAGTTTTCGGGCAAGGACAGCGTCCTTTCAAGCCAATCACCTCCACCAGTCCAGCCAGCGGCGCAGCCATCTCCACCAAAGGACGACCCCCCCCCCCCCCCCCCCCCCCCCCCCGGCCCGAGCCTAGGGCAGAGCGTGTCGATAGGTGTGCCATTGGCTTTAAGCCGAGCGACATCCTGGATTCTGCCGACTTTTATCAGGAGCCATCCAGCGAGGTACGCCGATCCAAGGGCGACTTGGCTTGCGGGAGCGACCCCAAAGACAGTCGCATCAATTTTCAGCATGATCACTCGAAGTGAAAGGACTTGTCGCGGCAGAGCTGGCCGGGCTTGGGTCTGAGGATATAAGGGTGGCAGAAGTGCGAAAGGACGGACGCCAGATGAGGAAAGGCACCAGAGGGAGGGTGAAGCGCCCGCCTCAGCGTTGCATGCAGCCTGCATAATTTATCATTACCCACCTGAGACTTGACGAGCCCCAACATGCACCAATTGTTACCCGCCCAGATATTTACGGCTCAGTACCTGGTAGGTACGGCGCTACCGCCAAGTATGATCCCACCGCCCCCGGCCCCCAGAGTTCAGGGGCTGTAATAGACCATCCCCGCTCTCCTCCCCAAGGGCATCATGCAGTGAATCCCAGGCCAAGAGCCCAGCAAGAACATGACGACAAGCAGTGGAGCTACTAGCCTTCGGGAATCACTTGCCAGAGAGGCTGCGACGAACAAGTTCATCTCGGTAACGGCTCTGCAGAAAATATGCAACATTGGGGCGATTCGGGTCGCTCTGGGACTTCCAGACAGTGACCCAAGCGCCTTTGAGATTTTCAACAACGGTCTCAGGTTCTTTTCCATTCTTGCTCTCGCCGGCCAACTTCGGCACTTCGAAAGCCTCAAGGACCGCGACATCTTCGGTGAGGGATCAAAAAACCCATATTTCGACCAGGCGAAGCTCCGAGCCTTCCTGCCCAAGATCTCGGATGATGAGGCCGATGGTATCGTCAGTGCACAATGGGATATCCCTCCGGTGTTGTCCA
Source organism: Gaeumannomyces sp. JS-464 (assembly GCA_002197995.1). NCBI lineage: Eukaryota > Fungi > Ascomycota > Sordariomycetes > Magnaporthales > Magnaporthaceae > Gaeumannomyces > Gaeumannomyces sp. JS-464. Next base: position 3,465,812 of record NGZR01000001.1, on the reverse strand, counting down.
AACAGCACCATCAGGAGTTCCCCAAGAATTCCAAGCTCCCAATATCCAGCTCCGTATATCTCGGGGACGGATCTTTCGGCACGGTCTACCAAGTTGGTCTGCCGAGGGGACAATTGGAGGCAGATGAAGAGGTACGCACATAACTGGAAGACGGGCATGGGAGCGAATCAATGGAACAAGGGTTGCTAACGTACTCTCAGATATCTTGCGCTGCTCTCAAAAGAGTTATAGTCTCACCAGACCAGAGCAGGGATGACACATTGAGAGAGGTCTACGCCGTCAGGGCCCTGCGATATCGAGATGGACTAAGCGAACAAGCAATAGTGCCTCTGTGGGCGAGCTTCGAACGGCCGGTGGGGAGGTCGAGAGATAATTCTCGAGAATTCCGCCTCGTGTTCCCTCTGGCAACGACCAGTCTCCAGGACTGGATCGGGCGCCCCTCAACCACGATCGAAAGCCCTCGGTTGCACACCGAAGACGGCAGGCTCTATATCTGCTCGCAGATCAGCTCGTTGTTTTCGGCCCTGGCTTTCCTGCACAGACCGGATGATCATATGATGGTTTACCATTTCGACCTGAAACCTGGCAACATTCTCGGATTCCCGGACGAGAGCGATGCATCTGCACCGCCGATCTGGAAGATTGCCGACTTTGGGCTTGCGAGGGTCGTCAGTTTCCACAACAGTCCTCATGAGCGCACATTCCCTATCCGATCCGCTACGACGGGCTATGCGCCTCCCGAGTGCTACGGCTCCAAGGGTAGGCTTTCCAAGATACGGAAGCACGGCGCAGAGTTCGACGTGTTCTCTATGGGCTGCGTTGCCTTCGAGCTCATGTGGCTAGCCTGCCACGGGCGCTGGGGCCGGGAGAGATTCGACAAAGAATTCCAGGTCGGGAGCGGAAAAGTCTCCATCACTGATCATCTTGACATTGCCCGGGCCTGGCTTGACGACATGGAGAAGTCATGCTCCTCATTCGGTCAGGGGAGCAGAGAAGTCGCCAAGGAGATAATTCGTCAGACTCGGCAGTGCCTCCAGACGGACCCAAACAGCCGACCATGCGCTTGGGAAGTCGAGAGTTACTTGCTCAAGGCCCGCTCTGAGACGGATCAGCCACACGAGCTAATGGCCTCGCTCAACGGCATCGTTCCACAACCGACGGCCTACGACGAGAAGGCTCGACGTCGGGTGCTCCAGAGAGTTGAGGCTCGTGGATGGCCAGATCTTATCACCATGATGAGGTCTCAAGGATGGAATAGTCCAATACTAGTTACGGCTTCGGAGTCGTTGGTTTCGCCAGAAGAGTATCTCACCAACCTTCCGTTCACGTACCCGAGAAACGAGTTACGTGGGCAGCGCGACATTATCGACAACATTCATCATGCTTTGGAGGTTTCTAAAGGCGGAGGAAACCGGTGTGTGGGTATATATGGCCTTGGCGGAACGGGGTAAGTGGTGAACAACTGGTCTCCATCATGAATTGAAACCTGAAAATTATGATGAAAAATCGCGGGAATTGCATCTCACAAAAGTCTTTAGCAAGTCCCACATTGCGTTCGAGTACGTATTCAACTACCGGAGGAGCTGCCGCGACGCCTTGTTCAGTCCGCGCCACACGTTCTGGATCAAGGCCAACAACCGGTCCACGTTCATCCAGTCTTGCATTGACATCTGCAAGCTCACTCAAGCCTCGCAAACGAGTGATCCCTTTTCGGACATGGTGTCATGGCTTAGCGATGAGCAGAACGGGTCGTGGATCCTCGTTATCGATGGCCTTGATAATCTCGAGGATGCAAAAACGTGGGCTCGCGGCCTGATTTCGTTCCAGCTGGGAAAGATTCTGGTCACAACGGTGAATCGAGAGGTCCTGGAGGAATTTACTGGACTGGACGACAAGGCCACGTTCCAGGTCGGCGGCTTGGACCTCACTTCAGCCCGTGAGATTTTCAACCGAGAGCTAGGTTCATACGCTGGACATTGCTCCGATGAAGAGTTCGAGCGCCTTGCAGCAAGAGTCAAAACACCCTCCTTCCTCAAGCTGTCAGCACAATACCTCCTAAGGAATAGGAGCGGTGGGATCACTGTAAAGATTCTGAATGATGCCCTCCAGAGAAATACGGGGCGGCATCTTGGACGGATGCTTGAGAAGAAAGTTGGCACCACTGAGCGCTTCGGCGGCCCGTTTTCGACTCTTCTGGGCCCGTTTCTGGACGAGTGTAGCCCAGAATCCATGGAGTTTACATACCTCGGTATCCTCTCATCTTTCGCCCCCGACCGCTTCACCTACGATCTTGCCAAAAGCTTCTGCGCCAACCTTTCAGAAGCTACCTTCCGCGAAAGAATTCTCGCCTTCTTTAGCAACCGTGGATACATCTCACCAGGTGCCAACTCCGGCCAGGACTACATCCTCCATCCCCTGGTCCAGGCGTTCTTCCTGCAGTACGTCATCGAGCACAAGGACTTGGGATGGATCCGGGCGCTCGGGTACTCCGAGGTGATGCTCCGCTGGATATATGCCATGTGCCTAAAGGAAAGATGCCGGGAGGAGACACCCGAGCGGCGGCTCCAACGGGACTCGTACCTCTGGAAGATACGGTATATGCCACACTTTGAGCAGTTCCTCCAACTCGTCGGATGGCTGAAAGAAGACCAGCCAGATCTCGAGTCAATATCCGGCTGGAGATTTCGGCAGCAGACTGCGGAAGCAATCCTCGTATTCTGCAGGGTACCTAGCTGCTGACAGCCGGTACTCCGAATCGACCATGCTCCTGAAGTTTGTCATCAAACAAGGTATTTGCGATGAGGCCAGCGGAACGGGGGACCTTCGAGGTATGACGGAGAGGACCAGGATCGATATCCATCAGTCGCTTGCGACCCAGATCGAGGATTCTGCCTCGGGCCGGCGGAGTGATGATCGTTTGCGGGAAGCAGAGTCTTGGATCGACAAAAGCCTGATACTTGCCAATGAGGCTGGCCTACCCGGAAAGCTATGGCGGTTGCGCATCCACCGGGCCCGCATCCTCACCAAGCTCGGCCGATTCGGCGAGGCTCGCCAGCAGCTCGAGGACCTGCAGACGAAGAAGGACAAGCTGGATGCAGACGAGAGACTAAAATACGAGCTGCGTGAGCTGGAGGAAACCGCCTTCCTCTGCCTCCGAGAGGCACTCGCTACAAAGTGCAGGTCGCGGATCATCGAGGCCAAGCGGACACTGGAGAGGCTCGTCCTCACGATCGAAAGGATGCACTACGAGCGCGAGCTTCTCGAAGACGCCAAGAAGCAGCTGGCCGAAGTGGACAGCTACATCCCGCTCCGAAAATGCCTGCAGGAGGCGGAGGCGATCTACTCCGATATCCTACGCAAGAAGAAGGACATGTTTGCAGGCCGCCTCGAGCACCCAGCCGTCGCCAGGGCCGAGCTCAACCTCGCGGCAGTCCGGCTGCGGCAGGGGGCGCCACAAGATGCTCGGCAGAGCTTGGAACCCCTGTTCGACACCCTGATGAAGAGACGTGGAGAGGAAGACGGCCTCACAAGGGAGGTCGCGTACACTCTACGGACGGCCTTGGCGCGACTGCGGGACCTGGATGCGGTAGAGGGGCTCGAGCGCCGCTTTGTAGACAAGGGCTGGACCCGACGACGGAGACGATTAGGTTTCTGGAGGAGGACGACGAGGCCAGCTCTGCCACGCCGTGGCCGCCTGAGTGGGAGGATGACAAGCCACCCCGGCCGCTCTGGCTCCTGCTGGCCCTCATGGGGCTAGCGCTCCTTGGGATTCTCGGATCTGGGTGTCTATCAAGATCATGAGAGACTTCAACCCAGTCTGTGGGTGATGCACCGCATTCCCCTTCACGTTTGGGCAATCTTTTTCCATTCTTTTTAGGCCTTCCATACTCTAATAGTCCCATTGATTCCAGCCCTTGGCGCTACCTGACCCAGCATATGGCCCCGATGGTGCCCGAGGTAGCATGCTCACATCTATGCCTGCACCAACGTGTGGATTCATGCTGCAGTGTGACAGCGAGACTGGTAGGATTTGACGGTGCACAAACATCCTAGATGGAAGTGGCACAGCCACGGCTGCATGCAGGTTGCGATTTGGGGCTATTCAGAAGCAGGCTTATGTGTTGCGATCCTTTTTCTCCTGATGTGCTACGCCCTGCTGGGGTCGAGAGCTTCAGGATGGACCGCGAGCGGCAGGTCAAACAGCCAGGCGGCCTCGCCGTCCACTACAAGCACCAAACCCCTGACCAACCCGCCCTTCCGCCGGGACGAGCTGAACATTTTCTTTACTTGAAAGATATCGGCACATCCCATACGTAAAAACAGCAGGCGATTCTGTCAGTCGAACAAAACGAAGAGAAAAAAAAACCTGATGAAAGTTTGTTTGTATCCCCCGCCCGTCGACCGTCGATGTGTGGTCCAGTCCTGCATCCATTTGGTGGGGCAAGAGATCGGGTCTGGCAACCACGACGACCAGAAGACCGATTTCCAATGCGCAAACCACCCAGATGGCAGCAGTGACTCGGATGCAGGCGAGCACTGTGCGACTGTTGCCATCAGATCCGAACGTCCATTGCTAGTTGAGGAATCGGGGTTTCTTGATTTTGGGCGTGGCGGCCTCGACGTCGTTGGCTTCTTGGAGCCGCCCGGAGCGGATTTACTGAGTGAGGGTGGTTGTGTTTGGATGCATAATTAGCACGAGCAACTTGGCGTCAGCTGAGGCGATGACGTCAGACGATAGCGACGCGAGCCAGGGGCGTGGGGGCCGCAGGTGGTGGGCGGGCGGGCGGTGGACCAAAAACTTGTTGAAAAAAAAATTGTTGCATGCTGCGGCGGCTGGACCGCCTCGACCGCGCGGACTTCTTGTGGATTCAAGTGCAGCGACTGAGGGCTGTCGCCGGGCGAGGCCGGATCAATTGGCCCGGCCAGCTCCGGGATGCATCCAGGCTGTCAGCGCCGACCTCAATGGGTGGGCGGTCTCGTCGCTCGCTTCATGGAGGGTCAGGCGTGGGCATTCGGACTGTCGAAGTTGGCTGCATCGGTCAACGAGCACGGGGACCGATTTCCAATACCAAGCACATGTCGAGGAAAGGCGCCACAATTGGTCACGCTCGTATTAAACCATGGAACTGGCGTCAATTTTCAGGGGGGAGATGCAGCCCGTGCCGCCAACCAGCGTCTAGTCGTTATCACACACTAGAAGCCAGGGCATCGGTTTGACGCCAAAATTAGGGACAGGAGCGGCGAGCGCTATCCTATTCCTAGGAACATGAACCTAGGCACCGCGCCATGCGGCGTAAATATAGGCAATTATTGGCCGACTACTTTCTTTTTTTTCCCCCTTTTTGTTCTGTTTCTTGTCCTGTTTCGTTCCGACTTTCATTACAGGCGGTCAGCTCGCCACCGCTTTAGCTACGGCACTTCTAGGTACTTCCCTGGCAAAACGGGGATCCGCCGCACGCAGTCGGAAGGTCCCGAAGGATCCAGAATCACGGGACCAGCGGGACCAGGGTAGGGAGCAGAGGGAAACGCATTTCGTGATCTGTTTCGTGTGCACAATAAATAGACTTCCACAGATCAGAACGGAGAAATCCCCGCGCCGATGAGACCGACCTCAGAAAATAGACCCCCCTGCTCCAGCACTCAACCCCCCCCCCCTTTTTTATTTTTTATTTTTTATTTACCCAATTCATCAGGCATTTGGACTCGCGCGCTGTGCAAATAGCGCGCGTGCCAAGACGCGTTGCATCTATTCCTAACTTTATTATGCTATACGGAAGGGGAAAAAAAACGCCCAGCGCATTTTTCGCAGAACGCCGATAGGTCTGGGCAAACAATCGAGGCTCCGTCGCGGGTACAGCGCAGCACGCGGGTGGATTTGCGTGCGTGCGTGGGTGAGCGGGCACGTTGTCCAAATCGGGCCGCTGACATGATGTGATATGTGCGTCCACCACTTTCCCCCAGCAACAAACAAATGGTTTGAAATTGGGGAGAGCTCGTTGGTTTCCGGCTCGCAGGTAGTTGCTGAGGTGATCCTTGCACGTCAACCTGGCTTTGAGGAGCCCGAGGAGGGGCAGGCCCGCTCCGGCTGGGAGATGAATCGGTGACACCAATTTGGGGTGCCGACACGCTTGCCAGGTACAATCCCGATCAGAAATCCCGATGGAAATAACCTTTTGTGATCTTGACGCGCGCGAATCGAACCCAACGCAATGCACGCTCACGCTGTCCCCACCTGTCAAGTACCTTGGCTCACAGCGAAACTCTCCTTTGACAGGGCCTGGCCACTGGAATAACCTTTGTGATCTGGGGAGGTGAAGCACGCGGTCTCCAATTCCGCCGAAATGAAGCAGCGGAGCCTGGTGCTCGTTTGGGGAACACCCGCTACCTACCTACGTAGTAAGCAATGCCCGAAGGCCCTGCCCTTACTTCCGCCCAGGGCCGCGCCGACAGCACGGAGGTAACATTGGTCCGGGCGCGCGTCTTGGAGCTCCAGCGTGTCGAGGTGCGAATGCCCGATCGAAACACTGGCCACGCTTACATACTCTGCGCCTGTCACGGCTGGAACGGCTGCGCAGGTGGACAGGTGGGCCCTCTCGGCAGCGGAAGCGGCGCACGGTCTGGGGAACCTCAGGGGCATGCCGGCCGAAAATGAAAGGGTTGACTACGACGAGACGAGTGCAACATCAAGCCTAGGCACGTACCATACCAGCACGCAACAAGATAAATCACACCTGCCTTTAACGAACAACACTGCCCTGGCCGAGATGGCATGCAAAAGGTTTTTTTTCTTTTTTTGTGGTGATTTGTGGCTCCTGGTAGACTCGGCCTCGGCCAAACCAGAAGCATCTCAGCCCCCGCCGCCAGAGCTAGCCCCGCTGCGACGCTGACCAGGTATGATGGGCCGATTGTCTGAAAACGTGCAAAACGTTGGGGGAGGAGTTCTGGGCCCTGGATCCCTGCGCCTTAGTACCGCCTAGCCTGGGCGGCTGCAACTACCTGCCTACCTAGGCAGTCATCAGCATTGGAAGCCACCTAGTTTGATCAACAGGTCCCTGAAAGGTCCAGCCAAGCGCCCTCGGCGCCCTGCCAAGTTGGTTATCAACCCTGGGCTCTGGTAACGGCATCGTAATCTTGTGTGGATTCATGCAGGCGCGATGCGGGGGCGGGCCGCCTTTGGACCTCGAAGGAGGAACTCGTCCTACGTCTCTCCCAACCGTCGAGGTATAAGAGGGACGGCCTCGGCCTGCGTCCATCTGATGAGCTTTTCCATCCCTACAGTGTGCCTGCCCTCCACTCCTTGTGCAGCAGCTACAGTCCTCTCATTCCCCCTACCTGCAAGGCCCGTCCGTCTTGAAAATGCGCTATCCCACCTTGGCTACCATGCTGGCCGGCTGTCTCCTGACAGCCGCGCCCCTCAGCCAAGCCACGTCGTGCCCCTTCTCGCAGAAGCGTTCCGAGGTGGCCGACCCGCTGGCCAAGAGGGAGAGCGGCAATGACGCCTCGACTTTTGGCCGGTGTGCACGGAAGAGCAACATGGCCGGCGGCGGCACCCGCAGCACCGACTGGTGGCCCTGCCAGCTCAGGCTCGACATCCTGCGCCAGTTCGCGCCCCAGACCAACCCTCTGGGCGACGAGTTTGACTACGCCGAAGCCTTCAAGTCCCTCGATTGTGAGTAGTGCCCCTGAGCTCCTAAAAAAAAAAAATAAAAAAAAAAAAAAAAACGCGGCAGCCGTGTGATGCATGCATTCTAACACACGGACGCTGCAGATAACGCTCTCAAGAAGGACCTCGCAGAGCTCATGACAGCTTCCCAGGACTGGTGGCCCGCCGACTTCGGCCACTATGGCGGTCTCTTTATCCGTATGGCTTGGCACAGCGCGGGCACGTACCGCGTCATGGATGGCCGTGGCGGTGGCGGAATGGTGAGCGCGCTTGCAGATCCTTACACACACACACCCGGCCCCGAGCCTGGCATCGACTAACGCGGGCTTTGCAGGGCCAACAACGATTTGCTCCCCTGAACAGCTGGCCAGACAACGGCAACCTTGACAAGGCTCGGCTCCTGCTCTGTATGGAAACCCTACTATCCTCGCTACACCAGCCACCCCAAATGGTGTTGAACGCGGACACCCAGCTGACCTCCATCAGGGCCCATCAAGCAAAAGTATGGCAACGCCATCTCGTGGGCCGACCTTATGCTGCTCGCCGGCAACGTCGCCCTCGAGTCCATGGGCTTCAAGACCGTGGGCTTCGGTGGCGGACGCCCCGACACGTGGCAATCAGATGAGAGCGTCTACTGGGGTGCCGAGACCACCTTCGTCCCCAAGGGCAACGACGTCCGCTACAATGGCAGCACCGACGTCCGCGAACGGGCCTCGCACCTCGAGAAGCCTTTGGCCGCCACCCACATGGGCCTGATTTACGTGAACCCCGAGGGCCCCGATGGGAACTCGAAGCCCGAGGATTCGGCCCTCGACATCCGAACCGCCTTTGCTCGCATGGGAATGAACGACGAGGAGACTGCCGCCCTCATCGCGGGCGGCCACGCCTTTGGCAAAACCCACGGCGCGGTTTCTGGAGACAACATTGGCCCGGAGCCTGAGGCCAACGACATGGGAATGGGTCTTGGCTGGATCAACAAGGTCAACAAAGGAAACGGCCCTGACACGAGGACCAGCGGCCTCGAGGTTGTGTGGACGAAGACTCCGACCAAGTAAGAAGCCGAAAGCCACACGCCCCTTCTTGGACTGGTTCAGCATCATCCCTCAATAGGTACTAACCGACGTTAATTCTTCCAGGTGGAGCAACGGCTTCCTCGAGAGCTTATACGGCAACCAGTGGCAGCTGGTCACCGGCCCTGGCGGCGGCAAGCACTGGGAGGCCGTCAACGGCACTCTCGACTACCCCGACCCGTTCGACAAGACCAAATTCCGCAAGGCGACCATGCTCACTAGCGACCTCGCCCTGATCAAGGACGAAGCCTACGGCAAAATCACCAAGCGCTGGCTCCAGAACCCTCAAGAGCTTAGCGACGCCTTCGCCAAAGCTTGGTTTAAGCTTCTGCACCGCGATATGGGGCCTCGTTCCCGCTACCTCGGCCCCGAGGTGCCCAAGGAGGATTTCGTTTGGCAAGACCCCCTCCCGCCCCGAGCAGCAACGCCATCAACGACGGCGACGTTGCCTCGCTTAAGGAGACCATCCTGTCCGCCCCCGGCCTGACCGTGTCCAACCTCGTCTCGGTCGCCTGGGCCTCGGCCTCGACTTTCCGCCACTCCGACAAGCGCGGCGGCGCCAACGGCGCCCGCATCGCCCTCCAGCCCCAGCGCACCTGGGCCGTCAACAACCCCAAGCAGCTCGATACTGTGCTCAAGGCCCTGCAGGGCATCCAGTCCGACTTCAATAAGAGAGGCAAGCAGGTCTCTCTCGCCGACCTCATCGTGCTGGGCGGTTCGGCCGCTGTTGAGAAGGCCGCCCGCGACGCCGGCTTCTCCGGCATCTCGGTTCCCTTCTCCCCGGGCCGCGTCGACGCCAAGCAGGAGCAGACCGACGTGGAGTCCTTCAGGATGATGGAGCCCGTCGCCGCGGTTTCCGCAACTACGGCCGCGGCACCGCCCGCGCCCGCACCGAGGAGATCCTCGTCGACCGCGCGTCGCAGCTCGCGCTCACGCCGCCCCAGATGACGGCCCTGGTCGGCGGCCTGCGCGTCCTGGGCGCCAACTTCGACGGCTCCAAGCTGGGCGTCCTCACCAGCAAGCCCGGCCAGCTGACCAACGACTACTTTGTCAACCTGATGGACGTCACCACCGTCTGGAAGCCCACCGGCGGCGACAACGAGGTCTGGAAGGGGACGGACCGCACCACCGGCGCCGAGCGGTGGACCGCCACGCGCGCGGACCTCGTGTTCGGCTCCCAATCCGAGCTGAGGGCCATCACCGAGGTGTACGGCCAGAAGGACTCGGCCGAGAGGTTTGCCAAGGACTTTGTCAAGGCCTGGGTCAAAGTCATGAACGCGGACCGCTTCGATCTTGGGAATGCGTATACTAAGAAGCACTACTAGAGGGTCTGGAAGACTACCGCTGCTTTCGTTTCTTGCCAGGCTGGGTCTTCCTATTTGAAACTTTTAAAGAGGCGGAGTGACGACGGGTGGTTAAGAATATCTCTTTTGTAATTAATTACATGGTTTAAAAGCTGTTTGATAGTAAATTGGGGTTTCAAATTTCCCATATCAATTTTGACAATTTAAAACCTGGTTTAAAAGCTCCCCTGGCTTTTGTTACAAACGGGCTTCTGCTCCTGGGGTGGGGCCGCCTAGGCACCTTCCTCGAACCTACCAATTCTTGGCATAGTGCTGTTAGTGCACACTGCCAACTTGCATACAAATCCTTAACACCTGCCAATTTTGCGACCTAACACTAACAACACGCCCGCCAACGGCGCTGGCGACGGCAATATGCCGTTGCTAACGGGCCCCCCCTCGGCCAACCGGGTGGCGCGCGCGCTCCTAAACGGCCCCTCGGCTCGAAGGAGCGCGCTGCTAACGCCCCGGCCCCCGCGCATTTTAACGCGCACGAACCCGAGCACGCCGTCCCCGTTGCGAAACGCGCAACACCCGACAGGGCCCGAACAGGGCCAGGAAGTCCCCCACGGCGTTAGCACCGGCATTGGTGCCCTTATCTTTACCCCTTTTACCTTGCACCCTAACGACACCCTTCCCTTACCTGCCCCCTAAGCCCTCCACGCGCTACAGCACCCAACCCTTTCCTCCTCCCGGCCTAAAGGCCCGACCCCCGGGTCGGCCGTAGCGGCCGCGGAGGAAATAATCGTGAAAGTTTACGCGTAAATAAAGCCAAACGGCCTTAATTTGCGCCACGTTAACCCGCTCGATCGACGCCGGCATCGCTTCCCTACCACCCGAAACGGCGCATAAAGCGCACGGCTAAAAAATTTGCTTTTTAAAATACGTGAAAAAGGCGCTGCTAAGCCAGTCAGCCCCCTTCCGGGGGGACGGAAAGGCTTTTGCAGCTTTCGCAGCCCCCGAGCTTTACAACGCGCCCAGCATATAACGCCCGGCCCCAGCCCCGACTATTTACGCGGCCGTAGCCCGTACGGGATTTTAGCAGCCCCAATTACACGTATAAACCTTATAGGACCGTGTACCCCGGGGGCTCCGGGGGCCCTGCTTACCCGCCGGCTTTATAGCCGATTATTAAATTTTAATTAGGATTTCGAAAAAACGGCAGGTTTAAGCTAACATTTAAACGGGTTTTAATATACGCAAAGCTTTTACCGATAGTAAAAACTTTCCGTTTATTATAGCAAACGTTTTAAAAGTTTACCGAATTTTAACGGGTTTTATACTAAGGGTAAAAACAACGAATATATAAAACGGCTTTTTAAGCAATATATAAAGTTAAGCCGTTTATATAGCGCTAAACGGGTGGAAAAGCTTAAATTTTAATTTAATTATGTAGTTTTTAAGTGTTTTACGGCTTTAATAAACGGTTTTAAATACGAAATCCCGGTTACGAAAAAACTGGTTTAAAAGGAAGTTAAAGCTTAAATAAAATGCAAACAGGCTAAAGTTAAACCTTTTAAAACTAGCGTAAACTTTTAAAAGCGCATATCGTAAATTATATCCTTTTATACGCCCGTAGCCCTGTTTAAACTTTAAAATATTATTTTTTATTTACGTTATATTAAACGCTACCCGTTTATTACGCAATATACCTTTAAATGCTACAAGTATTACGTGGCTCGCAATTGCGCTAAAGCTGATAAATGTTTATCATACGGAAAAATTACTAACGGCTAGCACGCATAGCTGTATACAGCCCCCCCCCGCAATGTGCAAGCTGTTAAAGCCCTTTTTAAACCGACGACCTAAAATGCTTTGTAAAACCGGTACGGGTAAACGGCACGTTAAATCGTTAAATTAAAAAAAAGTTAAACGCGGTTAGGAATTTAAACGGGCAAGCGTACCAGGCGGAGGCAAAAAAGGCAATAAAAGCCGCCGCCGCCGCCGCCGACACAGCTGTAGCCACTGCAGCCGTTACGGCCGCCGCCGCCGACACCGATAACACCGCCGTTACTAACGGCGGCCCCGCCGCCCCGTTACCGTTAAGGCATGCCTGTTAAACGGGCTAACGGTTTAACTAATAACCATATCCTGGAAAGTCACCCCGGCTTTCGAAAAAGCGTTTAACACGGCTAATAAAAAAAGCATTATGCAAAAAAGTTAAAGTTAGTTTTAATAATTAATACGAGGTATTAGCAATTATAAAGCTAAACTTTCCAAGCCGGAAAAGGGTACCGCCACTTTTACATATGCCAAAAACTAACTGGATAATAGCAAATAGGAATAAGGCATGGCGTTCGGGGCTTTGTTTTAAACGCTACCGGGTTTTAACCGCCGTTTAAACGAACGTTCGTCGTAATTAAGCAACGGCGGCAATTTTGCTTTAATTATGTTAAAACCGGAAAATCGACGTAATATTAATGCAAAAGCTTTTTAGCGTTTAAAAAAAGAAGTTTATACTATGCACCTACTTTTTATACGAGCTATTTACCCCGGTAAATAGTTAATACGACTATTAAACTAAGCCCCGGGTAATAACTTACGTACGAAAGGATTTAAAGCTTTAACTAATTGCGAATAAATTGGTAAATAACACGCGAAATATCTTTTAACTCGCTATTTTTAAATGCATTTTCGTTAACGTATATAAACTTTTAAAAGACTTTTTAAAACCTTTTTTAAACTTGTTATTACGTTAGCGTTTAATAACGAAAAGCATCGTAATTAGGAATTTTAACGCTTTATTTTTAACATAAAATCCGGTTTAAAATAATAGGAATAAAAGTAAAAAAATAGCCTAATAAGCTAATTTTTGCAACCTTTTTTTATTTACTTATTTAAGCAAACTTATATATAATTAAAAAAGTGTGTTAAACTTTACCTTTATTAACGGCCTGTTAGTAATAACTGAAATCGACCTCGTATTAGCAATTAATTCGAATTACCGCATAATACGAATCGAAGTCCTTTATTTTAATAACGCTACCCCGGATTACCAGCGTATTACGCTTTTAAACAATAAATTACTAATGTTTACAAACGTGGTAGCAGCCGGGGCCGGCAATTTACCGCCGTTAACGGGTTTTAAACGCGGCATTTTACCGGAATTTACAAGCTCGCACGTTATAAATTACTTGGATAAAGCAATTAAAATATTAATAAATTTGCTAAAAAAATGCGCTAAGTACTTTCGGTAAAAAGCCTAAAGCTAAAAGTATACGCTAACCGTAGTAAAACGAAAAATGCGCTACCGCATAGCGGGATTTCGCAAAAGCCACGGCGGGGGCGGGCTTAGTACGGCCGAAACCCACGCGTTAAAAACAGCGGTCCGGGCAGTTAAAAATAACATTAAACTAACGTGCTAAAAAAAATCGATTTCTTAGTAGCGTTATACCGTGCTGTAAAATAGTATAAACTTACACCCGCTATACAGCTCCCCCCGTTAAATATTAACGGGGAGGTTATTATAACGTTAAAAGATAAAACGGAAACGTTAAGCCGTAAAATCCTTCGTAGGTTTACGGCGGAAAACAACTTATAAAAAAAATCCGTTACGTTAAAAAGCTTTTAAAAAATCGCATAACTTTTGTAAAACCTTTACGTCTTGTTAAAAAAGTGCCGGAAATGCATTATTAGCACGGCAAATACAGCTTTAAATATCGATTCCTTATTAATTAAACTGCTAACGGCGGTATAACCGGTAATAAAAAATACGTAAAGGCTTTTTTTAAAGCATATTTAAAAGCCGGGCACTATTTAAGCCTTTTCCGTATAACGGAAGTAGTTATGCTATAAAAGCCGAACGAATTAAACATAACGAATTTGAAATCTTACCGTTTAATAGCTTTGCTTTCGTATTTAAAAAAATGGTTAAAACGTTTAATGGCTTTGCGAATGGCGTTCTTCGCGTTATAATACGGGCTAATAGCCTTGTAATACGCCGGGGCGACTTTTAAAAAGCCACTACCGATTTAACGGTATACGTGGTTTACGAGGTAAAACGCGCATTTTAAAGTTATAAAGCCGCCGTTTTTACTATAATGGACGTATAAAAAGCTTTTTAACGCCGTACTTCGCTAAAAACTTTTTAAAAAGCTATTAAATTAAAAATGGAATTTAATTTCATATGTTAAGTATTATTTTTTGTAAAAAATAAGCTAGTTTAAATGCGTTTAAAAAACGTTACGGTAACCTTTTTTCCCCCGAATTGCGAGTTACTTTAAAGGTTACTAGCTTTACCGGTTTTATTTATGCTATATATAGCTGAAATTCTACTTAAAACGAAAGCAGTAAAATACGAATACGCGGACGATATAAGCATATGCGCAACGAGCAACTTTTTAAAAAAGTGCTTCCGTAAAATAAAAATAACGGTAACGGAAATTTTACGTTAAAATAAGGTTAATAAAGTTGCTTTCGACCCGGGAAAATGCGAACTTATGCATTTTTCCAGGTAAAAAAACCTTACGATTTTAACGGTTAAAATTAAAAGTTTAACCATATAATAAGCCGTAAAAAGCTTTAAAAGCCCGGTAATTTTACGATAATTAAGCGTTTTTTTAAACTAAAGGTTTAATTTTAAGCCGCACGTTAATAATAGGGTTATAAACGTTTTAAACGTCGTTAACCAGTTTTAAAAGCTTACGTATTTAATATAAAAGCTACCGGCGCAATCGGTATATAAAGCCGTTATAACGGTTATTATTTTAACATTATTATACGAGGCTAAAATGTGGTATAAAAGTAAAACTAAACCATATTTATATAAGCTTGTATAATAATAACATACCCGTTAAAGCCATTTAATTAAACGGGTTAATAAAGCTTTAATTGCGTTTTTTAAGCAATGGTATTAACGTGGAAAACCATACCGATAAAAGCTTTGCATTACGAATCCGGCATTCCAAACGCCGAAACGCTTTTAAAACAAATCCGCTTTTGTTTTGCAACTCGCATTAACACGGTTTCGAAAGCGCATTTTTTAACCGTAACGGTTAAACTAACGGTTAACGCTTAAAAGTTTAAAACGGGCTTGCCCGGCAAATAAACGACTTGTTTATAAAGGATAGCTAAACTCCTTCCGGTTTGCATTCGCCTGGTTTACTTTTTTTTTATAAATATAAAAGTTTATAATAGTTATATAAAAAAGCAAATAATTATTAAAACATTTATAGCGTAATTAAACACCTTTTTTTACGAACGTTGTAATGTATAACGACGGGTTTAACACAAAATAAAGCAGTTAAATACGGTTAAATAATATATTTATTAATTTACGTAATTAACGCGTGTATTAAAAAGAACCCACGTTTTGTAAAGCAGCAAGTTTATAAACCGTGCGCTTTTACGAGCTTATAAAAAGGGATTTTGCAATCCCCTTTTTATAATTAAATTCCTTTGTAAACATGCATTAATACCAAACCTTTTAAATTTATAAATTATTGTTTTTACTTTTTTAAAAATTTCCGTGCTTATAAAAGTACCACTCCTATTAACAATATTAAACCGGCTAACGTAAACTTTTTAAATACGGCAACTAGCGCATTTTGCCGAAATATTCGATGGTAAAACGGAAAAAGCCCGAATAGGCTTTTAATAGTTCGCAAAAAGCTTTTAAAAACGTTTATTATTTTATGGATAAATACCGGGTATACGTTTGTTAATTATTAAACTATATGGAAATTCCCGGAAACGAAAAAGCCAACGTCGAAACAAAGCTTAACACGGCTTTCCCGGTACCCTAATATGCTAAATTAACAATGGCCGGCGTTAAAGCTTTAACCCGGAAAATAGCTTGGAACGCTTGGAACGTTGGTTTGAAAATAACCTCCCGGAACGATATAAAGCTATAAGCTTCCCGTTAATACCATAGCGCTTACTTAACGTTTTGCAATTATACCGGAAAGTTTTACAACGGCTAAAAGCCGCACGTATAAATTACGGGGATTTCGATTAGTATTACCAAAGGTTTAAGCATAAAAACGATAACCTGTACCGCTATAAGAAAAAAAAATCCCTTTTTTATTTTATATTTTGCAAATTAGCTAAAGTAAAAAAACAAATAGTTTAAAACGAACCCCGTTTTAACTTTCAATAAACCCGGGTATTAAAAACGGCTGTTATAAAAGCCCCTCTTTTTATTTTATTTTATTTTTTAAAACTACTAACTATTTTACTATTACCGGACGATAATAATAAGGTATAACAACCCGCATGTTACCCATTTTTTGTTTTTTTTTAGCATTTACACCTTTTTTTTTGTATTACCCGGACTAATAGTAAGCTCGTTAATTCCCCGCAACCCCGGCCGGACCTAAAGGTGGTTTTAAAAACACCCCGCCTAACCTCGCCCTTTTTCCCGGCATACCCGCCGGCCGAACGCACTATTACCACCGCAGCGCTTATAACGCCCCGGCGTTTTATACGCCTTTTTGCCGATTACCCGCTTACTAAAAAGGAGCGCCGGAATACGGCCCGACCTCCGTATACCTTCGGGTTTAATTTGCTAGCCGCCGTAATAGCAGCATTATAACCTGGTGTATATAGCTTAGGTAGCGCTAGCACGTTATATGCCTTTTGAAAGGCAGGGAGTGGTAAATCCCGATTAGCTAACGTTAAATATACTTTCTTTCTTTCTCTTTCTCTCTCTTTCTCTCTTTTTCTTTTTCTTTTTCTTTCACATTCCTCCCCTAAAGGATAAAGCGGAAGCATTAAGCCGTAAAATCCTTGGTAGGTTTACGGCGGAGGACGACTTACAGGAGGACCCGTTACAGTAAAAAGCTACCTAAAGGACCGCACAACTCCCGTGGGACCCCCACGTCCCTTTGGAGGAATGCCGAAAGTGCACCGTTGGCACGGCAAACACGGCCCTAAACGTCGACTCCCTAACGGTTAAACTACTTACAGCGGCGTGGCCAGCAATAGGGGAATACGTTAGGGCCTTTTTCGAGGCCTGCTTTAAAGCCGGGCATTACCCGGCCCTTTTCCGCACAGCGGAAGTGGTTATGCTAAAAAGCCGAATAAAACGGATATAACGAACCTAAAATCCTACCGCCCGATAGCTTTGCTCCCGTACTTAAGGAAAGGGCTAAAGCGGCTGGTAGTTTCGCGAATAGCATTTTTCGCATTATAACACGGGCTTATAGCCCCGCAATACGCCGGGGCTACCCCGAAAAAGGCCGCTATCGATTTAACGGCATGCGTGGCCTACAAGGTGGAGCGGGCCTTTCAAAAGCATAAAAGGGCCGCCCTCGTTACCATGGATATACAAAAGGCTTTCGACGCCGTACTCCGCCGGAGGCTTTTTCGGAGGCTCCTAAACCAAAGTTGGGATCCAACGTTAATACGATAGGTATTATTTTTTGCACGAAACAAGGTGGTTAAAGTGCGTTTGGAGGACGCTACGGCGCCCCTTTTTTCCCCGAACTGCGGGTTGCCCCAAAGGTTACCGGCATTACCGGTTTTATTTATGCTTTATATGGCCGAAACCCTACCTAAAGCAAAAGCGGTTAAGTACGGATACGCGGACGATATAAGCATTTACGTAACGGGTAGCACCCCGGAGGAGTGCTTTCGTAAAATAAGGGACACGGTTACGGAAATCCTACGTTAAGGCAGAGCTAATAAAGTTGCTTTCGACCCGGGGAAGTGCGAACTTATGCATTTTTCCAAACGGAGAAATCCCACAACCTTAGCGGTTACGGCGAAGGGTTTTACCATATAACAAGCTACAGGAGCTTTACGGTGGTTAAGGGTTTTTTTCAACCAACGGCTTAATTTTAAAGCCCACGTCGATAATAGGGCTGCAAAAGCCCAAAGCGTTGCTAACCACTTTCGAAAGCTTGCGAACTCGATAAGAGGGATACCGGCACATTCGGTACATAAAGCCATTACGACGGTTATAATCCCCACGGCTTTATACGAGGCCGAAATGTGGTATAAGGGTAAAACCAAACCACACCCGTATAAACCAGCATAATAGCAATTTATCCGCTAAGGCCATTTAATCGAACGGGTAAATAAAGCTTTAACCGCGTCCTTCCGGGCAGTGGTTCCGGCTTGGAAAACCGCACCGATAAACGCTTTACATTACGAATTTGGCATTTCAAACGCTTAAGCGCTTTTGGAATAAGCCCGCTTCCGTTTTGCGGCTTGTATAAATACGGTACCAGAAAATCACCCCTTGGCCGTAGCGGCCAAGCCGGCTTTTAACGCCCGAAAGCCTAAGGCAAGCTTGCCCGGTAGGCATACGACCTCGTTGCAAAAAACGGCCGAACTCCTTTCGGCTTGCACCCGCCCGGCCTACCTCCTTTATAAATATACGAGGTTTACGGCAGCCACTTAAGAAAAAAAAGCAGCCGCTAAAGCATTTACAGCGTGGCTTCGCACCTTCCCACCCACCGACGTTATAATATATAACGACGGGTCCAAAGCAAAAAACGGGGCAATTGGATACGGCTGGGTAATATATTAAACCGGCTAACGCAAACTTTCCAAGCACGGCCGGTTGGCGCACCCGGCGGAAGTATTCGACGGCGAGGCGAAAGGGGCCCGAATGGGGCTTTCGTAAAGCCGTTTGGAGCTTTCGCAATTGCATTTTCCACTTATACCTCGATAACACCTCGGCGGCTAACGGCTTTTTAAGCACGGCGCTTAATAGCTCCTAAAAGGCTTTTAAAAAGGTTTATTACTTTATAAATAAGCACCAAATCCACGTTTAATGGTCCCGGGCCATACGGGAATTCCCGAAAACGAAAAGGCCGATGCCGAAGCAAAGTTGGGATCGGCTTTGCCGATACCTTAACATTTTAAACCAACGGTAGCCGGAGTAAAAGCTTTAGCCCGGAAAATAACCCGGGACGCCCGCAACGCGTGGTTCGTAAACAACCTTTCGGTACGGTATAAGGCTATAAGCCTTTCGCCGGCCTCGTAGCATACGCTCGAAGCTTTACAATTACACCGCTCCGTATTATAAAGGCTAATAGCCGCACGTACCGGCTACGGGGATTTCGACTAGTACTATTAAAATTCGGATACGAGGACGATAACCCGTGCCGCTGTGGGCGAAATAAATCCCTTTCCCACTTTATGTTTTACAGGCTAGCTAAAACGGTAAAAAATAAATGGCTTATAGCGAACCTTTCCCCGGCTTTCGATAAGCCCGGGTATTAAAAACGGCTATTTTAAAAGCCTTTCCTTTTTGCTTCGTTTGCCGAAGCTACCAATTATTACACTATCGCTAAACGATAATAACAGGGCTTAAAAAGCCCGCATATATCCTTTTCCTTATTTTTTTTACACCTTTTACCTTTTTCCTTTGTACTACTAGGATTAACAATAGGCTTGTTAATCCCCCGCACTTCCGGCCGGGCTTTAAAAGTCCCGAGGACCTTCCAGCTTAAACCCCGGCCTTACCCTTTTATCGGCATACTCGCCGGCCGAACGCACTACTACCACCCGCAGCGCTTTACAACGCCCTGGCGTATATATTACGCCTTACCGCCGATTGCCCGCTTACTAACAAAAAGCGCCGGAACGCGGCCCGACCTTCGTATGCTTTCGAGTTTAATTTTGCTAGCCGCTAGATAGCAACATATAGCTTAATGTTTAGCTTAGGTAGCGCTAGCACGTTATATGTAACAAAAGGACAATGTCGGCTCGGAAGAAATTGTATTACTTTATAAAAGCTAATAATCTTTTAGGGCTTTAAAAGATGCTTAAGGAGCTAGAATTTGCTAAGGGGGATTGAAGGAAAAAGAAGGGAATAAATAGAGGGCTTTTTGGTTCGTGCGGAGTCCGTGCTTTTACGAAGCCGTCCCCCGCTTTTAGCCTAACTGGTCGCCTTACTTTGGTTTGGGCGCTAACTTTTAGTGCCCAACCCGCCGATTCCCGTCCCGGGATCGTCCTCGTGTAACACTATCCTCCTTTCCCTAAGGCTTGCTTCGAGACCTTTACACTTTGGAGTTTTGTGGTTTGGAAGGGTGGTTGTTGTGGAAGGTTCGGACTTTTGCCTTGGCTCTTTCGCCGTTAAAATGCTCCCAGGGTTTTTAAGTCCAATCCTTTTTTGCTGGATAGCTTTCTTATTTTACGAAGTACTTAATTTTGTTTTATGCTTTTATGGAATTTATAACCTCCTTAATTGTATATTTTCTTTCAATAGGAGGGGCGTTACGCAAAACCTGGTTAGGGTTAGGTCGTGCTTAAATGCTAGCGCGATACGGTTCGATAAAAAATACGTGGAAAATGTTATAAACTTTTTAAAAAATAGGGAAAGCAAATCGTACCGCCGTGGGGGAAACTACCTTAGCAATCCGGAAAGGGCCGAGCATTTTGGAGTTTAATTTCTTAGTAAGTCGCCGGGTTTTAACGTGGCGGGCGTTAAGCATAACGAGTTATTTTTTGGCAAAAACGGGGAAAGGACCTCTTTTTTTGTCGGCCTAATGTTTAATGCGGTTTCGGGCTTTGTCGAAGCATTCCCGAACTTCTCGGTGCACCTAGGTTATCCAATAGGCGTAAAGCTTATTGGCGGGGCTGTGTGTCCGTCCAGGGAAAAGGGGGTTGTTTAAAGTTAAGTGGTAGCCGTAATTAGCGAAAAAGGGAGTAACGGAAGTACTTGCCGAAGCGGTATTATTATAAGCGAACTTCGCTATAGGAAAAAGATCGACCCAATTGGTTATTTCGTAATTAATAAAAGAACAAAGGTAAACTTTTAAGCTTTGGTTAAGCCTTTTTGTTTGTCCGTCGGTTTAAAAGTAAAACGCTATATTTATGCGAGGGCGTATTCCTACCAGCTTTAAGAAATCTTTCTATAGGTGTGTTGTAAACCTAAAATCTTTATTAAAGATAATATTTAAAGGCATACCATGCAATCGCTAATATTTTTTGGCGAAAATGCGGATAAGGTTATCCGTTTTTTTTTTCGTTTGTTTTAAGCGGTACAAAGTGGCCCATTTTGGTAAATGGGTTTACTATTACCCAAATGGAGTTATAACTGTTAAATAGGGGCAAATCGGTAATAAAGTTTATAACGACGGTTTTCCAAAGTTGGTAATGTAATTCCATAGGTTGGAAAGGTCCGAAAAGAGCGTATTTTGGAGCTTTATTTTTTTGGCATTCCAAGCAGCTCCGGACGTATTTTTTAACTGCCTTTTTAATACCGGGCTACTAAAAATGGCGTATAATTAGCTCGAAAGTTTTGTTTATCCTTATATGCCCGGCGATTTTAGTGTTATATTTAAACTTAAAAACTTCCTTTTGTAAAACCGTGGTTAATATTTATAGTTTGTTCTTATAGTAAAAAAGTTTATCTTTTACCTTTTTTCTTTTTTTCGGGATTTTAAAGCGTTTTTAATACCTAAGGTTTTAAAATTTAAGCTTTTTAACCCTATTTGTAAAGGCTAACACCTATTTAAACGTCGGGATGTTGCATAGTTTAACTGGGGATAAAAGGAAAAAAAATCCGTTATGCTTAAATTTAGCGGGGTCCTTTACGTTTTCTGTTTTTGGGAAGTGTTTTTTTGTAAAATCGTCGTAATTAGCTAATTTTTACTCCCTTTTTTTTTAAATCGGTATTGCGAAAGTTTCGATAGCATATCGGCTTTTTCGTTTTGTTTTCCCGGTTGGTAATTAATTATAAACTAATAATTTGCTAATTACTAAGCCTATTAGGCCTATTTTTTATTAAGGATTTTAGCTGTAATAAAATAGGCTAGGTTTTAGTAATTCGTAAAAACCTTTATTCGGTGCTAAGCGTTTTTAAAGTAATATTTTCACCTCGCGAAATTATTTACGATGGCTAGCAGTTTTTTATTATAAATTTTATAGTTAATTTTAGGTAAAGTTATTTTGCGGGAGTAAAAAGTAATAGGGTGTAACTTTCCGTCGTCGGGGTTCCGCTAAAATAGGACAATTCCGATAGCAAAGTTAAAAAAGTCCGTTTTCACAATGGCAAAAGTTGCTAGGTCGAAATGGCATAAAATCGAAAGTAATGTAAACGCCATTTTAAAGGTATCGAAAGCTATTTGCATATCCGAGGTCCAAATTTATTAGCCTTTGGGCAATGCATTAGCCGTTATTAAAGGTTTTATAATTTTAAAAAACCCTTTAATAAATCTTTTGTAAAAGTTCGCGAAACTTACGAAAAATTAACAATTTTTAAAGCATTTGGGCTTTTTTTATTAAAGTATAATGTTAACCTTGCTTTATGCTATAGCGATACCGTTTTGGCCGATAACGTATCCGAGGAATTCGACTTTTTGCATATTTTAGCTACACTTGCGAGGGGCTACCGCTAGGTTATGCTTAGTAAGCCGTTAAAAAACCTTTTTTACGAGGTTATTATATTTTGCCTCGGTTTTAGCATAAATAAAAAAGTCGTTAAGGTATACCAAAAGTTTTAAATCGATAAGGTTTGTAAAAATATGGTTTATTAAGTTTTGGAACGTCGCCGAAGCGTTAATTAATCCTATAAGCATAATAATGTATTTAAAAAAGCCGTATTTGCAACGAAAGGCTATAAGCCATTCGTGGCTTTTTTTTATTCTAATTAAGTTAAACCTTATTTTAAGGTTTATTTTGGTTATCCATTTAGCTTTTCGGAATTTATCCTAAAGTTTAGTAATAAATGGGATAGGGCATCGGACGGAAACTATTTTAAAATTTAAATCCTTATAATCGATAACCGGACGAAAAAAATCGAAAAGGTTTTTTTTATTCGCAAATAGCAAGGGAAAACCAATAGCCGAGGTGGAACGACGGATTTTTCCTACTTCGAGGTTTTTTTAAAGCCAAAGCTTAAAAACGTTAAACTTTTATTAGCTTATGTTATAAAAAAGGCTTTAAATAAGTTTAGCCCTTTTTTTTAATTTTATAATATAATCCTATAGCTGGTGGTTAGGTAAACGCATAGCGGCTTTGTCCGATATAATCGGGAAAAATTCCCGAAATTTTTTAAAGACGGCCGCGAAACCATCGGCGATTTTTAGCTTAACCGGGTCGGGGCTAATTTTCTTAATCGTAGCGATTATAGCCGGCTTAACGGTTTAAAAGTTCGAAAGGTCGCGAGGGTTTATATGGTATCGGGCTTTAAAGCTACGACACTTTTTGCACGCGTCGATACCGAAATATATTGTGCTAAAATCGTCCTAAAGGTTTTAAAACTGGTGGATTTATAGCTACCAATAAGGCAAAATCATATTATAATCGGGGTTTAAACTTCTAACTTTAAAAGCGATTTAAAATCGGTAATCCTAATAACGAAAGGTTAAATTAGAAAGGTATTAATATCCGCCCGATTTTATAAGGGTTTTATCGTAGGCCGTTATAAGCCGGGAAACCTTCCGGGTTACCAGGCATTATGTTAAGTCTTTTGCAACCTTATAAAAAACGACGGCAATATCGCTCCTTATATTTAACAATACCCGTATTTAGGTTTCTTAAATGCCTTTTACTTTAAAATGCATTATAACGATAAGGCGGCGGGTGCCAAATCGAAAGGGTTTGGTATTTAAAACCGCTACCTTAGCGAATTAGCAGTCCGAATTGGACTCGGTAAATTCCTCGAAGGCTTTATCGAAAATAGGGTTATCGCTGGTGGTAATAATAGCGATTTTAGCCTTTTTAAGGTTTAATCCCGGGGGGTCGCTAAATGCGACCCTTTTATTGCTAGCCACCCTAGCTAAAAGCGGCGGAAGTTCTTTACCGGCGGCGTCCTTTTTTGCGAAGCATTTTAAAGTGTGGTGGTTTTCCCGTCCACACTTTTAGCATGCTACTTTTACTTATTTTCTTTAATCCACGTCTTTTTGGTTAATACTTTTTAATGCTTATTTAACGGAAAGCCAAACATGGTTTTTCTTATCGCCGGCCGCGGCTTTTTTAACTACCGGCTTTAAAAATTAGTTTAAGCTATTGGCCTTTTTAAAGCTGTTATCGCGAGGACGGCCCGCGTTCGAACGCTTTTATATTAAAACGGGCCCTTTATTTCCCGCCTGCGACTTTAATTTTAGGTTTTAAAACATAACCTTGTAAATTTTTCCCGCTTGCTAAATAGCAGCTAGGAATTTTTCGTCCGTATCGGGAAAACCTTTTATTACGAGTATATAAAACGAGTGATTTTTTTCGATAAAATGCTGGAAATGTGTTTTCGAAAGGTAACACCTAACTATTACATTGCTTCGTTAAAATCGAAAAGCTCGGTAATATATTGCGCTATATTACCTTTATATTTAAGCTTTCGCATTTTTCGTGCGTTGCGGTAGTATTCGATAGCATTTTTAAAACGCTTTTAAAACGCGAACGAATAGGCCCGCCAATTATTTTTTAATCCTATTCCTTATATAAACCTTATACGCTAGTAATGCCAAACTTAGGCATTTTCGGTAAAAAGGGATCCGACCTAATTGATTTTTATAATATCGTTTGGGAAATTATCCACGTATATCTTTATATAGGTAATAACGCGGAGCTATTAAGGTTTAAACTTCGCTAGGTTTTTTTTCGTATTCCTTGGGTTTATTAAACTGGATTGGGTTAATAATAGCGGCCGGGGCAATAGGTTAATTAAAATCGCGCCGAAATTTCCGGATAATTTCCCGGAGTTCGGAATTTTTAGGCCGTCGGGACCTCCCCCGGGGGTTATTTAAGCCGTTTTAATCGCGATCGGTTTCGTTAAAGGACGATTTAAAAGAATTCGATAAGTTTTTTAAAACTGCGACATAATTGGGAGGTTTGTTAAATGGCTTTTAAAGAGGAACACCGGGCAGCCCTTTTAAGTTACCTAAATGCCGGGGCCCGGTAATAGCGGCGCGATACTGCTGGTGGGCAACGGCGGCTGTGGCTTTAACCTGCTAGCGTTACAAATTGGCGGGGGATAAGGGGTTTTTGTTAAGGATTCCTTATCGGAAAGAAGCGGATTATTTCATATCCGATTATTTCGCGGGTTTCGCTTTAATAGAGGGTACCGGAGCGTTAACGGGGTCGTTAGCTGGTAACCCTTGCTGCGACGCGAAAGGTAGCGAATTTCGTATAGCGCCGACATAATGGTGGAAAAGCAGGGACGAATCCCTTTTTTTTCCATACGTCGTACCTTTTTTAAGGTATTTTTAACGAGCTGCCGTATTTCGGAAAGTACTTTTTTTTTGCGGCGGTAAAGTCGTTAAGAGAAACGTATTCCTTAATTATAAAAGCTCGGATTTGTGCTTCTTTTTATTTCGCCCATTTTTCGACATTTTCCTTAAAAAAGGTAAATCGTTTTTGCAACTTTTAAAAGCGATTTTGGTTCGCTCGGGTAGCGTTTCGAAGGTGGGCTAAGGTTTAAGTGCGTATTTCTTATTATTCCGCTAAGGCGGCAACGTTTCCTTATTTTATTAAGCGAATAGGTAGCTTTCCGTAAAAATTCGTTGGTAAAACTTTTTTTGCTATTTTATAAAAGCCAATAATCCTTTTTTATATATAGAAACGAAGGTATAATAACCGTAAATAATGCTATTATAATAGGCTTTAAGCTTACTAAATTGCTTTTAAGCGTTTAGTGTTTTTCGTTCGACGCTTTTAGATAAAGCTATAATAGCATTATAGGTATTAACGAATTTTTATTAAATGCTAACCATTTATTCCGAAAGGTTAAGCACTTTTCCTAAGGATTGGAAGGCTTTTTAGCCTATAGCTTTTTCGAAAGTGGGGGCTACGTACAAAATAAAAGCCCTCGCATCGTTTATTATTAGGACGTTTGTTAATTATAATACGAGGGGGGTTTTTTCGCTAACCTTATAAGCTTAGAGCGAATCGCCTTGGGCTAGCATATTAGGCAATAATGTATAAGTGGCGCGGAATAACGCGATATTTTATTTATAAGCCTCGAATTGGGCCGCGTAATTTCGGACTTCCTTTTGCGTTTGTTTAAAGGCCGTATCGATTTAACTAACTTTAGCCCAGGTTATATCGATGGATTTTTTAGCTTTTTTGGCGATTATTTGGAGCTTATCGTCGAAATCCTCAAGCCGACCTTTAATTTCGGAGGTTTTTTTATTTAAACGCTTAATATCCTCGTTGTAATCCGCTTTACTACTATCTTCGTCAGTGGTTTTTTAACTTATACCGACCGCGAGGACCGATGCGGCTGGTGTAAGGGGTTGGGTTTTCGCAAGCGGCTGCGTAAAAGCCGTTTGCGAAAGGTTGGAAAGTGCCGTGGCGGCGGGGGCCGACCGTAGCTATTAACCCAATCGTAACTGGGAAGGGTTAAATTGCTTAAATAATGCTTTTCAAAGCTTAGGAAGAAAGATAATAGGCTATTACTAAGCGGTCTTAAATGGAGAAAAATTATTTGTAATAAGGGGACAATATCAGCTCGGAAGAAATTGTATTACTTTATAAAAGCTAATAATTTTCAAGGCTTTAAAAGATGCTTAAAAAGCTAAAATCTGCTAAGGGGGATCGAAGGAAAGAGAAGGGAATAAATAGAGGGCCCTTTGGTCCGTGCGGAGTCCGTGCTCCTACGGAGCCGTCCCCCGCTTTTAGCCTGACTGGTCGCCTCACTTTGGCTTGGGCGCCAACTCTTGGTGCCCAACCCGCCGATTCCCGTCCCGGGATCGTCCCCGTGTGACATTATATGCCCCTTGGGAGGCAGGGACTGGTAGATCCCGACTTATTAACGTTAAATATACTTACTTACTCATTTACTTTCTCTTTTTCTCTTTTTCTTTCTCTCTTTTTCTTTCTCTTTCTCTTTCTCTTTCTTTTTCTCTTTCTTTCTCTTTCTCTTTTTTTCTCTCGGGTCGCCCCACGAACTTGGTCGTGAGTGGAGGCGCCATGGCCGGTCGGTTTGCCGAGCCGCCGCCCAAAAGCCGCCAATGCCACTAACCTGCGGCGTAGGTATTCGTTTGCGGGGAACAGGACTAAAGGAAGTGCTTTAAACGGTCCTGCTTGCAGCGGCGCGTTCAAATGGGAGTACTAATATCCTTTAAACAAGTAAAGGTAAAGCTGTCAAATTGGAATGGGAATTCCGTTTAAAGGCTACGTAAACCCATGGATGGACGGCCTGCTATCAAACCTCCGCACAACCCAAAGCTCAGTGCCCCCCACACACTGGACGCTTTTCCGTGCACAAACGGATGGACCTTAATTGACGGCAATCCAGCTCCACATTGACGCGATTTCCGCTGGGCCCCAAACCCGAGCATTTGAAGACTGACCCAAACCCGTTGTTAGCTTGGATAACATGTCCACATCCTCGTTCATTACCGCAAGAGCTTAAAAACGCCACCAGGCGGAATGAACGTATATTCGGTCGGAATTAGGGGAGTTAGTACTGAAAGGAACGACAAACGTTAGGTGTGGCTAGAAGTTCCCGGACCATGGCCACAAGATTTAAAAAGGTCGGACTAATAGGGAGAGAAGCAGAAAAACAAAATCGTGGTCGCTCAAAATATCATTCAAAACACCAACCGCTCATTACTTGGGAATACGCTAAAACAAATAATGCTGCAGCTCGCCGGCAAGCAATTCCGCGCACCGCAGGTCCTTAAACATAGTCTGGGACACCCCCATCGGCCATGTACTTCGAGTCCTTGGATTTGTTACAGTACGTCTCTATTAGCTTGTTTATCCTGGTATATTCCGCGGGGACTATCAGCGACTGCCCATGGTCTCTGTTCGGGAGGTAAAAAAGCTCGAGCTCGGCCGCGCCGGTCCACTGGTCCGCCGACTTGTTCAGCTCTTTCTTCGCCTCGTCCGTGGTCCGGACCTGCCCGTAGTAGACGTAGGACGCCACGGCCGGCCCGTTGAGCACGCAGTCGCGGGCGGCCACGACGGCCGTGGTGCGCTTGCCCTCCAGGTCCTCGCGGAAAAGGATGGCCTCGGGCCAGTGGAAGCGGCGGCAGAGCGTGTGCGCGATCAGTGGGTCCTTGGCGACCATGTCGATCTGGACCTGGGGCGTGGTCTTGGGCGGGCGGCGCGTGGCGTTGTAAGCCACGTCGGGAAGGTGGAGCAGGATCGAGACGGGATCGCAGAGGATGAGCGAGTTGATCTTGGGCCCGACCTCGGGGTGGCTCAGAAGGGGGCGCGCAAGCATCGTGCCGTACGAATGCCCGACAAGGACGAAGTCGTCCATGTTCTGCTGGAGCAGGATCTTGGCGACGCCATTGGCGAACGTCTCGTAGTCGGTCCCCTCGGGCGCCATCCGGTTCGAGACGTTCATGAGTTCGATAACGACGATACCAATGTCCTTGGGGATAGCGGGAAGCCAAATCATGTATTGTGCAATGCCGATGCCGAGCCCGTGCAGGACCACGATGGGCCGGTGCGTCGTCGACTTGTGCGGTCTGTAGTAGTAGCTGAACTTGTCCGAAGTCGACTCAAACGATGACAGCAGCGTCATTGCGCGCAAGGGGAAGATGGAGAAATACGTCGAGCGTTTCAGGCGGTAGTATCGGAAGCCCTGCAGCCCCAAACCAATCCAGGCTACGTGGTCCAGGAGCGCTATGATGCCGTACCACAGCAGCGACCGGTGGTATGCGTCGACGGGGTCGATGTTGATGCGGATCGGCACGCCGTCGGCGCGGCCTGGACGCAACGTGATGCCGCCCGCGTACTCTGTGTCGTCGATGTACTCCTCGATCTCCTCCAAGTCCTCGGGCGTCAGGTCCTCCGACCGTTTTGCCCACAGGGCCCATGCGAGCCAGTCTTTGACGCTGTCCCGGTATATCTGGTCCATGGTCGCGAGCGAGAACCACTTGCGGATGAAGAACTGGATGTCGGGGGCTGTCGCGAGCGACTTGTCGAGGAGCGCCTTCCGGTCCGCCCTGGTCATCGGCTTCAACGGCATGCCGGGACGCTGGACCTTCGCCCTGTATCGTAAAAAGGCGAAGTACCAGAGTATCTCGATAAGGCCGTATACCTCGATGACGATGGAGACAGGGTGGCGGATGCCTGGCCCCGTAAAGCCGCCGAAGGCGAAGAGCACAAAAAAGAAGTAGGCGAGGCACAAGACTCCGATACAGCCTACATAGTATTTTACAGCAACGACGGCGGCGTAGGTCCAAGGGTTGTGGTCGAGAAGCATCGTGAGGACGGCCTTCCGGAGGCAGGGAACGTCGGTGCGACAAGGAAGGTAGGTGGTAGGGGGGCCAACGGACGGACGGTGCTGTAGCTCGCAGCATCTCCCGGGGACACGGGGCTTGTTTAAATTCCCAAAGGACAGAAAACGAAACAGATTTGCGTCTGCAGTGCCACGACAACTGCCGGGTTCTGGGAGCTTTCAGTTGCAATGCGGCTTCGCGACTGGATATCAGGAGGGAGGTGGGGGAACCGTTTAGAAGGACGGAGAGTTTCATCATTGTGGGGTGCTATTAACTGCGCTATTATCTCTTGCGGCGGAACGAGTGTGTGATTGCCTCGGTGTGGATTTTGTGCCGGAAGAGACATGGTAGAGTTTAAAAAAAGCGAACTGGTCGGTGGTAGTAAGCCTGACGCAAGAAACAATGACATCGCCGGATGCAAACCCTCAAGAAATATACTTCCCGTCCTCCCATGCGAACAAACCCCGGCGCCGCGCCGGCCTTGCCGCCCCTAAAGACCGGGGGTGCTCACGAGCCGAGACTGGTACAAGTCCCAGGCATCAGAAAGGTCCTGCCGGGGGGCCCGCAGGTGGGGTAAGCCAGGGGGTAGTGGTGAAGTAGGGGTACACAGACTGCCGCACAATCTGTAGTAAAAATCAATGTATTTGAACTGCCTATTTGCAGCATGACGATTTGTGCGGCAGGGGCCGTGGGTAAAGATACATTGATTTGGGCGGAATTTTCTATGCGGAAAAATGTCTCTGGATACTTTGCCTAATTAGGTGGGGTCCACCGGCAGGACCTTTCTGATGCCTGGAACTTGTAGTGCCGCTTCTCCCACGCTCAGCCGCCCGGGTCGGCGCAATGCTGGAAGCATGGGCCAGCCATCGAACCCTGTGAGGAGTTGGCCCGTGCGCCAGTGCCCTACTTCACCCACGAGAGCGTCACCCACCGGATTGTCACCTCTCTCTAAGAACATAGACAATACAGAGCTGTTTCCCTCTTTTGCAGGCGGCCTTGCGGCCGCCTTACACCTCCAACAAACCTTGATCCCCGCTCGATGAGACGGGCGCCAATTGAGTTATGCGACCAGGCTTGGCTTCCGGCAGGGATCGAGATCTTATTGGGGATTGCAGGGCATGTACATAGCGAACGAATCAACACCTGTGGGGGCGTTTCAATTGTAACCCGTCAGCCCTCCGGCTTGGCCGTCGCCGGGGCTTTGGAGGGAGACGAGCACCGCGCCAGGATAAACCTCCCAGCCGTTTGTTGCGATTGACCAGCTCTACGAACCATGTCGTTCCCTGGCATGGCAGGGCGTCGTCATTTCCTGCGAACTTTGCTGCTTTCTCAGTTCTCACGCCGAGCGCACATTTTTTGGACCAATCGAAACTTGCCACGATCGGGCAGGCCGAGACCGGGCGGTGCGGGGAGTTGGACCAGAACCAGAGCCTGACCAGCTAATGCTTTTGCTACACATGGAGACTCGCGCCCTCCAAAAGTATATGGATACCAAAGGTCCAGACGGCGCTGGCAGCTGCTCCTAATTGACACGACCACAACCTAGAGGTACATACCTTCGGTACCTACGTAGGTGCCCACCTATGCATGCTTCTCGTAGTCTTAGTGGCTTAGACGATTCCAGTGAGAATTGGCCTTTTCGATTTAATTAGCCGGGTGCTAAAGTTACTAGCCTGTACGACGGTTTTTTTTATAAAGCAGGTTAATTCCACGGAATTTAGTTTAAAAAAGAAGGGTTTAATTTAGCTATATAATTAGGACTGGTTTATATAAAAAGTGAAAACCGTTTTTACGAATTTGTAAATAACTTTGCTAATTTTATTTTAATAAAAAATCGAATTATAAGTTGGAATTTTTTAAATTTAAAGTTTTTTAAATATGTATAAAAAAAAGTTATTAAGTAAAAATTAGTTAATGTAAAACAGGGAATTAGTAAATTTATATAATTAAAAAGAAAAAAACGTTTTTATATAACGTGGTTTACAAATAAGTAAATTAAATAAGCGAGTGGATTATTAATACGCGTTTACGCGTTAATTAAACTTTATTTACAAATATTTCTATAACAAATAATAGTACATACAAACAACGAAAGCATAATCATTTTAGCTGTTTAAACTATTAATTTAAATTTAAAATTAAAAGTTTAAAATGCTGTTAAAATTTACGCAATTAACTATTTTACTTTCACCTGGCGTAAAAACGGCTAACCTGTTTAACGCGACATGATGTTTAAATTACGAAAATTAATGAAATTTTTTAAAAAAAAAGCTTATTAAATACATATTTAAACTAAATTCCCGCGCTTTTCCCTCGCCGGCTTTATAATGTTAAAAATATAACTAACCGATTGTTTACCGAACATAACGCGGGTATCGTTGGTAAAAACTAGGTTGCAAATTTTGTTAAACGCCGTGTAAAGTTTAATACGCGTTAAATTCGAAATTATAATTATTAAAAAGCTAAATGCGAAAATTTTACACTAGTTTTTACGTGGTTTAATTTTATACGGAATATTATAACTAAATATAGCATTTTAAATAATGTTTTTTAAAAGGTATAATTACCGTTGTTATAATTATTACAATATTAGAAACCCGTAATAAAATAAATTTAATTTAATTTAATAATTAAAAATAATTTATAATTATAAAAAGGTTAATTATTACAACTAACTAATTTTTTTTTATTATCGTTAAAAAGTAATACCATTTAGCTAATTAGTATTTGAAAACCGACTTTTACGCAATTAAATTATCGTACCGAATTTTAACGAGTTAATTATAAACAAGATCGGTTTAAAATAACTTTAACATTTTTATATATATATTACATTACGCACGAAAAGCCTAACGTGGTTTACCAGCAAGTCGGTTAAACCACTAAGTCGATTACGCGGAAAATGCATATTAAAAAGCGTTTTTTTTACAATTAAATAACTCGCTTAATTTACGTTTAAATTTAACCAAACTTTAACGGTTATATTTAACTACGTAGTAAATTTAACTTAATTTTCTTAGACTTTTATTATTACTTTTTAAGGTTAGTTTGCAAATAAACACAATGCGATACACAGTATTACAAACTAACCTTAAAAAAGTAATAATAAAAGTTTAAAAAAATTAAATTAAATTCACTACGTAGTTAAATATAACTTATTAACATTTGGTTAAATTTAAGCGTAAATTAAACGAGTTATTTAATTGTAAAAAAACACTGTTTAATATGCATTTTCCGCGTAATCGACTTAATGGTTTAACCAACTCGCTAGTAAACCACGTTATATCGTTTATTAATACTAAATGAATATAAAAGCTATTATTTAACGAATTTTAAACTTTATTATTAAAAATATAACATTATTACTTTTTGCATGCTTTTATATTCGTTTTATTTTTTAACCGCTTAACGTTAAATGCTTTTAGCAGTTAAAAAAGCATACAGTTAACAAATCGAAAACGTAATAAAATTACTCGTTAACCACGTAATTAAAATCAAGTTTTTTTCAGCGTTTAAAATAGCATTTTTAATTTCATAACCGAGGAAAACATTTAAAAAAGCGTTTAAAACGCTGGTTTTACTTTTTTTAAATCCGGATTTAGTTTTAAAAAAGCTGGATGTAAAGTTACAAATTTTAACGCTTTTAAAAAAGCTTTTAAACCACGCTAAATATTGGACTTTTAAACCGCCGCGAACAGCTAAAAATGCAATTTCGCAATCCGAACATAGTAAAACTCGGATTTTTAATTATTAAAGCAGTTTTTTAACATTTATGCTAACGGTTAAAAATTAAATTATAAAGAAAAACGAAAGCAATAATGCATAAAATTACCTTTTTCCAAACCGAGGTGTCCACGTTTAAAAGGCGAATAAAGCATTAAATAAACGATAAAAGTTAAAAAAATATGCGTTTAATTTAAAAAGTTACTTACTATTAAAAACGTATAAAATATATTAAATAAAAAAGCGTTAAATGAATAAATATAACAAAAAATACGCGATTAAAAAGCGTTCGAAAAAAAGTGTAACGGTAACTTGTTTACGATGTAGCATTTGCAGTAAAACTGGACATAATGCGCGCATTTACTAAAAGGAAGTAAAAATATTTAAAATATATAATTTTAAATAGTTTAAATAAATTTCTAACGTTATTAAGTTAATATGCGAGTTAATTATACAGGTTAATAATTAGTAATTTATTTATTTGTTTAATTTATTTACTTGTAACGTGGTTTACAAGTAAGTGGATTAAACAAGTAAATAAATTACTAACATTTAACTTTCGCACAATTAATGCGTATGTTAACCTAATAACGCCGGGAATTTATTTAAACTATTTAAAACTATATATATCGGACATTTTTAGTTAAAAAAGCAGCCAAAAGTCGTATAAAGCTATAAACAAATCGGTGGATTTACAACTCGAGGCTGCCGTAACGAGAAATAACGTTTTTTTAGCACGGAGGTTTTAACGCGAAAATTACCAGTTATGCTATTATGCACGAAAGTTATGCGAATTACGGGTTAAATTCCAATACTAAAAGTTGCTTCGTATAACTACACGCCGCGACTTTTAGCACGAAATACATATATTAAACAAGGCTTACACGACGAGCTTTTTATTTGTATTTCAAAAATAAACAGTTTTTAAAATAACAATATACTCGAAAGCTTTTTCATTTTAAAAACTAATATTAGTACAAGTGTTATAAACATTTTTATTTTCTTTTAATAAATGCGCGCATTATGTTTAGTTTGCTACAAATGTTATATTGTTAACAAATCGCCGTCGCTTTTTTTAAACCCTTTTAATCGCGCATTTTTTATTATATTTATTTATTTAACGCTTTTTAATTTAGCACCTTTTATACTTTTTTAATAATAAGTAACTTTTTAAATTAAACTCGTTTTTTTTTAGCTTTTTAGCGTTTGTTTAACGCTTTGTTCGCCTTTTTAAACGTGGACACCTCCGTTTAAAAAAAGGCTATTTTATATATTATCGCTTTTGTTTTTTTTGCAGTGTAATTAACAACCGTTAATATAAATGTCGGAAAGTTACTTTAGTAATTAAAAATTCGAATTTTAATATGTTTAAATTGCGAAATTTCTTTTTTAACTATTTGCAGCGTTTTAAAAGTTTAAAATTTAACGTCGTTTAAAAGCTGTTTTAAAAGCGTTAAAATTTGTAATTTTATATTTAGCTTTTTTAAAACCGAATTTAAATTAAAAAAAGAAAATTAGCTTTTCGAAAAAATTTCAACTGTTTTCCTTGGTTATAAAATTAAAAAATGCTGTTTTAAACGTTAAAAAATTCGATTTTAATTACGTAATTAACGTATAATTTTATTAAATTTTCGATTTATTAATTGTACATTTTTTTAACAAATTAAAATATTTAACTTAAACTGTTAAAAAAAGGAAAACAAATTCGAAAATATGTAAAACGTAATAATATTATATTTTTAATAATAAAGCTTAAAATTCGTTAAGTAATAGCTTTTATATTTGTTTAATAGCGTGGTTTACAAGTAAGTCGCGCATTTATACTCGACTTTTAATTAATCGACGCGCATATTAGCCTACTAACGCTAAAAATTCATTTAAACTATTTGGAATTATATATATCGAATATTTTTACTTTTTTTAATAAATGCGCGCATTATATCCGGTTTTGCCGCAAATGCTATATCGCCGACGAGTTATCGTCGCCTTTTTTTTTAAACCCTTATAATCGCGCATTTTTTTTACTAAAACTATTTATTTAACTTTTGCTAGTTTAAAACATTTCGTATTTCGTTAATAGTAAATAACTTTTTAAATTAAACACGTGTTTTTTCTAGCCTTTTAGCGTTTGTTTAATGCTTTGTTCGCTTTTCGTAGCTTAAAGCACTTTTTTTTTAAAAGGTTAACCCGATATATAATTGCTTTAGCTATTTTCGTTAATTAGTTTACAACCGTTAACATAAGTGTTAAAAAGCTGCCCCGGTAATTAAAAATCCGAATTTTAATATGTTCGGATTACGAAGTTCCATTTTTAACTGTTTAAAGCGTTTTAAAAATCCAAAGTTCGGCGTTATTTAAAAGCTTTTTTAAAAAAGTTAAAATTTATAACTTTACATTTAACTTTTTTAAAACTAAATTCGAATTAAAAAAAGCAAAGCTAGCTTTTTAAAAGCTTTTTTAAATGTTTTTTTCGGTTATAAAGTTAAAAAATGCCGTTTTAAACGCTGAAAAAAACTCGATTTTAATTACGTGGTTAACGTGCGATTTTATTAAATTCTTAATTTATTAACCGTACGCTTTTTTTATCGGGTTAAAACATTTAACGTTAAACGGTTAAAAAAATAAAACAAATGCTAAAGTATGTAAAGCGTAATAATATTATATTTTTTAATAATAAAGTTTAAAATTTGTCGAATAGTGGTTTTCGTAACCGTTTAGCATTAAAAAACGATAAAAGCTTTTCGTGCACGATGTAATATATATTAAAATGTTAAATTTATTTTAAACTAAGCTCGTTTATAATCCACCCGTTAAAATTCGTTATAATAACCTAATTGCGTAGGAAATCGGTTTTAAATACTAATTAGCTAAATAGTAACGTAGTTTACCAGCGAGTAACGCATACCAGCGAGTAACGCACTTATACCTAACCTCCCGTTAATCGACGCGCATGCCAACCTAATAACGCTATAATCCATTTAAACTACTTAAAACTGTATATATCGGACATTTTTACTTTTTCCTAATAAATGCGCGCGTTATATCCGGTTTTGCCGCACGTACCACATTGCCGACGAATCGTTATCGCCTTTCTTTTTTAACTTTTATAATCGCGCATTTTTTACTATAATTGCCTATTTAGCTTTTATTAGTTTAAAACATTTCGTATTTTTTTAACAATATGTAACCCTTTTTGTTAAACACGTGTTTTTTTAGCCCTCCGGCGTTTGCTTAATACTTCGTTCGCTTTTCGTAATTTAAAGCACTTTTTTTTCCAAAAGGTTAACCCGATGCATAATTACTTTAGCCTTTTTCGTTAATTGGTTTATAACCGATAATATAAGTAATAAAAAGCTATTTCAGTAATTGGAAATCCAAATTTTAATATGTTCGGATTGCGAAATTGCGTTTTTAGCTATTTAGGGCGTTTTAAAAATCCAAAGTTCGGCGTCGTTTAAAAGCTTTTTCGGGAAAGTTAAAATTCGTAACTTTACATTTCGCTTTTCCAAAACCGAATCCGGATTAAAAAAAAGCAAAGCCAGCTTTTTAAAACCTTTGTAAATATTTTTTTCAGTTATAAAATTAAAAAATGCCGTTTTAAACGCCGAAAGAAACTCGATTTTAATTACGTGTTTAACGTGTAATTTTATTAAACCTTCGATTTGTTAACCGTTCGCCTTTTTTAATAGGTTAAAACACTTAACGTTAAGCGGTTAAAAAAAGTAAAACGAATGTAAAAACATATAAAGCGTAATAATGTTATATTTTTAATAATAAAGCTCGAAATCCGTCGAGTAATCGCTTTCGTATTCGTTTAACATTAATAAACGATAATAGCCTTTTTTGCACGATGCTATGTATTTATCAAAATGCTAAATCCATTTTAAACCGAGCTCGTTCGTAATTCACCCGTTAAAATTCGTTAAAATAACCCAATCGCGTAAAAAGCCAGTTTTCAAATACCAATTGGCTAAATGGTATTGCTTTTTAACGATAATAAAAAAAGGAATTGCTTAACCGTAATAATTAACCTTTTAAATAACTATAGCCTATTCCCGGTTGCTAAGCTAAACCAGTTTTGCTTTGTTATAACCTTCCGATATTGTAATAATTATAATGGTAACGATTATGCCTATAAAAAAACCGGTTTCGTCGAAATTGTAAATATCGTTATCCAAAATGCCATATTTAGCCACAGTGTTCCGCATAAAGTCGAACTACGCAAAAATAAGCTTGGGATTTTCGCATTTGGCTTTTTAGTAATCGTATTTTCGAATTTAGCGCGTACCGGGCTCCGGGCGGCGCTTAACGAACCTCGCGACCCAGTTGGTCCCGATAATGCCCGCGTCGCGTTCGGCGAGCAATCGGTTGGCCATATGATAAAAGTGCGCGGCGATAAGCACTTAAAGTGATTTATTACAATTGCTTAGCTACTTTATTAAATCGCGGGGCGCGCGCAGGCCAAAATATTAGGGCTAATGTATAAGCCTAAAGCTGTAAAACACCAGTTGCCACCCATGTAATTCCAGGCCACTTTTAACACTATATTTTTAACATTAAAAGGCCGGGAAGGGAATGCGCGAAAATCCAGCTCGAGTATATACTTAACAAGCGCCTTTTTTTCGGATTCCGTTAAATTCCAATTTTTAAGCATGCTGTCGCGTCGAGCAGGTCGGCCAACGCGTCGGCGACGAAACGTGG
Organism: Gaeumannomyces sp. JS-464; assembly: GCA_002197995.1. Classification (NCBI taxonomy): domain Eukaryota; kingdom Fungi; phylum Ascomycota; class Sordariomycetes; order Magnaporthales; family Magnaporthaceae; genus Gaeumannomyces; species Gaeumannomyces sp. JS-464. The sequence goes on along the minus strand of NGZR01000001.1, from coordinate 3,428,242 downwards.
CTTTAAAAACGTCGTAAATTTTAGCTGCCGAACGCATACTTAATTGTGCATTAGATTAAATTGCTTACATAGCAAAAACAATTTTAGCTTTGTCGAATGTCGATGCTATTTGTGGTTGTTAAAAAATTAAGGTTGGAAGTGGGAAACGCGAGTCGCGATGGAAAACGCGTTATTCGCTAGTATGCGTTACTCGCTGGTAAACTACGTTACTGCTTTTTAACGATAATAAAACAAAAAATCGTTTAACGGTAATAATTAACCTTTTAAATAATTATAACTCATTTCCGGTTGTTAAATTAAACCAGTTTTGTTTTACTACGGCTTTTCGATGTTATAATAATTATAACGGCCGCGATTATACTTATAAAAAAACCAGTTTCGTCGAAATTGTAAATGTCGTTATTTAAATGTGTTATAGGTTAAGGCTGTGGCCTTACCTTAGCACTAAAGCTTAGCTTTGTAACTTGTATATAGCTCCCGACAAGCCTCGAAAATCCTGTTAACTAAATTCCTTTTTTTGGTAGTTGATTTATCCTACTTTTTTAGCTCTTTATAGCGATCTCCTTTAAGCTAGCCTATTACAAAATGCTATATTTGGTTATAATATTTCGTATAAAATCGAACTACGTAAAAACGAGTTTAAAATTTCCGCATTTGGCTTTTTAATAATTGTATTTTCGAATTTAACGCGTGCCGAGCTTTGCGCGGTGTTTAACGAAATTTACAACTTAGTTTTTACTAACGGCGTGCGCGTCGCGTTTAATAAACCATTAATTAGCTATATTTTTAATACTATAAAACTAGGGAGGGAATGCGTGAAAATTTAGCTCGAGTATGTATTTAATAAGCGCTTTTTTTGGATTTCGTTCATTTTCGTAATTTGGGCATGTTGTCGCGTTAAACAAGTCGGCCGGCGCGTTAATCGCGTAATGTGGTTTTAAAAATATCGTAAATTTTAACTGCTTTACGCAAATTTAATTTTTAATTAAATTAAATTATTTGCATAGTAAAACCAATTTTAGCTTTTTTAAATGTCGATTTTATTTATTATTATTAAAAATTAAAATCGAAAGTGAAAAATACGCGTCGTATTAAAAAATGCGCGACTCGCTTATATGCGCGACTCGTTTATAAACCACGTTATTAATAAACGATATATGCTTTTTATACATAACGTAATATATTTATCAAAATGCTAAATCTATTTTAAACCGAGCTTGTTTGTAATTTATTTGTTAAAATTTATTGCAGTAATTTAATCGCGTAAAAAGTTAGTTTTTAAAATTAATTACTTAAATAGTATTACTTTTTAACGATAATAAAAAAGAAATAGCTTAATTGTAATAATTAACTTTTTAAATAATTAACGTAGTTTACCTTTTTATATTACAAACCCGAATGTGTTATACGCGTATTTAACTTCTGGTTAATTAACGCGTATATTAACTTAACAACGTTAAAAATCCATTTAAACTATTCGGAATTATATATATTAAACATTTTTATTTCCTTTTAACAAATGCGTGTATTATATCTAGTTTTGCCGCAAATGCTATATCGTTAACAAATCGTCGTCGCTTTTTTTTTTTAACTTTTATAATCGCGCATTTTTTATTATAACTATCTATTTAACTTTTGTTAATTTAAAACATTTCGTATTTTGTTAATAGTAAATAACTTTCCAAATTAAACACGTGTTTTTTTTTAGCCTTTTAGCGTTTGTTTAATGCTTTGTTCGCTTTTTTAAACGTAAACATTTCGGTTTAAAAAAGGGTTACCTCGTGCATTATCGCTTTCGTTTTTTTTGCAATTTAATTTATAACCGCTAGTATAAGTGTTAAAAAACTACCCTAGTAATTGGAAATCCGAATTTTAATATATTCGGATTGCGAAGTTGCTTTTTTAACTGTCCGCAGCGTTTTAAAAGTCCAAAGTTCGGCGTTGTTTAAAAGCTTTTTTAAAAGATTTGGAATTTATAATTTTATATTTAGCTTTTTCAAAACTAAATCCGGATTAAAAAAGCAAAACCAGCTTTTAAAAAGCCTTTTTAAATGTTTTTTTCTGTTATAAAATTAACAAATGCTGTTTTAAACGCTAAAAAGAATTCGATTTTAATTACGTGGTTAACGTGCAACATTATTAAGTTTTCGATTTATTAACCGTACGTTTTTTTATTAAATTAAAACATTTAACTTTAAATGGTTAAAAAAAATAAAACGAATATAAAAGTAACGTGGTTTATTACCGAGTGGATTATATTACTTAATGGATTACCCACATTTAACTTCCGGTTAATCGACGCGCATACTAACCTAATAACGCTAAAAATCCATTTAAACTATTCGGAATTATATACATTAAACATTTTTACTTTCTTTTAACAAGTACGCGTATTATGTGCAGTTTTGCCGCAAATGTTACATCGCCGACGAGTCGTTATCGCCCTCCTTTTTAAACCCTTTTAATCGCGCATTTTTTACTGTATTTATTTATCCAGCTTTTTTTGGTTTAGCATATTTCGTACCTTTTTAATAGTAAATAACCTTCCAAATCAAATACGTGTTTTTTTAGCCCTCCGGCGTTTGCTAAATGCTTCGTTCGCCTTTTCAAGCATGGACATTTCGGTTTGGAAAAAAGCTACCTTATGCATTATCGCTTTGGTCCTTTGTGCGATTTAGCTTACAACCGTTAATATAAGTGTTAAAAAGCTGTTTTAGTAATTGGAAATTCGAGTTTTAATATATTCGGATTGCGAAATTGCTTTTTTTAGCTGTCCGCGGCGTTTTAAAAGTTTAAAGTTCAGCGTTATTTAAAAGCTTCTTTAAAAGCGTCGAAGTTCGTAACTTTATATCCAGCTTTTCCAAAACTAAATCTGGATTAAAAAGAGTAAAGCCAGCTTTTCGAAAGCTTTTTCGAATGTTTTCCTTAGTTATAAAGTTAAAAAATACCGCTTTAAACGCCGAAAAAAACTCGATTTTAATTACGTGGTTAACGTATAACCTTATTAAGTTTTCGATTTGGCAACCGTACGCCCGCTTTATTAGGCCGAAACATTTAACGTTAAGTGGTTAAAAAAAGTAAAACGAATGCGAAGGTATGCAAAGCGTAATAATGTTATATTTTTAGCAATAAAGCTTAAAATCCGTCGAATGGTAGCTTTTATAACCGTTTAGCATTAATAAACGATAGGACCTCGTAAAACGAGCTATAATGTGTTTATCGAAATGCCGAATCCATTTTAAGCCGAGCTCGTTCGTAATTCACCCGTTAGCGCTTATTGCGATAACCTAGTTGCGTGAAAAGTCGGTTTTTAAATACCAATTAGCTAAATGGTACTGCTTTTTAACGATGATAAAAGGGGGAACCGTTTAACCGCAATAGTTAACCTTTTAAATAACTATAGCCCATTTCCGGTTATTAAGCTGGATTAGCTTTGCTTTACTACGGCTTTCCAACGTTGTAATAATTATAACGGCGGCGATTATGCTTATAAAAAAGCCGGTTTCGTCGAAATTGTAAATGTCGTTATTTTAAATGCTATATTTGGTTATAATGTTCCGTATAAAGTCGAATTACGCAAAAACGAGCTTAGGATTTTCGCATTTGGCTTTTTAGTAATCGTACTTTCAAATTCAGCACGTGCCGAGCTTTGCGCGGCGTTTAACGAACTTTTCGACTTAGTATTTGCTAATAATACTTGCGTTACGTTCGGCGAAAAATCGGTTGGCTATATTTTTAACATTAAAAAGCCGTAAAGGAAATGCTCGGGAATTTAGCTTAAGTATGTATTTAATAAGCGCCTTTTTTCGGATTCCGTTAATTTCCGAAAGTTAAGCTTGCTATCGCGTCGAGCAGGTTGGCCGCTTTTACGCCGGGCGAAGGTAAAATAGTTAACCGCGTAAATTTTAACGGCATTCCAAACGTTTAATTTTAAATTTAATTTAATAGCTTAAAAGGCTAAGATAATCCTACTTTCGTCGCTTGTATTTACTATTATTTATCGTGGAAATGTTCGTGGATAAAGTTTAATTAACGCGTAAACGCGTATCGGTAATCCATTAAGTAATGTAATCCATTCGGTAATAAACCACGTTATATAAAACGTAATAATATTATGTTTTTAATAATAAAACTCGAAATTTATTAAATAATAGCTTTTATAACCGTCTTATATTAATAAACGATAAATGCTTTTCGTGCGTAATGTAATATGTTTATTAAAATACTAAATTTATTTTAAACTAAGTTTGTTTATAATTCATTTGTTAAAATTTATTACGATAATTTAATTGCGTAAAAAGTCGGTTTCGAAATACTAATTAGCTAAATAGTATTGCTTTTTAACAATAATAAAAATAAAAGTGGCTTAATTATAATAATTAACCTTTTAAATAATTATAATTTATTTCCAGTTGTTAAATTAAACTAGTTTTATTTTACCACGGCTTTTTAATATTGTAATAATTATAACGGCGGCGATTATGCTTATAAAAAAGCTAGTTCCGTTGAAATTATAAATATCGTTATTTAAAATGTTATATTTAGCTATAATATTCCGTATAAAATCGAATTACGCAAAACCGAATTTAAAATTTTCGCATTTAGCTTTTTAATAATCGTACTTTTAAATTTAACGCGTATTAAGCTTTGCGCGGCGTTTAATAAACTTCGCGATTTAATTAGTTTTAATAATACCCGCGTTACGTTCGGCGAATAATTAGTTAGTTATATTTTTAACATTAAAAAGCCGAGGAAAAAATGCGCGAAAATCCAGCTCGAATATGTATTTAATAAACGCTTTTTTTCGAAATCCGTTAATTTTTAATTTTTAAACACCTAATCGCGTCGAGCAGTTCGGCCGCGCTTTCGCCGGGCGAAGGTGGAAAAATCGATTTCGTAAATTTTAACGGCGCTTTCAATATTTAATTGTAAATTTAATACAATTAATTAAAAAGTTAAAACAATTTTCCGTTTATCGCTTTTATTTGCTATTATTTATTATAAAGCTATTCGCGGATAAAGTTAAATTAACGTGTAAACGCGTTAATTATAACACATTTAAGTTTGTAATACAAAAAGGTAAACCACGTTATAACTTATTTTAATTGTTAAATTAAATTAGTTTTATTTTATTACGACTTTTTAATATTAAAATAATTATAATAAAAGCGATTATGCTTATTAAAAAACCGGTTTCGTCGAAATTATAAATATTATTATTTTAAATGCTATATTTAGTTATAATATTTCGTATAAAATTGAAATACGTAAAAATAAATTTAAAATTTACGCATTTAGCTTTTTAATAATTGTATTTTCGAATTTAACGCGTGCCGAGCTTTAAGCAGCGTTTAACGAATTTATTAACTTAACATTTGCTAATAATACCCGTATCGCTTTTAATAAACAGTTTATTTATTAATCCACGTAATTAGCGCGTGCACCGGGATAAACTCCACACCTCGTAAAACAACGGGCCCAAGGCCCGTGCGCTTCCACGAGCATACAAAAGGGGATTTCCCAATCCCCTTCTTGTAGTTAAATTCCTTCCCAAAACATGCATCACTATAAACACCAGTTCCAAATCTATAAATCTTTGTTCTTTCCCTTTAAAAGATCTCCGTGCCTACAAAAGTACCACTTCTACTAACACTAATTATTATTGCTTATAAAAGTAACACAAAATAAGCAAGGTAAAGGATTTAACCGATGGATACCTTCCTAAAGCAAGCGATTGGGTCCAACGGGAAAATTTAAAAGCAAAGGAATTGTATTCCACTGCTCGGTAGCGCGTTACACACGAGTTAATCGAACAACAAAGGTACCTTCCTAAAGCAGGCGACTGGACCTTTGTTTGTAAAATTTGAACAACTGTGAAAAGGGCGTTACGTAATCCTTTTAAGCACCTTCCTAAAGCAGGCGATTAAACTTTTGGATTAAAAGATTACCCAAACGATATTGCTCGTTAACCCCACCGATAACATGTCCGACACCTCGGAACAACAGGCGGAGGAGCTTAGCGATAAGCAACGTATAATTACAAAAAGTACGCTTTTGTTATACGACCTCCCCAAGTCTTTGGCACAAAATATTAACATCCCCCTTTTAACAAGCCCTTTTTACAACTTCGGAGGATCACCTAACGAAGTTTCCATTGCTCGCCGGAACGTATAAATGTTTAAAACACTGCTTTCCTACGGAACCACCCATAGCAACAATTTCCTAAACGACGTGCTCGAAAATTACGAAGGGTGGGAGGCAAAGCAGTTCGAGGACCTCGATTAACGGATCGCACGAATCTTCCGGAAGCATTTGCAAAATTACGGGATCCTTGTACCCGGTCCACCAAAAGGGAAACTTAGCGAAAGGCTTATGCAGGTTATGCGATGGGAGTTAGTCCCTAGGATAACAACATTTGCAACCGGATCATAGCCCCTTCCTCCCTAAAATCGCATAGGCACCAAAATAAACAATCACCCGATCGACGGTTTGGATGCCCCCAAACCGACGCGCCACGCCACCCTTTTAAAAAAGCCCACAGCCAAACAAATTGGCCGAAATGAAATCCAGGGATTACCAAGCCAGCGGCCCAAAAATCCGTCCAGCCAATTTCCACCACCTTAAGCACCTCCGGCCAGCCAATTTGCAAATCCCCAAGCACCTCCGGCCAGCCAATTTGCAAATCCCCAAGCACCTCCGGCCAGCCAATTTACAGCTCCGCCGGTACTAATAACCAATGCACGCGCCCAAAGCAAAAAACTGCTAAAATTGGATCATATAGCAGCGCGTGCATTTGGGAGGGCCTTACGCGTTGTAAAGCCGCAAGCTTACAGGATATCCTTTTTACAACTCCATGCGATCTTTCCTTTGGCATTTCATTGCAACGCTAAGCAGTAGTACACCCAGCACATCGGCTATGGCCCCGAATATGGAATCACTTAATCGCTCGAGCATATAAACGGTTATTACCTAATTTTACGAGCACCTAACTAGGCATTGTCCCATTTCCTATTATTTTTATTTACAGTTTTTAATTTACGGTTTTTACCGATATCCAGCACGGCCTTTTTGCCCTTATTTTCCTTTATTTTTAAAGCAGATTACCAGATCCGGAATCCTTTATTGTTAGTATTGTAAAATCCCCGGATCCGGAAAAAGGCATGTGGCCGTTGCACGCGCATAAAAGAAAAAGTTGCCAGTGTTAATCCACGTAATCAGCGCGTGCACCGGGATAAACTCCACACCTCGTAAAGCAACAGGCCCAAAGCCCGTGCGCTCCCACGAGCATATAAAAGGGGATTTCCCAATCCCCTTCTTGTAGCTAGATTCCTTCCCAAAACATGCATTACTATAAACACCAGTTTTAGATTTATAGATTTTTGTTTTTTCCTTTTAGGAGATTTTCGTGCCTATAGGAGTACCACTTTTACTAACATTATTAGCTATATTTTTAACATTAAAAAGCTAGGAAAAATTGCTCCAAAATTTAATTTAAATATGTATTTAATAAACGCTTTTTTTTAAATTCCGTTAATTTTTACAAGTTAAGTATATAATCGCGTTAAAATGGTTAACCACGCTTTCGACGCTTTAAAATTAATTTTTTAACCAATTAAATTTTTGCAGCTTTTTTATATTTAGTTTTAAATTAAATTGCAAACCTCGAAAAGTAAAAATTACCCGGCTTTCGTCGCTTTTTATTAATATTATTATTAATAAAAAAAATTAATTGCAAAAAAAAGTGGCGTTATCGCGTTTTTTTGGTTTATTTGCTAATATGGTTTACTTTTTAATAAACCCCGTTACGTAAAAACGGATTTAAAATTTTCGCATTTAGTTTTTAATAATTGTATTTTCGATTTTAACGCGTGTCGAGCTTTACGTAACATTTAACGAATTTCGTAATTTAATTAATTTTAACTATATTCGCGTTACGTTTAGCAAATATTCGGTTAATTATATTTTTAACATTAAAAAATAAAGAAAAAATGCGTAAAAATCTTATTTAAATATATATTTAATATACGCCTTTTTTAAAATTTTATTTATTTTCGTAATTTACATATATTTTTTTGTTAAATATTTTAATTAACGTGTTAATAACATAATATAGTTTTAAAAACGTTATAAATTTTAATTGCTAAACGAACATATAACATTAAATTAAATTAAATTAACGTGGTTTGCAAACGAGTAACGCATATAAACGAGTAACGCATTTACATTTAACTTTTAGTTAATTAACGCGCATATTAATTTAACAACGCTAGGAATTTCTTTAAACTATTCGAAATTGTATATATTAAACATTTTTGCTTTTTTTTTTTAACAAATGCACGCATTATGTCCGGTTTTATTGCAAATGCTATATTGCCAACGAATCGTCGCCGCCCGCTTTTTTAAATTTTTTAATCGCGCATTTTTTATTATAATTATTTATTTAGCTCTTTTTAGTTTAAAACATGTCGTACTTCGTTAATAGTAAATAACTTTTTAAATCGAACACTGGTTTTTTTAGCTTTTCGGCGTTTGTTTAATGCTTTGTTCGCTTTTTGTAATTTAAAGCACTTTTTTTTTAAAAAAGGTTAACCTAATACATAATTGCTTTAACCCTTTTTATTAACTAATTTACAACTGTTAATATAAATGTTAAAAAACTGCTTTAGTAATTGGAAATCCAAATTTTAATATGTTTAAATTGCGACGTTACGTTTTTAACTATTTAAAACGTTTTAAAAGTTTAAAGTTCGGCGTCGTTTAAAAGCTTTTTTAAAAAGTTAAAATTTGTAGTTTTACATTTAGCTTTTTTAAAATCGAATCCGGATTAAAAAAAGCAAAGCCAGCTTTTTAAAAACCTTTTTAAATGTTTTTTTCGGTTATAAAATTTAAAAATGCCGTTTTAAACGCCGAAAAAAACTCGACTTTAATTACTTAATTAACGTGCGACTTTATTAAATCTTTAATTTATTAACCGTACGCTTTTTTAACGGGTTAAACATTTAACGTTAAATGGTTAAAAAAAGTAAAACAAATGCGGAAATATATAAAACGTAATAATATTATGTTTTTAATAATAAAGCTCGAAATCCGTCGAATTATAGCTTTCGTATCCGTTTAGCATTAATAAACGATAAAAGCTTTTTATGCGCGATGCAATATGTTTATTAAAATGCTAAATCCATTTTAAATCGAATTCGTTCGTAATTTACCCGTTAAAACTCGTTACGATAACCTAATCGCGTAAAAGGTTAGTTTTTAAATACCAATTAACCATATAATACTACTTTTTAACGATAATAAAAAAAATCGCTTAACCGTAATAATTAACCTTTTAAATAATTATAACCTATTCCCGGTTGCTAAATTAAACTAGTTTTGCTTTACCACAGTTTTTTAATATTATAATAATTATAATAGCGGCGATTATGCTTATAAAAAAACCAATTTCGTCGAAATTATAAATATCGTTATTTAAAATGCTATATTTATTATAATATTTCGCATAAAATCGAACCATGCAAAAACGAGCTTTAAATTTTCGCATTTAGCTTTTTAATAATCGTACTTTTAAATTTAACGCGTACCGAGCTTTACGCGGCGTTTAACGAAGTTCGCGACTTAGTTTTTACTAACGGCGCGCGCGTTGCGTTTAGCAAGCAATCGGTTAGCTATATTTTTAACCCTAAAAAGCCGGGGAGGAAATGCGTGAAAATCCAGCTCGAATATGTATTTAATAAGCGCCTTTTTTCGAATTCCGTTAATTTTTAAAAGTTGGGTACGCAATCGCGTCGAGCAGGTTGGCCAGCGCGTCGGCGACGCAGCGTGGCTTTAAAAACGTCGTAAATTTTAACGGCCGAACGCACGTTTAATTGCGCGTTTAATTACATCGCTCGTATAGTAAAAGTAATTTTAACTTCGTTAAATGTTAATATTATTTGTGGTTATTAAGCAATTAAAGTTAAAAGTGGGAAACTCGAATTGCGATGAAAAACGCGTTATTTGCTTATGTGCGTTACTCGCTTATAAACCATGTTACTCGTATAATAAAAATAATTTTAATTTTTTTTTAAATATTAACGTTATTTGTAGTTATTATAAAATTAACGTTAAAAATAAAAAACGCGAATTGCGATAAAAAAACACACCATTTAATGGTATGCGCCATTCGATAATAAACTACGTTATTTCAAATCGGCTAATTTTTACGTTTTTAATAAAAACGTAAGCTAAATCCGTAACGTTTGCCGTTTTTTTAAATGGTAGGAATATAGCGTATTTAATAAGTTGATCCACTATTACCAAAATGCTACCGTATTAGACATTTGTAAAAAGGGTTTTAAATTTAAACAATCTTTTAACGAAATTCGCAGTAATTTTTTGCTATGCTTTATTAAGCGCAAGCAAAGGTTGTAACAACCCGTAAGGTTTATGTTTGCTAGCTTTATTTTTTGCGCATTTTTGGCAATTTTAATTGCTTTATGCATTTCGGCCCGGGTTTTTGCAAATTCGTGGTGCTGCCGAAATCGTTTTCAGGTTTTAGTTACCTTTTAATGTCTATGGGCTAACTGTTTATAAACTTATCGGATTTTTTTAAAGGTTTATTTTTTTTATTTTGTTATTTTAGTTAACGTTTGCTATGCCGGAATTAAAAATTATTTAGTTTTTTAGTTAAAATTATGCGTGTTTTTTTGGCGTATTAACCTTATGGTTTGGCCGATAACTAAAGGCATTTGCCTAGCCGTTTTTTTGTTTTTTTGCGGTATTTAATCTGGACATTATAATTTTAAAGGAATTCACTCCACCGAATTTGCCGTTTATTTAGGTTTTTGCTAGTGGTAAAATGTAATAGGTTTTTATGGTTCGTATACATTATAACCTGGTGTTTTGCACCGCACAAATAAGCTGCCATTTTTTTAACGTTTAAATAATAGCGAAAAGTTTTTTGTTATAGATTTGGTAATTTAACTTAAGTCCATTTAGTTTTTGTAAAAAGAAAGCGTAAAAGTGCAGCCTTTTTTTAATCGTTTCGCTGTTCCAATTAACCCCCGATCGCGTAATCCGACGCATTGGTTTTTACCTCGAAAGGTTTATTTAAATTTGGTATAACCAATACTGGTTTTTATATAACAGCGTTCCAAAGCAACTTAAAAGCGTGCTGTTTTTATTCTCCCTAATGGAATTAAACGCCGTTTTTAGTAAGATTCGTAAATAGTGCGGCTTTTTTGTTAAAATTTTAAATAAACCGTTGATAAAAGTTTAAAAACCTTAGGAAGCCTCGTACTTTTTTAACATTGGTGGATATAAGCCACTTTTTAACTTTTTATACTTTTTTAAGCTTTATACGGACTTTTTCTAGCGTAATAACAAACTTTAAAAACACGACCTTTTAAATATGCCATACGCACTTTTTTAAATTAACTAAAAGTTTTACGTTTTGCAGCTTTTGTAATATTTTACGTATGTGTTCCTTATGTTTTTTTAGCGTTTTGGAAAAGATTAAAATGTTATCCAGGTAAGCGAAAACAAAAATGTCGAAATATTCGCGTAATACGTGGTTAATTATCCGTTGGAACGTGGCTGGTCCGTTAGTAAAACCAAAAGTTATTACTAAAAATTCGTACACTTTAAGTCGGGTTCGGAAAGCGGTTATCCATTCCTGCCCTTCTTTAATTTTTAACAAACTATAAGCTTTGCATACGTTTAAAGCCGTAAACAATTTAACTTTACCGAGCTTATTTTAAAGCTCGTCGATAAAAGGTAAAAGGTACCGATTTTTAATAGTTGCTTCGTTTAACGGGCGGTAATTGACATATATCCGTTTTTTTCCGTTCTTTTTAAGCACGAACAGTATTCCGTGTCTTATTAAAGAATTCGAAAGCTTAATAATTCCTTTTTTCAGGTTTTTTTCCAATTGCCTTTTTAACATATCCTATTGTTTTAAGTTTAGCTAATATAACTTTTAGTATTTAAGTTATGCTTTTAGTTTAAGCTTAATTTCGTAATCGAACGGTTTATATTCCAAAAGTACTGTTTTTAAGTTTTTTTTAAACAACTTCCAATAGCCGTAATATTTTGGTAAAATACGTTCCAACCGTTCGCTTAAGTCCATTCGTTTTAATAGGTTAATATCGGCGTTAAATAGCTGCGAGTTTATCGTTGTTAAATGCTAAAACTAATTGCCGTGTCCTGCCACCGGTGTAAAGTGAGTAAATAAGTATATTTAACGTTAATAAGTCGGGATTTACCAGTTTTTGCCTTTCAAAAAGCATATAACGTGCTAGCGCTACCTAAGCTAAACATTAGGCTACATATTGCTATCCGGCGGCTAGTAAAATTAAACCCGAAAGCATACGGAAGTCGGGCCGCGTTCCGGCGTTTTTTGTTAGTAAGCGGGCAATCGGCGGTAAAGCGTATATATATACGCTCGGGCGTTGTAAAACGCTGCGGGTGGTAGTAGTGCGTTCGGCCGGCGAGTATGCCGATAAAAAAGTGGGGCCGGGGTTTAAGCTGGAAGGTTTTCGGGACTTTAAAAGCCCGGCCGGAAATGCGGGAAACTAACGAGCTTATTGTTAATTTTGGTGGTACAAAGGAAAAAGGTAAAAGGTGTAAAAGAATAAAAAAAAGGATATATGCGGGCTTTTTAAGCCTTATTATTATCGTCCAGCGATAGTATAATAGTTGGTTGCTTCGACGAACGAAGCAAAAAAGGAGGGCTTTTAAAAAAGCTGTTTTTAATATCCGGGCTTGTTAAAAGCCGGGGAAAGGTCCGTTATAAACCATTTATTTTTTACCGTTTTAGCCAACTTGCAAAATACAAAGTGGGAAAGGGATTTGTTTTTTTCGCAACGGCACGGGTTATCGTTTTCGTATTGGAATTTTCGGTAATACTAATCGAAATTCCCGTGGCCGGTGCGTGCGGCTATTAGCCGTTGCAATACCTTTCAGTATAGCTGTAACGCTTTAAACGTGTGTTATAATACCGGCGGGAGGCTTATAACCTTATACCGATCCGGAAAGTTGTTTTTAAACCATGCGTTCCGGGCGTCCCGGGCTGTTTTCCGGGTTAAAGCTTTTATTCCGGCCACCGTTGGTTTAAAATGTTGGGGTATTAGCAAGGCCGATCCCAATTTTGCTTCGGCGTTTACCTTTTCGTTTCCGGGGATTCCTATATAGCCCGGGGACCAGCGTACGTATACCTAGTGTTTATTTATAAAGTAATGGATTTTTTTAAAAGCCTTTTGTAAACTATTAAAGGCCGTGCTTAAATAGCCGTTAACCGCCGAGGTGTTATTAAAGCACAAGTGGAAAGTGCAATTGCGGAAGCTTTAAACGGCTTTACGAAAGCCTATCCGGGCTTTTTCCGCTTCGCCGTCGAATACTTCCGCGGGATGCGCTAGCCGGCCGTGCCTGGAAAGTTTGCGTTAACCGGCTTAGTATATTACTTAGCCGTATCCAACTGCCCCGTTTTTTGCTTTAAACCCGTCGCTATATATTATAACGTCGGTGGGTAAAAAAGTGCGAAGCTACGCCGTAAATGCTTTAGCGGCTGTTTTTTTTTCTTAAATGGCCGTCGTAAACCCCGTATAATTGTAAAAAAGGTAAGCCGGGCGGGTGCAAACCGGAAAAAGTTCGGCCGTCTTTTGCAACGAGGTTGTATGCTTGCCGGGCAAGCCTGCTTTAAGCTTTCGGGCGTTAAAAGCCGGTTTAACCGTTGCGGCTAAAAAGTGATTTTTTTAATACCGTATTTATACGAGCCGCAAAACGAAAACGGGCTTGTTTTAAAAGCGCCTAAGCGTTTAAAATGCCGAATTCGTAATGCAAAGCGTTTATCGGTGCGGTTTTCCAAGCCGGAATTATTGCCCGGAAAAACGCGGTTAAAGCTTTATTTACCCGTTCGATTAAATAGCTTTAACGGATAAATTGCTATTATACTGGTTTATACGGGTGTGGTTTGGTTTTGCCCTTATATTATACCTCGGCCCCGTTTAAAACCGTGGGGATTATAACCGTCGTAACGGTTTTATGTACCGAATGTGCTAATATCCCCCTTATCGTATTCGCAAGCTTCCGGAAATGGTTGGCAACGCTTTGGGCTTTTGCAGCCCTATTATCGACGTGGGCTTTAAAATTAAGCCGTTGGTCGAAAAAAACCCCTAACCACCGTAAAGCTTTATAGCTTGTTGTATGGTAAAGCTTTCCGCTATAACCGCCGGGGTTGTAGGATTTTTCCGCTTAAAAAAGTGCATAAGCTCGCATTTCCCCGGGTCGAAAGCCACTTTATTAGCCTTTCCCTAGCGAAGGATTTCCGTTACTATTGCTTTTGCTTTACGAAAGCACTTTTCCAAAGTGCTACTCGTTACGCAAATGCCTATATCGTTCGCGTATTCGTACTTAACCGCTTTTGCTTTAGGTAAAATTTCGGCTATATAAAGCATAAATAGGACCGGTAACGCCGGTAACTTTTAAGGTAACCCGCAATCCGGGGAAAAAAAAAGTGCCGTAGCATTTTTTAAACGCATTTTAACCACCTTATTTTTTGTAAAAAATAATACCTATCGTATTAACGTTAAATCCCAGCCTTGGTTTAAAAGCTTTTAAAAAAGCCTCCAGCGAAGTACGGCGTCGAAAGCCCTTTGTACATTTATAATAACGAAAGCGGCCGTTTTATGCTTTTAAAAAGCCCGTTTTACCTCGTAAACCACGCATGCCGTTAAATCGATAGCGGCTTTTTTCGGGGTAACCCCGGCGTGTTGCGAGGTTATAAGCCCGTATTATAATGCGAGGGATGCCATCCGCGAAGCCACTAACCGTTTTAGCTTTTTTTTTAAGCACGAAAGCAAAGCTATCGGGCAGTAGGATTTTGGGTCCGTTATATCCGTTTTATTCGGCTTTTTTAGCATAACCATTTCCGCTGTGTGGAAAAAGGCCGGGTGGTGCCCGGCCTTAAGGCAAGATTCGAAAAAAGCCTTAACGTATTCCTTTATTGCCGGCCACGCCGCTATAAGTAGTTTAACCGTTAAGAAGTCGACGCCCGGGGCCGTGTTTACCGTGCTAACGGTGCATTTCCGGCATTCCTCCAAAAGGACGTGGAAGTCCCACGGGAATTGTGCGGTTTTTTGGGTAGCCCTTTACTATAACGGGTTTTTTTATAGGTCGTCCTCCGCTGTAAACCTACGAAAGATTTTGCGGCTTAATGTTTTCGCTTTATCCTTTAGGGCTATTATAACCTCCCCGTCGATATTTAACGGGGGAAGCCGTATAGCGGGTGTAAGTTTATACCACTTTACAGCACGGTATAGCGCTTTCGAGGAATCCACTTTTTTTTAACACGCTAGCTTAATCTTGTCTTTTAGCCGTTCGAACCGTTGCTTTTAAAGCACGGGCTTCAGCCGTAAAAAGCCCGCCGTTTCTCATAGCTTTTGCAAAGTCCCGTTAAGCGTTAGCGCACTTTTCGTTCCATTAGGGTTAGCCTTTTTTTTTAGCTTTAAACCCTCGGCCGAAAGCTATTAACGCATTTTTTAATAGGTTTGTTAATATTTTAGCCGCTTTATCCAAGTAATCCGTAGTGTTTAGGTTTGTAAATAGTGGTAAACTGCCGGCCCCCGTTGTTACCGCGTTTGCGAAAAACAGTAGTTTATCGTTTGGTAGCGTAATACGCCGGCAATTTAAAACGAAGTTATTACGGTTAAAAATTTCGATCCGTATTGTGCGATGGTCCGAATCGGTTGCTAACGAAAGGTCGATTTCCGCTATTGCCAAAAGGGCGTTGGAAAAGGTAAAATTTAAAACGCCCCTATTATTATACGTAGGTTAGCTTAGGTCGGTAAATAGGAAAAGGTTATAAGTATTAGCTTATTAGGTTATATTTTAGCCTTTATTTTTATTACTTTTAGCCGGGTCCCACGTTGGGAACCCTGCGTTAAAATCCCCGGTTATAATGCATTTTATCGTTAAGCGTTAACGCAGTAAAAAGTTTAACGAAGGTTTTAAAAAGTCCCCTAAAAGCCTGTATACGTTAACGAAAGTGCACTTAGCAACGGTAAGCCAAAGGATATCCCGGGTGTTGCCTGCCGGCCGGTTCGCTACCGGCCGGAGCCCCGGGTTTTTCCGCACGTAGGTTATTACCCTGGGTTTAGTTTAGTGGTCGTGCTAACTATTTACTAAAGAAATAGCTCGTATAACGGGTGGGGCAAAGCACAAGCTTCCTTTTCCACGCGCTAAAAGGCTTTTGCATTAGCACCACGTCGATATTTAGCTTTAGGATAGTTAAAGCAAAATAACCGCCGTTTCCCAACTACGTCGAACGTTTGCTTAAACGGCGGTTAAAGCACGGCGTTCAGGGCGAAGCCCCGGGCGCCGGGCCTTATTGCCATGCGTTTGTTATATCCGGTTGGCTATTGGCATACGTAAAAGCGGCGTTAATGTATTAGGGGTTTTGGCTTTAAGGTTGTTAGCCGGCGGTACCGTCGGTTTTTTTCAAAGGGTTTCCAGTTATTTCGATAGCCTTTTCGGGCTCGGGGAAGTCCAGTTTCATATCCGCTAATACTTTATATTAGTTGTTAAAACTAACTTTAAGCCTTTTAATAAGGTGCCTTTCCTTGCCGGCCGTACGGGCCACGCTTTTCAGGGCCGGCGGGCTTGCCGGGTTTATTATAACGGCGGAAGCGACGGCGAGGGCGGCGGGGGTGGCAACGGCGATAAGAGTGGCAAAAGTAACAGCGATATTAGTATTAGCCGTAGGGTTAACAACAGCGGTAGCGGCTGTATTAGCGGTATCGTTAATAGTAATAACGGTAGCCGTAGTAATAGCGGTAGCGGTCGTAAGGTTTGCCGTTAAATTAACGGCTACGGTGGAGCCGCTCCGTAGTAGTAACGGTTGCGGAAAGGGTATCGTCGGTAGCAGCGGCAACGGCGGCTTCCGCCGCTTTTGCCACCGCCCGGTACGCTTGTACGCTTAACCTCTTAACAGCCCCTTTTTCCTTATAAGTTAAGTGCTTTAGCATTCCGTTTACCCGTATAAGCTTTATAAAGCAGTTCGGATAATTGGTAGGGTACGAGCCCGAGCAGTTCGCGCATTGCGAGGGGGCCGTACACGGTTGTACGTGCCGGTCGTCGTTTATTTTCCCGCACCGAAAGCACTTATCGGCCCGGGCGCAGTTGCAAGCCACGTGGAAGCCGTGGCAGCCAAAAGTGTGCTGGGTAACCGGCGGGTATCGTTATACGCGGCGTAAAAAGAAAGTGATTTTCCAAAGCCTAAACTTTGCCATTTGCGTATAAAGGGATATAATCCACGATATACGCTTTTGGTGGTCGACGCCGGCCCCGAAAGGCTTAACGTTTACCGGTTTATGCTTTATTTAAGCTTCCACTTCCTTCCAAACCAGTTTATCCGATACCGGGACGCGTTATCCAAAGCCGTTGGTTAAAAAGGTAAAGCAGCTAAAAATTACGTAATTGTACCAAATTTCGAGCTTTTCGATTTTTTCGGCGTTATATAAACGGCCTAATTCGGATCGGTACTGCAAAAGCCGGTTTTAAATATCGGCCGTTTTTGCTTTTAACACGAACCTAGTAAAAGATCGGTACGCTTCCGGGATATCGGCCGTCGTAAACGGCAGGTTTTTGCTATCGGTAAAGGCTTTGCAAATGCTAAAACTTATTTGTTAATTAGCTTAAGCTTGCCGTTTTTCCGGGATTTTAACGAACACCTAAAAATCGGCTTTAAAGCTTATTAATAGGCGGGGTGCCTGGGTAGTTTGGAACGTACGGCCCTAAAAAGCCTATGCGGGTTGTTGGGGTTATTAGTGGCCCTCCCAAGCTACCGACGCGTAAATGGCTGGGGGCGCGCGTTGCGAAGGCTTCGGGGCCCCGTATAAGCTTCTTTCCTTTTCGGCCGGCGTGGGTAAGCCGAAAAGGGCTTATTTGGCGTAATTAATAAAGCAATCTTTCTAACCGTTAGCTTTGGGGATTGCTTCCGCCAAAAGGGAAGTAATACCGGCGTCGATAAATCGGGCTAGCGTGGCGCAAATTAGGGCCGTTTGTTGTTATTTGCGGCTATAGCTCGCAATAATTTCCTCCGCGGCCGCCGCGGCCAACCTAACAAGTAAACGCGTACGCCGGCGTTAGGGGAAAAGGGGAGGGGCACTTGTGCCGGTGTTGCCGTCGTAAAAGCCTTCCTGGCCTTAATCGAGCCTTGTTAGGTATTGCTAATTCCGCAACGGGGACGGCGTAATCGAGTGCGCTAACGTGCGGGGGGGCCCGGGTGGCAGCGACGCGTTCCTCCAAACCGTAGGGCTGACGAGGAGGGCGCGCGCCACCCTATTGGCCGAAGGGGGGGCTGTTAGCAGCGGCATATTGCCGTCACTAGCGCCGTTAACGGGCGTGGTTATTAGTGTTAGGTCGCTAATTGGCGGGTGTTAAAGATTTATATACAATTTAGCAGTGTGCACTAATAACGCAATGCCAAGAATTGTGAATTCGAAAAAGGTAACGACGGCAACGCAATTAGGCCAAAGGTGCAAAAAATGCTGGCAATGGTTTCGGGGTGCTTATCGCCAGCTTGGGAAGGTTTTGCACCCGCAGCTTAAAGCGCGCGCGAAGCGCGCGCCAAACCTTGACAATCGGATTGCTTTAACCTCCGCGCATTACCAGGCTAACCGTTTTTTTAACTTTTATCGCCTTCGCTTCGCGGGTATACAACACGCGACGATACGATTTCGAAACGCATAAAAAAACTGCAAGCCGGTTAAACAGTTAGCACACATTAAACGAATAGCCGGCCCGGCCGCCGCCGTCCCCCGCCATTTTTAGGACTTTTCGTCCTTTCCATCCACGCGACTCCTTTTCGGTTAACCGCACCCACGATACGCACGGCGCAAGTTTGGCTTGCTGCATAAGCACGCACGCGTAAAATCTTTAAAATCCTAAGCGGTTTTGTTTATTACCCGTATCGTGCACGGTTTCGATCGTCCTACTGTAAAAATATAGGGTTTCAATTGGGGCGTGCTTGCGCTAATCACAGTAACTAACAGGGTTACGTTTAGTTGGTACGGGCCCTGTTAAGCACTACAAGTAGTGCTGGCAGGGCCTTAAGCCTTAGTGGGTGGTATAGGCTTGTATTGCAGGAAGGGGTCGCCAACTCGACTCCCTTATATACCCTTCGACATTAATCCCGCGGGCCCCCCGCCCAAAGGGGTTCCGGTGCCGCACGCGATTTTCCGAAAAATTATTTTGTATGGGGAAATTAAAAAATCGACCCACGGCTACCAAAACCATTTTCGCGTTGGGCCTCCAAATTTGACTTGTGCGTTTTTCACCCCTGCTTCGGCGCGTGCAAGGTAGGTGAATTAAATAGCCCTATAACGGCTAACTTAAGCGCTGTAGCACGCTGTAGGCCGACCTTATGCATAAATCCACAAAAGTACAAGGTAGGTAATAGAGGGTAGGTAGTGCGGGGTAGGTAAGGTTTGTGCACCTAACTTTAGCTAAATACATTAATTCCTTTTAACACCCCCTTTTTTTTACTATTTCCTTTAAACAAAATAGGAAAAGTTAATTACAGGATAATGCAAAAATTAGGGTATAAAAGGAAATTTTCTGTGCGTTAACCAGCATTACCATTAACTAAAGCAAGTGGTAAAAACGTAAGCTTTTAAATGCAAGCTTAAAAGCTTTAAAAAAGCTAAATGCTTTGGAGGAGTTAACGGTTTGGTTAAGCCGTTAGCGGGCATATTTTTAGTGTTTATATACTTTATTATAATAATGCCAGCATTAACTTTTTCCTTAACAAAATGGAACTTTAATAACGTATGTTTAATTTGAAAATGCAAAGTAGGGTTATGTGCATTGCCAATAAAGCTAATATTATTACCAAAAATTGCAATAGGACCATTTATAAAGCTTTACAGCTTTGTAAACAGGTACTTTAACCATTTCGCCTTTTAAAGGGTTTCCGCTAAAGCGTCGGTTTTAGCCTTTACAATGTTAAATGCTATAGTATTAGCCTTTTTACACTTTTAACAAATAGGGCTTCCGGCAATTGTAAACAAATAGCCGTAAATCGATTTGGATAAATCCCTATTTCCCGCAAAATCGCTATCGCTAAAACCAATCAATTTTAACAAGTTACTTAACGGTTTGAAGTTAATAAGGCTTGTTTTAATTGATTTAGCTTTGTAACCATAGCGTATAGCTATATTACAAATGCTACCCAGGTATTTAAGCAGGTTTTTTGCGGCGTTAATATGCGTATTAGTAAGCGTTGTTAGGTGGCGTGAAATCCACTAAACAACGAAACCGATATCCGGGCGGGTTAACAGCATTAGGTATATAACGGTCCTTATAATTTTTTGTAGCAGTTTGATTTTAGCAAAAGTTACGGGTGATTCGCTTGTATTTTTAAGCACGCCCGGTTGTAAAGGGATACTTATAAATCGAAAAGCTTTTAACCCGAACGTTTAAAGCATTTCGTCGATATATTGGCTTTGGTGGATCCAAAAAAGCCGTTTAGGCCTATCCTTTATAATTTAAACACCTAAAAAGTAGGTGGCAAGCCCGCGATCTTTTAATGCATATACTTTATGTAACGACTTTTTAAAGGTATTAATATATTTAATATTAGGCCCAATTAGCAAGCAATTATTTACAAAGGTTATAATAAAATGCTTTGTTTTAGCATTAAAGTAAACCGTTGGATTAAAAATAAGCGAGGTAAACCTTTCCGACTTTAATAGGGTTTTTAGCTTATTTTGCCATTTACGAGGCCCTTGTTTTAAACCATACAATGCTTTTTTTAATAAAATCACTTGTTTTTCAATGGTTTTAAAGTTAAATTGTTTTGCTATTTTCTTAATTTTAAGGGTTGTAATAGCTAACCATTTTTTAAAACCTTTTAAAATACTTAAGTAAATATTTACGTTAAAGTCACTGTTAAAAAATGCCCCAATAAAGTCGATTTGTTCAATTTCCTAATTTTTTACAACAGTAAAGGCTAATAAATACGCCAGGTAGGCGGTATACTAGTAAAAGCAAAAGTTTTTACGAAATCAAACCTTTTTATTTGCAAAAAACCTTTAGCAATTAGCTTAACCTTATACTTTATAAAGCGATTTTCCTTATCTTTTTTAAGCTTAAATACCGGTCGATAAGTAATTAATTTTCGCTTTTTTAGTAGTTTGGCTTTTGGTAAAAAACTAAAAATTCCAGCACGTAAAAGCTGCTCGAATTTTAACTTTAAAACAGCTAACCATTCCTTTTAATAAAGGCTTTTTAAAGCCTTTTTATAAAAGTTAGGTTTACCGTTTTTAATAGGTTTTTTCTTTTTTACTGCCTGTTTTGCCTTATAAGAAATATATTAAACAAATTTATCGACGTCCATTTAATTTGGATTAAAAGGTGCTTTCCTTAAAATATTTCCGATATTGTCGTCGATAAGCATTTTATCCACTGTAATTACCGGTATTTTACGCGTTGGTAGCGCTGTAACTGTTATACTTTTAAAAGGTCGAACAATAGGGTAAACAGGCTTAAAAGGCCTATTTATAGGGTTTGGTAACAGGGCTGCTGGGGTACCCGTAGGTTTTTAATTCTTTTGAAAATCGATTTCCATTTCGCTTTTAAAATCGCTATCGGGGTTAAAAACACTAGCTGTTTTAGTGCCTTTTTAGCAAGGTTTTTAATAGTAACCCTTTTTAAAATCCTTTCCCCCTTTGGAACGAGATTTTCTACTATTACCCTTTTTAATATTTTAATAGTCGAGGTTTTATATACTGCTTTACGGTTAGGCGCATATACAAGTACAATAGTTTTGCTTAAAGCTTTAAAAAGCTTAACGGGTTCCGTTTTAATAGCTAGTTTTTTCAATTTTGCCCTATATTTTAAAGGAATTAAAGCCTCCGCGTGGGTACCAATTACCCGATAATGGCCTAAATTAGGCTTGTGAAAAAAACCGGGTTTTATTTCGTTATAAAACTTTTAGTAAAAGCTAACCTCCCTATTAGTAACCGCCGTAGCGTTTACTAATTTAACTACTAAAAGTAAAACGTAGCACTATAAATAAAACGGCAGGCCAGCCGCGTTAATTATAGCCCTAAGCCTATTTAAAATCACCCGAATAATGCGTTTTGATAAACCATTTTAACCGTGGTTATAAGGGTTCGACGAATCGAATGCTATGCTTTTGCGTTCGAGCCAAACTTTTAACGCCGTATTTACCTTTTTTCCACTATTAAAGAAAAACTTTATAAGGTAACACTCGTACTTTGCTTTTAATGCTTTAAAAAAAAACTTAATAGCGGAGTATAATACTGGGCTTTGCTTATTCGGTAGTTAAAAAGTCCACCGGAACTTTAATTTTCGATTAATAAGCATAAGGATTACGGGTTTTTTATTATATGGCGTTGGGGATAAAATAACTGTATCCCTTTCAATAAAACCTAAAACATTATCCGGAAAAGGTAATAGGCCTTTTTTAGTTTTTTATACCGCTATAGTTTTGGCACATATTACGCATTGCAACCTTTGTACTTTGTCGAAGTTAAGGAAACCAAAGGTAATTTTAGCGGTTTTTTTTAGCAAAGCCAGTCCCAAATGCCCTAATTTGCGATGCCAAAGCAACGCTTTAAAAGCCAGTTTTTCGTTACACCCTTTTATTACATCACTTTTAGCGCTTACCCATCCGTCGGCAAACTTTCGGAAGCTTTTAAAGGTAATATTAATAAAAAGGGCCGCTTGTACCTTACTTACTATAAGAATCTTTAGCAACGGATTTTTTGCATAGGAAGTCCTTTGTTTTGGTAAAGTAATGTCTTTTGGAATAGGCTTTTCAATGGACTTGTTTAATGGTTTGCCGAGCTTACGAGGCTTAACTACACGGGAGTTTTTAAGGCTTTTTGCACTAAACTTAGGCTTGTTACCCTTTAAAGCTAATTTTTTCTTATAGTACGGGGTAGCTTTACCTTTAGTATAAGGTAGCTTTTCCGTTTAATCCATATTTTCTTTTAAATTAAAATCGAAACGAGCATATTCCTCCTAATTTACAAAAAAAACGTTATTAAGTTTAACGCTAATTACGGGAATCACCCGCTATGCGGCTTGGTTAAAACTTAAGTTATAGTGAAATCTTTTGCGAATATTAAGCAGTATATGCCTTTTAACGTTAAGGAAAAAGCCATATTTAATTGGATTTAAAACGCCCCAGCATTTGCGATTTAAGTTATATAAACCCTGTTTAATAAAAACTCGCCTAATTAATAGTGTCGTAAACTATTAATAATATTAATATCGAAATCGGGAATATATAACACCTGGTTAAGGGTTATAATTTCGAAATCATTAGGTTTATTAAAGCGCCGAACTGTTAATTTAACAATGCCAATACTTTTAAGGACTACGGGGCCGCCACCCGTTTTTATTACTATTTCGCATTTAGTGCTAAAAGTAGTAAAATGCTTTTTAAAGTTAAAAATGTGATTTGTACTCCCTGTATTATATAATATAAGCGCATTAAAAGTGCGTTGGTTTTTAACGTGTTTGCTTTTACCATTAAAATGTTTACAGCACGTGCAATGCATTATAGCCGGTAAATTAAAAATAGTTAAAGCTTTTAAATTAGATTTAAAATCCGAAAAGTTACTGCTATTTTGTATATCAAATAACCCCAAATCCATTATACCGCTAATTGTAGCGTTACTTTCCGAAACCTTTTTAAAAGGGTAAGATTCGCTAACAGCCCCTAAGAAAAGATTGTAATTTAGCGCTACGAAGGAAGTTCCTTTACTATCGGGGGATTTATTACCGTTTTTCCCCTTTTTTTGGATTTATCAAATTTAAAAGAGCTATTTTGGCTTTTAAGCTTATTTTTAGCCTTTTTGCCTTTCCTTTTAGCGGCTTTATTTTTTTCCTTTTTTTTGCTTTTTTCGCCTTTTGTTAATCCACGTAATTAGCGCGTGCACCGGGATAAACTCCACACCTCGTAAAGTAACGGGCCCAAGGCCCGTGCGCTCCTACGAGCATACAAAAGGGGATTTCCCAATCCCCTTTTTGTAGCTAAATTCCTTCCCAAAACATGCATCACTACAAACACCAGTTCCAAATTTATAGATTTTTGTTCTTTCCTTTTAGGAGATCTCCGTGCCTATAGGAGTACCACTCCTACCAACACTTTTTGTATTTAATGGTTTCTTTTACCTTTAGGTTTTATAACTAGCAGCTTATTTGTGCGTTGTAAAAATAGGGTTATTTATTTTAGCGAGCAAATCCGCCATTAAATACTGCAAATTAATGCCTTCGGTTAACTGCCTTAAAGCATTAGCATTACGAATAATGCTTCGAAGCTTTTCGGCTTATTAAAGGAATGCACCTTCCAAAGTTTTTAGGTATTAATTTTTAATATTAATAGCATTTAGTTGCATATAGCTATTACGAAGCCTAATTAGCAAAAAATTAAAAATGGAGTTAAACTCGCTAATAAACCTTTTAAATTTAGCGAAATTTAGGGAATGAAACTTTTTATAAAGCGCATTTTTTTAAAATTTTAAGCGTTAAGGAGTAACTATCCCTTAGGGCAATAAACGCTAAAATCGAATTCGTTTCCCACGTAATAGTATAAAGCGTTTTTTTGCTACAGCTATTTTTAAAAAATAGTAAAATTAAAGCCTGATTTTTAATAGAAATGTTTATAGCGAGTTTTGGGTTATTTGTAAACCCTAATATACCTATTACAGTAAATTGTAATGCTAGCGTATGTTTCCATTTAGCGTAATTAAAAGCCTTTCGTAGCTTTAAGGTTTTCGGAAAAAAATATACCTTTTTAAACAACTTTTTTATTACAAGGTTATTATAAGTAAAAATGCCTAAAGCGAGTGGTGTAACAGTGTTTTCACTATTAAAATTTATAGGGTTTTTAGCGTTTTTAGGTGCATTTGGTTATTTTGGAACCAGTGGTACCGGCGGGGTAGGTATATCCCCCGTTGCTTCCTTTTTACCCCTAAATACTTTTAATAGCGCTAATAACCTTGCGTTTTGCTTTTTAATTTTAGCTATTAATTTAATAAGTATATTAATTTCACTTGCTTATGTTTTAACCTAATTAATAAGTTGTTTTAACGTAGTTATCCCCGAATTATTAGTACCGTCGTTTGGGTTATTTTGCATGTTTGCTTATAGTACTTAAAAAGGTAACTAACGGCAATTAATTTTGCAGTTATTCCGTATGTTGTAATACTAAAAAAACAGTTTACAAAAGCAACAAATATATTGCGTAAATGCTTGGAAATTACCGTTTTCCAGGGCTTTATACAGTTGTTTTGCTCCAACTAACCTAAAAAGCGCCAAACTTTTAGGGTTTTATTTAGCAGTTATTATTAGTTATACTGCCGTTATGTTTGTAAAAACCTCGGTGCTTTTACTGTTTTATATACATGTAAAAACCCTTAAACTCGTCTCCGGGTGCGGACCGCATCCGGCTCGGTGGCTTAGGAATAAAAACCATATCTGCTTTTCGTATACGGTTTTTGCTATATTAAATAATGGTGCCGTTTGCTTAGTTCCTGCGACTGCTTTTAAGGGTTTTATCGCGAAAGCGTCTTTATAATTAATAGTAACAATAAGAAAGTACGCAAAGGAAAGATTATAGGGAATGCATATTACGCTTAGGTAGCGCCCCGGTGTCGGGTTTTCTCTTTTTGTGGTGATATTGGTAGTGGTTGGTTCGGTTGGTTGCGGCGGCCTAGTTATCCGCGTCCGAGGTTTTTCGGTCCCGCCTCGGTGCTTAATCGCGTAGCTGCTTCGTAAGGTTCGGGGGTCGTGGTTAACATCGGGTAATTCGACATGTTGTTCGCTTCCGGAGGTAACGCTCCGGTTGCGGATTGTTTCCTCGCTTATAGCGCGCATTTAATCTTTTTATTGGTTCGCCGTTTTCGTAATTATATTGCTTTTACCTTATTTATGTCGTGCCTTTCGATTATGCCTTTATTTCCTTCCGGGTGCGGGTTTTTACCGTTTTTCCCCTTTTGCCTTTAATGGTTTTTTGCCCTTTTTTTTCGCCCTTCCTTAATCTTTTTATTATAACTTTTAATCCTTTTTTCCCACTTTTGCTTTTAGTTTTCGCGCATCCTCCCGCTCGCGCTTTTACATTTGCTTTTCCGCGCTTCGTTCCCTTTTCGTCGAGGGAAATGGGTAAAGATAAAAATGATTAGCTTAGTCGGTTTTTTCCGGTTGCGGTTCGCATATGGGGTGTTAGCGTTGGTCCACTTTTCCTTCCCCTCGTTTTGGTGGGGTATTTTCGTTTAGCGTTTATAGTTATTTATGGTTTAATTTTTTTCCGGCTCGGTACGTTTTTTTTTCTCCTTTTTTTTACGCGTTTTTTTTCCACCTTTTTCGCTGCCTTAAAATCTATTAGTTTTCCAGTTTTAAACATTATGCGTACTGTTTTTTTAAATAATATATTCCTTATTTCCCATAGCTCGAAATATGCCTTTCGGCTATCCGCTTATGCTATCCCGGTGTTATCCCGCTATTTATCCCAGCGGGTGCATTGGGTTAACACGTGCTATGCTGTTTCCCTTTATCCGTTGCCGCATTCGCATAGCGGCGTTACCGCGTCGGGCACGTTCCTATTAAATAGGAAAGCATTTAAGCCTAGCTTTTCCGTTTTAATTTGGATTGCTATTAAGCTATATGCTTTTGGCATTCCTTCGTAGTATTTAACCATTTCCCCGTAAATAGGGGGTTATTCGCTAAGCACGCGATTTTATGCCGGTTCGCTTTTTTTGCCGTTTTCGTTAAATTGGCAATTTTTAACTTCCATTTTATTATTACGTTAGGGTTTTAGCGTTTCGCGTATTTATGTTTGGATTTTTTTTCGTTTCCGCGGGGATTGGTTTACGTTTTAGTTCCGGGGTTGTTTTAAATCGGTTTTAGCGTTTCGCTTATCCCTTTTTTGCTTGGCCGTTTTAAGGGTGTGGTTTTCTGCTTCGTTCCCGGTACCTTAACCTTTTAAATCGGTTCGTTACCTTCGTTATCGCTTCGTTAATTCGCTATGTTATTCCAATTTCCAGCCATTTATTTTTTATATTAATTACCTTTTCGTTTAGGTATAAATTTAAAGGTAGCACGTAGGTTTTTATTTTTAAATGGGCTAATAACGTTTTTTATATGCTTTGGTTACCACTTTAAGGCATATTCGCTATTTTTTCGCTAACTTTTTGGCTGCGCTTCGGGGCCGCCCCCGTGGTTCGGTTGGAAGGTGGTATATTGCGGCTTTATACGTTATCGCGCTTTTGTATACTATTGCGTATAATTATTTCGCTTTAGCAAAGCTGCTCCCTTACGTTACCGTTGCGAATTTTGTTATCGCTAATTGTTATTTTTCCTATTTGCCTTTCGCTTATTTAGTGTGGGCTTTAAAATTTAATTTGTAATTTAGCTAAACTCCGAGGAATTTCGCCGTTAGCGATGGTTATACGTGGGTAGCTCCGGTGCGAATTCGGGTTTGGTTTAAGGCTTTGGTAAAATGCAATAGCTCGGTTTTTAATGCGTTAAATGTTATTTTTATTGTTTTTACCCACGTTTGGCATACGTTCCAAGCTTTTTCCAATAGTTATGCCGTTTTCGCTATGGTGCCCCCTATTGTTAAAGGGTTAATATCGTCGGCGAAGCTAACCATTGTTATTTTTGGGATTTTTTCCAGCTTGTCGTATAATAACGCGATGTAAAAGATAAATAGTATAAGTAATAGTGGTAATTTTTACGGGACTTTTGCAATTACTAGTATTAGCGCTAACGTGTTTCCGTTAAACCGGAACCGGGCTATTTTATTTATAAGCTAGCTTTTAATCCATTTGATTATTTTTGGTAAAAATCCTTGCTTTCGCATTATATTAAACAATTTAATGTAATTAATATTATTAAATGCCTTTAATAGGTCGAGTTGCAATAGCGAAGCTATAGCGCCGTAATTCCACGCTATTATTACTATATTTATTACTTATTTAATAGCGAATTTAATGCTGCGTTTTTTTTTATTACCCATTTGTTTTTCCGGTAAAAGTCCCCTTTTTTCCGCTTCGTTAGCGATCCGTTTTCTTATTATAGCCTTTATAATTTTGGAAATAAACGAAAAAAGTGCAATCGGTTTTTATCCTTTCGCTATTTTCCTATCTTTTATACTTTTGCCTAGCTTTAACAGCATTACTATAAGTGCGTTTCGGAAGCGCTTCGGGAAATATTCGAGGTCGAAGCTAACGTTGGCTATTTTAAATATAGCTTTTTAACATGGTTGGCCGTATGCTTTTAAAAGTCCGTTTAATAAATTATCCGCTCCCGGGGCTTTCCAATTTTGCGTTTTTTTTAAGGCCGTTAATACGTCGCCGCTTTCCGGGTTTACTATATGTTTTATTAAAAACGCGTAATGGAACGTGTCGTTATTAAACGTGGTATTTGTAATATCGGTTAAATCCGCTTTCGGGCTAGGGTAAAACTTAGCCGCTAAAGCTATTGCTTTATTTGCGTAAGTGTTAGCTGGTTTTTAATTGCCGTTTTTAATCGGTGCAAATCCGGTAATTTGGTTAAATTTCGTTTTTTATGGCTGCGTAGTTTCGCCCACCGTTTTACGTTTTAAAAGGTGGCTTTTTTCTTTTTTCTTTTTAATGCTTCCTTAATAAACTTTTTCCAATGCGCGTTAACCGCCTTCCTTTTTCTTTTATAAAAGCCTTATTCGCTGCTTTTAATTCGTTATGGCTATTTTATGTTTTTAACCTCGTATATGCGCGCCGGTACCTCCTCGTTTTATTAACGAGTTTAGTAAATTTTAAATTCCAATACGGTGCTAGCTTAAAGCTAATTAATGATTTCCTTTTCGGTATTAACTCGTTAACGATTAGGGTTAGCTAATTTATTAGTGCGTTTATTTAATTATCGATATTTTCCGGTATTTCCATATTTTTAATTTCGATATGCTATATAGCCAATTGCAATGCCTTTTTTTAGTCGTTTTTTATATTAATGTTTACTTTTTTCCATACCCATTTTTCGGCGGTTTTTTGCCGAAGCGGCTTCGCTTCGGTATTAATTAAAATTATTTGGGGGTGGTAATTCGATCCTTTTATTTCGTCGTTTTTATTTTCGTATTTTACGGCTAACGCGTCGGATATTTATGCATAATTAATTATGCTTTTTCGTTCGCCAAATCTTTTTTTCGTTACCTTTCCGTAAAGTATTGCAAATTCGAATTTCCACCGGTGCGTTAGCGATAGTAATACGTTTGCTTTTTCGTTTCGTTTATTATAAACGTCCTACATAAAGTGGTACATATTAAAATCCCCTACAAGCACGGCGTAGTATCGTAATAACTACGCTTCGATTTTTGTTAATAGCGTATGCCACTTTCCTAGTGCTTTTAAATCCGGCAAATATATCGAGTAAATATCGATTTTTCCCAATAGGGTTTGCAATGTTACTATTGCCTAATCGTTATCCGCTTTAGCTCTTTTACGATACGGGTTTAGCCGTTGGTAAACGTATAGTGCTGCGTTTAAGCGGTTATTAGCTTAGTGGTAAACCACTTCGTATTTGCACTTTGCTGGTTTTTTTAGGTTTTATATCGGTTTAGCTCCGGCTTTTATATAACTATTATATCGTATTTTTTTTACTAAATAGCAAAATATCTCCTTTTTCGCTCCCTTTTTTATATTCCAATATAGTATCGAAATTACTATGCGGGTTTTTTTGGGCCTTTTAATGCGTTTTACGGGCTAATGCTATTTATTATCGGTAGCGGTTCGAAGGAGGGGGAGGGCGAAAAGGGTTTATCGGGGCCATTATCTTTTCGGCTTTTTCGCGTACTTGCTCGTTTGCCGTAACGGGGGGTTTAACTAGCGGGGAGCTTGTTTTGGGGGCGAAGTATGTTATAGGTAAAGGAGGCGGCCGTATGTCGGTTTGGCCCCTGGATAACTGTAAATTTTTGCGGGGTTTGCCGACTGGTCGGCGTCCTAAAGTTCGGGTTAGTAAATTATTATCCGAGTTTAAATTATTCCTTCGTCTTTTGCTAAGCTCGTTAACCCTCCGGTTTCGAAGGGTTAGCGGGCTTAAAAAATAGGAAAGGTAACGTTTTTTATTGGTTTATAAGCTGCGCTTTTTAACATAAACCTTTTTGGGTTTGTTTTAGTATGCTTTCCTTGCTTTTCCTATAGCGCGTTATGCTATTTCGCATCCCCGGTAAAAGGCCGGGTGCGATTTATTGTAGTTATGCATTTAGGTGTGGCTTTTAATATTGGTAGTGGGCGTCGCATTAGTGTTTTCCTTTTTAGTGTTTCGGTTTTCCGCAATACGGGCACCGGCTCGGTTTAATGCAAAACTTTTAACGGTATCCCTATTCGAAGCAGTTATAGCATTAGTTGGCTTTAACGTTTAATGTAAATAGCTCGCAATTATAAATTACTGCTTTTATTACGAATTTTCGTTCGCATATTTAGTTCGTTACCGTTACCGATCCGATGCGAGCTAATACTATGGCATATCCGTAAAGGGTCCGGGCCGGCCACACGTGTATGGATTTAACTTTTGCGTTTCGGTTTTCGGCGTTTAAACTTTTAACAAATGCGTTTGGGTTTTTTGGAAATGCTTTTATTTAAAACCTCGAATTACCACGTCGTATGTTCGCACCCGGATCGTTGCCTAATCGCCGAATACTTTTTTCACCTAGTCGTTTCTTTTCTTATGTTCTTTGCGTTTGCTTAAAAGCATACTATTACGTTTCCGCTCCGAAGTCGTTTCGTTGCCCGTATTATCGTGCTTAGTTGGTTATTTAACGCTTATAGGGTGTTTATCGTTAATCGCTTTTTAATTGCCTTTGGGGTTCTTTTACGTTTACGATAATCTCTCTCGTTCGACTTTCGACGGTATAAATCGGGGTGGGGGTTGCGCCGTGTTCGGGTACTGTTAGCGTGGTTAAGTCGACTCGGTTCCGCCCGGCATTCGGCCGGCAAGCTCGTGGCCAATGCAGTGGCATAGGACTTTTTGGTGTTAGCCAATGCTTTTTTAACTTCCTTAAGTATTTCTGCTTTAAGCTTTTGCAGCGTGTCGTTAATTACTGGTCCTTTTGCAGCGGCTTCGCGCTAGCGAGCCGCTTCGCGTCGATCCCTCGCTTCGTTACTCCGACACCAGTTGCAAAACTTCCGGCAACTTTTTATTAATTACAAAGGGCTTTAGCTTGTTAATAATCTCTTTTTCTCTTTTATTTGGCGGCTGCGCGCCGGTCTCGTATCGGTGTCGCTGCTTCCCCGCGTATTCGAAAACGCGTTAGGAGGATCCACCGTCGTGGCGTGCCGACTGGCCGCGAGCCCAAAATCGATCGCCATCGATTTTTGGCCCGCGCCGTCGGCGCGCGCACGATGCGGCATCGATCCGGGGTCGAGTCGGCTGCGAGGAGTTCGATTTTAGCGTCGGAATTGGATTATTTGGAAGGGCTAACCGGCTACGCGTTTTTAAGGTCGCAGCAGCTTTTTTTTCTTTTATTTAGCAGTTATTTTAACGTAATTAGCTTAAAGTTTGCAAAGCTTTAAAGCTTTTGCAATTACAAAATAACCTTATAAATAACTTATACAATTTATTTATACAACGTATTTGTTACAAGGTAATTATTACGAAGTAAAACGGTAAAAGGTACTCGTTATAAGGTAGGTGTTACAAAATAACTGCCAAAGCTAACGAGGCTTTGTAATAGTAGGACTTTTTTACAACTATTAGTAAGTTAACCTAAAATTAGGCTGGTTTTAAGCTTTTTAATCCAATTTTACGTACTTTAACAAAAACCTTAAAATGCAAATATTTAGCGTTTTTTTAGGTATTAAAGCATTACTATACTAATTAAACCAATAGGCTCGCTTAAACGTGCGTATTAGCTGCTTTAGTGTTTTTACCGCGAGGGTACGCTATAAGGTAAATTACAAACTGCTTTAACCGAAATGTGGCTTTTACTAGGCTGCATAACAATTTGCGCAACGTTACCCCGCAATTAAAAAACTTAATAGGTTGGTAAACGGCTTTTATAAACGGCCTAGTATTTATACACAGTAAAAAACCCTTTATTTGTTGCCTTTAAAGGTGCTACAAATAAAGCGTTATCCATTAAAGGTACGCAATTGGCAAACCCCGTCTTTTGCACCCGAAGGTGGGACTAAAAGGGAATTAACACCAACTTGCTTCGACCTTAACAAACCCCGTTTTTTTGCACCCGAAAATAGGCCAAAAGGGAACTAATTAAAAGCTTTTTTCAGTACTGCAAACCCCGTTTTTACACCTCGAAAGGTGGTCCAAAAAGGAACTAACAGCGCCGGTAACCTTCCAACGTACAGCGCTTTTAATGGTTAGGCCACTTTCCACGTTATACTCCGGAACACAAACTTAGGTATTTATATAGCGCTTTTAAGCGCTAATTGCCCCCAACTACTATCTGGGTGCCCCCCGGCACTCCTTGGTTTTTTTTGTATTTAGGCGCTGCCTTAGCGCCGTTTGGGTAATTTGGTTAGGCGCTACCTCAGCGCCGCTTAGGTTCTCGGAGGTACTTATAAGGCGTTTCGCAGCGCCGATAAGCCTCGGTATTAGCGCTCCTTAGCGCCTACTAGTAAGTGTTGCCACCTTTTAGCTACTAGGATTTAGTGCCTTTAATTCCCCTAATCCGCCTTAACTCGCAACAAAGGTTACGGTCGCAATTTCAATTGCACAGCGCCCCAAACCAAAGGTTACAGGGCTTAATTAGTGCACAAATTTAATGCACTTGGCGCTTAATTTGATCGCGCGATTTCGCGATCGCAGGTTTTCAATTAGGGTTTAATTTAGCACTCGATAGGCCACGATCCCCTGCCAGCTACTGGATTTCCCGGGCTTATAACTTGTAAAAATATAGGGTTTTAATTGGGGCGTGCTTGCGCTAATTACAATAACTAACAGGGTCACGTTTAGTTGGTACGGGCCCTGTTAAGCACTACAAGTAGTGCTGGCAAGGCCCCAAGCTTAGTGGGTGGTACAGGCTTGTATTGCAAGGAGGGGTCGCCAACTCGACTCCCTCATATACCCTCCGACATTAATCCCGCGGCCCCCCGCCCAAAAGGTTCCAGTACCGCACGCGATTTTCCGAAAAATTATTTTGTATAGGGAAATTAAAAAATCGACCCACGGCCACTAAAACCATCTTCGCGTTGGGCCTCCAAATTTGACTTATGCGTTTTTCACCCCTGCCTCGGCGCGTGCAGGGTAGGTGAATTAGGTAGCCCCACAACGGCTGACTTAGGCGCTGTAGCACGCTGTGGGCCGACCTTATGCACAGATCCACAAAAGTACAAGGTAGGTAATACAGGTAGGTAGGGTTTGTGCGCCTAACTTTAGCTAAATACATTAGTTCCTTTTAACACCTACGATTGGCAAACCGCGCAGCGTATTGTTAACACGCGATAAATACATAAAAAGCGCTTTGGGCTGGGAATAAGCTTTTTAACCCCCGATTTTTTTCTTTAGCCGGGCTTAGGGGTGGATTATAACGGTACCCCCCGTTTACACCCGGCCTTGCACCTTCCCGGCATTTTGCCGGCGACTGCTTTTTTTACCACTCGCAGCGCTTATAACGCTTTAGCGATTACTCGCCCTTTTGCCGATTGCCCGCTTACTAATAAAAAGCGCCGGAATGCGGCCCGAACTCCGTGTGCTTTAAGCTTGCCCTTTAGTTTAATTTGTTAACCGCTTCGATAGCAACATGTAGCCTAGTGTTAAGCTTAAGTAGCGCTAGCACGTTATTTGCCCCCTGGGAGGCAGGGATTGGTAAATCCCGATTTGCTAACGTTAAATATACTCATTTACTTTTTTACGAGCTTTTGCGATACTAGTGATCGAACGCGCACGCGGATTTAAGCTGATCGCCGAGGTTAACCCCGCCCATATTGTGGTTATAAGCCCAAGTTACCAGCGGAATTAACAGTTCCTTCACAGGATCGTCGCTAAAGACTCGGCGCGCGGCTCGCCCTGCTTTCGAGGTCTTTTTAGGGCGCTTTTAAAAGGCTTGGATTGCCGGCTCGTATCCGGTGTATACTGTTAAAAAGAAGGCAACGAGGCCGTTGTCTTTCCAAGCGATTTAATTAACTTTTAAATCCGGCGTGGGTACTAACGTGAAAGATCCCCAAGGTATATCGCCGCGAGATTTATCGCGTTTTTTGGCCTTAACCAAAGGCTGATAAAACCCGGAGTTTAAGGCGGCCGTGCCCGTTGCACCAGATTGCTCTAAAAACGACAGATTGCACGCCCGCGCTTTATCCCCAAAGGGCCGATCAAACGCGGCTGCTTTTAAGCCGCGCAAGTACTGCAAACGACCCCAACTTGACCAAAGCTTTCGACGAAATCAAACTAGCAAATGGCTTGCTTCGCCCCCTTCGCCCCAACGTTTCGACTGCCATCTACAATTACGCGGGCGCGAACGGCAACCCCTGCCTCGCAGCCTTGCGGACCACCGACCCCAGACACGACAAGGTACAGATCGAGGGGGACAAGGGGGGCCTGCTGGACAATGTGTACCAGTGGGTCCTCGGCAACGATTCCTCCAGTGGCGGCGGGACAACCAGAACAGACTGCTGTGGATCAAGGGGGCCCCGGCAAAGGCAAGACCATGCTTCCTCCGCCGGAGCTGAACCGCCGGCGCAGCGACGCGCGCCCGGCCTCAATGGTCGTGCAGTTGAATGCCGTGATGCGGCTGCCGGGAGAGAGGCCGAAGAGCTGCGAGAAGTGCCAGTGAACCGGCTCGTCCTCGGTGTAATCGCGGTACCATTCGGCGATACCGCCGTACTGGTCCTTGCGGAGGGGAATCAGGCGCACCCGCATGGCCGCCAGGCGTTGCGTAAGGCACAGCGAGCTAGACATCGCGACTCGAAGCCACGAGCCGCCGAGGACAGCACTCCGAGTCACTATGGTGGCGTCTGTACGCACAGTGCGTCGTACCGGAAGGCATCGGGTACTGGGAGACGCTAGCCGCGTCGGCCCGCGCGAGTCGACCCACGGGGTTTTCGTGCGTCCCTCTGCCAGCTCGACGTCATCGGCGCAGCGCCACTGCTTCGCGTACTATTCTGGCGATGGTTTTGCCGCCCACGCTTAGGCTGTAGCAGAGTGGTTGGGAAGCAAGCAGAATGGGAGTCCCACGGCCCATACGCCCGGTAAGATCTGCGGGGAGGCTTGAAGGGAACTCTGCCGCCGGGCGTGGCTGGCATCCCTTCGGTGCTTTCGGGCTGTGCGAGTTTGCCCCGCCCCGCTGTGCAGTCTCACCAAAAGTACCTCCTAGGTTTAGCTCGCCGAATGTGAATGCCATGATTCCAGCACCGTGGAGTGCGCGACTCCGCGTCTCCCGAGCCCTCATACGATCCAATCTATCTTTCACAGTCCTTTCGTGTAAGCACTACCGCTGGCGCAGTGGGAGGCAATTTTGTTCACCGGACCTTCCGTGCACGTAGCATTCTCCACGCCGGATCCGCAAACTTTATCATTACGTCTTCCTCGTCTCCTCCGCAGAAGCTGAGCTACCCACGTTCGACTGTCAATACACTTTTTTAACAGCCTCGCCTAAAGGCGGTGTACAAGTTAGACTTTCGCCTGCTTAAATCAGGTGTGCATGAATTGAGGGCGGAGTGTTTACTTTGCCCAAAAGGACTGGCATCGGGAGGGGTTTCTCACCACCGAATCGCTGCCCAATTTGCGTCAGTCCGTCCTTGCCGCGCCACCTCGTCGCCCAAGATGGTTCGCGGCCGTGCATCAACATCTGGAATCGGCCCAACCTACCTCTTCCCCCCTCTTCATGCGGCTCCGGCAGGGGCTCCCGGAGCGCTCACCCAACATTAAGCGTAGGCAACATACAATCCAGCCTTTTGCTAACCCGATACGAGAATGTCGAGGCTGGAAGCGCTCGGCGCCTTTGCGGCAGTTGCCCAACTGCTGGCCTACGCTGTCTCGATTTCGTCGGGTTTCAGCGATATTCGTGCCCGAATCCGAGGAGGACCCGACAGACTCCAGCAGTATGAGCGCCAGATAAAGGAACTCGAAGTCGTTGCGGCGCGCATCGATCAGAACGGGGCATTACAGGCCGTCGAAATTAAAACCTGCCTTGCCGCCATCTTGGATAATATTGAAAATGCCAAGAAAATCCTGACGAAGTTCCAGCAGTCGCGTCCGGCGCAATAGCACTGGGTTATAATGAGTGGTGGCTTGATACGCAAACTAGACCTCCCTTTGCGGACGCACAGAAGTCAATGGAACACCTCACTCTTATGGCCGTCTCCGGGAACGCCGAGGACCAACAAGCATTTCGAACCGAGATGGAAAGAATCGTCACTACTGCCCTGGCCAAAACTACCACTGCTAGTTCAAGCCAGCACGTCGCCAGCATGGAATCAGGTGACGGATCAAGGTGAGGATTGGCCGTGTAAATCTCCAGGAGTTTTGCTGACGGCCGTCGTAGGGCGGAGCGCGCATTAGGGACCCAGGTCGGAAGCTGTTCGCCGTACCCACGTTTTCGGGTCAAGCAGACTCAACGCGATTTTCATTGGCTCGACAGCTAACCGCCAGCGCCTCCCCCCGCTGTTGCTGAAGGTTTGGTCGCGACATTCTGCCACACGCCCCCTTCAATGCCGGCGCGACTGCGTTCCCCACACCCGGACAGTGGGCACGTTGGAGGCGCGTTCCAGGCTACGCCGTAAATGTGACGGAAAGCGAGAGGTCCTTAGCAAGATTTCCGTTCAATTGCCGTTTGTACTTGTCTCGCCCGGACCCTTGTCACCTTCATTTGTAGGACAAAAGGAACTTTGCACAAGCTATGTATACCGTTCACACACCCGAAAAACCACGGTGGCTTCCGCCCAAAGAGGAGGGCTGCCGACGACCAATCATTCGCGGGGAGAGTGGGGTCCTTGCGTCGGACCACTGGCTCCAGGAGCATAGCCTGGAGGAATGCGGTAACGCGCGTACTAATGATGGAGAGCTGTCACGACAGCGGAGTGGGCAAAAGAAGAGAGGGTCCATTAAGGCCATACAGGCCATGTCTTTCATCTAAGGAAAATAACGCCATACGATTTCCTTTCCCATCCATTTATCGCAGCCCATTCAGCTGCCTTTCCGCAACGAGGACGGCCAAATCACTTTTCACCGCGACGACCGCTACGAATAGGGCGGGCCCGGCGCTGAACCGAAGGGGAAGCCCACACAGCAGCAAAGTCCTCGTCATCATCCTCCATCTCCCCAAACACGGAGCCTCCGTCTCCCTCCGAGTTGATAGCCGTCCGGCCGGGCGTGGACGAGCTACCACCGGGGCGACCAGTGCCACCGCCAAAGCGACCACCGGACAAGTTGACGCTGACGCCATAGGCGTGGTCCTCGGGGACGCGGAAGGCCGGAGAAGGGCGTAATTCGGAAACCACGTTGGCAGGCGGGGGTCGAAGTCGGGTCCCGCACTAGAGACAGCGGAGCGAACGGACGAGTGGGTTTAAGGTCGGGACGGACTGAAAGGCCGAGCGAGTCTGGAAGTCGAAGTTTAAGGCGCCGAATCTCGTCGATGGCGTGCGAAGGCCCGGCCGGCGCTGGCCAGGAGGCGGGATCACTTGCTGCGCAGCGGTTTGGAGAGCGGGAGGAGGGCTTAAATCGGAAACTACGTTGGCAGGCGGCGGGTCGAAGGCGGTTCCAGCACCAGAGACAGCGGAGCGACGGGACGGGCGGGTGTTCGAGGCTGGAACGGACAGAGGGTTTAAACGACCCTGCGAATCGAGGGCTAAAACACCGAACCTCCTCGATGGCGTGGCAGGGTCCGGGCGGCGATGCCCAGAACGCCGGACTACCTGCTGCGCAGCGGCACGCACAACCGCAAAGTTGTTCCTGTCTGGCAAGCCTGACTGCTCGCCCGACTGCTCGCCCCCCAGCTCGGGCGAAGCAGCGCGGCGACGCGTGGGTTTTTGCGGCGAAGGCGATTCGGCGGGAGGAGATTCGCAGCATCGCCGGTGCGCTTGAAGGCCCGACACATAGCCTTAAGTTTGGAAAGGCGGTCTCCGAAAAAGTCGAGTATAAAAAGGCGGTCTTCGAGGGAATCCGCAGCAGGGCGGCGGAAGCAGGCATCGTGGGGGCGGAAAGGCGAGGCAGCAACGTGTTTAAGCCGCTGAGGGTTTTGGAAGGCAGCTCCACTAGGCGCAAAGGATAATCAACAAGGTATAACGCGGGTGAGCTGTTTGAAGAGCGGACTCACGGGGGAACGACGTTGGCATTCTCAAGCCGCTCCAGCTGGCGCTGCGCGTTACCAGCACACTTAAGCTGCTCGCCGATCTTCTTCTGCTCGCTCTCGCCGGCGGCCTTCTAGGCCCGACCCAGACGATTGACGAGAGCGGTGGTGTCGAACGGGCGGCCGGCATGGTGGCAAGGCTCCCACGCAGCCGCCGGACTTTGGCGAGTGCTGAAGCACCCAGGACTACCAAGCGGCGACCATGGTGAGCCTCGGCGTTCTTGGCCTTGGCGGGACCTGGCCCCGCTTCCGGCTTCCGGGGAGTCGCCGGCTGGCTCTGCTGCTTGGGGACGGAGGGCACGTCCTGCTTCTGGGCCGCCGAGGCGGGCTTCTTGGCGGGCGCCGCCGCACCACCCATCTTCTCGTCGCCCGTCTTGGGAGGGTCAGGCCGGGCCGGGAGATTCTTGCAGTCTCCTTGTTCTGGAGCAGGCAGCCTTGGCTCTTGCCCATCGAGTCAGGGGCGTCTCGGAGGGCGTTGAAGACTTTGTTGTTGTCAAAGGTGAACTCACTGACTCCGCAGGCCGGACCGACCCAACCGCCAAAGAAATCGGCGGCTTTGAGGCCGTTCTGGCGATGGTCTTGGCGCCCTGGACGGCGAGGCGGACGGCGGCCGAGGCCTGGCCGCCGGGGATGGCCATGAGGCCGATCTGGGCGGTCATGTCGAGCGCGTTCAAAAAGGTCATGCAGATTGCCTTGTCGATGTGCTGCAGTCCCTTGATGACGGTTTCAGCGATGACGCTGCAGAGCCCGCAGTCGCAGGTGCAGTTGCCCATGACGAACTTCCTGCCGTTGTCGTCGGTGAAGGTGATGTCCTTGAGCGCCGACTCGGGCACTCCTCTTGGGGAGGAACATTTTGCACTGTGGTTTGTGGTCCCTTGTGGTTTTAGTTATGGTTTCTGTGAAGACGCGAGTATCTCGAGGGAGAAAAGGGGAGGGGGAGGGGCGGAAAGGGAGGGGGGAATGAAAAGAATTGTCAACTTACGCCGAAGCCCTTATCTTGACCTAGGTTCTTCTTCTTGCAGTAGGCCTGGCACGGCGCCATGCTCGCCTTGGAGTCGGGATCGCCACCCCAAAAGTAGTTCCTGCACTTGCCTTGGCGACCCCACGTCTCCATGACCTGGGGCCAGTTGGTCTTGGACGTGTCCCGACGTATGGCGAGCGCCGAGGGGATCCCGACGTCGCTGTAGATGGCGGGCACGGGCTTGTTGGGGTTAGCAAAGGGCCCGGCGAGCACGACGCCGGCAAGGGG
The DNA here is from genome assembly GCA_002197995.1 of Gaeumannomyces sp. JS-464. NCBI lineage: Eukaryota > Fungi > Ascomycota > Sordariomycetes > Magnaporthales > Magnaporthaceae > Gaeumannomyces > Gaeumannomyces sp. JS-464. Next base: position 3,388,706 of record NGZR01000001.1, on the reverse strand, counting down.
GAGGGTGTGGAGGAGCCTCATGGCTGGTGCTGAATGAAGCTGGGGTGGTGACGCAGGATGCTGGAGATTGGTGGGAGAGAGAGTAGGGTAGGGGTGCTGGAGGTGTTGGTAAAGTAGGGTAGGGCTGACTAGGGTGTGCCTGCAAAGATGGAAGGCTGAATGAAGCTGGGTGGCGACACGGGATGCTGGAGATGTTGGTAGGAGTAGGATAGGGTAGGGCTGGCTGGGATGATACCTTTTGGTTGATGATGGCTTTGATTTTGAGAATCTGGCCATCATGGTCCTGGTCGACTTTATAACGTCTGTCGGTCAGCATGCTTTCTCTTTAAGGCTGAAAGTCACGATGATTACTGGGCCAGGGTCTTTTTGGCCCCCGAGTGAAGTGGTGGCGGGGCAGGGATCCTGGGGAAGAGGAAAGAAAAAGTGCAATGCATGGATTGGCTTACCCAGGTCGGTCCGGTAGCAGTAATGGGACTCGGCTCGTGTCGACGTCGAAGAGGAAGACGACGACGAAGATGCAGTAGACCAAGACCGAGGAAACGAAGACGAAGACGAAGAAGAGGGATAAGGCAAACCGGGCCCAGGTAGGTGCTTGCAACCGCAATGGAATCAAACAATGCAGAGAAGAGGGAGGCGATTGGCACGACGGAAGCCATCTCGAGGGCGGTGGAGGGGTTGGGGAATGTTGCGAGAGAGTCAGAGTGCATGCAAGGATCGTCGTCAAACCCCGCCTTTGTGCGGTTGCAATGCGTGGTGCCTTCCTTTGCTGGGCTGAGCAGGAAGATGGTGTGTGGCAGGACGGGTTCTGCCCCGCCCCGAACAGTAAGACGCCTAATAACAGTCGAACTATGAAACAGTTGTCGGTCGCAGGTACTGTATGTTTTCCATCGTCCAGTAAACAGTGCTCTGTAGTGTAACCTATCCACTACTGACGTAATCCGGGTTTGCGCCGCCCCGTCCAGCCCCAGCGCCGTCTTCGCTTATCGGGCGGAACGGCCCAGCCCATTGTCACCTGTCCAACCACTCACCACCGCATTACAGCCGCCCATGCCCACGCCATCAATTAATTGCATTCTCATCCCGAACAAACATCGCTTGCAGCATCCCACATTCGCGCAATCGGGGGCGTCGCGTATCGCATCCTGCATCGCATACCCAATGAATGAGCGCGAGTTTCTGCAGTGGCTTTCAGGTATTCCGCCGTGCAACGCGCCCGGCATTCCCAAATCCGACGGTCGCAAGCGCAAGCGACCCAGCGAAAGCTCCAAACCCCGCCTCCCGATCCGGACACGAACACCATGGAGACACCAGCAAGCGCCGCGACAGGCCCCGACAATAACCAGACCCACGCCCCGCGCGACAGCAGCCGTCGGCACCAACACCATCACTGCCCTCGACCTCCTCCAAGACAAGCCAGACCAGCAGCAATTGCGGGTCCCCGATCAAAAGGAAGCGTGCGATGGAGTCGGTACTTACAATATGCAAAGCTATCCGATATGCATGTGCACCCACGCCATTGTTTCCCTCGGCGCAGTTCCCAAGATTCCAACGGAGACATATTCTGTCATGTTCCATATTATCCGATAATGCGGGTATTAAGGGGAAAAAACTGAACCGCAGCACCTTTGTTGCTCGACTGGCCCGCCACGCAATATACAAACGAACAAAAGAATTAAGGGCGGGCGAGGCCGATAACTCCAAGCGCGGCGCACAGCCTCAAATTCCACCGGGTAGGTATACCTTGCTCTCAATGCAGAAGAAAGACAAACTTATAGGGTAATGGAAAAGTTGGTAAAAAAAAATGAAATGAAGAAGAAAAAAGGCAACAAAAAGAAAAAAGGAAACTACATCAGCACCACCGTTCCCAGGGCTCCCGCCATTTGACCCCCAAAATCTCAAAAATCCTCCTCTACCGCTCGATCCCCATACGCTGCGCCGGCGTTAACTTTGCCCGCGCCGCCAGGCCCTCGAGCGTGCGGAACCCCTGGCTTATCCACTTTTGCGCTTATACGACGCCCACGCCGTAAATGCCCAGGATGGTCTGGAGGACCGCGTCGAGCGGTTCCGCGCGCGCGTATTCGAGCCTGCGCAGCCGGTCCGTCGTCGCAATCTCCTCGATCTTGTGTGCCAGCCGCGGGCCCACCGCCGGCAGCCGCGCCGCCTCTTCCTCCGTCGCGATCCTGCGGTCTGTCGTCCGCTGCAGCGTCCTGATGGCCTTGCGGTACGCCGTCGTGCGCCAGTGGTCGTTGGTGCGCGCGTAATCCCCCCGTGAGTTTTTCGACGCGGGCGTCGGGGCCGACGTAGTTTTCTTCGGAGCGTCGCCCGCCACCTGACTGGAAGAAGCCGGGTGATGTGCAGGCGTTTGCGAAGGCTGCCGCTGCGGCTGTCTGCTGAAATCATTGTGGGCGGTTGTTCTGTGCTCACCGTAATTGCTTGGGCGGAGGAAGAAGGCGCGAGATCGCCTTCTGAGCTCCAGTTCCCTATCTTCGAGATCGTCGTCTCCCAGTGAGAGGTTAAAGGGAGATCTCTCTCTTTCTCTCTCTTTTTCCTTTTTCTTCTCCCCCTAACCCGACCCTAGCGGTCCGGTTCCGGCGGTTTAATTAATTACCAATTGTATTCGAGGGTTTCCTTCGCGGTGGGCTTTCCAGCAAGTCGTCACCCTGCCGGCGATGCAGGGTGCTCGCTTTCTTAGCCTTTAATACAGTCGAGGTTAAAGTCGTCGGAATTAACTGCGAACCCAAGTCATTCGGGCTTTACTTTGGAGCGAACCTAAGTTTGAGTTTCCGACCCAAGCACCAGGAAGCTAGGCAGTTCTACAAACACCGGACTCCTTTAGCATCATGCCCACGGAAACGTATCCACATATAGCTGGCGCCGCCAGGAAAAAAACGAAGATACGACGGATCCAAGCCCATTTTATTGCAAAGTCTTCATCCTTTGCTTTCCCCACCCCCCCACTGTCCAGCAAGGCCACAGGGACGCCGGCCGCGAGCCAAGACATAGTAGAGACCCTTTGGAAAAGGGTGCTTGAGCCTGGGTCGAAACCTGTCCATATGCCCACTATCACGAGTGAAATAGCCCCCGGTACAGACGCATAAAAGACCACGGGGAGCCACCAAGGCAAGTCAGGAATATGTAAGTAGTGTCGGAACCATGCCCAGAACCGATGAATGTATCCGTAGCAGCACCTGATAAACTTGTGAAAGCCTGTCGTCCCCGGTCGGTTTAGTGGCGCGATGTTGTGGTTATATGTTTTGATGGCCCCATCCGTGTCGAATTCCGCATCTCGCCAGGGATTCTGGTGCGTCCCGCTAAGCAGATACATCCTCGGAAACTGGGGCCGAACCAAGGCACCAATGAGGTGAATCAGGGACATGACGGCATACTGTGTGACGGTAAGACCGAAAGCAGCATAGCCGTATGTTTTAAGCTGGTCTCCTCGAGCTCGGACCAAAGTCGTGACTGAAAACACCAACTGGACAATCGCGGCAAGGACTTTGGCGGCATTGTAGTGGTAGGCGAGCCGTAACTGCTCCGGGCAGTGTTTGCGGCAAGGGGCCGGGGGGGCTCCAGGCTGCCCCTGTGCGGGTGGTGCGGGTGGTTCGGGTGGGGGGGCGGGGGGGCCCGGGCTGCCCCTGTGCGGCCAGCTGTTGGGCGTGGTGTGGGCATTGGTCGCCACATGCCGGTGGACAGTGGAATTGACAGTTTTGGCACCCCGCACCGTGCGGGGGAACCTCCGGGCCTGGACAGTGTTGTTGACAAAGTCGGCATGCATGGTGGTTGCGTGGGCAGTGATGTGAGCAGCTTTGTGAGCAGTTGCGGTTTTGCTGCTGGCTGTGGTGTGGGCATGGGCATTGGCCGTTGCAGGGGAACGCGAAGAATTTGCCACAATGCCGACTGCACCGGAGCCCAACATCTTCCAAGAATGCCTTTCTGAATCGCAAGTTGCTGTTGGGAATTTGTCCGTGGAAGCCCACAAAAAACCAAGGTGCTGCCAGTCGTTAGCGATACGGTAAATCCTAAGGCTCGGCCTGTCTTACGTTGTTTTCTCGCCACAGCATCACCGTAGAAAACGTCACGGTCTCTGTAACGGTCGTCGCGCTTCTTATAAACAGCGCCAGCTCGGACAGCCTTCTCTAAGTCGGATGCGCCGAAAATTGCGCCGCTAGTAATGGCGTTGAAGCCATAGCTAGCGCTTGCGGCCGGAAACAGAAGGGCCTTGAACACGGCATAGATGGCGCCGATAAAACCGTAACCAGGAGGAATAATGGTGGTAGCCGCATGGGTGAAGTAATTGGTGAGTATGAACAGAGCAATGTCGTCCCAGCCAGAGGGGCAGCCCTGGTTAGGGCCTCCCTGGTTTGTGATGTCGGCGTTGCTGCGGTTGGCCACGGGCATTGGGAGGGCGGACGCAGCTAGGTAGGTAAGGTAGGTAGGGGACTGGGTAGGCAGCTATCACAATAGTCGCTGGTTTCCTCATCTTTTTGATTAAAAAAACCAGCCCCCCTTAAATACACCATGTATTTAACCAGCATTACTCCCATAGCTCATTCAACGGGCAAAAACCATTTGCTTTCGTGTCTTAAAAAATTTGGGAAACGTAATAGCGCCAGAGAAAAGCCACCTCCAACACGCCATCTTAACAAAAAACCAGCTGGCTGCAGCCCAACAATACCGATATCATATGAAAGGTGACGACACTTTGACGATAGGGTTAGGCCATTTAAAGTGATAGGCCTATAATATTAATTAGCCGGAATGTGGGCCTTATATTGAGCCCTAACAGTGCCTTCCTTCGAAAGATCGTTGAGGCTTTTGGTCCCTCCCTTCGGAGGACCGTCGAGGCCCTCGGTCCCGAAGGGAGTAAGGACCTTTGTTGGCCCGACGTAGTTTTAGTGGCTTAAACAAATTATTATGGCGGCAAAGTCACAAAGTACCTTTATGGCTTACCTAGGGAGACGGCGACGAGGACTACTCTCTGTGTGACAAGGACTGTGGCTGGTGCGGCCACTGTTAAGTTCCTAGCATCTAATGCAAAGGAGAGTGATGAAAGCCGGGCGATCGATGATGACTGGGCGAGCCAGGCGAGCCGCCGGCAGGGGAATTGGGAGGGCACCAGAGTAACGCCGCGGGAGCAAACGGTTTATTAGCTTTTGGAACGCGGCCTGGCCGATGCATCACCGAGAATCCGTTAGCAGAAGGGGGAAGTCCTGTGGATGACCTTTGCGTGAAACTACAGAAAACGTCAAATTGAACGAAAAACGTCAGATTGCACCACCGCACTAAATCCCCAGAGGGTCGATTGTGCGAGGCGTTTTTAGCTCGCACAAGTAACCTTCTCCCAGGGATGGAAGCTTCCAATCCAGGTTCGCGAGTGGCTATTGGAAGTCGGATGGGTGGGGGTTCGTCATCGAAGGTTAAAAATGTTTGATATTCATCCCAACCCATCCTAGCCTCCTTTGATGGGTTGGTTGATGGGGAATGACGAAGTCGCAGCCAATCAGTGGACTACACGCCGCCCGCCTGCGTGTCAATCGCCTCCATCGGCCGAGTCGCTCTCGTCGTCTGCCTCCGCCTCCTGGACCCTGGGCAAGGGATATATCCAGCCCTCGAGCAGCTCGGCAACCTTCACGTGCCCCTCGGCCCTCGCAATAGCCGCGGGCGTCCCCGCCGGCAGTCCGCTGTCGCCGCTTTTAGATACAGCGTGTTTGTTTGCTCCCCTGCGCAAGCAACAGCCGCACGGCCTCGATCGCACCCGCCTTGGCCGCCGCGTGCAGTGGCCGGTTCCCAATGCTGGTCTGCCGCTCGAGCAGCCGCCGTGCGCCGCGCCCCGCCGCGCCCAGCAGCGCCGCGACGCGCACGACATCGCGGGTCAAGCAAGCGCAGTACAGCGCATGCGATGCCGCGCCGCGAGGCGGCTCCACATTGGCGCCCCGCGACAGCAGCCACAGGACGAGGTCGGCGCTGCCTCGCACGCCGGCCGCCTGTGTTAGCGGCGTGCCACCAGATCCGTCCACCGCGTCGACGGCGCCCGGGGCGTGGTCCAGCAGCAGCCCCACCGTCGCCAAGTCGCCCGCCTTGATGGCATAGTGGATCGGCTCCGTTCCGCTGGCGTCGCGAAGGCGGGGGTCGGCGTCGTATGTAAGGAGCAGCCGCACAACGCGGCCCTGGTTTTTGCCCCAGTGCTTGTGCAGGATGCGCTGTCCGCCCACGTCGGGTGCATCCGGTGCAGCGGCGTTGGTTGCGAGGAGCCGCTCGGTGACTTCGAAGTTACCACCAGCTAGGGCGGCCCAAAGCGGCGTGGGGTACTCTGGGTGGTTACAGCGGCTCGAGGGCGAGGCACCATAATGCAGGAGGATGTCCACGGCGTCCGTATGCCCATTGTGGGCGGCGAGCCACAGCGCCGTCTCGCCAAATGAGACCAGTGACTCGTTGCCGGCCTCGCTCGGCACTGGTGCATCCAAAGCACCTCTTCTCGCTGCGGCAGCCGCCAGGAGCTCCAGGTCGGCGACAAAGTTGTTGGCCGCAGCCATGTGTAGTGGGGTGTGCAGCGCAATCGTGCGTCCGCCGCAAGGATCGGCGCCCAATTGCGCTGTTCCTAAAAGCTCCCTAACCACCCATGTATCTTGCGGATTCCTGAGACGCTTGTCGCACCCCAGTGCCCCGTGGAGAGGAGTCTCGCCCACGGAATCTTCAGCATCAGGATCTGCCCCTCGCCCAGGAGAAGCCCGACAGCGTCGGGGAGGTTTTTACTCGCGGCGATATGAAGGGCGGTCTTTCCTACATTGTTTGCGCGGTGGACATCTGCGCCGCGTTCGATGAGCATCCTGGCAAAGGAGAGCTGCCTCATCCCAAGCGCCCCCATTAGCGGCGTCGACCCATTTGAATCAAGGGCGTTTATGTCGGCGCGACCCCCGAGCAGCGGCTGGATGAGGTTATCCCAACCCCACTCCGCTGCGAGATGCAAAGGGGTGAGCATGACAGCGCCAAATCGGAGCGAAGTCCAAGGTCCGGGTTTTGCCTCAGACAGATCCTGACCCCATTCACATCCCCATATCTGATGGCCACCATGAGGTCTCGCTGGAGGCTTTCGGCCGTGACCTGGCTGGGTCTTCGAGGAATGGTTGCGTCCCAAGTGACCGGCCATGGCTGTGGCAGACCCGTGGTTAGCAGGACTTGCATCGCGTCCAGACTTTATCTGTATCTGCACTGTAAATGGAGACAAAGCACGCACAACTGACAAGGAGTACGACGGCATGGTTGCCGACGCGCCCTGTGGTGTATGTGTTGTTGTCGCCGATGGCACGTCCGTACCCTGTGTCGTGAATTTCGTCGAAAAGGAGGTCGATGGCATTGGACTCAAGGGTCAAGGCACATATGATCGCTATGTGGAAACCGCCGCGGTCGGCGGGCCGCGACGGCAAATCCATGGTGGAGGGCGATAGAAAATCAATGGCCAAGGATAAGAGAGGAAATGCAGGAGAGGCAGAAAATATAGAATACAAGTAGTGAAGCCGAGAGGTGAAGGCACTGCCGACGTTCTAGGGCCGAGTGTGTTTTCCCGAGTCCATTGCTTGAAAGGGCACCAGCAGCAGAGATGCAAGCGCGACAGGGCAGGGCAAGGCAACAGAGTCGGGTGCCGATGCGACTTGTGTTTGATGGTGGCCGAAAAATAGCCGACGGGCGAAGACCTGGTTCGGATCAAGAGGGACGACTTTGAAGTACAGCGCAAGGGATGTACAATATGGGAACGCGACCCACGAAGGCAGGAAAAGCAAAAGGAAGATCGCGGGGCCGCGTACCGCAGCTTCTCAACGTCGGCAACATCCGGTCCCACGTCGAGAGCGAACATCCCAGACGAACTGATCTCGTGGATGCGGCTGTCACAGCACCGGCAGGGCGCCTCCAAATGTAACGTAAATTAACAGATGAGGAGGAATCGAAGCACAAAGGGTGCAGGCCGTAAGCGCTTGCGTCCGTGAAAACTCTGCAACCCTAGAGGGTGGGGCGTCACGTGCCAAGGCACGTGGCGTCCAGCCCCTCGATTGCAGCAACCAGCGCAACGACCACGCCGCGCCGTCACAGCGGCCACTGCACCCTCCGGCTCTACCACCGCCTCCTCGCCCCCGTCTTCGCCCTCCGAGTCTGCTCCCCGCCAACACACGCCTCGCCGCCGCCTCCGACATCGACTCCCCGCTCTAGCGCTGCAAGGACCTCTCGGACATCCCTCGGTTCCTCTTCTTTTAGGCCGCGCTCCGTAGGTGCATGGTCCCGTTCGCGCCTTCTCCCACGCCGACGGCTCGTTCCTCTCCAAACGCGCGTAGATTTGAGAGGGCACACCGTGCGGCGGCGCTTCCCAGGTGTCCATTTCGGCCGTGTCGATGTGGATTTTCGCGTATAGTGGGTTATTCCTTTTCAGCTACACCAGCGCTTTTTCGACGACACGGCGCCTTACCGATAGGAGTGCCGACAGGTTACCCGGTGCCGGTTTCTCGGGCCCTTGCCAGAAGACGTGGATCTCGTCCATCACTTTTAGCAGCGGGTGGGGGAAAACATTGCTGACGAGGTTTTTGTACGTTATTAGGGAATATTATGATATGCCCTTAACGTGCTTCGGATATCTCGCGCTTTGTTTACACCCCTCCGGCAAGCTGTATTTGGTGATAAACCCATAGCACGAGTTTAGCGCAATAAGCTTTTCCTTAACTAGCGTAAGGCCTTTTAACTCGTCTGGAAACATGTGCTCGCAACCCAGGCGGCTGTAAAGCAGGCCAGCAGGAGTGAGTAAGTGAGTATATTTAACGTTAGTAAGTCGGGATCTACCTTTCCTTGCCTCCCAGGGGGCATATGACGTGCTAACGCTACCTAAGCTTAACATAAGGCTACATGTTGCTATTAAGGCGGCTAGCAAATTAAACCCGTAGGCACACGGAAGTCGGGCCGCATTCCGGCGCTCCTTATTAGTGAGCGGGCAATCGGCGGTAGGGCGTATGTATATACGCCAGGGCGTTGTAAAGCGCTGCGGGTGGTAGTAGTACGCCAGGGCGTTGTAAAGCGCTGCGGGTGGTAGTAGTGCGTTCGGCCGGCGAGTATGCCGGTAAAGGGGGTAAGGCCGGGGTTTAGGCTGGAAGGTTTTCGGTGTTACGACCAGCATGCAGGCCCCAGGGCGGCAGAACGGAAGGGGTCCCAGACCCTGCCCCTGCCCCGCACCCGGACACGTGGGATCACGTGACCACAGCTGGATCTTTGGATTTGTGTTAAGAGGACCACAGATCCACAAAGCCAAAGGGATCTTTGGATCTGTGTTAAGGGGACCACAGATCCACAGATCCAACCCAACACAAGGCAAAAGGCAGCGTGTATATAAAGGATGGATTTCCTACTGTCTCAGGTAGCTTTGACTGAGGCTTCGGCATTAGTCAACCTAAGTTAGCTCCCAGGCATCCCCTGGGGCAAGCAATTAGATTGTCCTTTTAAGTCACGTGTTCCCCTGTCCACCAACAACAGCGATACTGTCCTTACCACCCCCGAGGTGCCTTACCCTAGGAGCAGACCCTTGATTGTAACACTCGGGACCCCCCAGGGCCCGGCCGGAGGTGCGGGGGACTAACGAGCCTACTATTAGTTCTGGTGGTACAAAGGAAAAAGGTAAAAGGTGTAGGAGAAAAAGGAAAAGGATATATGCGGGCTTTTTGGGCTTTGTTATTATCGTCCAGCGATAGTGTAATAATTGGTAGCTTCGACGAACGAAGCAAAAAGGAGGGGCTTTTGGAGCAGCCGTTTCCAATATCCAGGCTTGTCGAAAGCCGGGGAAAGGTTCGCTATAGGCCATTTGTTTTTTGCCGCCTTAGCCAGCTTGCAAAATACAGGGTGGGAAGGGGATTTATTTCGCCCACAGCGGCACGGGTTATCGTCCTCGTGTCCGAATTTTCGGTGGTACCAGTCGAAGTCCCAGGGAAAGGACCAGGTTACAAATTAAAAGCGTGTTTGTTACTAGCGGGTTTTTTGTTTTTTAACCCTGGCCCGACCCGACCTCGTTTATAAGGAACAAATATAGTAATTTGAAAGCCGAGTTCCGTGCTAGGCTTTTTGTTAAAAGTGTAAAGCGGCCGCAAAGCCGCTTGCAAAAGAGGGAAACAGCTTTATATTGTTTGTGTTTTTAAAAAAAGGTAACAATCCGGTGGGTAACGCTTTCGTAAGTAAAGTAAGGCACCGGCGCACGGGCTAACTCCTCACACCCCCCTATAACCACAAAAGCGTTACAAAAGTAAAGCTATTTCCAGCCGGCAACTGCTACCAATAGCCCGATATCCGTAGTGTTAAGTCTTTTAATTACATGGCATACTGTCCAACGCTGCCGCGGTTAACAGGCATTTTAAAAGTATAATTAACGGCCCGGGGGTTAGCTTTTCCAACCGTTTTTGTTTTTATAGCCTGTGCAGCGGCCTGCTGCTTTTGCTTGTAATATTCCTCCTCCAATTTAAAGTGCAATAGCCAGCACCCGTCGTTACCTTTTATATAATGCCTGCCGCACCGGTCGTGGTGGGGTAAGCGAGAAACTATTAAACAGTTCCTTTTAATATAAGCGGTAAGCGCGTTGGTATTAGCTAGGGAAAGGTTGGCCGATTCGAAAGTAATTACGTTTTCGATAACGGCTTGGATAATTTAAATCGAGGTGCGGCCGGCGGGTATTAGGTGGGCGCTTAAAGCGACGGTAACGGCGATTGGATAATGCTTTCGAAAACCTTTAACAAAATGACTAACGAAAAAACGGTCTGGAATTATAACGCCAACTTTTTCCATTTGTTTTTTAAGCTTAAACTAACGGTTGGTATATTTTTTAACGTTGTTATATTTGGATACTTCGAAATTAACGAACTTTTTTATTAAGCTATCGAGTTAACCGTCGGTACTTTGGCCGATTTTAATAGTAACGGCGATTTAAAAAGCTTTAAGGTCGCGGGCGGAATCGTCAGCTTTGGAGCTCCAGCTTTATCGCTCGAGCTTGTTAATAACCTCCGTAATTAACTGTTTAATAAAGTACCAAACGAAAACCTTTTCAGCTTTCCAAGCTTTAAAAGCGGCCGGATCGTTAGGTTAAAAAGGCGGGTTGTCGCTAATATAATCGTCGGCGCCGCCCGCGATTAAATGCACTTTAACGGCGCGCTTTCACGCTTTTAAATTGGAAGGCCCTTGCAAAGCAAGTATTTTAACAATTGCCTTTTTATAGGTAAAAAACATTTCGGGCGGTGGTAGGCAATAGGCGACTGCCGTCGTTATTGTTATTGTAAAGCAGAAATTAACAAAGGTAAAGCAGCGGCCTAAAATTAGTAGGGAAGTAAAGCAGCCCACAGGAAAAGGTAGGGCAAACGGCCCGTTGTCGCCCACCGGGTAACAGTAAAGTGAATAGTACGTAATGCCCACCGGGCGATCTCTCCCACTGGGAGACGTCTTCCACCGGAAGACGTTATTATGCGGCCACCGGCCTTTAAAACGTGATTGCGGCCACCGGCCAAAATAACGAAAAATAACGCGGCCACCGGCCAAAAGAGATTGTAAATAGCTTTATTCCGATGGGAATTGAGAGCTTATAACCTGTTAAAGGTGTAAGGCGGCCGCAGGGCCGCTTGCAAAAAAGGGAAACAGCTTTGTATTGTCTGTGTTTTTAAAGAGAGGTGACAATCCGGTGGGTGACGCTTTCATGGGTGAAGTAGGGCACCGGCGCACGGGCCAACTCCTCACACTTTTCAATCTTCCAACCTCCCTCCTTTCGGCTGGGTCCCACTCGCTCTTGCCACTTTTCGAATTGCGCATGATGTCGCGAATTTTCCGTCCTTCGAGGACATCGATGGCCGAAGATTTGAGAGATCCACAAAGGACACGGTAGGCAGAAATCTCAGTTGGCATGCGGCGAAAGTACTGTCGGAAGCCGTTGCGCAGCCCATGCCTGATGATCTCGGCGTAGGGCGCACCGTCGCTAACATATGGGAGGTTCTCGGTGGCGTTTTGACCAGGATGTGAGCTTTGGACTCCCCTCGCGTCTTCGCCGCGACCTGGTACGTCCGTTCCACTTGGATCGGCGCCGGGGAGTCGTCCGTCGGTCTTCCTTCCAGTCTCGAGTACAAATCGTTAGGTAGTCCTCGTTTCTGCTCGCCGCCGCCAAGCACCCGTATTTTTGCCCCGCCATCGCATGTTACGACTGCCCGGCGGTCGCGACTTTGCCTGATAGCTCCGATGATTTTCCCCATTAAGTCAGTGCACCCCCTGTCCGCCACCCCCCCTGTCCGCCACCTCAAACGAGGTCGGATCAACACCAAACCTAGTGCATTCAACTGCATTTTTCTACCTCTATTTAACTAACCTTCGATACAACTGTATATAAATTCCTGATCAGAATTTTCCGCGCTTTCTGATAATATATCGCTTGCCTCCTCAACTTGCCCCCGTGCCTTTGCAACGCGCCGGATATCCACAAAGGTCTCGTTAGGATCCAGGGCTACCCGCCTTTTTTTGCGAGGCCGTTGTGCTTCCAATTCGGCCTCCAGCCGCTTAATTTTTTGCAAAGCCTCAGCTACTTCGAATTCACGCGCCTCGTAGCCTTTTTAAAGCTTCCGGAAAAAAGTCGGGCCGTGGGGCTTGCTGAAAGCCGGCCCCTAAAGGCACTAATTTGGGAGGCAAACTCTCGGCTTTGTTTGGGAGTTTCCCAAAGCACCCGGGACTGCAGTAAAAAGACCGTTGAACGTTGTTTAGCCCTGTTATCCTCTGCAAATTGTTAAATTTGGGCTCGTCGGTCGTTTTGTTGGGAGTTTTCGAGTATAAATCGGCTCGATAGGGGTTTTCAGATATTCCGGGGCCAAAAGCCTAATGCCCGCCACCCCGACTTGATTATTAAAGGGGTAAGGGCTTGTGATTTTGCAAAGGCATAAGCTTGTAAGAAATGCCTTTTTCCGATTACAATTAAGCAGGTAAATAAAGCCCGGGAGCCGGTTATTTTGCGGTGGGCGTGTTTAAAAGGGCTAAACACGGATAGGTCCAAAGGCTGCAAAACGTGCGAGGAATAAGGGGGTAAATAAAGAAGATAAACGTTATTCCGGAGGCAAAGATACATAAACTCTTTGGTTATATGGGATCCGTGGCTATCCAAAATTAAAAGCCGGGGTTTAGGGGTAAGGGGTTAGGTGCACAGAAGGAAGATCTTTTGCAGCCATTCGACGGCCGTGCGATCCGTAGTCCACCCGCTATTCGTTGCAGTGAATTCCCAGCCTTTAAATTGGCCTAAATCTTCCGGAAACCACTGCTCCTGTACGTATTTTCCTTTAACAATAACGAGGGGAGGAAGCGAAACCCCAGTGGCCGAGATGCATTCGATAAACGAGGTCCAAATGCGCGTTCCGGGCTCTTTTCTTTGCAAAAGCCGGGCCTCCGCGAGGCCTAGAACGAGCCCGTTACCCGTCTTGCCCTCCTGGAGGCCCCCTCGTCGGCGTTGTACGTATTTTCCGGCTTGATCCCGGCCACCTCCGGGACCTAGAGGCGTTGCCACCACTGCTTTATTACTTCCGTAGTAGCCCTTTAAGACGGGCCGACTTTATGCGCCGGCCCTTTCCGACCCGGATCTCTGGATATCGGCTTAAAAAGCCACAAATCCAATGCTTCCCGAGGGCTGGGAGGCGCCCCCTTGCCGGAGGATCTCTTGTGCAAAAAACCGGACTTCTGCATGCGTTGGCGGGAGCCCTAAGGAGGCCTGTAGCAAGATCCAGTTCGCCAGGCGCTTCTCCTGCTCAGGGGCTATCCGTTGATAGGGCTTTTGCGACTGTCGGATAGGTAGGGCGCCTTTAAGACGTCTTGTAGGGTCGACCTGGGTATGCCCCAAAGTCGGGCAGCCCTCGCGGTTGGAACCCCCGCCTCCACGGCGGCGACGGCCTGTTCGATTTCTTCTTCTGTATACTGTTTCTCCGGCATCTCAGCTTTCGAATGCAGCAAAAAGTAAGGAAAACGCATTAGAATTGATGGAATCCCGTAGAATTGAAGTACGTGCGACGATTTAAGGTTGTGGGCCCGCGATGGTGGCGGACAGGGGGTGCACTGACTTAAACACGCTAAGCCACACAGGTCTTTCTCGTTGGTCCGCTCCCAGTCGAGAATGTCCTGCGTTATATCCCGAAGTTTGATGCTGTCGAAAACACCGTTCCGATGATAACCGACCACCAGTTTTGGGGTTTGCGAGATCCATAGCTGAGGGAGCACATCCCCCATGTCTAGTGTCCGGCTGGAGGCACGAGTTTTGATCTCCAAAGTCGATGCCGGATCCATTGTCTTGCCACCAGTCCTTACCACTGCTGTTGGCAAGTGGCCGACCGCAGGGCTAGAGCTCGATATGGAGAGTGTGTTGAGGGCGTCCGGTAGATTGTCCGTCGGCTCCGCCTCTTTTGAGCCGGCAGCCGACTCATCGTTGGTGTCGACGTACCCGTCCGTCTCGTATCGCATAACGCAATTTATGCCACCGAAGCGGTAGCTGATGATTCTGTGATGTCCGGTGCTTTCGGTGCGCCCTTTGGTGTATGCCTTTTCGAAGTTGCGGCCGTATCCTTTGAAGCTTTGGATGACCTCGGTCGCTTTGGTTTCCATACGTGTGAGTAGTGCCGTCTTGCTGCCGACAACCTCGACTTGGATTTGAAAGACGTTATTGGATGACCCTTGAACGAAACGCAGGAGCTTGCGGATGTTGTTTCTGTCGGTGACCAGGTCGATGTTTTGGAGCTCGAAGCTGGGGTTTTGGGCATAGAGGGCGCGGAACAAGGGTTTAAGAGGAGAGTGGGGGTTACGCGCTGCGTTTTGGTCGATGTATGCCACCCAGAATCAGGCGTCAACTTTGGAGGCACTGACGGAGGAAACCAGAGGGGTGGACAGCCTTTTATAATATTAGCTTATTGTCCCATTTGGTATTTCTGGCAATCCTTTTACTAGGGACCAAAATGGTGGGCACAAGCGCCTTAAGCCAGTTGTAGGAAGCAAGGTGTTTAACCCCAGTGATCGTAGGGTCGGGGGTCGGGAGCCCCCCAAGGTCGGAGCGAGATATTTCGAGGAGTTGCAAAGCCATATTTGTAACGAAGGCAATGCCGTTCGGAGGGTGAATTTTGGTATTATGCAGTAATTTTTCTTGGGGCTTAAAAATGCATGAGGAAGAAGGATCTTTTGAAAGTTTTATCACAAGGGGATCAAAGGTGGCCTTGGCTGGACTTTATTAAATGCTAATAATTGTCCATAGCCTTAAGGAGATGCTTAAGGAAGCAGGCAGAATCTCTCGTGAGGATTATGATTAACAGGCCCGCATTATATAGACCGTCCTGTGGCCCATGCAGGGGGCACAAGCTAGTTGTACCATTCGACCCTCGGCTTTTAGCGTTGGGCAACTAGGACTTCCCCGCACCTGGGGCTTGCCTGTCGGAGGCCCTCCAGCGTGTGACAAGTTCCACAGCCTAATGGCTTTGTATCGCCCGGATGTCACGTGACCCTGGGTGTGGGGTAGCTGTGACTAGGTTTTGGGCCTCCGCCCTTCCACTTCTTTCCGCCTGTCGCCCTTCCTTACACCTGCCACGGTCGTAACACCGTTGGAACTTGTTGCGTGGTAGTTTTAATGGCTTAAACGATTCTAGTGAAAATAGGCCCTTTCGATTTGATTGGCCGGGTGCCAAAGTTACTGGCCCGTGCGGCAGGTCTTTTTGTAAGCGGGCCAATTTTACGAAATCCAATCTGAAAAAGGAAAGTAAATTTTACCCGCGTGTGTAATACCGGCTTATATGGAAAATAAAATCTAGTTTTACAAATTTTTAAATAATTTTACTAATTTTAAAATTATAAAAAATTAAATTGCACATTGGAATTCGCTAAAGTTAAAGCTTTTTTAAACATATAAAAAAAATTATTAAGTAAACGCGAAGTCGCTGCTTTCCTCGCCGGGTTTAGCGGCTTTTCCAATCGGGTATAGCGCGACCGCAAGGCCTTTAACGTCTCGTACCGCAACATAAATAAAGCTCCAGTTCCCCAAAGTCCCTTCGTTGTACTTTTAACTTCACATCCTCATTTTTCCCGTCCACTTTTCGCTAAGCCATAACACTGTCGCGCTTTGGCTTTTATTTTACCCACGATCCTAGTTTTTGTCCGTTTGGGCCTAAACGCCTCCCTCTTTTATCCCTCGTCTTTTTAAGCTTTAGCTTTTAATTACGTCGTGTCGCGCGATTACTGCGCCCTTTTCCCTTTTTTTTCGTCGTCCAGTTATTAACTTTCCCATTCGCTTTAGTTTAGACCGCAATTTTACCCATTCGACATTTCCGACTCCCCGTTAACGCTAAGCTATTAAAAACCTGCCCTTTTCCGTGTTAAACGTGCGATTTTATCCGCCCGGCCCCCGCCCGCCATCTTTTACTTTTTCCTTTCGTCCGCGAAGCCTCCCCGCTTTTAGTATTTCCGAAAAATCCTTGGAGCAATTCGCAAGCCGACCTACCCCGACCAGTTACAAAAATGCCGCAAGCGTTAGCGATAATGCAAAGATTTTAAAAGGCTTTTTTTTCCCTTTATGTTTTGTTTCGGGGAGGCCTTTTTCCACAACCTTGCAACCTTTTCGTTATGGTTGGACCGATTAGCACAACTGCGACGGAACTGCAAAAAGGCAGGTTATGCGGGAGGCAAGGATAAAACCTGGTTTCGACGGCTCCCACGTTTAAAATTTACGAACAGTAAGTTAGTTTTCCGCAAACGGGTGATAAAAACCCTAGTAAAAAAGTTAGTAAAAGAAGTAAAAAATCCGGAGGCGATGCGGCATATTGCTTTTAGTAACTCGCGAATTACGCCGGAAGAAGCTAATTAGCATTTAACGACGGGTTCGCACTTTTAGCGCAATTTAAGCGATGGTAAGGCAAACACGGGTTTTGGAAAAAAGCTGGTGGGATAAAGCGACGGCGCTCGTAAACTGATGGAGGTGCGCGACGACAGGCACCCAAAGTGATTGGTGATTGTTTTTTAACTACTTTACTGGATCGCGGGCTAAAGCGCGCGCAGGCCAAAATACTAAGGCCAGTGCATAGGCCTAAAGCTGTGGGGCACCAGTTGCCACCCACGTGACTCCGGGCCACCTTTAACACCCTCTCGTAGGCCATATAACGGCCCTAATGGCATTACGAGCCCGCATTTACGTAGTAATCCTCCAGATCCGTGGTGTTTCCCTGGTTCTCCTGTAAGCCGTCTATTACGGCATTTGCTGCATTCCCAGCTGAATAATAAACCTCGCTTGTCCTTCCGCCGTTAGGCCCTTCGTAAAACCGTCCGCCTTTATATTGGCCGTGCCAACGAGCTTAAGGGTGAAAAGTTAACGCTTTACAGCATCGATTACCCACTTGTAGCGGAAGTCGATCATGCGGGTGCGGGCTAATTCCAACGGGTTTAACACCGTCGCCTGGGCGTTAGCGCTATCCGTATGCACCACGAAAGTTTCTCGCTAAAGGTATCCAATTTCCTTTAAAATGCCTTTAATCCAAAGCAAAGCCCGGCCCGTTAGCAGGAGGTTAACGAACTCCGCTTCCGTCGTCGACGTCGTTATAAAAGTTTGCTTTTTTAATTGCCAGTAAATAGGACCACCCGCTAGCATAACGATTACGCCGCTTGTAAATGCCCTCGTACGGAGGCAATTGGCGAACGAGGCGTTTTCGTAAGCTTTTAGGCCTATCGCTTTAACACTGTAGGTAGGCCCGCTAAAAGTAAGCGCGAGCCTTTTAATGCTAATAATATAGCGCCAAAAGTGCTTTAGCAGTGTTAAATGCTTTTTGCCGGGATTAGCGTTAACCTTTTGCAACCTCCTTACGGTATACGTAATATTAGGGCGAGTAATGCCAGCGAGGTAGCCAATACTCGCTATTTCCGACTGGTAGCGCAAAACCTCCTCGTGCGGGAAAGGGTCCCAAATGATCGGCATTATAAAGCCAAAAGGCTAAGGCGTTTTCACTGCTTTAAAATCCTCCCGTCCGTATTTGGTAATAATTTTATTAATATAATCGCGTTGGTAAAGGCTTACAATCCTCCGCTGGCGATCCTTTACAACCTGCATGCCGAGGAACGTTTTTGCGTTACCCAAAGCGGTTATTTCGAACCGGCTACCTACCTCGGTAACGGTGGTTTTAATTTCCGTAACCGTACGGGCGGCAATTTAAAAATCGTCCACGTAAAGCAATAGCATAACGCCCGTTTCCTTTTTGCGGTAAAGGCAAACGTTTTGGTAAATCGGCTTAAACCGAATGCCTCGAGCTCCGGAATAATCGTTTAATACCATTATAAAGGCGATTTGCGAAAGCCGTAAAATGCCTTTTTCAAACGGCAATAGTAGCCTTTTTGCCTAACCGGAATGCCCTAAGGTTGCTGTACGTATACCATAACGTTGCCAAGTATGATAGCGCCGAGATAGGCAGCCACGAAGTCGAATTGGCGGCATTTAAAGTCGTTAACGGCCGTAAGCATAAAAAACACCCTCGTAAATGCTGCATAAGCGATTGCCGCATACGTTGCAGCCTTATCCTTACCCGGAAGTATCGTCGTAATTGCCGTAAACAACTTAACGCGTTTTAATCTTTTTAAAAGCGCCGTTAAGCGTTAGCTTAAGCACGTATACCCATTTGCCCGGTAATGTTTTAGCACCCGAAGGCAATTTTTTTAGCATTTACGTGCCTTTTTCGAGCAACGTGTTAATTTGCTTTTGCATTGCTGGCTTATAATATCGCTCGTATTCGGTTTTGTGCTTTACCGCGTCGTAATAATGGGCCGGAATATACGGTGTTTCCGGCACCGTAGCGACGCCGAAAAGCGCGAGGTCGGGGATTTTCAAAGCCGCCGATCTTTAGGGTAAAACGATATCGTCATCCGGGTACGTAACGTTAACAAGTGCAAAACCCGTTTTTCGGGCAGTTTTTTCGGCAGCTTTAGTATTCGTATTAAGGCTATAAAAGCTCTCGTCGTTTCCGGCGCTTTTAGGGTTACCCGGATCCTTTTCCGCCACCTTTTTAATATTTTTAGGCTCGAAGCGAGCCGTTGTAAATGCCTCCACGGGCTCCCTCTTTTTGCAGGTCTTTGGTGTTAGGGCTTCGTAATGCTTAAGGGTCGTTAAGCGCTTTTCAATTGCCGGTCACTCGGCGGGGGCGGCGGCCGCTTTTTGCAGGTCCTCTTTTTGGGCGCTGCGGGCACCGTAACCGCCTCGTTGCCAAGCTCGGGAGTTCCCTCGGATATTGGCATGCCCGGGCCGGCGGGCTCCTTAGGCTTTTCAGGCTTTGCAGCGGCAGGCTCCTCGTCCTCCGCTCCGGTTTCCCCGGTTTCCTCCGCAAGCGATAATCGTTATCACTTCCGGGGCCGGCAATATCGCCAGTTGCACCGGTGCTACTATCGTTGCTATCGGTGGAATTAGTAATTAGGCAGTATTATAAACCCAAATGCCTATTATAAAGTAAAAGTTTTTAATAACGGCTTCGTTAACCTCGTTAATGGTGATCGCCTTTTTAACAAAATTATAAAGCGATTTCCGGCGTTTACTAGCGCCCTCGTTAATCCGTGCGTTACGGTAACGGAAAACCTTATTAATATCGTCCGGCTTAACTAGCAGGATTTCGTTATAAAAGCCTTCCCAGCCTATAAGCCGGCCCTTCGTTACTTTAAAAGCCATTTTATTAGCTTTAGCTTGTTTGCCGTTTAATTAGCACCTAAGCGACCGCGCCCCAAATGCGGAAGGTACGGATTGGTGGTTGGTAATACTCCTCGTTAAACCGATTGCTTTTGCCCACGCCTCGTACGGGCTTTCCTTGCCGCTAAAAGCTGTATTTGAAATGTAGTTTAGCACCTTCCTCGCTGCTTGCAAGGCATATACCCAATACTTTTTATGCAGGCCGTTAGCGTTAATCCCGGTGCGAGCCGCGTTAAGTATAATACGGTTAGCACGTTTAACGATGCTGTTTATTTTCGGGCATCGCGCCGGGCTAATTTCGCAATTTTGCTTCGAGCAGTGCAATAGGCTTTTAACTTTTCCGGGTTAAACTCCGTGCCACCGTCCGTGTGGATTGCTTGTATTTTAATGCTTAACTAAAGTTTAATATAGTTAATTTAATTACAAACTTTCGTAAAATTTCCGCTAGCTTTGCTAATTGCAAAAATCACCCAGCCAAAAGTAATTGCCTTATTAATAATATGAACGGCGTAATTATATCCGCCGTATAAAATAGGCGAAATGGTTAATATATTTATATAAATACGGCCTAAAAAGCGGGTAATGCGGTGGAAATAACGATTGCCGATAATTTAAATCGCTTTGCTTTTTAAACAACCGTTACAAGTATGCTTTAATGCTTCGAAATAGCTGACTTTAATGCTGCAACGCGGCAGGCCGTTATTACCGCCTTTTTATTAGCATGCATTAAACGCCGACATTATCACGTAAAGCACCGGGCGCTTTGTCGTGGTCGGTGCGTTAACCTCCGTCGGTCGGTTTTTCCGTTAAGTGCGTTGCCCAGGGCTACAAAGCCCGGGGCGCGCTTGCGGGCACGTTAACGTTGGCAATTATACGTTATTGTTAATTTGGTAGCTGCCTAACCATTTGTTATCGGGCGTTACGAAGTAATCGGTTTAATCGTTTTTTAACCTGCTTACGCATCCTGCTAAAGCTAAAAAGGTTAAAAAGGGATTTAAGCGTAAAAATTGCTTATAAGGTAACTGTAATAACGCCCGCTTTATTACGCTAATGCATTTCGACGGTGCCTTTTTTAACGGAAACTTGGGCGCCGCCGTTAGCCGTAGTAGCGTTGTAAGGAACCTCGCGCTTTTTTAACGAGGTGAACCATTTGCGATCGTTAAAATAATGCTTAAACGAGCCGGAGTCGATTATTACGGCGTTACGGGCACTTAATATTGCTTAAAGCGGTATTAGCCATGTTGTATTAGCTAGCACTGCTTCGATCAACCGGCATACCACCAGTATAATCGGCAGCCTTCGGGTTGGCTATAGCCTCGTTGGCTGCCTTATTGCCTCGCTAAAAGCGCCGCTTCGGATATTTAGCCTTTTAGGCCTCCTCGAGTTTAAAGTGCAAAAGCTAGCAGTTGTTGTCGCCGCTTTTGTAATGCTTACCGCACTTATCGTAGTGGGGAGCACGCGAAACGATAGTGCAACCCTTTTTACTGCAAGGCTTCGGCTTTTCCCTCGGCCCTAAGGTTTTTCCGGCTTTTTGTTAATGTTAGCCATAGCCCTCGACTCCAAGGCCTTTATAACCGCCGTGTTTTCGAGCACTTTCGAAATAAAGTTAGCGAAAGTGCGGCGCTCGCTTTTACAACTCCCTAAAGCTATAGCCACCGCAAAAGGGTAGGTGGCGCTAAGCCCGTTAACGAGGCTCCTTATAAGCATCCGATCCGGAATGTTAATATTGGCTTAATCCAAAGCCTGCTTTATTTGTAACTAGCGGTTCGTATACTTTTTAACGTTACCGTCGAACTTTTCTACCGAAATTGTATAAATTCGTTAATTAAGGCGTCGAAACGGCCGTTAGCGGTAATTCCAATAGTGCTAATTACCTTGTCCCAAAAAGCCTTTGGGTTTTAATCCTCGTCGTTTTTAGGGCGGTCCTAGCCGGCCTTTTCCAAATCCGTGGTTACTTTTTCGATATTATTGCGGATGTAATACCATATTAATGTCCTTTTAAAAGCCTATAACTATACAGCTTCGTCGTCCTCCGCTCCAACCGGTTTGGCCGGAGGATTAGCAAATATAAAAAAGATATTGCGGAAAGCGGTTAAATGCACTCGGATAATGCGCTTTTATATTTCCAGGTTAAAAGGCCTTAGCAGGTCCGGGACCTTTACTGCGACTTCGCGGTATTCCGCCATCTCGGCAGCTTTGTTGGCTTTTTTAACGCGTACAAAAGCGTTGGATTGCAAGGAAAACAGTGCTTTTAAACGCTAAAAGGGTTATTATTATTGCTTTGTTATGGTTGCTAATCGGCGCCGAACGCGGCTTTGTTAATTGTCGTTTAACGGTTTTCTAACTGCTGCGCTTCGCCCGTAATCCACGGCGGGAGAACGCAAGCAACGGGAAACAACTCGTGCACCGTTGATCTCTCCTAATTAGGTAGAAATATCGTTAACGGCGGCGCGAGGGCTTATAACCTAATGGAAGTGCGCGACGATAAGCACCTAAAGTGATTGGTAATTGTTTTTTAACTACTTTACTGGATCGCGGGCTAGGGCGCGCGCAGGCCAAAATACTAGGGCCAGTGCATAGGCCTAAAGCTGTGGGGCACCAGTTGCCACCCACGTGACTCCGGGCCACCTTTGACATAAACCCCTCCCTGCGCCGGTTAGGTTTTGCACTGCTATTAGCACGCATTAAAAGCGGTATAAAAAGGGAAAATAAGGCAAGCCTGTTTAAGAGGCGGAGCAAGGCGCAGGAAAAAGAGATGACGAGCGTGTGTCATATTGTCGGGTTATTTTAAGCAGTTTCTAAAAACGCCGTGGGCGACCTCGTAGCCAGGTTAGAGATTTGATTCGCAGCGACGACGATATCCTGCGGGGCCACCTTTTCTAGCTGTCTTACTCCCGTGTCGGCAGCAACCATTCCACCACCTTTTTCGAATTTACCAATTTTTAGCATCGCGTTGTTAGTGCACATTGCCAAATTGCATACAAATCTTTAACACCGCCAATTAACGACTTAATACCAATAACCACGCCTACCAACGGCGCTGGCGACGGCAATATGCCGTTGCTAACGGCTCCCCTTTTAGCCAATAGGGTGGCGCGCGCCCTCCTCGTCGGCCCAACGGCTTGGAGGAACGCGCCGCTGCCACCCGGGCCCCCCCGCGCGTTAGCGCACCCGACCACGCCGTTCCCGTTGCGGAATTCGCAATACCCAACAGGGCCCGTTTAAGGCCGGAAGGCACCCACGACGGCAGTACCGGCACAAATGCCCTTTTCCTTTCCTTTCCCTTCCCTTTTTACCCCCGGCTTACGCGCCCACCCTTTAAATCGGTTGCGGCGGCCGCGGAGGAAATTATTGCGAGTTATAGCCGCAAGTAATAGCAAACGGCTTTAATTTGCACAACCCTCGCTTGTTTTATCGACGCCGACATCGCTTCCTTCCTATTAAAAGCAATCCTCGAAGCTAACGGCTAAAAGGATTGTTTTATCGAATACGCTAAACAAGCCTTTTTCGGCTTGCTAACGCCGGCTTAAAAGGAAAAAAACCTTTACGAAGCTTCGGAACTTTACGCGCTTAACCCGCAACGCCCGCCCCCGATTATTTACGCGGCGGCGGCCCGAATAGGGCTTTAATAACCCTAATAACCCGCATAAGCCTTAAAAAACCGTGCACCCCGGGAGCCCCGCTTTCCCGCCCGGCTTAAAGCCGATTTCCGTGTTTTTGTTAAAATCCCGGAAAAAAAACAAGCTTAAGCCAATTAATAAACGGGCTTTAATATTTGTAAAGCTTTTACCGATAGCAGGGATTTGCCGTTTACGATAGCCAACGTCCTAAAAGCTTATCGAACTTTTATTAAATTCGTGTTAAAAGCAAAAACGGTTAATATTTAAAACCGGCTTTTGTAATATCGATCCGAATTAAGCCGTTTATATAACGCCGAAAAAATCGAAAAGCTTAAAATTTGGTTTAATTACGTAATTTCTAAATGCTTTACGTTTTTAACGAACGGCTTCGAACAAAATGTCCCGGTATTAAAAAAACTAATTCAGGAGGAAATAAAAGCTTAAATAAAGCATAAACCGGTAAGCGTTAAACTTTTTAAAACCGGCGCTAATTACTAAAAGCGTATATTATACATTATATCTTTTTATACACGCGTAACCGGGTTTAGGCTTTAAAAGATTACGTTTTTTTTACGTCGTGTATAACGACACCCGCTGGTTACGCAACATACCCCCGATTGCCACGGCTTTTACGTAGCTCGCAATTGTCCCAGGCCGATAAATGCTTTTAAGCGGGAAAATAAACGACGGCCAGTACGTATCGTTATGCACGGCCTTTCCGCAATGCGCAAACTGCTTAAGCCCGTACCCAGCCGACCACCCGAACTGTTTTATAAAGCCTGTACTGTTACGATTGCCGTTGGGAAAAAAGGCTGGCTGTAATATACCCTAAACTTAAGGCTATTTAAAGCTAAGGAACAGGAAAGAAAAAGTGGTGCGGAGCACCGGGATTGATTGGCAGGGTTTTCCGTGCGGCCAATTGATGTACGGGCCAATGGCCACCACGTAACCCCCGTGCCTTGGCCTTAATAGGGTGGAAGCCCGCGAAGGCCCGCCATACCATAACACTACCCCCTCCCCTAACAAAAGCGTCGGCAATACATTAGTTCCCGCATTATGGTTTCTTGCTTCGGCGCTGCCGGAAGGCGTACTTTGGGGCTTTCTGGCCCTTCGCCGGTCGGTTATCGTCTTTGTGGGCCGGGTTTTCCGTCCCGGCTTTGTATGCTGCTTCCCACTGCTTTAGCCGCGCCGGGGGGCTTGGCTGTTAAAGGTAAGCCTCGTAATACTTCTTTAAAACCTTAGGCGCTTTTTTAAAGTTCTCGGCCGGGTATTAGGCCGGGTCGGGGTCCCATCCTTTCCACTCGATTTGGTATTGTAGTTTGCCGTAATAAACCCGTAACGATTTTACATGGTTTACCACTTATTCCTTTTTTGCCTTTTCGTCCACGTATTCGGCTGCCGGTTTTGGTAGCTTTTGCCCTTTTATCGGGTTATTGCTATACTTGCGCAAGCGGTTTGCATGGTATACCGTCGATCTTTTCCAGCCTTTTGGCATTTCGAGCTTATAGGAATGCCCTTTTTTGGCTTTAATTAGGAAGTGTTCTTTTATTATAAAAAAGTTTAACTTATCGGCAAAGCGATTCGTAAAGCCAGTTTTGCGAAAGATAAACACTCGATCGCTAATACCGAAATCCGGCTTTTTTCGGTGCTTATTGGCTTGTTACGTTATACGGTTTTAGCTTTTCTGCAAAATGTTTTTAACCGTTTCGGCGTACTTTTGCAATCGATCCACAAACGCTTAAGCCTTTGCGCGGGTAATCCGTTTCGCGGCCGCCATACCACCGAACTTTTTCGTGCGACGCTTCCAATCGAAATGGCATAGTAAAAGGGAACCAATTGTTACCTCGTATAAAAACATGCTACCTAGCGCCTTATAAAAAAACGAGGCTTGCATTTAGTTTAAAGCCGGAATCGTTTCGTCCTAATCGTTTTGGAAATGATTAACGAATATCCGTAATCGCTAATTTAGGTAAGCGTTTATAATTTCCGCTTGGCCGGCCGATTGTAAATGTTTTAAATTGAAAAGTTTCCAGTTTATGCCTAAAACGGCCGCCAGCTTATCGGTAAAGGCCGATACGAATTGGGGGCCTCGGTTTAATCCTACGGTGGCTGGAAATCCCCAAATCCGCTATAGTCCTTCGTAAAACATTATGGCTGCATTTTTAGCCGTAGCCGTCTTTTTGCATAAAACGGTCCAAAACCTTTTAAAAAACGCATTTATAATTACAAAAGCATTATCGTAGCCTTTGCGGAAAAAGGGCATCGCTTTAAAATTAATAATTAAATGTTGCTTTTACTGGTAAAAGATTGGGATCGGGTGTAACAGCTTTGGTGTTTTATCTTTTGGTCGCTTTAATAATCGGCAAAAGCAATTGTTAATATAGCGATCGACGTTCGCGGTTATGCCCGGCCACCAATATTGGGCAATAACCAACCGTTTCGTTTTATTCCGGCCGGGGTATCCCGTAGCCAGGCTATTATAAGCCTCCCGTATTACTTTAGTAATTAAAGTCGGATTTTCTTTTTTAGCACTATTAGCTTGCCGTAACGGAAAAGGTATCCTTCGGTAATAGTCGTCCATTTAAACTTCCCGTTAGCAGCTTTTTGCTTATCCGGGGAAAGCGAAATGGCTATTAGGTTTGCTTTTAACATTTTATCCGCGAGCATTATCCTTTTAACCGTACTGTTTGCAATGCTCGGCTTGTCCATCGGGAAGGCCTTTTTTAAATCCAGCACGAAGATTTCGTTTACTCCGGCTTCGCGATAATGGAAAACTTTTATAATACGCTCGGCGTTCCGCTTTTCCTTTTGCGTCGCCAGCTTTTCCGGTCTTTTTTGTTAAGGCGTTTGCGGCGGCGTTTTCAAATCCCGGCCGGTACGTAATTTCGAAATGGTACTAGGCTATAAAATCCGCCCAGCCTGCTTGTTTTATATTAAGCAGTTTTTTAATCGAGAAATATTTAAACGCTTTATAATCGGTAACGATAAAAAAGGGCTTTAGCAATCCTACCAGTTTAAAACGCCATACTTTTAAAGCCCGAACCACGGTTAGAAATTCCTTATTATATGCCTCGTAGTTGTATTCCGCCGGCGCTATGGTTTTCGAAAAAAAGGCAATTGGGTGCTAATCCCCGTTTTTAAACAGCTGGCTTAGCACGCCGGTTATTACTCCGTTAAACGCGTTTATTTCGACCCGAGTTTCCAAATCCTGCTTAAAATAGCGCAATATAAAGGCTAACAGCAATCGTCGTTTTAAATCGTCGAACGCTTTTTGCTAAAGGTTTTTCCATAAAAACGGGACGTTTTTTTTAGTTAAGCCCGTTAACGGTTTAGCTAATTTGCTATACTCCGGTACGAACTTTTTGTAAAAGTTGCAAAAACTAAAAAAAAACTAAATTTTTTTAACGGTAATCGGCTTTTTTTAGTTGCGGACAGCGATAACCTTGTCGGGGTTAACCTTAATGCCTTTAATTTCGATAATAAACCCGAGGAATTTCGTACGGGTTATATGAAATTCGCATTTTTTAATATCCGTTTAAAAGCCGGCCTTTTAAAGCTTTTCGAGCACTTTTTTTACGTAAGTCCGGTGTTCGTTAAGGTTATCGGATTAAATTAAAATGTTATTAATATAAGCCGAATAAAAATCGTTTAGGTTTTTATTAATATTAAGTTAATAAATCTTTAAAAGGTGGCAGGTTTATTTGTAAGGCCGAACGGGAAAACCTATACCGGAACGTCCCGTATTTCGTCCGGAAAATTGTTAGGTTTTCCATGCTTTCCGCTATACGAATGCGGTAAAAAGCTTAACGGATATCGATTTTAGTAAAAATCCGTGCTTATTTAATTTTAGCCAGCGTTTTTTCGATTAAAAGCAATAAATGGACGTTTTTTTTAGTTAATGCGTTAAGCTTCCGGTAGTTTACGCATAATCGGAATCCCCGTTGGCTTTTTTCGCGAATAGGATAAGCGCTGCTTATAAAGCGGTGCTTGGTTTTAAAAACCCTTTATAAAGGTTTTTTCGGAAGTATTATCGGCACGCTTCCAATTCCTTTAGCGTTATTTTATATAGTGGGCTAAATCTTAACGTTTAAAAGTCGCTTTCCAAGTTAATAAAATGGTTAACTTTCGGCTTTTTCGGGGGCAGCTCGTTAAAGTTCGCTTTGCTAAAATTGCGGAGTAAATCGTGGTATTTTACAAGCACCGCGTTTTAGGCTTTCTGCCTAAGCTCCTCCTTGTTATATGGCAAAAGGTTTTCCAATTTATGTTTTATTTCCCTTTTATTTTAAATAAAACGGTCGATTTCGTAAAAGGTTATGGTAAAAACCTTAGTCTTTTTTAAAAACGCTGTTTTATAAAAGCTTACGGCTTTTAGGCAAGCGATATCGATCTTTTTTTTGTACTATCCTACAGCATTTTTATTATAATATAATGGCTTTAACCGTTTTGTTTAAAACGCCTCCTTTTAGTTTCGGGCTTTACGGAGGGAACGGGCTCGCGTTTCGGAAGCTCGGTTAAAATGTCGTCCGCAAATGCCCTTTGCATTTTAGCAATGCCCTTTTCCCATCCGGATAGCTTTTTGGGGTTTTTTTTTAGCAAAATAAGCTGCACACGTTTAAACTGCTCCGGCTTTTTCGTTGCGGGCTTTTCGGGCCGTTTGGTTACCAGCTCGCTAATTTTTTTTTCCATAGCGGTTTGGTGCTAATCGCTATAGCAGTTTGCTATACGGCGTTTATTTTCGATTTTTATACGGCGGTTTCGCTCGAGCACCTTTTTATTTTAGGCCGGGTTTAAAAGCAGCTTTCCGGATTCGTTTATACAAATGTCGGCGAAAACGGGCGTCGAAAATATGTGGTTTGGAAAAAATAGCATTCGATAGCGGTAATCCATTACGATATCGTAGTAATTTAAAAATTTGCGGCCGATAATAACATTTTACTTTATATCGAAAACTAGCATAAGCTGTTCGAAAATGCTCCGGTTTTAAATCCGTAAATAGGAAAGTAACGCCACGTTTACCAATTAAACTCCTTCGCCCTGGTATCCTTTTACGGCTTGGGGTTCGAAATCGACAATTATGCGGCTTTTAAAATTCCTCCGCATTTTTTTCGCAAATCGCAAGCTAACAAAAATATAACCGTTCGTTTTAATGTTAATTAGCGCAATAGCAAAAAAGGAAAGTCCATTTTGTAAAATTAAGCAGTTTATCGTTATTGGGTTACCATTTAGGTATTTGGAAAAAAAGTTAAATAGTATTTTTTCGCCTAAACCAAATGCCAATACATATGTTTTTAGAATAAAGTTTAATTGCTTTAAAGTTAGGCGTTTCCCGAACCGCTTTCGGTTTTTCCGGTTTTAAGCGCTTTATAATTCGATTAGTATTACTAGCATTTGCTAACGATTTCGTTAAAACGCGCTTTTCGGTTTTATGTAATAACTTTGGAAAAATAGGTTTTAAAAATGTATCCCAGCTTTTTGCAAATAAAGCAGTGATTTTTTTAAATAAATTTCCTCATTTTTTCGGGGGAAAGTCGGGTTAAAAACGAAATCGTAAATAGCTTGCCTGGCAAACCGGTCGCCGGGAATCGCGGGCGGCCGTTACCGCTTCCCCTCGTACCGGTGTTTATGCCGGCTTTGGATTTTTCAACTCGATTTTATTGGTTTTGCTTCCACCGAAAAGCCACTTTTTAAACGGTGCGCGAAAACTTATCGAAATCGATAATACTGTTAAAGTAAACCATGGTTATTTAAATTTTTATACCGGAAAAAAGTCGCTCGTAAAACTCTCTTTTCCAATTTCTTTTAGCCACCCGGCATTTTCCGGCAAAACGAACAAAATTGCGTTTAAAAACGTTAAAATCCTCGCTTAGCTTTATAGCGAGTTTTTTCCACTCCGCGTAAGCGCGTTCCTTCGTATCCGAATCGTAATGCTTTTGCTAAAAGTGCGTTATTAAGCGGAGGTAATTATTAATGCAGTTAAAATGGTCGGCTTGGAAATACGGCTGCAAAACCTTGGCGGCCGTGCTTTTTAATCGAAATTTAAAATAAAAGAACTTTTTATCGTCGGTTTAAAATATATAAGCGTTTACCGCTATCTTTTTTTTAACACGCTAATATTAAATTTTAAATTTAATATCGTTTTTATTTGCTTTTAGCATAATATACCGGGGGGTTTTTTATGCGAGGTTTAAAGCCCGTTAAGGCTGCAAAAATATAAAACATAACTGTTTCCGGGGTTCCGCCCTTTGTATTAGGTCGGAAGTTAATTCCGAAAGCCGCGTTTAAAACGAAAGCCTTTTTAATTTGCTTTTTAAGCTGCTTGTTTTAAATGCCGAGGTTTGCAACCGCTGTTTAAAAACCGGCAATGGTATTGGAATCCTGCTTAGCTTAATCGAGCAGCTGTTAAATAACGTCCGAGCTGGTAATTCCCGTCGTTTGTTCCGAAACCTCGCCTAGCTTTTAGGTTTACCACTAAAATGCTCCCATATTTTTATTCATTCCTTCGCATTTGGAATACAGCGAACGGAGCTAAGCCTAAATAGCGGCCAGCAAAAGGTTTCGCAGTTTAACCTTATCGAAAACAACCATTAGGTGTGTTTTAAAAGAGTGGCGAAAATGTTAAAATTGTAAACGCCGTTTGGGTTCGGCGTAATTTGCTATCCGGCTTCGGAAAGCATTTAAAAGTGGAAAGTAGGGGACTTTTTGCCACCCTCCGTAAAATGGATTGCCGACTTTTCGACCTAATTTTTAATCTTTTGGTTATAGTTATCGAGGGTTATTACGTAGCAAGTTTGGTTTACTTTTGCCGCGATGTAAGCCTTATTACCTTCCCACGTTATATCCTCGGCGTCGTCCATATCGCTTTGGAAGCCCTTTTTAAAGGTTTCGATGCGGGCGGCTTTTATGTTAATATGGGAATAACTCCGGCCGGTAAAAATGGAGCTACGGCGATCGCCGCTTAAGGCGTTCCGGGTCGACGTTCCGAGTTTTTTAAGGTTAAATTGCACCGCTTTGCGGGCCGTTTTTTTATTCGTCGCGCGCTTTTCCGAAGTAAGCGCTATTTTTACTGTGCGTGTGGTAACGCCTTTTTTTTGTTCCTTATTTTGCAAATGCGGGTTTTTTCCGGGTCCGGTTTGGATTAGTGCTGCGTCGGGTAAACGCGTTTGGTTTTTTTTGGGTTTTAGTTAATAAGGGATATTTTAAATGCCTTTTTAGGCAATAGGGAATTGGGGTTAAGCTTTAGATTGTTACGATTGCCGTTGGGAAAAGAGGCTGGCTGCAATATACTTTAAACTTAAGGCTATTTAAAGCTAAGGAATAGGAAAGAAGAAGTGGTGCGGAGCACCGGGATTAATTGGCAGGGTTTTCCGTGCGGCCAATTGGTGCACGGGCTAATGGCCACCACGTGACCCCCGTGCCCTGGCCTTAATGGGGTGGAAGCCCGCGAGGGCCCGCCACGCCATAACATGTACAGGTAAACGGAATGCTAAAGCATTTAACCCGTGGGAAAAAGGCGCGGTTAGGAAATTAGGCGTATAAGCGTACCGGGCGGCGGTAAAAAAGGTGGAAGCCGCCGTTACCGCCGCTGCCGCCACCGCCAACGCCCTTCCTGCAACCGCGGTTACTACGAATAATTCCGTTATAACCGCTACCGCTAATGCTAATCCCGCGGCGCGGTACCGGTAACGCCGTTGCTTCCATTACCCCCGCCGCCGCCACCGTTCCTACCGTTGCTACCACCGCCGATATTGCCGAAGTAAGCCCGGCAAATTCGCCGGCTTCCGAAAACGCGGCCCGTACAACTGGTAAAGGAAAGCACTTTGCTAAAAAGCTTAAGGTTAATTTTAATAACCAATACGATATATTGGCAAATATGGAAATAAACCTTTCCGAGCCCGAAAAAGTTACCGAAATAACTGGAAACCTTTTAAATAATACCGGCGGTACCGCCGGCTAACAACTTTAAAATTAAAACCCTTAATATATTAACGCCGCTTTTACGTATGCCAGTAACCAACTGGATATAATAAGCGTATAGCAATAAAGCCCGGCGTTCGGGGCTTCGCTTTGGACGTTGCCGTGCTTTAACCGCCGCCTAAACGAACGTTCGACGTAGTTAAAAAGCGGCGGCTATTTTGCTCCAACTATTTTAAAGTTAAAATGTCGGCGTAGTGCTAATGTAAAAGCCTTTTAACGCGTGGAAAAAAAAGCTTATAATTTGCACCTACCCGTGTGCGAGCTATTTACCCCGGTGGATAATTAGCACGATTATTAAACTAAACCTAAAGTAATAACTTACGTGCGGAAAAACCCGGGGCTCCGGCCGGTGACAAACCGGCCGGTAAGCAACACCCGGGATATCTTTTGGTTTACCGTGGCCGGGTGCATTTTCGTTAACGTATATAGGCTTTTAAAAAACCTTTCGGAATTTTCGTTAAACTTTTTGCTGCGTTAGCGTTTAACGGCAAAATGCATTATAACTGGGGATTTTAACATAAGGTTTTCGGCGTGGGATCCGGTTAAAAGTAATAAAAAAAAAGCTAAAATATAACTTAATAAGCTAATATTTATAACCTTTTCCTATTTACTAATTTAAGCTAACCTACGTATAACGATAAAAGCGTTTTGGATTTTACCTTTTTTAAAGCCTTTTTAGTAATAGCGGAAATAGACCTTTCGCTAGCAACCGATTCGGACCATCGCACGATACGAATCGAAATTTTTAACCGTAATAATTTTATTTCGAATTACCAGCGTATTACGCTACTAAACGATAAATTACCGTTTTTCGCAAACGCGGTAATAACGGGGGCCGGCAATTTGCTACCATTTATAAAACCTAAACATTGCGAATTACCTAAATAAAACGGCTGAAATATTAACAAACCTATTAAAAAATGCGTTAATAGCTTTCGGCCGAAGGTTTAAAGCTAAAAGAAAAGGCCAATTTTAATAAAACGAAAAGTGCGCTAACGCTTAACGGGATTTTGAAAAAGCTATAAAAAACGGCGGGCTTTTTGCGGCCGAAGCCCGTGTTTTAAAAGCAACGGTTTGGACGGTTAAAAAACAGCATTAAACCAGCGTGCTAAAAAAAATAAATTCCTCGAAAGCGCTATACCGTGCTATAAAATGGCATAAACTTACACCTGCTATACGGCTTCCCTCGTTAAATATTAACGAGGAGGTTATAATAGCTTTAAAAGATAAAACGAAAGTATTAAGCCGTAAAATTCTTCGTAGGTTTACGGCGGAAAATAACTTATAAAAAACTTATTATAGTAAAAAGCTACCCAAAAAACCGCATAATTCCCGTAAAACTTTTACGTCCTTTTAGAAAAATGCCGGAAATGCACCGTTAGCACGGCAAACACGGCTTTAAACGTTAATTCCTTAACGGTTAAGCTATTTATAACGGCGTGGCTGGCAATAAAAAAATGCGTTAGGGCTTTTTTCGAAGCTTGCTTTAAAGCCGGGCACCACCCGGCCCTTTTCCGTACAACGGAAATGGTTATGCTAAAAAGCCGAATAAAACGGATATAACGAACTTAAAATCCTACCGCCCGATAGCTTTACTCCCGTATTTAAAGAAAAAGCTAAAGCGGCTAATAGTTTCGCGGATGGCATTTTTCGCATTATAATACGGGCTTATAGCCCCGCAATATACCAGGGCTACTTCGAAAAAAGGCCGCCATCGATTTAACGGTATGCGTAATTTATAAGGTGGAACGGGCTTTTTAAAAGCATAAAACGGCCGCTTTTATTACTATGGATGTATAAAAGGCTTTTAACGCCGTACTTCGCTGGAGGCTTTTTCGAAGGCTTTTAAATTAAGGCTAGGATTTAACGTTAGTACGATAGGTATTATCTTTTGCAAAAAGCAAGGTGGTTGGAATGCGTTTGAAAAACGCTACGGCGCTTCTTTTTTCCCCGAATTACGAGTTACCTTAAAAGTTACCAGCATTATTGGTTTTATTTATGCTTTATATGGCCGAAATCCTACCTAAAGCAAAAGCGGTTAAATACGAATACGCGGACGATATAGGCATTTGCGTAACGGGTAGCACCCCGAAAAAGTGCTTTCGTAAAGCAAAAGCCACGGTTACGGAAATTTTACGTTAAAGCAAAGCTAATAAGGTTGCTTTCGACCCAGGGAAATGCGAACTTATGCATTTTTCCAAACGGAAAAATCTTATAACCTTAACGGTTACGGCGGAAAGCTTTACCATACAATAAGCTACAAAAGCTTTACGATAATTAAGGGTTTTTTTCGATTAACGGTTTAATTTTAAAGCTTACGTCGATAATAGGGCTGTAAAAGCCTAAACGTTGCTAACCACTTCCGGAAACTCGCGAATTCGATAGGGGAAATACCGGCACATTCGGTATATAAAGCCGTTACGACGGTTATAATCCCCACGGTTTTATACGAGGCCGAAGTGTAATATAAAGGCAAAACTAAACCATACCCGTATAAACTAGCACAATAGCAATTTATCCGCTAAGGTTATTTAATCGAACGGGTAAATAAAGCTTTAACCGCGTTTTTTTAAGCAGTGGTTCCGGCTTGGAAAACCGCACTGATAAACGCTTTGCATTACGAATCCGGCATTTTAAACGCCCAAACGCTTTTAAAACAAGCCCGCTTCCGTTTTACGGCCCGTATAAATACGGTACTAGAAAATCACCTTTTAACCGCAGCGGCCAAGCCGGTTTTTAACGCCCAAAAGCCTAAAACAAGCCTGCTTGGCAAGCATATAACCTCGTTGCAAAAAACGGCCGAATTCCTTTCGGCTTGCACCCGCCCGGCCTACCTCTTTTATAAATATACGGGGTTTACGGCGGCCATTTAAAAAAAAAAAACAGCCGCTAAAACATTTACGGTGTTAATCCACGTAATTAGCGCGTGCATTAAAGGAAACCCCACGTTTCGTAAAGCAGCAGGTTTATGGACTGTGCGCTCCCACGAGCTTACAAAAGGGATTTTAGGATTAGCTTTTTGTAACTAAATTCCTTTTAAAACATGCATCACTATAAACACCAGTTCCAAATTTATAAATCTTTGTTCTTTCCTTTTAGGAAATCTCCGTGCCTATAAAAGTACCACTCCTACTAACACTAATTAGTGTTACTTAAAAAGGCAACACAAATAAGCAAAGTAAAAGGTTTAACCGTTCGATACCTTTTTTTAAAGCGATTGGGTTAAACGGAAAAGCCTAGGAGCAAAGGAATTGTATTCCACTGTTTAGTAGCGCGTTACACACGAATTAATCGAATAACAAAAGCACCTTCCTAAAGCAGGCGATTGGACTTTTGTTTATAAGATTTAAACAATTATGAAAAGGGCGTTACGTAATCCTTTTAAGCACCTTCCTAAAGCAGGCGATTGGACTTTTAGATCGATCACTTAAACGATATTGCTCGTTAACCCCCACCGACAACATGTCCGACATTTCGGAATAATAGGCGGAGGAGCTTAGCGATAAGCAACGTATGATTATAAAAAGCACGCTTTTGGCATACGAACTCCCCAAATTTTTGGCACAAAACATTAATATCCCTTTTTTAATAAACCCCTTTTATAACTTCGGAGGATTACCTAACGAAGTTTTTATTGCTCGCCGGAACGTATGGATGCTTAAAACATTGCTTTTATACGGAAACACGCATAGCAATAACCTTTTAAACGACGTACTCGAGGATTACGAAGGGTGGGAAGCAACGCACTTCGAAAACCTCGATTAACGGATCGCTCGAATTTTCCGCAAGCATTTGAAAGATTATAGGATCCTAGTCCCCGGCCCGCCAAAAGGGAAGCTTAACGAAAAACTTATACAAGTTATGCGATAGGAATTAATTTTTAAAATAACCCTATTAACCGGATTATAGCCCTTTCCATTTTAAAATCGCACGAGTTCCAAACTAAATAGTCATTTAATCGACGCCCCGGATGCTTAAAAAACACACCGCGTTTTTCTCCCAAATAAAACCATAGCTAAATAGGAAAATAGCCGAAATGAAATCCAGGGATTACCAAATTGGCAAACCAAAAATTTGCCATTTTCCCGAAAATACTTCTTAATTTCATTTACGGATACGATGCCCAATTCCCCCCTTTCCAAAAACACTCGTACCAAAAAGCGCATCGATCCCCCAGCTATCCCTTTACTAAATCGACGGCTTTTACCATTTAGCCAATCGGCAGTTCCCTAAGCACCCCCGGCTAATTAATTTCCAAATTTCAAAGCGCCCTTGATTAATTAATTTCCAATTTTGCCGATCTTTAAACTTATTGCAACACCCGGATCCCACTTCGACCGTTATATGCAACAAAAGGATCGCGGAAAATCCATTTCACCGATCGAAAAAGCACAAACCGTAACAACGTTACGCTTTCGATACGGAACCTCGGCACGTGCAAAGTCCCGGTATAAGCAACTCCCTTAAGGAGGTGTTTAACGCTGCCATCGATAGGAGCTTAATAAAAGCATTCCAAAGCGCTTGGGATAAAAAGTACAGCTATTCCGGTGATCCATACGATATTTTGGACAATAAGATCTTATTTTTCGCAACCATATGCGAAACCCTCGAGATACCATTTCCATAGCTCCATGCGATCTTTCCTTTAGCACTTTAAGGCAAAGCCAAAGTGGTACACCGATATATCGGCATTAGCCTTACCTTTCGAAAAATTTACATAATTTTTAAAAAGCACTTTAATATTAAGGTTAACCGATTATTATATTATACGGATTAAAGCTTAACTACTTTCCAAATAATCCGTTTAAAAATCGCTAACATAGGCAAATTTAACATGGAGGTTTTGCAAGCCTTTTTAAATAAATTACAAGCTTATTAACGCGCTTTCGGCCCGTTTTACCAAAACGAGAACCAGTTTATTGCGAGCACTTTACGGGCAATTTAAAGCGTGCCGAAGTTTAAAACCGTCCTTATAAATCCCAGCCGGACTTTTAAAAGCCTATTTTCCTAATTAAAAAGCATTTTGCAAATGAAGGAAAACGCACGCACCCCCGGCACCCATTTTGTAAAACGGAAATTTAAAAATTACAAGGATCGCAAAAGGGATAATAAAAGTCGAAATCGAGCATATAAACCCAAATCCTTTCGATTAAGCCCCCGTTTACGCTTATACATACGCTGTTGCTAAATTTGCAAAAGGCCGGATTGCAAATTGATACGCCACTTTTTTAAAAAATAACGACGATTTAAAAAGCAGTGGAAAGCATAAAAAAAGCACAAAATAAACCACGCAAAAGGTACACTTAATTCCTCGCATTAATAAAGCCCGAAAGCATCGACGAGGAGGAATAGCCATCTTTTAATTTTAACAATTAAAAAACAAAGGAAGAGGAGGATTATAAGAGCAGTTATTTTATAACCTCCGCCACGGCCACATACTTAATTAAAAAAGCTTTTACCTACCGCATTTATAAGCGCTAAAATTCGGGATTTGGCAAGCTTTATTCCTATGTTTTTACGGATTAGGTACTGGTTTAACATAAAATTCGAGGCATTAAGCAATAGTAAGGGATTTTTTCCGGATATAAATGCAATAACACCTTTACGGCCGGAAAGGATTAAATTTACGCATTTTAACGCTATAGGCTAAATTTCGTTGTTAATATAAATAGGCATAAAAGACGCGCGTAATTTTCGGATTAAAAAAAGCCGTTTCCAGCACCGGAAAAATTACTATTCCGACTTTAATTGGTTAAATCACGTTTTTTGTAATTCCAACTTCGACCCTTTTTTACTGTGCTTTGCAAATATAAATGCATTGCACGTTTACCTAAATAACACGCGCAACGAGCTTATAAAAAACGACGGTACGCGCGTCCCGATTATAAAAAAGCACGGCCACCCTTGGTTTTTTTTCGACGACGTTACCTACGTTACGACGGCAGTTAGCTTTATAACGGAAACAAAAATCGCGAAAGTAATCTTCTTTACGAAAGTTAAGCTAAGGCGCGTGTATAAGCGTTTTGGGCACCCATTTATCGATAAACTTTGGAACGTTTTTAAAACGTGCAAAGCACGAGGCTAATCGCGACGCTTTCGCAATAATTAACCGAATGTGCTATTTTTGTTAAAAAAAAGTTTTGCATTATAACGCTTTCGATTTAAACTTTAAAACGATATCGATTTTAACTACGAAATAATTATAAACGTGTTTTACATCGATTATAAGCCAGTCTTTTACGTAATTAATACAAGTATAGCTTTTAATGCTATAGCGCTTTTTAAAAACATATTAGTAAAAAAAACGTGGGAAGCCTTTAAGCGGTGCTGGATCGACGTTTATTTAAGGCCTTTTAACGTGATTTTTTACGATGCCGGTATTAATTTCGCCGCAAGCGAATTTTAAACGAAAGCAAAGCTTTTTGGGATTATTTATAAGCAGGTTCTAATTAAAACGCATTAGTTAATCGGCAAAATTAAAAAATATTACGCTTTTTTACGCCGGGCTTTTAATATTATCCGATAAAAGTGCTTAATTATGCATTTCGAATCGGTGCTTTAGGAAGCAGTAAAAGCCGTAAACGATACGGCCGGCTTCGACGGATTTGTTTTTACATTGCTCGTTTTAAAGCAATACTTCGAATTAATAACGAATCGCTACCTTTATAAACCCAGGTATAAAAAGCCGCTGTAATAGGAAAGCCATAACAAAAATCCGGATTTTACACGATAAACGACGTGTGTAAAAAGCATTGGCTGTACGTAACGGACCGAACATAAAACGAGTGCTTCCGAGCTTTTTGGCTTTAGGAAGCGAGGTTTTGGTATTCCGGGAAAAGGACGGATAATAAGGCCCGTATAAGGTCCTATCCATAACAAATACGTTAGTTACGGTAGAAACGATTAACGGCAACGCGACTTTTAAAAACACGGTGGTTAAACTTTACCATAAAGCAAAAAAACCTATCGTGCAAAAATCCGAAAAGCAGTTAGCACTTTTCGAATACTTTAAGCCCGAATAGTTAAAACGCCGAAGGAAACCCTCGAAAAAGAAAGCCGCAAAACAGCAAAACAAGGAGCCCCAAAATTAAACAGCCATTTTGTTTAAAATACGGTATTACTTAAAGTCCCTAATAAACGAGGTCGCCTTCGTAAAAACGCACAACTAATAATTGCAGTAAAACGAAGCTTTTAACAAACGCATACGACGTTTTTAAACGCTAAAAAGCACTAATCCGACCAATTGGCGATTCGATTTAAACAAAAAGGCAAAATTACAGCTCCCGGTTCACCATTCGAATAGTTAACCTAATAAAAACTAAAAGCATTTATCGGCGCTAAAGTAATTAAGCCGATTATTGGAAAAACCCTTAACGGAGCTACGATTTTTGGATTACGAATTATAAACGAGGTAAAAGGGCAAAATTTTAAACCCTTTTAAAAATCGAAATTCGTAGCTACGGGATATAACGACAAGGAGAAATATAATATCCTTACGCAATTTTCCACGATTATAAAATACAGCTAACGATTAATCCTAACAATCGCGCCGTCGTTTACACCTATAAAGTTTAATTTAATAATCCGAAATATTAGCTAAACGTATACCTAATTGGAATTAAAACTGCAAAAAAACGTTTATTTGCGCTTATTTTAAAAAGTTGTTAATATGGTTTAAATTAGGCACTTTGCTTAAAGTAACTAAGCCTTTTACGAAATCGCGGAATTAGGTTTACATTGGTTCGTTACTTACCAAAAGCATTATAAAAAGCGCTTAAATTGCTAAACGTCGAACTACGATTTTTATTTGCTTATTTTAAAAAGCGAACAAAGCTTTAAAATCGTAGGCATGCAAATAAACGACACTTTAAATTTTGGAAATCCGGACTTTTTAATAAAAAAAGAATTAGCGATTTAAAAAATAGGCTTTCGTGCAAAAACCAAAATCGATCTTTAAGCCGGAACGAAGCCGATTTTAACGGGTGCAAAATTCTAATGGGAAATTATAAGCTCGAAGTTCGACAAAAAAAAAAGGTAAAAAGTTCGAGCTAATAAAAACCAATTTAAAAAGCTTAAATTATAAGTATATCGTTTAAAAAGCTTAAAACGCATATATTAGTTCCATATGCCAACCGGAAGCCGCGTTTAACTATTTCGTAGCGGGCGTAAGCTAAAACCCGGGATAAAGAACGTGGTTAAGCTAAACAAAAGGATTAAATGGCAAATCGATAACGCTTAAAAAGGGCTAAAGTACGTTTTATTGGATTTGCAAAAAACTAACCTTTACGTTTTCGTAAACGGATTATTCGCAAACAATTTAAACCTAAATTTATAAATCAAATTCGTATTATATTAGGTAATAAAAAATCCAACGATTAAAAAAACCAGTTTTAGCTAATCGGGAACATTTTATATTGGACGTTAATTAAATGCAAA
Organism: Gaeumannomyces sp. JS-464; assembly: GCA_002197995.1. Lineage (NCBI taxonomy): Eukaryota > Fungi > Ascomycota > Sordariomycetes > Magnaporthales > Magnaporthaceae > Gaeumannomyces > Gaeumannomyces sp. JS-464. Next base: position 3,348,962 of record NGZR01000001.1, on the reverse strand, counting down.
AGGGTTACGAAAAGCGTTTTCGCAAATGAGATTTACGGGATGGTTAGCGGGTTTAATACAGCTTACGTCCTTAATTTAACGCTCGCAACGATTTTTAAAAGGCTAAACTAAAAAGCCCGAAGCTGATAATTTGCACCGATAGCTTTTCGTTATATTAGTGCTTCGTATAATTAAGCATAATAACGGAAAAAAAGCTTATAATCGATATTATAGCATTTAAAAAATCCTACGAAAAGCGCGAAATTAACGAAATCCGCTGGATCGCAGGATTAGATAATTCGGCAAACGCGATAATTAAAAAAACTAAATAAGGCTTTGGAAGATTTGGTTATAAGCAATACGATAACGGTACGAATTAAAAGTTAAGTAAAGCGCGAAAAACAATAAAAAAAAGCGAGGAAAGGTAATTAAAATTGATTTGTTATAACCTAAAAATGGCTAACGATAATTAAAAAAAAACGAAATTACCAAAACGCTAAAACAACCGGAAAACGATCCTACGAACGACTATCCTAAGTTTTAAGAAAAACCTCCACCATTACCGGACACATTATCAATTTATTTATCGATATTATTAACATCCTTATCCTTTTTTCCCTTTTCGGCTATCTTTTCGTCCTTATCCTCGTTATCGTTAGGAGCTCCAAATAGGTTATTTTTTGCTTTTAAAAACGCCGCATCGAACATACGCTAAACGGCAACGCGGCCCGCCGCTTTTCGATTAGCAGCATTTATTTTAATAAAATTAGCGTTAACCTTACCGGCCTATTCCTCCTTATTAAAAAGGATTATGCATTTGGTGGTGGTGCGCCATTTCGCGAGATTTTGGAATAGCGAAAGCACGGTTAACAAAGCACTAGAGCAGCCAAACAACGGATTAGCCATTATACTTTATTAACAGTAATTTCGCGGAAGTATTTAGTTATAAACTTTTTGGCTAAAGCCATTGCGATTTTAAAACTACCGGTCGTTAGCGCAAAAGATTAGCAAACCAAAGCCTAAAAAAATTATTTACACCGGCTAGCACGAATAACCAAAAGCATAGGACTAACAACGGTTACCGACCGGCTCGGTATTAAAACACCTAATCTTATCAAACTTGCCGGCCAAAAGAGAGTTAAAACAATTCAAGCATGGGAACGATCTTTGTTTGCCCTTTGCAGGGCGCGGGCGAAAAGTTTTACCTTTTCCCTTTTTGGCACGAGTTTTTTTAACGCTATTATTTAAAACCGTTTTAATGCCAATTTAACCTTTGGCGACGGATTTTCCTTTGTTAAATCCAAAAAAGCGGGAGGATACCATCGCGGTAATCGAACGATCAGTAAAATGGGAAAGCGGAGATCGGCAGGCAGGCAGGCAGTTAAAGCGTTGCGAGTATAAAAGAGCCAATCCAAAATCATAACGATCAAGGCAACCTACGGCCCTTTTTATATCCCAAGCCAGGCTTTGTAAGTTATACTCGCGATCCGTTCCTTTATTTTTACAGATTAACAAGCGCACGGCTTAATAGATCTCTACTAAGCCTGTTTACCTCTATTACGCGCACTTAAGTTGGCGCCACCTAATCCCACGAGCGCCTAACTAGGCATTGCCCCACTTCCTATTATTTCTATTTACAGTTTTTTACCGATATTAAGCATAGCCCCTCCTTTTATTCTTTTTCCCTTGTTCCCAAAGCAGACTGCCAAATCCGGATTCCGTTGTTAATAGTATTGTTAAATCCCGGATTTGGAAACGAGCATTGACCGATGCACGCGCTTAAAGAAAGAATTGCCAGTATTAATCCACGTAATTAGCGCGTGCATTAGGGGAAACCCCACGTTTCGTAAAGCAGCAGGTTTATGGACCGTGCGCTCCCACGAGCTTACAAAAGGGGATTTTGGGATTAGCTTTTTGTAATTAAATTCCTTCCAAAACATGCATCACTACAAACACCAGTTCCAGATTTATAGATTTTTGTTCTTTCCTTTTAGGAGATCTCCGTGCTTATAGGAGTACCACTCCTACCAACATACGGCGTAGCTTTGCACCCTTTTACCCACCGACGTTATAATATATAGCGACGGGTTTAAAGCAAAAAAACGGGGCAATTAAATACGGCTGGGTAATATACCAAACCGGCCAACGCAAACTTTCCGGGCACGGCCGGTTGGCGCACTCGGCGGAAGTATTCGACGGCGAAGCGGAAGGGGCCCGGATGGGCTTTCGTAAAACCGTTTAAAGCTTTCGCAATTGCACTTTCCATTTTTGCCTCGATAATACCTCGACGGCCAACGGCTTTTTAAATACAGCGCTTAATAGCTTTTAAAAAGCTTTTAAAAAGGTTTATTACTTTATAAATAAGCACCAAATCCACGTTCGATAATCCTCGGGCTATACGGGAATTCCCGAAAACGAAAAGGCCGATACCAAAGCAAAATTAAAATCGGCTTTACCGATACCTTAACATTGCAAACCAACGATGGCCGAAATAAAAGCTTTAACCTGGAAAATAGCTCGAAACGCTCGCAACGCGTGGTTCGTAAACAACCTTCCGGTACGGTACAAGGCTATAAGCTTCCCGCCGGCCTCGCAGCGTACGCCCAAAGCTTTGCAATTATACCGCTTCGTATTATAAAGGCTAATAGCCGCACGTACCGGCCACGGGAACTTCGATTAGTACTACCGAAAATTCGAATACAAAAACGATAACCCGTGCCGCTATAGACGAAATAAATCCCCTTTTTACCCTGTATTTTGCAAGCTGGCTAAAGCGGTAAAAAACAAATGGCTTATAACGAACCTTTCCCCGGCTTTCGATAGGCTTAAATATTGGAAACGGCTGTTTAAAAGCCCTTCCTTTTTGCTTCGTCGTCGAAGCTACTAAATATTACACTATCGCTAAACGATAGTAATAAAGCCCAAAAAGCCCGCATATATCTTTTTTCCTTTTTTTTCCTACACCTTTTACCTTTTTCCTTTGTACCACCAGGACTAATAGTAGGCTCGTTAATCCCCCGCACCTCCGGCCGGGCCTTGGGAGGTCCCGAGGACCTTCCAGCTTAAACCCCGGCCTTACCCCTTTTACCGGCATACTCGCCAGCCGAACGCACTACTACCACCCGCAGCGCTTTACAACGCCCTGGCGTATATATATACGCCTTACCGCCGATTGCCCGCTTACTAACAAGGAGCGCCGGAATGCGGCCCGACTTCCGTATGCCTACGGGTTTAATTTGCTAGCCGCCTTAATAGCAACATGTAGCCCTATGTTAAGCTTAGGTAGCGCTAGCACGTCATATGCCCCCTGGGAGGCAAGGAAAGGTAGATCCCGACTTACTGACGTTAAATATACTCATTCACTCACTTACTGGTCCTTTCCCTGTTACCCCTAACCTTTATCTACGCAATCCGTTTACGGGCCGACAAGCTGGCCATTACGTGCCTTATAACGGCCGGCCTGGGCGCCAGTGCCGTCGAAATTATATTCCTGGCCTGGTTTCTCGACGCCTACATGCACGGCCAAATTTATAAACCCCTACGTACCCCACTTTATGACCTACTGTTAGCTGTTCAACTGCTTATCGGCTTCATCGCCGCGTGCTTGCCCAAAACCAAAGCGCAAATCTTTTGGTTCCTCCGCCGCCTACGCCTGCTGCCCGCCGCCAGCGACCACGAGACCGCAGGCCGCGGGCCCGACCGTCTGGCGCAACACCTCCCGCACGGCAGCCAGTTTTCGCGCCAGCTCCGTAGGCTGGATAGCGGCGACCATCAGACTTCCCAGTGCACTGCGTCCGAGGCCACGGCCACGGTGATCGAGCTCGGCAAAGCGCCGTCGGCCGGCACCCGCTCCCTTTGAACCTGGCAGGTTTGGAAGAGGCCACACTCTGGACGTGGCTCGCACTCATCCCCTTGTTCCTCTCCGCCTGTTTTCCCTCATATTTTCTCTTCGCCTCGACCCTGGGCTCCTTACGGTAGCGTATGTTCCACTTTAGCACGTCGCAAACAGCAAGTCCACAATTGATCCATTTTTATCCTTATTAGTACCCGTAATGCTGATCTTGAAGCAAGCAGTTGAACACACCCGTTAAACACATTTTGTATACTGCGGGGAAGAAAAAGTTAAGAACGGGTGCAGGGAAGTGCGCACAGCAGAAGTGCAACAAGCCACTGCCCGTTACGTTTAGGGAGGAGTTTCAGAAGCTCAGGTTACAGTTCCAGTTGAAGTTGATGGGCGCCTGCAGCACGGACCAAACGAGCTTGGGAGCGTATTACAATGACACGGAGATTTTGGCTGCCACTGTTATAACGCACCTAAGTACTGGATCGATACACTTGTGCCGGAGGTTGGCTGAAGAATACCTACATACTTTCGGCGGAATCGTGGACTGTGCCTGGGATTGGAGGCCGGGCGGGAAGGCGTGGGCGTCAGATGGTGCCTACAGCGACCCGTACACTGCGCGTTGCCGGTTCCTGATGGTACGGCCGGACACCGCGCGTCGTAAACTTGGCCGCAAATGAAGCTGTGCACGATAAGACAGCTAATGATGGTACAACCGCCAGGATAGACAGGCTCAGCTCGATCTCGCCAGCCGCGATGGGGTGGACCTTTGCGGCGCGGCGGATGGTCGCGGCGGAGATTTCACTGAGGCCGATGCCACCGATCTTGCCCTCCTTTAATGCCGCCTCGGCCATCATGAAAGCCGCGCTCGACCACGGCGCCAACTTCTGGAACGGCGGCGCCTCCTACGGCACGCCCGACTGCAACTCGCTGCACCCTGCTGCGCCACTACTTCACCAAGAACCCGGCGGATGCCGAGCGCGTCGTCCTGTCCAAGGGCGCCTACATCAGGGCGACCCACCAGCCCGACTGCTCGCCCGCCGCCGTGCGCCGCCACGTCGAGGACCGGTCGCGGTCCTGGGCGGGACCAAGTCCATCGACTTCCAGTGCACCCGTGTCGACCAAAGGTGCCCGTCGAAGACGCCGTCGCCGCCCTGGCTGAGCTCGCCAGGCCGACAGGCAGAGATGAGCAGCGTCGACAGCTGGCCGGCAGGCGAATAGAGGAGAGGTGCGAGTGGGCGCGGACTCGAGGAAGAACTCACTCCACTGCGTGGCGCGGGCGATTTCCGGGAGGGCAAATGGCCCTCGAGGTCGTCGTCAACGCGTGCCCTAAAAGCCGGTTGCCGTGTTTCCCCTGCGCCGAGGATAGCGGAGCGCGGAGCCTGGAGACACTGTTTTCACCCTGCGACCATCCGGGTGACACCGACCTGGGTCGTTAATTGTGCGGATTTTTTCCATCGCGGGATCCTCGAGCCAGCCACACCGTCAGTGGTAAACCAGTCAGTAAGTGTGCGGTTCAGCCGTTGTAACGGTGACGCGGTTCAGGGGTCTCAGATCAGTGACGGCTCGATGCTTGTCCTCTCCGTGTACACGCCTCCAAACCATGAAGCATGGGAACACAAAGGGTGATGGCTTCTTCATTTACTCCATGTGCCCCTGAGCGTGCAGTTTGTCGTGTGTTGTTCCACGGCGTCCTTACCCTTGCGTGACAATCATTTCGTCTTCTGGGACGTCAATCTGACGGCCCGTGTCCTCCCAAATGCGATACCTCTCGCAGATCTTCTTCATGGTTGAGTGCGTGGTGTTGCCGGTATAGATGTGGATGCCATTTGCCGTGGTGATCGACGGGGCCTCGTTGGAAGGCTTGATCCCCAAGGTGGAGCGCTTCTCCAGGATCTTGGGCAACGCCTCCTAGTCCAGCATCGTCTCATCCTTACTTCCGCCCAAGGGCAAACAATGCAGACACACCCGGAACTGTGCCTTCGCCCTCGGGCCCACCCGGTTTTGCGCCTGTTTCGCGGCGACCTACATACCGGTGGAGCGCTGGAAAGGGAGAAGCATGACGCACTCCCCCCCACCCTCATGTGTAAGCCGTGTCTCTGCCAAGTTGCTTAACGGGCGGCATGCTCACCCAGTGGCTCAGGTACTCATAAAACCAGGGTTTGGCGTGGAAAGGGGAATATGGCGTCTAAATGCACAAGTCTAATCCCATTGTTTTGATAAGAACAGACCAACCGCCAATGCTAGTTTAGGATCCGTACAATGGTCTCCGACGCATACACAAGAAGCCCAACCGATCCGCTCATCTCCGTTGCCCGAGACTTGCTCCACGTATCGGACTGGATTTAGCCGCAGCGAGAAGGGTCCGACGGGAGGCCGCCCAGGAAGCACTGCAAAGCTTTGATGTTAGCTGTTGTTACTGTGAAGCAAAAGGTGTTGACAGCCTCTAATGGGATTCACTCACGGAGAAGCTGCAGCACTGCACGCGATCGGTGCAGACAGCACCCTTGGGGCGGCACTGACGCTCCTCCAGGGCTATCAATGTTTGAGAGCCGTCGTTAGCAATGCGGAGCTGGCTGGAAGCAGCATGGAGGCTGGCGGAACAGCCCAGGAGCTACTCACGGTTGGAGGGGGCGGCGATGGCGGAGACAAGCGCCATGAAGAAGACGGCGACCTTCATGTTGATAAGACTGCTGGAGGCAGGTATGTGGATGGTTCTGGTGGGGTTTGTTGTTGATCTGGGAAAGGAAGTGAATGACTGAGCTGATGAGGACCGAGGTAAAAGAGAAGGAGACTAGGCTGAGGGTCTTTGTCTTCCTTTATAGGCGACGGAATGCTCAGCAACTGCACATTGCCCGGCTTCATCAGGCACACAAGATGCAAGAAACCCCTTGAGGCAGTGGAAGCCACTTTGGAACCTGCCGTTTCTGGATATTCTCTCCGCGTTTCAAGGCCCTTGACTCGTGCTCCCCCGCTCCCCGCATCGGTCAATCGTAAATCAGGATCATGAGGCTATCTGGCCGACGGGCTTCAGGGGCATTGCAACATCGGCGGGGTGCTAAACACGTCATTGAGCTTTTGGCTAGGTAACACAGTGCCCAGACCTGAAATTTCGGGCATGTCCGACTACCATGCACGTTTGTCCGTCAATGATACCTTCCACAGGGGCTGCGGCCCGGTACCGAGCGATGCAGACGCGAGAAAAAAGCAGGGCAGAGAAAAGGGGGCGCCCCTTTTTTTGCGCCGAGAGTATTTATAGCACACATACATACTATACAGCATTCCTGCCTGTAAAAGAACCATCGAAGTAGCATTGCATGGTTGCCTGGCCTGTGGTACCACCCTCTCCTGCTACTTTCCTGTTTCGAACGAACGTGGCGGTCTGGAAATTTCCGCGCGCCACCCTGCTCGGCGGAAAACATGCCTATGAACACGCGAGGGGAAACGTCACGTCGGCGGTATTTCTGCGACCAGTCCTCCATCGCGTTCTGTGAATGCTTTGCGCTGTGGGCCTAAGTCGTGTCCGCGGCCACCTAGGCGCATTTGTAACACCTGTACCGCCACCTGCCATCAAGTTGCATGCTCGTTCCCTCGGCAGCCGAACCTCAAGCACTGGGCAACGTCCTCCTGCCTTCTCCTTTGTCGTAGCGCACTTGACAGCTGCGTGCGCCAGAGCTTCTCGCTTCCACACCCGCGCCTTATTCATCCACCTCTCTTTCCGTCCTCACCCTATCCGCGCTCTTCGCGCGGGACGCGCCGAGCCCCTGACGTCGACTCCTCGTCACCGTCACCATGAGGGACCTCATCGAAGTCCGAGACGTGCCGGGCAAAGGCAAAGGAGTGGTTGCTTTAAGCAGATCGATCCGGGTATCTGTGCGATTACTGAAGAGCCGCTGCTTGTGATTGATCCAACTTCGACTTCCATTCTCTCTGCTGTGCGACACGCACGGCAGCGGGGACGCCCACACGATCACCGGCGCATTCTTGTGACCCTGGTGGGCACGTTGTAGATCTGACAGGCCCTCGATGGGATCTTTCGTGCGGCGTGGCTTCCATATCCCCCCGCTTGCTCGACTCGCTCCGCTTGGCCTGCCTGTTCTGCTCGGATAAGTCGCGTGCGAGGGGACAGAGGGGTGGGGTGGGAGACGGCGTCCTCAAAAAATCCGCAGGGTTATTACACTACTCCAGCTGCCCTGACATCCTGGGTTATGCCGTACTGGCGGCGGATGCTTCTCTATGAGTCACGAATAGGCGCTCGCGCCAAACAGGCGAAATGGAGGCACCTTTTAGAGGAATTAGCCGATCCATGATCCTTTGGTAGTCGCTGGGTTGATCCCGTGCTTTGATCTGCGAACGCTAGTGGGTCGGAGGCCGGCTTGTGCGACCATTTATCGTAGATGACCGTGGCGATATCTGTCGGTTCGCCTAGAATGTTGGTATGTTTGGCGGGGCAGTTCGGGGCAACATAATCGAACCATTTCGTGGGTAGTTCGATTTTGGTGGCTCTGAGGCAGCGGCTGAGTTCCTTTCCTTTGCTAGGATCTTCTGCTGTATCCCCTTGCTTCGTGGGCGGACGGCAAATCCACTTGCTATGTGGGATGTCCGGGAGTCGTTGAGTGTTAGGTCCGGTGCCTTACAGTCGCTTCGCGAAGGGCGTAGTTGGTGAGGTTCTTTACCCACTCATGATGTTCTTCCGGGATTCGGACGAGGATTCTGAGCTCCTTGGTCGGTTTCGTTATAGGGGTGGGATTTATGGGTTGCTTGTTCTGTGGTTGGGGCTGGCTAGGCCCCGATCTCGCGGCTGCAGCCCAGCTCGTGGGTGCTTGTGGGCCATCGCGTCCGTTCGGGTCGGCTTTTGTCTAGTATGAGTGGGCTAATTGGCCTGCATATACCGTTGTCGTCTGGAACGTTGAGAAAATTTCTGTTATTTCCTTTGTTGTATCTTTCAGGTCGTTCTGGCAGCTGGCGACGATACTGTCCAGCGAGAGTGCCACCAGGGTCAGCACTTTGCGTTTGGCGTCCTGCCGCCGTTGTACTTCAGTCAGGATGAATTGAGAGCGGTCGTAGCGGAGTTATCGGGCTGGGCGTGGGTCGAGGCTTCCAGTCCGGTGGGGCGGTTAATTTGCGCTGCTTGCTGGGACCTTCTCTCCTGTTGCAGTAGTGGTGGCTCTTTTTTTTATTCCCGCGGCGACTCTTTTTTTTATTCCCGCGGCGACTCTGGAGGACCTTGGCACCGACCGGGGGCAGGCACCTGGGACCATTTATACGGACTATATGCCTCCTGATTCTTCAACATCTTCCGATCTTTCGATGTTATTTTTTCTTTTCGTCGAACCGTTAATGGGTAAATGTTCTTGAGAGCTCGATTCTCTCTGCTCGGCAAAGTCGGCTGCCCGCCATCCAAAAAGGGCCAGATTTCCGGGCCCCGGGACTTAATTTAGCGGCAAATCGACGCTGGTAATCTCCATCAATCGGCTTTACGCGTGGGGAACTCTCTTGCGCGACCTTCCTGTTTGGAGATGCTGGAATGGAATCGTGGGGGTATGGCTCGGGACCGAGTCAGAATGGTGTTTTTTTTTTTTTTGGGGCAGTGACTGTAGGTGCCATAGGGACGCGAAGCGCTACGTTAGCGTGCGGCTGTTCGGTCCCCTGAGCTGAACTGGGTATTGGCTGGGAGCAGGCTCCCTCCCAACTCTGGCCAGTGGTGCAATGACAGTGAGCCCGGCAGGCACCTGCCAGGCGACACGAACCCTCGAGTCCGGCCCCTGCCGACCCTTGCCGCTGCGGCTAAACCCGCACCAGTCACCAATGCGCGTTAGCCCCACAGGGCTCCTGGGCCCCGATACGGCCTCCACTGGTTGGCGAGATCCACCTGTGCTGGTATCTGGGATATTATCAGCAGGGAGGCTGCTCGCGACCCTTTCTCTTTGTCAAGCTCCATCTCCGGCACCACCTTCCCCGAAATTTTTTCCTGTAGGACCCGGTGTTAGGGTGCCGCTAAGGAACACGGCCATTGTTGGTGTTGGTCCCACCAAAATGAGCCGGAATCGCTATGTGGGCTCTAACAAACTATTTGGCTCTGTTTTGGCCGCGTTCGCCGGCGTCCTTTTAACAACGACGACGACGACGCGAGAGAGAGAGAGAGAGAGAGAGAGAGAGAGAGAGAGAGAGAGAAGAGAGAGAGAGAGAGAGAGAGAGAGAGAGAGAGAGTATATTAACGCCGGTAAGTCGGGATCTACCAGTCCCTGCCTCCCAAGGGGCAAACGACGTGCCAGCGCTACCTAAGCTATTTACACCAGGCTATAGTGCTGCTATACGGCGGCTAGCAAATTAAACCCGAGGGCACACGGAGGTCGGGCCGTATTCCGGCGCTCCTTGTTAGTGAGCGGGCAATCGGCAATGGGGCGTATATAAACGCCGGGCGGTGTAAGCGCTGCGGGTGGGAGTAGTGCGATCGGACGGCATTGTTACGACCAGCATGCAGGCCCCAGGACAGCAGGACGGGAGGGCCTTAGGCCCTGCCCCTGCCCCGCACTGGGTCACGTGGAACCACGTGACCAAAGGGATTTGTGGATTTGTGAGCAGAGCGACAAATCTAAAAGGATTTGTGGATTTGTAAGCAAAACGACAAATCCAAAAGGATTTGTAAATCTGCGGGCAAAGCAACAAATCCAAAAAACTACTAAGGAAAGCAATGTGTATATAAAGGATGGATTTCCTACTATTTTAGGTAATTTTAACTAAGGCTTTGGCATTAGTTAACCTAAATTAGCTTTTAAACATCCCCTAAAGCAAGCAATTAAATTGGCCTTTTAAATTACGTGTTTTTTGTTAACCAAATTAGCGATACTGTTTTTTCCACTCCCGAAATGCCTTACTTTAAAAGCAAACCTTTAATTGTAGCATTTTAACGAATTCTATTTAATATTTCGCTAAAAGGAAAGGATAATACAGTTATAACAAGCAGTAATAAGAAGCTTAAAAAGGAAAAAACCACGGTTTTTACTTTTAACGGTATTAAGTATAACTTTAACGAAGCCGTTAATACGGCTAGCCTTTTTAAGTTTATAGCGGACGAAATCGCTAAAAGCTAGGCCGAAATAAAGCAATTTATTACGAAATTGCTATTTTTCGAAACGCTTATCGCGGTTAAAGCGTACAAATTCCCGTTTTTAAACCTTTACGAAAAAAAGGACGGCAAATTTAAAACATTTTTTACCGAATGTAAAAGCTATTTTAAGTTTTACAAATAGCAGTTCGTAAATAAAAAATAAAAGGTTGCTTACGTTATTACCAAGCTAAACGGTAAAATAAAAAAATGGTTTTAACCGATTTAAAACGATTATTTTAAAAGGTATAAAAATAGCTAAAAAAACCATTAAAATTATTTTCGCAAATTTCGAAACCTTTAAAAAAAAAGGTTGGAAAAGTGTTCGGAATAATTGATAAAACCCAAATCGCCGAAATTTTTTTGCTAAGCTTTAAATAATAAAAGGCCGTAGCTAAATACGTAACGAACTTTTAACGAATTAACATTAAGCTTAATTAAAGCGATGCTACGTTAATGCTGCACTTTTACAACAGATTGCGCGAAAACGTAAAAGATAAACTCGTAAAGCAAAATCGCCCGGAGTTTTTTACGAACTACGTTAAAAACGCAATCCGTATTAGCGATAAATTATATAAATGATATAAAAAAAAGGGATATGGTTTTAAAAATGTAGCATAAAATAATAAAGCTAATTAAAAAAAGCTAAATAATAATTTATAACGGTTTACAAAACGCATTTAAACTTTATAAACTTTAATACGGCAACCGCTTACTAGTAATAAAAGCAGCAAAAAAAGCAAAAGCAAAACCCGAAAAACGGGAAATGCTTTAAATATAGCTAAACCGGCTATATTAAAATAAATTACTTTTAACGGGATAATAACCGGCAAATAACTAACTTTTAACGAACGTAAAAAAGCCTAATATAAAAAAGGCTGTGCTTTAAACCACCGTTTAATTAAACGAGCTATATAATAAGTTGTACGTTATATACCAGTTCGATAAAAAAGCTACCGAATTGTATTTTTGGAAACCTCGAAGCGTTTGCATGCTTAAAATTACAAAGTTTAAATACGATAACGAAGGTAAATAACGCGTTATTTTTAGGTTTACGAGTTCGGAAAAAAAGTGGCGGCACCGCTTTTTGCAAAGCTTAAAAAGGAATAACCTTAACAAACGATGCGAAAAAGCTTTTAAATTAAACCCACCTTTTTCGCGAACCCGAAAACTTAAACACCGACGCGAAAGTAAACCAAAACGGCTAAAACCTTAAAACGGCCGAGTGTCACGGCCAGCAAGGCCTTTGTAGATAGCTGGAGGTGCGGGGCTTTTGGAAACCCGCAGCCCTTATCTTAGATAAGGACGAGCCCCACCAGCGGGCCCTTACAAAATTGGGGATATCCCAATTCTGTGCAGGCCGGGCCTTCCGGGCCTCCCTCTCTTCTGCAAAAAAAAAAGAGAATCTACTCGACTGCTAACGTTTACTTTGCCTGCCTAACAGCCTTAATAAATGGTAGCAATTCGGAAAACCTAAGCGACCGACGCCTATAATCGCGAGAGTATCACATCTTTTTTAATTTTCCCGAAAATCCGACCTACTGTTACGCAATGATTTTTTCCTCCCCGGCCTTTGCTATAGCGACGCCGGCATTTACGTCCCAACCTGCTATTGCGCGCGGGACGCTTTAATTACCGCTTCCTTTAAAAAATCCGACCTGCTATTGCGCGAGGATCCTCCCTCTAATTAATCCCGCAATCGGCCTTTGCTATGGCGACGCCGATCTTTACGTTCCAACCTGCTATTGCGCGAGGAACGCCCTACCAACCGTTAATCGTCGTCCCTTTCGTTAAGCCAAACGCGATCGAAATACCAAATCCCTTTTTACGTTAGGCTTTAGGCGGGCGAAAACCTTAAATCCTTTGTTTTTACTTACCTACCTACTCGGCTGCCATTTCGCTATTACCCCAGCCATAAAAAACACCATAGCGGACCTTTATCCGCCCGAGGATTACTTTTAAGATTAAGGCAATAAAGCGCTTATGCCCGGCGCAATGCCTAAGTTCTTTTTATTTAAAAACAGCAGCTTTGCACTATATAAAGCCATTATCGATTTATCACAAACGATAGTGTGCAAATGGAACGGGCTAAGCGCGTTAGGCCAATTGGCGCATTAGTTTTCCCTTTTGCTTAAAGCATTAAAATGCTAACTAAGGCACCCGCTGCTGCTTATACCTTTGCCTTTTTTTCCGTTTCCAATCCGCATTCGGAAAAGATCAACTTTAGCTATTAACCTTAACTAACGCGCTTATAACCCTCCAAACCGGATCGCGAGGCGGCTTTTTAAACCTCGACGGAGAATGACGAATACTAGCGCGTTGCTGGCAAAACGGAGGTCCCAGGCCTGGATTTAATAGCGACTTTATTCGCCGCATGGAATTACAAATCCAAAAGCAAAATAACCGATTTTATCGGGCTTTCGATCGGTTTAACGAACTACGAAAAAGCTAGCGCCAATTTTAAAAAAGCTAGCGCTAATTTCGAAAAATTTAAAACGAGCAAACTCGGACTTTTAAACATATTATAACGAAATTAGGCAATATCGAAAATAGCCGCGAGCATTTTAAGCGTTTTAAATACGAGCGTTATTATAGCTCGAGTGCTAGCGGCAATCGTGCCCGTTAGCTTTTACCGGATTTGCGTAAGGCTGATTACCGGCTTGGTGAAATCCGACGAGGTAAACAGCCGGCCGTCGAGCCTAAGGCTAAGGATTTGATTAACATAAGCAGGCCTGCTATAAGGGCCAATCGCTATAAGAAGCCCGATCGTAATATAACCGGACTTTCCGTACGGCCACGGCTAATCGAGGCCGTAATTTACAAGCTATTTTCGACTTTAACTCGGACTTTGGCGAAAATTAAAGCCGAGCCTCGCTAAATTCCTAGTTCGCTTAATACGTTAAGGAAAGTTAATATGCGGGCCGACTTTACCTTTTTAAAGCCGGAAAGGTCGAAAACCTACCTCGTTAAAAGCTGCATTAACCTTTCCGGGCCACGCGCTGCCAACACCCTTCGATAGGATTTAGCTTGTAATTTTAACAACCTTTACGCTCCGGATCGCAAAAATCGCAATTAAGATAACCGTCGCCGACAAAACCAAAAAGAGGCCGACGATTTGGCGATTCGTGTTCGGCGTTAACAAACCGTCGATATTAATATGTCGATTTAGCTTTAAAGAGATCGCTTTTTTTTTAAGCGAAAAATGATTAGCATTTTCGATTCTTATTAAAAAAAATCCAAAAAATTAAAGCATTTTTTTTAATTTAAAGCTAATAATTTTTACAAACGTTTACTCGTTTACGAAGCGCATTAACATTTTCCGTTAAAAACCTAAACACGGTTTAAAACGTCGATTATTAGCTTTTTAACCTTTTTTAAACTTTACTAGGAGGATTAGCATTTATTTGGTGGAGTAGCTAATTAAACCGCGATAAGCGTGCGGCTTTAAAAGCTTAAGGTTTTACGGCAGTTTTTACGGCCCTGGAGCGACAGTTCGCCCTAAATGTTGGCAAAGCTATTAAGCTTTTTACCGAAGCGACTTTTAACCTTCGTAATTTGGCTGTAAACGAGTTTGCTTTGCACTAGTTTGTATTTAAAATGCTCCGTTACGCTAAAGGCATAGGCATTACCCAAAATAGCAACTGGTACGGTATTATAATTTAAATTTGGAACCGTTTAAATTTAAGCATTTAAACGAGGCTGCGAGCTCCTAAGCTTACGGAAATTCGCGCTAAATATTTACGCTTTATTAAAGAAAATAACCTTGTTTTTATTACTATCGCCAAAAAGCACTATCCTAATGCGATTGCCAAAAGGCATAACCTTTATTAAAAGGGTTATAATAACGACTACGCTAGCAAATATAAACATCGCGAAAATCGTAACTTTTATAAAAAGTACCGAAATAACCGTTACCGGCACCGTTACGACTTTTATTAAGGTGACCGGTATAACTTACACCGTTACGGATCCTATAAAAACTACCGCCGAAATGATCGAAATCGCGGCTATAAGCCTCGCGACGATTATAAACCTTGTAATAAGCGTAACGGGTATAAGGTTTGTAATAGTCGCAAAAACGATTATAAGCGAGCTAATAAGTACGGTGATCGCCGCGATAAAAACCGCGATAACCGCTAGCGAAACCGCATTTATAACGTCGACGACGGTAACGCAAATGCAAAGGATTTTCCAAGCGTTTATAACGATGTTAACGATAACGACGATGCTAGCGAAGCTTTTTTAATCGATATAAACGACATTTATGCTATTAATAATCGCTAAGCCGATTTACAAATTTGCAAGCGTTGCGGTATCGTTATACCCTTTCGCAATTTGCTTTTCGCTTATTTTACGGTTTATTTTAGCGAACCTATTTATTAAATAAACGAGAATTATACTTTTTACGTGTTTAAAAAAATTAACGTTGTAAGGGAAACCATTAAGGTTAACGCCGAGGCAATTTTTTTAGGCGGATATTTATATGCTAAAATAACGATCCGGCTTTTTGTTAACGGCCAAAAGATTTAAATTTGTGCTAATTCCGGATTTAGCCGAAACCTCGTCGTTAAAAACTTTTTTCGCGATTACGAATATAAAATTTTCGACGTTACAAACCTTAACGCACAGCCTATTTTTTCCGGTTGGAATTTTAAGCGATTTAAACGTACCAATAAGTTCGCTTAAATTACGTTTTTTACTCCCGGATTTTCCTTTAACGGTAATCCCGAAGTAATTTAGCAAACGGCTTACGCTTGGATTATAAACCAACTAATAACCGGTATAATTTTCGGAATCGCCTTTTTCAAACCTCGAAATGCATTTATCGATTTTGCAACCAATTTGATTAACTTCCTTTCGAATTAATTTTATATGCTTATTATAATAGTTAAAAGAGGCATAGCAATCGTACGAGCAGTTAAGTGCCTTAAAGTAGTGGTAATTCCGGCCTAATAAACAATAGCCATTCCGGTAACGTATTTCCCTTTTCCCAAAAGACGGAGTTTTTTGCTAAAAGGCGACCACCTTGCCGTTTTTAATGCCGTGGTTAACTATAAAACTAAGCCCGTTTGCCTGGTTTACAATACGTCGGATTAACCTTTTTAATTGGCTAAAAATGCACGTATGGCTACCATTACGAAGTATACGAACCAAATCCATTAAATGCTTAACTTTAAAACGGTTTTTAAGGTTGTTACGAGCGTAACCGCACTGGCCACCGCGGTTTAAGGCTTTTAAGTTAAACACGGCGTTAAATACGGCTTCGAAACCCTTTTAACTTTCCTCTTTTCGGCCGAAACCCCTACGATCGAAACCGCTACCGGCACCGGTTTTGGCAAAGAAAAGCAGGTAATTTAAGCAATGTAATTAAACCATAGGTTTTAAAAACCCCTTACGGTTAAATAACCAAGCACTATTTGCGGTAAATGCTAAGGTTTAAAAAACCTACGAGCGGAGCGGGCGTGCCAATTAAAGTTACTTTTTAACCAGGTTTACAATATAATATTGGGAAAAGTAAAAGCAGGGAAGCTTATAATGCTAAAAAAGTTAACTTTTTAGGACTTTAAAAACCAGGATCCCGGACCGAAAGTCGATATTAATTACGGAAACCTATGCTTAACTTTCCGAAGTTTTTACCTAAAGTGTTAAAAAAGCGCTTAGCGATTAAAGCTTTTGGCAAGGTATTTTACATTTTAACGAAGGATAAGGTGCACGTTTATAACGGCGACTTTACGAAGCTCGCATTTTTAAAAACATTTATAAGCGGGCCGATATTTAGCGAAACCGTGGCTTTATCGATATCCCTAAAAACGAGCAAATAAAAATCCCTTTTGTAAAAGGATGGCAAAATTAAAGCGCTAAGCTATTTAACCGGCCTTATCCCGTGGCCCGCAAAAAGAAGAACGTTATCGATTAAACTTACGATAAGCTTAACGAATAAAAGCGATTGGAACTAGTTAACCACGCTATTCCTTTTGCGTTTTTTTGCTTCGTCGTATGGCGCATGGTGCACGGCTAACCCAAAAGCCGTGTAGTTGTCGACCTACGCCAATTTAACAAAGTTACCGTGCTAAACGCCTACCTTTTGCCTTTTTAATAAAACGTAATCGAGGCTTTTAAAGGTAAGGGATACGCAATAGCCGTAAACGTAACGGCCTTTTTCTTTTAATTCCTCGTGCACTCGGAGCATCGAGACAAGCTTACGATTGTAAGCCACCGAGGTTTCGAACGTTTATAAATAGCTTTTATAGGATACCGGAATAGCCCTGCTTACGTCCAAAGGTTTATAAATAATTTTTTCCGACCTTTTAAGTCCTTTTGCCGCTGTTTTATCGATAATATTATCATTTTTTCGGACAATTTCCAAAACTATTAGCGTTATTTAAAAACGATTTTTAAAATGTTTAAAGACAAAGGCATAGCTATTTCCTTTAAAAAGAGCTTCGTCGGGTATTTTAACGTCGAGCTGCTTGGATTTTACGTCGATGTTTTAGGACTTTCCACTACGAAATCGCGAGTTTAAAGCTTTAAAAACTTGGCTTTTCCCAGCACGTTTAAATCTTTAGAAACGTACCTCGGTAGTACCGGATTTTTGCGCTTTATAATCCCTTATTACGTTAAAATCGCGGAGCTTTTGCAAAAGCGGAAAGTTTTGCTACTGGCTAAAAGCCGGAAACAAAGCAAAAATAAAGGGGTTAGCGCTAGCATTACGCAAAAAGCACCGCTTTTACGCCTACTTTTAGCGAAATTAAATCCTTCGAAGCATTTTAAAAGTTTATTTTGCAAAGAAATGCGCTATACCACCACGACCCAAACCGCACGTTGTATTGCAAATCGACGGGAGTTTCGAACGCGGCTTTGGAATTATAATGTTCCAAACCAAACCGGAGTACGTTTAAAAACCAAAAACTGTAATTTCGTTAATAATGGTTTAACCGATTATGTTTTTTAATTAATGCTTAATAGCATTTAAGCTTAATTACGGACTTTTAAAGTTGGAGGTAGCCTGTTTGGTTTAAGCTTGTAAACGATTTCGCACCGTCCTCTATTTTAATAACAAAAACCGTATCGTTATGCTTACGGACCATAATGCCACTTTTGGAATCGTTAATAGGATTTGCCTTAACATTGTTTCCATAAACCGGGCTAATAAACGCTTAATAAACGCTTCCATTTACTTTAACGCTTATTTTTTAAACGTTTACCACGTGCTAAAACGTTTTAACCTTATGCCCGACGCATTGTTCCGTTTCCCCGCAGTTATTGGAAACCTTAAAACCCGCGCCAAGCCCGACGAGCTTGTATTGGACTCTTTTTGGGACAAGGGTCCCGACGATAATGATTAACACGAGGTTAAACACGTTTTACAAATAGCCGAGGCAGTTATGGAAAATAACTTGCGCTTTTAGTTTATTAAGCATTATAAGGAAAACCCCGTGTTTTACAAGCTAATTCGGGAACTCGCAACCCCTCGTCCCGGTAAAAAACCCCCTAAACACGAGGACGTGCTAAATGCTTTAAAACCCGGGCACCCTTTCCGTATTATCGATAGCTTATTATACAATAAGGATAACGACGGAGTTAAACGCTTGGTTATCCCTTTCTTTTTGGTAAAAGCCTTTTTAAAAGAAGCTTATAATTATAAGCACCATTTCGGCCGTTAAAAAATGACAAATGTATTTGCAAAAGTGCACTTCCGGTTCAAAAGGCGCCAAATCGACCAGTACATTAAGCATTGCCATATTTGTAGCATAAACCAAATCGATAATCAAAAACCTATTGGGACCTTCCAACTTATCCAGGCCCTTACGGAACCGATAAGCGTATTAGTTATGGATTTTATCACGGTTTTACCTACAATACCGTTAGCCAATACCCTTTGGCAATTAAACACCCATAATGCTTATAACGCGCTTTTAACGGTTATAAACAAAACCTTTAAGCGAACCATTTTAATCCCTAGCTATAACACTTACGGCGCTAAACATTAGGCATCCTTCCTATTGCGACACTTTTTAATAGCCGATTGGCTTTGCCCTCGTGCTATCATTTTTAACAGGGATGCCAAATTTACCGGTACCTTTTGGAAAACCTTTTGGAAAGGCTTTGGCATTAAATTGGCTATGATAACGGCCTACCACCCCCAGGCTAATGGCCAATCTGAAAGGAAAAACCAACTTGTGGAGCTGGCTTTACGCTTTTACGCTTAAAAGCATTTTAACAATTGGGTTAATATACTTCCAGCACTTTAATAGGACATTAACAACTTTACCATATTAGCCACAAACTGTTCGCCGTACGAGTTTTTTTTCGAATTTAAACTTCCAAGCTTTGTCATTCGCCTAACCAACTCGGATCCCAAAGATACCTTTAATTTTTAGTACGTTAAAAAGCATTTTCGACAAAAAGCCTAATACGTTATAAACCTTGCTGCTTTCGAAATAAAAAGGATTTACGATAATAAGCACCGCTATAAGGAGTTTAACGTTGGAAATCAAGTTTGGCTGAAAATGGGCACGGCTTATAAGCCGCGTGGTGGCATAACAAATAATAAAACGGCCTTTTTTCGTTAAAAGCCCTACACTATTAAAAAGAAAGTTTCCTCGTTGGCCTACGAGCTGGACCTGCCCCGTAACGGCACCCGGATTTACCTTGTGATTTCCATTTAGCACTTGTTTCGGTATAAGGCCGCTAACGACCTTTACCAACGTGTGCCGCCGCCCTTCGGACCGGTCGACTACGCTTTTAAAACCAACGAATCCAACGACTTTGGCAACCTTAACGACTAGTCGTATAAGGTCGAACGCATTACTAACAAAAGGATTAAGCGTGGTAGCTCCGTAAAGTATTACGTGGTTTAGAAAGGTTACGGAGAGCACGAAGGCCAGTGGCTGCGGTCCTCGGATTTTAAGCACGCCTTTAAAGTCGTTAAGGCCTTCGAGAGGTTTTAGGAGACCTTACTCGCCTTACAAGGCAAAGCTAACGTTACCGGACTTTTCCCTATGGCCGACGACGGTGGACCAAAAGCGCCGGCACCGGCCAAACGCGGGCGAGGAAAACCGCGGAAAAATGCGGCTTAATGGAAGCTTGGAACGCTCGAGGAGCGAAGATCTTTACCTGTACTATTAGCATTAAGGACAATGCCGTCTTTTTAAGGGGCCGGCATTTGTTACGGCTAGTAGGGCCCTTGTAGATAGCTGGAGGTGCGGGGCTTTTGGAAACCCGCAGCCTTTATTTTAGATAAAGACGAGCCCCACCAGCGGGCTTTTACAAAATTGGGGATATCCCAATTCTGTGCAGGCCGGGCCTTCCGGGCCTCCCTTTTTTCTGCAAAAAAAAAAAGAGAATTTACTCGACTGCTAACGTTTACTTTGCCTGCCTGACAGCTTTGATACCGAGTTTTAAAAACGAGTAAAAAGTTCGAACGGCGAAACTTTTGCATTTATAATTTGTAAAAGCCAAACAAATTGGAAAAGTTAAAGCGTTTTTACGCTTTTTAATATTTTAAACTGTTTTTAAAACGTTAAAGTTTTAAAACATTTAAAAAGCCCGTTATGCTACGCCACCCTGGCGGACGGAAATAACGGTTAACTTTTATCGTAATTTAACGATTAACAAAAAGTTAAATACGCTAATTACCAATTCGATAACGCAAGCGAATTAAAAAAAGCTGCGTTAAACTTTAAAAACTACTTTAACGTTAATATAAAACATTTTAAACATTTATACCTTTTTTAAGCAAAATGTATTTATAAAAAATGCAAATTTCACTTATAATTTAAACTTAAATACGATTTTTTGTACGAAAATTAAAAAGTAAGCTTAAAATTAAACCCTGTTTAGTATTTTAATTATTACGGTAAAACTAACCCGGATCGGCAAGTTTACCGCCGTTTTTAAATTTAACGAGCGGTATTCGATGCTATATATTACTAAAACGCTTTATTAAAAGAAATGCGAAACTGCGAAATGCAAAAAACATATAATATAAAAAGCGAAAGCTTAGCATTAAAAGATTACGCGAACGTATATACCGTTTAACCCGAATAAAAAAACGAACGTACGATACTCGTTCTTTTTATTAAAAAATTAAAAAAACCACTTAAACGGAAAGTACGAAATGGGAAACGAAAACCGATAAAAACCTTCGCAATAATAAAATTAATTTAACCGTATAACTTATTAACATTCCGAATAAAATATTAAAAAAAACGTTAAAATAATAATCGATTGCGAAATATAAAGCGATTATATATCGCTATAAACGGTTAAACGGTATAAAATCTTTACAAAACGGAAATACTAACCGTATTAACTAAAAACGGTTAAAAAAATACCCGTCGTTTATACCGAAAGATAAATTAACCGAAAAACATAACTAATAACATTACGCACTTGGAATAGGGAAAACGTTATTGTTATATTAAACGACCTAAATATAAAAAAAGGAAATGTAATGTTCGAAATTTTTTAGTTTAAAAAATAGAATTTACGGATAAATTAAACTAGCGGTTAAATTTAATAAAAAAAGTTACGAGTAATTAAAATAATTTACTAGTTATAAACTTTAAACCGTAAGCATATAAAGCGATAAAAAAAGGTTATAACGGTAATAAAGCTTAATAATTTACCTTCGCATTTAATATTAACAAATATACGATTATTTAAATAAAAAGCGATTAAAACGACTAAATTAATATTAAAAAACGGCTCGCAAATATTTCGGAAAAATATTATAAATACGAAAAATTGTTTAAAAAAAACCTAAAAACGGTATTTCCCGAATATAAACCGTTCGATTTTAAAATTAAACTTAAATTAAAAACGCAATTTAAATATTAAAAGCTATACCAGTTTAACCCCCGGTAATAGGAAATGCTAAAAAATTAGCTGGAAAAAGATTTACGAAAGGGATATATTAACTTTTCGATTTTTTAATAGGATATAAAATCCTATAAAAAAGAAAAAAAACGGGACGGAACGAATATGCATCGATTACCACCCGTTAAATAAAATTACGATTAAAAATCGGTATTTTTTACTTTTTATCGATAAATTACGCGATAAGCTCGGCAAAGCCGAATATTTTACGGCTTTAAATTTACGGAAAACTTATAACTTAATACGGATTAAAAAGGGCTAAAAGTGGTTTACGGTTTTTAAAACAAAACTTAAATGCTACGAATTTTTAATAATAATTTTCGGGTTTACAAATATATTAGCCACGTTTTAAAAAATAATTAATTATATATTACGCTAGTATTTCAACGTTTTCGTTTTTACGTATTTGGACGATATTTTAATTTTTTCGAAAACGATAAAAAAATATAAGTAATACGTATATAAAATGTTTTAAAAGCTGCTTAATGCGAAGCTTTTTATTAAGCTAAAAAAATGCGAATGGCATTCGCAAAAAGTCGCTTTTTTAAAATTTATAGTTATATTTAAACAGGTTTATATGGACTTTAAAAAAGTCGAAAAAGTTAAAAAATGGCTTATATTTAAAATCGTTACGAAAATACGAGGGTTTTTAAAAATTTTAAACTTTTATAAACGGTTTATCCGTAATTATAGCAAAATTGCCATACTATTTACAAACCTTACTAAAAATAACTACCAGTTTTATTAAAAAGGTAAAAATAAAAAGCTTTTATACAATTACGAAACGCCGTATTAAAAAAACTAATGTTAGTATTTCCGGATTTAAAAAAACCTTTCGAAGTTAAAACTAACGCGTCGAATTACGCGATCGGCGGCTAATTCGAATAACGAAACGATTAAAAACGGTTGCACTTTTACGCATTTTTTTCGCAAAAGTTAAATAAATTTAAGTTAAATTACTAAATCCACGATAAAAAACTTTTAACGAAAATCCGAGCATTTAAATAATAACGGCTAAATTTTTATAAAACGAAGCATTAAGTTATAATATATACGAATTATAAAAACTTAACACATTTTACTATAAGTAAAAACTTAAATAAGTAATAAGTTCGTTAAAACGAATTTTTGTAAAATTACGATATTCGGATCGAATACTGGAAAAGGTTAAAAAATAGTCGGGCGGACGTTTTAAACCGACGACCGGATTACCAGGTTATAATACTTAAAAAACACGAGTAATTTTAACCGAAAAATTAAACGGATTTTTAGTTCCGGTATAAAGGATACTCGTTAAAACGTTTCGATAAAGAAAAGTTTAAACTTTAAAAAAAATTTAACAAATTTATAACCAACTGGCATACGGCTATTAAAGCGTAAAAAAAACGTAAAAACGGTTATAATAATATTATAAGTTTGCAAAAACTTAAGCCGAAATATAAAACGCAATAAAAAATGGCGAAAATTATATTAAAAAACAAAGCTAACAAGTATAAACCATATGGGTTATTATAACCTTTGCTAGTACCGGATAAAATATAGTAAAAAGTTATTATAAATTTCGTCGTTAAACATTTTTAATTTAAAAAACCGTTAATTAAAGTAAAATACGATAATATATTAGTAATAGTAAATAAGCTTACCAAATATGCCTTATTTTTACCATATAAAAAAAGCAGCGACGTTAAGAAACTAACGCACGTTTTCGTTAAGCATATAATAGCGGAACACGGCACGCCGAACCTTTTAATTACAAATAAAAACAAACTGTTTACGAGCAAATTTTAGAAAAGGTTTACGGCTTTGCTAAAAGCTAAGCACTTTTTATTTACGGCTTACCACTTTTAAATAAATGGATAAACAAAGCAAACTAATTGAATTATAAAGCAATATTTACGTTATTACGTTAATTATAAACAAAATAATTAAATATAATTACTTCTTATAGCCTAATTCGCTTATAACAATTTAATTTATAAAAGCATAAAAATTACACCGTTTTATACGAATTACGGGTTTACGCTTATAGCGTATAAAGACCTTAAAGTAAAAAAGCATGCTTTAACAGCGGAAATACAAGTAATAAAGTTTATTAAATTGCATAAACACTTTTAAACGAAGTTAAAAAAGTTACGGCACCGTATAATTACTTAAGCAAGCAAAAAAGGTTGAAAAACCGACATTTAAAAAGGGAAATAGCGTTTATCTTTTTCGACGAAATATTAAAACAAACCGATTAAGCGATAAATTAAACTATAAAAAACTAAAACCGTTTAAAATGTTAAAAAAAGTTTTAAACGTAAATTATAAACTTCGAGTACCACTAATTACAAAATCCCACCCGGTTTTTTATATTTCCTTATTTAAATTAGCGTTACCGGGCTTTAAAAGCGACGAATTAATAAATATTAACCTAAAATAAAAGTACGAAATTGAAATTCTTTTAAATTATAAGCTAAAAAATAAGCCTAAAAAGTACCTAATTAAATGGAAAAGGTACGGCTATGAGAAAAATACGTAGGAAAAAGGAACTAACTTTATAAATTGCTAAAAAGCTTTAGCGAAATACCGGCAAAAGCACTTATAAAAAGGTTAGCAAAAGCAAAAGTAGCTAAAAAACCAATCGGCGAAAACTCGATAATTAGGTTCCTAATAATAGTCGTGCCGGGATTTGAACCCGAAACCTCGGCAAAAAAACCAAAACTACACTTAATGCGTTATAAAGCCTAAAAAAGTTATTAAAAAAATCATAACTTACCACGGTTAAAAAAGGCAAATAAATTTAAATTAGGATTAATTTTAAATGTTTACCAGTCGGGGGAAACGGCAAAAGCTACGGACGGCTCGGGTTACGAGGCAGTTTAGCAAGCTTTTCGGTCGACTTTTTCCCGCTTAACACGTTTTAATTCTTCCATAGCGTTAATACCACGACGAATTGCACGCATTCTTTTTTAAACCACGCATTTTTTTTTGTTTTCGTAAACGCTCGAGTTTATTATTTAAAGCGCGGCGCTTTTCTTTTATCGTTTTAACCTTTACTTTTATTTGTTAGTATTAAAAACTGATAAAACGAAATTGCTTAAGCGAAAAACCTAAAATATCGCAATTAAAACGGTTTTAATCGAAACATTTCACGTACCGAAACAAATCCTAAAATAAAGCTTTACACTTTTCACGTTTTTTAATAAAAAAAGCAAAAAAGCATTTCAATAGCAAAAAAAAAACAATTTAAACAAGCAAATCTTTACGTTAAAAGGTTTTTTTCGTAAAAAAAACGTTTTCGCATTCGACTAACGTGGTTTACAAGTAAGTGGATCAAATAAGCGAGTGGATTACTAACACCCGACTTCCGGTTAATTAACGCGCATGCTAACTTAACAACGCCAAAAATCCATTTAAACTACTCGGAATTATATATATTAAACGTTTTTACTTCCTTTTAGCAAATGCGCGCATTATGTCCGGTTTTGCCGCAAATGCTACATCGCCGACGAGTCGTCGTCGCCCTCCTTTTTTAACCTTTATAATCGCGCATTTTTTGCTATAGCTGCCCATTTAGCTCTTTTTGGTTTAAAGCATTTCGTACTTTTTCGATAGTATATAACCCTTTTTATCGAACACGCGTTTTTTGGCCTTCCGGCGTTTGCTTAACGCTTCGTTCGCCTTTCGTAATTTGTAGCACTTTTTTTTTAAAAGGTTAACCCGATATATAATTGCTTTAACCTTTTTCGTTAATTGGTTTATAACCGATAGTATAAGTAACGGAAAGCTATTCCGGTAATTGGAAATCCGAATTTTAATATGTTTAGATTGCGAAATTACGTCCTTAATTGTTTAAAGCGTTTTGGAAGTTCAAAATTCGGCGTTATTTAAAAGCTTTTTCGAGGGAATTAAAATTCGTAACCTTATATCCAGCTTTTCCAAAACCAAATCCGGATTAAAAAAAGCAAAACCAGCTTTTTAAAAACCTTTTCGAATGTTTCCTTCGGTTATAAAATTAAAAAATGCCGCTTTAAACGCTAAAAGGAATTCGACTTTAATTACGTAATTAACGTGTAACTTTATTAAATTTTCGATTTATTAACCGTACGCTTTTTTTAACGGGTTAAAACATTTAACGTTAAACGGCTAAAAAAAGTAAAACGAATGCAAAAGTATACAAAGCGTAATAATGTTATGTTTTTAGCAATAAAGCTCGAAATCCGTCGAATGGTAGCTTTTATGCCCGTTTAGCATTAATAAACGATAAAAGCTTTTTGTACGCGATACTATATGTTTATCGAAATGCTAAATCCATTTTAAGCCGAGCTTATTCGTAATTTACCCGTTAGCATTCGTTAAAATAACTTAATCGCGTAAAAAGTCGGTTTCCAAATACCAATTAGCCAAATAGTACTACTTTTTAATAATAATACAAAAAAGGATCGTTTAGCCGCAATAATTAACCTTTTAAATAATTATAACCTATTTCTAATTGCTAGGCTGGATGGATTAGTTTTGCTTTACTACGGCTTTTTAATATTGTAATAATTATAACGGCGGCGATTATACTTATAAAAAAGCCGGTTTCGTCGAAGTTATAAATATTATTATCCAAAATGTTATATTTGGCTACAATATTCCGTATAAGGTCGAATTACGCAAAAACGAGCTTAGGATTTTCGCATTTAGCCTTTTGGTAGTCCTACTTTCGAATTTAACGCGTACGGAGCTTTGCGCTGTATTTAACAAAGTTCGCGACTTAGTTTTTGCCGACGGCGCTCGCGTTACGTTCGGCAAGCAATTAATTAGCCATATTTTTAATATTAAAAAGCCGGGGAAAAAATGCTCGCGAATTTAGCTTAAATATATATTTAACAGGCGTTTTTTTTGGATTCCGTTAATTTTCGTAATTTGGGCATGCTATCGCGTCGAGCAGGTTGGCCGCTTTTGCGCCGGGCGAAAGTAAAATAGTTAACCGCGTAAATTTTGGCGGCATTCCGAACGTTTAACTTTGCATTCGAATTAATAGTTTAAAAGGCTAAAATAATCCTGCTTTCGTCGTTTATGTTTACTATTGTTTATTATGGAAATATTCGTGGATAAAGTTTAATTAACGCGTAAACGCGTATCGATAATCCACTCGTTTATTTAATCCACTTATTTGTAAACCACGTTAAACATTTTGTTAAAATAAAAAAAGGATGGAAAATGGTAAAAAAAAAAGTACTTACTATTAGTAAAAAGCGGGGCGATAAAACATGGTTAAAAAATTCGGCTTAAAAAAAGGGACCTAATGTTACGATTAGCATACATGCTGTAAAATAGCAAACGGGAAAAGCTTTAAACGCTGCTTTTACCCCGTATTAAGTTATTTAAAACCACGTAATTAAAAAGATTTGTAAATTTGTAAGCAAAGCGATAAATTTAAAAAGATTTGTAAATTTATAAGCAAAGCAACAAATCCAAAAACTATTAAAAAAAGCAGTATGTATATAAAAGATGAATTTCCTACTGTTTTAAGTAGTTTTAGCTAAAGCTTTAGCATTAATTAACTTAAGTTAGCTTTTAAGCATTTCCTAAAATAAGCAATTAAATTGTCCTTTTAAGTTACGTGTTTTTTTATTAACTAAATTAGCGATATTATCCTTTCCACTTTTAAAATGCCTTATTTTAAAAGCAAACCTTTAATTGTAATAAGCATATGTGCCGTAAAAAGGGGCGGAGCTAAGCGGGGGGTTTTTAAAACCGCTTTTAAGTTCGGCCGGGGTTGCGAAAAATTAACAAGCTTATTATTAACTCGAATAATACAAAAGAAATGTGCAAATGCTAAAAGAAAAAAAAATAAGTTATATACAGGTTATTATGCTTTATTATTATTATCCGGCGATAGCAAAATAGTTAGTAGCTTTAACAAACGAGGCAAAAAGGTGGGGCTTTTATAATAGCCGTTTTTAATGTTAAGCTTGTTAAAAGTTAAAGCGGGGTCCGTTATAAGCCACTGATTTTCCGTGGTTTTAGCTAATTTGCAAAATGCGGGGTAATAAAAAGATTTTTTTTCCTACAACGGCACGAGTTATCGTCTTCGTGTTTAAATTTTCGATAGTATTAATTTGTTACAACCATGCAAACGGCTTTAAAGTACGGGAAAAAAAGCTTAAACGCCGCTTTTACCTTGCACTATTAAACAGCAAAAAGCATGTAATATAATAAGCTTACTTAAGTTGGATTTTTAAATTTGTCGAAATTAAAAATAAAGTTATAAATTTAAAAACCATATTTTTAAATTTGTTAAAATTTAAAATAAAACTACAAATTTAAAAACTAAATTTGTCGGAATTTAAAATAAAACCACAAATGTATAAAGCACGAAGCAAAACGCGGATAAGTACAAAAAAAGAACTTTTTATTATTTTAAATAGCTTTAATTAAAGTTTTAACATTAGTTAACTTAAGTTAGCTTTTAAACATCTTTTAAACTAAGTAATTAAAACGCTGCATTTTAAAACCCGAAATTTTTTACAGTTATTAATAGGTGCATTATTTTAACCCTTTTTTTAAATGCTTTACTTTAAAAGCAAAACCCCGATTATAACATTTTAATTAATCCTATTTAATACTTGGCTCGAAAACCGAATAATACATTATATCGACCAGTTAAAACCTTAACGTTATTCGAATTAACAAATAAAAGTTCGATTTAAACTAGCAAAACCTTTTATAATTAACGCAAATTATTATTAATATAAACGTTACGTTAAACCAAATCGCGAAGCAAACTGTTTAAGCGATAGGATAAATCGCTACGCTTGTAAAGCAGTTTTACAAGTTTTTTACACCTTTGAAATACGACGAAAAAACGGATAACTTCGAACGTTTTTTACTAAATGCAAAAAATATTTCCGGTTTTACGAAAAACAATTTGTAACCGAGTAATAAAAAGTTATATACGTAATTATAAGGTTAAAAAGCAAAATAAAAGGTTAGTTCGAGCTTACGTACCGAAATTATTAAAAAACGACGATAACGCCAAAAACGAAAACACGAAAATCGTATTCCTATCGTTCGATAAGTTTAAAAAACGTTTAAAAAAGGCATTTAATACGGTGGATAAAATTAAAATTGTAAAAAAAAATTTAACGGTTTAGATAAATAAAGCTAACGTTTAAATACATTACCGAATTTAACGCATTTTAATTAAGTTAAAATAAAAAAACGCACTTTTGTTTTCGGCTTTTACGAAAAGGTTATAAAACGAAATTAAAAATAAGCTCGTAAAAACCAAAAAAACCCGAGCTTTTGTTAAAGTATATTAAAAAAAGCGGTTTAAATTAGCAATTAATTATACGAACGATATTAAAAAAAAGGAATAATTATTAAAAGTTAAAAGCTTTTAAAAACTTAATTAAAAAAAGCATTAACGTTAGGAAAACACGGTGTATAAAGCTTATTTAAAGCTTATAAATTTTATTATTAAAATAGCATATTTGTTGGTAGGAGTGTTACTCTTGTCAAGCTCGGAGCCCTCCGTTAGGGGTGATAAATAAAGATTTATAAATCTGGTACTGGTTCTTGTATTGTGCATGTTTTGGGAAGGAATTTAGCTATAAAAAGGGGATTGGGAAATCCCTTTTTGTATGCTCGTGGGAGCGCACGGGCCTTAGGCCCGTTGCTCCACGAGGTGTGGAGTTTATCCCGATGCACGCGCTAATTACGTGGATTAACAATATTAGTAAAAAAAATAAATAAAAAATTGGTTTTAATATTAAAAACGAAAAACGTTTTAAATGCAAATAGGTTAAACACGTAAAAAAACATTATTTTTAATTAGCTGGATAAAGTAATAAATAAATAGTAATAGTTTACTAATAAAACGAAAAAACGAAAAACTTATATTTAAAACCTAGTTTTAATTAGATGGTATATTGCGACGATTTATATAAAATTTACCGATTTAATAAAACGGATTAAAGTAATACCCCCGACCGAAAATCGCCGTTATAATGCGTTAAAATTTCGTTAAAATAAACGTTTAAAAAGCTTTTATTTAAGCAAAAGTTTAAAACGTGGAAAAGAATTAATACGGATATTTTAAAAATTAAAATTTATTAAACCTACGAAAAAAAACGTTATTTAAAGCTTTAAAATTTTTACAAAGGTTTGCAAAATACCGAATAATAAAACTTACAGTATTAAGCAAAATGGTTTATAAAAAGTTACGAAATAAAAAATAAACTTTTAAAATACGATTAATAAATTACGATACATTTGTTAAAATTCGAGGAAATTAAAAAAACGTTAAAATAATTACATTTAATATAACAAGTAATATTTAGTAAAGGATACGAAAAAAAAGGTTTAACTAGTTCCTTATAATAAATACGCGCTTTTATTACAAATTTCCAGTAAAAAAGTTTACGAAAAACGAAATTTAGCAAAAAGTTTAACTTATTAAAAACGATAACGAAAAATTACTAAATTGGGTTATAAACGTTTAACAAATTACGTATTTCGAAATAATACGGGAAATAGCGCAAAGAAAATTAATAAAAAAAAGCTTAATAGCTTTATAGCAAAAAACCACGAAAACGTGGTTTTAATAAAAAACGGCTATAAACAGCTTTTTTAAATAAAATGCTTTTATAACAATTACTTTTCGCATTTAAAAAAAAAGCTAAAATACGATTAATTTTTACGGAAATAACCCGAAAATTAACTATACGCAAAATTACGAAAATGGTATTAACTTTTACGATAAGAAATTAACATATATAATTACGAGCGAAATTTTGCAATTTTTAAACTTTTAACCTTTTACCCGATAATTTGCGTTATTAAAATGCTTAAATAGCATAAATGCTTAAACGAAAAATGCAAAATTTATATGCATTAAAAAGCTAAAGCTTAAATAAACGGATAAATTTAAAACGTATGGCAAAAATATAACACGAAAAACGGATGGATTTCCAAAACCTCGGGGTTAAAAAACTAAATTAACCATTCGCGAAAATGGCACGAAATGGGATATTACCATAAAAAACCGTAGCAAAAACTAGTATAGTAAAAATTAAAAGCTAGCATTTGGTATTATCAATAAAAATTAACAAATAATTAATACCCGTTATAATTAATAAAGAAATATAAAAGAATTTTATTTTATTAACGGCGGTAAAAAAGTGGAAATTTGCTAAACAAAGAAAACAATTTTCGTATTAACTTTATAATTTGGAAAAAAAACGGGTTTTGTACAATTAAAGCATTATTATTGAAAAAAAAAATTATTTTACAATAATAATCGAATTTTACAAAAAAACCATAATTTTAAATATTATTAATATAAGGAAATAAAACGTGGTTTTAAAAATCTTTTAATTTAAAAAAAGTAACCCGCGAATAAATTAAGTAATAAGTTATTTTTAATAAAAACAGCTTTTAGCATTCGAAATGGTTTAACAGCCCCGAACTTTAAACGAAAACCGTAAAACACAAAAAAGCAATTGTAAAAATAATAAAAAAAAGCCGTTAATTTTAGCGATTAACATTAGCAAATATATAAAAAGCGATTATATGCTTATACCGAACGATAACGAACGATTTGCTACGGTATTAAAAAGTTTTATAAGTATAAAAAATTGCTTAAAAAAAGCTAAATATAAGGCTTTTAAAACACGAACCGTTCGATTATAAAATTAAGTTTAAATTAAACGTTTAACTAAAATATTAAAACCTATATTCATTTAACCTTTAGTAATGAAAGGTATTAAAACAGCAATTAAAAGAAAATTTAAAAAAAAGGATTTATTTAAAGGTTAAAATTACTAATCGAACACGAAATCCTATTCGTATTAAAAAAAACGAACCATAAATGCATATACGTTAATTACAAACCGTTAAATAACGCTACGGTAAAAAATCGGTATTTTTTATTTTTAATTAATAAATTTAAAAATAAGCTTAATAAAACACGTATATTTATAGCGTTAAATTTGCGAAAAGCATATAACTTAATTAAAATTAAAAAAGGAAACGAATAAAAAACGGCGTTTTAAACCCGAAAAAAAGTGTTCGAATTATTAATAATAATTTTTAGCTTTATTAACGCGCCGGCTATTTTTTAAAGTTTAATCAATTATACGCTACGAAAATATTTAAATATTTTAATTGTAATATATTTTAACGACATTTTCATTTTTTTTAAAAAACCAAAACAAATATTAAAAATATATATATACAGTATTTTAAAAGCTATAAAACGTAACGTGGTTTATCAATAAGTAACGCATATTAGCGAATAACGCGTTTTCCATCGCGATTCGCGTTTCCCATTTCCAACCTTAATTGCTTAATAACCACAAATGGCATCCACATTTAACGAAGCTAAAATTGTTTTTGCCATACGGGCAATGCAATTTAACGCGCAATTAAACATGCGTTCGGCCGCCAAAATTTACGACGTTTTTAAAGCCACGTTGCGTCGCCAACGCGCTGGCCAACCTTTTCGACGCGACTGCATGCCCAAATTACGGAAATTAACGGAATCCGAAAAGGAGGCGTTTGTTAAATACATATTCGAGCTGGATTTTCGCGCATTTCCTCCCCGG
The DNA here is from genome assembly GCA_002197995.1 of Gaeumannomyces sp. JS-464. Lineage (NCBI taxonomy): Eukaryota > Fungi > Ascomycota > Sordariomycetes > Magnaporthales > Magnaporthaceae > Gaeumannomyces > Gaeumannomyces sp. JS-464. The sequence continues at coordinate 3,316,573 of NGZR01000001.1, read as the reverse complement.
CCTTTTGGTATTAAAGCTATGGCTAACCGACTGCTCGCCGAACGCAACGCGGGCACCGTTAGCAAGTGCTGGGTCGACAAGTTCGTTAAACGCCGCGCAAAGCTTAGCACGCGCTGGATTCGAAAGTACGACTACCAAAAGGCCAAATGCGAAAATCCCAAGCTCGTTTTTGCGTGGTTCGACCTTATGCGAAATACTGTAGCCAAATATGGCATTTAAAATAACGATATTTACAATTTCGACGAAACCGGTTTCCTTATGGGCATGATCGCCGCTGTTATGGTTATTATAACATCGGAAGGCCGTGGTAAAGCAAAGCTGGTTTAGCCTAGCAACCGGGAATGGGCTACAATTATCCAAAAGGTTAATTGTTACGGTTAGGCGGTTTTTCCTTTTATTATCATTAAAAAGCAATACCACTTGGCCAATTGGTACTCGGAAACCGACTTTTTACGTAATTGGGTTATCGCAACGAGCGTTAACGAATGGATTACGAACAAGCTCGGCCTAAAATGGATTAGCATTTCGATAAACACATTACAGCTCGTTTTACGAAGTCCTATCGTTTGTTAATGCTGGACGGCTACGAAAGCCACCATTCGACGAATTTCGAGTTTTACTGCTAAAAACACAATATTATTACGTTTTGCATACTTTCGCATTCGTTTCACTTTTTTTAGCCGTTTAACGTCGGGTGTTTCGGCCTAATAAAGCGGGCGTACGATCGACAAATCGAAAACCTAATAAGGTTACACGTTAACCATGTAACTAAGGTCGAGTTCCTTTTAACGTTTAAAACGGCATTTTTTAATTCCATAACTAAAAGAAATATCCAAAAAGGCTTTCGAAAGGCTGGTTTTGCTCTTTTTAATCCAAATTCGGTTTTGGAAAAGCTGGATGTAAGGCTACGAACTTCAATTCCCTTAAGAACGCCTTTAAACGACCCTGAACCTTGAACTTCCAAAACGCCGCGAACGGTTAAAAAAGCAATTTCGCAATCCGAACATATTAAAACTCGGATTACCAATTACTAAAGCAGTTTTCCGATACCTATGCTAACGGTTATAAACCAAATCGCAAAAAAAACGAAAGCGATAATGCATAAGGTGGCCCTTTTCCGAGCCGAAGTGTTTACGCTTAGAAAGGCGAACGAAGCACTTAGCAAACGCCGGAAGGCCAAAAAAACACGTGTCCGATTTAAAAGGTTACTTACTATCGATAAAGTACGAAATGTTTTGGACCAATAGGAGCTAAATAGGCAATTATAGCAAGAAATGCGCGATTATAAGGGTTTGGAAAAAAGGGCGACGATAACTCGTTGGCGATGTGGCATTTGCGGCAAAACCGGACATAATGCACGCATTTGTCAAGAAAAAGTAGAAATGTCCGATATATACAATTCCGAATAGTTTGAATGGATTTTTAGCGTTGTTGGGTTGGTATGCGCGTCGATTAACCGGAGGTCGGGTGTGGGTGCGTTATTCGCTAATATGCGTTACTTACTGATAAACCACGTTAACTTTTTCGATTTTTTTTAAAATTTATACAAATTTATCCAAATGTAATTACGAATTTTAAAAAAGCGATTTTTTTCGAATGCCATTCGAATTTTTTTAGTTTAACGAAAAGCTTTGCGTTAAGCAGCTTTTAAAATACTTTATATATATGCTATTTATGCTTTTTTATCGTTTCGGAAAAAATTAAAATATTATCCAAATACGCGAAAACGAACACGTCGAAATACTTGCGCAATATATAATTAATTATTTTTTTAAAACGTGGTTAATGCATTAATAAGCCCGAAGGTTATTACTAAAAACTTATAACATTTAAACTTTATTTTAAAAGCCGTAAGCCATTTTTAGCCCTTTTTAATCCGTATTAAATTATAAGCTTTTCGTAAGTCCAAAACCGTAAATATTAGGCTTTGCCGAATTTATTTCGTAATTCGTTACTAAAAAGCAAAAAATATCGATTTTTAATAATAACCTCGTTTAGCGGGCGGTAATTAATGCACATTCGTTTCGTCCCGTTTTTTTTTCTTTATAAAATTTCGTGTTTTATTAAAAAATCAAAAAGGGCTTAATATATTCCTTTTATAGGTTTTTTTCCAGCTGTTTTTTTTAGCATTTTTCATTATTAAAAGTTAAGCTAATACAGTTTTTAATATTTAAATTATATTTTTAATTTAAATTTAATTTTAAAATCGAACGGTTTATATTTAGGAAGCACCGTTTTTAGGTTTTTCCAAAACAATTTTTTATATTTGTAATATTTTTCGAAATATTCGCAAGCCGTTTTTTAATATTAATTTAGTTATTTTAATCGCTTTCCATTTTAAATAATTATATATTTGTTAATGCTAAATGCGGGGGTGAATTATTAAATCCTATTACCGTTATAACCTTTTTCCGTTGCTTTTTATGCTTACGGTTTAAAATTCGTAATTAGTAAACCGTTTTAATTATTTGTGGCTTTTTTTATTAGATTTGGCCGATAGCTTAATTTATTCGTAAATTATTTTTTTAAACCAAAGGATTTCGAAAATTACATTTCCTTTTTTTATATTTAGCTCGTTTAATATAATAATAACGTTTTCCTTATTTCGGGTGCGTAATATTACTAGTTATGTTTTTTAATCGATTTATTTTTTATTATAAGCGATAAGTATTTTTTCGACCGTTTTTAATTAGTACGGTTAGTATTTCCGTTTTATAAAAATTTTATACTGTTTAACCGTTTATAGCGATACGTAATCGCTTTATGCTTCGTAATCGACTATTACTTTAACCTTTTTCCTTTAATATTTTATTCAAAATGTTAATAAATCGTATTGTTAGTAGGAGTGTTACTCTTGTTAAAAGCCCGGAGCTCTCCTATAGTGATACACAAAAATCTATAGATTTGGAGGGTTCCTATATTGTGCATGTTTTGGGAAGGAATTTAATTACAGGAAGGGGATTGAAAAATCCCCTTTTATAGGCTCGTGGGAGCGCACGGGCTTTAGGCCCGTTGCTTTACGAAGTGTGGAGTTTATTCCGGTGCACGCGCTGATTACGTGGATTAACACTAGCAACTTTTTCTTTTATGCGCGTGCAACGGCCACATGCCTTTTTCCGGATCCGGGGATTTCACAATACTAACAAAGGATTCCGGATCTGGTAATCTACTTTAAAAACAAAGGAAAAAAAATAAAAGCAAAAGGGCCGTGCTGGATATCGGTAAAAACCGTAAATTAGGGACTGTAAATAAAAACAATAGGAAATGGGGCAATGTTTGGTTAGGTGCTCGTGGGATCAGGTAATAACCGCTTATATGCTCGAGCGATTAGGTGATTCCATATTCGGGGCTACAGCCGATGTGCTGGGTGTACCACTGCTTAGCGTTGCAGTGAAATGCCAAAGGAAAGATCGCATGGAGTTGTGAAAGGGGTATTTTAAAAGCTTGCGGCTTTACGACGCGTGAGGCCTTCCCAAATGCACGCGTTGCCATATGATCCAATCCTGGCAGTTTTTTTCTTTGGGCGCGTGCATTGGTTATTGGTACCGAAAGCGTTGGGGCTTTTATGCGTGCCCAAAGGTCGGGGGTCTTGTAGGCGTCGGGCCCAGCGAAGGGGACGTCGGGGTCTTGGGGGTGCCGAAGGCTCCGGGGCTTTTGTAAGTGCCGGAAGAATGATTCCATCCTGGCAACTTTTTCTTTGTGCCGGAGGCTCCGGGGGTCTTGTGCGTGCCGAGGGCTCCGGGGGTTTTTGGGGCTCTTATGCGTGCCCAAAGGCCGGGGGTCTTGTAAGCGTCGGGCCCAGCGAAGGGGACGTCGGGGTCTTGGAGGTGCCGGAGGCTCCGGGGTTTTGTGTGCGCCCGGAGGCTCCAGGGGTTTTGTGTGCGTGCCGGGCCGGAAGCAATGCCGTCGGAGGTAATCGTAGGTTGGCTGTGGCCATCGGGAAACCGTCGAAGTGGTTATCGCACTTCCGAATAACGAACCAAAAGACCCAATCGCCTGCCGCAGGAAGGTGTCCTTTACTCGCTTGTAGGCCTTCCCATTTGACCCAATCGCCTGCTTTAGGAAGGTGTTAAATGGTCAAACCCTTTACCTTGCTAATTTGTGACAACCATCACTAATTAGTGTTAGTAGGAGTGTTACTCTTGTTAAAAGCCCGGAGCTTTCCCATGGTGATACACAAAGATCTATAAATCTGGTACTGGTTCTTGTATTGTGCATGTTTTGGGAAGGAATTTAGTTACAGAAAGGGGATTGGAAAATCCCCTTTTGTAGGCTCGTGGGAGCGCACGGGCCTTGGGCCTATTGCTTTACGAGGTGTGGAGTTTATTCCGGTGCACGCGCTAATTACGTGGATTAACACGTATAGTTAATTTAATTTTACTATCGCGAAGGTTTTTATCGGTTTTTTTTTGTTTTTCATTTCGTGCTTTCCGTTTAGGTGTTTTTTTTTAGTTTTTTAATAAAAAGAACGAATATCGTACGTTCGTTTTTTTATCCGGGTTAAACGGCACGTACGCTCGTGCGATTTTTTAATGTTAAGTTTTCGCTTTTTATGCTATATGTTTTTTACATTCCGCAATTTCGCATTTCCCCTAATCGAACGTTTTGGTAATATATAATATCGAATACCGCTCGTTAAGTTTAAAAACTGCAGTAAACCTGCCGATCCGGGCTGGTTTTTACCGTGGCAATTGGAATGCTAAACGGGGTTTAATTTTAAGCTTACTTTTTATTTTTCGTAAATAAAAATTATGTTTAAATTTAAGTTGTAAGTGAAATTTGCACTTTCCGTAAATGCATTTTGCTTAAAACAAATGTAAATGTTTAAAATGTTTTATATCGACGTTAAAATGGTTTTCCGGTTTTAACACGGCCTTTTTTGGCTCGTTTGCGTCGTTAAACCGGTAGCTAGCGTATTTAACTTCCTATTAGTTGTTAAATTACGATAAAGGTTAACCATTATTTCCGTCCGTTAAAGTAGCGTAATATAATGGGCCATTTAAGTGTTTCGGAATTTCCACGTTCCAAAAACACTTTAAAACGTCGAAAACTGTAAAAGCGCGCTAGCTTTTCCAATTTGCCTGGTTTTTACGAATTATAAATATAAAGGTTATACCGTTTAACGTGGCTTACAAGCGAGTAACGCACATAAGCGAATAACGCGTTTTCCATCGCAATTCGTGTTTGCCACTTTTTACCTTAATTCCTTAACAACCACAAATGGCATCGACATCCAACGAGGCCAAAATTGTTTTTGCCTTACAAGCGATTTAATTTAACGCACAATTAAGTATGCGTTCCGCAGCGAAAATTTACAGCGTTTTTAAAGCCACGTTGCGTCGCCGACGCGCTAACCGACCTGCTCGACGCGACACAATGCCCAAATTACGAAAATTGGCGGAATTAAAAAAGAAAGCTCTTATTAAGTACATACTCGAGCTGGATTTCCGCGCATTTCCTCCCCGGCCTTTTAGTGTTAAAAATATGGCTAACCGATTATTTGCCGAACGCGACGCGGGCACCGTCGGCAAAAACTGGGTCGCGAACTTCGTTAAACGCCGCGCAAAGCTCGGCACGCGCTGGATTCGAAATTACGATTACCAAAAGGCCAAATGCGAAAATCCTAAGCTCGTTTTTGCGTAATTCGACCTTATACGGAACATTATAGCCAAATATGGCATTTTAAATAACGACATTTACAATTTCGACGAAACTGGCTTTTTTATAAGCATAATCGCCGCCGTTATAGTTATTACAACGTTAAAAGGCCGTAGCAAAGCAAAGCTAATCCAGCTTAGCAACCGGGAATAAGCTATAATTATTTAAAAGGTTAATTATTGCGGTTAAGCGGTCCCCCTTTTTATTATCGTTAAAAGGTAGTACCACCTGGCTAATTGGTATTTGGAAACCGACCTTCCACGCAATTGGGTTATCGCAATAAGCGCTAACGAGTAAACTACGAACGAGCTCGGCTTAAAATGGATTCGGCATTTCGATAAACACATTGCGTCGCGCGCAAAAGGCCCTTATCGTTTGTTAGTGCTAAACGGATACGAAAGCCACTATTCGACGAATTTCGAGCTTTATTACCAAAAATATAATATCGTTACGCTTTATATGCTTCCGCATTCGTTTTATTTCTTTTAGCCGCTTAACGTTAAATGCTTTAACCCGTTAAAAAAGGCGTACGGTTAACAAATCGAAAACCTAATAAAGTTATACGTTAACCACGTAATTAAAGTTAAATTCCTTTCGGCGTTTAAAGCGGCATTTTTTAACTTTATAATTGAAAAAAACATTTAAAAAGGTTTTTAAAAGGCTGGCTTTGCTCCTTTTAATCCGGATTCGGTTTTGGAAAAGCTGGATATAAGGTTACGAACTTTAACTCCCCCGAGGGAGCCCCTAAGCGACGCCGAACTTTGGACTTCCAAAACGCCCCAAATAGCTAAGGACGTAACTTCGTAATCCGAACATATTAAAACTCGGATTTCCAATTACCAAAGCAGCTTTCCGACACCTATGCTATCGGCTGTAAACCAGTTAACGAAAAGGGCTAAAGCAATTATGCATCGGGTTAACCTTTTAAAAGAAAAGTGCTTCAAATTACGAAAGGCGAACGAAGCATTAAGTAAACGCCGGAGGGCCAAAAAAACACGTGTTCGGTTAGGAGGGTTACTTACTGTAAACGAGGTACGAAATGTTTTGGACCAGGAGGAGCTGGATGGACAGTTATAGCAAGAAATGCGCGATTAAGGGGTACCGGCGGAAAAAAGGGCGACGGCGACTCGTCGGCGATGTAGCACTTGCGGCAAAACCGGACATAATGCGCGCATTTGTTAGGAGGAAGTAAAAATGTCCGATGTATATAGTTCCGAGTAGTTTAAATGGATTTTTGGCGTTGTTAGGTTGGCATGCGCGTCGATTAACCGGAGGTCGGGTGTGGGTGCGTTACTCGCTTATGTGCGTTACTCGCTTGTAAACCACGTTAAGCTTTTTGCTCGTTTTTAAAACCCGGCTGTTTTAAGGTTTTACCCATTTCGGTTTACTTCGGCGTTAGTATCGAAATTTTCCGATTTTCGAAAAAGGTGTATTTAGTTTAAAAGTTTTTTTCGGGCTTTTCTTTTTTCCGAACCATTTGTTAAAATTGCTTTTTTTAGGTTTAGCAAAAAGCGGTATCGTTTTTTTCCTTCGAATTTTCGGGTTCGGAAACGATCCGCTATTTTCCCTCGCTATCGTATTCGAGCTTCGTGGTTTTAAATATGCAAATATTTCGAGGTTTCCGAAAATATTATCCGGTAACCTTTTTATTGGATTAGTATATAACGTACAGCTTATCGTAGTAATACGTCCAGTTAAATACCGCTTTAAAGCATAGTTTTTTTATGTTAAGCTTTTTTATATTTGCTAAAAGTTTGCTATTTAGCGGTTATTGTTTTGCTAAAAGCAGTTAACTTTTACGTAGCCAGTTTAGCCGCATTTAAAACACTTTTCGTTTTTCGGGTTTTATTTTTGCCTTTTTTACTGCCTTTGTTATTGGTAAACGGCTCCCGCGCTAAGGTTTATAAAGTTTAAATGCGTTTCGTAAACCGTAATAAGTTACTATTTAACCTTTTTTTAATTAGCCTTATTGTTTTATACCGCACTTTTAAAACTTTATCTTTTTTTTCCTATTATCGTTCGTATAATTTATCGCTAATGCGAACCGCGTTTTAAACGTAATCCGTAAAAAACTTTAAACGATTTTGCTTTGCGAGTTTATTTTTTACGTTTTCGCGTAACCCGTTATAAAAGTGCAATATTAATGTGGTATCGTTTTAATTAAGTTTAATGCTAATCCGTTAAAAGTTTGTTGCGTATTTGGCTGCGGCTTTTCGCTATTTAAAAACTAGCAGGTTTTTTTTTGCGAGTCGGGTTTCTTCGACTATTCCGAACACTTTTCTAACCTTTTTTCCGAAAGTTTCGAAATTAACGAAAATAATTTTAGTAATTGCCTGGTTATTTTTATACCTTTTAAAGTAATTACTTTAGGTCGGCTGGAACCATTTTTTTATTTTGCTATTTAATTTGGTAATAGCGTAAGTAACCTTTTATTCCTCGTTTACGAATTGCTGTTTGTAAAATTTAAAATAGCTTTTGCACTCGGTAAAAAACGTTTTAAATTTGCCGTCCTCCTTTTCGTAAAAATCCGGGGACGGGAATTTGTACGTTCGGATTGCGATAAGCGTTTTAAAAGATACTAATTTCGCAGTAAATTGCTTTACTTTGGATTGGCTTTTAGCGATTTCGTTCGCTATAAGCTTAAAAAGGCTAGCCGTATTAACAGCTTCGTTAAGGTCGTACTTAACACCGTTAAAGGTAAAAACCGTGGTTTTTCCCTTTTTAAGCTTTTTGCTATTATTTGCTATAATTGCATTATCTTTTCCTTTTAACGAGGTATTAAATAAAATTAATTAAAATGTTATAATTAAAGGTTTGCTTTTAAAGTAAAGCATTTCGAATGCGGGGAGGATAATATCGCTAATCGAGTTAATAAAAAATTACGTAACTTAAAAGGATAATTTAATTGCTTACCTTAAGGGATGTTTAAAAGCTAACTTAGGTTAACTAATACCGAAGCTTTAATTTAAACCATTTAGGTTAGTAAAAAATCCATCCTTTATATACACATTGTTTTTCCTAATAATTTTTTTAAATTTGTAACTTTATCGCAAATTTACAAATCCTATTTAAATTTGTTGCTTTATTATAAATTTACAAATCCCGTTTAAATTTGTTACTTTATTACAAATCCACAAATTTCGTTTAAATTACGTAATTCCACGTGTTTTGCAATAAAGCGAAGGCATTACTTAAAACCTTTTCCCGTTTTATTATTTTAAGGCTTATATGTTAATCGTAACATTTAAATGCGTAAATAAAAAAGGTTGTAAAAATTAGCTTATTAAGCTATTTTTTTACTTTTATTTTTATTATTTCGGGCTAGGTTTTATGCTAAAAACTAAAAGTTAAAATCTTTAATTATAATGCATTTCGTTGTTAAACGTTAACGTAATAGCAGGTTTAAAAAAGGTTTTTATTACAAATAAGCTTTTACTTTTAAAGTAAAACTATTTAAAAAAGGTGCTAAACAGTACACTTGAATAAAAAACTTAAAAAAACCGGTAAACTTGTAATAATAGTTTAATTACTTGCTTAAAAAATACTTTAAAACTAATTTAAGTTAACTAATGCCGAAGTTTTAATCTAAGCTATTTAATACGTTAAAAACCCCTTTTTTTATACTTTTAAACTTTTTAACTTTTTAAGCTAATATGCAATCCTATTAACTGTTTCGTAATATTTTAGCTTTTTTAAATATCGCAAATTTTAAATAATACGTTTAATATTTCAAATGTCGGAAATATTAACAGCATTACGTAGCACTATTACGTAACTTTCCGCCCGGGTATTGCGGGTTAAAAGTATTTTTTTCTTTAAGGTTAAATTTAAACCTTTTATCCTCGTCCCGATTGCTAATGCATTATGGTCGTAACATTAGGTTTTTCTTTTTAAGCTAAATCCTTTTAGCTATAACCGTTCGCCCCGCTTTCCGTTAGTAATAAATACTTTCCTTTTCGCTAACCTTTATCCTTTTTTTTCTTAACAAAATATCCGGTCGGGTGTAAAAACGCGCCTTTTTTTCCGCACGTTTTTCCACGGTTCGTCGTAGGGATATTTTTAAATCGCTTTTATTATTAAGCGTTAAATGCCTTTTTATTCCAATTGCGAATTTCGCGGTATTTTTTTTGTCGCGCTTTTTTTATTAATTCGTTTGGTTATTTAAAATGCGTTTATTCCAACCCCGTAAATTGTAACGTTTTAAGTTTTTCGCGGGTTTAACTTTTGCACGCGGTTTCGCAATTTTCGAAATTTCGCGATAAAATGGATTTGGTTTTTAACGAAATCCGTTGTTTAAAAATTAAACGCAAGCGTTTGCGAAAATAGGAGAAATTTTAACGCGAAAAGTACGCTCGTATAATCCGTCGTAGTTTAAATAGCATTAAGGAATTAAAACGGGTTAAACGGGAGGAGGTTAAAAAAGCGGCCGAATAAGCTTTTATCGAACTTTTTATTTTGCCATTTCTTAAATTTCTCTCGTTATTTTCAAACTAAGCCGATTTCGGGGTTAATTTAAACTTTAATTTCCTCGCTTTATTTTAGTTTAATAAGTTATTTTAATGCGGGTATCTTAAATCGAACTTGAAATTTTAACACTAATGTTAACTTTTTTTTAAAGCTTTTCGTTAGTACTTTTTTAAAGCTTCCAGCGCTTTTTTAAAATTCGTTTCCTTTTTTTAAATGCTTTCCTCGATTTCGTACTTTGCTTATTTAACTAAGTAATGTTTAATTCCGTCGATTACATTTTTATTTAGGATTTTTTCGATTTCGTATTTTTATTTTCACGCTAACCTTTATTAACTTATTACTTTTAAAATTTAATAGCGCTAATTAAAATAAAGAAACGTGAAAAACAAAGTGGGATTTTATAATTAATAGTAATTAAAATTCGTAATTAACGTTTAACACTTTTTTAATACCTTAAAAAGTCCTAATTCTTTATAGTTTAACTTATCGTTTAATTATTTTGTTTTAATATTACGTTGAAAAAGCTAAACGCTATTCCCTTTTTTAAAAGTCGGTTTTTTAATCCTTTTTTTATTAGGTTAAGTGGATATACGTAATTATAACTTTTTAAGCTTTATTTAAAAGTGTTTATGCAATTTGGTAAATTCTTTTACCTTTATTTCCGTTATTAAAGCATGCGTTTTTACTTTTAGTTTTTTATAAGCTGTAAATGTAAACCCGTAATTCACAAAAAAGGTATAATTTTTATATTTTCGTATTTCGAATTGTTATACGCGAATTAAGCTATGAAAAATAGTTATACTTAATCGTTTTGTTTATAATTAACGTAATAACGGAAATACTATTTTATACTTTAATTTATTCGTTTTATTTGCTTATCCGTTTAAAAATAATAAACTGTTAATAAAAAGTGTTTTACTTTTAAATTAGCTGTAAATCTTTTTTAAAACTTGCTTATAAATAGCTTATTTCTATCCGTAATTAAGCGGTTCGGCGTTTTATATTCCGCTATTGCGTTTTTAATAAAAACATACGTTAACTTTTTAACGTTGTTGCTTTTTTTATATAGTAAAAATAAAGCGTATTTAATAAGCTTATTTACTATTACTAAAATGCTATTGTATTAAACGTTTGTTATAAGTTTTTTTTAATTTAAATAGTTTAATAACGAAATTTAAAATAACTTTTTGCCATGCTTTACTAAACGCGGGCAAAGGTTATAGCAATTTATAAGGTTTATACCTATTGGCTTTATTTTTTGCATAATTTTTACAATTTTTAATTGCTTCGCGTATTTCGGGTTTAATTTCGGTAAACTTATAATATTGCCGAAATCGTTTCCAAATTTAAATTACCTTTTAATAACCGTAAGTTAATTGCTTATAAATTTGTTGGATTTTTTTTTAAAAGTTATTCCTTTTACCGTTTTATTTTAACCAGCGTTCGTTAAACCGGAATTAAAAATTTATTAAATTTTTAAGTTAAAGTTATACGCGTTTATTTCGGTATATCGACTTTATAGTTCGGTCGTTAATTAAAAGCGTTTATTTAACCATTTTTCGATTTTTTTGGTATTTAATCCAAATATCGTAATTTTAAAAAAACTCGCTTTATTAAATTTATTTTTTATTTACGTTTTTGCTAATAATAAAATGTAACAAATTTTTATAATTTGTATATATTATAGCTTAATGCTTTATTTCGCACAAATGTAAGCGCTACTTTTTAAAATCGCAAATAATCGCGAAAAGCTTTTTATCGTAAATTTGGTAATTTAATTAAAGTTTGTTAAGTTTTTACGAAAAGAAAGTATACGGTACAGTTTTTTTTAATCGTTTCGCTATTTAAATTATCTTTTAATCGCGTAATTCGTCGCGTTAGTTTTTATTTCGAAAGGTTTATTTAAGTTTAGCATTATTCATACCGGTTTTTATATTACGGCGTTTTGTAATGTTTTAAAAGCTTTTTGTTTTTATTTCCCTTAATGGAATTACGTATTATTTTTAGTAAAATTCGCAAATACTGCTGCTATTTTGCTAAAGCTTTAAATAAACCGTTTGTAAAAGTTTAAAAACCTTAAAAAATTTCGTGCTTTTTTAACTTTTATTAATATAAATTAGTTTTTAACCTTTTATACATTTTTAAGTTTTATACGCACATTTTTAGCGTAATAATAAACCCGAGGAAAATAACCTTTTAAACGTACTATACGCACTTTTTTTTAGTTAATTAAAAGCTTTGCGTTTTATAGCTTTTATAAAACTTTATGCACATATTTTTTATATTTTTTTACCGTTTTCGAAAAAATTAAAATATTATTTAAATTTATAAAAGCGAAAATATTAAAATATTCGCGTAATACGTAATTAATTATTCGTTAAAACGTGGTTAATGCGTTAATAAAACCAAAAGTTATTATTAAAAACTTAAAAACGTCGAATTTGGTTCGGCAAACGGTTATCCACTTTTGCCCTTTTTTAATTTTTAATAATCCGTACGCTTTGCGTAAGTTTAAAGCCGTAAACCATTTAGTTTTACCGAGTTTATTTTATAACTCGTTAATAAAAAGCAAAAAATATCGGGTTTTAACTATTACTTTGTTAAATAAACGGTAATTAATACATATTTGCTTTTTTTCCGTTTTTTTTTAAGTACGAATAGCATTCCGTGCCTTATTAGAAAGTTTAAAAACCTAATAAATCCTTTAATTAAAATTTCTTTAATTTGTTTTTTTAATACTTTTTATTATTACAAATTAAATTAGTATAGCTTTTAATACTTAAGTTATGCTTTTATTTTAAAGTTAATTTCGTAATTAAACGGTTTGTATTTCGGTAATACAATTAAAAAGTTTTTTTAAACAACTTTTAATATTTGGAATACTTTTTAAAAACGGTTTTTAACCGCGTAATAAAATCCACTCGTTCGCTTTAATTAATATCGCTATTAAACAATTGCAAATTTATCGTTATTAATTGCTAAAGTTAACTGTTTTATTTTACCGCCGTTATAACTGCTTTTAATAATGTCGCATGTTTATTACCCGGGGTTTATAACTATTAAACTTTTTTAATCGCTAATAGCTTTTCCTATTAAACATGGCCGATAATCCAATTTATTCGTAAATTATACTTTTTAAATTAAAAAATACTTAATGATTCATACTACCGTTATGTCTATAAAAACCTCGGTGCTTTTGCTGTTTTATATAGGGGGGAAACCTTGGTACAGTTAAATGTCCTGGGCGAAAACCCTCCGTTTGCTAATAGGCCTTCGCTACTTGTTCTTTTCGCTCCGACCCTTTTGCTTGTTCCTTCACACGACTGCTTTTTTGTGTTTTTAGCATCGGCAGACACGTTGTATGTGGCCCTGCACGGGCGCGTCCATACGCGCCTTACCGATATTGTACTTGTTAGCGATTGCTCGGGTTCTTATTTCCCTCATTTTGTTTTTTTTTCGTCTCTGTGTGCCTGCCATTTATCCCAGGGGGCAATCTCCTGCGTGCACGTGCGCTAGCCCTTATCGATTTGGTTCCGGATCGGTGCGCCGTCCCGGGGCACCAGTCCGGTCGGCCTCGTGCTTGTTCTTCTCTTTTTTTTCCCACGTGCATTCCCAACCTGGACCTCCTATGCACGGTTCGGGGCGGCAACCCATATTTCGCAAGCCAAACGAGTGGCGCAGGCGGTCCGGTACCGTGGCGAATGAGGCTAAGGCTTATGCTCGTTACTTTGCGTTTGTTCCTCGTGCTTGTTTTCCTTAGGGGTTGTTTTTAGTCGCATTTTTTGTGGCTTTTTCCGTTTGTTGCACGTGCTTGGGGCACGTGATAAGGGCTGCTGTTAATCGCGTTTTCCGGTAAGGCGGGGTTTTGGTTCGAAGAACAAAAAGTCCTTTGTGCTCTTAGCGGGAGTCGAACCCGCGACCTTCGAAAAGGTCCGCCCGGTGCTGAACCACTGCACTACGAGGGCAATTAAAAAATACTTAAAATTACGTTTTCCTTTTTATATATATAATATCCAAAATTACTCGAAACTTTTTCGTTAACATTGAAATTTAAAATAATTAATTTTTTTATTAATTAAGCCGTTATTATATGTAACGTGGTTTATTAATAAGTAACGCATATTAACGAATAACGCGTTTTCCATCGCGATTCGCGTTTCCCATTTCCAACTTTAATTGCTTAACAACCACAAATGGCATTTATATTTAACGAAGTTAAAATTGTTTTATTTTACGGGCAATGCAATTTAACGCGCAATTAAACATGCGTTTAATCGTTAAAATTTACAACGTTTTTAAAGCCACGCTGCGTTATTAACGCGCTGGCTAACCTTTTTAACGCGATTGCATGTTAAAATTATGGAAATTAACGAAATCCGAAAGGAAAAGCTTATTAAATATATATTTAAGCTAAATTTTTGCGCATTTCCTTTTTAACTTTTTAATATTAAAATTATAACTAATAATTGCTCGCCGAACGCGACGCGAGCACTGTTAGTAAATGCTAGGTTAACAAATTCGTTAAACGCCGCGCAAAGCTCGGCACGCGTTAAATTCGAAAAAATAATTACTAAAAAGCTAAATGCGAAAATTTTAAACTCGTTTTTACGTAGTTCGACTTTATACGGAATATTATAACTAAATATAGCATTTAAAATAACGATATTTACAATTTTGACGAAACCGGCTTTTTTATAAACATAATCGCCGCCGTTATAGTTATTATAACGTTAAAAGCCGTAGTAAAGCAAAGCTAATCCAGTTTAGCAACCGGGAATAGGTTATAATTATTTAAAGCGTTAATTGTTACAGTTAAACGTTTTTTATTATCGTTAAAAAGCAGTACTATTTAGCTAATTAGTATTTAAAAACTCATTCTTTACGTAATTAAGTTATCGTAATAAGTGCTAATAGGTGGATTACGAACGAACTCGGTTTGGAATAAATTTAACATTTCGATAAACATATTGCAGCTCGTTTTACGGGGTTTTATCGTTTGTTAATGCTAAACGGTTATAAAAACCACCATTTAACAAATTTCGAGCTTTATTATTAAAAACATAACATTATTACGCTTTGTATGCTTTCGTATTCGTTTTACTTTTTTTAACCGCTTAACGTTAAATGCTTCGGCTTAATAAAGCGAGCGTATAGTTAATAAATCGAAAACTTAATAAGGTTATACGTTAACTACGTAATTAAAGTTAAGTTTTTTTCGGCATTTAAAGCGGCATTTTTTAATTTTATAATGAAAAGAAATATTTAAAAAGGGTTTCGAAAGGCTAGTTTTGCTTTTTTTAATTTAAATTCGGTTTTAAAAAAGCTGGATGTAAAGTTACGAACTTTAACGCCTTTAAGGAAATTTTTAAACAATTCCGAACTTTGGATTTTTAAAACGCTTAAAACAATTAAAAAAATAATTTCGCAATCCGAACATATTAAAACTCGAATTTCCAATTACTAAAGCAGTTTTCCAATACCCATTTATATAATTGTGGATTAAATTGCAAAAAAAGCGAAAGCGATAATGTATAAAGTAGCCCTTTTCCAACGAGGTGTTTATATTTTAAAAGGCGAACGAAGCATTAAGCAAACGCCGAAAGGTTAAAAAAACACGTGTTCGATTTAAAAAGTTACTTACTATAAAAAAAATACGAAATGTTTTAAACCAGTAAAAGCTAAATGGATAAATATAATAAAAAATACGCGATTATAAAGGTTAGGAAAAAAGGGCGACGATAACTTATCAGCGATGTAGCATTTGCGGCAAAACCGGATATAATACGCGCATTTATTAAAAAAGTAAAAATGTTTGATGTATATAATTCCAAGTAGTTTAAATGGATTTTTGGCGTTATTAGGTTAGCATGCGCGTCGATTGTCAAATGGTTAGGTTTAAGTGCGTTATTTACTAATATGCGTTATTTACTAATAAACCACGTTAATTAGTTTTCTTTTTATAATATTTAAGCTATACGGCTTTTGCCTTTTTTCGTATTAAAATGCCGTACTTTTTTACTGCTTTTAAAAAAAGGTAACTGCTTTAAACCCCGTTATCGATTATAACGTTCAGCTTTTTTCGTGTATATTTTAATATAACCATTAAATTTTAATACTAATCGGCGTTTATTACTGTTAAAGTTTTTATTCGTCGTTACATTTCACGCCGTGCTTTCGTTTCGGGTGGATATTTTAATTTTTTATTTTAAGTGCTTTTCCCGTGCTTTTAAGCGTTTCGAACCGTATTTTCCCGTCGATTTAAACCCGGGTTTTTCCTTTATATATATTTTGCATTTAAGTTTATTATAATTAACGTATAACAATACTTTTAATACGTAAAATATAAAGTACGCTAGTAAGGGTGTGAAAATTACCGCAAATTATCGAAAATTTACTAATTTAACCTTTTATTTAAAAAGTTGCCAATTTCGTTTTAAATGCCTAACCAGCCCTTTTTTTCCTTAAAAAGGAAAAAATCGTTTTTTAACTTCGTAATTAAATGCTATAAACACTCGTTTTATATGCATTTTATTAAAACAAGCTTAATATATTTTATTTAATTAACGTGCAAATCGGGGTGGTTTAACGGATATCCTTTCGTATACCGCCGCTTTTTTACTTGTATTTTATCGTAAACTTTTCCGTAATACGTTACGGTTTGGTTATTTCGAAACCAATCCAAGAATTAACCGTCGTCGTTATAAGCCGGTTTTTCGTACATAATTCTTCCGATTGGTTTAAACTAATCCTAAAACCATTAGTTGTTTTTCGAAAATTTAAACAAAATATAAGCTTTATTAACGTTAAACGTTAACGTTACTAGTTCGAATTTTGTACCCATTTCCGGGTATTCCGTAAAATAAGTTTATTTTAACGGCTCGCGGTTAATCTTGCTATCGGTTTCTAAAAAACCTTTTTTTTTCGTTTTCTTTTAACAAAGCTTCGCACCCTTTTTTTAAAGTGGTGTTATCTTTTAGGGCATTTAAACCTTCGAGTTTGAAAGCGACCCGGGCGATAGTGTCGTAATTTACGTTAAATCCCGTGGGTTTGCTAGCTATTCGCTTTTCCCTTTCGTTATCGTATTCGAATTTAATGGGTTTTTTATTAACCACTTTGCGCATTATAACTACCCTTTTTTAAGGGTACTATTACGATGCGTCCTTATTAAGCTTATGCACCGCGCATAACTTTTCGTAATAATAAGTTTAGTTAAACGCTATTTCGGGGCATAGGTTATCGTTTTCTTTAATATTAGCCTTCCGAGTTATTGCTATTTAGTGTTCGTTACGTTATAAACAATTTTTTTTAATATGGCTTATTTGGCCGCATTTAAACCATTTCCCGTCGTTTAGGTTTTAAAACCTAACCTTTTTTCCTTTTAATGCGTTGTTTTAGCATTAAGGTTTATAAGTCCAAAATATGCTTTTAACGCTATAAATTGTTATTATTTGGCCTTTTTTTTTTTTTAATTAGCTTTACTTTATACTACAATTTTAAGCTATTATCTTTTTTTTTTAGCTGTTTTTCGCATAACTTATCGCTGATTTTAACGGCCGTCGTAACGTATTCGGCGAAAGCGTTTAGTTGTTCGATTTTAGCCATTTCGTTTTTTATGTCGTTTCGCAAACCATTATAAAAGTGGGTAATTTTAATTTGCTTGGATTAGTCGAATTTATTAACAAGTTGTTAAATTTTTAAAACGTAAGTTAACGCTGCTCTTTTTTACCCGAGCTAACGTAGCTTTTTTTCGGCCACTTTTTTTCGTTAATTTATTTAAATACTTTAGTTATTATTTTTTCAAATCGGTTAAAACTCGCGAATACGATTTTCGTATTTTCGTTCGATTCGTTAAACCCTTTTAAATAATCCGCTTAAATGGGTTTAAACCAATTTTTAATTTTGCCGTTAAAACGGGTCGCGGCGTAAGCGACTTTTTATTCCTCCTTCCTGAAATGGGCTTAGTAAAACAGGAAATACCTTTTGCATTCGGTAAAAAAAAGGCCTAAGCTTGCCTTTTTTCCTATTATATTTATCGGGTATACAAAACTTATACGTAAGCACCGTAAGTTCGGATTGCTTATTAATTTTTGCCATTTTAGCTTCGGCTACGGCCAGGTTATCTTTACTTTGTTATAATTGTTTTATTACGAGTTGGAAAAGATTAAAAGCGTTAGCGGTGGTGTAAGTTACGCTATTATATTCGAAGTTAAAAGTAACTGCCGTTTTGCTAGGTTTTAAAGTCGCTATAATCGTACTGTTCGTACTTCTGGTAAATGCTAAATAGGATTAGTTAAAATGTTACAAACAAGCTTTTGCTTTTAAGGTAAAACCATTTAGGAAAGGTGTTAAACAGTACATTTTAACAAGGGATTTAAAAAAAAACTGGTAAATTAGTAACAGTAATTTAATTGCTTGCTTAAAGGAAAACTTTAAAGCTAACTTAGGTTAATTAATGCTAAAGCCTTAATCCAAGCTATTTAATACGCTAAAAAAAACCCTTTCTTTTTATACTTTTAAGCTTCCTAGTTTTTTTGTGCCAGTATGCGATCCTATTAGCTATTTCGTAATACTTTAGCTTTTTTAAATATCGCAAATATTAAATAATACGTTTAATACTCCGAATGTCGGAAGTATTAACGGTATTACGTGGCACTGTTACGTAACTTTCCGCCCGGGTGGTGCGGGGTTAAGGGTGTTTTTTTCCCTAGGGTTTAACCCAAGCCTCCTATCCCCGTTCCAATTACCAGTGCATTACGGTCGTAACAGTTTTAAAAAATCCTTTAAAAGCTTATATACGTTAACAAAAGTGCACTTGGAAATAGTAAGCTAAAAGATATTTCGCGTATTGCTTGCCGGTTTATTCGCAATTAGTTAAAACCTTAAGTTTTTCCGTACGTAAGTTATTACCCGGGGTTTAATTTAATAATCGTGCCAGCTATTTACTAAGGTAAACAGCTCGTATAACAAATAGGTATATAATATAAACTTCCTTTTTTAAACGCTAAAAAGCTTTTGCATTAATATTACGTCGATTTTCCAATTTTAATAAAATTAAAGCAAAATTACCACTATTGCCTAATTGCGTTAAACGGTCGTTTAAATAGCGGTTACGGCCCGGCGGCCTTTAAAGCGAAGCCCCAAGCGCCGGGCCCTATTGCCACACGCTTGCCCCTGGTTAGCTACTAGTATAGGTAAAAATGGCGGTAATGTATTAACGGGTTTAGCTTTAAGGTTATTAGCTAACGGGCACGCCGGCGTTTTCCGGGGCGTTTTTTAGGGCGTTTTCGTTTATTTCGATGCTTTCCTTCGGCTTGAAAAAGTTTAGCTTTATAATTGCTAATACTTTATATTAGTTATTAAAACTAACCCTAGCTTTTTTGCATAATGCTTTTTTTACCAGCCGTGTTAAGCGCCTTTTCAGGAACCGGCGTAGCTTATAAAAGCGAGATTGTTAGTTAAACCGCCTGCCCGTTTAACGGGCGTGTCCCGGCGGTAGCGACCGCGGCCGCCACGTAAATAGCGGCGGCGGCGGTAGCGGCGTTAGTAATAGCGGTAATGGTGGTAGCCGCGGTGGCCGCGGTGGCCGCGGTAATAAAGGCCGCCGCTTAGTTAGCGGCAGTGGGAATAATAGCGGCGGCGGCGGCGGCGGTTTTCGCTGCCTTTTTTACCTCCGCCCGGTACGCCCGCCCGTTTAAATTCCTAACCGCGTTTAACTCCGTTTTAATTAAACGCTTTAGCATGCCGTTTACCCGTATAAGCTTTATAAAGCAATCCAAATAATCGGCTTAAAAAGAACCTTAATAGTTTGCATATTGCGGGGGGGCCGTATACAGCTATGCTTGCCGGTCGTCGGTAATTTTCCCGCATTGTAAACACCTATCGGCTTTAGCGCAATTGCGGGCCACGTGGTACCCGCGGCATCCAGAGGTATATTGCGTAATAAACAAGTAGCGTTTAATATAGCGCGAATAAAAAGAAATACTTTAAAGCTTAAACGGGGTTACGGGCGTATAAAAGGATATAATTCACGACATGCGCTTTTAAAAGTTTACGCCGGCTTTAAAAGGCCTAACGCTAACCGGCTTGCATTTTATTTAGGCTTTAACTTCTTCCCAAACCAGTTTTTCCGTAACCGGGATTCCGTATTTAAAACCGTTTCCCAAAATCGTAAAGCACCCGGTAACCACGTAATTAAACCACATTTTAAGCTTTTTAACCATTTCAGCATTATATAAGCGGCCTAACTCCTCGCGATGCTGGAGGAGCCAGCTTTGTATATCCGTTGTTTTAGCTTTTAACACAAATCCCGTCGGGATTCGGTAAGTCCCGGGACATCCGCTATAGTAAACGGAAAGTTCTTACTGTCGGCAAAAGCTTTGCGTATGCTAAAACCCGTTTGGGTGTTGGCCCAGGTCTGCCGTTCTTCCGGAATCCTCACTAAAATTCGGTAATCGGCTGTGGGCCGGCGGGTGGGCGGGGCCCCCGGGGTGCACGGTTTTTTAAGGCCTGTGCGGGTGGTTAGGGCTGCTATAGCCCCGTACGGGCCGCGGCCGCGTAGGTGGTCGGGGCCGGGGCCGGGCGTTATGTGCTGGGCGCGTTGTAAGGCTCGGGGGCTCCAGGGGCTGCAAGGCCCTTTCCGTCCCCCCGGAAGGGGGCTGGCTGGCCTAGCAGCGCCTCCTTCGCGTACTCCAAAAAGCAGACTTTCCAGCCGTGCGCCTCGCTCGCCGCTTCGGGCGGTAGGGAGGCGATGCCGGCGTCTATCGATCGGGCCAACGTGGCGCAAATCAGGCCCGTTTGGCTTTGTTTGCGCGTAAAGGTCGCGATTATTTCTTCGCGGCCGCTGCGGCCGACCCGGGGGTCGGGCCCGCAGGCCGGGGGGAGGGGGTCGGGCGCTGTGGCGCGTGGGGGCTTGGGGGGAAGGGGGAGGGGTGCTGTTGGGGTGTAGGGTAGGGGGGGAAGGGAAAGGGGCACCTGTGCCGGTGCCGACGCCGTGGAGGCCTTCCTGGCCCTGTGCGGGCCCTGTCGGGTGTTGCGCGTTTCGCAACGGGGACGGCGTGTTCGGGTGCGTGTGCGCTAAAGTGCGCTTGGGCCGGTGCGGCAGCGACGCGCTCCTGCGGGCCGAAGGGCCGTTAAGGATAGCGTGCGCCACCCTATTGGATTTGTATGCAATTTGGCAGTGTGCACTAACAGCGCGCAATGCCAAAAATTGGTGTGTTTAAGGAAGGTGGAACAGGGGAGAGAGAGGGAGGCTGGCTGAGGCGGAAATCACACTGAAAAGACAACAAGGGAGCGATTCAGAGCGAGGCGTGCTTTGCCACGGCGCCTACGCCGAGGAAGCCCGCTGCCGTCGCCGGCGCCGCCGCCGTCGTTCGTCCCCTCCGTCCTCGTCGCCCTCAGCGGGCCAACCTTTCTGGAGGTATTCTGGATGAGGCCGTTGCCGCAGGCGCCGTGCTCATGAGCTTCTTTTTGAGCCCCGCACCTCCTACTGAGCTTGGCGGCCTCGGCGGAGAGCTCGGTCCAGGTCTCCGTCACGGCCCAGGCTTCCTCCCGCAGGCGCGTCTCGGCGTTGCGCGCCTTGGCGCGGCACTTGGACGCGGTCTTGCGGTTGCGCCGCCGCAGATCCTCCTTCTTAAAGTTCCGACTCGGACGGGTACTCGATCTCGATGCCCGGTGATGACACGGCCGTCGTGCCATCCGACGGTGTCCTCACCGCCAAGGGCATGCCTGGCGCCACGTGTCCCAGGCGGCCTGTCCCCATGCCGCCATGTGGCGGGCCATATGGGGAAGGGTGGTGATGTGCCCGCGGGTACGGTCTGGCAATGTATATCGGAGGTGGTGCCACTCGGGCTAGGTCCCACTACCGGCGACGGCCCGAAGCCTATGGTGACTAGCGGAGGCGGGTGGTGATGCGCCGCCGCCATAGCCATGGAGTGGCCCGACGTGGTCTGCCGTCGGCTGCCCGAACATCTGGACGTGCTGCATCAGCGGACTGACCCCGGTGCCGGATCCGGACCCTTCGGAGCTGCGCCGGGCACCACCTGCGCCCACGGCGCTGCCTCTGCGGTGCGGCCCTAGGCGAAGGGCGTGTCGAGCGGAAATGCCTCTAGGCTGTTGATGGCGGCCGGCGGAGTCAGGTTTGCTGCGGCCATTACCTCCGCGGCCAAGCCAGGATCCACACTCAGATTCTCCGGTGTGGCCGATGAGTTGGCCGAGCCGTGCCTATGTTTATGATCAGTTGCCTGCCTACTTGGACCGATGCTCTCCACCCCAGTCCATGCCCTGAGTACCAGCAGCACCATGCGTTTGGACATCCCGGGGGACACATTCCAGCTTATGGCTCGGTCACTGTGGACGGCTATTCACCAGGCAGCCACGCAATGGGTGACGGCCGGTCGCCTTCCTTGGGGCTAAGCCAACTACAGCTCGGCCAAACGAGCCCAACGAACGACTACATTATGCGGCAGGGCCAACCCGGCCAATCGATCCGCACTCTGGGAACAAATCGAAAGCAACGCACTCCAAGCTCGTCAGGGATTTTTGGCTAACTCAGGTAAGGTTTCCGTCCTGTTCTGATGGACGCCGCCCACTTTGCGAATAATAGTTAGCGACATCCCCTTTGCTAAGGATTGTGGCTTCCATCTTGTGTGTCTTGCGTTCCCTACTGCGAAATGGTAAACGACTTCACAACCACATTCCCGCCCAGGTTCTTGGTGGCGAAGTTGAAGATGCCCCAGCGGTCGCCGACGAAGAAGATGGCGCCGTCGGCCATCTTGTGCTGCTGCCCGAGGCCCTTAAAGCGGACGCCGTCGGTGCTGAAATGGAAGGTGGCGTAGCCGGGGCTGCCGCTGACGTCGGCTGTGCACTGCAACCACACGGTGGTGATGTTGCCGTTCAGGTTCTGGCTCGCCACGACGGCGCCCTTCTTTGTCGTGCGCCACGACCCCTGCGACGACATGAGCACGCCGTCCGTCATCTGCACCTTCTTGGCGTCGCCGCGCACCGACACGGCGATCCAGGCCGCGTCGTACCGGAACACGGCCAGCCCCGCCGTGTCGCCGTCGGCCATGCCCGAGACGTCGAGCTCGACCGTCGCGACCGACTTGGGCCCGAGTATGCGGTGCGAAAGCGTGTTGCGCGCCGCGAAGAAGTCGTCGGTCCTGGTCGCTGTGCGCAGCGTCAGGCCATTGGGCCCGAGCGACCATTTGGTCGTGTCCGGGTTGTGGTTCCACTCGAACTGCGGCCCCAGCGTCGTACCATTAAAAGTCTCGGTGCCCGTGACGGGTTTGACCAGCCGCTTGGGAAGCGGGTAGTCGTAGCTGGCGGCCCAGCCACCATTCACCAGCTTGACGTTGGGCCAGCCCTGCGAGTCCCACGTCACGGGGGCCAGAACGGGGACTCTCCCTCCGGGGAACCGGTTGACAAAGGCGATGTAGTACCAGTCGCCCTTGGGGGTGTCGATGAGCGCGCCCTGGTAGGGATGGCTAGCCCCCGTGACGGGGTATCCGTTGTTCTTGAGGACCTGATGCCACGTATCGTAAGGTCCCATGGGCCCGCCGCTGGACTTGAGGATGATCTCTCCCTCGCCGACGCCTGGGTTGGTCAACATGACGTAGTATTTACCGTCTTTCTTGTAGAAGCGGGCGCCTTCGATGTAGCCAATCGCCTGATTGCTGTGGAAGATTTGTTGGTTTCTGGCGTGTTGCAGGCCATCCTTGGTCAACTGGGCAACCCAAATGACGGCGTTGGCGCCATCAGCGAGCCATCTCCCGTAGGCGACGTACATGCGATCGTCATCGTCGATGAGAAGGCCGCAGTCGTAGTAGCAGAAGTTGCTGATCACCGACGTCTTGTTCCACGGACCCTCGATCTTTGCGGCCGTGTAGACGTACGTCTTGCCTGTCTGCTGGATGCAGCCGATCCAGTAAAAGAGGCCATTGCTCTGGCGGTAGCGGATGGTGGAGGCGTAGATGCCCCAGTTGTAGGCATTGCCGTCGATGAGGCTGAAGCGGTTGTCGCCAAAGTCGAGGGACGGGACCGAGTGGCTGAAATACTCCCAGTTGACCAGATCGTAGGAACGCAGGAGCGGGGCGCCGGGTGAGAAGTGCATGTTTGACGCCGAGTAGTAGTAGGTGTCGTTGATCCGTATCAAGTCCGTATCCGCAAGATCCTGCCAGAGAATCGGCTGGTTGAAGGTTTCAGCCACGGCAGCCCCATAGACTGCCAGAGTCGCAAAGAACTTCATTGCCGCGGGCGGCCAACGCGCTGCTATTACTGCCCAGGGGTTAAGGGTCGATATGGAAAAGTAACCACGCCAGCCTGGTTGCTTAACCGTTGCTGGCCGATCAGTCCCCTCGTGTTCGAATGCCGTTTGATATCCTCGCCATGTCTCATCTACTGCGAGTATATAAAGAGGTTGTCATCCCTAGACTCTCGCTTGGAGAGGGGCTTAGGCCATCGGATTCACCTCGGGCAACTTGGTCAGTAGAGCAGGCGCTCCAGTAGGGTCGGGGGGGTATTTGACTGGATGACACCGTGGTATACGATATCTCGGAGCCTGGGCGAGCTTTATTACCCAAGCGGTGCTCCGGACACTGCTATGCCGAGAGCGCCTCAATTGGCGCCATTGCAACATGTTGTCTTATCCTTAGGTGGTTTCCATCCAAGGCCTTAACATTAATGTTACCACCATTCCCTCGTGATAGTATGCTGGCGCGCCAATAGAGCACTTAGCAATAGTACCCGAGAGGAGGGAGCGCCGTCCTATTGAGCCGCTTACCGCGGCCCCGGAATCAGGTCTCTGAGGGTCATACGCGCGGATTGGCCCGCATAGTCGCATATGGTCCAAAGACACCCTCACCAGGAACGCTGTCTCGGCCCCGCCCTATACAGCGGGCACGGAATAGCCAATGGGGACGCCCGAGAGCAGCGGTCGAGAACGGAGGACGCCTCCGTACGGCCCCGCGACGGACCGCAGCCTCCGGTTTGCCGTTTCTTCAAAAAGAAACTTTTGCGAAAATGAAACAGCGACGCTGCACAATCCCTAAAGGGCCGCATTAAGGGGACGATTTTAGTCCGCACTAGTAACGACGTCGGTTATCCCCGCTAGCGAATTGAACCAACGCAGCCGCCCCTCGATGTTCCTTGCAGCGCAGATCGGCGCCGAAGCCCTCCCCATTCAGTTACACTGACGTGCCAGCGCCCGCGCGGCCCCTCCTACCACCAGCCCTTCTTGGAGCTGCCGTGGCCCCTATGCGTTTCGGTAGCCATAGGTTTGCTGCCGTAGTACCGCTCCGCCGGCCGCTGCTGCTGCTGCTGCCGTTGTCGGGCCGTGCCCGTCGGGTCAATGTCCATGGGCACGGTCGGGGGCAGCAGGCTCCTGGGCACCGGCCCCTGGTCCGTCGTCGTGGTATCGAGGTTCATAGACGACGGCCCCAAGAAGCGTCTGTCCCAGTCGATGTCCATCTGGGTCAGCCGCTCGGCCGTGTTGACCGACAGCCACGTCACGTCATTGAACACAAACAGCTTCTCCTGTAGCGCCCGCTGCTCCCTCCTGGTCTGGTCCGGGATCCGGTAGATCCGGTGGTGGTCGGCAGTGACCCAAGCGCAGCGCTCGATTTTGTCTTCTTAGGGCCATTTTTGTCTGTTAGTTAGCTAGAACGCAGAAATATATGATGGAATGCCCCTACAAAGGGGTGAAACAGAAGGCAGAGATTCGAACGTACCCAGGTCCGCAGGCAAAGAGACCAAACGACTCGACGCGAGCCGACCCAGCGCCTCCTTGACCCAGACGCGGCAGGTCCACCGGGCCTCCCGCTTGACCAGGTACCCGGTTTCCATGAGCGGGATGTCGCGCACAGTCATGCTTCGCCCGCGAGATGGCTTCTGTTGAGCAACGAGATCTCGTCCCCGGTAAGAAGATCCTTTCTGCCATCTTCCCGGGTGCTCCTGGCGCCACGCTGACAAGCTGCAACATTCTCTCAAACGCATTCGACATTTGCACGTTCGGTATCCACCTCGACGTCGCGCCTTTGTCCAGCTATCCCAAAGATTTCCTTGTCCGCTTAGAAATATCGAGAGGTCGCTTGGCCATTGTCGCATTTTTTAGCGATTAGGGTATGTTTAACTACCAGATTTCGTTCCGCTAGTTTTTGATATCGGCACCGCAACAACCGCGGATGGGAGACAGGTCGAATACTCCGTGTCGGCGTATTTTACGGGAACAATTACGCTCGAGGACATTTGGGACAGAATTAGTCCAACCCATTAGCTGGAGCTAATGGATTCAGTTGTTTATGCAGTGGAAAATCTTTAAAAATTGAACCGAAATAGCGAGGACGTTAAATGTCGAATGAGTACTTTTTACCGTTTAAATAACGACGATTCGATCAGTGGACCGTGCTTTGGATATTTTCCAAACGTTAAGCAGTTTTTAAGCCGAATCCTTTAAGCGAGTAATTTAAAGCCACCTAATTGCACGCTTTCGGAAACCGATAAAAGCATTATGTTTTTGTTAGCATTTAAAAAAATAAGCCGGGTTAAATTTATTTACGCAAACCTTAATAATTTCCGGTATTATGCCGTTTTTTGCTACAACGACTTTAAGCCCCGCAATATCCTCGTTAGGAAAACATCGCCAACTAAGGACAAAAGCCTGCGTTACGAGCTGGCTGTTATTATCGATTAAAAAATGGCTGGTTTTTACTTATTTGTTTACAAGTAACGTAGTCCACCAGTGTGTGCCACACACCACTTTGTGCCACACGTCGAAATTACATGTTAAATAGCGTTTTTTTCAATTAAATAACTCGCCTAATTTAAACCTAAATTTAACCAAATTTTAACAAGTAATATTAAACGATATATTAAATATAATTTAATTTTCTTAGATTTTTAATATTACCCTTTTAAGGTTAGTTTAAAACACTGTATAATATACTGTGCAAAATATGCAATATATGCAATATAACTTAAAAGGGTAATAATAAAAATCCAAAAAAATTATATTATATTTAATACATAGTTAAATATAATTTGTTAAAATTTGGTTAAATTTAGGTTTAAATTGGGCGAGTTATTTAACTGAAAAAAAACGCTAACGTGGTTTACAAGTAAGTGGATCAAACAAGCGAGTGGATCACCGACACGCGTCCACGCGTCAATTAAACTTCATCCACGATATTTCCACAACAAACAATAGCGAACACAAGCGACGAAAGCAAAATCATCCTAGCCCTTTAAGCCATTAATTCGAATGCAAAGTTAAACGTCCGGAGTGCCGCCAAAATCTACGCGGTTAACTACTCTACTTTCGCCCGGCGCAAAGGCGGCCAACCTGCTCGACGCGACAGCATGCCCAAATTACGGAAATTGACGGAATCCGAAAAGGAGGCGCTTGTTAAGTATATACTCGAACTGGATTCGCGAGCATTCCCTCCCCGGCCTTCTGGTGTTAAAGATATGGCCAACCGATTGCTCGCCGAACGCGACGCGGGCGCCGTCGGCAAAAACTGGGTCGCGAACTTCGTTAAACGCCGCGTAAAGCTCGGTACGCGCTGGATTCGAAAGTACGACTACCAAAAGGCCAAATGCGAAAATCCCAAGCTCGTTTTTGCGTGGTTCGACTTTATACGGAACACTGTGGCCAAATATAGCATTTTGGATAACGATATTTACAATTTCGACGAAACCGGCTTTTTTATAGGCATAATCGCCGCCGTTATAATTATTATAACGTTGGAAGGCCGTAGTAAAACAAAACTGGTCCAACTTGGTAATCGGGAATGGGCTACAATTATTTAAAAGGTTAATTGTTGCGGTTAAGCGATCCTTTTTTTTATTATCGTTAAAAGGCAATACCATTTGGCCAATTGGTATTCGGAAACCGACCTTTTACGCGATTGGGTTATTTTAACAAGTTCCAACGGGTGGATTACGAACGAGCTCGGTTTAAAATGGATCCAGCATTTCGATAAACACATAGTATCGCGCATAAAAGGCCTTTATCGTTTATTAGTGCTAAACGGACACGAAAGCCACCATTCGACGAATTTCGAGCTTTACTGCTAAAAATATAACATCGTTACGCTTTGCATGCTTTCGCATTCGTTTTACTTCTTTTAGCCGCTTAATGTTAAATGCTTCGGCCCGTTAAAAAAAGCGTACGGTCGACAAATCGAAAACTTAATAAGGTTACATGTTAACCACGTAACTAAAGTCGAGTTCCTTTCGGCGTTTAAAACGGCATTTTTTACCTTTATAACCGAAAGAAATATTCGAAAAGGCTTCCGAAGGGCTGGCCTTGCTCCTTTCAATCCGGATTCGGTTTTGGAAAAGCTGGATGTAAAGCTACGGACTTTAACTCCCCCGAGGGAGCCCTTAAGCGACGCCGAACCTTGGACCTCCAAAACGCCCCAAATAGCTAAAAACGCAACTTCGCAATCCGAACATATTAAAACTCGGATTTCCAATTACCGAAACAGCTTTCCGTTACCTATGCTATCGGTTGTGGACCAATTAACGAAAAGGGTTAAAGCAATTATGCATCGGGTTAACCTTTTAAAGGAAGAGTGCTCCAGGTTATAAAAGGCGAACGAGGCATTAAGCAAACGCCGGAAGGCCAAAAAAACACGTGTTCGATAAAAAGGGTTACATATTGTTAAAAAAATACGAAATGTTCTGGACCAGCAAAAGCTGGATAAGCAGCTATAGCAAAAATGCGCGATTATGGGGGTTAAAAAAAAAGGGCGACGACGACTCGTCGGCGATGTAGCACCTGCGGCAAAACCGGACACAATGCGCGCATTTGTTAGGAAGAAGTAGAAACGTTCGATGTATATAATTCCGAATAGTTTAAATGGATTTTTGGCGTTATTGGGTTGGCATGCGCGTTGATTAACCGACGGTCGGGTGTCGGTAATCCACTCGCTTGTTTAATCCATTCACTTGTAAACCACGTTATTTAATATGTAATTTCGACGTGTGGCATAAGGTGGTGTGTGGCACACATTGGTGGATTACGTTATGGAGTTAAAAATACCGTTTTCGGTTTTTTAAACCTGTTTTTTTAACTGGTATTCGTTATTTAAAAAACGGACATTTTATATATTGCCGCGAGCAAAGTGCTATATAAAGCTAATAAAAGCGTTTAAAATTATTAATAAGTTTAAAAAAAAAAATATAACGCGAAACGTCGGTATTTAAGCTTAAGCTAAATAGGTGGAAAAGTAAAACATTAAAAGATTTTTAAACCTTTGTTAAAGCTGGGCTTTTAAAGCTGGCATTAAAGTTCCCGCGCTATTTACTAAAAATAACTAAACGAATTTCGAAATAAAGGTTTTAAAAAAATTAAACTATGTGTAAATTAAATAACGTATTTCATTAGCGAGTAACACATATTAGCGAATAACGCACTAACACCCGACCTTTAGTTAATTAACGCGCATGCCAACCTAATAACGCCAAAAATCCATTTAAACTATTCGGAATTGTATATATCGAACATTTTTACTTTTTTTTAACAAATGCGCGCATTGTGTCCGGTTTTGCCGCAAATGCCATATCGCCGACGAGTCGTCGTCGCCCTTTTTATTTAACCTTTATAATCGCGCATTTTTTACTATAGCTATTTATTTAGCTGTTTCTAGTTTAAATCATTTCGTATCTTTTCGATAATATATAACCCTTTTTATCGGACACGTGTTTTTTTTAGCTTTTCGGCGTTTGCTTAATGCTTCGTTCGCTTTTCGTAGCTTGGAATTCTTTTTTTCCAAAAGGGCGACCCGATGTATAATTACTTTAGCCCTTTTCGCAAATTGGTCCACAACCGTTAATATAAAAGTTGGAAAGCTACTCCGGTAATTGGTAATCCGAGTTTTAATATATTTAAATTGCGAAATTGCTTTTTTAACTGTCCGCGGCGTTTTGAAAGTCCAAAGTTCAGCGTTGTTTAAAAGCTTTCTCGAAGGAATTAAAATTCGTAACTTTACGTTTAGCTTTTTTAAAACCGAACTCGAATTAAAAAAAGCAAAGCCAGCTTTTTAAAAACCTTTTCGAATGTTTTTTTCGGTAATAAAATTAAAAAATGCCGTTTTAAACGCCGAAAAAAACTCGATTTTAATTACGTAACTAACGTGTAATTTTATTAAACTTTCGATTTATTAACTATACGCTTTTTTTAACGGGTTAAAACATTTAACGTTAAGCGGTTAAAAAAAGTAAAACAAATGCGAAAGCATGCAAAGCGTAATAATATTATATTTTTAACAGTAAAGCTTAAAATTCGTCGAATAATAGCTTTTATGCCCGTTTAGCATTAACAAACGATAAAACTCTTTTTTTGCAAACTGTAATATGTTTATCGAAATACCAAATCCATTTTAAATTAAGTTTATTCGTAGTTTATTTATTAGCACTCGTTAAAATAACCTAATCGCGTAAAAAGTTGGTTTTCGAATACCAATTAACCAAATAGTGCTATTTTTTAACGATAATAAAAAAAAGGATTGCTTAACCGCAATAATTAACCTTTTAAATAATTATAACCTATTTTTAATTGCTATGCTAAACCAGCTTTGTTTTATTACGGCCTTTTAATATTGTAATAATTATAACGGCGGCGATTATGCTTATAAAAAAACCGGTTTCGTCGAAATTGTAAATATCGTTATCCAAAATGCCATATTTAGCTATAATATTTCGCATAAAATCGAATTAGGTAAAAATAAGCTTGGGATTTTCGCATTTGGCCTTTTGGTAATCGTATTTTCGAATTTAGCGCGTGCCGAGCTCCGGGCGGCGTTTAACAAACTTTTCGACTTAGCATTTGCCGACGACGCGCGCGTCGCGTTTAGTAAACAATCGGTTAGCTATATTTTTAACACCAAAATGTCGGGAAAGGAATGCGTGAAAATCCAGCTCGAATATGTACTTAATAAGCGCCTCCTTTTCGAATTCCGTTAATTTCCGAAAGTTAGGCATATTATCGCGTTAAATAAGTCGGCCAACGTGTTAGCGACGCAGCGTAGCTTTAAAAACGTCGTAAATTTTAGCTGCCAAACACACATTTAATTATGCATTAAATTGGATTGCTCGTATAGCAAAAACAATTTTAACCTTAATAAATGTTAATGCTATTTGTGGTTATTAAAAAATTAAAGTTGGAAGTGGAAAACGCGAGCCGTGATAAAAAACGCGTTACTTGTTAATGTGCGTTATTTGCTAATAAAACACGTTAATGTTTAAACAAATATCCTTTTTTTATTATTATTATAAAGTAGTTTAAAAAAAGGTCGCTTAAAAGCTTAGGAAAGGTGATAAATAAAGCTAACGAAAGAAAAAATCTACTTGCTAAAAGCTTAAAACCACGAAAAAAAACTATATACAAGCCATAAAGTAAAGCTTTAGCATTAAAATTAGGCTACCAAGTTTAATTTATAACATATCCTCGTTTTTAAAATCCTTACCGGACTTTAACAAAAAGGCCGAACATTTTATGCCCGAGCAATGCACACAAACCACGCAATTGCTTTTGTTATCCTTATTAAAGCCTTCGGGCACGCGCGCTTTTAACACGCACCCAATTCGGCCGAAAGCAATCCCCGTAATCCCGGCGGGTCGCTAAGGGGGGAAGGACTGCACAACCGTGCAATTCACCTGCCAAACGCTTTGCCCGCCACCGATTTGTGGCGCGTTAAGCTCTTTCGGCCTAACCCTTATGGCTGTGGTACGAAGCCAGCTTTGCAAATGCCTTGGAGCGTTTGCCGACGGGGGTTTAAAACCCGACCCGACCCCGGTCCGACTGCCCCGCGCTTGCCCCTCGTTTCCTTTTCGGGGTTAACCCGGCCCCCAGCCCTAAAAGCCCGACCCCGTCCTTTTTTCGTTCCTACCCATGCGCACCCTCTCCTAACTGGCTTCTAAAGATTAAAGCGATTCCCGATTGCTTCCTTTGGGGACAGTCCTTTTTAAAATGCCCGGGCTTTTTGCAATGGAAACAGGTGGCCTGGGTCCTGGCCGTCCCGATATCCATAGCTTCCCCGGCCGGACCCGGGTCGCCTCCGTATCTTTGTGCCGTTGTTTGTCCGTGTGCGCCATTAAAAACCCCTTCAAAGCCCCGAAGTAGGTCCAAAAAAGCCGCGACTTCTGTTGGCCACGTCGCTTGGAAATCTAATCGCCCTTGTAGTGCCGGCGACACCCCGGCGACGAGCAGTGCAATTAAGGCCCCCGAGGACCAATCTTTCGCACCCGCCGCGTATCTGGTTCGGTCCCAACGTGCTAAAAACTCCGCCAGCGACTCGTTCCCTTGGCGCATCGTCACCGGTGCCAGGGCGGCCTTTCTTGCTTTGCGTATATCACCCAAGTCGGCTTCCACTTGTGCCAGAAACTTCTGGTCGCTTAAGGTCTTTGCCCCCGATTTGACGTAATCGAGGTACTGCATTTTAAAAGAGCCAAAGCGTAAATAAACGTAAAAAAATCGGCCCTGTCGACCCCCATTGCTGGCCCGTCAATTACCATTTTTATCCGCATTTCGACCAGTTAGGGCTTAAGCCTTTCCCTTAGCTGTAACTTTGGTGCGTGCGGAAGCGTGTGGCGTGACAAGTTTGTTGGGGTCGAATCGGACATTTTTTTCGATTTGGTGCGCGTGCGTATCGAAAGAAAGGAGCTTTATTTAATATTATAGGGTGGCCCAAAAGAGGTCGCTTGGGGGCCCAGGAAAGGTGATGAATAAAGCTAACGAAAAAAGAGATCTACCTGTTAAAAGCCCGAAGCCACGGAAGGGACTATATACAAGCCACAAGGCAAAGCTTTGGCATTAAAATTGGGCTATTAGGCCTAATTTATAACAGCTAAAGAAATCGGAAAAGCAAAAAGATGATATTCGGAGTAGGTTAAAGGCTGGAAGCCTAACCCTGCAAAGGTTTAAGATATTTTTGTGCGGGATCCACCTTATAAAACTTCCGCCTTTATTTAACGATAAGGGTTTTTAGTTTTAACTTTTTTATTTACAATTAAGGCCTTACTAGCCGTGATAAGGTTAACCGCTTTTACACTAAGCGAAAGTAAAATAATTAACCGCGTAAATTTTAACGGCATTTCGAACGCTTAATTTTACATTCGAATTAATAGTTTAAAAAGCTAGGATAATCCTGCTTTCGTCGTTTATATTTACTATTGTTTGTTATAAAAATATTCGTGGATAAAATTTAATTAACGCGTTAACGCGTATTAGTAATCCACTCGCTTATTTAATCCATTTACTTGTAAACCACGTTAATACTTTTGATACTTGAAATATTAAAAAAAAACGGCCATTTCGCATTACAAAATTTCGGGTATATAATAAAAAAGGTTTCTTTATGTTTAAATAGCTTTAACTAAGGCTTCGGCATTAGTGAACCTAAGTTAGCTCCCAGGCATCCCCTGGGGCAAGCAATTAGCCGTTGCCCTTTAGTCTCGTGTTCTCACCAAAATCCCCTGACCCAGCGATACTGTCCAGTCCACCCCCGAGGCGCCCTACCCTAGGAGCAGAACCCCTGATTGTAACACCCAACAGGGGGTGCTCCGACTTAGCCAAGCTGAAAGGGGATAACGGATCCGAAACGGCTGGTCGAGGTCAAAGGACCGGGAAGGTCGTTAAGAGCAGCAGATTATAGCTGAGGGGCACGGGACCTTCGATTCGGCTCTCTGTCGCTTCTGGGTCCAGGCTGGGAGGCTCTTCCGCGCATTTGCCTCGGCCTGTGGCTGCGGCTGTGAAGGTAGCGACGCTGCGAACCTGCTGCTTCAGCACCGAGCTGACAAGGGCGACTTTGTGATACTCTCCGCCATGTCTGGGGCCGCCAGTCAGGGTGCCTGCAAGGCACGAATACCCGAAGGCGACATGGGGTCGACCCGGGTGAGCATTCCAGCGCAGCGAGCACGGCGTCGCTGCGGAAGCACTTCCAGCACGCTGCGGTAGGACGGCCGCGGAGCGCGCTCTCGTTGAAAAGCGCAAAGGGGACCCAGACGCCCCGGAGCACCGCGCATCGGCTTGTCAGCCGGCTCGCTGCAGGCCTGATCGAGTGCACCCATAACCGTGTTACAATCAGGGGGTTCTGCTCCTAAGGTAGGGCGCCTCAGGGGTGGACTGGACAGTAACTCTGGTGAACGCTTCAAAGGTGCTAGAAGACAACGATCTGATTGCTTGCTCTAAGGGATACCTAAAAGCTAACTTAGGTTAACTGATGCCGAAGCCTCAGTCGAAGCTATCTAAACACAAAGAAACCCTATTCCTTAGGGGCTGTTCGACACTATTCCGGTTTTTTGTTTTTTCCATACTATTTTTGCCAACCCGCTTTGAAAAACCGATGGTGGATTTGAGACCCCCGCTTAAATCCTTGTAAAACGCCAAATAAGCATAGCTTTTGCCCCGCCAGAAGTACCATTTTAACCAGGCCAACGAGCCGCTTAAATGGAAGCACTGGAAGCCACGTGTGGCTTTTAAGGGACAAGGCCGGCCTGCCCGCGGGTCGAGTCTGGTAAAGTGCACCAAACTAATTCGCATATTTGAACCGCAATTTTTGCCCGTTTGATATACTAAATATATCAATTAATTCGCATTTTTTTTATTTTATTAAATAAATATTTTTTTCTATCGCTTTTGCCCGGTACGCGGCGCGCACCGAGCCGAAAATTGCAAAAGTTCCTAACAAAAGTACTAACGGCTGCCACTTTCGTGGCAAATCCCCCGTGGTGGCCCGCTGGTTTGCGATAGATAGACGTTTCGTGTCGGCCTTGGATGGGAATCCACTGAACAACAAAGCCAAAAATACATGAACGGACCCCGGGCGTTGTCCCACATCGAGAATTAAGCTTAAATCAAGGCAAAAAACTACAAAGGGGGTCAAAAAGCCAAAAACCGCATAGTATCGAACAGCCCCTTACATACCCGTGTTCTTGTTGTTGGGTTGCCCTGCTATGCGTGCTATGTTCATAGCACTTGTAGCACTTATTGGTGTGGCGTGCTATGTTTGATATGTTCATAGCGAGCATATCACTTCTTGTCGCCTGGTGCTATGTTTGATATGTTCATAGCAGACATATCACCCTTGCTTCGGTAAGCGTGCACGTGACCTTGGCTCCTCCGGGGTGCGGGGTAGGGAGCCTCACCAGGCCCCTCACTCCCTGAACCCCTGGCCCCATGTTCTGGTCGTAACAAGCCGGGTATCACCTGTAACCAGGCTGGGTGGCAGGGGGCTTCGGGTGGCTTGGGTCCGGGTGATCGGAGCCTTCTGTCACAGATGTTTGCTGGTGATGCTGCCCGTCATCTGACCGGCAGCGAAGGGTTTCGCTCTGACACTGCGGCGCCGGCGGAGGAGTGGGCCACGCTGGAGGAACCGTCTCTCCACCTTCCCCAGCTCGGCTGCCTGCCCTGGTGGAGCCCGCATAGCTGGCCGTGTGCACAGTGCCAAGCTCCACATCGTTGGTGACAGTGAGGACTTGGGTACTATCGGTGCCGACCGAAAAAGGGTCCATGGGGCGCCGGGGCTTCTGGCCTGGGGTTATCGCTTGTGGCGACTCTGCCTTTCCTCTGCTGGAAAGCCACCTCCATCGACCGAATAGTGGCCTTAGCGTGACGACGCATGAGCAGGCAATACCAACGTTTACTTCGATAATGCCGTACAAAGCGCTGGGGACAATATCCCAGGTTTTATCTGTTGAAGTTGTCGATTTGTAAAGAACCAGCAGACGGAGGACAGACACGGTACTCGCCCTAAGGGGAAGGCAACAAGGCAAGAAGGTGCGTTAGCTTCTGATTTCATTTATTCGAAATACATTTAAGGAAACAAGCTTGACTTGCATTGCCCCGAAAGCCAGAACAAAGCCGAGAAGTATTCGTTGTGGCCAAGGGATCGTTAGATGCCGAAGAATGAAAAAGGGACGGTGAGGATGGCAAAGTCCATGGTGATATGGTAAATCTGGTTTGCAGGGTAGGCAACGGCAGTGTTGATGCAAACGGCTCCTGGAACGTTTGGTGTCCATATAGCGTGGAAAGGTCTGCAGATGAGAAAAGTAGTGATTAAGAAACCAACAAATCCGCAGGTTAAGATTGCGCAAAAAGCATAACATAAACGCTTTTCGAAAGGCATAACGCTGATTCGGATATATTGAAATGCAATGGACATCTTAAGAAAGTAGTGCGTTGTGTTATAACCAGTGATGACGGCCGGCATAAACTGCCGCGAGATATCAGCTTGGATTAGTTGCTGCGTCGTCGACATTACCCGAGGGATTTGGATCTTAAAAACATACCTTGCGGATCCTGGCAAATTCGGCGGTGCTGACTGTTTCGAAATGCCTTCCAACACCATCGGAGAAGGCTTGAAATATTAGCATAAAAGCCAACGAGGTTGCGAACTTGGCGGTCCGAGACACGTCCTATGGCTTACCAATCACCATGAACACGGACAAGAAGATGGAGAAGGCCTGTACGTGTCGAAGTAAGCACAAGTCCGGGTTTTGGTCGCGATCAAAAGGCTCCAGATTAAAGGAAGCAGCCAAGGACCTCGCCACGTACCGTAGCGGCAACGATAGCGTAGTCTTCCCAAAAGACATTCCTGACTAGAAAAGCTCGGGTGTAAATGCGCAGGGCGACAAGGATGAGTACGGTGATTGGGCAGACAATGGTGATTGGGACGCCGTCGCTGGCCCGATCTTCGTTCCGACGGTAGGCCAAGGCGGTCGAGTTGGATGACATGGGGGGCAAGCGGCGAATGCACAGAAAGCTTGGGCCCGGGCGGCTGGATGCTGTGTTTCATTCCGCCGCGATAGGGCAGAAGACAGAGGCAGTTTATACTTTGCCAGGAGTGTTGCATTCGGGACGTTCCTGCCAGATTTCAGGGGTTCCCTCGAGGTGGAAATTAGTGGCGAGACGCTCTAATGGGGAGACGGATGTTTCCAGCACCCTGGGACGGCGAAGAGCCAAGCAGGCGGGATGGGGAGGGCTTGCATTTGGCGCCACCAGGCTCAATTTGCACCTCTGTCCATCACATCGGCCGATCCCCGATGTCCTCTTAGGGCTGGGTCTCGGGGGGTGTGCCATTACCCATGGGCATGATTGTGCACGAGATAGGCTTGGGCTTTGCTTTCCGAAACCCAAACGCGGCGCGCCAGAGCTGCAGCCCATCCGAGCGTGGCTCAAAGCCACAACGCATCCTCCATTGATATTCTGCAGGCCGACGCCTAACCAAAAGCCAGGGCGGTCTGGATCATAAAATGCCGGCCGCCAAACCCTTGGCACAGACGCCTCGTGGCCGTAAACCGCCTGCATTCGAAAGTCTATTAATGCTAGCGCAACTGTTGACATAGGGTGGCTGCAACTGACAGATGATTCTTTTTTTTTTCTTTTTCTTTTTTTCTTCCCCGCGCGGCATTTTTGTGGCTGAAGGGACGAAATTACGACGAGAGAGTTCCCTAGCAGGCAGGTACGCCTCCTCCAGAATCGTGCGGAAGTGCAGCCCCGGCAAAAACAACTAGCTCGCATTTGTCGAGCCGCCTGCACGGCACCATTGGGAGTCCCTCGTGCCAGGCTAGTTTTTACGTACCTCACCAAAGGCAAGATCGGGTAGGCTGGCACGTCGCCCTAAAAACTCGATGGCAGTTCCAAGTCGTGATACTAAAGCTTTATTGGCTGAATTAGGTTGTGGACCCACAAATATCTCTGCTGTCTCCTGGAGGAAGCTGCCAACGATTTTTTTGGGCAAAGCTCCGGAAAGCCACGGGCAAGGGAGGTGCCCTACTAATCCTCGCGTGTAGCTTCCTGGAAAGATTAGCGAGTTAGGCAATCCTGGCTCCCCGCGAAATGGCCCTGACCCGTGCTCGGCTTGCGGTCTGGTGGGCGGGGCCCGGCGAATGGGAGTGGCGGGTGCCGTTCTCTCTGCTGTCCAGCATGGCAGCTACGCCGCCGCTTGCGGGGTGTTGGTGCTCTTGGTGCTCTTGGCGCCGCCGAGTCGAGCACGCGCGGCGGGCGCTGGGTGGGGGTGGGCCCCTGCGAGATTGAGGGGTTTGCCTGTCCGGGCCAAGCGGCTCCTGAAGCGCATATGGTCGGCCTGCAGCTGGGGCTGAACCAGGCTTTAATGGCTGGCCGATGAGTGCTTTGGAGCTGCCCGGCGCCCCGTTACCCACTCCAAAACTTGTCTCCTTTCTCCTTATCTTTTTCTCGCCGGTGAGAGTGGCGCCGGGAGACCGTTTTTGCTCGTTCCCTCCTCCTCGCCGCATTCTCCCCCCTCCGGCATAAGACGGGAGGGCGGGGAAAAAAGGAGAGTAAAGAGAGATAAATGGATCCCCCATGATTCGGCACACAGCCCAAAGCGCTGTGCTGCTGTGGTGGCAGGATGCTGCCGCTATGCAAGGTGTCGGACCCTGGTCGGTCGGCATTTTCCGCTTGTCACCGGCTTCCCACGCTGCTGGACCCTACGTCGTGGTTCTGACGCGCTAAAATTAGAGTTGGACCTTCGGTCGACGATATTGCGGGCTTGGAGAAATACGTCATGTCAAGTCACTGCTGGCTCCAGGGGCCCGGCTCGGAACAGGAGGAGCAACATAGCAGCCCACAAGAGCTGCATACGATTCAGCAGCCTCGGCCGGACCTTTCAGCCGGCCTCAGCCGCATGCCGCAGACTCGGAATCCGGCACTGCTAGATCGGCAACCTATGCATAATCCGGGACGACGTGCGTCCACATGGCCGACTGAGTGCGCGAGGGCGCCAGCGTGGAACAACATCTACGCCGGCTCCTCCGCAACGCTGTCTATGCACAAAGTCGCCGCGTGAGTCCCTGGCCTCAGCCCCTTCGCTAGCTCCTCTGCTTTGGCCTCCTCGGCCGGCTTCTAGCTCGCCGTGGTGGATGCATACCTCGACCCCAGCCACGCCGGCCTCAACTGCGACTCCACCTTCCAAGCGATCTGCCCGCTGGGAAGGTCGAGCAACTCCGTTTACGCCCTCGAAAAGACCTCGTCCATCGGAGCCCGCCAGTGAAGTCGCAAACCCGCCTAACGAGGACCCATCTTCGCGGAATCCGACAAGATCTCATTTTGGCCTGCCGCACGTACAGGATGTCACGGAGTCCCCACTTAGCCCTCCTTCTCCTTCAACCGCGGTTGACCCTGCAGAATCCTTTCTTACGGCAGTCCCCTTCCCGGACCTTGATGGCGACTCTCGCCCGCATCGTAACTGTCATCCCCAAAAAGGTTGCAGACGTAGTTTAAGCGGGCGAATATGTATATAACAATCTCACTTCTCTCCCTAAACAAAAAAAACAAAAACAAAAAAAAAAAACTTAACACGTCGCTTTCCAATCATAAGCACTATCAATCTATTTTAACCCCCATTTTATACCAGCTGGTCAAGGCCCTGCCTCTCCCGAAACATCCACCCTTTACAAAACACTTTCCTCGCTTTTAGGCGTACACATTCTCTTATATATCTTCTAGTTTTGCTTCTGGTGCTCCTTCCCACAATATGCTATAATTTTGCACCGTCCGCACCTCATCGTCCCTTCCGTCTTTCCACATACTTTGCAAGTTATAATTTCCACGCACGCCTGGCCCTTTCCACCAACTTCGGACATCTCCTCCTGGACGTCGCGTCGCGTCTGGAATTCGCATTCGCCTTTCCCACATAAGCCGCTG
Organism: Gaeumannomyces sp. JS-464; assembly: GCA_002197995.1. Lineage (NCBI taxonomy): Eukaryota > Fungi > Ascomycota > Sordariomycetes > Magnaporthales > Magnaporthaceae > Gaeumannomyces > Gaeumannomyces sp. JS-464. The sequence goes on along the minus strand of NGZR01000001.1, from coordinate 3,276,789 downwards.
ACAAGCACCCCTACGAAGGGATCCTCCGCTCTGTCAAGGAAAACAGGGCGTCTGCAAAACGGTCGCAACAGGCGAGCTGCAGATTTCGCAAAACGGACTGGAAGCTGCTCGGCAGGTCGCTTCGTGCTCTTTCATAATAGGCACTAGCGCGCTTCCAAACCGACCCTGGTACTCAACATCTTGTTGGGCTTGAGCTCGGGTCGTGACGAGATCCTCTGGGACCTCATGAGTAAACTTCAGCTCGGGGGCGCCGTCGCAGTAGAACTCGAACCGCACCCGACGCGTCGCCATGGTTCTCGCGGTAATGTAGGTAAAAAGACTGTGTCGTTCTTGTCCTTGAATATATTGAACCGGATGTCTTTGCATCTCTGTTTTGAATGTGAGTTCGGATGGCGCGTTGTGGTCTCATCCCTTTTATGGTCGTTTCAGCATCTCAGCATCGTGTGACCTAGTCCGGTGAGTCCAGATGGTGGGGTAAGCCACCAACCACCCACCAATCCTAGCCCTGCTGCCGCCACTGCCGAACTTCCAGTATCTGCAGTAAGTGATACGCCTGCTCCCTTCCGTCCCATCAAAAGTCCAGGGGTGAGCCAGGAACAGGGGCAGTTTGGCGAACCTCGCCATGGGTTTACAGGCAAGGCAATTCTGGAAGCCCAATCCAAAGGAGCGGAGCTCTGCACCTCAAACGGGGCAGACCCGAGCGGGTTAGACGCCTGCTTCAATTGCATGGGCACGAGCGCCCAGCTTCCCAGCAGTTTGCTCCCGTGCCAGCCCCTTCCTCCAGGCGGCAATCCATTACCCGTGGCGGGCCCCGTGGCAGGCTCGATTGTCGGGGCGCTCGTCCTCGCGCTGCCTGTCGCCGCGGGTGTGTTTTTCCACCAGCGACGACGCCGGCGCAGGAGGGACGGGCCGCCTCCTGACGATGAACCCCACGACAACCTCAAGAAACCAGAACTGCACTCGGACGGCATCCTGCAGGTTAGCGCGCGGGAAATGGGGGTCTGGCGTCCTCCAGGCGAACTGGCGGCGGTGACGGTCACCCAGCCAGGGCGGATCGCGGAACTGCCAGCCAAGGAGGTTCCGGCCCACGAGATAGAGACCGACACCTGGAGGTGGAGGCCAGGGTGAAAGCCGGCTACGACACGGGCATCCCGGGGAGCTTCTCTACTACAATTGCGTCGACGTCTGAACCAATAGCAGATATGGAATTTTCGCGAACGCGTGGCCCACGACGTCGCACGACAAACTCCAGGGATCGCGGTTCGACGAAGGCCTGCAGCCACTGTGACGACATTCCCGGCTGGCGTCTCGCCAAACCTGCCAACGGACGCCTCGTCCTAGTGCCGGAGTGACGCGAAATAGCGATGAGATTGCACTGCTGGCGGGAGGCGACTGGCGTACATCGTTCGCCGCGCGGTGCACAGCCGAAACCAGCAGCAGCCACAGCAGCAGCGCCAACTATGGACGTATGCGAGGGACTGCTCCATACACGGAATCGGGTTTGAGGATCTCTGCGGGGTCAAGGAGTGGAAGACCATGCCCTTCACCTGACAATGTCCCGCTTTATTGAGGATTGAGCGGCTAGATCATCCGCAAGCATTGGTCTGCGCAGAGATCTGGCTTAGGGCAGTGGGTTTGTTGATATATCAAGTCCTACGACTTGGCCTTGTCTCCCCGACGCGGCCAACAAGTCCACGAACGTATTTCAGTTCGACCCCGATGCCACTCGCACTCTCTTTAGCTGCCAGAGCAGCTTCGTCAATGATATAAACCAGTGTCCCACATATCACACCCCTCCGGGCAAACTCACCAACAAGAGGGTTGATTGAGGGTGACCCGGATGCCGCTGGCGCTTATATCGCGGCGGATGGCCTCAGCAGTCAAACTTTCGTATGATAAAAAACAGGACACTTAAATGCAGAGCTAAAAGAAAACGGGGATCAAGATTGCTATCGGACATGGTGAATATTCAGCCCTCCCTCCCCACCGCCTCTACCAGGGAATCGGGGTGCCGCTGTAAAGCATGAGCTTGCCGCCATGCTCGGCCTTGGAGGTGTTGGCGAGCACCCTCATCATGCCGTCGCACGAGTCGCCGATGGAGACCATGAGCTTGCCGCGCGTGTCCTGGTCGACGCCAAAGGCCTCGGCGCCGTTGTCGCCCAGCTCCGTGTGCACCCAGCCGGGCGTGAACGAGAACGAGTTGAGCCACTCCTCCTCGGCGTCGAGCCGGATACTAAACCACGCCGACGCCCCCTTGGACGGGCCGTAGGCCGAATTCGGGAACGGGGGCTGCGTGCTTTTTTTTTTTTTTTTTTTTTTTTTTTCTGCTGCTTAGTTCGTTGATGCTCATTGTTGATTTACTAAGGGGTAGAAATGGTGCTTACTTGAGGCTCCCTGCAATAGTGCCCATGACGGCAAAGACGGGCTCCCTCGTCGACTTCTGCAGCAGCGGGCGCACGGCCTGGAACAGCGCGGGGACGCTGTAGGCGTTTGTGCGGAAGTGGGCGTCGAGAATCTCCTCAGTCACCTCGCGGACCAGCGGTAGGCGTTCGCGATGCCTGCGTTGGGGATGACCACGTCCAGGTGGTCGATGCCCTCCTGGGCATGGAGGGTCTTGACGGCCTCAAAGGGCGACTGCCAGACATCGGCGAGGATCTTAACGACGACTAGCTTCGTTCCCTCGGCTGTGGGCAGCCCGGAGAGGGCTTTGGCGGTGGGGTGGGCCGGGTCCCGGACGGCGGCGATGACGACGTGGTCCGGCAGCAGCAGATACCGCTGGAGCAGGCCAAGGCCGATGCCCCGGTTGGCGCCCGTGATCAGAACGATAGTGGGCATTTTTGGTAAAGAGCTCGTATGGTAGCGGCGCTGACAAGGCTGCGTGTGAGACGCGAGGTCTCCGCGAGCTGGGTCTGGATCCAGATGGTCGGGGGATAGTGGGCTTATACAGGAACAGATACAGTAGAGTTTGGATGACTGGAGACACGGACCAGAACCGCTGAAGTTAGGTCGTTTTGTGCCGGGTCTATTTGTATTTTGGCCGATACATCCTGGATGAGGCCGGCAACGTTGTCAGGCCTTCGTGTATAATTCCGGTTTCTGCACGCGATGGGATAGCGTCAATTTTGCTGCTGACAAAGGCAAGAGGCCAGCACCTATGACTAACCTAGGAGTGTAGCACAACGTTATCTAGGACACAGCGGGCGCTGAGATATCGTCCTTCAAATTAGGAAGGACGAGGAAGGATAGCTGCAGCCATTTTTATCAACTGTCTACACCCTAGTGTAGCATCCTGTGCTGGGTTCAAAGAGCTAAGCATAGCTCACAGCTGTACGGGCCATGGGAGTATTGGAGGTAAGGTTGCATTAGCGTATGCTAAACTCAACAACAACAGAAGGAAGGCTGTGGAGGTGCCCAATGCTTTGACTGGATTGTGGATTACACAGCCGGGATGATAACGTTATTCGCGTGCATCCTGACTCCCCTCCATTACATCCCATATGGTTTCCTTCACTCTCCAAGTTTCCGTCAGGATATCTCAGCCATTCAGATTACCTTGTGGGACGGGAGAGAATTGGGAGATGGGAAAAGCAAAAGTAAATGAGAAATGGATGAAAGAAACGGAAATGGGGACTAGGTAAAGGGGAAGGGGGTGGGAAAAGGAGACGGAAATGAGAAAAGAAAACGAAAATGGAAATAAAACGCTGCGTAGATCATCCACGAAGCTGCCGTAGCAGCGAAAAAAAAGCCCAAGTGGCATCAGGGCCCCAATGGAATGGGAGTTGACACTTCTGTCCGCACTGGGCTGGCTCAAAGAAGTATGCAAGGCGGCCAGGTATGGTTACGTCGGCACTAACCATCCCGTTACCGTCCCCCTCATCGACTAGGTCCTCCCTGCCCTTTCGCATTGCCAGCATAGCGGGCGTCATCCAGGCAGCCATGGTGCTGCGCGACAGTCCATACGAGACCGTGATGCGCGACGATCATCACGCCGCCGTCCAGCCCAAGGTTGCGGGCACGTAGAACCCGCGCGAGACGGACCTGCTTCTTTGCTCTGCAGCCTAGCATCTCAGGCGTCGTCGGCAACAAGGACCAAGCCAACTGCGCGCCCGCCAACACTCCCCCTCGATGTCTTGGCCTCGTGCCCACCAGGCCCGTGGCCTGCGCGCGCACTCCGCCGACCCGGGCTTAATCAAGGCCGTCGGCTACGTGGTTGAGGTGAGTGCGCGCGTCGCTCGACGCCCGCTTGGACAGGCGCGAGTGCACCGCCGTCGGCGAGTGTATCTGCGCCGCATCCTCGGGTGCTCCACTATGTGGCAGCAGGGCGGAGGCAGCAGCAGCTCGGCCGCCATGGCGCCCCTGAACGCGGCGAGCGCGGCGCAGATGGTCACCGGCATCGCGTGCCCCTTACCTCAAGACGAGCTAGATCCTGTTGGCCACAAACACTTCGCTTGTCTATTCGCTATCATAGATAGTAGTGGTGGCCGAAACGGCGGCGACACCAGCCCGGCGGAGCAGAATGAGTAGGCCATCCATCCGGGCCTTCCGCGTCATGCGCGAAGCGGCAAGCAAGACGGGTTAGGAGGACGCGGCCGCGACACTGGCAGTGCTAGCCAAGTGCCAAGGCGCTGGTGCCTATCCTGTAGCACTAGATCAATAAGTCACCCGATTCCGAGGCGGAAATAGAGCCGGGACAACCGCTTATATCGTCCGGTTCGCTATCGGCCGTCGTCGGCTATGTGACTGAGTGCGCCAAAGTCAGGTGGCCATCTCAGCACGCTCGACATCACTAACGCGTGGTCGCTTAATAGCGCAGGTCGAGAGAGACGGCTCCAAATGCGGACGCAGTGTTAGTTGCCAAGCGGGGGCACCTCATGTATGTTGGATACTGACATTCCCTCCGCATGTCCACGTGAAAAAAAAAAAAAAAAAAAAAAAAAAAAAAAAAAAAGTACGGGAATAGGCCAGAAGGAAAAAAGGGGAAAGGACAAGGGAAAGCACGGGTAGGGAAAAAGACGGGAAAAAAGTCAAAGCGATAGAGGGTTGCCACTACCACTTCCGGCCGCCACAGTGGCACAGGACTGTGTAAATGGGGACGAAGCGGCAGTCAGAGGTAAAGGGGCCAGAAAGCAATGAAAACAACATTAGTGACAAGCAAACGCACAGTGAACCTGCCTCGATGCCCAATCAATGTCGGGGGCTGTTGACCTACATGTGTTTGCAGCGCTTGCGTGACTCATTTGAGGTGCAGCAAGTCGACAACAAGTTTGCGAAGATTTCCATGTCCAAGCCAAGCCTCCGTCCCCGAAGCTCCCCGCTCCCAAGAAATACGGTGTATGTACGCCGGCGCAGCACTCACCTGACTCGGCATGGCGCGAAGCAGGTACGCCGGGGCTTTTGAGGCCATTCGCTGTCGACCCTCCAAGCCAAGCCCCAAACCTGTTTCCGTAGCACCGACGATGTGGAAAGCTTAGCGAATGGTGGCAAAAGGAACGGAAAGGCTTGGCGCCCGTCACCAGCCGGCACCTCTGGGATCTGATTGGCTCCAGCGCCACTGACCTCACAGGTGGGCCTACCCCTGTCGGCGCGGGTCGATTGGCTGCCATCTCATCGCAGAACCGCCAGAACTTGCGACGATCTTCCCGCGAACCTTTCATCTTGCAGATGTGGTGGCACGCACCGCGGGCGGCCACCGGTGCTGTTCCTGCTTTGACCAAGACGCGGAGAAGCCAGTGGAGAAGAGGACCCTTGAGGCGAACAAAAAATTTACACAGCCACCCACCTGGTTAGAGCGGTGGTGGTGTGGTTGCTCACTCGCCGCCCCTCGTCTAGCCGAGCGACTGATGTCAGTTTGCATTCCCACCGCCAAAATCAAGGCATCGCCTCGAAGGGCCCGCCGACAACGCTGGTTAAAATGCCAGCCACCCCGGGCCGCCATCCGCTCCGGATGGCGAATTCCCCTTCGCGAAAGATGGACACCATCCTCCCCAGGCTCCGAGGTGTCCCCTTGCCCAATAGCCGACTCCGGTCCAAAGACAAGCAGAAGAAAGGAGCCATATATCTGAGGGGCTGCTGTTTGGTAGTTGCCACACCCCAGCATCGGCGCCGAACTTCTTCTATTGCGCGCAAGTAAAAAAAGCTATCAAAGGAGCTGCGACCACTTGACATACCACGACATTACTCCGTATCCCCCAAGAGGCAAGAACAAGGGCCTTCTCTGGTCATACGAGCAAAGCGGCCCGAATTTGCTTTGTTTCGGGCGGTCTTCAAGGCCGCGCCAAGCAGCCAAACGACTGGCTCAGATTGCAGCGCTCCGCTGGCCGGGCGGCTAACCTGACCCCACGACCCGCCGACCCGCGCGACAAAGAAACCCCCAGCGGCGCCCTGTGGTCGAAACAAAGAGCCGGTTGCTATTTTTGCCCTCTCAACGTCTGCCTCCGCGGTTACCAGGGACAACTCTCCCAGCCCGGGGCAGGGGAAAGGAGGAGATCCGGAGACGCATCTCGTCCAGGGTCGCTGGAATTGAACCCGGAAGCTGCGGCCATCGGCTGATCCCCTTCTGTAAGTCAACTTCCCGCTGCTGCCCCGTTCGTACAATCACCACCCCGTATCAGGGGGGCCGCCCCACCCCAACCTGCCTTATTGGGCAAGGCCCCGGCCATTGAGCCCATTGAGTGCAGCCGAGCCGCGCCTATTCATATACTATTGTCACTGCCCGTCACCGGGACTCTGTATTGTTCTGCCCTGGTATTCTTCCTCTCTCACCTACTCGTCGTGTGCCCTTTTCTTTTTGCCTCCTTCCCTGACAGTCATGGCTCGTTATTCACTGCTATTCTTGTGACTCCGCCCGATTTCCCTTTGTCCAAGACCGGGCTTTCTTTGTCGACCTAGACGGCCGCCTAATCCCTCTAATATCAGTCACTCGGCATTTGTGATTGTCTTCCTATTCTCTTTCCTACGTTTCCCCCTCCCCTAGCATTATTTCCTTTCTTATTCGGTTTCTCCCATTGCATCTGCGAAGCAGCGATCCAAACGACCATACGAATTTCCTATCACGTCTCTCTGCGACTACAAAAATCACGAACACATTCTGATACCAACAAACCTCGTCAGCTGGACTAAGACGAACTACCTTCTAGAACCAAATTTTCAACAAACCAGCCAACCAACAACCAACCATGGCATTCCCTAGAGTGCCCCTCAGCTTGAGGAGCAGACCAGTCGGGACACACGAGGCCGCGGCGCCAGTGGACCAGGAGCGCGATCTCCCGAGCGTGCGCACCGGCGGTCAGCCCGCCCCTTCCTCGGCCTGAGGTCAAGGCTGTCCCAAATATGGCTCAACCGCTGGACCATCCTGCTGCTGCTGGTCCTGGTCCGCGTCATGATACTCCTCGCCGGCCTGAACGAGAACATCGGCGACGCCAAGGTCCGCGCGCTCTCGGCGTGCAGCAAGGTCGAGGACATTGGCAGCGCCATGGCCTCGATGCCGCACTACCTGTCGCGCGGCGTCAACAAGGTCGCCACCGAGGGCATCTCGCACGCCATCAGCGCCATGGTCCAGGTGCTCATGCTGATCCTGACCGCCGTCGAGAATATCATCTACTTCGTAATCAACTTCTACGTCGGCACCTACGTGTGTCTGATCGCCGCCTTCATCCACGGCACCTTTGACATTGGTGTCGGTGCCGCCGATGCTGCGACCAAGGTCATGAACGATGCCATTGGCAAGATCTCCAACGGCCTCAACGACGAGATTGGCAACTTCCAGAAGACTGTTAACGACATCATCGACAAGGTCAACAAGGGCACAAGCCTCGGCGGCCTCGTCGGCGGCTCCGGCATCAGCATCCCCAAGCTGGACGTGGGCAGCAAGCTCAACGACCTGCGCAACATCAAGGTCGACAGCGGCGACTTCGTCAAGAGCCTCAAGGACATGAAGGACAAGACGCCGACCTTTGACGACGTGCAGAACTTCACCAAGCAGGCCATCGCCGTGCCCTTCGACCTCGTCCGCAAGGAGCTCAACAAGAGCGCCGAGACGTGGGCCGTGCCCAGGAACATGTTCCCGCTCGCCCAGAAGCAGGCCCTCTCCTTCTGCTCCGACAACAACGCCATCCGCGACTTCTTCGACGGGCTCTACACGGTCGCCAACAACGCCCGCATCGCCTTCCTCGTCGTCATCCCCATCCTGGCCGTCCTGGTGTGCGTCCCCATGGCCATGATGGAGATCCGGCGGTACAGGCACCAGAAGGCGCTGTCTCGGCAGATGGTCAACCGCGAGTTCGACTCGATGGACGTCATCTACCAGGCCTCGCGGCCGTCGTCGTCGCGCGTCGGCGTCTGGCTCGGCAACAAGTTCAAGGGCAGCGACCGCGAGTACCTGGTGCGCTGGGCGTGGGCGTACGCGACGTCGCTCCCCGCGCTCTTTGTGCTGTCGCTCGCCATCGCGGGCCTCTTCTCGTGCTTCTGCCAGTGGGTCGTGCTGCGGCTCGTCCAGAAGGAGGCGCCCGCGCTCGTCAACAAGGTCGGCGACTTTGCCAACGACGTCGTGCGCACGCTCGAGGGCGTCTCGACGAAGTGGGCCACCGACGCCAACGGCGCGCTGATCAGGTACAACAACGAGGTCAACAACGACGTGCTCGGCCAGGTGCGCACGGCCACGTCGGCCGTCAACAACACGCTCGTCACGTTCCAGACCGAGATGAACAAGCGCCTGGACCAGGTCTTCAAGGGCACCGGCTCGAGAACGTCGTCAAGGACGTGGTGCGCTGCATCATCGGGCTCAAGATTGAGGCGGTCGAGAGAGGGCCTGACGTGGGTGCACGAGCACGCAAAGGTCTCGTTCCCGCCCTTCCCCAACGACACCTTCAGCAGCGGCGCGCAGGAGTCCATCTCGGGCGACTCGGAGATGACGTCGTTCCTGTCGAGCCCGTCGAGCGTCACCACCGACGAGATCACGGCCGCCGTCTACCGCGTCATCAACTACCTGCAGAACGGCATCATCCAGGACGCCCTCGTCTCGGCGGGGCTGCTGCTGCTATACGTCATCGTCGTGCTCGTCGGCGTCATCCGCGCCCTGCTCAACATCACGGGGCCCCGCAAGAGCACCCGCGGCATGGGCGGCGGCGCCGGCAGCGGCTACCACGGCGGGCACTACACGGGCTCCCACGACAAGGAAAGCATGGCGGGCCACCAGGACGCGCCGCTGTACACGCCGCACGACGACAGGCGCGAGTACGACTACGCGGCCACGCGCGAGATGAAGCAGCGCCCCGTCCCGACGGCCACGCAGCCCGCCGTCGGGAGGCACCAGTCGTCGCGCGCCGTCTTCGTCAGCGACGCCGCCGACGACGACGACAAGAGCAGCAACCACAGCGGCGGCGGCGGGAGCGCCCACCACTACCCCAGCGAGAAGAAGGAGGCGCCGGGGAGCAGGGGCAACTACTACGGGCAGCCGTTCTAGGACCAGCGGCGGGACCCAAGACCGTCACTGCCCCCGCCCACTAGGCCGCGCGATATGGTCTAGTGGGTTTTTTTTCAACGTCTCCTTAGTTCTTCCAATTCCCTTCTCGTTTCAGGTTACATATACCCAAGGGCGGCTTTGTCTGTGTCTGCTTCCTTGTTCTGGCTTCCTTCTTCTCTTCCCCCCCCCCCCCCCCCCCCCGCCCCAATGGCTTTGAGGATGTGTTCTCGCCGCTGGATGGGTACCTTTCTTGGCATCGATATTTTGTTCGGTCTGTCGATTAGACGGTGGATAAAGCCAACGCATGGCGTTCAATTTTCCTTTTCTCTTTCTATAGCTGCAGTTTTGCATTTTTATCACCATCTCGCGATTACTACTTAATACTCGCGAGCACTCCTTCTAGATGGATTCCGCGGTTTCCTGTCCCTCTCAATTTTTGTTCTAAACAAAAAAGGACTTGCGCTCCATCCAAAGCTTTTCGCTTCTTGACTTTCCTTCTCATCTCTTGATACCCCCTGTGGCGACTTGTCCCGCAGTGCAGGACATGCTTGACCACGGAAGAAAGAAAGGCACGTTTGCCTGGGAGCCGGAGTAGGTGAGAAAAAAGGCATGGGCCTAAGACAACGGCTGCCGAAACTCTCATTCGAAAGATTGATGCTTAGGTTTTAGGTCTATAATCCCATCGTCTGTGTATCCCATTTTCTGCATCAACTCCGACCAAACGGATATTTTTTACCCCTGACTTCCGACTCTTAGTTTGCCCACTTTTGAATCATCGCCTAGTGATCACTTGACTATGAAACACGTTCAAACCCCAACATAGCACCGCTCAGAACCTCAAGTCCCAGCCAATCTTGGGGCCGATGTTGGGTAGTTCGTCGGCCACGCTCTGGACGTCCTTGTCGCCACGGCCACTGAGACAGATGACGACGTCCTGGTCGGGCGTCATGGTCTTGGCCAGCTCGAGGGCGCCGTAGATGCCGTGAGCCGACTCAAGCGCAGGAATTATGCCCTCGAGTTGGCTCATAAGCCGGAAGCCCTCGAATGCCTGCGAATCCGTAGCGGCCACAAACTTTGCACGCTCGCTGTCCTTCCAGTTGGACAGCTCCGGGCCTACGCCTGGGTAATCGAGCCCGGCAGAGACCGAATGAGTGTCCTGAATCTGGCCATGCTCGTTCTGCAGCACGTACGTGCGCACACCGTGCAGCACGCCTTTGGTGCCGGCCGACAAAGTGGCACTGTGCCGAAGCGTCTCAACTCCGTCTCCGGCCGCCTCAACGCCCAGCAACTTGACCGAAGGGTCGTTGGAGAAGGGGTAGAACATGCCCACAGCGTTGCTGCCACCGCCAACGCAGGCCACCACGGCGTCGGGCAACTTGCCGCGCAACTTCTGCAGCTGCTCTTTGGTCTCGTTGCCAATGACGGACTGGAACGTGCGCACGATGGTGGGGAAGGGGTGCGGGCCGATGGCGCTGCCGATGATGTAGTGCGTCGTGTCCACATCGACGACCCAGGCCCGCAGTGCCTCGTTGACAGCATCACGAAGCGTCTGCGTTCCTGCTGTCACCGGCACCACCTCCGCGCCCAGGAGGCGGATACGGAACACGTTCAGCGCCTGTCGCCGCACATCCTCGGCGCCCATGTAGATGGTGCAGGGCATGCCAAACTTTGCGCAGACCGTGGCTGTCGCCACGCCGTGCTGACCCGCGCCCGTCTCGGCGATGATGCGCTTCTTGCCCAATCGTCGAGCGAGCAGCAGCTGGCCTAGCGCGTTGTTGATCTTGTGGCTGCCCGTGTGGTTCAGGTCCTCGCGCTTGAGCCAGATCTTCGCGCCGCCCGCATGCTCCGTCAGCCGTTCCGCCAGGTGCAGCTGACCTGGCCGGCCCATGTAAGGATAGTAGGACCGGTACTCCTCCCAGAAGGCGGGGTCGTCCTTGATTTTGTTGAAGCCGTCCTCGAGCTCCGTCAGGCAGTCCATGAGCGACTCAGGCACGTACTGCCCGCCGAACTCGCCGAACCGGTCAGGGATCTTGCCGTGCATGGCCGCCAACTGCGCCACGAGGTCCGCGTCATTGGCCTCAGCGGCTCCGGGCTTGGCGCCAGCCTCGTCGCCGGGCACCGTCTTGACGCCGTCCTCAGTAGGTGGGGCGGCCGTGACCTCGGCCACATCCTCAACGGAGGCGCGGCCGCACAGGTACGAGCAGTACTCACGCGTGGCCTCGATGGCCTTGCCCGGCTCGGCATTCTTGAGGGTCGTGATTATCTGGCTGCCGACGACGACACCATCAGCCAGCCCCGCGACGGCGAGGAAGTGCTCGCGCGTCGAGACGCCGAAGCCGACAGCGGCGGGCTTGTTGCCGCTATACTTCTTTACACGAGCCAGCAGCTCCGGGAGAGCGGCGTTCAGGGACCCAGTGGCGCCAGTAACGCCCATGCGCGAGACGACGTAGATGAAGGAGTCGGCTAGCTGGCAAAGAAGTCGCATGCGGGCGTCCGACGTGGCGGGCGCAATCAGGGGGACGTATGAAAGTCTTTGGGCGAGGTATAATTGTCAGATGTGAGTCACAAGAATGGCACATAGGAGGTAGAACCAGGGGAAAGAGCTCACCCAGCAACACTGCAAAGCTTGCGGAAGGAGACAGCCTCCTCAGGGGGGAGGTCGACGAGGATGAATCCGTTCACGCCGGCCTCCTTGCAGTCCTGGAGCAGCCTGGCCTCGCCGTACGCCCGCATCGGGTTGTAGTAGCCCATCATCATGACGGGGGCTTTGAGGCCGAGTTTCCGCGCGTCCCGGACCATCTGGAGAACCGAGGTGATCGTGACTCCATTTTGCAATGCGATCTGTTGAGTGTGACAACGAGTCCACGTCGTCAGCCTTCCGCTGTGCATCTTATCCCTTCGCCTTCTCCCTCCCTACCACGCCCTTGGCATGTGCTGCTTGCTCACCGTGTTGGCGGTCTGGATGGTCGGCCCGTCGGCGATAGGGTCGGTGAAAGGGACGCCGAGCTCGATGACATCTGGAGGTGGATTTGTTCATTAGTGTCTTTTTTCTGCGCTGCGCCATCTCGCGGTTCGGGTCGCAAGGGGCCTTACCGGCGCCGCCCTTCTCCATCGCCACCATGATGTTGGGCGTGTCCGCCGCCGTCGGGAATCCGGCCGTGACATAGGTAACGAGCGCTGCCTAGAAGGACGCCGGAAGAAATGAGTCAGACAGAGAACAAAAATTAGCCAAAGAAAGAGTGGCCAAGTGTCTAGCACCGCGCTCCGAAGCCATCGCCAGTCTGCTCCGCAAATCGGGATTGAGGGGTAGGCACTTACCCGGCCGTTGGCCTTGCAGCGCTCGAATGTCTTCTTGATGTGCTCCATGCCGAAATGTTCAATTGAAGCAGTCGGGAACGAACGATGTACCACGAGCAAGGCCAATGGAACCAAACGAGTGAAGAAAGACCAAGCCGGACGGGAAGCAATGGAATGAAAGGGCGCGCTCCCTTTGAGCTTTACTGACGTCGAGGGCTCCGCTTTGAGTCACAAATCCCCACCTTTGCGCCGTCTGTGAATGTACTTCCAGCTTTTCCTCGTGCGCAAACGTACTTCCTTCCCATTCTGGCGGGAGCGACGGCTGCAGACCCCACCTCCCGCCGCCGCGCGCTGGGTGGGCTGGCCGATGCCGGAAGAGGAAACTCCAGGGTCCTATTCGGGGCAGCGGGCCTTCAGGGGCACGCCTGTCCGCCTCAATTCTTCTTTTTCTTCCTGTATCTCGTCCTTATTCCTTTTTTTTTTCTCCCCTGTTCCTATTCCCATCTCTTTTCTCCTCCCCCTGTTCCTGTCTCGTTTCCTATTCTTATTCCGGCTTTTTTTTTCCCCTCTTATTCTTATTCTTATCCCTATTCCTATTCCAGTATCCGTACTTTGACGATGGTGCGACTACAAGCTGCTAAGGCTTTTACGTAAATAAGACGGCCGGGGAGCAGTAAAAAAAAAACAGCTAAGGAAAAAAGAAGAAAAAGACAGAAACAGAAGGTAGGTTCTAGGCACCATGGTTATGTTAGGGAACTTCAGCCTCGCCTCGCAGGGCTTATAATGTTGGGAAAGAAGCCATGAAGTTAAACGCTTTGTAGACAATACAAAGAGGAGAGTAAGCCGAGATGCCGTCATTTCTCCCATCATCCAAACCCCTAGGTCACAAGTAATCGTGGAGCAGGATGATATCGCGCACCACGGCGACGCGAAGAACGCAAAGATAACGTCCACAAGCGATGAGGATGATGTCGAAGACTCCTCGTCCAAAGAGGCTAACGGTATGACTTCACGTACGTGGTGAGGTCGGAAGAGTCTTCGCCCTGGATGCATATGGACAGAAGCCGTCGGTAGTGGGTAATAATTTAAGGGTCGAAGGGAATACTCGCGGTAAACATATGGCGAGTTTCATAATACGAACAAGGAAACCAGATACCGAAAGCCACATAGTTCCCCCCACCGGATTTTGCAAAACCGGGCGATATTGGTTAGTTCACAACCCGCAACGGCCGAAAATACTGGGTGAAAGGAGTAGGAAGGAAAACGGGAAAAGGAACAGGAACTCGAAAGGGCACATAGATGAACAGGAACGCTGGAAAAGAAACAAGAACCCGTAAAGGAATTTTGGTCAGAGAGTACAGTTGGAACAAACTCTCAAGGAAGGTGATAGTGCCCGTATTGGAGTGCCCGTATTGGAAAGGTTTATGGGCTACGGCATGCTGTGATAAGCATATTGGAGGGATATCGCATGGGGAGCACAGTAGTTCAGCCCAATTCGTCTCAAGTCTGCCAGACAGGCTACTGCGTGATGTCTCATGGAAATACGTACAACACCATGCGTTTAGCGATGTATTCGCGGTCGGCCACTCCGGCCTGAGCTCTGGTGCGTGGTTTATTTTACAACCCTCATGTTTATACACAATACCGCCCACATCCGCTCGTTTTTGCCAAGGCTGTAAACGCAGGATCTGTTCTATGAGGCAGTTTATGCCTGTGCCGTGTCCCTCCTGCTAGGCTTCGGCTCCTCCCTCATGAAACCGTCGTCGACAACCTGAGGCTCGGCCGCGCCCTCGGCCCCGGGACCGCCAAGGTCAAACTCCTGGTCCGTATCCAGCATCGCCTGGGTCTCCTGCATCAGCGACTCGGCCGTATAGCCCTCTGGCAGGGCCCTGAGCAGCCGCAGACGCAGCAGCCAGGCCGGCGGGTGGGAGGCCGAGCGCCACCCTCTGAGCCGCGAACTTCTCCTGCACGGCGGGAGTCTGCATCAGCCTCCAGCGCAGCCTCCACCCCCAGGGGCCCAGGTCCTTGATGCGCTGCGCCTTTGAGCCGAGAAGGTACTCGTCGAGCCCGCCGACCTTATCGAGGGTGCGCAGGACGCGGGTCGTGATCTTTGTGCGCACCATCATGCCGAGTGCCTCGGACCACAGGCGGCGGCTTTGGACGTTGGGGCGCCACTTGCGTGGGGTCTTGACGGCGTGCTTCTTGGACACGTTGTGACCGAAGCGGATGGCGGCGGACCCGTACAGCCCCGTGTTTGACTGCTTGTAGACGCGCCGCTCGCCGTAGGGATACCGCGGGATCTCGGGTGGGTGCGCGGCGGTCGGCGAGGGGATGGGGATGTCGCTGTCGCGGACTGGCTTCTGCTTGTAGGCGCTGGGGACGGTTGATGCGAATGTCCGTCGCGAGGTTGGTGGTGCAACTGCCGCTGCTGCTGCTGCGGTTGCCAGCAGCGTCCTGCTGTTCTGGTGGGCGGCGGCTGTGCATGTGGTTGTGATTGAGGGTCGAGCTGCCAGCAGGCCAAGGCCCCTGGCGAGAGGCCTTGACGGCAGCATCGTGGCTGGTCTGGGGTCTGGGTCTTTGTTTCGGCGGCGGGGGTTGATTGGCGACAGTGGGTGACACTCTTTCCGATGCGTTTCGAGGTCAATTGGTGCCGTTCGAAATGCGGCACTATCTCCCACACTACATCCCACACTGCATGAGACTATTCCCGGATGCTGCTTGCTCCAAAAATTCGGCCCAGTGAACGAGGCTGCTGCCAGGCGTTGCGGGACCCCTGGCTGAGTCATGTGACCTCGCGGGTGTCTCGCGCGGGGCCGACGTCGGGCGTGCCTCCATTTGGAAACGTCCACCGCCTGAGCAGCGGTGACGTAGCGGGATCAGGTTACCTCATCCATCGCCAAATCGGCAATTGGACAACACACACTCACAAACTCACGGCAAAATGCTCCCGCCAATCGGTGATGCCGTGTTGCAGAACAACCCCGAGTTCGCGACGCTCTACAATACACTGACGACGGCATTCTTGAACGACGATGGCTCGACCATAAACGACCCCTCCTCCAAGGAACGCGATGCCACGCGCGAGGTACGATGACTGCGCCAGAAGTCGACACTTTTTGTTCCGTTCCAATTATCTTGTTGTCGATGATTTCTAACACTCCAGGGTCCCTTCACAGAAACTTAAAAAGCATCGCCTCAAGGCCGCAAAGCACCATCTCCTGATCGACGCCCTTTCCACCGTCTCCCCGCCCCCACCAGCCGAGCCAAAGCCTCAACTACAACAGCCAAGGAGGATAACAACAAGCACATCATCCGCACCTCCCCCATCCAGCCAATCCAGCGCGGGCGCTGACCAGCTCCCCCCGCCCCATCGATCTGCTCCTTCTCCTCCCGCCCCTCCTCTCCGCCTCCGCGACCGACCCGGACCAACAACCGCCCCTCGACTCAGCCACCCTCGAGCTCCTTCTGACCAGCCCGCCGCTGAGCGACCTCCCCACCCTCCTCCCGCACCTCTGGTCCCTCCTCTCGACCTCGCTCCAGACCTCCGCCCTCGCGCTGGCCCGGCACCCCCACCCCTCCACCAACCCCTCGTACCTGCACCGCCACCTCCCCACCCTCGGCCCCTCCATCGCCTCCGCCACGACCGCCCTGTCCGCCTCCAAGCAGGCCCTCACGCGGTCCCGCCTCGAGGCCGCCGCCGCCGTCGCGGACCTGCAGGCCCGCCGCGCCGACGCCCTGGGCGCCCTCGCCCGCGCCCTCGAGGCCCGGCACCGGCGCCCCCGCCCGCTCCGTCGAGCTGCGCGCCGCAGAGGTCGCGCTCCGGGCCCGCCGCGACGAGGCCGCCGCCGAGGCCGCGCTGTGGGCCGCCAGGGCCGACGTGTACGCGCCCGAGGCGAAGGCCGCGCTGGCCGCGTACGCCGCGCACCTGCGCGACTCGCGCGTCAGGCTGGCCGAGGGGTGCAGGGCCAGGGTGGCCGAGCTGGCCGAGTACGGGGTCGTGATATCGGAGGAGGGAGGTGACGGTGATGATGAGGGTGGTGGCGGGCGGGATATTTCAGCCAAGGAGAGGACGATGCGCGAGATGGCCAGGGTGTTTGGCGAGATGGAGCGGGAGATGGAGGACATTCAGCGGGACCTGGAGCGGCTTGGTCGGGCGTGAGGGCAGTTATGTTCTTTCTAAGGCACATTAGCTCGTGAGGCGCGCTTCTCCTCGACACTCCGCTGCCCACAAAATTACTGCTGGTGAATAGGAGAAAGGACTTTTTGTTGCTCTGTTATACAAGTCGGATGTGTGCCCTGTCCGATTGGGGTCGGGGCATTGCTCGTCTATGATCTAGATCTATAGGACCTGTCCCCGAGCCGGTCAAGTGCCAAAAGTTGGAAACAAAAAGGAGATCCCCCGGGAGGCTGGTATGCCAACCCGCCGATATATCCTAGATGCCTTTGCCGCAAAATTCGCTTGCTTTGTACGTTGTCCCAATTTTGCCAATCAGTAACATTGCCGCCCCAAAACAGCCACATTCATATCCCGTTGAGCCTCGTTCATCGTTCAATCAGTCTCGTGATTTAACCCTTGACCTTGAAGATGGCCTCGGCTAGGCGACCGACGTTTTCGCTCGTGATGCCGGCAACCGAGATGCGGCCGTCCTTGGTGGCGTAGACCGAGTGCTCCTTGGCCAGCGTCTCCATCTGGGCGGGGCTGAGGCCGGTGTAGGCGAACATGCCGATCTGGCTGGTGATGTGGGACCAGTCGTGCTTGGAGCCCAGCTTCTCCAGGTTCTCCTTGAGCAGGGCGCGCATGGTGATGATGCGGTCGGCCATCTCCTTGACCTCGCCGAGCCACTGCTGGTACAGGGCGGGCGTGTTGAGGATCTCGGCGGCGATGCGGGCGCCGTTGATGGGCGGGTTCGAGTACATGGGGCGGACGAGGATCTTGATCTGCGAGTCGACCCGCTTCTTCTCCTCGGCCGACTCGGTCACGATGGAAAAGATGCCCGCGCGCTCACCGTACAGGCCCATGTTCTTGGCGAAGGACTGGGCCAGGCAGACGTTGTGGCCCTGGGCGACAAAGTGGCGCAGGGCAAAGGCGTCGCGGTCGACGTCGCCGCTGGCGAAGCCCTGGTAGGCCATGTCGAAGAAGACGTAGTGGCCAGCCTCCTTGACGGCCGCCTCGATCTCGCGCCACTGCTCCTGGGTCGGGTCGACGCCGGTGGGGTTGTGGGCACAGGCGTGGAAGAGGAAGATGCTGCCCTTGGGCGCGGCCTTGACGTCGGCGATCAGGCCTTCGAAGTCAAGGCCGATGGTGTCCTTGTTGTAGTAGCGGTACTTCTCGACCTTGAGCCCGGAGTGGTTAAAGACGGCGGCGTGGTTGGCCCACGAGGGGTTGGGCAGGTAGACCGTCTTGGCGCCCGGGTACCACTTGGCCAGGAAGGCGCCGCCGATGCGGAGGGCGCCGGTGCCCGAGATGGACTGGGTCACGGCGGTGCGGGCCAGAACGTCGCTGTTGTCGCCGTAGGCCAGTTGGCGCCGCCGACGTGAACTCGGGGACGCCGGTGATGCCGGCGTACTCCTTGTTCATGCGCGACGACACCACCTTCTCCTCGGCCTGCCTGACCGAAGGCAGCACGTACGGCTTGCCCTTGTCATCGCGGTAAGCGCCGACACCTGGCGTGCAGTAGCACGTATGTGAGTCAACGGCTCGAGATATTGCCCGTCTGGTGGGGGTGGATCGTACCGAGGTTGATCTTCTTGTCGAAGGTGTCGGCTTTGAAAGCCTCGGTGATGCCTGTACCAGACAGAATCGCAGACTGTCAGCCATGTCCCCAGGTCCCAGGCACATCGTCGAGATCCCAAATAGGTCCAACATACCCAGAATGGCCTGGTAGTTCGCGCGGTCGAGAGGCAGGCGGTCAGCACGGCGATTGGCTGTCGATCGAGGGATCAGTGTGGCCACGACTTACATCCTGGATCACATTCGAGTTAGCCAAACCCAATTCCAGCCTGTTTGCTTGGATACCGTGAGCGCGGGGACTCAACAACATACCGGAGGACCCTGCGGGACGTCGGCCCACGTCGATGCCAAGCGCACAGCGGGACTGAACCTGGCAGCGACCACCGTCCTAGGGGCGATGCGTCTCGAGGCGATCCTCATTGATGACAGCATCTTGGGCGGCTGTGGGAGCGAGACCTGAAAAACGCAATGGAACGAAAAAAGGACAATATCGACTTGTCGGCGGCAGTGTCTTTTGGCTTTTGTCCCAGCCAAAATATCACGGGATTTGAAACAAGTTCCGGCGGTCGGCGGCAGAAGAAGAGCTTCCCCTCTGAATTGACTCAACTCAAGCACCCAAGATCGATCCAGAAAATTTGGCCCATGACAGCACACGCCGCTGGGCTGGCCGGCCCGCCTCAGCTGGTGATGTGAGGGAAAATAGTGGGGCGGCGATGCAACCAGATCATGCCACCCTCAGCCAACTTGCGCACCAATCAGCGCGGGGAAGCATTTCCAGGGCGACGCCTACCAAGGCCGAGAGCCTCCATGGACTGAGCCCCTGAATGGAGCTGCACCATAGCAGTTGCCACTCACCAACCACGTGTTAAATTCTTCTCGCATCCATTTCCGCCCGTGAATTTGGTTAAAAATACCGCCTGTCGTATTAAAATGCCCCCCGGTGGACATCTCGGCCAAACAACATGCTTGCCAAGCGCCATGGGGACCAACCAAATCGTCTCTATCTGCGACTACCTGCGCACCATATCCCCTCCGAGCAAATGTCTATTGCGTGATGTATGCTGCTGATAATGATAATGAAGAAAGTGCAAACCACCGCTAAGCATCTCGAGTAGATATTATTGCGCTCAGACGGTGGAGAAAGCGACTCCGATCCTGGTATAGACCATGTTCGTGTTCAGGCAGACTCGGCCATGGACATGATCTGGAGGCACGCGTCGATATAGAGCCGGTTCTGCAGCACTGCAGACGCGCCCGGTTGGATCTTGACGTTGCCGCCAAACCCGATGTTGAAGGTCACGTCCCCGATCTGGACCCTGACCTTGCCGGCCAGAATGGTGCACATGCGCATGCAGCGGACGTTTGGGCTCAGCGAGAAGCTGCAGCCGGGCTTCAAGAACTCGACCCTGCAGGACATGCCGTCCGCGATGGGCACCAGCTTTTGGCCCGTCAAATAGGCGCTGGAGAACGCAATGTCTGTTCGAGGCGAAGTTGGTCATCAGCATACACACGCTGGCTTGCATGGGTCAAAGCGGAAATGCGATGGGAGGCACATACTGTCCGACCCGTCTTCGTTGGACGGTATAACACCAGGACCAAACTCCCAGTCGTCCATTTCGAGGGTGCCGCCTAGCCCGGATCCCATCGGAACCATAGCCCTGCCGACATCCAAGCGTCCCGCCGCATGATCTTCGCGCCTCGGGCCACTGTCACGGTCCTGGTCTCCTAACACACTCTTGTCCGGCGTAACGGTTTTATCGGAACCGCGTCTCAGACGGTCTCGTGTTTGCGGAGCTGCGGCCTGGGCTTCAACGCCGTCCATAGGAGTATCTGCATCCACCTCATCGGGACCCTTTGCCGTCTCCGCAACTTCTGCAGCGGCTGAGCCACTGCGAGACGGCGCGGCACTACCAACCGATGCGCGCTGGGCAGAACGATGCCAAGAGGGCCGCGACAGGTCCTTGAGGTTGTAGTTTGGTGTTTTTACAGCGCGGCCCCGTGTAGATGACTCTGCTGCTGCCGCCGCCACCAAAACCAGAGATTCCTCCGTCTCGGGCTTCTTGGGCTTTTCCTCTCTAGCGTTATTCTTCTGGGCCTCCCGAATAGCCTTGGCCCTCTGCTTGGATTGTGCTGAGAGCCGGCCAGCCGCAGCATTCGCGGCCGAGTAAACTTCTGCCCTCACTTTGACAGGATCGAGGTGAGGGAAGCGCTCGGCGGCTTCTTTTTTCGATTGCACCTGCAGAGAGCAGTGGGTTTGGCCTCCGTGGTAGACGCAGTTGGCGCAGCCGTAGATCATAAACTGGGGGTGAGGGGGAGCATCCGGCGGCATCGTGACACAGCCCCTGTATGGGCCGTGACCCCCTTACACCGGGTACACGGATCTGGGGCGTAGGGGCCTGTGATCTGCATGATCATGGAAGAGACGTCCCGTGGCACAGAGTCCTTAAACTGGTGCGCTGCTACCCACGCATCGTTCCACTCCAAAGCGCGAAGCCGGTGCAGATTCAAGAAGTCGCGAACGTACATCTTCTCGGGATTTCTCCGCGATGCACTACCGTGAACTGTTGGATGTAGTTCCACATCAGCCCGACGTTAGCCGGCATGGGGGCAGAGAAGTCTCCGTTGTTAGACTTGACGACAATATCTTTCCCCATGGCACTGGGTAGCACGGCGGGATCAGGATCCGTAGCAGCAGGCGCTCCCGTTAAAGAAGGTTGTTGAGCCGGGCGAGATGCTGCCTGGTCCGGAGGAGATTCAATCGAGGACTTGTCGGGGAGATCAGAAAGCCCCGTGCCATGCTCCTTAGAAGAGTTCGAGTCCTCACCAGAGCTCTCGCCGGAGCCGTCCTGTCGTCCTTCGGGCGGCGACACATGCGACTTCTCCTCAGAGAATTGAGGGCTGCTGTGATCAGAGATATCAAAGCCATTGTCCTCAAAGTCGTCAGAGGAATCGTCATCGGAGGCGTCAATGGATGGTGCAGCTGGCCGGGATTCGGAGTACACAAGGTTGATGGCCGCGGCTACGGCTGTCGCATACGGTTTCGGCTTCTCCTGGGTAACGACTATTGCACACGAATCCGGCGACTTGTTTCCGTAGGTTCCCTTCTTGGTCAAGCTTCCGTCGTTATTGTCGTGGAACGTGGTTGATCGGTGCTCTGCTGCGCGCAATGTTTAGCGGGCTGTCCAAAGCACGGAATAAAGAAGGGAAGCAAGGAGTGACCGTGCCCAGTTTGTCGACATACCTTGAAATGGTCACCTAAGAGGAAAAGGCCTGGGAACGATGTATCGCAATCACGGACAGGGCAAGGAAAGCGCCCTTCCGGGTCAGAAGTCTCGATGTAGCCACCTGGAATGATGGCGCCACATGCATCTTGCAGGTACCCATTGCTCGCTATTAGGAGATGGTGTTAATATAATTAGGTGTAGTGGCAAGGTGCAAAGAATCGCTGTGGTAATACGTGCCTTTGAAATGAGAATACTTTCTCCCATCCAACGACGTCGTAAGGTGAGGCGGGATATAACCAGCCGTGCTGCTCCCTCCTATAGCAACCGTGTCATTGGCGTCTATGCAATTTCGTTGTTAGTAAGACGCGCTTTTACAAAGTCGGTAAATACAAAGGTAAAAATATAGTAACAACGTTCTATATTTCCCTTAAAACGGTTTAGTCCAGCCATTTAGTAGTATCCACTTGGAATAACTGATAAAGGGTTTAAATTATCACTTAATTAAGTGTTGTTAGGTATTATCGCATGCTTACCTTTCGTGCGTTTTGCATTAGGATAACCTTCAGCTTCAGCGCTTTTCCGTCGTTTTTCGCCATGACCCTGGCTTGTAGAAGTGGCGCCCCAGCTCACGCTCTGATCGCTTCGGTCGATATCGCTTTTAATCCTTAGGATATCGAGGCTGGAACGGGGTTTAACGCCATTTGCCGATGGCTGCTTGATCTCGTGCTTGATGGGGGAATTCCCATTCGTCGACGGCTGCTTGTTGATCGGGGTCATCTTGCCTCCTCCGCTGCGTCGCATCATGAAGCGCGGAGCGGGCGAAGGCGCCTTGCCCGTATCGCTTGCGCTAGTCGAGGCGCCAGAGGTTTGAAGCAGCGCTTTCGCTGTCGCCCGGCTCGCGGGGGAATCGTTGTCCAATGACGGCTGGGTGATTGGGGCCTTCCCGTTGAGAGAGGCCGACCACTGCGCGCCCGTCAGGGCGGCTGGCTTGTTGGTTGCGTCCATTGCCGCGGTTCAGCGCACCCTCAGACACATGCGCTGTACAGCCTGAATGCTAAAGCGCGTGTGCGAGCATGCCACGCGCGGCGCCGCTCTGTCTCAGCCAATTGACGCGACACCAGTGTGCCACCTCGCAGCGCGTTCGATCTGACAGGTGGGCGTGTTCCGTGTGATGCGCAAAGGCCCAAAAGCCCCAACAGCAGGTCAGGTTGCTACAGCTCCCCAATTGCTCTGGGACATTCCAAGGCGAAGGGCAGGTCAACGCGTTGTGTCCAGCGGTTTCTGGCCTGTCCTTGTTACCCACACAGGCAAATTAAGCTTCCCAGGTTTTACTGCCGGCAGAATTACACCGCCCACCAAGACACCCTTTCCTACTAGTATCAGCACAAACTCCCGTGCAGGGCAGGCGCAAGCGCCAATTTGCAAGTCGGCCCTTCCCTGCAAAACAAACTCGTCCCAAACGTCTTGGGACAAACGTGGATTCTAAAATCAAATTTATGCTTACATAGACGGAGTGAGATCTGAGAGCGACTCCACGACCCACCAGAAACGTGGAGCGATGTGGAACCTCGATGCCAAGATGCTTCGAAAAGGGGATGTCCAAGACGTCCATCACAGCCGCCGTCAATGTCTTCCCGTGATGTATGGCTGAACTTGAAACCAGGGGAAGCTGGACAACAGGACTCTGGTTGCCATCATCGCGCCAGGCCCCCGTCTCCCCGCGCAAGTGGCGGCTCCAGTGATGATCGACGAACTGTTCGATTCGACAAAGCGACCGCCTGTCGCCGATGCTTTTTGGCTGCGCGCTTTTACGAGACAAGAAGCAAGAACCTGCGTCTTTTCCCCGCGGCCTCGCCCGACGCCCCATGTCGTCTTGTCGCACTATGGAAGCATTTGGCGCCGGCAAGTCTTAAAGCCCATGGTTGCTTTCTTATCGATGGAGAGAAATGGTTTCCTCTCGAAAGCCCAGGTCTCAGCCCCTATTGTCCCGTCTCACGGCGGAACGAGTTGACGCCGTCTACTTCTGCCAAAGAATGATTCGAGAAAAAGGCCGCTCAGTCTCGGGCCTATTTTGTCTCGGGAGCCGGCGGGTGGCAGATTTTACTGACTCCAGCCTTTCCCATCTTCCCTCTCCCGCCACAGCAACAAAAAATCGCATCTTTCCAGTGAGGACATGTCTGAGAAAGCGCCGTGGCTTTCTTCTACTATGCGTCCATGTTGTCGGAAGCGACGGTGGGGCTTCCAGGCATCGCGGCTCTTGGCCCGTCACGAACCAGAGCCGCTCAGATCTTCTGGCCCACCAGGCCCACTCCACCCACCCAACGCCCCGGCACTTGCCCGCTGTAGTCCTCCGCTGTGCAGCCTCCATCCGAACAACGCCCTTTTTCGCCAATCTCGGTAGCCTGATCTCTTCCAGGGTAGTCCTACGGGTAGACGAGATAAGACGAAGCGCCTCGCGACCTCCGAGCTTCCGTCGGAACCATAGTCTCCCAGATTTCCTTGTTCCTCTGATCCATCTTTGGTTCTTGTCTTTCAAATGTATCATGTTGACACCAGATCATCCGTAACGCACACCGGGCCAGCCAGCCAGAAAAAGGAGTTGACGCCGGCCAACTTCCTCGCCCAAGTCTCGCCGCCCTAGACGGCAAGTTCCCGGGTTTCCTGCCGCAGATCATTACGTACAGGAAATTCACCCCTCCAAAATGCAGAAGAGTCCCTTGCAACGAAGGCTGAACCCGGACTGCAGGGGACCGGCAACCCGCATGCTCCGAATTGCTTACTGTTTCATGGACCCGCTGAGGCTCTAGGCACAAGCAACGGCCATTTCATTGTGGCTGGCTTGGCGATACCCACGAATCCCATTAATGTCATCCTTTTCCTCCTGTCTATGGACGGCTTGGGTCCTCTCCTATCTTCTGCTAGCATGCAGAGCACGGACATTCTTTCCATCATCCATTTTTACCCAAAGGGCGAGCCCCTGAGACCCTGGACGGTCGTTCCTCTCATTGCCTTCTCCATACCCCGTCGTTTCTCTAATAACAGTTAGCTTTCCCCGCGCTTTTTGTCCAATTCCTAAGATATTTCCTACTCGTTAATTATGTCTGAAAGATCATGCCCAGTCTCCGGTTCCACGGGCGGGAAATGCCCTGGATCAAGGATGGGCCGTCGAGGAGGCAGTCAGTCGCTTCGCGGACCACGTGGATGCTCTTTTTCCGGGTATTGCCAGCCTGGTGATATCCACGCCGCCTTTGACGTGAGTGTCCACTACTCATCGCACCAAATGTAGTGATCGCCCTCTGACTCGACCAACCCATTTATAGATCCCGAGGGGCGTTGATGCTGAGGAGTGGCTGAGGATGCGGTATGGCCTTCGAGATCCTATTACAAGCCTTGCTACCGAACTCCAACCAGCAGGAATAGGAACTAACCCAATCACACAGTGAGCGCAAAACGATCAACGAGGTCCTATACTCCAACATACCAGCTCCACAAGTCCTCAATAAGACCAAGAACATCGACACGCTCACGGCCAGCGACCACGACCTTCTCGCCGTCGCACTCGGCGCCCCCGCCCGGCAGGTCATCCTCCGGGCTGAGGAGGTCGGCCCCAGGAGCGGCTGGAGGGACGGCTACCTGACGGCCGAGTACGGCTTCGTCCCTGCCGATGCCGACGAGTCGCCCGCCGCCCTGGCGGCGTCGCCCGGCCGCATCTGGTCGGACCTCTGCGAGCGCATGCCGGGCTGTGTGGCCCGCGGCCGCGTTAGGGACTCGGTGGCCGCCCTGCCCATCGTCGAGGGCACCGAGGACGTCATCCCGGACGCCGCTCTGTGGGCTGCGTGCGTCGCCCTTGGCATGCTCTGCTCCATCTATCGGTACGAGGAGAACAACGACGGGAGCGAGGGCGTCAGTGTTGCCTCCTCGTCGGCCAAGCCCATGGTCGAGATGAGCGACGACGTTGTGGAGGAGCTCAAGGGGATCCCGAAGAGCATCGGCCTCCCCTACTTTCAGGTTTCCAAGCGCCTGGGGAGGGCCATCCCGCATCTCAGCTTCGTCGACCAGTCATCGTACAACACCAAAGTCAGGGACCCAAAATCCATATACCCCTATGTCGCTCGTTTCGACAACATTGACCTGAGATGGCCAATGTTTGGCGAAAGGACGGAGATCGCCTTTCTCAAGGGCTGTGCAGACACATCTGGTAAGTTATGGCGCCCCGCACCCTTTTTATCCTTTCTCTTCCCCCCCCCCCCCCCCCCCCCTATTTTCCTCTTCTTTTTCTCCCCTATTCTCTTTTACCGACCTTCCTAACGAAGAACAACCGCAGCGTCCTTCCAGCACGGCCCGGATGCAATCGCCAGCTGTCAAGAGCATGTGATGAACAGGAACGTGGAGGGACTCCTGCGCGAGCTGATCCGACTAAAGGAAATATTGGAAAGGATGCCAATGCCTTCCACTCGATATCGCCGAACCAAGCTCTGGCGACAATTTCGTTTCAGCCGAGGAATGGGTGAGATGGGGACAGTTTTCCAAGCCCCTATCCAAGCGCTGCGCCGCGGCTTCTGGTCTGCAGTTCCCACCATATCTCCTTATGGATGCGTTCCTCGGTAGGAAGAAGTACGATACGTTCTTGGGCGCCGAGGGCATTCACCTGAGGGCCTGGCAGCCGGCGAACCTGCGCGCTTTCATCGCAGCTGTCGAGTACCACTATAGCATCCCCGAGTTTGTTGAGCGGTCGGGCGACCCCCGGCTCATGGGGTGTTGGACGGTATTGTGGGGGCCTATTCTGGAGAACGTGGGTTCATGGGAGTGCACCGCTACAAGGTGTTTGGTATCCTTGAAGTTGCTGCGAAAACAGGGCGCACCGAGACAAACGGCGCCTCTGGTGCGGCTGACGACACCAAGCCGTGGGAAGAGACTCACAGGCAGTTCTCCGAGTCGATGCGCGAACGACTGGAGCCTTACAGGGGGACATCCCGGAGCCTCACCAGATGCGTGGCACCTTTGAGGAGTGCAGATACCGCGCAAAAATACTCAGCCGCGACTTCATCGACAATGACCCGGCTCGGACCATCGCTGGCGTAACCCTCGATATTCAGAACACGGGTATCACCTTCCAGCCCGGAGATCGTCTGGCCGTCATGCCGCTCAACAGCTGGGAGGAGTGCGCCCGAGTTGCGGCCGCGCTTGGCCTCGAGGCTCTGCTGGACACACCCGTGAAGCTAGACTCTAAGTGGACGCGATTTGCTAAGCACATCGAGTCCGTTTCGCGATCCGGCCCGACGCCCGACCTGACTGTAAAGGACATTCTCCGCCGAGGTCATCTGGCACCGCTGACACAGGAGCTCGCGCTAAAGATTCACGCTATGTTGCGCGCATCGTCCAACAGTGTCCTGCAGGTTCTTGCAACGGACGAGTGGCCGGTCAGGGGCTCCCTAGGCGACCTCCTGCAGTCGGCCGTGCTCGACACTCCCTCGAGCGTCTGGGACCAAGCCTTCGACCTCCAGGGGGATCTGGCCTGGCTTGGCGAGCTTATTCCGGTAGAAGTGCCGAGGACCTACTCTATTTCCAGCTTCCCGACGAACTCCTCCCGAGCACAGTCGACCTGACCGTCTCGCGCTCCGAATACCAGCTCTGCTCAACGTTTGCCGGCAAGGATCACGTCACCAGGTCCGGCGTCAGCAGCGGCTTCCTGAACCCGGCGGTGGCGTCGCACGACGAGATGATGCCGATAGACGAGGACGTCATGATCGGCGTGTCGCGGCCCGTGGCCTTCCCAGCTGCCGCTGGACGGCGCCGCTCCCTGCGCCTTCTTCGCGGGCGGTAGCGGTATTGCTCCCTTCCGCAGCTTCTGGCAGGCCCGCATCGGGACAGGGACTGTCGGGCGCAACATGCTGTACCTGGGCGTGCAGTCGCGTGATAAGTTCTGCTACGAGAACGAGCTGCGCCAGTATGTCGGCAGCGGCCAGATGGAGGTCCACCTTGCCTTCTCGCGCGACTCTCGCGGGCTGGTATTTGACCCTTATACTCGGGATCTGATTGAGCGCAAGGTCCCGCCGCGCTACATCGATGCCTTGATCATCGAGCAGGGCGCCACCGTTTGCGATATGGTTATGAGCAAGAAGCAGGGCGGGCTCGGTGGGTATCTTTACGTATGCGGTTCTGTTTCGGTGTTCGAGTCTGTCATGAGTGGCATCAAAAAGGCCATTTACAACCATCGTACGGCCACCATGGAGTCGGCCGACGTTATTGTTAACACGGCTTTTGCCGAGCGCCGCTTTTATGCTCGACGTCTTTATGACACCCAAGCCGCTGCCGTGCAACCTCCCGACCATCCCCATGTCACAGCTGGCCCTTAACACCGGCCACCGGCCCGGGCAGCGCATGTGGATCGGCGTGCATGGTAAAGCGTACGACGTTACCGACTTTTGCCCTATGCATCCGGGCGGCACGCTCATTATCAAGTCGAACGCCGGCGTTGACTGCTCCAAGTCGTTCGACAATCTCGCCCACACCAACAACCCGGAGGTTAGCAGCCTCCTGACCAAGTACTTTGTCGGCCACCTGACGCCCAAGCCCGACTTCCACGGCAACGACGAGCTCGGCGGCCTCTACGACCTCTGGGCCGACTACCTGCGCACGAGCGTCGAGACGTTGGTAGCCCAGAACTTCGAGATGAACCTCATTGTAGGCGAGAAGATGGATTCGCCTATCGACCCAAGCATGGTTTGGTTCCAGGGCAACATGTTCTCCATGAAAGGCGTCCGGATCTTCTACAAGTACCAGTCGAGACTTTTGCAGAGCGGCTTTTCGGCCTTGTTCGGCCCCAAGTTCCAGGAACTGGTGCTGAAACTATCCTTCAGCCTCGCCAATGCCGCCTCTGCCGGCGCCTCGCCGCGGCTGCCAGACGTCCTCGGCGTTATCGCACGCGCAAAGACGTCCGAGGACGCCGTGACGATATCCAAGGAGATCTCGGCCATCGGGCGCTTCACCAGCCACAGTGAGGACGCACGTTTCCACGAGCAGGGCATTATCAACTATGCGACTCAGGCTATCGAACTGGATATGGGCCTGCTCGAGGACATCCGCATGGAGGCCTGCCATGGCATGGATGCCTTCGACGCCCTGTCTAGCCTGGACAACGACGGGTCCGAGACCGAGACGGTCACGGCGCTGGCCACATTCCTGATGCAGGTGCTGGAGCGCATGGCGAAGCGGCTCGAGATCTTCTACGGCAAGCTCGCGCAGCTCTCAGTCTACAAGCCCGAGATCGAGCGGAATCCGGCCCGGACGCGCTGGCACCTCGTGCGCCAGCGCGTGCGTGACGGGTCCTTCTTCGTGCTCACACAGAACATGTCTGTGGCCGCACCGCCGTCCTTCCAGCCGCGAAACCAGCCGACAGTTGATTTTGACCACATTATAAGCCAAGTCCGACACACCCTAGCCGTGAGCCCAGCGCCCATGCATGCACAGAATCAGCATCAGCAGCCGCAGCAGCAGCATCGCTTTGTAGCAGCTACGCCCGCCCAGCCAGCGACGACGCCAACGCTTAACTCGATGCACCATTCGCGGACGCAGGCGCCGCCTAACGGCGCCTCGGCCTTTGAGAGCTACGAGAACGGAAACGCGCTTAACCGCATGAGCACCTTTATAGACCGCAACATGCGCGCCATCCGTCGCCTGTCGCGCGCGCCGGCCGGCCCTGTTCCAATCTTCGCCGCCCCGCCTCCTATCCCCGGCATGATCGCGTACGGCAACGACAACAATAATAACAACCACATGCAGCAAATGCTGCAGCAGAACCTGCCATACCGGATCCAGATCCCGACGCCGCCTTCAAGCCGTAGCTCGAGCCGATCCGCGGTGCTGGACCGCGTGCACATGACGTCACCCGAGCAGCACCAGCACCTAATGTACAACACGGGGCCGTTGACGGGCAGCCCGCTAGCGGAGAGGCGGGTATCGCCGCAGGCAATGGTGATGATAGGACAGCAGCAGCAGCAACAGCGCCCGCCCACGCCGCCGATGAGCGGTGCGAGCGCCATAGCGGCCATGATGGGCAAGATGAACGTGCGTGGGCGCGTTGGCGGCGGCGGCGGTGGCGGTGGCAGCCCCAGCGGCAGTGGCGGTCGGAACAACAGCCCCCCGGCGGTGGCTTCAGCCGCGCAAACTCGTACGCCGGGCCGCCGGCGGGGCAACACCTCCGTCACCCCTCGGTGAGCGCCGTCTCGGTTGGCGGCGGTGATGCGGGTGTAAGAGTGGGCAGGCCGCGGACGGCGACGAGTGCGAGTAGCGGCGGGTCGCTTAGGGCCTTCAAGCTGGGAGGCGTAGTCGCCGGACAGAACCAGGGGAGGACGCTGACGGTGCCGCCGACATTTTAGACGCGTGGGTGGTGTGGGCCCGGGGGGGGGGGGGGGGGTCGGTGGTGGCAGGTTATAGAGGTAGATGGCGCGTGCTTGGCTAGAATGTCTTGGTAGATAAAATCATAGAGACAGAGGGGGGATCACTCTCCTGTCGCGTAGTTTTTGATGTCCCTTTCTCAGGGTTCTGTCTCCATAATACCAACCCCTATCTACGACATGGAAGTTGGTATCACCTGCACTACAGATAAAATAAAAAGATTTAGGAAAGGACGTATGAAGAGGGGATGAAGTAGAAAGATAATAGATCTATGCAAAAAGGAAACGCTATAAAAACTAAAAGGGTATATGAATAAGAAAAGGCACAGGAATAGGCAAGGAAAGGGAAAAGATGAGGGAAAAAGAAAAGCTACAGGAATAGAAAGGTTACAGGAGAGGACACTGCAAATAATTATGGCAATAGGGATGCGCTGCCTCGCTCCTGCCGTTCAAGTCGTCTAAATCTTTCCATATCTCAGGGCTAGCCGGGCAGCTATCAAATCAGATCTGAACGTCGCATGGATCACTGCAATGTTTACGAGGATGCCCTGAAGTTTGCAATGGCATTTTCAGAAACGGGTAATTAGAGCAGCCATTCTAGAAGAGCAGTCGGTAAACATTGAGGTGCCTGACCCAAGTCTATCACTGATCGGCAGTTCATCCAACCACACCTCCCCCTCCCAAGGCAACCACCCCCAAGCCAGCTCAAACCCCCCTCCCACAAAGATTTACCGACCTAGTTTCAGCTTAACCAACCTCAAATTCTGACCTGGCAATCACGACCACTTTCCAGCTCCGCCGCCCGCAGCCAAACACTTGTTCATCAATCTCAGCCAACACTGCCACATAGTCAAGCTCGAGCCACGCGGCAACAAAGCCAAGTCACCATGCCTCCTCCTTACAAGGGCAAGTGTCGCCGCCAATTCAGCAAGCGAAAGGCCTCCAAGCCAGCCGAGGGGCTGGAGCCGCAGCCCCAGGCGGCATATCCCGAGCCCGACACTCTGGCAGCTGGGAGGTACCTCGCGAGCCTTACTGGCCTTCTTCACTCGGCGGACGTGGAGAATGCCGAAGCTAATCCCGCAGTCAGCGCTGCTGCTGTCGATGCCGAGGACTCGGCCGAGCTTCAGCAAGCGGCCATGGCCATGGTCGAGCTGGCGACGTCGGCCCAGACGGCCCAGACGGCCCAGATTGTCACCAACGGCAATGCTCAAGAGGGCATCGCGAACCTCAAGACGCCGAGCGATTTCGAGGCCGTCTTTGACAAGCTTGTAAGTATGAGTATCATCGTAGAGCACGCCGCCCACCCAGATGCTAACCATGACAACAACAAAAAGAGCGTGTCGCCGCCTGGCGACGAGGTTGCTGCGGCGCCCGCTGTCGGGCCCGAGACGGGCAAAGGAGCCGCCGCCATCCAGACCTCGCACCCCGCGATGATGGGCCCCGCCTTCGGCCAAGCAGCCGGCGGCAAGCAAATCACCGCCATCCAGACCTCGCACCCAGCGATGATGGACCCCGCCTTTAGCCAGGCAGCCTTCGGCGAGAAAGCCACCACCATCCAGACCTCGCACCCCGCCATGGTGGACCCCGCCTTCGGCGAAGTGGCCCGCGACGAGCAGCAGCACCGCGACGACGCCTCGAAGAAGGCCGGCGTCGGCGTCGGCGTCGCCAAGCCCGTGGCCGTGACGCCCGCGCCGGCCCGGTCCGCGGTGGCGCGCCGCCGCACGCCCGACGAGTTCCGCCAGTCGCTCCTGGACCAGGTGAAGCGCATCAAGGCGACCGAGAACGCGCCCGAGCGGCTGCACCAGGTACTGGCGGAGCTCCGCGCGTGCATCGACGAGAGGATGACTGAGTTCGTCGACATTGACGGCGTGATCTTTGATCTGGGATGCGGCGGACCGTATCGTTGAGCTTTCGGGGCCCCGCAACCCAGGTCAACCAAAAGTGTCGGTTCGTGTCATCCACACAGGGAGACTGTGATGAGGCTACGGCAAGGGGCTGTCATTTCTTTCGCTGCTTTCTGTCATACGCAGAAAAATAATGACTGATTGAGACCGGTAAGTCGTTTTTACTCCCGAAGCTTGGTGTCAAGGAAGAACCGCAAGCTAACGGCGCTTCCGTGGGTCACAACAATAATGGCAACTGACAAAACGGCTAGGATAAGGACAACGAAAAGGGATAGTTTGACCCATGGACTCAGGTACTAGCTCTGCGAGACACCTTGTCACAATATTGTGGTGGAAGCAGACAGACGATGGCAGTGTCATGCAGGGGATCATCGAGGGAGAGACCTGCGATGTCCTCCCCTCACATGGTGTTGAGCACATGGAAGACAAAAGATCAGGCTTGGCAAACCGCTTGGTTAGACTGGTTTGGTTGTAAAATAGGGAATGAATTGACGGAGTTTAGGATGTCAGCGTCGCCTGAGGCTTCTGAATAAAAAGAAGAATGAAGTCTATGATGAAAAGTGAAGTACACCTAAGAAGACGAGTGAAAATGGCAGGCAGGCCAAGGCATGTCGTCAGCCGTACAACACGTGACTCAGCGCGGGAGCCATCAATCCCAAAAGGTGGCTGGGACCTGCAGGGTTTTGCGCAGCTCGCAAACCAAACGTGGTTCCGGATCCACCCTGCGCATCAATTTCTTGCGACAGACAAAGAAAAGCAAGCTTGCACAATTCTGATCAGAACAAACCATCCCGCACTGGAAAAGACATCACCAGCCGCGGCCTTTCACTTTGTCCCCGCGCCAACCTTCCTTTCCCCGAAGGCGTTCCATCTCGGCATCTTTTTCCATCGCCTTCACTGCCACTACCCCATTCCGCAGTCGCGCAATCCAGTCGCGTACTTTAGAGCGACCGAACCGCTCCCTTGCAGAAGCGTTGGAGCCGTGCGGTGTGTCGCACGAGACGCGCGCATTGATTGCCTCCCACGATTGAACCTGGCCTGCCGACATTCCGTGCCATTGAAGACCTTGATCATTTGACTTGCACCCCTTCAATCGTGATTCCACGCGCTCTGCAATAATCATGGCCGAACAAGCCACGAGTCTCCAGGAGATCCTAGCGCGCCTCGGTATGCTGACGTCCTGGATGCTGATGAATTGAAAACTCGGAATGATGCTGACTGTGCTTGTGTGGTGACGACAAAGGCGCCGCGCAATCGGCCCAACCGCCTCCCCCAGGCAGCGCCATGCCTGCGTATCCTCCGTCACAGCAGTCGTACCCGCCGCCCGCTGGCGCACCATACGGCGCGCCTCCCGGCGCCTACCCCTACCCCCAGCCTTCTGCCAGCGGGAGCGTCGACCTATCCAAGGTGGCACCCTACCAGTCAGGAGCCGCGCCAGGCGCCGCCAGCATCCAAGAAGCCATCGCCAGGGCGAGGAGCTTCGCGACCGACCACGGCGCGACTCCATACGAGCGCCCGCCTGGCTACGGTGGCGACAGGCCCGGAAGCGGCGGCCCGCCCAGATACGGCAGGTCTCGCTCTCGGTCGCCATCCCGGCGCGACGGTGACTTCCGTGGAAGCTACAACCCCTACCGCGACGACAGGCGCGAGGACCGCGGGCGCGACGGCGGCTCTCGCGATCGCGACCGATCCTTCTCGCCTCGCGGACGTCGCGCTGGCGGCAACATGTTCTCGCCGCGTGGCGGCCATGGAGGCGCTCGCGAACGATCCCCGCTCCGCGGCGACGACAACTCGGAGACGATGCAGATTGAGGGCAGCCTGGTCGGCCTTATCATCGGTCGGCAGGGCGAGAACCTCCGCCGCATCGAGGGCGACACCCAGTGCCGGGTGCAGTTCCTGCCGGCCTCGGCATCCGATGGCGACCATCGCCTCTGCAAGATCACTGGACCTCCTCCCAGGCGTGCCGAGGCTCGCGCGGCCATCAACCGCATCATTGACGACAGTGGCATGACGCCCCTCAACAGGGGCGGTTTCGAGCGCGGTGGCCGGTCGGAGCGTGGCGGGGCCGGTGCCATGGTGGAGCCCAAAGAGGGCGAGGAGTGCCTCCAGATCATGGTCCCCGATAGAACCGTGGGCCTGATCATTGGTCGTGGCGGCGAGACTATTCGTGACCTCCAGGAACGGAGTGGCTGCCATATTAACATTGTCGGAGAGTCTAAGAGCGTCAACGGGCTGCGTCCCGTCAACCTGATTGGTACACACGAGACGTCTATGAGAGCCAAGAACCTCATCATGGAGATTGTTGAGAGCGACACGCGCAACGGCGGCCAAGGAGGACCCGGCGGCCCGCCCCACGGAGGGCCTCGTGGCCATCGCGGCGACCACGGCGGCATGGGTGGCGGCATGGGTGGTGGCGACAGAATCAACGACTCCATCTACGTGCCTTCGGAAGCCGTTGGCATGATCATCGGCAAAGGCGGCGAGACCATCAGGGAGATGCAGAGCAACACTGGCTGCAAGATCAACGTCTCTCAATCGTCCGGCCCTAACGAGACGGAACGCGAGATCGGCCTCGTCGGCAGCCGCGACTCCATCGAGAGGGCGAAGCGCGCCATCGAGGACAAGGTCGAGACGGTCCGCCAGAAAAACAGCGGTGGTGGCGGATACCGTGGTGGCCGTGGCGCTCACAGAGACTACGACAACCCGAACTATGGCCAGCCCTCTAACCACAGTACATCACAAAGCCAGCAGCCGCCGGCCGCCCAGCCAGCGCCGGGACAGCCGGCCCCTGCTGCCCCAGGTGGTGCTGACCCCTATGCAGCCTGTAAGCTCTACCTCGCTCGCGTGACTCCGTGTTTCGGGGTTTGCAACTCTTTTTAACTCTCTCGTTCTACAGACGGTGGTTACCAAGCATACGCTGCTCTATGGTTTCAGGCCATGGCGCAGGCCCAGCAGGCCGGCCAGACGGCCGACGGGGACAAGAAAAACCCGCCTGGAACATCGTGATGTCTCAGTGCACGCTCACGCCCACCGACTTGACGCCTTGCAGGTGCTTCTTGATGCAGTGATGCTCGATGAAACGCTTGACACACGCCTCTCTGTCTGTCTGCCTGCCTGCCTGCCTGCTCCTGCCTGCCTACGACGTCGTCTTAATGACCTGGATCGCCATGACCGTGCGTGCGCGCAACGACTATATAACCGACCCCATGAACACCCTCGCCGCTTGTACCAGTACTACGCCCTCCTTCCTTGTCACAAGTCTTTGCCTCCGTTTCGTCTTCACCTTTCTCTTTGCATCTACGCTCGCATCTACGAGATACCCCTGTGGACCCGGACTGCACGCCACTTTTTTTTTTTTTTTTTTTTTTGCGCCATGCGTCGTGAGCGTCTCGTGCGTGACCTTACATTTGTCTCGCTCGATGCCCCAGTTCTGCCTGCGTCTTGGATGGAATGTCTGTCTGCTGATTTGGCACCTGCACGCTGCTTCGTCCACTGGTCGTAGACCTGGCCCAGACACTCATGACCATGATCATGGATGATGTCGGGCCTTGACAACTGGTGACATCTGCTGTTGCTTTTGTGGCTGGCCAAACCATCCCAACCGACAAATCCTAAAATGACGACAACGACAATGGCCTCATCATTCTGGCAACGTGGGACCTCCCAGCCACACTTTCACTTCGTTTCTCTTCACGACGCATCTATCTACTGGCATCTTATGGGATATACACGGGGAAATCACCCCACCAGGTCTGCGCTCGGTCACGGTCCCCCTGGATTGCTACTATTTGCCTGGTCTTCATTCGGCAAGAGCACCTCATTTTGTGCCATCTAAACAATGGCCCATGACGAACAGGGGCAGATCCAGATGGATGCCACCTTCAGTCGACCGATGTGCCTCTGCTGCTTGATCTGCATGCCGTCATGTTGCTGACCCGATTTCGTCGCCATGTGTCCTCTCTTGAAGGGGACACCTCTGGCTCACGCTCAAAACGCTGCTGTCGTCATGCACGCTATGCAAAATGGGGGTGTGGCTGATGGGTGTGGAGGGTGGATTCATGAACCACGGCTGGGGTTCGGCCGCCTTCTTATATTTTCCATTTCTTTGTTTCTCCCTTTTTATCGCGGTTAGTCAACCCCGCGTATGTATGGCTTGGATGGGGATATCTCCTTGATTTTCTTTTTTTCTTGCCCTCTCCTTCCCTTTAGTATTTTTGCTTTTTCCGTCGACTCTGGGCCTTACTCGACAACCACCACCAGACTTTCGAATGGTGGACCGCGGTTCCTCAATCTTCTCCGCAGCCAGCTCCACCGTTCGAACAAGGGCATTTTGCCTTTGCATTGTAAGAGGGCATGGGTTTCTCAGAATCTTTTTTTTTTCTCCTCTTTTTATTGTTTTCACTATCATTCAAACAAAGTCCTCAATGGCTTCTTCGACGAGACAGAGCCGGGGAACGAAGACGGGAATGCCCGGTGGGATGGGGCATAAGGGACAACGAAAAGTATTATTATCATTATGCGCAGATAACCGAGATTTTTTTTTTTAGAATGCTGCCATCGTCTTTTCCGTCGTTGACCACAAGCGGTTGCCCGCGGCGGTTCCTTGCATCACCAGGACCACATGTTGCTGGTTTCAATTTGCAGTTTTGTCGCGGCGCCAACGAAGTGATTGATTGGCCCTGTATGAGAGAGCGCACCTGCATGCCGTGAGACCACCCACAGTACAGGGCGGGTAAAGTAGCCGGTGGGAGGGCATAATCATTGGTGCAAATTTGATGTGGGAATTGTGAAGAGGGGAAAGATGGGAAGAAAAAAGAAGAAAGAAAAAAAAAAGAAAAGGGCGACGCCAGAACCCCTGACGGAGCTGGCGACGCTCGATAGCAAGAACCGACAACGACAAGATTCGAACTTGTGCGGCCGAAGCCATATGATTTCTAGTCATACCCATTAACCACTCTGGCACGTTGCCTGATGAAAGCATCCTCGTCCGAGGGGGCCCTAAAGTGCGGTCCACCGCCATGCAGGGCTTGCGGATCCATGGCGACTAACTGTCTCCTCCATTTTCGGGCTGGGTTTTCAAGACGCGGGCGGCGGCCGCTGGTGAGCAAAGTTATTTCTTCCTCTGTTTTTTTTTTCTTGTTCTTTTTCAAGAGCCACGGCTCGGGCGGCTGCGAACTTGATTATTGGAGCCCCTGCGCCAGCTACCGCTTCGTTCACTTTTTTTTTGTTTCCAGGCTGTAGAGGTAAAATGCAAATCCGAAATATCCAGAGAGCAGTGTAGTGCATGGGGATAATCCAGGAGATAAGGAAAGGTCCAATGCATAAAAGAGCATATAACGTCTATATAATCGTGGTAACAATGCTCTCATAATGATGGGCACGACAGAAACTAGCATGAAAGCACTTATAACCTCCCTCGCATCCGAAAAACGCCACTGCCAAGTCCCCAACGGGGAAAATCAGCAACAGAGCGTTGCGAGTGAGCAGACTCGGTGAGACAGAGTGCTAGAAAACAGGCAAGGAGAGTCCAAGAGACAGGAACAAGAGATGTATTATGCAATATGCGGTTCCCCGATCCAAAAACATCGCAGGGGATAGAAGGAATAAACAACAATAAGATGAAATCACAAATGACCCCGCTACCCAATATCGTATCTACCTATATTTCAAGAAGCCTTCGCCTTGCCCTGCTGACTGTCAGGCTTGCCGTTCCCGCGCAGCAGCCTCTCGAGGCGCGCGCACGAGGGCTTGGGGTGGGTCTTTGCGCGCTCGAGCAGGTCCTGGTCGACGTAGAACCAGCCCTGGGCGGCCTCGTGCAGGCGCTGCTGCTGGTGCGACTCCTGCTCGCACTCGCGCTTGAGCCGGTTCACAAACGTGACGTAGGCCTGCTGGTGCAGCTGCGAGACCTTGTTCTTGTTCTGCCGGATCTTGGCCCAGTCCTCCTCGCGCACAAAGAAGTTGAGCCCGCTGTCGTGCACCTGCCGGTGGCTGTGCGCGCCCAGCGGCATGTCGAACACCACGTCGGGCACCGCGGGCGCCGTCGGGCCGGCAAAGAGCGACGTGATGAGCGGGATGATGAAGAGGAAGATTACCGGCAGCAAGCCTATTATCGTCGACAGGATGCTCGCCTCGGCCTGCTGCTGCTCGCCGCCTGCTGCGCCGTCCCGCGGTCTCCTCCTCGGCCGCCCGCCGCCGAACTGGTGTACCCTTATGCCCGGGCCGCCGCCCATGTTAAAGACGAACTGCGGGCCCGTGTCGAAACCTAGATCATCACCGCGTTTAGCGCCTGTAATACTCTCGAGCAAGCATTCGTAAATAGGGGCTCGTCTCTTACCTCCGCCAAACGGCCCACCAAAGCCACCGCCGCCAAAGAACCGCCTGAACATCTCCTCAGGGCTGATCTCTTCCTCGAACCCGCCCCCGAACCCGCCGCCTCCTCCTCCTCCTCCCCCACCTCCACCAGCGGCACGTTGCCTATTGGCGAAGCCGGCAAAGGGGTTCTGCTGCTGCTGCTGGCGGGCGCTCTCGAACCTCGAGTCCGGGTCGGTGCCGAACCGGTCGAACTTGTCGCGCTTCTCCTTGTCGCCCAGGACCGAGAAGGCGCGGGCGACCATCTTGAAGGCCTCGTCGGCGTGCTCGTGGCCGTTCTTGTCCGGGTGCGTCAGGAGCGACTGTTTCCTGTAGGCCTTTTTTATCTCGGCGTCGCTGCACGAGGCCTCGACGGCCAGGATCTCGTAGAAGGCGGTGGCGCGGCACCGCCGGATCCGCAGCACCGCCGCCTTCTGCTCGGGCGTGCAGCCGCGGCCCTGGTTGCCCTGGTTGTGCTCGCGGGACCGCGCCGCGCCGCCGTTGCTGGCGTCGGCCCCGGACGTCTTTGCGCTCATGTTTGGTGGTGGTGGCGGCTGTGGCGTCGCTTGGTTGACGTTGTGCGAAAACGCCGAAGCAGGGGGAAGGAAAAGGTTGTCGGAGGGGCGGTCAACAGCGGGATGTGCGGGATGCCCGGCCTGGCGAGCGGCCTAGAGGCGATTGTTGTTTATGATTGTTGCTGTCGTTCCGTCCGCGTTCTTCTCCTTTTTTTCTGTCCTCACGGGGTTGGCGGGCTGTCACCGAATGGGCGCGGATTAATGCCCGCAGCTCTTGGAGAATGACCCTGGCCGAATGACCTCCCTCTCGTCGGCCGCTAGGGGCACCGCGCGGGACCGTGGGCGGCGTGCGGGAGTCGGCGGTTGGACGGTGGCCAGTGAATGCTGGGGAGGCTTGGTGTTGGTGGTGCGTGGGTGCGTGGTTGGAGATGGTCTCACTTTGCGGCCAGGTATCGTTATCGTGGATTTGCTGTCCTCTTTTTTTTTTTCTCTTTTTTTTTCTGCCTTGCGACTTGGATGTCTCGGGCCAATCCGTGGGCGGAAAAGGTAGGGAACTGAATTCCAGCGGGGCTGACACGCGGCAGTTAACAGGCCCCCCTCGCTTCTCGTCTTTATTCCAATGTCTTCAGCCTGGCCCGCCCGATTGAAGTGCGGCGGCGCAAAGGCTCGTGGTGTTTTGGCGACGTGGTTGGAGCAGCTCGACAACGGAGCCTCGCATCGAGTCAACAGCCCGCGCTCGCCGCTGTGGACAGCTTCGAGAACTCAAGTGGGGGCGCTGCGCCCGAAGCTCCTCATTGGCAGTCCAGACCCGCGGGTCAGCCCGAATGATGCTTAGTCACCACGCCTATTGGATCTCAGGGTAGCGACGTCACGTTCAGCGATTCCATTCAGCAGGTGCTGGATAAAAATTGGTGATTCCATCGTTGGGCCTCAAGACCTGCCCGGTTGTCTCATTTCTGCTCGCCGTTGACTATCAGATCGACGCGAGCAAGCGGCAGCAACCTTACAAATCTCACGGCGTATACGGTCCAAGTCTGGGAGCCCGTCAACCAAATATCAACAACACACAATGGCCATATTCACCTCATCACCCGAGCCCCCGCGCTCTGTCGTCTCGCAGCTTGAAGCATGGGGCAGTAAGTCCACCTCACAACTATTTCTTGCCTGACGATATACCCTACCAGCTACACACTCAAACAAGAAAGCTCATAACTCACAACTCACAACCCACCTCTCAAACAGCTTCATCCATGCCCTCAATGGGCCTTGCAACCCTGGTCACAGCGCTGCACTTCCGCCCCTTCCAGCCCCTGCCCATGGCCTTCGTGCCCGTCCTGGTCTTCAACAGCTACCTGTCGCTGGCCGGCTGGGCCATTGACGGCGCGGGGATGACGGCCGCCTGGAGCGGCATGTACGCCCTGCTGGCCCTCCGCCGCCGGCCCGCGTCGCTGCGGTCCAAGTTCACGGCCCGGGGCCTCGTCCGGGGCGCCGCCATCGGGCTCGGCGCCGCAAACACGGTCGCGGGCGGCTGGGTCTACTTCACGGGCGACCGGCAAAAGGAGAAGGCCGAGAGGGTGACGCGGAACAGGTGGGGTGCGTTTGGCAAGGAGAGGTGAACACTGGTAGAAACAAAAATGGCGGGATGTGATGTTCGGAAATAAGGAAAGGAAAAATAATAATACATCATCAAAAAGTAAATAGAAACCACAAAAAACGAATAATCAATGACAAAAAATACCGGCCAAGTTCAGACGACGGCAAACCCCATGTTGGGGTGCGCCCTGGTCGAGTCTGAGATGCGCCAAGGCGGCTTCATGCAAAACGCTTGGCTGTGCGGCTCCGACGCCCGCCCGCCAAAAGGGGCGCGGCTGGCCCAGAGTCGCGCGGGAAGGAAAATCCACCCCCGAGACAATGTGGATTATACACGGACGTCGCTTGAGGCATTCGATACTACCTCAATACCGCCGCGAGAGAAAAAGTCGCTCAGGTTTCACCTTCGGCATATTGAGACAGTGGCAACATAGTGACGCTGTCGTGAGAGGCTCTTGATCCACCGTCTCTATTCTATTTGTCTGTGTATGTTTTGACATGGTAGTACATTGGGGAAGGGGTAGAGGCTTCTTGCATGACGGACTGTTAGTTGCTCCACGTGAGAAAAATA
This sequence comes from Gaeumannomyces sp. JS-464, assembly GCA_002197995.1. Taxonomy (NCBI): domain Eukaryota; kingdom Fungi; phylum Ascomycota; class Sordariomycetes; order Magnaporthales; family Magnaporthaceae; genus Gaeumannomyces; species Gaeumannomyces sp. JS-464. Next base: position 3,235,753 of record NGZR01000001.1, on the reverse strand, counting down.
TTGAAGACCTGGTGGCAAATCACGAGCTGACCAGAGGTTGGGGTGTTGATAAAAACAAGAGAACCGAAACGAGTCCATGGAGTCCCGACGGTGAAAAAATGCAAAAGGCAAAAAAGAAAAGCAGCACGCAATAACAAACTGCCGACCCAAGTTACAACTCCGGGAGACGTCTCAGCTCTTGATGGTCTCCTCTTTATCCATCTAAAAGGGCACCTCGCTTTCACTCCGTATCTTCTAGAGTGTGCCCAAACGATTCTCACTATCTCCCCAATGTTGCTTTCTGGGTCTAGCTCCCTTCCCAAACGCTTAGGCTTTTGATTGTAGCCAGTGATGCGAATTCTGCAAAATGCTGTGGGGGCCAGGGTAGCTAACCCATGTCGCTGGGCCGATCTCCAGCGAGAGACAGACATCCGCTGGCGCCAGCAGTAAAAAAAAAAGGAGGAACAGAGATGGGTTTTAGCAAAAAACGAGGCTCCAAACAAAGGAAAGGTAGAAAAAAAATATATGCGCAGTTGGCAAGTCGATGCTTGTTGGCTCATCGAATGTCGACAAAGTGATTCCGCGGGTGCCATGCGAAACTTGAGCTCGAGGTGAGCCAGACGGCTAGGACGAAGACGGTGAACAATGTCGCTCGAACAAAACACCACTTCTGCAATGCCAGCGGTGATTTGCGGGTGAACATGGTCGACGAGATATTGGCCGACTCGAAGGCGGTGATGTACCGGATATCGCACTCGCGCTCCTTGGGAGTTGCGAAGGACCTGTACTCGTCCAGGATTGACGAGAGCTCCCAGCCCGTGACCTTCCGAACAACTCCGACGACGCAGCCGGTGCGGTGTTTGCCGTGGTTGCAATGGATCAGCATCGGGTGGTTCTTCCGGTCGAGAACGAGGCGGAGAATGGCCTGCATCGTCTTGACCGGTATGTCCTCCTTTTTGGTTCCCTTCATCTCGAAGATGTGGTGCTTGATGCCGTTGGCTCGAAGGAATGACTGATAGCCCTTGGGGAGCTCCTTATTAACCAGCGTCCTAATCCGAGAAGGTTAGCATGCGAATTCCGGGTTGTCTCTTGGAGGCGGGGATGTATCTTACACCACTGTCCGCAGTTGCAGGCCCTCAACAAAGGCAAAGTCTTCCGGCTGGGGATAGCCACAGCGGTAGACGCCGGGGACAATAACCCCAAAATTGGTGGGCCTGCCGGTCAAGGGCAGCGAGGCCTTGTGCAGGCCAGCCTCGAGGGGTACGCCTTGGTTGTAGTAGTCCTTGACGGGGTCGAGCGGCAGCAGCTTGCCGTCTTCGTTCCAGCTCAGCGGCTCCGTGGGGTCGGCCCACGCGTCGAATGACATGCGATCCGGGAAGACGGCCGTGGTGGCTGTGGACGACGAGGACGGATATATCTCGGAGCCGACAGCCGTTTTGCTGCTAGAAGCCGAGCCTCTCCTTTCCATGGCTTCGGGGACGAAATAGTCTTCGCAACTTGAGTTCCTCTTCGATTGGCGTCCTGCACCCTTGTGGTCGGCACCCTCTTCGGTCTGGGCCCGAACGCTCCTCTTCGACACGGTCTGTCCCGCAGCCTCCATCTCTTTGGGCCCAGGGAAACCAGCTATCGACATCGGGGGGAGTAGTTGGAGGGAGAGAAAGGCAGCCGAGTCTCTATGACGAGCAGCAAGACGGGCAGAGTAGTGGGATCGTAGGCGTAGCTGAGGATGGAGCGGTCGGTCCGGTCTGGTGCCAGGCACACCAGGGAGGGCCAGGTGGTGGTGCTCAAAGAGCACCAGCGTTGAGCTGATTACAGAGTCCACGGATCATTTTGTCGATGGAATGGTTGGTGGAAACTGAGAAAGAAGAAGGTTGGAGGCACACACGAAAGCGAAGCGAGCCAAACTGTATGTCGAAGGGGTGGGAGATAGGGGTGTTTTGTGGGAAGACTGGAGGAGGACGTGCGTCGTGTGTGGGTTGAGGTGGGTGCAAAGGAAAAAAGGGACTGCTGCCGGCGAAAATAATACTTCGTTCGACTAATGGGTTTCGATCGGCACAGATCAACCCAACAGCTGGCAGCACACGGCGCTACCAGCAGGCGTCTGGTGTCAGTGTGGCTGCTCTTTCTGCTTCTGTTATCCTTTTTGCCCAACTTTTTTTCCCTTCTTTTTTTTCCTGTCCTTTCTCCCGTCCTTGTGGGGTCCCGGCTGCAGCCCCCAGTTGCCCCGTCGGCCGGGTTCGCGTGGGGGACAGGTTGTCAAGGGTCCCCCGGTTTCTGAGTTTCGCTGCGGTGACCAGAACTTGGACGGACTTACTCGACGAAGGCCTGCTCAGTGCTGATCGATTCGACCCCTAGGTGGCTGCCAATTGACTCGGAACGATCCGGGGCGGTGGAAGCTAATAATGTTCAGTGTTTGAACGAGGCGTGCACGGCAAGCGTCGAGAACAACAGCACTGCTGCACGCAGGAGGAGACGGTCCAGTGCGGGTTGGCCAGGGCGGGTTGTGGCGCAATAACGACAAAGCATGAGTGGGCGAGGCCAAGAGCAGGCAGGCAAGGTTGCAGGGCGGACTGGTTGAGAGGTCAGGGCGAGCTGAAGGCTGGCATTCGAGGCACCGGGGGGCAAAAAAGGACCAGAAAAGCAGCACCAGGATGCACGCGTGACGGGGAAGATTGGTTGACTGGACTGGACTCCAGGGTTTTGATTGATTACATTGAATACAACGCTGGGTGACTGCTCATTGACTGGCAGGCTGCGCGGATTGGATGCGCGGCGAGGCAGGCGGTCGCGTGTGCCTGCATCCAATCTTTCTGCTGGAACCTCGCAGCTTTCATTGCAGCAGCTGGACGCGCTTCGTGGGGTCGGCTGGCTGCACCTGCCCCAAATGAGCCACCGACGCCCGTCTCCGACGACTGCAGTCGGCCACTTCTTTCTTATTCGAGCAAGAGGTGGCGTGGTGGTGACAGCCCTGACGACCACACTCAAAAAGGGCGATGGGGTGCGGGGCTCTAGTGGGACTTTCACCGTCAAAATGGAGTCCATCGGAAGCACTCAATCGGAACAAAGGGCCCGGTTCCATTGGCCGCTGGATGTATCTTTTATTAGGTGTGGACACCCAAGAGCGACATCAAGGCTTTTTTGGGTCTTTGAATTGAAGTACAACTTTGCGTCATTCCATTCTGACGGCGCGCAGCAGTGCCAGCACAAAGACTGTGCTGCTGAGCAGATGACAGAAGAGGCACACAGTGACACTCAACACACAGCCACCAAGGAGGACTCATTCCTCCTTGTGCAACCCATTGATGATTGCATTTCCATTTTTCCATGGCGGACTGGCTGGGTCGATTGACTGGGCCTGTCGCAGCACTCAGGGTTGGCCCTGATGCCACCGGATGTCCCGGTCCCAGCACAAGGCGCGCTAGACGTCATATCCGTGGACCCTTTCGTTCGACCTCGCCGCAGGTTCCCAGGACTTCTGCTTCTGCACGTCTGCTGCGGAGGATGGAGGTGGGAGGAGGCACCACGTTGGCACGAATAGGCGCATGCGTCGCAGCGCCGATCATCTCACATGAAACGGCCGATCGGCTTGCCATCCCCCTGCGAGCCTGGCCAACTGGGAATGCAGGACATGTACTATTGTACTTGGAACTAAAAGCAAACGCGCGTGCAAATCGGCCGGTGCCTGGCAGTGCTGGCCAAGAGCAGAAAGCCACGGGGCGAGGCGAGGGCATTGGGCGCTAACGACCCGGCCGTCCGGGCGTCCCAGCCTGTCTATTTGATTGGCGCACAGCATAGGGTCGCCAGAACAGGATACGTCGGTTGCAAAATCAGGCGACTCCTCGGAGTTGGCACAAGTGTCACCGACCTCGGCGCAGCCTGCGCTCTGAATTGCGTCAATAAAGCTGGGCAGGACGCGCACAAAGAACAATAAAGGGGCGAGCAGCAAGCATTAGTGTTTCCAGGCGCCGTTTTGGCCTGGTGGCGTCTGCCGTTGATCGGTTTGTTGTACCGCAAGGATCCGGCTTTCGCTTGGGGTGTCGTCGTCTGTCGATTGACTCGCCCCCTGACTTGGCGGTTCCAGTCTCTCAGTCTATTGAAGCCAAATCTATTGAGTACGACAATTTGATGTTGTTTTTGCCAGCCTTCCAGGACCCCAGGCTGGAGGCACGGTAGCCTCCCCCTTTTTCCCTCCTCTCGCTCTGGAGGTTACCTAAACTCCGGGATCCATCCCCCGCCTCCTCTCGGCACCATCCATCTATCTTTCATCTCGGATCCATCCGCCCACTGATGACTAGCAGCGAGCTCGGCACCTAGGGTGCCAGGCCGGCACCCACGCACGCTGGCTGGCTGCATGTATCCCAGACCCAGGCCCCCAAAACCAACCCCCACCACCTGCAGCCGTCACCGCCTTGCTAGCCCGTTCGCAGCAGCGAGGGACGACACCCTGCGGTGGCACGGCGGCCGGGGAGCGGGCCTGGTGATTATGCGCCGTGGGTACATCCACAACAGTATGTGCGAAATGTTCATCGCCCCTAGGGGCTGGGGCGGCAACGGCCCGCGAGTGCTGCTGGTAAAGGGGCTGCTGCTGCTGCTACCGCTGCACGCGGCCCTGCGGCGGCGATCCCAGGTCTCGGCGAGGCAAGCGCTGCCCACATACGTGTTCCGTCATACCCCTGTCGTCTTAGCCCAGCGCCGTGTTGTTGTTGGGAGGCTCCTTTTCTGCTTGCTCGTCCGCCTTGCGTTCTGTTACGTGTGCGAATGTGTGAGTTGCGTAGTATGTGTGTTTGGATGACTGTGCCCGTGCTGATTGGAAGGACCCTGGTCTTGGGCGCTTGGGTCCCTTTTCTCGTGATTGTTTCTCGGTGAGCAGGGTCAGTCGGGAGTCGATTGGATGAAAAAAAAAAACAGGGTGAAACCACAACGGTTGAGACAACACAGGCAGCTTTGGTGATTTTCCGCCTTTGGCTACTGGTCACACGACACTGACACCGACAGATGAGTAGAAACGCCCAGACTCCTGCTCCCGACACCCGCTGCTTTTCTGGAGGGTTGGGCAACCTTTTGCTTCCATCTGAGAATTCTGGATTGCCCTGAAACCGTGAGATTATCAGCCTTAACCTTTCCGGCGGCACCACAGAAATTTCCTGTTGGAACGCGAGCGACGAGCACCCCAACCAGGAGAATGGGTGTCATAACTGGTGGGAGGCACAAGGATATCATGAACTACTATCTAATCTAGGGTTGCTTACTCGAACAGGCAGACATACCATCATCGCCTTTCTGCGGCCGGCTGTCAAAGAGTAATATTATACAAGGAACTGATCCAGAGTCTACATACTGTATGGTTGGGCACGGGGAAAGTGTGGCCTGAATAAGCACAATAAGAAGTGGAAAAAGAAAGACCGGTTATCTCCCGTCGCTATGCACAAAATTTGTCCCCAAAAAACAGCCCATCCACGGACTACGTGGAATAAAAGAGATATAAAGGTCAGCGTCGCACCTGGATGCCACCACCCGTCAGGTTATGTTGCACCAGCGGCCCAAGGAACGCGTTCCACAGCTGGTGTAGTACCAGGATGGAGACGAACCAGTTGCCCTGCGCCCGGCAGGCTACGAGCCCGCGGTCTTCGGTGTAGCACTTGAGTGCGATGCGGGCCGCCACACCGAGCTCCACAAGCCCGATGAGCGACCCGACGGCAGCCGTCAGGACCCAGGGTCGTCTGGCCGTCGTCGCCGTCGCCCAGAGCAACAGGCCCTTCAGGTTGCCGAGGCAGACTTTGGCCCAGACGACGAGGCTCAGGCAGCACACGCCTAGAGCGAGGTGCGAGCCGTACTCGGGCGGCACGAGCGTGGCGTAGCCCGGGATGAGCAGCATGGCCGAGACAACGAGCAGGGCCATGTCGGACGAGCTGCCCCAACGAGCTGGAGGGGAGGTTGGACGCGAGCTTCCCGCTCCTGATCCTCTCCGGCCCCCACCCGTCCGGTCTTGACTGGGGCTGATGGAAAAGGCCTGGCCGAAGAGGTCGGACAGCGTGTTTCGTGGGTCAGAGCTGGTTTCAGCGAAGAAGGAGGGCTCCTTGAAGGCGACGTCGTGCCGATCTTCGCCCGAGTTGGCCGGTCCCTGGCTGGAGAAGCTGGGCCCGAAAACGGGGGCTCTCTCCTCCACCAGCGGCTGTTTCCGTAGACGAGCGGCAGCCGGAGGGTTGAGCGCCCGCTGGGCGATGCTGGTAGGTGCTGGAGGTACTTTATACCAAAACTGGCGGCGGTCTCCACCCTCGGCGGGCGTCTGGCCGAAGCCCCGGAGGGGTTCTTCTGGCGAGCCGAACGAGTTGAAGGCACGATGCTTGGATTGCGTCGGTGTCCAGTCCATTTCCATCTCATACTGAACGTCCCGAGGAGCGGCGAATGGGTTCCTGCTGGGAGGCGTGGCTGGATCTCTTGCGAAACCATTGCTCTGCTGCCCCAGAGAGGACGCCGCGTGGCACTTGACGGACTCGGATATCGACCAGTATACCTGGCCGCAGAATCCGAGGGTCGAATACTCGGGCTAGGGCTAAGGTCTAGAGCAGGTGCAGATGGGGTCGCCAGGACATCGTCCAGTATTTCAGACATGCTGGCAGGCTCATTGCCGCGTGCTCGCTGCGGGGTGGACTCTGGCATGACAAGGGACTGTTTGGATGCCGATGCGAATAGAGGGGTTGTGTCTGTTCGGATTGCGCCAAGGGATAGCCTGGAAATCTGTATTGTATTAGCCTAATACTTCGATGTAGGTAATAATAATGAGGCCGACTTACAAAAAACACAAAACCTAGCATGAAGGTATGCGCCGCCAACTGGGTGGGCACCTCAGACGCCTTTTGAGCAGAGATGTTTGGTATCCCGAGGGCGAGAATCCGCAACAGCATGATGATGGCTTGGTACGTATACCATGTCGAGAAGCCCAGCAGGTGCTTTGTGAATCCCCGGACCGTCTGCACCAGAAAAGGGATTCCACCAAATGCTCGCCGCAGTGACTGTGATGCTCCATTTCATCAACCGCTCTGGGCCCGGCAGCACCGCGAAGAACCCGCCCACGACCGCTTCCAGCACCCAGCGGCCCCAGGCGCCGCCCAAGACCGGTAACTGGTACTGGCCGACAAGCTCCCGCATGATGCACGCGTGCCAGAGCGCCTGCAGCACGAACCCAGCGAGCCACAGGTACCGGCCGAGTGTGCCGACGGCGCCCAGGAGGCTTGTCGCCGCGGTGGGCGTGCGTTCCTGCCTGCTGCGGTCGATCATGCGGCGGAGGTGGTCCGTCTTGGCCGTGTACCCAGCCTTTGCTATGCGCTGGAGCACCTTGGGCTCGCACTGCGCGCAGACCTGAGGGTACTGCTTCTCAAGGCCCTTGCGGTACCTGTAGAAGTTGCGCTCCCTCTCCTCGTACTCGGGGTCGTCCGGGTCGTCGGGGAGGTACTGCGCCAGCGAGCTCGTGAATATGCGCTGGTTCTTGAGGCATGTGGCGCAGAAGACGTCGCTTGATGGTTCGGACACGGGACTGGCGAAGCTCGGGTTCGAGTCGGGCCTGATGGATGCGGCCGTGGCCTCGAGGGGAGGATCCGTAATCTCTCCATTCTGTAGGGTTGTATGAATATGTCGGATCGTACCAGCGTAGATTTCCTGGGGTGAGGTGCGGCGATAGCGCTCTTACCTCGTCTAGGTAGTTTGTCGCATCGCAGCTGGGGCAGTCAAAGTGCCGGACGCTGCCATCGTTGCGGGTGGACGTCTTCCGCCCGCAGTAGAAGCAGGTGAGGTATCGTGACCGCCGTAGGGTTGGCATGGCGGTTGAAGACGCGGGATCATCGCACAGAAACAAAGACGCCAATGATTTTGCCGTAATGGCCCGTTGTTTTCCTGGTCCACGAGGCTTTGTGGGTGTCTGCGGCGACGGGGTGTTGACATCAGTCGCGGCGCTCAGCCCAAAACATTGAACCATCGATAAGACCAATCGCGAAGATGCCTGCCGGCTTGCATGCGCTGCTCCACTTGTATGTGGGTCAGCCGACGGGACTCGAGCTGTCAGGGAAGCTGCCAGCTTCATCCATTGAATGGATTGCAATGCCCCGACTGACGGGAGTGTGACATGGAAGCAAAGAATGAGACAACCTTCAGAGTCGAGCTCATCCTAGGTACCTGCTGTACGCTAAAGCCATCGAAAGAAGGAAACCTGCCTTCGTTCGCATAACATGGCAGCGCCAAAGACAATCACAGCCATGGCCCGCCAAGCTGAGAAAGGCTCTCCTATCGGTATGTTTCTTCCCCCAGGAACCGACAGCTGAACGCCCCGCCAAATCAATCCAAATCCGTAGATGCTGACGTCCCACGACGTCATCTTCGAAGACCGTCATGATGTCGCTGGCAACCGCAAAAAGCCATTGACTGAGGATGATTTAAATATCGTCGACGCACTTGGAGACAACGATCTCCGCTACTACCTTTTGGTCACTGTTGCGGCTTTGGTTTTCTTGGCTACAAGCGTAGTGCTTGTCCCGTTCTACATCTTGATCTCGACTATCGCTGCGATTGCCATTGCAGGGGTCACTTTCGTTGCGGTATGCCTCTTCCAGAGACCCCCATGGGAAGGAACAAGCTCCCAATTGACCCCTCTAACCTCCTGGATAGGGCCGCCATGTATCGTTGACTCGGGACAGGGCTCGGCAGAAAGGTCCCCTGTGGACGGCCACGACGGGTTCCAGCACGCCCAGCACGGAGCACCTGCCCGCCGTGTACTACACCTACATCCTCGGCTCGGGCGGCCACACGGGGGAGATCGCCGAGTTCATCAAGCGCAGCTACGAGGGCCACGAGAACCTGCACCGCAGGTACATCATCACGTCGGGCGACGTCCACTCCCCGAACGTCGTGGCCAAGCTCGAGACGCTCATCCGCGACACCGCCCGTGGCCAGCCGACGGGCACCTGGGATGTCGTCCGCGTCGCGCGCGCGCGTAATGTCCATCAGCCGCTGTGGACGGCCTGGTACACGTCTCTGCTCAGTGCGCTCTCCATTGTCAACGCGCTCGTCAAGGAGCCGCGCAACCGCCCGAGGACACAGTTGGGTGCAGATTTCCGCTACCCTCATGTCATCATGACTAACGGCCCGGGTACTGGTTTCATCGTCTGCCTGGTCGCCTACGTGCTCAAGCTCCTCTTCGTCGTCCCCACCAATCGGGCTAAGATGGTGTATATAGAGACGTGGGCGCACATCAGCACTCTGAGCTTGACTGGGAAACTTTTCTATTACTCGGACATTGCCGACATGTTCATCGTTCAGCACAAGCAGCTTGCCGAGCGCATCGGCAAGCCCTGTCTGCAGCTGTTCAAGCCGCCCGCATATGCAAGGTCTGGGGGCTCCTAAATAGGGCGTCAGCTTAAACAAGACGGGGATAATGATAGTAGCCTGCGTTGGAATCTTTGTTTGTTCCAGGGACAGTTATACATGGTAATATACAGCGCATGCAGTTATGCCACATGTGCTGTGCACACATAGGCGGCTCGATTGTTCCGTCCGGTTGAACCGCTCAGGGTGTATTTATGCTGGCGGGATCACATCGTCGACCGCCGCCTCGAGATCAGCAGCGTCAACCTCCTCCGTAGCTGTAGAGCCGTACGAAGTGTACGCGGCGGCACGAGCGGCTTCTCTCTCCGAGTGCCGTTTTCCGGCCCACGCCTTCCACCTCTCGAACTCGCGATCCTCGAGCTCGGAGCCAACCTGCAGGCGGTTCTTGCCAAAGTAGGCGCCCACCATCATGGCCTCCTCGCGCGCTATCCTCCGCTCGACCTCCTCCTCCTGCCTCAGCGCGTAGAACTCGCGCCGCGCCTTATCGTAGGCCTCATTTTTACTCAGGGGCTTCCTCCTGACCCATATCTTGGGGCTCTCCGGGTCAAAGGGGTCCACCGGTTCTTCGCAAATATGCTCGTTGTTCATCAGCCATAGTTGTCGCTGTACAACGCTAAAGCGGGCGAAGCAAGATGTGTCAGTAAGATGGAGTCTACCGCCTTTTGCTCGCACATGAAGCGTGGGCACATATCTGGCCGATCCGGCTGGGTTGCGCAAATGCTGCTCACCATTCACCCGACAGCGCGATGCCCGGCTGCGCGACGCCCTTACTCCAGTCGCAGTACCACGAGTCTTTGCCGTCGACCTCGAGAATGACCCTCGGCCGGGCTAGCTCCCATGGATGGTCCCTGTAGAACTCTTGCCGTAGCTTGTCCTCGGGGTACACGATCTTCTGCGGCTTGAAGATGTTCTTGGGGCTCCTCGACTTTGGGCGGACTTCAGAGTGCTGGACCGGAATGGGCCGAGTCAGGAGCTCCGAGGGAGGAATACTCTCAATGGCCTTGAGCCATTTTGGCGTGGCCGGCTTCCCCCTTTCCTTGGGGCGGTAGGCGTCCAAGGACTGTCTCACTGCCCTGGCGACGTTGACCGCCCGCAAATCGCGGCCGCGGACCATGGCGGGCTAGGGAGGGTGGAGGTTTTGCGACGGAGGCGACCCCCTGCGCAGCCCCTGTCGAGGTGGTGGATGGTCTGCTTGGGCGGGATGGAGAAGATTTGGTGTGGTGAATTGGACGATTCTCGATGCCCGCCGAGGACACTGCTGTCGTCCAGGTGTCGACCGGCCCCGATTGCAGGTCTTGTTGCGATCAATTGAGCCAACACCTCCCACTTCGCCCGCCTAAGTCCAAGCGCCGCTGGAAATTTTGAGCTCTCGTCGGATGCTGCGCGACGCGGACCCACCCGGCGAGCTGTCGGGTCGGTGGGCTGCGTTCCTAGAAACTCTCCAGGATCCCTGCCGTTTCGGTTATCGATAAGGTTGCAGTTGGGGAAATTCTCGATCTCTGGACCCGGACGGGATTCAGACAGGAACTTCACCAGCCCAGGGAGCTCCACCCGATGCCCTCAGATTTCGAGCTTTGAAAATCGCTGAAGTACGAGGAGAGCGGACAACGCAGCAAGCCCCGAGAAGCTGGCAGCCTGGACACAGATGCTTTGAGGGCGCCTTGCACAATGGTGGCCAGCTCATGAACCTCTCCAGACGAATCGAAGGGTCGATATGCGGCACCAGGTTTCTGCAGCGGCCACCACCAGGCCCACCATCTCGACCGGCCTGCTGCGCCAAATTTGCGACGACGGGGGAGCGAGTACAGGTGTGCTCTTACGCTAGGCTGTCTCGCTACCAGGCTGGGCCGCCGTCCCTGCTGAGCAGCTGCGTCTCCCGATTTAGAGCACCACAGCCGCGGCACCCCTCAGCACTGCACACGACCTGCCCCGCGGGCTCCAGCGATGGCTTCTTCACCCCTCACACGGGCCAACGAGGCGACGTGCCGTCTGCATATCCAGACAATGCCGCCGATACGAGCACCGAGGGTGCGGAAAATCGCACAGGGAAGAGGGATTCCGATCCAGCCGGAGCTCCCGGGCATGACAGGCAGCCCACCAAGGAGGAGCTTCTGGCCATCGTGGGGCAATACGACCCGGACGACACGGTCAGCGAGCATCTACAGTTTATCAGGGACCCGTATCTTCGCGGCTATGCGCAACCCAATGGCCCGGTGATGACGACTCCTCTGGTACCCGACGATGCGCCTAGGCATCCCATAATCGAGTACAAATTTTATCCCAGCACGGAGAAGAGGATCCTGATGCGTTTGCGAGACGCGGTGGACAGGCGCTTAGGGAACCCTATCCCGGAGGACGACGCCAGCTCCGCGGCAGTGTACGCAGAATACACCGGGCTGGGTGAACCGCAGCTCGCCCTCCAGAACCACAGTCTGCGCCACGACCTTCTCCGCTCGTTGAGCCAGGGGGTGAAGCGGAACGCCAAGAATATGCTTCGCTACCTATCTGTGGTCGGCACGGTGAAGAATTGCGGCTATGCTCTGTCGCGGGGCCAGTGGAACGCCGCCATGTCCTTTGCAAGTCGCTACGTAGGCTCGTCGACCGAGACCGAGGTCGAGGCGGCCCTCAGCATCTGGCGCGAGATGGAGCACATGGCCAACATCAAGGCCAACGGGGTCACGTTCAACATCCTGTTCGACGTCGCCACCAAGGCCGGCAACTTCACCCTCGCCGAGATGCTGTACCGGGAGATGGAGAACCGCCGGATCCCCTTCAACCGCTACCACAATGTCTCCCTCATCTACTTCTTCGGCATGATGCTGAACGCGGACGGCGTCAGGGCCGCATACCGTGAGATGGTGGAGGCGGGTGAGGTGATCGACAAGGTCGTGCTCAACTGCGTCATCACCGGCCTCCTCCGGTGTGGCGACGAGGCCGGGGCCGAGCGGGTGTACGAGAAGATGAAGACGTGGCGCAGCAACAAGCGCTGGCGCCAGCCCCAGGCCTACTCGACGCACAAGGCCGTTACGAAGGCGCTCATCATGTTTGCGCGCGTCGCGCGCGAGCACCCGGAGCTGCGGGGCGGCTTTCAGGTCGCGGCCCCGATGATGCCGGACCTGCAGACCTACCGGGTCCTAGTACGCCACTACGGCGTCCGGATCGGCCGCATAAACGACGTGGCCCGCTATCTCGACGACATGAAGTACTTCCGCATTCCCCTGCACGGGAGCATCTTCCTGGCCCTCTTCAAGGCGTTTGCGCTGCACGGCTCCGCCAGCGTCGCCGACTGGGGCCCCGAACGGCTCTTTGGCGTGTGGGAGGCACTGCTCGGCGCGCTGGACAGTCAGAGCGAGGGCCTTTACGTCGATACATGGCTTGTCTGCTGGGTCCTGCGCGCCTTTGCCAAGCTGGGCCAGCATCGCATGATTCTCGACGTCTACGCCGAGCTCGGCGCTAGATGGAGTCCCGATGAGGAGAAAAGGGAATTTATGGTGCAGTTCCTGCACCGCTTCCTGAGAAAACACAAGATACCCATCCCGCTTGAAGGGTCACCCTCATGGAGGCAATGGAGTTCGGGTGATTAAAAGGAAAAAAATGAGTTTGTAAAAATATAGACTACCATAACATATATACAGGCAATCAGGGGATGCCAAATGTTCATAATGAGATATTTCATGTAAATAACAGCAACGTACTGTATGCCATTCATCGATCAAACAGCGTGCATGAGAGATTACGTTGTTCGCTGGCACGGCTACTCATCCAAGACATATCAGGCATCATTCGGCTGGTTCATTCGCACGACGCTCGCAGTAATCTCAAACACATCTTACCAACAAAGGAGAATGCTGCTTGGTTCACAGCGTCTATTGGTGGCGATATAAATACATCCCCCGCAGAGCCCCCTCGTTCAACGCCCTAGGCTAGGACCGGCGGTCGACAGACAGCCAAAGTGTTCGAGAGATCCTTTGCATATATTCAAGCCGCTTATTTGGGCTTGTAAGTTTGCCAGGCTATTTGGAGTAAGTAGCGTTAGCATCATATTCCAATCGCACGAAAGCGCCAAGCCCATCCATTCACGAGACGATAACCGAGGAAGAGACATCGAGACAGGCAGCGAAAGGACAAGCCATCGTCCCCTCCCCACACCTCGACTCCTCTCCTAGGCTGGCGCGGCCAATTGCATCGACCCTCTCTCCCTCGCCCGAGATACGTACCAACGATGCCGAAGGGGGCGAAGAAGCCGACGGCGGAGTAGGTCCAGAACTGGACGCCGAACCACTTGCTCTTGGGGTTGAAGGGGATGTTGGAGTAGGGGCCCTCGGGGTAGTGGTACGGCGACGAGAGGCGGGCGCGGGTCGCGTGGAAGCCGCGGCGGCTGACGAGCGAGGTGGTGGTGCGCGAGGCAGCGCGGGCTCCGGCGGCCGAGATCATCTGTGCGTCGGTCGTCCCCCGATTAGTGGGGGGATTCAATCGGCTTCTTCGGTGGACGCTGGCTCACCTTGACGGTTGGTTGAGGGGAGATTGTTTTGCAGCTATCTGGGGGTTGCGACGGGCGCTCGTTTTTGTGGGTGACGTTGTGGAGAGGAGGTTCGAGAAGCTGTAGCCGAAAATGGTGTGACATTTTGCAGGAGCCTGCCGGAGCTTGGGCTGTATGGCCCGTGCACCACCAAATCCTGCCCGCCTCGATTGAGGTACCAGCAGGTACATCTTTTGCTTTGCCTTCCCGCCCACGCATTTCAGCCTGCCCACCTCGCTTCCCTGTTCCCTGCCCCTCCTCCGTTTCTCTCCAATTAGTGGAGAAAGATACATCGCGGTACCGCTTCCAAGATCAATCCGCCTGCCCGTTTAAAGCTGCGCCGGCTTTTTCTGCCATCCCCACCTTAACTTTTTTTTTCTCATCCATCATTGATCGCATCGGCCAAGTTTGGATTGGGTGCAAATTCCACGCCAAATTCTCAGCCTGCTCGCGACACTCGCGTCAGGCCGCCTGCTATTACCATTTCCCTGCCTTCGATCCGATCGATTTAGACACAACTTCGCGTCACTGTCGTCAACCCTCCAAATACACGGCCCTTGCGGCTGCGTGCGCCGCAAAAATGGACTTGTTTGACGTCTTCGACGAGCAGCCCGAGGCGCCGCCGGCCGACGCGGAGCGCAGATCCTCGGAACAGAAACCCTCGGAGCAAAAGCCCAAGAAGTCCAAGTCAAAATCAAAAAAGGACAAGAGCAAAAAGCGCAAGGCCGACGGACATGTCAAGGTGGAGGAGCTGACGGAAGGGCTGAGTCTCGATTCGGCTCCGGCCGACCCTGCCGCCGACGGGGACGTGGAGATGGCCAACGGCACGCAGGCCTCGACCGAGGGAGGTGCCGCCGCCGAGGAGGAATCGGGCTCGGACGACCATGGCGACAGCAAGCGCCGCAAGAAGGAGGCCGAGGCGGAACCCATTCTCACCGACTCGTTCGCGACCGCCGAGTCCAGGCAGGTCGCCCCCGTCGAAGGCTTCAGCGCGTCAGCGGGCGAGGAGGCGATCGTTCTGCAGCATAACGTCCAGCACCAGGTTGCGCTCCCGCCAGACCTCGACTACGTCTACGTGCCCCTATCCCAACACAAGCCACCTGACGAGCCGGCCCGGGTCTACCCTTTCAAACTCGACCCGTTCCAGAGCATCTCAGTCGCCTCGATCGAGCGTGAGGAGAGTGTGCTGGTCTCGGCCCACACCAGTGCCGGCAAGACGGTGGTCGCCGAGTACGCCATCGCCCAGTGCCTGAAGAGAAACCAGAGGGTCATCTACACCTCCCCGATCAAAGCGCTCAGTAACCAGAAGTACCGCGAGTTCCAGGCCGAGTTTGGCGACGTGGGCCTGATGACGGGTGACGTGACCATCAACCCGACGGCGAGCTGTCTCGTCATGACGACCGAGATTCTGCGATCGATGCTGTACCGCGGCTCTGAGATCATGCGCGAGGTTGCATGGGTCATCTTCGACGAGATCCACTACATGCGCGACGCGGTCCGTGGTGTTGTCTGGGAGGAGACTATCATCATGCTTCCGGACAAGGTGCGCTACGTGTTCCTGTCGGCCACCATTCCCAACGCCTTCCAGTTCGCCGAGTGGATCGCAAAGATTCACAGGCAGGCCTGCCACGTCGTCTACACCGACTTCCGGCCGACCCCTCTTCAGAACTACTTCTTCCCGGCCGGCGGCGATGGCATCTACTTGGTTGTGGATGAAAACGGAGTTTTCCGAGAGAAGAACTTCAATGCTGCCATTGCCTCCATTGAGGAGAACAAGGCTAAGGATCCGGATGACCCGAGCGCACGCCAGACCGGCAAGGGTAAGAACAAGAAACCTAGGAAGGAGACAGGCCCTGACGCGAAAGCGGACATCACAAAGATCATCAAGATGATCATGAAGAAGGCGTTCCACCCCGTCATCGTGTTCAACTTTAGCAAGCGCGAATGCGAGAACCTGGCCCTCAAGGTTTCCACCATGAACTTCAACCACGAGTCTGAGCAGAAGCTCGTGGAGGACATCTTCCACAACGCGATAATGTCGCTTTCTGAGGAAGACCAGTCTCTGCCGCAGATTCAGCATCTGATTCCACTTCTCAAGAAGGGCATCGGTGTGCATCACGGCGGTCTGCTACCAATCCTGAAGGAGACCATCGAGATCCTCTTCCAGGAGGGTCTCATTAAGGTTCTTTTTGCAACCGAGACCTTCTCTATCGGCCTGAACATGCCCGCGAGGACAGTTGTTTTCAGTCAGGTCACCAAGTTTGACGGCATCAAGGAGAGGCCACTGACCTCATCTGAGTACATCCAGATGGCAGGCCGTGCTGGTCGCCGCGGTCTGGATGACCGCGGTATTGTCATCATGATGATTGGCGAGCAGCTCGAGCCAGAGGTGGCCAAGGGTATCGTTGCTGGCCAGCAGGATCGTTTGAACTCGGCCTTCCACCTGGGCTACAACATGATCCTAAACTTGCAACGCATCGAGACTGTCTCGCCCGAGTACATGCTGGAGAGGTGTTTTTACCAGTTCCAGAACGCAGCCAGCGTCCCGATGCTGGAGAAGAAGGTCAGAGATCTGCAGCAGGAGAAGGACGCCATGGTGATTCCCGACGAGGCCACAATAAAGGACTATCATAACGTCCGTCTCCAGATTGAGGCGTACAAGAAGGATATGGAGGCCGTCATTCAACATCCGAACTACTGCATGGAGTTCATGCAGCCTGGTCGGCTGGTCAGGATCAAGACACCCGATGGTCTCGACTTTGACTGGGGCGCCGTTGTGAACTTCACGAAGCGGAGAGACGTCAAGTTTGGGGAGCCTGAGTACTCTCCACAAGAGTCCTGCATGATCGATGTGGCTCTTTTCGTTTCGCCAAACTCGGAAGAGATCGCGCCAGGAATGGTCCCTAAGAAGGGGCATATTATTGAGGGTGTCACACCGCGTAATTCTCCCGACGAGGGGAGGATCGAGGTTGTCCCGTGTCTACTGACATGTCTTGTCGGCATCAGCCAGCTCAGGGTATTTATGCCCAAGGACATTAAAAATAAGGAAGGGAAGAACACTATCGGCAACGTTCTGGTCGAGGTTCACAACAGGTTCCCCGACGGCTTGCCGATCCTGGACCCGATCGAGACGATGGGTATCAAGGACGAGTCCTTCAAGAGGCTCATGCGCAAAATCGAGGTGCTCGAGTCTCGCCTGCTGTCGAACCACCTCCACCAGTCGCCGAACCTGCCCGAGCTCTGGGACCAGTACAAGGCCAAGGTCGAGCTTAGCAACCAGATCAAGGAGACCAAGAAATCCATCAACAAGGCGCACAGCATCGCGCAGCTGGACGAACTCAAGTCGCGCATGCGGGTGCTGCGGCGTCTGGGCTTCATCAACGACGCCGAGGTTGTGCAGATGAAGGCCAGGGTTGCGTGTGAGATCTCGTCGACGGAGGGCCACGAGCTCATCCTCGCCGAGCTGCTGTTCAACGGCTTCTTCAACGAGCTTACCCCCGAGGTATGCGCCGCCATCCTCAGCTGCTTCGTCTTCGACGAGAAGATGGAGGGGGCGCCACTTAAGGAGGATCTGGACAAGCTCGTGCGCGAGGTGCACGCGCAAGCCAAGACCATCGCGCGCATCAGCCGTGAGAGCAAGCTGGACATGCCAGACGAGAAGGTTGTCGCCAGCCTCAAGTGGCAGCTCATGGAGACTGTGCTGGCGTGGGCGAAAGGGCGGCCGTTTATGGAAATATGGTAGGCTTCACCTCGTTTGTACCCATCTGCCTGGACGAGACACATGCTAACACTGCTTCCCAACACAGCAAAATGAACAATGCATACGAGGGATCACTTGTGCGAATCATCCGTCGCCTGGAGGAGCTGCTGAGGCAGATGGCCGAGGCCGGCAAGGTCATGGGCAGCGAGGCACTACAGAAGAAGTTCGAGACGGCGCTGTCGCTGATTGCGCGAGACGTGGTGTCGGCGGCCAGCTTATACCTATAATCTCATGGCTCTCCAGTCTTCTTCATCTTGTGCTTGTTATTCTTCTTGCGGGTATACAATGTGGGAGAATGTAATGCATAGCGTTTAATTCTGTTCCTTCCTGTTGGGTCATATGGCGCAGGGAAGCATATTATCAGGATTTCCGATCTTCCAATCATCTGGCGATGAGTTCCCTTCACGATTCCGAAAACAGCGATGCATTTTTAGTATTGAATTTGGTATCCGGAGAGCAGGGTGGTAGTCCATCTCGGCTCTGTGAGTATTGCCCATAGCTCGATCGACATCTGATGGTGAATCGACCCGACCTCCGCGGCCCGACTACTGGGAAACTTCACGTCGAATCAATCTGTAGATCTGGGGAACGGTCTCTTGATTGTGCATGATCGGGAAGGGATCACGTTCCCCAAACAAAAGCCTGCAGTCCGCGTAAGTAGTACAAGCTGGAGGATAGCGCAACAGGAAAGGAAACAGGAAATTGAGGGAACCTGGGATAGGTTCGGGTAGTTGTCGGAACCGCAGATTTTTATTCAGCCGCCGTGGGGATCTATCTGCCAGAGAGGGAGCAGGAGAACAGGTATAGACATACGTGATCCAGATCACCAAAAAGCCCATTTCCTTGCTCGGAGCCTTGTGGGCTCTTTAAAATCCTGAGAATCCCGAGGGTCTTCGTGGTCCGAGATCCTTCGGGACCCTACGGTTGCGTGCGCCGGACAACGAGATCCAACGCCTGTGAATAATTTCGAGACGTACCAGTCTCCATGGCTTTAGGTGCTATCGAATGCCTCATCACCCTAACCTTGGGTCTTTGGACTCAAAACTGGTGCCAATCTACGCGATCAAGCGGTCGAGGAACACCAGAAAATCATGCCAAAACAGTTTGGGTGGCGTGAGTCCCGGGGAACAAGAGCGTGAACACAACGAACCAGAGATTGTGGCTGACAATAGCCACGAGTGGACTGAACAACTAAAAGAGGTGTCATTTGAATCAACTGTAACATCATAGCAAAGACAGGAGAAACAAAACAATCTACCTAGTATCTATCGGGCCACACCACGTCTTGGAGGGGCCAGTTGGTTAATGATGCCAGTCGCCGGACGCCAGAGAGGAACAAGACGCCAGACAGCGAAAAAAGGAAAAGAATGCCCAAAATAAAACAATGTCACCTCGTCGTCGTCAACCCATTTATCGGTCCGTCGTCACTTGTTCTCCCCCGATATGGCACGTATCATGCCGATGGTGAGGCTCAGCACGAACCCGAAGCTGACAAAGACCTTCCACCTGCGGCTGTACAGCCCCTCCTCCCTGATGAGCCAGCCGAAGCTGCCGAGGGGCCAGACGAAGCCGATCAGCATCCCCCGGAGCAGCACGTCGACGACGCCGTTGAGGCCCAGCTCGTCGCCGCCGTCGCCGCCGCCCTCCCCGTCGCCGCCGCCGCCGCCGCTGCCGTAGGCGCCGAGGCCGGACTGGGAGGAGCTGTTGTTGTTGTTGTCCATCCACGCGTCCTCCATGGACCGCAGCGTGTCGGGAGACGGCATCGTGTCGGGCGTGTGGCGCGAGGCCTGGATGGAGCGGAACTGCAGGCGGAGCTGGTTGACCTCGGCGGCGCTGAAGCCGGCGGCCAGCAGGCGGTCGAAGCCGCGCGGTGTGTTCCTGTCCCTGTCCGCGTCCCTACCGCTGCTGCTCTGTTGGAAGGGGTTGGGGGAGGGGGACGGCGACTGGGAGAGCGGGGAAGGGGGCGATGGCGACGGCGGCGGGGGTGCGGCGATTGCGGCGGCGGCCTCCTCGGCCAGCTCGGCGTCGGTGAGGAGGTCGCCGATGGAGCAGTTGACGTAGACGCGCGGCGGGGCGGGCGCGGCGCCCTCGACGGCCTTGCCCTTGCCGGACGCGGCATCGGCGGCGGGGGATTTGGAGGATGAGCTTGGTGGCGGCGGCAGGAAGGGGGGTGGCGGGGCGGCGGTGGGTGGCGGCTGGCGCAAGACGCTGGACAGGACGGACTGGTCGGGCAGGATGCGCCCCGCGTGGATGAAGCGCAAGCGGCGCTGCGACGTGGGCTCCTCGAGGCGCGAGCGGATCAGGTGCTTGAGGGCGACGACGGTGGTGGTGGACGGGCGCGGGATGTCGAGGTGCAGGTCGGGGAGGCTGGTGGAGAAGCGGATGGTCAGGAGCAGCGGCGGCGGCAGGGGCTGCAGGCGCGGCGAGGGCGGCGGGCTTCGGCCGTGGTGCCGGTGGTGGTGGCCGTGGCCGTTGAGGTGGAGTGGCGGTCGCAGGCGCGCCGCCGAAGCCTTGGTGGGCGACGAGCTGCTGCTGCCGCTCCCGCCGCTCATGGTGATGGTCTGCTGCAGGGGTTGTGGAGGGCTGGGTGCGGCGTCATGGCATTTTGGTGGTTTGGCGGCTGCTCTGGGCGAGGGTTTGTGTCTTGGGTTCGGTTTTGTCGAGCTTCCGTGGCTACCGGGCGGCCGCTGCTCGTCGAGGCACGCGACCGAGGTTGACTGGTGCCGTGACGGGCTTGGGAGGGATGCGACGAGGTCGTCGGCATCCGCCCGCCCGCAGTAAGGTCCCGCCTTGATAAGATAAGAGCTGAATTGACCCAAATAGAATGCCCATCTACTCACGCTCCCCAAATAAAACACGCAAAAACTTATGGCTGATACCGCCCGGGATGTTTTTTTTCTTTCTTCTTCCTTTTTCCTCCTTAATAATACAGATAACAGTAGGGGTACAAGGAACGCGAAAGTAGACTTACAGGATGAGTCGAGGGGGGTTCCAATGAGCGTTATCGACTTGCGGGTTTTTACTTGGGCGTCGTGCTACCCAATCTCTGCCACCGCGGGAGTCTCTCGTCGAAGCCAGTATTTGAGAGATGGAAAAAGAATCAGGCATAGAATTACCCGGTACTCATCTAATTAAGCGTCTATCGCTACGCAGCAAGACTACTCTATCCAAGACCTTACTGCGAACCGTATACCGTTAGGTGCAGTTCCTATTATACAAGGTAGACCTAACCGTGATACAATATTAACCGCTGTAGGGATTCCCATCGCATACCTTGAAGTCTGTTCCGATAGGAGATCACTAGCCGTTGTGGACAATGCTCCTATTGTAACTCCCCCATGTTGACTTCCGATATAAAAGGGATACCCCCGTAGCGAGAATCCCCAAGCTAGTGTCTCGTGTGATTACTCCCAGAAGTTAGCTCTGTGATCGCGCCTGTTTATGACCGGCCTCCTCGAGTTTCTTGCGCGGCCAGTCGGGGCAGATGTCGATGTTCTCGCGCGGATACCAGAACTCGAGGAAGAGAAAGAGCAGGTAGTCGAGCACGACGCAGAGACAGAACAGCTTCCCCGCCCAGATACCGCAGCCGTAGTACCGCTTGAGGCGGTCGATGAGCGCGAAGCTCTGGACGCCGGACCGGCCCCTGGTGGCGCTCCAGCCTCCCGCGGCCGCGGCGGCGCCGTCGTAGCCGTAGAACTCGGCGTCCGAGATGGCGCCCGAGATGCCGTCGTAGACGCGCTCGGTGCGCATGGCGACGTTGGTCCACGAGTACATGGACCGGACCTGCTCGTGGAAGCGCTCGGTGCGGACCCGCCCGGACCGCAGCGCCGCGATGGCCCTCCCCGTCGCCGCCACCAGGTCGTCCTCCTCCGGGCGCGCAAACACCGTCATGTGGCTCGGCAGCACCTCTGGGATGCCGCCGACCTGCGTGCAAACCACGTACAGGCCGCAGCTGGCCGCCTCGACAATAACCGTGCCAAAGGCCTCGGTCAAGGAAGGGTGCAGATAGATGTGCCCCCGCACCATGACGTCACGCACATCCTCGTGCCGGACGGGGCCGAGCATCTCCACGCGGTCCTGCAGCACGTTCTGCTCAATCATCTGCTCCAGATCGATCGATTTGGGCCCGGAACCCGCGATGATGAAGCGCGTGTTGGGGTGGTTGTCCAGGATGCGAGGGATCGCCGCCGTCAGCAGGTCAGTGCCCTTGTTGTAGAAGAGCCTGGAGATGACAACGATGGTGATGGTATCATTGGGGCCGGGCGGGTTCCGCGGCCCCGGGGGACTCGGGTTCGTCTGCCGCCCGCTGCCCGTAGCCGTGCCTGACGATGCCGCCGCTGTTCCAGCGGTGCCTTTTGTGGGTGATCCCGGCACGGGCCTAAGCGGCGCGTCGGATGCCTGGTTCAACGGTCTGAAGTTCTCCGCAACCACCGCGTTAGGTATTACTGAGACCATCAAAGGGTCCAGAGAGGCCCGTAGCACAGTATTCTCTTTGCTGTAAGCCGGATCGGGTTCAGTCAGCCATTCAGCCCAGTTTCGTATGGGATCGGCGGTCCATAGCACCAGGAACGTGGCACAGGGGCTATCTCACCAGGTATGGCTGACACAGATAACATGGTCTACATCACTTAAAGTGAACTTGAGAAGCTTGTTGGTGAGGATGCTGGCGGGATCGGCAAACCCAAACAGGGAGTGGTCGGTGAAGACGGTGCGGAGGCCCATGGTGCGGGCGTGCAGGATGGCCTCGTGGCACAGGCTACTGAGACTAGCATGGCCATGGACGATGTCGATGCGCTCGCGGAGCACGATATTGCGGAACATGGGGAAGAAGGAGAAGACGGTGGGGAAGGTGGCGGAGCGGTAGATGACAAGGAAGGGCACGTGGTAGACCTTGAGGCCATTGGTCAGATAGCGGATGCCGGTGCGGCCCTCGTAGTTGTGGGTGATAATGATGACCTTGTGGCCGCGGTCCATCAGCTTGGTCGAGAGCTGGTAGATGTGGCTCTCGACGCCGCCGGGCTGCGGGAAGAAGAAGTCGCTGACCATGGCGATGTTGTACGTGCGACGCATCTTGGGCGGCGGGCTTGCACACTTGTGCTGCCGATGGTCATCTTTTTTTCTCCTGTTTGGCTCAGTAGCTGTTTGTTTGTCTTGCTACCGATGCCCTGCTCGCCAATGTTTTGGACCGTTGTCTTGGGACTGTCCAACGCGCCTTCATTCTGCTTTTTGCTGAAGCGCCTCCCAATTTGATTGAGGCGACCTGGTTCAATGATGAAGTCGCGCACGAGCCACCTGTGTGCCTCAAGTCCAGAAAGTTCAGGAGCGACCAGAATCCCCTAAAATCAAGCCTCACGACCGATGACACAATGCTGAGCCACCTATTCCTGTCAGACACGCATTTGGATCACAATCACCTCGTCGCCTTGCATTCAGAACGCCTCGGGGTCTGATGTATACTAAGCAGGTTTGCAGATTTCCTTTTATTCCACTGTGAGCGGGGTGTTTGTCCCATACTGCGGTGTAAGCACGCATTTTCCCGGTTCCTGTCCCTCAATTGAGTTCTGCCAGTGCAACATTCACTTTTCACTTCAAAGGATTTGCGGCATGGATTCAGCTCGGGTGCGCCATGAACAAAAAAGCAAACGGAATTCCTTTCGAATAAACACGCGGCCGCAAAAAGCACGTAGGTTGGTTTCAAAATTCGACCGACATTGCAACTTTTGCGACAGCTCTCGGTACCGGCTCGGCCGTTGGTCGGACGCTGGCAATCCGGCACCGCATGGACGCCCCTTGGCTCGAGCTTGACGTTGGTGGCTGCTGCTGGCGCTCCCTCTCATGCGTGTCCCTGGGTCGTGTCGGCTTGGATCCTGGTGATCTTCGCGACACAGGGCTCTAAAAGGTATGGCCTGTTTGACCTTGCCGGTTGGCCGTCTGCGTTGTGCTACGCAAAACTTTCACCGATGGATGGCGCTCCTCAGCTGTGGCAAAGGGAGGCGTGGGAGGCACATGCTCGCGAAGGA
Source organism: Gaeumannomyces sp. JS-464 (assembly GCA_002197995.1). Lineage (NCBI taxonomy): Eukaryota > Fungi > Ascomycota > Sordariomycetes > Magnaporthales > Magnaporthaceae > Gaeumannomyces > Gaeumannomyces sp. JS-464. The sequence continues at coordinate 3,212,100 of NGZR01000001.1, read as the reverse complement.
GTCGTTTCGCGAGGGCCAAATTCTTGTGTTTTCACGCCTCCAAGCATGCCGCAGAAACCTGCATCCCAGAATTGGATAGACTAGAATTTTGCGCACACGATTCGCCACAACCAGACTGGATGCCAATCCTCCATGGCTATGGCATCGAATTGGCGAGGCACTTTAGTCGCTAGGGTCCTGGCACTCTCGCAAGCCGCTACCGCCGGAAGCATGCCGCGCCCTTCTCGAAAAAAGGGGGCTGACCCTGTTCTGTCAGCTGGATGCTTCATCTGCCCAGATGTTTCTGTTTCTGTGGCACTTTCCGGCCAACACTTTACGCAGACAAGGGGCTACGTAACTCCCCTGATTCTGACGCAGCCCATCTTTCTGCTGGGCCGTCCGCCAGCGGGAAAACTGACTGCTGCAAAAGGCATGTGCAGGTTGGACGATGCAAGGTCCAGATGCAGGTCCCCGAACATTTGTCCCACGCTACAGCGCGCACCGGAGACGGCGCCCAATGGGTGTTTATGCCCCTAGGGACAAGTCGATGAATAGCATAAAATTATATTAAAAAAAAAAAAAAAAAAGAGAAAAGAAAAATAAAATAAAAAAAAGAAGAGAAGAAGAAAATCGTGCATGTGTTTCCCCTATCTGCCATTCAGGGGCATCGGACGGCAGGCCGGGGCCGAGTGCAGGCATCGGCAAGAACGGCAAATATCCCATCTACCCCATGGTATGTTGGGGCCGATACGGTTCGTGGGTGCGAACAGCCCTACATGCCGTCCGTGTTATGTACCTGGTACTCACCCAATCCGCACCTACCAAGCATTGCTTCTAGACTTGCAATTCCACAATACGAGAGCCTGTTGACTCAGCCTGGACCCGCAGGCCCATTCGTCAAGCGTGCCTTGGGAGACCTGGAAGCTGGCCGGCCGAGCAATCGTGTTGTCCGGGTGGAGATGATGGTCTTCGGGATTGCGAGTGAAAAATTATCCAAAGGGGCGGAAAAGGAACGCTCAGAGCGAACGGATAGTGCAGTCAACACCAACAAGAGTCATGTCATAGCTTGGATTCCAGGGCCTTGATGGGCTGCACAACGGCATGGCCAACGGAAAGGTGGGCAGAAACCCGGTAAAGGGCCAGGCGACGACGCAGGGGAAGGCCAATGGTAAATTTAGCACGACTGGTGGCGGCCGGTCGAGCTGCACGAAAAGACCAATCGAGAACGCGCACCAAGCTTCACGTCTTCCGGGGCCCTTGAAACGAGGGTCCCTTACTCCTTCCTAGCTCGTTTGGGACGCTGCCAAGTGGCTGGCTGCCGCCAATAAGCTGCACGTCGCTGATCCACACAGACTCTGAGCTGCCCCCACCTCCGTGCCCCTGAGAGGAGCCGGCCAGATGGGCCAACCCGGGCCCCACATTGCTGGCGACATTGGAGGAGGGAGGCTTCGTCATGGCCTTTTTTTTTTCCTTCGTTTTTTCCCCCCCATTCCTGTTTGTACAAGAACCGTGGGGGGGTTGCTGTGCTTCCCTGACTCTCATCGCTCGTTGCTCCTGTTTTGGCTTCTCTTCGCGCGTGCGCGGGGACTTTCTTCACTTTACACACAGTCCGTTCTTTTGAATCCGCGTGAGAACTTAAGGTCCCCAACGCGACGCACCAAGTTGAAAAGCATTGGATATAATCCCTCTCCCCCCTTTTATGCCGTCGTCTTTGTTCGCCCTCGCCGCACCCTTTGTTCGGCTCCACCGCTTGAAACGTCACGACGCCAGGTTGGTTGGCTCCTTCACCGCGCCCCAGTTCGTATCGAGGCTGTGCGGCATCCAGCGGGTTTGTTCCTGACACCAAAAACCCAGGTCTTGCCATTCCGGGTAACCCTCTGTTGACCAGGAACTAGGGTTCCCATCCGGATTCCCACCGCAGCCGCGCCCCTTAGTCTCTTTGCAGCGCTACTTTTCTACAACCTCCCCGTCTCCCGTCGGCCGTCTCTCTCTTTTTAGTCCATTTTTTAGTCTACTGCGCTCTGGCCAACAAGGGATCTGAGATCCAGTCCATTCGCTTCTCAAACATTGGCCAGATTCACACCTCGAGCAAGAAACATCCTGCGGCTGAGGCAAGACAACCGCACCATTCTCGGGCCCAGCAAACCTCAGACGGTTGCATTCTCTGGGGAACACCACGCGAGGCGCTGTCTCAGACCTTGCTAGGCCACCTCCTGACGTCGCGCGACGTCCCCTCACAAATAATGGCCACCGCGCCAATCTCACCTCGAAATCCCACCAAGATGGGCTTTATCCCCATCAACCACGGAAGGCCCTCGGAAGGCGACAACGAGATCCCCTTGACCCAGATACGGACAAACGCGTCTACCGGCGCCCGCAAGCCAGCCATGGGTTCTGCCACCGACGAAAAGCGCTCCCTTTTTAGGGACAACGAAGGTCGGGGACCCGGCCGCCGCAGGATCAAGAAAGACCTCGCTGAGCAGGGTCGGAGGGGCACCGGTGGCTCCGAGGATGTCGCCCTCAACGCCATGGGCCGCATCTACAACAAAATCGTCGGCTTCTCCTCCGTCACCCGGTACCTTGTCTACGTCGTCCCCGTCGCAGTGATACTCGCTGTCCCTGTCGTGGTACTCGTGTTCACCGGCAATAGGGAGAAAATCCCCATCGGCGAACTGCGAATTGAAGCCCGGGCAAACCGACGCCAGCAAACGCGAAAACCTGGAAGTGTTCATCGAGGGACCTTTCCTGTTCGAGCTGATGCTGTGGATTCTGATGTCGTGGCTGGCCCTCTGGGTTGGCAAGATAGTCGCCCACCTGCTGCCTGGAGTCTTCATGTTCTTGTGCGGTGTCGTCAGCTCCGGCACTCGCAAGTACGCTACCGTCATCCGCGCGCTTGAGATTCCGCTCTCACTCTTCTTTTGGGTCTCTCCTCCTACCTCACGTTCACTTTCCGCATTGTCAATCAGAACAACTGGGATCGCATCGGATGGGTCGACGTCATGCGCAAGATTCTCGGCGCTAGCTTCATCTCGGCTGGCGTCTTCCTGGCCGAGAAGACTCTTGTGCAGCTCATCAGTATTCCTACCACCAGCGGTCCTTTGCTAATCGCATCAAGGACTCCAAGCGTGACGTTTACCTGCTTGGTCTGCTTTACGACGCCTCCCGTACCCTCTTCCCCATGTACTGCCCAGAGTTCGAAGAGGAGGACTACATCATCAACGATAGTATCGATAGACTGCTCGCTGGCACCAAGGTCAGAATGGGACCGGAACCGCCACCCCCATGCGCCTGATCGGCAACGTGGGCGCCAACGTCGGCCGAATTGGCGACAAGATCACGTCTGTGTTCGGCAACGTGGCTTCGGAGATCACCGGAAAGCAAGTTTTCAGCCCCAACTCGGCTCACTCCATCGTGGTTGAAGCCCTCGAAAAGCGACACACTTCTGAGGCCCTGGCCAAGCGCATTTGGATGTCATTCGTGGTCGAGGGCCATGACAGTCTAAGCCAGGAGGATATCTCTGAGGTTCTGGGCTCTGCACACGAGCAAGAGGCTTACGAGGCCTTTGAGGCTATCGACGCGGACGGGAACGGCGACATCAGCCTCGAGGAGATGAGACTCAAGGTCGTCGAGATCGGCGTCGAGCGCAAGGCCATCGCCAACAGCATGAAGGACATTGGCCAGGCCCTTGGTGTCTTTGACGAGATCCTTCTATTTGTCGTCTTACTGATTGTTATCTTCATTTTCCTGGCATGGTTCCAGAGCGACTTCATCACGCGCCTGGCTACTGCGGGCACTGCCCTGCTCTCGCTCTCTTTCGTCTTTGCCGTCACCACGCAGGAGTTTCTCGGCTCGTGCATCTTCCTCTTCGTCAAACACCCGTACGATGTCGGCGACCGCGTTGACATCACCGGCCAACAGCTCATCGTTGAGCGCATCTCGCTGCTTTACACCATCTTCACTCGCATTGACAAGATGGAGGTTGTCCAGGTAAGCTGCTAGTGCCAATCTTCTCTGATTGAAACTCATCACTAACACGCTCTCCCCAGGTGCCAAACATCGTCCTCAACAACCTGTGGATCGAGAATGTGACGCGCAGCAAGGCCATGAAGGAGGTCATTGATGTCAACGTCTCGTTCGACACTAGCTTTGAGGATATTGAGCTTCTTCGCCAAGAGATGGAGAAGTTTGTGCGCCACCCGGACAACTCGCGCGACTTCATGCCGGACTTCTCCATCAGCATTGGCAGTGTCAACGACTTGGACAAGATGACGCTTAAGGTTATCATCAAGCACAAGTCCAACTGGCACAACGATGCCGTCCGCGGCGCCCGCCGTTCGAAGTTCATCTGCGCCCTCGCCCTGGCACTCAAGCGCGTCCCCATCTACGGACCCGGCGGCGGCGGCGAGCCTCTCGGTGGCCCGCTCAACCCGGCTTACTCGGTCACTGTTGATGACAAGTTTGCGATATCGGCACGCGCCAAGGCCGATCAGGACAAGGAGGCCAAGCGCATGGTGCCCACGCCTAGCGAAGAGGCTGCGGCTGACGAGCTGAATGTGCGCGACGGAGGAGTGCTAGGGGCGGTGCCTTCGGTGGCAACCGAGAGGACGACCCCGACTCGCAGGAAGCCTCCGAGCGCAGGGATCACCTGGGGCAAGGCTTCCAGAAGCATGCAAGCCAGCGCGGCGGTCGCAGACAGGCGGGACAGACGCTTCCTACCGGAGAGGATGGCAGCGCTCCTCTGCTTTCGCCGACTCGCGCCCCGACCATCACACGCAACGGCGCCTCATTTGACATCGAACGCGGCACCGGCGGTCCCGGCCCCGGCCGCGCCGCCTCGGTCGCCAGCAACAGGTCTAACCCCTATTACGGCGCAGCCGGCGTGGGCCTCGGATGCGGGCGCCGGCGCTGCTGCAGCCAGCTACGCGCAGGTGCAGCAGACGTCCCCAGGCGGTTCGGCTCAGCAGGGCTACAGTGTTTTCCCCCCCCGCAGTACTCCCCGCCCGGGTCCAGCCACGGCACCTATTCCGGATCCCAGACGGGGACCCCGCTCCACCCTCTCCAGTCCGCGCCCCCGGGGCGGCCCAGGGGCCCAGTGTGTCCTCCAGCTTCCGAGCCCAGCAACCCCCACCGCCTCCGGGCCCTCAACGGTGAAGATGACCGATGAGGATGAAGGTGACCGCTAGTCAGAATCAGAATGATGGATGGCAGACCAGGACGCCTTCGCCGTACCATTTGTAATATCTATTGTGTGGCGGTGATCAGCACGACTTGTATGACATGGCATATTTCCTTTGATATTCCCTTTCAACTATTTCATTCCAAAGTCCCTTTCACTCATCTGGATTTTCTCTCGTTGGCCCGTACTGGTACAGTGGTGAGGAAGTCTGGAGCAGAGAGGATACAGTTGGCGTGCCAACGACTTTTTTCCTAGCGTTGGTTCCTGCGAATAATTTTGTCTGCTAGATCTATCAGATTGGAGCACACACCAGTTCGGTAATCATTTGTCTTTTAAAGCAAGGGAACGGAGTTCAAACCCCTAGATTTACGTGTCGGAATCACCGGCTCTAGAGAAAACCTTGGGCGTAAAAGGTTGTCCAAATCAAACAGGAATTGGGATATACAAAACCATACGACAACCATTGCTACTCGTTTCAGGCGTATGTGAGTCAACGTGACGTCCTGAAGAACGCGGGGAAGCATCGTCTCGGAACGTGATTCGGCCGGTGTAAAATCTCCATTTTCGACTTGATGGAGGGAAGGCTGCTCTAAGCTGTTTGGCCCGCGGGGCAGCGTCGGGCGTCTCAGGCAACAAACGAGGCTCTCTATGGCTGGGCATCCTGTCGATCCCCCGCAGCGTGCGACCCCAAGCCGAACCAACCAGCCCGTGAACCACTTGGAGAAGAAAGGTTCAGCGAGGTGGTGGTGGTGGTGTTTGGGCACCAATGGCTAAGGACGGAACTATAGGGTTCGCACCAAATATATACCCCCTCCCCCACGAGATGTGTGGTAATATATTATGGTAACCGTATCGCACACCGTTTGGCGGGAGCGGGTGGGCTTTGCTGCAACCCGTCGAACATACGCTCGCAAAACGCAAGCGTGGTTTCATGCGGGCCGGCCGGGAATCTACCCTTTTAGCTTACCCGTTGTCTGTCTTGCCTGCCTACCTAGGCACCTACGTACCTACCTACCTATCCGCTTGTGAGGCTGGATACCCTGGGACGGTGTAGATGCCGACGGGGACGTGCTGCCCTGGCCGACGAGGGGCGGGAAATCCGACGGGCTGGCCGTGCGGGTTAAAAGAGGGGGAAAAAAAGGGGGGGCCACCTAGGTGGATGGAGTAGGAACGCGGGAGTGTACGTGTATATGTAGACGACGACACGCCGACGGGACTAATGCAACATGGGGCCCTCGGTGTGGAGGGGATGCAAATGATAGCTTTTCACCTGGGCCCGATGGGGCTGAGGTGATGCGTCACGCTGAAGTTTGCGGGAACGATGACAGCCTCTCGTTAACCACCCATGCTTTGACTTTTTTCTGGGTTCATTCGCGACTTGGGCTTGCATCTTCTCTGTTTGGTGGAAGAACAAGAACTCGCTCGGGCGTGGACTTGGTGAATAGCCTAAAGACGGAAGCTGGGCTTCCACGAGATCACGAGAAGGGGCCTATATCAGCAGCATTGCGGACGAGGCTTTTGGGGTCCAACTGTTTGGGCCTGAGGTCGGCTGTCGACGAAGCGGCGGCTCCCAAGACCACGCGGCATGATGGACGACCCGGGCCTCCACATAGTTCGGCGTTTGATGACGTGAGGGATCCGGACGAACAGCTCCAGCTTTCCACTCACGAGCCTGGCCATGACCCGCCGTTCGTCCAACCGAAGGAGGTCCGGAGTTTGATGGGGATGCACGAGGGCAGATCCCAGCTGCTGAAACCACGGGTCTGTCAACCGTTGGAAGATGCGGCAGAGGGAGGGAAAGAAAGAAAAAAAGAAAAAAAAACAGAAAACCCCCCCAGCAAATTGGCAACCGAAGCCGGTGTGAAGAGAATCTCGTCCCCGGCCCTTGGGTTGCGTGACGGACAATGTTCAGCTGCAAGCCACGAAATGTCTACTGCCAGCGAGCGTGGATTGCAGTGATTCCGTCAATGATTGCAAAAGGGAAACGGATCCCCGCCCAACAGCCAGCCTCGCAGCAAGCCACCATGTGCGCCATGTCGCCTCGGTGAGAGCCAGCCCGGCAGCAGGGCTACCTGACCCTTTTACCTGCTAGTCTTCCTTCTTTCGGGCTCCCATCTGCCTGCCGACCCCGCGTCTTTGGGCTCTGCTTGTTTATTATGTTTTTTCGGGTTAGAGGAGGAAGAGGCGCCCTTGCCTCACCCTGGTCGCAGCCAATGGGGCCCGCAGTGCCAAAAGGTGCGCTGCAGATGCGCTAAGACTGATGGCTTTTTTTTTTCTTTCTTTTTTCCCCCGTGCTTCTTTCCCAATCCCACACCGTTTGTGTGGCCTGCCTCCGCGGCTTGAGCTCAGCTTCGCTCCGATTGGGGCGACGATTGCTGCAGCGGCGGCGGCGAGAGGGTGTGTGTGTGGGTGTGTGTGGGAAGGGGTTCATGTTCCAATGCTAGCAAAGATGCGTCGTCCGCGCGTTGGCGTCTAATATGGTGTATGCACATACATACGGACGACAACGACGTAGTAATGCCCGGCGACCATCATCATGCATCGCAGCCCTCCTCCCTTTTTTCTCCTAGTCTCTCCATTTGTCTTTGTTCCTTCTTTTCCCGCCCAGTCGTCTTCTTGGCATGGCAAATCGGACTAGCCCAGGTAGCTTTCATTCCCGCGTCCGTCCCGCGAGAGCTAGCGAGCTAGCGCCTGTTTTGCTGCTGGGGGGTTGATGCCCTACCCCCTCAATGGCTTTCATGCCTTGCCTCAAGCAGGACACGACAGGCAGGCTGGCAGCTCAGCTAGCTGGAGAGGGGAAAGAAATCCGGAGAAAAATCTTTGCTTTCTTCCTACCACAGCCTCCTCATCCTCCTGCATTGCGTCCTTTTTTTTCTCTCCCCTTTGGCGTCTCACGATCTCGTGCCGGGCTGCCGCTTGTATACCTCAGCAGCTATAGGCTGCCACTGGGTGGCATATGCATCAGGGCCTTCAACGTAAGGTGCCGTTGCAGTGCCAAGTTTTGCGACGAGACAGGAAGGAACGGTGCGCTCTGCAGGTGAGGAGCCAGAGGCAGATGCCGGGATCTTTGTGGGGCCCCACTTCTCCCATCAATTCGTTTGGACCCTTCCACCCGCGCTGGCCAGTGCCAGACAGCCAGCCAGCCCGTGCTGCTCCGTTGTCGCACCCTGACCGACCTGCCTTCTCTGCCTCTTCTGGCCGCCCATCCTCTTCGTCTCGTACCTTTTGGTGCTGCGTGCGTGTGTCGGCGTCTTCAGCCTACTAGGTAGAGTTGGGCGTGCGCTGCGCAACTCTGCGTAGATTGCTACGACCTCCTTGCTTTTTTTTTGGGGTTGCTTGCTCGCGGAGGCAAGACGAATCGAGATAATTCGCAAATCAGCACACACACCAGTCACCACCTCTGCCACCACCACCACAGGCCGCAGCCTACTATCTACCCCCGTCAATCCCCTTTCCTACCGCCGTTTTTGCCCTCCCCGTCTCGCTGGCCCATCTTGTCACTTTCCAACCCCCCATTCAACGATCGAAATGGGCTACGCAGCGGTTGGTGCTTTGCGCCGCATATGACGCTGTCGCCTCCCCGCCGAGCCATCGTGTCGCATTATTTTTCTCCCACCCTCGTCCTCTCGCATTCCAACTCACTCTCTGCTTTCCCTCTCCCCTCCCCCTCCCCTCGGCTTCGCGGCAGCCGTCGCACAAATCCCCATCGTTCGCCTGCCCCCAAACGCTGCGTTCGTTCCAAGGACAAAAACGACCGACGAAAAAAAGCACGGGGTCCCCGGACATAGCGCCCGCCGCCGCCGCCCACACCAGCAGCGTTGGACCCTCGATCCACGCGCCCAAACCCCACCCACGGCCCCGGACCCGTGTGTGTACCCACCGCTATGGTTCTGCTATCGAGGAGCACCGCGCCGCCATGAATCCCTCGGTCCACGGGTCTTTTGGGCCCCCAAGGCAGATTCGCTTCGTCAACAACGAGGGCCATCCTCCGTCCAAGAGGCGGAGGATCAATGCGGCGTAGGTTCAATGTCCATCTTTTTTTGATGTCATACTGTCATCGCAGACGGAAGCCGTCTCAGTCTTCCCCTTCCCCAGGCGGCGTGCCCCGAATCCTGCGTGTGCCGCCAAGTCTGCACCACTCCAACACTGCTGTGCGGGTCTTGCTGCACCTGTCCTATATGCAGGGAATCTCTGTGCTGACAATGTGCTGCTTCTCACCCATCATTCAGATGTCTGACGTGTGAGTGACTTCCTCTTCTTGCATGTTTCTTTTGTGATGACTACCACCCTGCTGTATATCGCAACACACCTGGTGATGCAAAGGATTGACGTCTCGATGCACTATTCGATGCCGCCCGGACGACACAGGCCGCAGGCGAAAAACTCGCTGCAGCGGCGAGCCCGGCATCTGCTCGACCTGCTCCAAAAATGGCCACGAGTGTTTAGGTTACAATGAGGTCATCGATAGGAAGAAGTCGACCCCGGGGGTCCCCAAGAAGCGGGCACCCACCACAGATGGGGACCTGCCTGCCATCAAGAACGAGGACGACTACCTCGCCGATGACAATGATCATGAGTACGGTGCTGGGGATGTTGAGGGAAGGCCCTGGGACGAATCCGACACTGGTTCGTTTGAAAACACAGAGCCCAAGGCCTCGCCTAAGCGCCACCCAGTGCCCAGCCACGGCCAGGCCAGGACTGGCAATTTGAAGCGATCGCAAAGCAATGAGTGGCATCACGGCATGCCTCCGCCCCAGCAGCAGCCCCTCCACGCAGAGAAACCACGGGGCTCGCGCACCGTATCCTTCTTTGAAGACCGCCACGGCTCCTCGGATGACTCGGCCACACGTCACCGCCACGAGGGCAACAGGATCCCTTACTTTCGCTACTTTGGCCGTACCGCCATTGTCCCTGGCTTCAAGCAAATGCTGGTCAACGTCTCGTACAGAGACAAGCGGAGGAGAGGAAGCTCCTTTTCGTCCACCTCGCCAAGAGCCTTACCCGAGCACCGCTCCTCCTTCACAGCTTTAAACGAGCCCACCGTTTTTGAAAATGGGGACGGCAAGCCTTCCTACGATCTCGGGGACACGGTGCCTGCTTATGATCCCAGCCAACCGGAGCCCATCGACCCGCTGATCATGAGCTTGATCGAGACCTTCTTCACGCACTTGGGCTGCAACTACCCCTTCCTCCGCCGCGACAAAATCATCCGGATGGTTAGGGAGAAGAAGGTAGAGTCAATGCTGGTAGACGTCATGTGCGCGCTTGCCACGCGCTTCGCAGACTTTCCCCTGCGTGCCAACTCGCGGGACCCGAAGGAGCGGGCTGAATATGGCAACGTCTTCGCCCAGCGTGCCAAGGCGGCCACCGTGGATGCATACCCCTGCCCGACCGTGGGCGCTGTGCAAGCGTATCTGCTGTTGGCATACGAGTGCTTCGGCCAGGACCAGGACAGCGCACTGTGGATGTATCTCGGGAACGCGATCCGCATGGCCGACGACCTCGGCCTACACAGGAAGGAGGGTGTCAAGTACCAGGGCGAGAAGGACGCCTGGTACACGCGGACCTGGAACATCAAGCGCAACGGCGAGGTGCCCGAGGACAAGCACGGCGATGAAGACGACACACTCAGCCCCGAGGAGCAGAGCGAGGTCGAGCAGGAGCGCATTGACACCTTCTGGGCCGTTTTTGTGCTCGACAGAGTCATCTCCTCAGGCACCGGGAGGCCTGTGCGGTACAAAGACGACGACTTTGAGATTCCGCTGCCCGAGCCGGTTATCGATCCCGTCTCCAACCTGCCAGACCCTTTCCCCTTCTTTATCCGTATCATCCACCTGTATGGGCGTGCGTCGGATGTCCTAAACAACGTCACGGATCCCAGCGATCTGACGACGAACAATTTCGACAAGGTCAAGAACGACCTAACGGAGCTCTACGAGGAGCAGGACTCGCGGCTGCACTTCAACGCCGTCAACTTCCAGGAGTACGTCAAGGCTGGCCAGGGCACGACATTTATCCTGCTCCATTTCTGGTTCCACGCCCTCATCATCATCATGCACGCGCCGAACGTCGTCTTCTTCGGGCTCACGGGCCCGATCCAGCTCCTGCCCGACAGCCGGCAGCTCTCTATGTCGAGTGCTAAGACCATTGCCGATATCCTCTCCTTTGCCGAGATCATCGATCCTAAGAGCTTCATCGGCAACCCCTTCACGTCCCAGCCCATGTACATCGCCGCCTGCGCCTTTTTGACGCAGTCGATATCACAATCGTCTGAGCCCTCCTCGCCCGACGCCATCTCTCCTGAGACGGGCGAGACCAGGGGAAGCAAGCACTCGCTGCTAGCCCTCGGGGCGAACCAGAACTACCAGATGGTCAAAAAGTCATTGCAGCAGCTGCAGCTCTACTGGGGCGGTGTCAAGTACATCTTGACTGCGCTCGACCAAAAGTCCAAGGGAATCTGGGACTGCGAGACGTACACTTTGGAGGAGTATGCCATGACCAGGATCTCGAGGCGCAACTCACTTGCGCCCCTCCGACGCTTTGAGATACCGGCCTCGCCCAGCGCGGCGCCCATCGCCTACGCCACTCTCACGGGCACCACCAACTCGCCCAATTCAAACCTGACCCGATTCTACCAAAACAGTGGCAATTCGGCCAACGCCAATTCGAGTGGTCATTCTCAGCTAGCACAATTTTTCACGCCCACCCCTTCCCACCAGAATCCTATCCAAGGAAGTGGCGTATCTGGGTCTGGGTCTTACACTGGGCCCCCAGTCTCGGCCATGACGCCTCCCGGAAATATGATATACGATCCAATCCGTCAGAGCCTTCCTGAGCCGCCAATGTTCCCGCAGCCGTTCCCTCGGCCTAGCATCTCCGCCGTGCGCTTCTCACAGCACCAGCAACAGGAGCCACAGCTCCCGCCGCACCATGCCTCCGGGTCTCACCGTCTGTCAGGGTCGTCGGCTGCCAGCAGCACTCAAGGTCATCGGCAAGACGATAAATCCATGATCAAGTTTGAGGGAATGAATGGTATGCTTGAGGATCCGGTGGTTGACAGCTCGCCGGCTCCGTCCAATCATAATATGGTCACGGAGAGCAAGCTCCAGGTACTCGCCGGGATGGCTCACTCTGGGCACGGCGACCATAATCACCACCGCAACGGGGCCGCACAACAGCATCCACACCAAGCGCCGCCGCCATCGTACACACCATCCTCACACTCATCCACGGCATACGAACCTTCAGTCATACAGGCGGGTGCGTCCCCTGCAAACTCCCTCGTGGAGGCAGCAACCTCTGGTCACCAGCAGCAACTGCACCACCAGCAGGTTCCGCAGGGCGAGTATTCGCCACACTTTACGCAGGCCGTTGGGGGGCTCGTCCCGGGCAACTACTACCCACAGCATCTGACGGATCTGCCCTACCAGGAGATCACTCTGGAGCTACCCAGCGACAATGAGGTGATGCCGCACTGGCTAGACTGCATACCCGCCCACGAGTTGCTCGGGCTCTTTGAGGGCCAGCTAGCAGGTGGGCCTGGCCCGCATATGGGCTGATATACGTTTGATGCCTGATTTGTTCCAGCCTTCTTCCTCTTCTTTTTATTCTTCCTTCCATAAACCACCAACACAGCGGTGAGCATGAACTACCAATATTCTCGGCATCTGTTGCCGGTAAGAGGGCGGGCCGGAATGGCTGCCAAGATACCCCGTCCGTTCGTTCCGCTCATTTGCGTCGTCTTCGAGTTGCTTCTTTTTTGATTTGTTGTTTCTTTCTCCTATTTCCCCCTTTATTTTCGCAGTTTTGACGGCGAACGTGGTGCGACCAATCAAGGATGTAGACGATGACGACCCGAGAAATGTTGGCTCGAGATAATTTTTGTAATTCTTGTTGTCTTTTCCTAATCTTATTCATCTCCCCGACCATTCTATAGCTGCCTACCTTCGTCTACACCTCTCTTCTGGTGCTTTTTTTGTCGATGGTTTTGCGGATTTATTGGTAGCGTCCTGGTTGGGCGCTGGGAGAGGGAGTTTTGTGGCGCACACGATTGAGATAGATGCACTAAACGATTCAAATCCTGGAGGGATTGGGAAGGGATGGGGATGGCAAGACAGGCAATGGAGCATGGATTTTTATGTTTTACCCCTCGTTTTCACGTCATTGGTGTTTTGTACCGGGACGCTCCGGCCAGATTCTACTGTTCCGTTGTTTCCCGAAGACTGGCTGTCCTCTTGTGGATGAGCCTTGGTAGTGGGCTTTTTACAAAGGAAAAAGAATACACGAGAAATGGAACTGAAGGAGCGGGGTGGCTACTACCCCTGATCCCATGGACCCTTGACGGTGATTTTACAATCTCAACACATGAATGCCCGAATTCTATGGTCCCTCCCGGATCAGATGCGAAGATGGAGGTTTTACTTGAATGTTGCAACATGTTTGTAGTCTGGCAATGAACAATTGGTTGGAGATTGTCTAAATCTGCCGGGCACCATGTCTCGGGTTACGTGTCCCTTCCTTTCATATCCTGAGAAAGTCTTGAAATCTGAACCCAAGAGGGTGGCAAATCCCCGTAGTCCAAGTCTTCATTGCGTCGACCAGAGGGTATCATTATCTTTCTCGTCTAGTGGGACGCTTTCTTGAACCTGAGAGATGAAGTTGAATGTCAGTGACGGGTTGCAGGTGATTGGGGGAAGGATTTTATCGAGCCACAAAAAAAAAAAAAAAAAAAACAATACATACTTGTTCACGACCCTCTCGATGCCGTCGCAGCCCATCTTGAGCGTCTCCATCTTGGGGCCGTACGAGAAGCGCACAAAGTGGTGGCAGGGCGAGTCGAACAGGTCCCTGCGGCGGGCCGGGTTGAGGTCGAAGAAGATGCCGGGCACGACGATGACCTTCTCCTCGAGGCAGGCCTGGAAGAAGTTGAGGCCGTCCGAGATGGGGTTGGGCAAGCCCTCAAGGTTGAGCCAGAGGTAAAAGGTCGAGTCCGGGACGTACTTGATGTGGAAGCCCATCTCGCGCAGGCGGGTGACGACGTAGTCGCGCTTGTCGCGGAAGTGGCGCTGCAGGGCCACCATCTCGGTCTGGACCAGGTCGGGCTGCAGCATGGGGATGGCGGCCTCCTGGAAGGCGACGTTGGTGCCGCCGTCGAGGTAGGAGCCGCAGGAGCCGATGCTGTTTTTTTTTTTTGTGTGTGATGTGAGTCAGTAGATGTTATTAGTGAGGTAATGGCACAAGGTGACAAGACTGCCGCAACTCACGCCTTGATAAACTCCTTGGGCCCAATGATCCAGGCGACACGCCAGCCCGGCAGGCGGAAGCGCTTGGTGAGGCCGTCGATGATGAGGACGTCGTCCTCGTCGACGTCGATGACGTTCTCGGCGGCGCTGATGGTGGTGCCGTCGCAGTTGCTGGTGTAGTTGTAGCCCGAGTAGAACTCGTCCGAGACCAGGGTGGCGCGCTCGCGGCACAGGTCCTGGATCTCGGCCAGCTCCGGGTTGGCGACGACGCGGCCGGTCGGGTTGCGCGGGTTCGAGGTCAGGATGACGCCGGTGCCGCGAGCGATCTCCTCGGCGATCTTGTCCGGGTGGATGTGGTAGCCGTCGTCCTCGGACAGCGGCACGGGGATGGCGGCGAAGTTCTTGAAGAGCGACAGCATCTCGTTGTAGGCCGTGTAGTCGGGGATGAAGAAGCCGACGTAGGCGTTGTTGAGCACGGCCGCGATGCGGATCAGGCCGGCGCGGCCGCCGGGCACGATGGCGACGTTCTCCCACGTGTAGAGCGAGTCCTTGCCCTTGCGGTGGTGCTCGTTGTAGAGGTGCGCGACGGCCTCGCGCAGGGGCTTGATGCCGGCCGTCGGGCCGTACTCGCGGCTGTTGAGCGAGATATCGATGCTGCTGGGGCGCGGGAAGCAGCCCTCAATCTCGTCCTCGACCTCGGGCGCGCCCTGGCCCAGGTTGGCCCACTGGTCGGGCTCCTCGAGGAAGCCGAACTCGGTCGCGCGCTCGGTGCACCACACGACGCCCGTCGAGGCGCGCGTCGCGTCGAGGCCGGCATGGGGAGTGGCCCTCGTGGGCGGCGCGGAACTGCCTGTGGATCCTTGCTGCTGGCCTCTGTTTTTCCGTCGTCTGTCATCAGGCTGCTGTCCTTGCTGCGGCAGACGATGGACGATGGATCCAAGACCCCCGAGACACACAGGCCAAGGCGGCATGCCAAGCCCAGCGGCGCCGGGCTGCTTGGCCGCCGTTGCCCCCTTTTTTTTTTTCTGGCGCCGCTGATATTACCCCGCTCCGCCTCCGAAAATTGGACAGATAACGCAAACACTTCTACTCACCACTCTGGCTCGGCTCGCCCATGGAGAAGCGCCGGGCGGGCTTGGGGATGCCCGTGTGCCGGTTGATACTGAACTTGCGGTTGCCGAACATGACGGGCAACCAATTGTTCCACGGCCTTTTTGTCTTGTGTGGTTTGTGTGGTGGTGGATGGGGGACAGGCCAGGTCGCCTAGGTGTGCTCGACGGTGCGGCGGCGTGTGCGTCGCCTTTATATAATGGCCCCCGGCAAGCACAGCAGAGAACGAGCTAGGGGAGCTGCTGCAGCTAGACGAGAAAAAAAAGTCCGAGACTGGAGAGGGAGCAAGGCGGACGGGCTCGAGGACCTGACAGGGCGGGACACGCTGCGGATCCGTTCTGTGTCCCCCGTGGAGGCCCAAGGTGGGGGGATAACACCGAAAATCCCAGCTGTCTGAATCGAGCTTGAAGGTCAAAAGCAAGCACTAGAAAAAACCAAGGAACAAGAAAAAAAAAAGAGTTCGTCTCGGAACAGCTGAAGGCGCCTCTTTCGCTTAAATAGCGCAGCCTTTCCCAGCTTTGCCTGACCGAAGCAGACACGGTATTGAAACCGGAGGCATGCAAGCCATACCCAACAACACCGTGCCTCAAGCTCTCTATCAGCCCGAGCAGCCTCTCCCCGACTGACGTACGCACGCAACCGCCTCCGCTTTGGCGGTCAAGCCGAAGCAGCAAGTAAGAGGCAAGTCAGGGATCCGGGATGGGCGCCGCCTCCATCGTCATGCATACACCGCAATGCATCACGACAAATCGAAACCCGTGGGGGGTGCTGGGAGTCGCGCTGTTGGACAGAAACAGGACCTGAGATCGGCTCCTGGCATACGCAAGCACACAAGCAAGCCGGCCGTAGTCCGCCAACAGGGTGTCTCCCTAGTGCCGGCGGTCTCGACGTCGTCGGTGAGCCCAACCTCAGTCGCGTTTGTGATGTGGAATCGGTAGCCAGGGGTAGGTGTAACAAGACAGGATGCATTGCTATCAAAACAAACAAACAACGCCTTCAAAAGGGGCAGCCATAAACTCAGAGATATTTCCCTACCAAGATAGCGCCGAGAGGCTACCCGTCAATACCAAGAAATTGGGTTCTGGAATGTCAGGCACGCCCGAGGAGGAAGCGAACAACTAAACGTCGCCGCCGCCGATCTTTGCTCAAAGCTGTGGGCAACGGCCAAAATGACCCCGCGCTGGTGCTTACCACAGCAACCCCTCCGAGAGCTGCCGCTGGGTGAGCGATTCAGCAAAAGCGGAACCAAGCGTGGGGTCGCGGGAAGACTCGGATTGGCCCGTCGCTCCTTTGGGATACGCCACACTGGAAAGCCACATCACGTGTCAGCCACAGCTCGGACCAGCCCCAGTTGTTTAAAGTGCCCTCCGAACAGGAGGGAATAAGATGAAAAAGGCGAAGTAAGATGTGGTGAGGTTATTTTCGCCCCGAGCGGGCAACAAAACCACCTCGGGGGCCGGCCATGTGCTGAAACTCGATCGATCCGTCTTGGGTGGCTGAATGCTGCGGCACAAGGCATTTGGAGCCTGCCGAGGTTGACATCCTGAGGCAATCATCCTGTCCACGTTCCAGGACAAAACCCCCGCGAAGCAAGAGCGTCTCGACCCACGCTTTCCGCGTGCCGGAAGCATGCACGATGGCGCAACTGGTGCCAGGGACGGCCCCGGATCGTCAGGGACCAGGCGTGGCGACGAGCCGGGGACAAAGGCGCGATAGATGGAAAAAGGCAACTGCCTCGTGGCGGAGTGACGGTTGGGTGCGGGTTGTGAGGCGAAGCTGTTCCGAGGCCTCACAAAGGCGAACCAGGCAGACTTGGCTCGCTGACCGATCAGGCTCCCCGCCCCCACAAATTCGGCCTGAGCACGCGCACGGGCCAAGGCCACACCACAACCGCTGACTGGCGTGGGGGGCTGTGTGTTGTGCTTGTGGTCCCGAATGACCAGGTTTGCCAGGGCTGAGTCGCGGACTCACACTGTTGTCCAACCCCTGCTGGCTTCACAAAGGGTCATGTCGAAAAGGATTAATCACCAACACTGCCTCAAGGCGCTCTCGAAGGCCGCTTGGTAATGGAAAGGATGGAGTGGCAAGCGCTGTCGTCTACCGGAAACAAATGCTGGGCATCGCGTATAAAGAAGAAGCAATCTCGCCTGGAATGTTGTTCGTGTTTATCCCAATCTAAGAAAAAGCAAGCGCCTCTCACAAACAGGTAAAGCGCAGCTGCCGTGCCGCAGCCTATCAACAGATTACACGCCAGCCGTCAGCACGGACACTTTCGTCCGAATACGTCAGACAACAGCCGCCGCCCGTTGCAAGAGTACAGGAAGAGGGGTTCTGCCTCCGATTTGAACATGACCACCTTGACCGCTAGAACCCCATTCTGTCACAGCAACACAGGGGAGTGGCCGAAAATGTCCGAGAAGAAGAGCTTTCTGAAAAGCCTCGGGAGCCGCCTCTCGCTGAGGAAATCCTCCAATCCGGTCGCCGGCAGCCGGGGTCTACAAGGAGGCATCCCAGACGCGCCGCCCCCAGCATACACAGCCCAGCCCCCCGCCCCGGGAGGCGGCGCCGCTCCCGCCGCCGCCGACTCGGGCCCCGGCCCGTTCCTGACGCCCTACCGCCAGCAGACTGCAGGCTCCGGCTTCGAGCTGAGCAGCGAGGACATCTCGTCCAGCAGCGATCCCTACGCCTTCCTGTCCAAGTTCGACACCATCTTCCTCATCGACGACTCGAGCTCCATGACCTCGGGCACGCGCTGGGAGGAGGTCAAGACGGTGCTGTACCAGGTCGTGCCCGTGTGCGCGCAGCACGACGAGGACGGCATCGACATCCTCTTCCTCAACAACAAGGCCCAGTTCAACGGTGTCAAGAACGCGTCGGCCGTCTCGCAGGTCTTCGACACGGTCTACCCGGCCGGCATGACGCCCACGGGCGTGCGCATCGGCGAGATCCTGGGGCCTTACGTCGATGAGTACGGCCGCAAGGCCGCGCGCAAGGGGCCCAAGAGACGGGCATGAAGCCGCTCAACCTCATCGTCATCACGGACGGCGCGCCCACCGACCGCCCGGCCACGAGCGTGCAGGCGGTCCTGCACAAGATCGCCCGCCAGCTCGACCAGGCCGGCGCCCCGCTCTACCAGGTCGGCGTGCAGTTCTTCCAGGTCGGGACGACCCGGTCGCGCGCCGCGCCCTCGAGGACCTCGACGACAACCTGGCCGGCCTCGTCGCCGGCGGCCAGCTGCGCGACATTGTCGACACGTGCACGTGGGACGCCAGCGACGGGGGCGTGTCGGTGCTGACGTCCGAGGCCGTGCTCAAGACGGTGCTGGGCGCGGTGGTCAAGAGGTTCGACGACCAGGTGCTTTACGACAGCAGGAGGTAGTCTGTGGAGGGCATAATCTCGGACTTTTCTTCTTTGTCTGTCGTTGTTATCTCTTCCCTTTTAATCCTTTCACCCTTCCTCTATGATGATCATTAGAATTGGAGTCTGAGGAGTCTTTCTGCTTTTTTGGGGGTTCTGCATTGGGGGGCCAAACGGAGGACTTGTTCAACAAGGAAAGATTGACATGGCGTTCTGGAGGCATGTGGAAGGGTGGCGACTACCAACGGCTCAACTTCAACCTCGATAGAATAGACAGCTGCTTCCAGTAATTTTTATTCTCCTCGCTAAACACATATATCTGCCCTGTGCTAAAGCCGGACCTTGGACCTGGAGATCCGCCAGCCATGCCAGCCTCTTGGCCCCCGCCGAAGTCTCAAGGATACAGGCGCCTGGCACCCTCGTGTAAACGGCTCGCCCGGGCGAGATAAGGGCCCACCATGCGAACAGTAGCGCGACTTGACCCGGTCAAGGGGTTCGTGGGAGAATGGACCAAGCGAGTGCAGATCCCCCAAGTGTTCCTGCACATAGGGCTGGGCTGCAAGAGGCTTCACATATGCTGCGCGCCTGGCCGCCGAGTCAAGGCGGGAGACAAGGGACAAGGGGTGAGGTTGGGAGGCCTGGGTCTTTGACTCTGCAGATGGCCGAGAGGCGCTCATCATGACGTACTTGCTTTAGGCAGATATAGGCGCGATGTCTTGTCGTGCTAGTCAGTCTGTGGTGGAGGGGAAAAAAAAGCAAGGCACGCGGCACTTGTGATCCTCGTGTATTCACCGATGAATAACTTCCAGACAAGCTTCTTCCTCGACAGGAAAATATCTATATAACAAGCCCCTCTCCCTGACAACATGACGGCTCTTGTTCCCGACCACCACCAACCCTTGACGGTGGGGCCATTTCGGGTTGGGGCCGGAAGGTCTTGGTGCTTTCACTCTTTGATCAAGCGATTGTCAGGAAATTTGACTATTTGCCTCTGCAAAAGTTGGCGTCCGTTTTGTCCAGGCGCTTCAAAGTCCAGCATCGGGATCCCCAAGCAGGATAAAAAAGAAAAAAAAAAAAAAAGAAAAAACTCTAGCAATCACAAAAACATCGCCGACCACCAAACTCAAACTGCCATCCTGGTATCACACCGCAACTGCATTATGGGACTGAGGCTAACAAAAACCCCTCCGAGATACGCCCGAAAATCCATCGTGAGAAAAAGGTGGCCGAGGCCCGTGCAGATGTCGAGACAGCCGATACAAAACCGCTAGGGTGCAGAGAAAAGCTGATGAAGACGACAAGAAAAGTCGAATGGTCCGCGACGGCAACAAGATATCGTCCCCCAGTGTCCACCTCATCCCTCGGGAATAGCAAGAACAACAAAGATACCTCCAAGTGCAAATACAAAGTTAAGATGATCGTGAACTATTCTCCTTCCTCCCAATCGCACGCATCGCCCATCGGAACTGGCCAGTCTTGCCGTTGAGTTTGAAGCAGGGGACGGGGTTGGGAGGTGTGTTTCCCATGGAGTGCCGTGCCGAGTTGATTGAAAGGAGACATGGCGAGAAATAAAACAGCAAGAAGTGAAAAAATTAGGCGGAGATGTTCTGTTTCGTCGGAGGGCCGAGTTAGGTTGTTTGTCCATTGCCGCCCAGATCTTGGTTTGCGTGCTCCTGGTCGATAGCCCCTGGTGGTGTCGCAAAGTGAAATGCGACATCTTGGTCAGCTGTGCTGGATTGAGATTTGAGGGACAGACATAGAAAATGAGCCTTGCTCCGAAGGGCGACATTGTCTAGCCGATGGTACGTCGGCTTTCCCAGGAGAAGGACAAGATGCGAAAGAAGAAAGCAGAAAAACAGCAGAAGAACAGATTCGTGTGGTGGTATCAAGAGTCTCGTGGAAGTATTAGAAAGGCAAGAAAAGTCGTCAAGGGGATCTCGGCCCGAGTTGCTTTCTCGTCGAACATCTCCCGTCGGACACAAGCCAGGAGAAGAGACCCTCTCTCTCCCTCCACAGCTCAAGCCATGACCATGACCTTTGCCTTGGCGACAGTGCGCAGCTCCGGGCCCTCGCCCGAGTCGTCCCGGATCGTGACGGCGGGCGTGACGACGCACATGATGCGCCACTGCATGACCTGCAGGTCCCTGGCGTCGCGCGAGCTGTTGATGGCGTGGTGCGCCTGCCTGGTGAACTTTGCGCCCGTGTCGGAGAAGCCGAAGGAGAAGGTCAGGTTCGAGCTCAGCACGCGGGCCGACGTCTCGATGGCGTTGACGGCGATGCTGTACAGGTCGTGGCTGGCGGCGGTGCGGCTGGCGCGCTCGTCCATGAGCGGGCCGACAATGTCCTTGAAGCGGTTGACGCAGGCGTTGATGCGCATCTGGCGGAAGCGCGCGGCCAGTCGGGCCCCGTCAGCATGCGCGCGACGCACTCGGCCTGGGCGAGCTGCAGGTTGTGGCGGTCGCGGCGCGGGATGCGCATGAGCGGCGGCACGTGCGCGTCGTCGTTGTTGCCGATGCCGCCCGTCGCGTTGCCGATGAGCACGTCGCGCGTGCCCATGATGATCTGCAGCTGGGCCGTCGACCGGTCGTTGACGCCGAGCCACGAGTCGATGCGGAAGACGTCCATGACGACGTACTGCAGGAGCAGCCGGCAGATGAAGTAGCACCGGATCTCCGGGTCCGAGAGCAGGAAGCGCACGTGCGAGGCCGCGTGGTCCGGGTTGGACGGGTACGCCACGCTCAGCATGTAGGCCCAGAGCCGCGGGAAGGCCCCCGGGATCTGCGAGTCGGCCGACGGGTTGGGCGTGCGGCAGTTCTTGCGCACCCAGCCCGCGAACAGGGTGAAGACCTGCTCCAGCTCGCGCCGCCACTCGCGCCCGATCTTGTCGAGCTTGAGGCCGTCGTCGGCCATGAAGATGCCGCCGTCCTCCGGCTCGTGGTGGCGGTGATTGCCGCCGCGAGACGAGGATGATGAGCCGTGGTGCGGCACCATGGCGTTGTTGCCGGGAGGGGCGCCGCTGAAGTTGCGGCTGCTTCCACCGCTGCGGGGGCCGTTGTAGTTGCGCTGGCCGTGGCTGCTATGGTGCGGGGGTCGCGAGGGGCCACCAGGCCGGTTGTTGTTGTAGTAGGTCGTCGTCTGGCGGCCACTGTTCTCACCATCCCGGCTGTGGTCCCTTGGTCCCGAGGACGAGTAGTTCGTATTGTTGTTGTTCTGCGGCGGACCGTGCATCTGGAAGGCACCACTACCACCACCGCCGTTACTGTTGTTGCCCCCAGAAGGAGGCGGTGCGCGGCACCAGCACCTCCCTCGTCGGGAAGCTGTGGTGTGATTTGGCCACGGAACGGTGTCGGGTCGCGGGGGCGGATGTTGGACGCCGACGAGGACGGGTGAAGGGACGAGTCGCCCGACGGGCTGCTGAAGTCGCCCTTGTCAGCACTGCAACCGCCAGCGTTGCCCGCGCCCCCGCCGCTCCCCTTTTTAAGATCCGAGGTGCTGCGCGGGAAGTCCATGTTGTTCTTGAGCAGCGGGATCGGCGAGCCGCCGTCCGAGGGCTCCCAGTAGCCCGACCGGCCGTCACTGGTGGCCTTGGGCAGCCCATCGTTCGGCTTCTGCTGCTGGACCGTGGCCCTGGTGCTGGCGTCCGGGCCAGGCGTGCCGCAACTGTTCTCCCGCATCTGCTGCTTGCGCTCGAGGGCCTGCGCCAGCTGGCGGGGTGTGGGGCCGATGATGGGGACGTTGCGGTGCTGGAGCTGCTGCAGCCGGCGGGCGGAAGACTGCGAGCCACCACCGCCGTAGGCCGAGGAGCGCAGGTCGTCGAGGGCGGCAGCGCGGCGGGCCGCCTGGATGCTACGGCTGCGCTGCCGGGAGGGGCTTTCTGGGCCGGACTCGGTGGCGCTGGTGGCGACGTGGGCCTGCATCGTGAGCAGCTGGACGCCACCGCTTCCGCTGTTGTTGTGGTGGTGGCTGCTGCTGCTTCCGCTGTTGGCCCCCGGGAGGAAGCCGCTGCCGCCGCCGCCGGCCTGGCTGTGGCGGTACGGCACGCTTGAGGAGGTGCGGTAGCCCGAGTGGTCGCCGGTGAAGCGGACGTAGCCGCCACGCGAAGCGCTGTAATAGCCCCGGCCGCCACGGGAGGCGCTGCCTCGCAGGGAGGCGTTGCCGAGCCTGGAAGAGTGGTTGCGGCTGTTGGTCGAGCTGTAGCGGTGCATGCTCTAAAGAAGGATAGTAAACACACGAGTCAGCAACGACGGTTGAGAGTTGTGACGAAGAGTATCCGGGCAAAAAGAAAGTAGGATGGGATGAGCAGAATAGAAACAGTTGACTTACATAGCTGGCCGGAACATCCGGCTGGTCGGGACGCCGCCTCAGATCGCCAATGACCTGCGAGTACGACGACGGCGGCTGGATCCCACTACCACCGCCAAGCCGCGGTCCTCTACGGCCGGACCCATCCTGGTAAGCGGCAGCGGCAGCCGTGGCGGCGACGAGCTCGGCCTGCATCTGCTGGAGCTGGCGGCGCAGCCTCTCGACCTCGGCGGCGGCGGCGTCGCGCTGCTCGGCGATGGCCGCCGTGGTGTTGGCCTGGCCAACGATGTCGCGCACGACGCGCGCCTCGAGCATGTCGGCCGTGAGGCGGATGTCGAGGAGGCAGTCGCCGACGCGCCGGATGCGCGAGAAGTACGTCATCTGCGTGTACTCGCGCAGGCCCTCCTCGCGCTGGAGCTCCTCCTGGAGCGTGAAGCAGATGGGAATCGCCTCGGCGCAGGCCGCCCGGATTTTCTGATGGCGGTGGTGGGGAACAATAGTTAGCCATGGGTAAGGGTAAGTGGGATGGAAGAAGGGATGGTAGGGTAGTGAACGAGACAACTTACAATGAACATTTCTGGCGGCGTGATCTCGGCTGCTGCCTGACCACCGTTCGGTCCAGGGCCAGAGCCAGAAGCGGGCACGAACGCGGGCGGGAGCTGATACTGCGGGCCCTTTTGCCGCGTCACCGTGGCCTCGCCAGCGCTTCCCTGGCCATCGTCGGCCATGTTGCCTGGCATGTCTGCGCCGAAGTCGGTGTTGAAAACGAGCTGCTGAACAGGCGTCGATGGTGGCAGGACAGGGACGGGCGGCGGAGGACTCGTGCGCTCCGCCTCGTCCTGCTCTACGTCCTGGTCGACGTTGATGTTTCTGCCGCTATGCGTCGTGATGGGCGTGCTATTTAAGAGAGAGGCGCCGCCACCGGGCGACTGCGAAGAGTCAAAGTCGTCCTCGCTGCTCATGGCGTGCTTCCCATCGATCTGGGGTTGATCGGATGGAGGAAGAAACGATGATAGCCAGCCTGGATAGGGCTCAAGTAGGGATATGAAAAAAAAAAAAAAAAAATGAAAAAAAAAAAAAAAAAAAAAATGAACACAGAAGAACACTAGCTGGCAAGAACAACAAGGTTGTGCGAGAAGAAAAAGATCTCGAGGGATGGCAATCAAAGTGGCGAGTTTGATAACGGTTTGTGGTGTTGGGGAAGAGTTTAGGGTCTGGCCTGACGAGTTTGAGCTGGGGAGAAAGATGCGTGCCGCCCGCTTTACCAGACAATAGCAACAGAGGCAGACGTAGTCTCAGTCTGGCCTCACCCTCACCTCACATCTTAGCAGCACCTCAATCAGACTGCCACCAGATCGTGGAGTTGCCAGGACGGGGTTCTTTAAAACCCGAGGGGTACAACAGAGACACTCTGATGTCACCACTACCAACACCAGCCATTATAGCAGACCATGTGCCCCCACTGCAACGAAGCTATCAACAACACGATGGTGCAGTAGGTCCAGCGAGAGGTGGAAACCAGAACCATGCCTGCCGGGGATAGCAACCCTTGCAGGCATGTGCGCAATCACTGATCAGAACAACTTGCTCGGGACCACGGTTCTCAAGACCACAACCGCTTGGCTTGTGGAATTCATCAACAAATCAAATAGGAGCGGAAATGGTCACCAGCAAGGTTTGCTGATGTGACTTCCCTGGATAACGGACGCGAACAGAAAGCCTAGTTCCACGTTCTCGGCCGTGTCACCAGATGTGCACAAGGCGTTTCCTTTCTATTGGCATCTAACAAGATAATCAACAAAAGAATAAACAGAATCCCAGCGCCTACCGAATGCACGCGCCGATTACGAAGAGGGTAAGTGAAGGAAGACAACGAATAACGAGAAGAAGCAGGCCTCCATTCCAAGCGGGGACAAGAACTATTTCATGTGCCTAAGTGCCAAGTATCAGTATTGGAACCTCGGCGGCGGGTTCGGGGTCTCTTCAGCCGCCAGACAGCTCGAGTGTCCTAGTGAGGAAGCAGCAACTGGGGGCTTTGAGATACTGAGCCAGAGATCCGGCATTGTTCGAGTCATTCGGCGGAGCGGTCGGAAGAGCCGGACCTGGCGGGTTCCAGTGGACGCTGGACGGCGCGTGAGAGTGGGATCGAAATCTGTGACAAAGTAGCCTAGGAACGTGTCCTGCTGATGGGGTATTGGGGGCAAAAGGGGGAGAGATGGAGTCGTGGCCGTAGAATCGTGAGTCGAGAAAGCGCGAAGAGTGGTCCGTCTCCGGAGGGAGGACAAGGTGAGATACAGGCCCAGGCGAGAGGTCGGGCAGAGTTTCCGCGTACAGGCTCGTGGCCCAAGACTCGAGGTTCCGGTACTGCTGAACGCGAGTGTGAACAAACGGAGCCGGACGCGGGGTAGCCAGACCGAGCGAGAGCATACCATGGACGAAGAGCCCTATAGCTGCCCTGCTATTGCCGATATTAGTCTTGTCTTAGATGGCCTTTGTGCGGGCAAACAGGCTGCTGTAGACGGCGTCCACAACAGGTGAGGCGGTGATTATATTTCCGCCGAAGTAGCGGCCGTTCAGGCCCTTGATGGCGTTCTCGCCGCCCTGCACCTTGTCGAATTTGAGATAGATGTCTCCGTTCGAGTTGGGGTCAAGGGATATGTGCACCACGTGCCCATACTTCTCCTCAGCCTCTTCGCGGACCTCGTCCTCGAGTTCCTTAATCCAGTCTTCACCCGTCTCCCTGGAAGTGGTGATAGCTGGTTAGCATGTGGTGTTCGTAAGGTGGTAGGTAGGGAGGCGGGCAAACGTACTTGGCAGGATCGAACATGTTCTTGAGCAGAACACACCGGCTCGCCATGTTCACGTTGACCGGCAGGGGCTTCGTCTCTGTCCTGGGCTTGAGGATCTGCTGTCGCTCGGGCGGCGCGGTCGATGCTTCGTCAGTTCTCGCCAGCTTGCGCATGAGGGCATCGCGGCTATAGCTGTTAAAGTTCACGCCCGCGACATCCGTGTCGTCAAGGGCGCTGGCGCCACCGCCCTTATCACTGTCGCGACCGCCGGCACGGTCGAAGTTCGAGGACTGGGGTCCGTTGGCTTGGGCGTTACGACCTGAGTAGCCTGATGCTTGGTGTTGTCCGTTCTGGCCCGGGTACCGCTGCATAATATTGGCGGTGGATTCTGGGGTGAACTTATCGTTTCCAAGGCCGACGCGGATGGGACGACCAGCCAGGTCGAATCCATTCATCTTCTCGAGAGCCTCACGTGCATTGGCCGGATCATTGTACCTAGAAGGGTCAGCCTGGACGGAGAATAGTGAAGGAGCAACGCAAGGTGGGCAGACTCACTCGACAAATCCGTAGCCCCGGCTTCGGCCGTTATCATCCTTCTGCAGCTGGACGAACCGCAGTTCGCCGAAGGGCCCAAAGACGGTCCTGAGGTCGGGCTCGGTGATGCTGAAGTGGATGTTGCCGACGTACAGGCGATGGAAGAGAACCGAGTTCTGTTGAGCCCCGTTGGCATTGTTGTTTTCCGTCGTGCGGACCTGCCTGTTCTTCTCCGCCTCCGTCGGTTGCACGATGACTGGGATACCTGCGAGCTTCTTGCCAGTAAGTTGAAGCGCAGCAGCAAGGGACTCCTCGCTCTTGAACTCCACGTATCCAACACTGCGAGAAAGAAAATGTTAGCAATTACTTTTGTTTAGTGAGAACAGGCGCTGCATGTTTCCATGTGGTGAATAAGGGCGAAGAAAATGAAGGTCATCGCGTACCCCTTGGACCTGTTGCTGACGCGGTCCTTGACGATCTGAGCGGCGGCGACGGGGCCGGCCTGCTCGAAGAACTCATGAAGCTCCTTGGTCCTGAGCCTGGCAGCGAGCTGCTGCACGAAGACAGTGCGCCTATCCCGCTCATCCTCTGTCAGCTGGGTCGGCGATCCATCTCGGCTGCGGCTACCCGCACGTCGACCACGTCGGTCATTGCCATAGTCGCCACCACGCCTGGAACCTCGGCCACCATGATAGTCGTCGTCACGATCGCGTCTGCTGTCGCGGGGTCGGTAGTATCGATTCGGCGATCTCGAGCGGGACCGATCGGCTTTGTCGCGGCGATCTCCACCACCGCCGCCACGTCCGCCGCGGTAGAAGTCGCCATCGCCACCTCGGTTGCGGCGCGAGCGTCGACCACCGCGGTCGCGGCTGTGGCTTCGGCGGCGGCCGCTCCTGTGGCTGCCTGCGTCGCTGCGCGGGGTGCGGTCGTCGTCACCGCTGCGCGGGGTGTAGCTGCCACTACGTCCACCGTCGCGGTCGCGGTCGTCACGCCGGTCGCTACGGCGGCGGCGGTCGCGCGACGAGTCGCGGTCATCGCGGCGCTCGCTCCTATCGCCGCGCTCGCTGCGGCTGCCATTCGAGTGGCGGTGATGACTGTCGCCATTGGTGTTGTTATCACCCAGCACGGTCGCGCTCCTGGGGCTATCGGCATTCGCCGCGGCGTTCTCCAGCAACGCCTCCACGTCGATTGTCGACATTGTGGGTGGGTTCGTCGTCACTTTCTCGTCAGCACCAAGGATTCGAGGGTCGCGCCGGAGACGATGGTAACACGGCTGGGAATAAAGTAGTTGTACGATTCTGGAGGAAATGACAATTAGCGACGTCGAGTTGTTTTCCGTGCGGGCGCGGATGTGTTTGATGCAGCGACCCGACGTTGAATCTGGGCGGGGGTGCTGTGCAGGGAAGTTGAAAAAGAAACGACGGGAGGAGAAAAAAATTGGTGGGTGATTAGGCCGCGTTGGGTTGGGTGGTGGAGACATGGAAACGCAGATAAGTGGACCGCCGTCACGTGATATACAGCCGAATTGGCGCCACCGACCCCAGCTCGCCCAGTTAGGCATTGGCACCCCGCTGTCGGCCATGGACGTGCCTGCCGTGTCCATCAAACTCGCTGACAGCGGTCCGCCCTCCAGGCTGGGCAGGTTCCACGAACCACGGACACTTTTGCTGTCTCGAACCGGCCCTGATAGCCGGCAGGTGCCACGCGCAGACACTATTTGGCGATTATCGTCAGATGGTTTCAGATCGAATATGACCCGGATTGGAAGCACAACCAGCCCGTGGCATTTTTGCCCAAGTTAAGAGCACATGTTTTAATTGGTATCTATTCCGCTCTGCCGCAACAGATCCCTCATGGGAGAGGAGAGTCCTGGTTGTTTTCTATGTCATCCAAACGCCGCCCAAACCAAGTGCAGAGCATTAAAATTACTAGCTGCCGGAGGCAGATCCGCACCTCGGCTCGGTGCTTTAGGTGAAGTCCCATGTGCTTTATCCCGCCATAACGACCAAATACCCCAGCCAAGTAAGCATGCAAGACGAGCACCTCCCAAAACCTGGCCACCCCGGTGAACATGCCCTAGACCAAGATCAAAAGTGAACAGGGGCCTACAAGACTTGAAGCAAAAGAAGCCCAGAAGAGGCGAGGTTACTTGGTCTTGACCAGCGGCACAATCTCGGTACCGAACACGCGGTCCCAGAAGCGGCTGGTGACGCCGAAGCCGTTCTCATAGTCGAGGAAGTGGTGCTCGAGATGGTACTTCTTGAGCTCCTTGTACCACAGAGGTAGGTTGCGGTGGTGAAGGAAGTAATGCGTAAGGTCGTAGCATATGTAGCCGAAGATGCCACCGCAGTAGATGGATGTGGCGACATGCCAGGCTGGGAAGAGGGTGTGCGCCAGCTTCCAGAACGGGGTCGCCAGCACCGCAAAGAGCGCTGGCGGCATCACGAGTCGGTACTTGTCCATTGGGAGGTAGTGATGCACGCCGTGCAGAAGAAAATGCGTTGTGATGGCAAAGCGGTTGTCAGGAAGGTAGCTGGGTTGCAGGGCGGCAGATGTTAGCTATTTCTCACGGCACCCAGACACTACTCAAGCTGTCGAGAAGGGAGAACGTACTAGTCAAGATGGAATAGGAACCGATGAAGGACGTATTCGATAATCGTCCAGAGGCCGAGGCCACTTAGGAAGAGGGCAACTTGGGACAGTGGGTTCTCGAAGCCCGGGCTGGCGAGGTAAAGGCCGTAGCTGACGGGTGGCAACCACACCATCGGGACGACCCACCAAGGCGTCAGGCTCAGGGGCTCAAGGAAGTTGCCAAAGATGGGCGCCGAAGCGCCGCCCTTGTAATGCCTTGGCCTGTGAACCTGGTCCAGATAAAAATCCTTGCTGAAGCCGCCGAAGAAAACCTGAAGCAACAGTGGCTTGTTGAGGTCCAGGAACTTGTGCTTCTTGTAATCGTCGGTCGAGTCCGTCTCCTTGTTCAGGTCCTCCTCGCACGACATGCCCGTGCGCGGGTGTACCGCCCCCCTTTGCGTCGAAGAGCTCGGGCTCGACGCCGTTGGCCCTGCCATTGGCCTTTCCGTTCGCAGCCGATCCGTTGCTCTTCTTGCCCGATGCGACGAAGCCGACGAGCGACTCTTCCAGGATCTCGTAGGCGGCCTCCGAGTGGCGGTGCGAGTCCTCGTCCTTGAGGATGGCCGCGACGTCCTTGCCGCCGTACTCGAGGACCAGATCCGCGCCTCCCGGGTGGGACTCGAGAAAGTCCGTCACGTCGTAAACATTCTGGCCGAGGATGACATAGCAGGACTTGCTGGTGTTATGCGACTCGACCTCGGCTAGGGTGAGAGTTGGGAGCGTGCGGGACGGCATCCTGGGTACTGGCTCGATGGCGGTCTGGTGTCGTCGGACTTGTCGGATCGGTTGGCGCTTTTCAGGGTCTTGCGGCCCGCAGGAGAGCGAATTACAACCAGCCAATGCCCAAGCAAGGCCAGAGGGGAGAGAAGGAAAGAGAATGGAGAGCCAAAGCAATAAAAAGGATAAGTGGAAAAGAAAACCGATGCGCAGTAGGTTTAGAGCAGGTTAGAAATAAGCAGCCAGCAAAGTATGAGGGACAGCACTCATACTCGACAGAACCATAGGGGTTTTTTTTTTCCTGCTCACCTTTCAAGCGGGCAATAGGGGCGGCTTCACGGTGTTTGCGATGGGGACGCGAAATGAGCATTCGCCGCGAAAACGGTCGAGGGTGGCGTTATCCTGCCCGATAAGTGGCCCGATAAGTGACGCACCAAAAACACCCCTGCCTAGCGTCGCATGATCGACTTTCACCGCTGGGGATTCTTCGGCAGAGCGGGAGATGAACGGGGCCGGCGGAGTGGTGGAAAGCCCAGGCAGATATTTCCATCTGATAATTCTCATCGCATATTTGGCCCTGGAAGAGCTGCACTAATTTAACTCTAAAGATTGCTTGCAATGGTGCTTGCAGATGTTGCATTGGGCGTGGGCTGGCACGCTGGCAACGGCTTCTCACATGGCATCGAAGAAGTAATGCGAATTGGCTCTCAGCAGAGGATATCGCAAGATTCTCGGCAGACAAATTTTCTAGATACATGTTTAGCGTCGGCAAGGGGTTCCTTGACGGCAGGCAACCAAAGCAATTCTTTGACATGCTGCCAGCCCAGCGGGAGCGCGCGCAAACACAGTCAGTCAACCCTCGTATGTAGGTCCATTGATCGGGCGTCAGCTCCTGCCAGTTCGGTTTGACGCAATGTGGCTGGGGCGGCTGGCGTGTAGCGCCGTGCATTCCACCTAGACCATCTCAGGTTGGCACAGCTCTCGCTGCAGTTGGCAGAGGCAGCTGACGGTGGCTGTTGGGCTGCCTCCATCTTGCCACATTTCCCAACCTCATTCTTTGAGAAATAGCAGTGGAGCTACAATTTGCATCCGGATTGCCAGCTTCCTCCCGCGTGTTGTTTCGTTTCTTCTCTCTCAAGCTTCTTGCCTGCACTGAGTGGAACCCCGCCTCCCGTGATCGCAAAGGGCGCCGCTCAGACGTCATCCACCAGGAACGGTCAATTCGTAGCTTTTCGCCCTCCACAAGGCGAGGACCCCCTCCCTGGCTGGCACCTCGATTATCTCCCAAGGCGACTCTGGGAGAACAGTTTTGTCTCGAGCCACGTTCGCGAGCTCATCCCAACATTGGCCCTTTGAATTCTCTATCTCTCGCTTCCCACCACACCGCGCGCCCTCTTAGCTATAGCATTTCTTGGACAGCGTTTCCAGCCTCGTCAGTCGCGCAATGGCGCCGACCTTCCAAGTCCAATGGGGCACCGTGCTCCTCGCTCTGGGCATCATGCTCGTCGTGATGCCCGGCAAGGCCGCAGCGTTCGGTGCCGGAAACATCCCTTCCATCGCGCAGGTTGAGGGCCACAACTGGCGGCACGGAGGTACCTGCTGCCATGCACACCACCCTCGCTAGCCCGTCGCTGGCTCGTTTGGCGATCCATGGACGATCAACTGACAACAAGTCTCACTCAGATATCGAGGACATGCTCTCAACGCTCATCTTCCTCGGCGGAAAAAAGTGGAAAACGAGGGAGATCTCGCGCGTTTACTACGGCAACTGGCTGCGCGACTACTCGCAGGCCGTCGACGTCGGTACCCTCAAAGGTGTCAACGCCGCCACGATCCGCATCCTTATCTGGGTTCTGTCCTTCCTGTCCTTCGGCTACGCGACTGAGGAGTTCGAGACCACCGAGGAGCGTCTGGGCGTCTACCGTCCCGAGGAGCACATCGACAACCCCCTGGGCTATGCCGACAACCTCGACGCCCGCAAGTTCGACTCTCGCCTGCGGGGCCCCATCGACCCCCGTGAGCTCGAGATCGACCCGCGCACCGGTATGAAAAACTACATCGCCAACGAGGGCGGCGGTTGGGCAACCAGCGCCGGCTACCTCCGCTGGAGCTTCGCGCGCAGCATCCACTTTGGTCGCGTCTACACGAGCGGCGCGCGGTCTGGCCGCGAGGAGGACCTTTGCGAGGCCCTGAGGTGCCTGGGCCAGGCCCTGCACTGCATGGAGGACTTCCCTGCGCACTCCAACTACACGGAGCTGGCCCTGCGGGAGCGGTCATACCGATGTGTTCCCCACTGTGGTACACAGACCGAGATTAACCTCAACGGCCGGAGGGTCTACCTCTTGTGACTGGAACCTTTGGTGCTGTCGACTTTCTGCACTCCGTGATTGGGTGAGTATTCTCGACTGTTTTCAAGTCGTGTCTCGTGACTGTATACCCTAAGTTGACACGACGGTTTCCAGGGAGGCAACCGACCACTTCACCCAGTCCGAGGTCGACGAGATGAATGTGGCGCTGCAGAATGCGCAACAGCTGACCAAGTCGGGTGGTGGCGGCCCAGGCGGGTCCACTGACCGCGGCCTCTTCGGCCCATCGGGCGGCGGCGGCGGCGGTTTTATCTCGCTCATTTCCCAGCTTCCCCAGGTTGGCGACGGATTCGCCGCCGAAGCCCGGAACCTGCAGGCCGCGTCGGCGGCCCAGGAGAAGGAGAACCTCAGCCGGGACTCCAACAACCCCAACCATGTGCCCGGCATGAGTGAGAACTTTGATCCCGTCAAGACGGCAGGGAAGATATACCCCATCCTTCTTTTCCGTGACAAGATCGTCCGGGCTATCAGCAACACCATCTCCAAGATTCCGGGGCTGGAGAAGCTGCTGGAGCACATTGGCGAGACCCTGACTGCCTTTATTATGGGACTGCTGGCTCCCTTCGTCCGGCCCATCATCACTCAGGTGTCCAAAGTGCTCAAGGATGGCTCCTCAGGTGTCATCACTGCCAGTGCAAACTCGCAGCTTGAGCCTTGGAAGGACCCCACGTGCTCCAACCCGACGCACTCCATGCTGGTAGGTGACCTTTGCTCCCCGTTTCGCTCCCTAAACTCGGATCTCAGTAGAGCCACTCGCTTACTCCATGTTTCCCTATAGAGCAAGGACCATTTTACGAACGTCCTCAATTCCTGCGCTGGTCGTGTTGCGTCGACGATCCTGCAATACGTCGTGCCGTAAGTTTTTCCCTGTCTCTGGCTCTTTGCAAGAAAACTTGACGGTCACTGACATCGTCATTCGCATATAAGGCGTATTGTCTTCGCCTGGGAGAACCCCAATGTGCCGGTAGATGAGATTTGCAATGATGTCCTCCGGGCTTTCCATCACCCTGCCGCGCGAAACGAGCAGATCGAAATTCAGAAGCAGATGTTCGAGACCGTCCGGCTTTGGTTTAACGAGTGGTCTCACAAGCATGAGGTCGGCCGCCTACTGTCCTCCGAGGCCGTCAAGGCAGGCCGCAACCACACCCTTGCCAATGGTCAGCAGGCCAAGTCTCTCGATCGTGCTCATAATCATGGAGGTGGCGGCTTCCCCGCCGCTGCCCTCGCCGAGATGGGTGGCCACGGCAGGGTGTCGGGCTCGCTGTGGTCGCAAGTCAAAACACGCGACATGAACGCCATGGGCGCGGGCCCTCAAGAGACGCCCCAGCCTCAGCAACAGCCCCCGCCGCAACCTCAGTATGGCCAAGGCCCCCCGTCCGGATACGGCTACAGCCAGGGTGGCCAGCCGCCTGCTCCATCGCCCAGCTACGGCGGCTATAGCCAGCAGCCCCGCCGCCGCAGCAGCCGCCTCCGCACCAGGGAGGATATGCCCCGCAGCCGTATGGGCAGCACCCGCCTCCACACATGCAACAGCACCACCACCAGCCGCCGCCGCCGCATCAGGCGTACCCGCCGACCCAGCACCACCAGCCTCCCCAGCAACCCGTGTACTACCAGCAGCCGCCGCCTCCGCAGCCTTATGGCCAGCCAATTTACGGAGGCCAGCCCCCGTATCAGCAACAACAGCCGCCTTACCAACAACAACCCCCTCCTGGACAACCGGCGGGTGGTCGGGATACCCCGGCCAGTACCGCTAGGTGCAAGATGGCGGTGAAGCCGATTCTGACCAGGAGAATGGAGCTGCTGCTCTTTATCACAACGAAAGCTATTTATACTAGGACTTAGGTGCTGGAGATTCTGATCAGGATGCGCATGCGGCTTATTGTCGTCGGTATCTGTCAGATGGAGATAATGATCAGGACGCATTTTCGCATCAATTTGAGTTCGTAGAGCGGCTGTTGCTAGACATACGGGGCAAGGTGGTCGAGGAGGAGGATCGCTCCTGGCTCAAATAGTGGACGTGGCCTGGAACTGGAGCTTGACGGTGATGCTATAAGTGGAGGTTTTGTGATGGCAAAAGTATCATTTTTGGGAGACAGGATTGGCACGGCGGTAGGCAGCGTGGTAGGTTCAGGGGTGGTTTCAGGAACAATAACCTTACGATCAGCGAAACGGCGGGGGTTTTTAATGGCGTCCTGAGGGCATGGACTTCGTTCTTTAGAATTAACTGTAGCCTTCAGAAGACTTTTTTTCCGCGTCGTATCTGCCTGTTTGAGCAAGCCCCTGATTCCCCCATCGAGACAGTCCGGACTTGTTGGACCTCCTTACTGTGTAAGTGGTGTCTGGGTAGGTGGATAAGTTAGTGGATAAGGCCCGCGGATACCGTAGACAAATGACAGCATAAGTCACAGGCTAGAATCTCGGGGGTTTGGCCAATGACTAGGTCTCGTAGATAAGAGGGTGTCGGGAGAGAAATACGTCGCGAAGTACAACGGAAACGAACGAGATTGCGAGGGAAACAAGTTCCATGCTAGATCTATCGATTCTATCTTTGCTTGTAAATATCAGAGAAAAGGAACAAGAACGAGACAGATTCCCTATGACGCCGGGTCGCTATTTGCAGTGAAGTGCATGAGTAGATAGGGAGCTGACAAAATAAGGGGAACTAAGACGGAGAAAAAAAAAAAAAAGAAAAAAAAAAGGAGAAAGAGTAAATGCGAGAAAGACAGAAAACGTAGACTAAAAGAACGCAGCAGAGATGGAAAATATGTGAGCTACAACCCAGCCAACACGGGTCTCCCACGCTTTCTTCTTCCCTCATCACCTCCTCCCCCGCCTGGGATCCTGCGCCTCGGCCCTGCGCACGTCGCGGATCTCCTTTGTGCCGAGGCTGCCGACGCCGCCCTCGCTGCGGCGCTCCCAGCCGCCCAGGCGGACGACGAGGCAGGTGGCGTTGTCGCCGTCGCTCGAGACCTCGGTCGCGTACTCGACGACGTCGCGGGCCCCTGCTCGGGGGTGCGGGCCTCCTTGACGACGTCGACGATCTCCTGGTCCGACAGGGTGCCCGAGACGCCGTCGCTGGCCAGCACCAGGAAGCTGTACTCGGCCGGGCCGAGGTCGGTGCGGCACAGCTCGGGCTCGGCCGAGACGCCGAGGCGCTTCGACGTCAGGTCGCCAAAGGCGCGCGAGTTGGCCAGGCCGGCGAGGCGCTCCTCGCCGAACGAGTCGGTGGCGAGCGAGCCGCCGGCCGTGAAGAAGCGGCGCAGCCGGCGGGCCTCGAGCGGGCTCGACGGGTGGTGGTCGTTGCTGAGGGGCCGGGCGAGCCCCGTGGCCGTCTCGCAGAGCAGGGCACGCGAGTCGCCGACGTGGGCGACGAGCAGGGTGCTGTGGGCGGACGGGTGCCAGAAGGGCTGGGGCGTCGGGGTCGACACGAGGGCGACGGTGGCCGTCGAGCCGCCCTTGAAGCGCGACGGCCCGCCGATGGTGTCGCTGCCGGGGTTGTGGTGCCGGACGTGAGGGGCGCCCAGGACCTCGTCGCGGTTGACGGGGAAGTCGGCCACGTGCGGGTCGTCCGGGTCCGGCTTGCGGGCCTGGGCGGTCACGAAGTCGAGGTCGGCGCGCAGGAAGGCGTACGTCAGCACCGACTCGATAGTCACGGGCGGCGTGTCGGCCGTCGCATCGGGAGATGACGGGTCCGACGTGGACTCGACCGAGGTCGTCCGGGTGAGGCTGAAGTGGGGTGGTTTGAAGCGGCGGAAGTAGCCGCCGACTGTGTCCTTGTATTCGGCCAGGAGCTCACGCTCGAGGCGCAGCGCGACGGGGACGTCGGCCGCCACGGGCTCGGGGTCGTCGCTGCTGATCCTCTTGCCTTCGGTGATGTCGTCTTTTACGACAGCCTGGACCTCCTCTGCGCTCTTCATCTCTGGCTGCTGCTGCTGCGGCGGGGAAGATCCGCCGATGCCTTGACTGCCGGGCTTGTGAGGCTCACGGCGCAAGCTGCTCCCGAGCCCAAACTGGACTGCGGCTTCCTCGATGTAGGCGTGCAGCTCATCGCGCAGGAAGGCGGAACACTCGTTGCCGCCGTGGCCATCGAACACACCAAAGTAGAATATCTGCGGGTCTCCGCTGGCGCTGTCGGCGACGCTCCCCTCGCCAGAGCTGGCATTGTCGCTACCGGAGGCCGAGGAGGAGGGCCTCCTGGAGCGCGACAGGCTGACCGGGGCGCGGCGGGCGAAGGCGGGCAGGTCTATGGTGCCGGCCTGGTTTTCGTCCTCGTTGTAGGCGCGGGTGCCGCGCGAGTTGTAGGCGCCAAAGTGGTGCTTGGCGCTGCGGAGCGGGATGCGGACGACGGTCAGGTCGCGCGACGGCAGGTTCCGGGGCACGGGCGGACTCGCCGCGGGGAGGCTCCGGGAGCCTGGGTCAGGGGTGTGGGGCGTCGAGGCGCTTCGCGGGAGCTTGTGGTGCGGGCCTGAGCCGAGGCGCGGGTCCGGGTGTAACGACGACGATGGCAGGTGGGTGACAAAGTAGTTGTGAAAGCAGCGCCGCTGGGACGACGGGCCGCTCTCGGTGGCGGTGAGGGGGCGGTCGTGACGGCACGGCCCGTGGCTGCTGGGACAGAGGGGCTGGTTCTGGCCCGTGGGAACGCGTCGGGGTGCTCGATAGCTCCTGGAATGGCGCCCCGCTAGACGAGAGTGCGAGGTCGAGTGGACAAGCGTGGCGATGAAGCCCATGAAGGCACTAAGGGTGTCGGGGCTGGCGGAGCGGACGTGTGTCGGTCGCGGCCGGGTTCTTGGGGCCCAGCGAGGCATTCCAGCTAGCGCGCGCGACGCCATCCCGCCGTCTTGAAAGCTGTATGAGTTGGTAAGGGCGGGCAGTGTTGAGATTGCAACGGCGGAAGGCTAGGTAGGCAGGGTGCTTGTGGATGGGTATGTTGTCCAGTGGGAGCGCGGGAGGATGCAATACAGTGAGGGGGAAGCGAATGTTGGCGTTTGCTTGGCGCTCCTCAACAACACTCGCTCTCCATCGCTTCGCACCGGGTGTGGTGAAACTGCCAGCTCGCCGAAGCCAATTGATTTGTCGATGGCTGTCCCGGGATCTTCCTCAATGCACACTGACGTAGCGCAGGGGTGGCGCTCGGGGCTTTCCGAACCTTGCCCCAGCTTTGATCCATTCCGTTGGCTCGGCTGTCCAGCGCTGTCACCACACCAGTCCTGAGGCCCAGTTTGGTGGTGATCTTGGATCTGGCTGTTGCTCAATGCCAAACATGACGGATCACATCACGTTTTTGAGTAGCAGCTGGGAAAGAAAGCCTACCGAGGTTTGGAGATGGGAGCAAACAAATTCCATTGTCCAACCCTCGGCCAAAAGTACGTACAGATTACGTAATGCCTAGGTCACTTTCTCCCCTTTTTCTTATTTTGTTACTCTAGACGTTCGTTGGTGTGCTTCTTATTCGTATGCTTCGCGCTCCATTGACAAGACTCACCGAGCAGAAAACAGTTTCCTAAGCAATATCCCCTAGCTCTAGCTCTTCCGCCTAACTCGTCGATATCGTACAAGACTCAAATGAGCCCTCATGCCCAAACAAAGAAAAAAAAAACCCCCCATCAAACCAGCTTCAGGCTCACCAACGCCCTCAAAAGCTCCGGGTCCACCACAGCCAGCTGGACTCCATCCTTATTTAAATGCGGCTGGTAAAAGTCGCAGGTGCCCTGGCTGCACACGTAGTGAATGCCTCCCGGCACCAGGGTATCGTCCCCGGCGACCTGGCGCTTGCTGGGGTGCCCGCACCCATCGCAGGGCGGGTTGCGGTCGTCGTTGCCACGCTCGTCGTCGAACCGCGCAAACTTGCCGCACGGCACGCACTTGTAGTAGGGCCTCCCCGCGTTGCCCTTGCGGTTTGAGAACCGCGTGATGAAGCGCTGCGTCTTTTTGCGGCAGTACACGCACGCGGGCGCGGACGGCGCCACCACCGTGGACCCCGGGATGGCCAGGGCGGTGGAAAGGGCCTTGGTCTTGGTGGTGACGAGTTGGACCTCCATCGACGTGGTTGGGGTTTTGGCTGGGGTCGGGGTGGGGCTTTGTGGGGAGGGCATGGCTATGTAGGTGATGATGTCGCCGTTTGGATTTGATGTGTGGAATAGGAAGTATTGCGATGGAGTCAAAGCAGGATTGGCTTGAGTTGCTTGTATTGCCTGTATCGCTCCTGGCAACACAAGGGAATCCGAAGGTAAGTGGGCTATATTTATCACTCGGCTGGACAGAATCCTGTACAAGGCCAGCGGTTCCGTCCTCTCTTTGTTTGCCTGCCAGAGAGCCTTGCGTCGGATACCTCAGGCGTGGGATTCTTGGAGGTTGCAGCGCGGCTGGCCTCCCGCATACAACAAAAACACCCGATTGGAGCTCAGCGGTTAGAAGAACCAATCCGCAGGGGTATTGACATCTCAGCCACTCCCGCGTGGCTTTTTCGACTGGCAAAGCGGGTCCTTACAGCCCTTAGAACGGGTCGCCAAGCAGGCCGTGGCGTGTGAGGACAATGAGGCCTCTTTCTCTGGCCTTTGCGGGGCTACAGATCAGAATAGAAGATTCATTCAATAGCTTGGCCTCATGCAGGGGAAGAAGACATCCAACAGGCACGCGCTTGGAGGAGCGGGGCTGAGGAAGCAATAATTGCCAGGGTGAAACGTCGTCACCCAACCTTATCGGCAAACAGAGGGCCGCAACCTCGGGACGTGGGAGGAGGATCCAATGACATGCGCGTGGCTGATCAATATTTCTTGCGATCGACATCCGCCATCAGGAGCATTTTGAGGCTGTGCTTCAGCTCAGGCTTCGTTGCTCCTTGGCCTTTTTGCATGTCGAGAACGCCCCGGTGACATTTGATACGACCTTGGCCTTGGTATTGCAACCAACAAACCGACAAGCGTTTCTTTGCCTTTCTGGCGCGACCAGGAGCGTCCTCTTTTTTCCACAACCTACCTTTTGCGCCGAAAACGGTGCGGCCCGTTGGCGCACTGTCGCTCTCGTCTCTGCCATTGGGACGTATGCGTATATCCCCTTCATCTTTCAAGCCATGATACCCTCCAGCGTACTCTTGGGTGCATCCGACTAAAAACTCCTTCTCTCGTGTCCAGTCTCAGACCATTTTGGTACTTACCCTTTTCACAGGGTCGTGTTTCGCGCCATCTGTCATACGCATGATGTTAGAACCTTTGACCCAAAGATATAATGTTAAAGAACACATTAGAAATAAGTCCCAGTTGTCCTTAGAAATCTAGGGCGTCGTGTCGCAAATGGCGTGTAACCTTGGGTCGGGGAGTTTGTCAAGAAGCAAAGCCCTCACTCAAACCACTCCTCGCCTGTCTGGGAGTAGCCGGCCCCCACCATGTCATCGTGGAACACGCCATAGGAGCCGGGGTTACGTGACAGTGCCACGAGGGCGCTGGCCTCCCCGCAATCTCCTTTTTCTGCTTCTTGTAGGTTCCGGCAAGGGGCCAGCGCTTCGCCACATACGCGACCAGCTGCTCGGCCATGGGCAGGGTAAAGATCCTGTCCTTGGGGCTCTGCTGCTTCGCGGCCTTAGAGACTTCGCGATAGAACTGGTCAAGGCGGCGGTCGGCTGCCCTTGGGCCTCGTCGAGCGCGTCGGACGCTCTGGCCAGCGCGGCCGGTGCGTCCTCGGCGTTCTTCTTGTGTCACTCAGGGCCTGGGGACAAGGCAGCGGGCCGTGTTCTCCGAGCCAGATCCTCGCGAGCCAGATCGCGCTTGCGAACGCCGCTGTCAAGCTCCAGTGGGAAAGAGCCGAGGAGAGAACTATCACTTGTCGCATTCCGGACCTCGATGAGAAGCTGCTTCGCGAGAGTGATCACCTGGGAAAGCTGGCAGTGGGCTGCTCCGCGGTAGGGTTCTGGAAGCAGCGAGCGATCATCAATTCCGCACGCTTAGGAATCATGGGAAAGGCCGTGTCCGTAGCATCGATCGGGGCATCCCGAATCAGGGACCCGTGGGGGTGGTTGTGTCTGCTCACGTTGACTTTCGGGGTTGACGTTTGTTATTGTCGGGTTGTGTGATGTTTCCGGGTTTGTGATGGTGTAACGAACCGGGTGAGATGGGAGACATGAGGGTTACGTCCGGCCATTCTATACGCAGCACGAAGAACCCTCGGGCTCACAAATGGGACGGACCGCGGATACCAGGGCGGCCTCGAGGGCATTGTGCTAAAGCTGCAAACACGCGCGAAGCAATGTCTGCCGGCCGGGTGGCGGCCGCCATGCGCTAACCCGGACCGACAGTGCGGCGGGTGCGGCGGACTTCTGGTACACCTTTTCGCAAATTCCGCGAGATCGGGCGGCGCACGCAGGCCCTGGCAACCTCGCGGCATCCAAGTCGCAGATTTATGTCTCAGGAAGGCTGAGGACGCGGGACTAGAGGCCAGAGGTATGAAGACTCTACCGGCGCTGGGATTGGTCGTCCTGCCGCCGTCGTTCCCGACGTCCCTCCCCACAGCTCGGGCATTCGATATTCCGGGCCTATCTACGGACCCGTGTGTTCCCCGAGGTTGTTTGTCATCCCGAGGTCCTAGTCAGAGGGCTTCGGTACACTGAAGCGTTGAGGTAGCGGTCACTGCGTACGCTACCACCAATGTCAACGGGAAGATGGAATGTACGGGGCGTAGAGATAGTTAGATGCACCGTATTTGGGAAAATCTGCCGCTGTGAATGGACTAGCAAACACGATGACCGCCGAGCGGCCGGTGGCTTGATAATTGTACCATAGAATCACGACGGTCCTAAATCGTTTATCCTGCTCGGTCGGCCCGCCGCGACGGCGTCTCGATATTTAGCGGAAACTACAATGCCTGTCGGCCGTAGTCGGACAGCGGACAGCGGCACTAGAAGCGCCGCCGCCGACAAGCCTGCCCGAGCTTTAGTTCCCCCGTAGCCTTCTGCTAAGAAAGCCGTCGCTTTTTGACCAGCAAAGCCATCAATGACCAAGTGCTGATTCAGGTGCCGGCCGTGCCCTTACTATTGCTTCGGCCTCGGCCAGGCCTAGCCATTCGCCAAAGGTAGCCGAACCCGTGCTTGGCGGTGTCATCCGAATTGAGGGACACTGGATGATCGTCCGTGGCCACAACCCCCGCATGCCCGTCGTCTTGCGGCTGTGCTTCCCGTGTGCACAGGCTCGCGTCACGCCCGGCTCCCAGACGACTCGAACTGGCGCCCGCCAACGTGCGCAAGCGGCGGTATATGAATAGGCAGGTACCTAGCCAAAGGCTAACGCATCGACAAGGACGTTCTCTGTGCGTGCATGCAGCGGTGTTATCTCGGGACAAAAGGCAGAAGAGCTGGAGCGGCTTGGGTAAAGACAAATGCTTGTTTGGTGCGGGAGCGGCAGAGGATTGGGGATGGGACCGTA
This sequence comes from Gaeumannomyces sp. JS-464, assembly GCA_002197995.1. Lineage (NCBI taxonomy): Eukaryota > Fungi > Ascomycota > Sordariomycetes > Magnaporthales > Magnaporthaceae > Gaeumannomyces > Gaeumannomyces sp. JS-464. The sequence goes on along the minus strand of NGZR01000001.1, from coordinate 3,170,484 downwards.
CTGTCTGCAGGCGAAGCGCGAGCGTGCGTGAACACATCAATGATTGCCTGAGGATGATGCACGCTGTAGGGTGCGCGTCGTCGTTCTGCAGTCCGGGCGCGCAGGCATTGTGTGTGCCTGGTGCTGACTGAACGGCCTCTGGCCATGTGTGAGTCGGCCACGGACGGCGACGAACGGCCGAGATCATCAATGTGACTGACTAGGTAGGTCGGTTAGTCCTGGCGGTGGTGGAGGCGTCAAGCTGGTGGGATTGGATCGGGCGCAGCTGAAGGTGAAGATGGTTCAGTCATCCGTTGTCCCACGTCGCGCTACTGTTCCATCAAGTGAGAAGATGAGAAGAAATCTCCGCGGCGCTAGGCCGTGCTTTCATTCATCCGCCACCTCCTTGTCTGAAGTCGCAGGCTGGTCACGCAGGAGGCTGTCGTCTATCTGCAATCTCGACGGACGGGAGCGTTTTAAGCCGTTCGCAGGCCGTTGTATTCTGGCAGCCCTCGAGGCAGCCTGGCAGGACACCTCATCAGAAAAGAGTACGGTACACACAACACAGAGCGGGAATTCAGGGAAACGAAACGCTTGGCGTGTTGCTGGTGGGTTCGCACGGAAACATTCTGGAGCACTTCTCGTCTTTGGGGGGCCGCCACCTCCACTTTGCCCCTTCCCGATACAGTTGAGCAACTGTGTCGCCGCAGACCCGTCTGGTTTGTTCCCCCTGGCCAGCTGGAACTCGTGGGAGTGGATTGGGGTCGTGGTGGAACCTGCGAACCCCGGATTTGCCTGTGTCCAAGATTAGTTCATGCTGTGGGAGGTTCAGATGCTCCCTCGTGCTTAACGAGGCAAATGATATTATCAAGTAATGAACCAGAGCCGCAGCATGTCGTGATTCGTGCAGCGTCAATCGGCACTGGCAGCGACTAACGGCACCACGACGAGTCACGACTCTGCGGGTGCGTGAGATTGCGCGGTCGCACTAGGAGAATTTATCGAACCCTTGATATCACTGAGCACTCGACTTCTCCCAGACCAGCTCAAAGTCAAATCAAGGCCGTCCTTGTCTGGTCCCTGAAAAAAAAACGCGGGGCTGCGTGCCGTGCTGACAAGCTTATCGCCTGGATTAGCCCCGAAGTCAATTCCTAATCTAGACGTGTGCCTCCGTGAAAATAGTCCAGCACGTAGCACGCTACTTGATGATGAACGTCCGCACGCCGACAATAATATCGCAGGTGCACCGCCCAGGGCCGGGGCCTCCAGCTGGCCCTTCGGTTGCCGTTCCGGTGGGCCACTGCAGCAGGCCAATCTATGTGCGGCATCCGGGAGCGCAGATCACATATATCACCGATGTCCGATGAATGGGCAATCACCAGAAACCACTGCAACCCCGCAGAAACGACATCTTGGAACAGACACGGAAATCTTGGGACAGAAACAGAGACGTTTTGCGACGCGGTAGAATTGTGACGGCTTGCCACCAAGACACTCTCCTCATGACACAGAAGAAGAAAGGAAAAAACGGCCTGTTCGCGAAAATGCGGGGCACGTCGCATCCATTTTCGATGTGACCATAGTGCCCGCCAGCCCAAAGACCATTCCCATCAAGCCCAAACGGTTCAGCTGATGGCACCACGGCAGGAAGCGACGAGTGCGATGGGACCTGACAGGATGACGAGAGTGGCCAGCCACCAGCCTGATCTAGTTAGCGCTGAACTAACAATCAACCATCAGGCAAGTCAACCGAATTCCAGGAAAGACGAAGGAGACGAAGGCGCCAACGCTAGCGGCTGGGCTTGGTGGGCACCCGAGGCTCGTCACCACGAAGACGCCCATGGAGGCTCATGAACAGGAGGCCTAAGCGTCAAGACGGTGTCGGGCCCAGTTCTTCACCCCCCTGTCCACGGACGCGCTAGCCGGAACCGAGTCCACAGCCCCAGGGTTCTCCAAACACGACCACCCCCCTCCGCCGCAACACGGATTGGATGCTGCAGCCACTATCACGGCAACTGCAATTCTATCACATGATATCGATTCCTTGAGGGTGTGCGGTTCACATCTTGCCCGCATGCAGCACGGCTCTTAGCAAAGGCTTCTCGCCCCAGGACACACATTTACACGAGGGGTCACGGAGAGGGATGGTTGTCTCCCGCGCGCAGGTGCTTTGATGTTTCCCGCCCTCTGGCTTTGCAGCGAGGGGGAGGCAGTGTCTCGGGCCACCCTCCTCCCGTCACCCTCGGTGGCGGCTAGCGCACTGGTGTGCCCGCGCCGTCTTGCTCGCACCGAACACAGCACCAGAGGATGACAGGGATGAATTGACGGGGTGAACCTGGGATTCAAGAGGGGTGGTTTCTTGTCCGTGGGGCAGGCAAGTAGCCCGGAACAGCTCCGCCGCCAAGGTCGGGCAGGGTTGACCCCTTATGTACACACGTTCGTTAGCAGTTCGGTGATCCTCGTCTAAAACCCGCTCTAAACCCCACCAGAGATCGTCTCGCTTCGGCGAGACCAGAAGGCGCAAATATGGCTTGCCTTCTGACATTTCGGTCGTTTCTCCCGGGAACCCGCATCTGCCCAGAGGCTGCTCTTGGGCCAGCACTCATTTACGCCTCCATCCCCAGTTTCCCGGCTCGAGGATCACCGGCTGGTGATTGACTCGACGCACCACTCGTAGATATTGCCAAACCCACACGGACCATCACGCCAGCTCCGCCCGTTGCAACAAGACCTCTCCCGGGCCTCCATTGCAGACGCGGCAGGCAGGCGGTTTCTCAAGCCACTAATATCACTGAACAGCATCTTTGCTTTTAGTTCGGCGACCTCCCAGCGGTTTTGTTTTCTCGTCCCCTTGTCAGACGATCACCAGCACTCAGCGCCGGCGACAATAAAAAGACTCGAGAGCCGGGCTCACACCAGTGCCGAGACCAGAGGATCGTACTAGCACCACTGCCAGACAAACCGACATCATGTCGTCAGGCCAGCCTGGACCTGGAGGCTTTGTGGCGCCGCCTACCGCTGGCCCGCCGACCCCGGGCGGCTCAGCACCACCGACTGGCTTCCCCCCGGGCTTCGATCCTGCACTCCTTCCGCACGACGACAAGGGCGCCGAGCTCAAGGCGACGGTCTGGGTCCTGCTCGCGGTCGCCACCGCCTTCTTTGCGCTGCGTATCTACTGCCGCATCCTCAAGAGCCGCCGGCTCCTCTACGAGGACTGGGTCCTCTTCCTCTCTTACCTGTGCCTGCTCTTCAACGCCATCATGGTCCAGATCCAGACCGGCCTGGGCTACGGGAGGCACTTTTACGACATCCCGATCCAGAACTCCAACAAGATGGCGCTCTATGGCCTGGTTACCATCACCGTCATCGTTATGGGCCAGGTGTGGAGTAAAACGAGCTTCGCCATGACACTTTTGCGCATTACCGGCCCAAAAACCAAGACCTTTGTCTGGTTCCTCATTATTACCATTAATGTTTTTATGACTCTGGGTAGGTCTCGCACTGTTTGGAAGATAGTAGTCCTGGAGTTTCTGCCTCTAGACGCCCCATTCTTCTTCTTCTTTCTTAACTGACATAGATTCTTGCGACAGGTGCCATCTTCTTTTGGGTCCAGTGCACCCCGTTCTCGAAAGCCTGGACGCCGTTGATGGTAGGCGGCCAATGCTGGGACCCCAAAGTCAACATCCGGTACGGCATTTTCGCCAGTGTCTATTCAGGCCTCTCGGATCTGGCGCTGGCCATTGTCCCATGGCGGGTCATCATGGGACTTCAGTTGAAGACTCAGGAAAAGATTGGCGTTGCCCTGGCCATGAGCATGGGCGCCTTGTGAGTATCTCATTCACCAGTGTCACAGGTGCGCTGCCAAACTAGAGGCCAAGGCATTTTGACTGACTCAACCCGACAGCGCTGGTGTAACTTCCTTTGTGAAGGCCTCCTACCTGCCCACTCTCGCGTCGCCTGATTTTGTCTGTAAGTGTTGTGTGCTGCCTCCTTTTTCGCTTAGCCTTGCGTGCCTGCCACGCGACTCCCCGGCCGGCCCCTCCCTGCGCCTAAGCCCAAGGGGGCAATCCCATCCACCTGGCATCGCTTGGCAGGAGCAGGAGCCCACCCAGCACCCCACCAAAGCATAAGCAAGGCGACGAGCGAAAAAGCAAAATTGCAGTCTACGTGTGCTGCTACACGAGCATCGCTAACATGACTGCTTTTCACCGACATGTAGATGAGGGGAAGGACTTGGTCACCTGGGGCGCGGCAGAGACGGCCGTGACCATCATGGCGGCCTCCATTCCCGTGCTGCGCGTCCTCGTCAGGGACATGGCCTCGTCCCGCGGCTACGTCAAGAGCGGCGAGAACAAGAGCGGCAGCGGCAGCGGCCCCGGCGGCTCGTCGGCCAACAAGAGCAACCACGGCACGATGGGCAACCACGCCTTCGTCAAGCCCTCGCCCACCTCGGGCACCATGACCGTCGACGGCAACGACTTTGACTTTGCCGCACAGCACCAACCCCGCGCGCCGCGGACCCCCGGCGCGGGCGGGACGTGGAGGCCGTCGACAGCTACGAGATGGTGTGGCAGGGCGGCTCCGAGCGCAAGGTCTACGTGCGATAGGTCGGATTGGGCGAAGGCGCTGGGGAAAACAAAACGTGAAAGTACAAGGAAAAAAAAAAGCAATATCCTGTGATACGGTGGCGATTTTAAAATTGCGGCTTGGCGTGGCTGCGATACTTTCTTTTGTTTGTATTATTGTTTAGCCGTCACGATTTCTTGTATGACTCTTTATTTGCTTTTTTTCGCTGGCGGGGACCGGACATAGGTTTCTTTTTCGGGACGGCAATATACCCACGACTTTCTTTTTTTCTTCACCTATTGACCTCTTCTAGCTGCTCCGAGTGAACACTGGAAAGTTTATTCTCGGGCCACTTGGTGCCGGATGACAGACCGTTGGAGCCTTGTCCCAGCATCGCTGTCACATCGTCTAATTTTGTGAGCGACTGCAGATTGCAAGGGATTCCCGAGTGGAAAGCAGATGCGATCAGATGGCGTTTTTGCTCGTCACGCGTCATGTTTTTGATTGCCTAGGCCTGTCTGCCTGGCCGGCTTTCCTGACTCTTGCTGGTGTAACCGGGTCTGATCCCCTCCGATGCGGTGGCTGGCTCGCGGTGTCTGGCTAGGGTATCGTGGGAAATTTTGGCTTGGGTGGTAGGAAGGTCAGTCGTCAGGAAACTCGCGTGGAGCTTGAGGCGAAGGCGGGCAGCTGAACTGACGAGGAACCTGGACCTAGACGGTGATATCGAGGTCAATGCTGAATGGCAGGACTTCCAGGTTTGTGTGTTTACATCAAACTGGAGTCCGGGGCTGGGCACCGTGCTGGTTGGATTTTTGTCGGCAGCGAGATCCATCCGCGACCACACTGCTCGGCCGGACCCTAGGGCGCGGTGATACTTTGCGTTTCGGGAAGCTATAACTAATAACCCTCTGGACTGGGGCAAAGGAACTGCTGGAACAATTTTGCACGTGGCTACCTGGCCGATTTCCAAGACCACGATGACCAATCGTGGAACTCGGGAGGTTCCCTGGGAATTTCATGCCGTCCGCCGATCAATGGCCCCCTGTCGTCGCCAAGGGCGGCGTCCAGAGTGCTGGGACGCTTCTCGGTCCATCGGCCGAGGATTGTCAAATGGCAGTCTGAGCCAGTCCGTATCCGGGAACGTACAGGCCGTGCAGGCATCGGGAGCTGGATTCCAGTGAAGATTGGACCAGGTTGATGGGCCAGCCGGGGTCGGTCACCCACCGATGCCAGCCCCTCTGGGAGCGCCGCCATGTGGAACCAAGACCAGGCTCTGGGAAATTCCAGCGTGGACACTCGACGCTCAATCAAAACAACGCAGCCAAGACCTCACCTACTCGACAGCCCACCATGTTCTTCTTTGGTGGTGGCAAGTCCTTTAACCCGGACAAAGACATCCCTGACCTCTCCGGCCAGGTGATCCTCGTCACGGGCGCCAACATCGGGCTAGGCAAGGAGACGGTCCTGCAGGCCTGCAAGCACGGCCCGGCCCGCGTCTTCCTTTGCGCCCGCTCCGAGGCCGCCGCGCACGCCGCCATCGAGGACATCGAGCGCGAGGTGCCCGGCTCCCATAAGCTCATCACCTTTGTGCAGCTGGACCTCGCCTCCTTCGCGAGCATCAAGCGCGCCGCCGCCTCGGTGCTGGCGCAGACGGACCGGCTGCACGTGCTGTGCAACAACGCGGGAATCATGGGGAGCGCTCCCGCCTTGACCGCGGACGGCTACGAGGTGCAACTCGGCGTCAACCACGTCGGGCACGCGCTGCTGACCCGCCTGCTGCTGCCCCTCTTGCTGCGCACGGCCGCCGGGGCGGACGGCGCCGCCGCCGCAGCCGACGTGCGCGTCGTCAACCTCGCCTCCGAGGGCGAAAAGTTCAGCCCCGCCAACCCCTGGGCCGCCGACGCCCTGCCGACGTACAAGACGCCGCAGGCCGACCGCTGGGCGTTTGCGCGCTACGGCGCCTCCAAGCTCGCAAACATCCACCACGCGCGCTGCCTGGCGTGCCGGAACCCGACCGTCACCGCCGTCGCCGTGCACCCGGGCGCGGTCGCGACCGGCCTGACGCGCGGCACCAAGGAGTCGTACCCCTGGATCGGGCGCCTGCTCGAGATGGTCGCGCCGTGGCTCGTGCCGGGGCCCAGGAAGGGGGCGCGGAACCAGCTCTGGGCGTGCTTCGGGGAGGGCGTCGTCTCGGGCGAGTACTACACGCCCGTCGGGGTCACGGGGAAGGGGTCGGCGCTGGCGTACGACGGTGAGATGGCGGAGCGGCTTTGGGAGTGGACGGAGAGGGAGCTTGATGCTTGTGCCTGAATGTGGGCGAGTTTGTTGGGTGAGGGTTTCCCTAGTGCTGGTTCTGGTGGACGGGCTCGCTTGGAGGGGTTGGCAAACGCCGCGTGCTGAAAACGTGCGACACCACTCAGGAATTTCCGTACGTTAGTGTCAAGGACTAGGTATCCCCCTTCCCCATCCCTTTAGTGCATGTGCGGACAAAGCTATTCCCAGTCCCCCGACCGAATCTGGTTGGTTTAATTGGGCCCAGGAGTTGCACTCGTCTTTCCTTCTTACTAATTGTTAGCAGTTCAAGGCAACTGTGCGTCTGGTGGTGTCTTTGTGTTGTCTCACCTGGCTTTCTTTCTTTTTATTAGTATTTTTTTATCCGTGCAATTTTTGTCAACCACAACCCTGTTGGCTTCCTGGATATGGTTCTGTTTCATGCTGATTCGTCTTTCATTTCCGTTATGGACCACCAAGCTCAAGTATCCGATCCAGTCCCACCCCTTCAAAGTGAACACTCGGGCCGTATCTATCGGGTGATTCAACTGGAAAGGGTACCACTACCTTAGCGGCTGGGTGTGGGAAAACGGAAAAAGGCTTGGAACAAATGGAGGCTGGTGGTATACGCCGGGGTAATAATAAAAGGCTCTATCGGGGAACACACCTTTTTTGCTATTGGCACGCACCCCCACCCCGATATCGGTGCGCATGGACTTTTTTATAGCGCACCCACATAAACGAACATAGGCTTTAATGCAGGCAGGGGTTCAATTAACAAAAGGGAAGCAAATAAAAGTTATCGCCACGAGCAAATTATTAATAAACGATTAAAAACGCGGTGTTAAACCGCCAATTACATGGAAAAGTGCAAGGGCACGGCGTTAAAGCCGTTTATCTAGGGCTACAAAGGTGCCTAAAAACTCGCAAAAGGATTAAAAAACTCGTCAAATGCCGGCGCAGGCGCTGGAAAGGGCGCGGAAGCCCTCCCGGCCGACCGTAAAGGCAAGGTGGCCGGCGTTAAAAGCAGAGGGGTGCCGAGGGTAAGCACAGGCCTTTCCGCCTCGTTAGCCTCGTTAACCTCGTTAGCCTGCCGTAGGGAAGGCCCTTGTTCGTGTTGCGAGAGGTTTCGCCTGGCGCCGGCACGGATACCCGTGCGGGTACTGCGTGGGCGCCGCGCCGGCCCCTCGTTACCAAAAGGGCCGGACCTTCGAAAACGGCCCTTATAATTGCCTACCGGATTTGTAACCCGGAGTAAGGGATTTTCCGTATCCCGGCTACCCTTTCGCAGCCAAAAGCGGCTTACAAAGTCGATTTGCAAGCTTGGAAAGTTGAAATTCTCTCGTTAGGCGTTATGCAAATCTAAAAGCTCGTAAGAGCAGGGCAGGCCGTACTGCTTACGCGTGGCGCGCGTGCAAAAAGGTAGGGGAAGGCCGTTAGGGTGCAATTGGGAAGGCAACGTTGCTAACGCACGCTTATGCATCTAATTAAGAAAATTAAAGCACTAAAAAGAGGCACGTAAAGGTAACTGCCTTGCTTATAACCTCCCGCAGTAATCCTAGCGGATCCTAACCCCGGAAGCTTGCTGGGCCGTTTTGAAAAGCCGCGATCCGGTAATCTGTTTGCGTTAAAATAGCTTTTGCAATTTGCAACAAAATCGCCCTCGCAAAAAGGCCGTAGGTTTTAAAAAACCCGTGATTTGATTCCGAGGGTGCCGTGGTAATAAACCCGTTGGTAGGGTTATATTTGGTATAGCAATAGGCCTATTGCCGCTTTGCTAACCAAACGGACCGCTGCAAGTAGTTAAGCAGGGCCTCCTACTCGTAAAATTACATCCAAAGGGCGGCCTAAGCCTTTTTATAAGTTTCGAGGGTTGGTGTATAAACGACGTGCTTTTAAAAGGCAAAAAAGCCGGCCCGGGTATGCTTAACGTCGCTAGGGAGGTGTTGGTATTTGTTAAAGCCTTGCGCCGATTTAACGATTTAGTAGCTGTTTGTAAAGGTTTAAAAGTCCTTCGTATTAGCTTTGTTAGTAGCCTCGTTAGTGCCTAGGCCTGCCTTTAAATTTTTACAATCCAACCTATCGGAAGCATTTTCCGCCACCTTTTTAGCCTTTTTAACAGCCGCAATTTTATTCCATTTCTTTTTAATATATAAAACCACGTTAAAATTAATATGGTAAACGCATAATTAAAGCGTGCAAAAAGGAAACGCGCTTAAAGCGGCGCTGCGGAAACGACTATCCCTATCGGTAATAATAATTTCGGGGGCCGGAATTTAAGCCCTGTTAAAAAAATCGCGAAAGTAAAAAAAACCTACGTAAAAGTTACCTCGGCCTCGTTTACAATTAAAGCTTAAAAAACCGGCAAAATTATACGTTCGTTAGTAATAATCACCGCTAAAACAAGTGCATATTATACCGGTTGGTTTTATAAGTAACGTCGATTTGGAAGCAGCGCGAGCCGGCACGGAAAATAAAAACGATTTAATCGTATATCTAAGCCGCGCACTGGAAAATTGCAATGCCTTTTTGGCCTTTTATAAGGAAATCCCGAGGGTTAAAATCTTTAAACGCCACCGTAAGCTCGTCGAAAAACCGTAAAAAAACGGCCGTAAATTAGTACCCCTTAGCGTTTTTTTTCCTCCAAACGGCTTGCTAACGGTATAAAGCAGCAAATTGCCAAAGTCCGGTAGGGTATCGCCGCCGTAAAAGGTTAAGGATCGCACGCGTACGTATCGTAAGGTCGGCGAAAAAAGGGCGCAAAAGCTTCCACTGCCGTTCCGTAATTTAAAAGGCGAGGGCGGTAGCCTCCATAGCGATACTTTAATCCGGGCCGTGGCCTTCGTGCTTAAAGTTAATCATCCGGGCGCTTCAAAAGTCTCCGTTAGCTTTAAGCCTTTGCAAAATGATTCCCCACGGGCAATTAGCAATTTGGGAGGTTCGAAACCGGTTGCGCAACCCTCGGGAAGGCCGGTTTCTTTGCCTAAAAAAGCAAAGAAAAGCGCTTTTTTTCAGCAGGCTTTCGCTGTTTTTAAACGTACGTGCGGTAGTTACAAGCCCGTTTTATTAAAGTAGCCACGGGTTAAAAGCATCGACGAGGCTTTGGAAGGTAAGGTAAAAGGTAAAAAGTACCGCGGTAAACTCCCTAATTCAAAGCCGCCCGTCCTAAAGCGCGGGACCGGCGGCTTCGTTTGCAAAAGAGCTAATAGCCTCGTTTGCAAAAAGGCTATCAGCCTTGTTTGCAAAAGGGCTATCAGCCTCGTTTGCAAAAGGGCTATCAGCCTCGTCGTCGCTCGAAATCGCGATAACTTCGTTTATGGCAGTTGGTTGTTGTGCTACAAAGAAAATGCACGGAAAACGATTTAAAATGCACAAAAATGTTAAACTATTGGGGATTCCCGGCGAATTTGCAGGGTTCCGGCATCGGATAACACAAGGGGCGCACAAGCCAAAAGTGGAAAAGGGTGCGTGCCAATAGCAAAAAACGTGTGTTCCCCGATAAAGCTTTAATAATAAGTAAAAAATACTAAAATTTTGATTAAAAGGAAAGCGACTATTTAAATGCCAAAGTCCGACAAAACAAAGAAAAAGGGAGCAACCCAAACATAACGCAAACGCAAAGCCAAAAATCCAAAAAATACCAAAACAGACAAATAGTAGAAGGGACGGAAGGCATCGGAAAAGGGAACGCAATTGTCGGAGGGACCCGCCCAAAAGAACTCAATTGCTCGCCTTTGCGTTCTCCTCCATGTGCTAAGCACGCTCCTTCAGCCGGGCAATCTCTTTAGCAAAGCTTGAACCCGTGTGCTCGATTATGCGCCCGAGCGTAATATGGCTGAGAGCGACATCTGACGACATATTAAGGGTGCGCCTTTTGGTGTATGGGATGTGCCTGGACGCATGCTGCAACATGACGCCTACCTTGGCCCTAAAGGCCTTGTAGCGCCATGCATTAGTCCGGCCAGTAAGCCCGGCCGCGCGGAGAAAATCTTGCTTGGCCTCCTCAGCTTCCGTGGCGATGGGTTCCACGGTTTCAATCTCGCTCATGAAATTCGTGTAGCGTTCGTCGAACTTGTCCACCAGGGAACTGAAGTCCATAAGCCGCCTTTTGATCTCTGCCTCGTCGTAAACGTCTGCCGAGCCGGTCACGCCGGCAGAGAGACTCATCTGCGGGGTGTCGTTAACCGCGTCCGAAAAATATTCACGGAAAGCCCGGTAATTTTGGCTTACCCTACTATAGGCTAGGTTAAGTGTTAAGCTGGCGTCGTAGTAAGCGTCCTGGCGCTCGACCCATTCCTTTTCAACGGCAAACGCCCGCTTATATTCCGTTTTATAACGAACGAGAAATAAGCGTAAGCGAGATTGGAAAAGTACACCATTTTGGATTTTGGTGGATGCTGTTAAAGTTAGTGCGGGGGTTAATCGTAGTTATTTTTGTCACGGATAAGGGGATGATCGGTGCTGGTACTAATCTTAGTGTTGTATTTAATTCGAAGGTATTAAGGGAAACTTTAAAATTCGCCGTGACTTTATATACCCGAGCCTAAAGCCTTTCCGCGCTGTGGTTAAATTGGAAGCAGTTTCGGCTCGGCGGTGGTAATTAGTCTCTTAAGTGGATAAAGCGAGGTTTTTTAATTTCTTTGTTAGGTAAAGCGTGATTTTTAATGTTACACGAGTTCCAAGTTATATCGGTTTCCATCAAAGGGTTTTATTGCTTTGCCAAGCTTTGTTGCTAATTTAAAATCCCATCCTTTGTCAACTGGTACCTCCCTAATTGCGAACTTGATCACACGTCCCATCTCTTTGATGCATTTGTAAATGATGGAAGCTATTCCCACCAGATACCCCTATGGACACCAAAACCACCCTCCGGGCCCCTTTGGGGTTTTAAAGCTATAATGTTTAGGAGGAATGCGCAAAACACGCCAAACCGCTGTCTGTTTATATCTTAACAAAGCCATTGCATTCTTTTTAATTAAGATGCTAATGTGCTAAAGTAAATTGTATTCGGAGTTCCTTTTAACTTAGCAGCGTTTGCAAGCATCCACCATCTCAAACTGGGTTGACTTAAGTACTATTAACAATATGGCTCCCTAGCACCTAATGGCCCCTAACGACTTCGCTCGTCCTTGGAAAAGCTTACCCTTTTCGAAAAGGTCCGGGCGGTAACCACCGTCCGCAAAATCTGTCTCACCGATAGGAACGCCAACGTTACCTATTGACATCGCCGCAGGTAAGGACTTTACCGATCTCAGCGACGCGGACTCGGAGATAGGGTTGGCGAAGAACCGTAAATGGGTACCCAGAAAACCCAAAGCTTAATTTTTTGCTAACAAATTGTTCAATTTGTAAGGGAAAATTTAAACTTTGGGTCTTGGACCCAAATATCCCTGCATTTTTGGGTCTTCGCCAACCCTACTCGGAGGTTGCTAACGCGCGTATTAAGCCGGTGGAGTTCGTCGAGAGGAGGAGGCCTGCGGCGAAAAGCCAGTTTTCCGAGCTAAGGATGCTCGCTGCCGGCTTCGGGCGCGCCCAATCCCATCTCGCCGTTTCGGCACTGGGAGGCGCGGGATGAGGGCGCACTGTGCCGGCGCTTTACCCAGTGGGCCCATGCGGGCTTTAGCGGGTCGGGCATCCAGGCCAAGATGGAGCAGCTTAGAAGCACGCTCGACGAGGCTCTTGGCCTTAAGGGTGGCGCAAACGTCGCAAAGGCCATACACGCCGCAGGTCTGCAAAGCCTGCCCCTAGGTTAACCACAGTAAATTAACATATGCTTACCGATGGTGCAGCGAGTATCATTGGTGCAACTCCCTCGTTCAATAAAAGGGATTTGTTAAAAAGGCCATCCCAAAGCGTGTAAATGCGAGTAGATAGAGAGTAGCGAGGCAACGCCACATTGGAATTTAAAAAGGGTTTGGCTCCGTCCAAACTCAGCCTAAAAACGAGGTAGGTATACTTGCCCACACAGTGATAGCGCTAAGCCCAAACGAAAGTAAATTGTGAAATTCCTCCTTTCCTCTTTTCGTATCATAGCACAAACAGTTTCAAACGGTGGGAAAATGTCCAAAATAGTTTTAAATGTTTAGATTTAATATATGATGGCGAATTGAATAAAATGTACGCAGGTTGGTAACTGTTCAAAACCAAATTAAAAAACGGAAACTCGGCGGAGGAGGGCAATCGAAGACAAAAGCGCGAAATCCAAACTTGACGACAACTAAGGTGTTAATATTCAGGGAATCGAAAGTGGTAAAAAGGAAGGGAAATTCAAGAATTCAGAAAGGACCAAAGCAGGGCGAGAGGTGAAGGCGACGAGAAGGACTGGGGAAACTCAATCATCGGAACCACTCGCCCAAAGCCTTTACTCGCTCGCCTTTAAGTCAGTGTTTTGGCCTGAGCAGACTCCTGGAGCTTGGTAGGTTCCTTGGCGGCAGTCAATTTGAGTTCTTCGTGTTGGGATGTGATCCTCATCCATAGGTCCTCGGCTTTCATCTCGGTGTCCCCGGTCCCCCTCGTGTATGCGTTGCTCACCCCCGCCTTAAAAGCCTCGCTGCGCCGGATAAGGCGCTTTTCGTCGTAGTCCAGCCTTTTCTCGGCGGAAAATTTTATACGAGTTAACAAGGCCGCGTTCTGGATTTTGTAAAGGATCTTCCTCTCGTGCTCCCATTCCGAGTAATTAGCACTTTTCGAATGTCTTCATCAGGGGCTCGAAGGCCAAAAGCGTTTCCTTAAAACAGTAACGGGCTATGTGTGCCCTGTCAGTCTCGAATTCTTCAAAGGACGCCCGCTCCTCCGCTCTAGCCAGGCGGCTGGCGAAGTCTGGGATCTTCGAGGCGTTGTGGTCTATCTCGAAACCGGCCATTACAAGTGCTGTGTACGCTTGCATGTAGGCTGACTCGTGCTCGTCCCATTCCTTGGCAAGAACAGCCGCCCGCTTGCACAAAGTGTTAAAGCGAGCGAGGAAGAAGGTATTAGCAGTCTGGGAGTAAAACATCGTTGCGATTTGGGTAAGTGCTGTTAGTGGTGTTTTTGTTATTGTTGTTGTTGGAAGTGTTAAATAAAGTATAAAGGCTTTAAAGTCTAGTTTCTTCTTTGTTTTTAATAAAAAAATTATACGAATGGCGCACGCTAGTATCCTATTAAGCCCCGCGTTCTTTGTTAGCTGGTTTAGGCAGTTACTTTAACTAGCTGCCTTTTAATAGCTATTAAAAAGGTTTGCAAACAAAGAAGAGCCGCGCACGCAGCATTTTGTCAAACGTGTTTGCTTTTTTGTTAAACTTATTGCTATTTTAAAAGCACCGCTTTTGTTAATAAGTTGCTCATTTATCACTAGGCTATTAATAGCTGTAAGCAAACCGCGAACAAAAGTGAGCATTAAAGGGCTTTGCAAAGTTATCCTAATAAAAGACGCTTTTTTGTTCTAAATTTGTCAAACGCTGGGGGTTGGCTTTGGTTTCTTTATCCACCTTTAGGTTTTATTAATTATAAAACGGCGAAGGCTGCTCGCTCCACTTCAAAAAATTTCCAAAACCCAAAACACCACATACCAGACACCAACACTTCCCCCAACCACCATCGCCGCTTTTTAAACGCAACTGCCAATTCCAATCAACCCACCAACTGCGAAAATGCCTAACGGGAAACCGTCGATATCTATCGCTGAAGCGTTCAAAGCTTATAAGGCAGGCTTGGCTCTCCGCGCCAGTCTTCCCGACGAGTTCGGCAGGGTCAATAGCCTCAGCAAGAAGCTGAAGCGTATGTTGGCGGAAATGCCGGCGCACTTTCGCCTTGTTACCAACCCTCGACGTGAAGCTTCGCTTGCTAGCTTGCGCATAACACAGCTGAACCTTGGCATCGGCATTGGATATGGTGGCATAGCACAGCTGAACCTCGGTGTTGCATATGACGGCACGTCGGAGATTGCAAACCAGCAAAAGGTTAAGGAGGAGAAGCTGGAGGCCGCCCGGGCGAAGATCCCCCAGCTCCAGAAGCGCCTTGGCAAGCTGCTCGCCACTGCCCGCGAGCTCGAGACGGCGTGGGATCGGCTGGAGGAGGCAGCGGAGACCACGGAGCGCGAAAAAAACCCTCACCTCAGCAAAAAGCTCACCGACTATCGCGTGATCGTCTTTTGGCTTAAGGCGAACGTCTCTTGCGAGTCTACCAGGCTCACGGATCACATGCTTCGACCAATCATGTGCGAGTTCGACGATTTGATGTACAAGCTATTCGTGGGGGCGGCCGATGATCGTATAGTTTGGTAGATTCGAAAAGTTGGCAAGCAACCTATCCGCTCAAAATTTGTCGTCGACAAAGCACCTAGCTTTCTTTCGATAAACTTTTATAGCTGAAACCAGCTTGCTGTGATTTTTTTGTATTGCTTTGCTGTTTTAAAATTCGCATAGTTTTAATATGTATTCGTTGTTATTTTTAGTTAACTTTCTTTTAGTTTTAGCTGTTATATTTAGTTTTCGTCGCATAATTACTTTTAATACCGAGGTTTATTTGTGTTATTTGTTTGCTTTCTGGAGTTTTACTTTTTATTTTGTTTTAATAGCTTTTAAATATATATCCTACTTCTTCTTATCGTAAAGCGGCGGGGATTGTAGCCGTCCCGGCCGTGTTTTGCATTACTACATTTTAAAGATCGCAAATGCTTTAAAAGCGAGTTACAAAGCGCCCGACAACTGCAACGAAAGTTCTCACATTGAAAAACATGAACCAGAGTTAAAGTATTTTTGCGGCGCGTGTGTTTAAAGACAGTTCGCAATATCCAAAAATTTAAAGTTAACATTTAAGTGTTAAAGAAACTCTTTTATTAAGTAGTTAACACAAGCGTAAAGTAAAAGGTCACGATGTACAAATAAGCGAATGGATGGGATAAGCAGATAAATAGGATAAGGAGATAAATAGGAATAAAAAAAAGTGTGGAGAAAGTAAGGCGACGACAGAAAACGTGAAAGAAAAGTTAGGGTGAAACACAACACACCATCTTCCGCAAGTCTTGTCAAAGGATCTCAGCCGCTGGTCTCTGCATCGGCGCTCTCGCACAGAGTAAGCTCCTCATCCTCTTAAGAAACAGCAGCCGCCAGTTGGTCGAGCTTCGAGGCAAATGCCTCCCGCCGCTTCTCAAGTTCCTCCCATTCAAAGAGCCTCCGCTTCAAGACCTCGTCCGTTTTTAAGCCGTCCTTGCCCATCAGCTTACGGAAGATGGGCTCGAGCCGGTCAATCGGATCGGTGTCGCTATCGTCGATGGCCTCGAGAGGTCGATCAGGGCCGTGGTGTACTTCCCCCAGGCCTCACGCCGCGCCGCGCCCGCCTGTTGCATGCCGACGACGGCGGATTCGGCGCTGCCCATCGCATAGTTGGCGCGGGAGAGAGCACGCCTGAAAGGCGCGAGCGCATCATCCGAGGAGTCGCCGGCGATCACGTCGACATCCATCCTGATCGACAACTCCTTGAGAATGTCCAGCTTGATGGTGGTAAATTTGTCGCTGAATTCAGCGATCCTCTTCGCATTGATCCCTATCTGGCGCGCATGAGAATACGCCGTGCTGTACTCGGCCGTATAGTTGATGGTGTAGTAGAGATGGTTCTTTTCGGGGTTGTTGGTAGGCTTAGTGGGGACACGCATTTTGAGATATGGTGGATGCTGTTACTGTTTCTGTTTTTGGTGTTGGCGTTGTGTGGATGGAAAGGCTTTTGGTGGTGGTTATTAGGTTCTTGGGGGAACTTGGAATGGATAGAAAGCTTGAGAATCCTTCGATTTATATCTCCAGGCCCCCAGCAGGAAGGGCTTTGTTACCTTGTGGCACCGTGAAATAAATACCAACGGCACAAGCTAGTTCCCAGAGTGCTTTGTTTCTTTATGGTATGGAATGCAACTCAAATTCCTTATTTAGTATTCAGGAAGCTATTTTCAGCTCACCGTCTTTGTTCTTAGGTGCTTGGGATGCATGAACAGCCGGGGCTACGGCTTCTTTGTCCACCTTTAGGGCTCATGCAGGACCAAAGAACGCTGGGAATCGTCAAGCTGACGGCCATGACACCAGCGTGCTTGTCTTTTTCAGATCTTTTCATCCCCAAACCTGGTCGTTCCAATATGGGGGGCCCGGAATAGCTTTACATTGGTCCACACTTCACCCTGCGACAATGCATCTCCCTCAAAATGATATCGGCAGCCTTCTCCCCAATCACAAAAGCAGTGTTGCACGTGTTCGCGCCGACGTTCTCGGGCGGGATGCTAAGGTCGGCCACCTTGAGCCCTTGGACGCCGTGAACAGAGAGGTCTGGGCCAACAACGCGCCGCTTTCGAGAGGCGCCATTTTGGCCGTGCCGAGGCTGTGCCACGTTGTGGCGACGTTCTCGCGGATCCACTGCTCGATGGCCCTGTCGTCCTCGTCGCCGTACTCGACGTCGCGCACCTCGGCCGCGATCGGGGCGGTCTCGAGACGGACGCAGGCGGCCTTGGACCCCGGCGGGAATCGCGGATGGCTGCTCGCGACCTCGCCGCGGAAAAACGACATGCGGCGCGCAACCTCGCGCTGCTTCTTGTAGGCCCAGATCATCTTCTTGAGGTCGAGGTCGTGCTCGTCTTTGAAGAAGCCCGTCTCGAAGTCGAGCGGGTCCGTCACGGACGGCCCGCCGATGTGAACTTGCCCTCTGCTATATGGGTAAGAGCTGTATGTTCCCAGACCGAGGTACTGCGCTTTGGGCAGTAGAGCTGCGTGGATGTGTCTGGTGACCAGTGGGGGACGTCAGCTCGAGCAGAGATTTGGCGGACAAAGGTGTTACTCTATAATTAGGACGCGGATGAGGGCTTGAGAGACAAAAGGGAAAAGGAGGCAACCAACTAACCCTGCCATCACAACAAAGAGCATGTCGGGCCTGTTTGGGTCGTGGCTGAAGTCCCGGGTCCAGGGGACTTCAAAGTCGGGACCGAGCGCGGCCACATCTCGCTGCTTCATGCGAATCTTGGAACAGGCGTCGATACCGTTCCACCCCAGGCGCTTGTCGCCGCTCTTCACGGCATCGGCCGCTGCGAGCCTTCCCGAGAGGATCGAGTCGGCCGTCTCGTGCTCCTCCAGTGCCGACTCGTACGCGTAGATGACGAGGTGGTGGTCCTGGTAGTCGGCGCCGACGCCGGGGACAGCCACGGCCAGCGGCACGCCAGCGCGCGCCAGCACGTCCGGGTGCCCGATGCCCGAGCGCTCCAGCACGGCGGGTGACCCGAGTGCGCCGCACGACACGACAACCTGGCGGCGGGCGCGGACGAGGCGGGGCCGCGGTGCAGGGCTGGTGTCGGCGGCCAGCAGCTCCGGGGTCGGGGTGAGCTCGATGCCGACGGCCCTTTTCGAAGCGGCGCCGTCGCCGTCGACGCAGTCCTCGAGCAGCACGCGCACGGCGAGGTGCTCCGTCAGCACGTGCAAGTTGGGGTACTCGTCGGTGAAGTGGCCGCTGTCCATGTTGCGCAGCTTGGGGTGGAGGTAGGTGTGCGCGGCGTCCTGGCGCCGGCCGGTGGTGGGCGAGATGGTCTTAAGCCAGGCCGCGACGCCGTCGTTCGAGTCAAGGTCCTGGAGGTCGATTACTTGGGGCACGTCGAGGACCTGGGAGGCCGATTCGAGGAACTCTGTCTGGACGCGCTCGGAGCGAAAGGTACCGCTAGAGATATGGACGGGGCCCTCAGAGCCGTGCACGGCTGGGGCTCCGGGGCCGTGGTAGGTCTCAATCTTCTTGAGGAAAGGCAGAAGCTCGTCTGCGCTCCAGCCGGGCGCTTTCCACGAGTCGAAGTCTGAGCGCTGGGCCCTGGTGTACATCAGGAGGTTGATGGATGAGCCACCGCCGAGTGTACCGCCGCTGGGGACGATAGGCTCGCGCCCGGCGAGCTCCTCGGACTTGCGGCCTTTGTAGAAGATTGCTGTCTTTGTGTCGGGGAGCAGGTTGACGGGTGCAAAAATTGGAGTGACAATATGGGGGACATTGAAGTTGTCCCGGCCCCGCTCGATGACGAGAATGCTCAGGTTGGGATCCGACTCTGCGAGGCGGCCTGCCACGACGCATGCTGCCGTTCCGCCTAGATGGTTTGGCATAGCGTTAGCACAGCCACCCGGAGCACTTATCCGCCCCGGTGGTATGATGTTCTGTGCACTTACCCCCTGCGATGATAAAATCCACCTCCTCCAGGTCATGCGGCAGTCTGTTGGAGATCCCCATCGTTGAGGATTTTCGGACAAAGGTGGAAGGTTGAAGCTCGAGTGGAGGTTACCAGAAGGCAATCCTCCCGGAGCCGGAGGGCGAGGGAGGGGCTGTATAATCCGGGCGTAGGGTTTGGCTCCTCCGGCCTGGTAGCCGAAATGTAGACCGCTGGCTTCGGCGTCTGTGGAGACGCTTCGCGAAAGAGGCACCGCCTCGGCGAGGTCCAACGAAGGGTGGTGGTCTTGAATGGTCCAAGGGCTCTAATTAAGCACGTGGGAAACACAACCCAAGACCCAGCATCGGGGTTATGCTGTGCCAATGAACCGAGTGATACATGTTTTATATATTACGAAAATTCCTGGTGGCCGACGTTTCCATGTCACACCGGTAGCTTCGGTCCCGGTGTATCGCCGGTAGCTCTCGATGCTGTGATACGAGTAGGATTCTCACATTGGCTAGGCTCGGCTTTTACTGAACGCGAGAACTTGCTTTTCGTGCGGGGAAAGCGTCGGGATTTCTGCACCAAGTACAACAGGGCTGAGAATGACATGGACCCGATAGGTCCATGCATGGGATAGCACTGCATGAGGTTGTGATTGGCGCTGAGACCGAGTACATATTGGGTTGGTTCGGCGCAGGTGTGGTCTTGGCCGGTCTATTGGACAGAGCTCATAGGCTGCCCGGCTGCGCCATCCAGGGACTCCGTCCAACCCGACCCGTCGACAATGCTACTTCCCCTCCTCGGCTAGCATCTAGTTCGCGTAAGGGGGGAGCCTGAGGTAATACACGGATGCTATATTTCGAATACCATTATTAGGTCACTGTCGAATACTGCGGCAAGCTTTGCTCGCGACTTTTAGCCCGGTTCACATCCAATGCCAGGGGACAAAGGATCGATTTTGCAACACTTATTCCATAGAGGCGCGTTAACACAAGGGCGTGTGCCCCGGAATCTTTTATCGTTTCTAAGAAGTCCAAAGATATCGAGGGCGCGTTTACTCCTTTCCATATCAACCAGTTGTGTCTCTGGCCTGACGCAGCTGCCGCGCCTTCCTGAGAATATCTTCGTTTTCAAAGAATGTTTTGTCCTTACTCCCGTAAGCAGCTAGAGAAGCAAGAAACGCGCCCAGCTCCTCGACACGTATCGACCAATTCTTTCCGATAACAAGGCCCAGAACGCTTGTCGCGATGGTGTCTTTCGGCAACACACCCCGGGCCTGACCATGAACGTCTGCCACAGCTCACTGTGTTCTTCTGTGAACTTGAGGGCTTCGGTTTCAAACACACTCTGTATAGTTATGTCAGGATATCATCAGCAATTATACTTGTTGAGTGCTCACTTGTTGACATGTTGATAGGCATTACCTTGATCTTCCTCGCGGCGGGTATCAGGTGCAAGCCCTTGCTTTGGTCCGTTTCAACCATCTGTCCGCTCAGGTAGACGAATCTGAACTTTGGTAGAGCTTCGGAACCTTGGGGGCCGGAGGCAGGCTTGCTTTGAAGAATGCGGACAAAGGACGACATGAACGCCATGGGATAATCGAGGTTGGTGGTGGTGTCCCCATCGAGTGTTCCCAGAGCCCTAGAATGGAGGTAATGAGGACCGGCAGATAGGAAGATGGCTAATGCGCCCCGGAACAGAGTTTAAGACTTCAGTAACTCACCAGATCATGGCGTCTGCGTCCTTAACCGACTCCAATCTGTCCTCCGGCCACTCCCCAAAGTCTTCCATGACGATTGATGTAAGCTTGTCGGTTGCTTGAACGTCCTTTGCGAGTGGCCGTCGGGTGAAGGCGACAACAGACGTGACCTGGGGGTTGTCGAGACAGTGGAGCAGGGCTTCGCTCCCAATGGTGCCAGTGGCGCCCGCTATCAGGACCTTCATCCTGGCTCTTTTCTCCGGGCCGAGCCTACTTGCTATCGATCGCGCAATTGAGAGTGATTGTTGGAACCGAACTGATGCTTGTAAGCAGCCTCAATCGCGAGACCATCGATGGAACGCAAGCCAGGAGAAAGACAGGACGCGATAAAAAAAAAAAAAAAGCTGAGGGAGGGGCTGCAATTCTCCACAATCGGACGAGACCAGTCTGAGGATCATGGATTGAACTGCGAGCACTCGCCGCCCCCATGGACTTATATCCTCATGGCCGCGGCGGCGTGCCCAAATTGGCGACCCCATCTAACTTAACCGCGCAACCTTTGTCTGGCGGTCTGGCGTCGTTCGTTGGTTGGACCATCGTTGCCACCCGGCGCCTGCGGAGGTCAAGTCCGAGGGAGCTCGGACTTGGCCCCGCTTTTACGGCGTCCATGACATCCTTAGGCGGCCAACGGGACGGCTTTGGACGGGCTGGCGCTGTGCTGCGAGGTGAAACGCTGACGCTGGCTGGGCTTCGTCACACCAAGGGCCGCGATGGACGAGGTTGGTGACCGTCTTGGGTCGGAGCTGTGTCCAGCGCTACGAAAGTGCATGACGCAAGACCAAGGTAGGCGTCAGCCAGATGGCGGGTATCGCCATTCTAGGGGCTACATCTGAGTGTGTAGAGCACCTGAGCACCTACCGCGCTACACGTTTTGACTAAAAAGGGCCCACCACGAATGGCTGTGCAAGCCAGGAAATCCCGCCAACCGACACGTTGACTGACATGGGCCATCCATGGGAATGTCAGACTTGAGGAAATTGGACAGAAAGAAGAAATACAAGCATAGCAAGTGCCAGCCAAGCTCGGTCTCGTAACAATTATCGCGCCGGGTTGTGGGCATCATCATCAGCACACGCTGTTCTACCGGGATCCAGGCTCACCGCAATAGCGAGCACAATGGATGACATTGAGGGTCAAATTAGTGAATTACAGGGCTGTGCCCGCTAAATCGTAAACCTTTAGTGGTACAGGCTGGGGCAGCTGAGGCCAATTTCCCACTTCATGTTCTCCACCCCACCTCGAACTGCGCATTCCATCATTCAGTCCTTCTTCTGATCGCCGTCTTTCTTGTCGTCGTCACCACCATCTTCCTGAGGCTCCTCCGGCTTCTCCTAGGACGCTTCGTCAGCCTTCTGTTCCTTTTCTTTGCTCTTGTCTCCCTTGCTTGATTTGGCACCCTTCTCCTTCTCGACACCCTTGTCCTGCTTGTCTTCGTTGCCCTTGCCTTGCTTCTTATCTTTCTGCTTCTCCTCTTTCTTCTTGCGCTCCGCCTCCTCCTTCTCTTTGCGAATCCTCTCTTTCTCCTCTGCCTCGAGCCTCCGCCACTCCGATTCGGACATCTCTCGAACAGCTCTACCGTGCTTCGAGTCGCTGATCCTCTCTGCGGCCTGTTTGTTGCCGCCCTCGCCGATCCTGGCCCGGCCTATAAGGCTGACCATGATGGCCGAGCCGACGACAAAGGTGAGCACGAAGCGGTATGTGCCATACCACGGCGGGCCCATCCGCGCGTGGACGCGTGGGAGTCGAAGTAGTAGAGGCCCATGAAAGCGCCGAACTGGCCGATGAGCGCGTACTCGACTGGCATTAGCAGCGTCGGCCAGGCGATCGCGGGGGCGGCGACGCCGAGGGCGTAACGGAATCTGGTTCGCTTGGGGTCTAGCGTCGTTGCTCCATACTCGAGGCCCTGCATGCATTCAAGATGTCAGTTATCTGACCTTTGATCAAGCGTTTTCACTCTCATGAGGTGCAGTTTTCTTACCCAGTGGATCGCCCCGAGGAACGAGATGATGACCGCGCCGTATCCTAGCTGGATTGCCTCAAGCTGCTGGAGGAGACTCTGCGCGGTCGCGTCCTTCAGCAAGAGGGTGTTAAAGATCGCGTTGGACGACCACTGCGCGTTGAGGTTCCAGCCTAGATACAGCGTCGAGAGCGAGGTGCCGAGATACGGAAGCGTCCCCGCAAGTCCGAGCTTGTACGACAGCGAAGGGACGCTGGACAGGTCGAACGTCTCTTTGACGGTTTTCTGCGTTGTTTCCCTTATCAATTAGAGCTCTGGGATGTGGGTGCAACGTTGGTGGTGCTTACCAGATCTGACTTGAGGCTTCGTGTGATTTCATCGTCGCTCTGGCTTGCCTGACCCGACGGCTCCAAGACGGCACGGACGCTAGAAGCCGAGGTTACGGCCTCGGGGTCCGCCTCGAGCTTCTGACGGGCGACCTCTTTCTCGCCCTCCTTGTCCACGCCGACGGGAATTTTTGTCGAGTATCGGAGTCGAGCCGATCGCGCGGGCACGATATGGTATCTGGGAGCCTTCGGCTTGGCTGGGCGTGCCGACAGGAACCGAGCCCGGTCCTGTGCCAGTGCGAGGTTTGCAGCCGCTCGAATCTCGGCTGCTTTCGCCGACAACGAGATCATTTGCCTAGAAGATCGAAGCATTGTTGTGCGTCGTGACGGCGTTCAGTTCTCAATAATAGATTATTCAGGGATGCTCGAAGTTGCCGCCGCTGCGAATACATCAGAGAAGGACAAGGGACGCCGGAATGCAGTTTACGACAAAGCGAGAAACGCCCAGCTGGACACCCCTTCCACTTTTCTAGCCAGAACACACGACCCTCCTGCCCGGAGCTGGCAGCAAGTTGCAGATTTCATGTTTTTGCTCGGGCGCCTGGTTGGAAGCTCCCATCTGCCCGTTGGTGGTGACGTCAGATGTAGCACATTCACCAAATCGGAGCTCTGTGCAGTCTGGACTCGCGTGTCGCGGCTGCAGACCTGGAACGCTCAAGGCCCCCTGGTGTTGTTGAATTGGACGTATGACAGCTGGAGGTGACATAATTCTCTAGAATCCTCGGCGGCGTGAAAGCAGGCTGCGCATCCAGGACGAAAAGGCGGCGGCCTTTCACTGCAAAACATCTCCATCGCATGGGCTCCCGCAAGAAGCTGCACTGGTCTTCCATGCGTTGACGCCGTCCACTGGCACTTGTCCTTGTTGACGCTGGCCAGGCGCAAGCTCCTCCCCGGCTGGCAGCCGTCAACCCCACAAACCCCACGTTGAGTGATGACGCAGGAGCACGGGCCATATCCCACGCGTCATCCACTTCCAGCTCCTCACCTCACTGCGCCACGAAATCCCGGAGAGCCCAAAGACGTGGGAGCGGGAGCGGTCGGCGCCTTGTTTTTTTCCTTGCTTTGGCGTGTATCCCGGGCCCAGATGCCACACCTAAGGCACCTAGACCTGCCCATTCACTTGCCTCGGGCGGCCTACTGAATTCTCGCGGGCCTTAATCCGATTCTTGCTCTTTCTAGAATCATCATATTTCTAGATCTGCCAGCAGGCCAAGTGTTGCGGCTCTCAGGGTTGGACCACCCCACCAAGCTGCATGCCACCTCGTGCTACGCCTGGTTGTCTACCTACTGACGGATCTTTGCCTCCTGTAGCCCCTATTATTCCACGAGTGTGCACCAGTCTCGTCGACGTCAACAGCCCATCATCGATATACCCCTCATTCCTCCCGCCCACCGCAAACCTACTATACCCTACGATTGCGCCAACCGGCCCTTTCACCCATGAGTTCCTTCGACGGTTCCTGAAAGCTACACCCTAAGCTTGTCCCTGCCCGGGTCACGGCAGCCCCGCTATCGCGATGTTGGAAGGGCTGGTGGCCGGTCTGATCAACCGGTTCCTGGGCATGTATGTCAAGAACTTCGATCCCGCCCAGCTCAAGGTCGGCATCTGGTCCGGTGATGTCAAGCTTCGGAACCTCGAACTGCGCCGCGAAGCCCTCGACCAGCTGAAGCTCCCCCTTAACGTCGTTGAAGGCCACCTCGGAACCCTGACGCTTGTCATCCCATGGTCCAACCTGCGCGGCGCGCCCGTCAAGGTCTACATCGAAGATGTCTTCCTCCTGGCCTCGCCCAAGGAGGAGGCCGAATACGACGAGGCCGAGGAGGAGCGCCGCAGGCAGCGCATCAAGATGGACAAGCTCGACTCGGCAGAGCTGCTCAAGGAGAGGTCCCAGGAGGGACTCAGTCAGGAGGAGCAGAAGCGCAGCCAGAGCTTCATGGAGAGCTTCGCCACAAAGATCGTTGACAACCTGCAGGTCACGGTCAAGAACATCCACGTCCGCTACGAGGATTCCATATCCGCCCCAGGCCACCCGTTCGCCCTCGGTGTCACACTTCAGGAGTTCAGTGCCGTCAGCACCAACGGGGAGTGGAAGCCTGCCTTCATCCAGGACTCGACCGGCACCACACACAAGCTGGCGACCCTGGGCGCGCTTGCTGTGTACTGGGACACAGATGCCGAGCTCTTTGGATCTGGCCGCGAGGCGGAAAGGCCCGGGGAGGAGGCCCCGACACACGAAGAGCTCACCCAGAAGTTCAGGGACATGATACCAGACGACGACGGCTCCAAGAACCACGCCCACCAGTTCATCCTGAAACCCGTTAGTGGGCAAGCCAAGATCGAGCTGGACAAATCCGGAAAGACCGAAGTACCAAAATTCAAAGCAAATCTGCTGTTCGACGAAATAGGCCTGGTACTCGATGACGATCAGTACCGGGACGGGCTGATGATGGCGGACCTGTTCCACTACTTCATCCGCCATCAGGAGTACAAAAAGTACCAGCCCAAGGGCGTCACACCCAAGGAGGATCCGAGGGCCTGGTTCCAGTTTGCCGGCAATGCAGTACTAGCCAAGATCCACGAGAGGAATCGCCGATGGTCGTGGGGCTACTTCAAGGAGCGTCGCGATGACCGCTTGCGGTACATCGAGCTGTTCAAGAAGCGGAAGCAGAACCCGAACCTCGAACCTGATGACAACGAAGAAATCACAAAACTCGAGCAGAAGCTCGACTACGAAGACTTGCGCTTCTGGCGGTCCCTGGCGCGAAATCAGCTAAAGAAGGAGAACGCCGCCGCACTGAAGAACCAGCCCCCAAAACAGGAAGAGCAGCAGGGATGGCTCGCCTGGGTCTGGGGCGCTAAGCCTGCGACAGAGCAGCAGCCTACTGGGGATGCGGAGAACACCAAGATCACAGAGGAGCAAAGGAAGGAGCTGTACGAAGTCATCGACTGGGACGAGAAGACGGCGCTTGCCGATGCGATCGACGAGCCGCGGGAGACTGTGAAATTGCAAATCGAGGCTTCTCTTAGCATGGGAAGTCTGACGCTCAAACAGAACCCCCACGGCAAAACTCGAGATCTCGTCAGCCTCCATTTCGACCTCTTCAAGGCGAAGGCCATCAAGAGGGTGGACTCGGTCTTTCTTGACTTGGGCCTGGGCGGACTCAGAGTTAACGACGGCACAACGCCCAACACATTCTTCCCCGAGATCGTCAGGGTTAAGGATGCCCCAGATACTAGGAGGAAGAAGCGCTTGTCGATTGTTGAGCTCGAGAAGCACGAGGAGGAGGCCTTTTTCCAGCTCCAGGTTGAGCAGAACCCTCTCGACGGCCAGGGCGATATTGCAGTCACGGCAAAGCTGAACCCGCTGGAGATCGTATGGAACCCCAATATCGTCGTCGGGGTTGTCGACTTCTTCAGGCCACCGGAGAGGCACATGGAGTCCATCACGGCCCTCATGGAGTCCGCCGGGGCCACTGTGGAAGGACTCCGGGAGCAGACGCGTGCCGGTCTCGAGTTCGCCCTGGAGGAGCACAAGACCATCAACGCCAAGCTCGACCTTCAGGCGCCCCTCATCATCGTCCCGCTGAGCATCACGACCGAGAAGTCGACATGCATCATCCTCGATGCCGGACACATCAGCGTCAACAGCGAGCTGGTTGACAAAGACACGATGAAAAATGTTCAGTCCAAGCAGAGCCAGTCTTACACAGAAGAGGACTTCAAGCGCCTAGAATCGTTGATGTACGATCGTTTCCTGGTCAAGCTCACTTCAACACAGCTCCTCATCGGCACTTCGATCGAGGAAACAAAGGCCCAATTGATGCAGAGGGACGAATCCAAGATGATGCATGTGGTGGACAAGATCAATGTCGATTTTGTGGTCGCCATTTCCATCATGCCCAAGGCCCCCAACCTCACTCGCGTCAAGATATCTGGCCACATGCCCGTCCTTCATGCGGTTGCGTCCGACACCAAGTACAAGAATCTCATGCAGATCATCAACGTTGCCATCCCGAAACTAGGGAACGAACCGCAGCCCACACAGCCCGAGACGGAGTTGAGGCCCAAGAGACCACGCCTCTTGAGCAATGTGTCTAGCCGATCTGCGATCAGGAAAACACGCGCTAGGAGCTCATCACAACTAATCTCGTTCGCACCAACACAGCAGGCCGCCATCGTGCTTAGCGACGCGGGCGACGACGATGATGAATTCCAGGATGCCAGTGACGGCTCCGTCAACCAGCAACTCAAGATGCAGCAGAGGACGTTCGAGCTCAAGTTTGCCGTCGATGAGCTCCGTGGTTCGCTGTACCGTAGCGACCCCGACGGGAAGAAGGCCGACGCGCTGCTAGTCGAGTTGGTTGCGCAGAACTTTGATCTGGAATATTTCATCCGTCAGTTCGACATGGTGGCCGAGGTCTCGCTGGGTTCGGTTACCGTGGACGATTTTGTGTCCAACCCCACCGCCGAGTTCAAGTCTATCGTCTCGTCCGGCGACATCGAGGACCGGGAGCAGCAGCGCGAGCTTGTGCACGTCAAGTTTGTTAGGGTCAACAAGGAGTCGCCCGAGTTCATGTCGGTCTACGAAGGCGTAGAGACGAACGTCAACGTTGCCGTGTCCACCATCAACCTTATTGTCACCCGCAAGACTCTCCTTACGCTCCTGGACTTCATCCTCATCACCTTTGCTAATAACAACAACAATGCGCCGCAGAAGGCCATCACGGACGACGGGTCTGAGGTGGATATCACTGTTGAAACGGCTGGGCCTCCGCAGCAGCAACAGGCAGGCGCCATCAAGGTGAAGGTGGACCTCAAGAGTATTCGGATGATTCTGAATAACGACGGCATCCGTCTCGCAACTCTGTCGTTCAACCACGCAGATGTCGGAGTCTTTATGCTGGGCAAGACCATGCGTGTCTCGACGAAACTCGGAGATCTATCGCTGATTGACGATGTTAACCTCGGCGTCTCGGAGGAGTCCAACCTCCGCAAGCTCGTCACCATCCAAGGAGATGACCTTGCGGACTTCCGGTACGAGACCTACGACTCCGAGTCCAAGTCGTACCCTGGCTACGATTCATCGATCCATCTCCGCGCCGGCTCAGTCAAGGTCAATTTCCTGGAGGAGCCCTTCAGGAAGATTGTCGCCTTCCTTGTAAAGTTTGGCAAGATGCAGGCCATCTTCAACGCGGCCAGACAGGCAGCAGCAAACCAGGCAACCCAGCTTCAGCAGAGCAACAGCCGCATAAAGTTTGACGTTGTCGTCAAGACGCCCATCGTTGTCTTCCCACGAGTCGTCATGAATAACAACCCGAAGCGGGATTTGATAACGGCCTACCTGGGAGAGATCTACGCTCAGAACAAGTTCGCCCCGCTGGACGACTCGGAAAATTCAGAGATCGGACAGAAGCTATCGGCTGGCATCAGGAACATCAGGCTCACATCGCTTTTCCACTACCCTGGAGACCAGTCAGAGGAGCTCGAGCTCATCGATCACGTCGACTTTGGCTTCAAGATGACGTACGCCGAGCACAGGGAGGGCGTCAAGCGGCCAGACCTGGAGATAGAGGGCCACATGACGGACTTCTATCTTCGTGTTACCCAGCACCAGCTTAGGTTCCTCCTGGAAATCTCGAGGTCCGTTCCCGCCGCTTTCGCCGGGGACACTGATCAGAATGTCGACGAGGCTGCCGAAAAGGAGGTGGACGCTGGAACCCTGCAAAGGGCAAAGACCCAGTCGTCCGAGAGCAGTGGATCGTCTGGCGAGGACGTTGTCAACCTTGGTCCCGAGATCGGCATGCAGTCACAAACATGGACGCGTCTCGACCTGGTGTTCAACGTCCACACAATCGGCTTGGAGCTTATCAACGGGTTCGAGGACAAGCCTATCGGGGATGTCCAGCAAGCCAGTCTGTCCAGGTTCTCACTTGACGACAGCAAGTTGAAGCTGCGGATGCAAGCAAACGGTGCTTTGGAGGCCGAGTTCGTCATCCACTCCTTTACCATCTACGACAGCCGATCCCAGGAGAACAACAAGTTCAAGAAGATCATGACCTCTCGTAACAAGAAGGTGCAGCAGTTCATGGCTAGCGTCTCGATGACAAGCGGCAAGGTACGCGATGTGATTGCCATGGTCGCCATCGACAGCCCGCGTGTCATCTTTGCGCTGGACTACCTCTTCATGCTCCAGGGCTTCGTCACGACCGCTCTTACCGTGGAAGAATCCGGGGTGCCTATTGAGGAGCTGCAAAGTCCAATAGAAACGCCTGACGAATCGGACGCCGACTCGATGCAGGTGGCATTTGCTGGGCAGAAATCTGGCAGGAGTAGTATCAGCCGTGAGATTCAGCAGCCCTCGACGACGCCGACGGAGACCACGCCTACCATAAACCTTGCCTTCCGTGTTAACGTTGTCGACGCCCAAGTCATCCTGATCGCGAATCCCCTGAGTCCCAGCTCGGAGGCGATAGTGCTGGGCACCAAGCAAGTGCTTTTGTCACAGCAGCACGCATTGACCTTCCAGATCTCCGAGATTGGCATGTATCTCTGCCGGATGGATCGTTTCGAGGAGTCTCGCCTAAGGATCATTGACGACTTTTCCATCCGGCTATCGATGGACAGCTCAAAGCCTACCGAGACCAACATCCACATCGACATCGAGCCCCTTATCCTGCGCCTCGCGCTACGGGATATTCTCATCGCCCTCCAGATTATCCAAAAGGCCTCGGAGCTCTCTGGCAACGAGCAGTTAGACCCGAAAGATAGCGCGGCAGAGGCGAAGGCAAAGCAGCTGCGGCAGGCTGGTCTTAAGCAGCGCACGGCCAGCGGAAAGGGCCAGTCTACTCTGGCAGCAAATAAGACGAAGACGGCCACGACCGCTGGTAGCAACAGAGGCCATCCGCAAGGATCGGGAGGTCCGCATGACGTGTCCAAACCAGTCCCTAAACGGGAGTCTCTGACCGCCACCATCGATGGGATTCGGGTCGTCCTGATTGGCGATCTTCACGAACTGCCGATTCTAGATCTCAGCGTCAAAGACTTCACCGCCTCGGCGGAGGACTGGTCCAGCAGCCTGAAGGCAGAGACGGCTATCGACATCTACATCAACGTCTACAACTTCTCCAAGTCAGCGTGGGAGCCACTGCTTGAGCCTTGGAAGGTTGGGTTTGGCGTCGCCAGGGACCAGGACTCTGGGCTCCTCTCAGTTGATGTGACTTCAAGACAGACATTCGACGTGACCATCACGACAGCGACGATCGCTCTTGCGTCCAAGTCTTTTGCGTTCCTCACACAGATGAGGACGGTGTTGGGCAAGCCTCGCGACGTCAAGGCTCCGTACCAGATCCGCAACTACACCGGGTTCGACGTGATCGTCAGTGCTAAGAACCCAAAGTCGGAAGAAAACATCAGCCTCAGGCTGGAGGAGGGGCAGGAAGCCCCTTGGAGCTTCGAGCATTGGGAGAAGATGCGCGAGAGCCTCATGTCAGAGGCCAACTCCAGTAATGTCTCAGTGCAGCTCGAGGGAAGTGGGTTCGACCCGGTTAAGAACATTCGACTGAACCGCGAGGGCGAGTTTCTGTACGGCCTCAAGCCCAAGGCCGAAAAAGTACTTCATCGGATGCTCATGGAAGTGTCGCTTGGCAAGGACAACGTGAAGTACGTCACGCTGCGGTCGCCGCTCCTAGTCGAGAATCAGACGCAGATACCTGTCGAGCTCGGGGTTTACGACGCCCAGGAGGGACATCTGCTCAAGATCGAAAAGATAGCTCCGGGTGAGGCGCGCCCCGCGCCGGTGGGAGCCGTGTTCCTTAAGTCGCTCTTGGTGCGTCCGGATTCGGGCTTCGGCTATTCATGGTCGACCGAGACGCTGTGGTGGAAGGACCTCCTCAAACGACCGACGCGCACTATGGTCTGTAAAGGGGAGCAGGGTGACCCCTTTTACTTCCAGCTGCACGCCACCTTTGAGAAGGGCAGCCCTCTGACCAAGTATGTTCGACATCCTTTTCCCCCATGGCCGATTTCCTTGCTAATCTCTCATCCTACTTTAGCATCTACCCCTATATGCGGATCAAACTGTCAGCACCGGTCGTGCTGGAGAATTTGCTTCCATACGACTTCAAGTACCGCATATACGACAAGAACACCAAGAAGGATTGGACGAACTTCCTTAGAAAGGGCGGTGTCAGTCCGGTCCACGTCGTCGAGCTGTCGCACCTCCTGCTTCTGAGTGTGGATATGCAAGACACGGTCTTCAAGCCCAGCGAGTTTGCTATCATCAACCCTGGCAGCACAGATGACTTCAAGAAGGAGACGACTTTGACGTGTAGGGACGAACAGGGGCTGAACCTGAACTTGCGCATGCACTATTACAAGATCCCGAGCGGAGGTGGCGCGTTCAAGGTGACTGTCTACAGCCCCTACGTGATCCTCAACAAGACTGGCCTTGACGTCAACATCCGGTCCAGGGGCTTCATGCAGCACGCGAAGGCCGCGCCCGGCTCTGGAGGACGTCAGCTCATCGACGTGTCGGAGAGCAACAGACCCAAGACACTCCCGATAATGTTTTCGTTTGGAAACGATGACCACCGCAACCGCGTATCACTGAGAGTGGGAGACTCAGAATGGAGCAAACACCAAAGCTTCGACGCCATCGGTAGCACTACAGATGTTGTGCTGCAGTCTACCAGTCGCAACGCCGAGATTCACGTCGGCATCTCCGTACAGTCTGGAGAAGGCAAATACAAGATGACCAAGGTCGTAACCCTGGCTCCGAGATTCGTCGTGCAGAACAAGCTAGGGGACGAGATCAACATCCGCGAGCCCAGTTCGTCGAGCCTCATGTCGCTACAGTCGGGGCGCTGCAGCCACTGCACTTCCTCCAGAGGACATCGGTCAAGCAGCTGTGCCTCTGCTACCCGGGCGTCAACAGCCAATGGACATCTCCTTTTAATATTTCCGACATTGGCACGACTCACGTCAAGCTCGCCAAGCCAGGGCAGCGACAGCGGCTGATCCGGGCCGAAATCCTCATGGAGGACGCCACCATCTTCGTTACGCTAAGCATGGAGACCAAGAATTGGCCGTTCAGCATGCGCAACGAGAGCGACACCGAGTTCACCTTCTACCAAGCCAACCCCAACGTGGACGAGGACGGCGAGGAGGACAGGTCAGGCTGGCGGCAGATAAGATACCGCCTCCCTCCGCGCAGCATAATGCCCTACGCCTGGGACTTTCCGGCCGCCAAGCACAGAGAAGTTGTCATCAGCGCCTTTGGCAAGGAGCGGCACGTCAAGCTCGTCGAGATAGGCAACCTCGTGCCGATGAAGTTTGTGGCGCCGTCGGGCCAGGCCAAGATCATCGACATCAACGTCGCCGCAGAGGGACCTACCCAGACGCTCATCTTGAGCAATTTCAAGCAGTCCAAGAGTCTATACCGGCAAAAATCGGGCCTGCGCCGTACGAACACGCAGTCGAGCATGAGCACGGATGGCGGGTTCGAAGTCAAGAGCCAGGACGTCGGCACTACCTTCCAGGCGCAGTTGAAACTTGCGGGCATTGGCATATCGCTGA
Source organism: Gaeumannomyces sp. JS-464 (assembly GCA_002197995.1). NCBI lineage: Eukaryota > Fungi > Ascomycota > Sordariomycetes > Magnaporthales > Magnaporthaceae > Gaeumannomyces > Gaeumannomyces sp. JS-464. The sequence continues at coordinate 3,137,859 of NGZR01000001.1, read as the reverse complement.
TCAACTCACAGCTGAAGGAGCTCGCCTATGTCACGCTCCGCGACGTCCTACTCCGTTACAGCGAGTCGCCGTTGTACCAGACGGTCAGCCTGGCCGTCAAGTGGATCCAGATCGACAACCAATTGTACGGGGGCATCTTTCCGATGATCTTGTATCCCAGCGTCGTCCCCAAGAGAGCGCAGGAGATTGACGCCCACCCGTCGCTCAGCAAGGGTGCGATCCTCCATGCAATGGTGACGCGCGTAAAAGACGACTCGTACGGGGTGCTGTACATCAAGTACGCCACCGTCCTTCTCCAACAGATGACGGTTGATCTGGACGAGGACTTTGTGTACGCGGTCCTCGACTACTCCAAGGTTCCCGGGGCTGCCTGGGAGACGGAAGAGGACGAGGGCAAGCTGTGCGACGACAGCGTGGACATCCCAGAGCCCAGGCAGCAGCAGGCAGCGCAGGACATATACTTTGAGCTGCTGAACATCCAGCCGATGCAGCTCGACCTCTCGTTTGTGCGCACCGAGCGCATCAACGCCGAAGACAAGACGTCTTCGCGGAACCCGCTCATGTTCTTCCTCAATGTCATGACCATGGCCATCGGAAACGTCAATGACGCGCCGCTTCGGCTGAATGCTCTCATGCTGGAAAACGTGCGGGTTTCTATCCCGCTGCTGATACAGAACGTGTCGAACCACTACAGTCAAGAGGCACTCTATCAGGTGCACAAGATTCTTGGTTCGGCTGACTTCCTCGGCAACCCCGTGGGCCTGTTCAACAACATCAGCTCTGGTGTGGCAGACGTCTTCTACGAGCCATACCAGGGGCTCATCATGTCAGACCGGCCCGAGGATATTGGAGTGGGCTTGGCGCGTGGCGCGGCTTCTTTCGCGAAGAAGACTGTCTATGGCTTTTCTGACTCATTCTCCAAGTTCACGGGTTCCATCTCCAAGGGCCTCGCAGCCGCGACGCTGGACAAGCAGTTCCAGGACCGCAGGCGTATCAGCCGAGCACGCAACCGGCCGAAGCATGCGCTCTATGGTGTCACGACGGGCGCCAATTCGCTCTTCACCTCGGTCGGGTCAGCAGTGGGCGGGCTCGCGCGCAAACCGCTCGAAGGGGCGGAGCAGGAGGGCGCTCTCGGCTTCTTCAAGGGCGTCGGCAAAGGCGTCCTGGGCCTGACGACGAAGCCTGTGATCGGGGTGCTGGACCTGGCTTCCAACGTGTCGGAGGGCATCCGCAACACGACGACTGTTTTTGATGGGTCCGAGCTCGACCGGGTGCGACTGACGCGCTTCATCTCGCGCGACGGCATCGTGCGGCCCTACAGCCAACGCGAGGCGCTGGGCCAGTCGTGGCTCAAGCAGGTGGACAATGGCAGTACTTTGACGAGGAGTACGTGGCGCACGTGGAGCTGCCTCGGGAGGACGTGGTGGTGATTGTGACGTACGCGCGCATCCTGCTCATCCGCAGCCGGCGGCTGACGGCCGAGTGGGACATTCCGCTCAAGGACATCCAGACCATCTCCAAAGAGCGCACAGGGCTGAGCCTGTCGCTGAGGGGCGGGGCTAACGGGCCGTTCATCCCGGTGGGCGAGGAGAGCGGGCGGGCGTTCCTGTACAGGAGCGTCGCGGTCGCGGTGGAGGAGTTCAATCGCCGTTCAAGGGCGCTCGAGTAGAGTGTGGGCGGGAAGGCGAAGCCTGGGCGGCGGGGGAAGAAGAAGAAGGAGGAGGAGGACAAAGCATCTGGATCTTGAGATGGTATTTTGTTCGAAGACTACCTCTTGAAGGTGGCGGTAATCACGATGGATGGGAGCGTTTTACGAGCATGTTTACGACGGCGTCTTTTCTCCTACCAGAGTACTTGTTTCTCTCTACTCTCCACACCTGTTTCTGTTTCCTCGTTGCATTTTCCCTAGAACTTCGGGTACGGCTGTTGGATAGGTAGTGACGGCATAAAATTGTATGAGGTTTACGTCGGGATCGAGGCCAACCAAGCACATACATGGCTTGCATTTTCACCCCAAAGCACCTGGTTTCTGCCTTTGGGTGCCGGTGCAAGGCCGGCACTGGTTTCTTGTGCCACTTTTGCGCATGAACTTGGTGACAGCGCCATCTGGAGAATGGTACTTTCGGGCTGCTTTCGACGGACAACTAATCTGCCCCGTCGATGGCGACATCGGGCCCTGGCACAGACAGGACGATGCTGCCTGTTGCACCAAAGAAGCCGAAGGACGCAGCAAATACGAGAAAGCGTGGCCCGACGTGACACCACACCGCATCTTCCAGAAAGAATCGTCTACAGACACGAAGCGCGGCTCGCTCGAAAAAAACCCCTCAGTCTCTCGTGACCCCAAAAGGGCCAGGCAGACGGGCGGACAAGCAGGCAGGTAGGCGGGCAGGTAGGCGTAATTGGCCGTACCACAATAACAGAGCTGAGCAGCCTTTGAAGCGGGTCGGTCAGACTTGTTTGCCCGGGTGGGAGGCTGGGCTGATGCGCAGAACGGGTAAACTTGATTGCCCTTGCGCTACGCTTCTCAGTTGTGAGTTCCCGTTTGTTGTCAGGCACTGTAACCGTACCATGCTTGGTAACTTTGTGCCATTTCCCGTTGTGGTGACATGTTTTTTTTTTGTCGTCGAGGGATGGAATATGCCATATGTCGCACGCTCGGCAGATGTGCAACCACCCCCCTTTCTGGTCCTTGCGGTACAGCAAAAGAGAAGTTAAGGAATCCGGGGGAGAGTGAGGGGGGCATCACGGGATGGTAGATGGGGCGCCACGGGTATGTACCGCCCCCCGCATTTCTTGACCTTGAATACGAAGATGGGAAATGCTTGGCGGGATGGATTGCAGCCCAACAGCTCGGGGAATAAAGGCGCTAGCTGCTTCTGGGTTGCTCGGTTGGGGGAGGATGCCGGGTACCATGCGGCTATTCTCAGCTGCTCTGTGGGGTGGAGATCAAATGTTCTGCCCACCGTTGGTACCGCGATTCTAGCGTCTGTTGGCGTGCTTACAGGCCGGCGGCCCGTCCAAGGTTGATTTCGGGCCAAGATGATGAAGCCAACCTCAGAGGGGGTTTACACCACCAACTGGCCACTAGTTTGATGAGCAGCATCAGGCAACACCTCCAAACAAGTACCATACCCTGAGCTGAAGGAAAGCAGAAACCAAATTTGGCGTGGTCTCTTGTTGGAAACCCGATCGGCAACCGCCGTCATCGATCAGATGACACCCCCACCAATATAGCATCGAGGGACGCCGGAACGCCATCGGCCATTTGGGGAACCGCACCTCCTACGTAACATTCTCGTATCCGCGACCGTCAGCCGCAGACGCGCCAGGCTTCTTCTCCCCACCGCCGCCCATTCCGCAGTCAAGACAACCGCCGGCCGCCGGCACTCGCTCGCAGCGCCCGAGCTGCGAGCTGCGGTGTGTATAGTACACAAGGATTTGACAGCGCACGCTTACACCAGACAGTGCCAATGTCCGTGACAGAAAATCAGGTGAGCATCCCGCGCATTCCGGAGAAGATGTGCGCCTTCGATTCCTACCACGGATGCCGGCAGGCTCTTGGCTGTCGAGACCATGCGAGTTGTGACGCTGCGCCCGCGAGGGGGGACACTGCATTGCAGGATGCGGGAAAAAAAATATATCGATGCAGTGCTTCGTATTACAGATAACCTCGACGACGTGCCCGGAAACGGGGGGAGAGCACACAAAGAACGTAGGGCCGCGATACGTCACATCGCGAGTGACTGCCTAGGCAGCTTGCCTTTTGGTTCTATATTGGGTATCATTGTGGGTTGATCCTGCAGGGCTGGAATGGAACGGCGCGCGGGGAAAAGGGCCGCGTCGGCTGGGTACCGCACCACGACGTCCAACGCCGGCCGATGACCTCGTGTGTCTCGCTTCCAGCCACCGCCCTGATGACGAACGGCCTGTCGAGGAGCAGGCGACAGCAATATCCCATGAACCGCACATGGAAGGAACGTGAGCTTGCGAGGTGGCCCAACCATAAAAGGGGCCATGGTTCCCCGGCTGAGGAACGGTGATGGTGTCCAAGATCATCAGCCCTCCTGGACAGACTCAAGGCAATACCACCTGATCTCCTCACTCGCTCATAAATAAAAGATCTTACAAACAAACAAACAAGGCAACTCGGCCATCTCCCATCTTTCCAACAACAACACAAGAATGCACGCCTCCACCGCCACAGCCACCCTCCTCGCCCTTGCGGCGCCGCTCGCGGCCGCGACGGGCACGGGCTCGGGCCCCGTCGCGCGCGTGCTCAACAAGTGCCCGTTCACCGTCACCGTCTGGGCCGTGGGCTCCGAGGTGTCGCCGGGCTACACGCTCGGCGCCGGCGGCGGCTACTACGCCGAGGGCTTCCAGCGCGACCCCCGGACGGGCGGGCGCGCCCTCAAGGTCACGCGCGCGCCCGACGGCCTCTTCAACGGCAGCCCGCAGCTCGTGTACGCCTACAACCTCGACGGCGACAAGGTCTGGTACGACCTGAGCAGCGTCTTCGGGAACGCGCTCCCGGGGAGCAACCTCGTCGTCGCGAGCGACGAGCCCTCGTGCCCCAGGATCGAGTGGCCGCAGGGGACGCCCCCCGCCGGCAGCCAGGTGAAGGTGTGCACGTCGTCGCGGAGCGTGACGCTGACGCTGTGCGCGTAGGCGGGATGCGAGGTTGGTGATGGTGGGTTGGTTTTTTTGTGTTTGGTGTTTATATCCACGCTCCTTGATTATATGGGTCCGTTGTGGGACTCGGAATTCCCTGGCCATCAATCAGGCCTGCTTGATAATTAATACAATCAATAAGACAACATTTCCAGGCACCTGGACATTTCGTCAAAACCGTGCGGAACGGCGTGTGATGGAGTTACCCAGATCCCAGCTCCTGGCCAACTACATGTGGACCTTCTTCAATACGTTGGAAGGCCCGAATCGACGACCCTGCCCTGCGTCTGCGCCGCGTCTGCGCCGCGTCTGGACTGGTTAGCTAAGCGCCCAACCCAGCCGCTGCTGGCGATGGCCCCCCGCGATAGCCGCCAGGGTAGTTGTTGGTTTCGGTGATGCGCCCTCCTTAGTATTTTTACAATTTGCCCCATCTGCCTGTTTCTCTCCCTGTTCTCTCTTCTGGCCATCTTCTATCATTGACTGCCCGCTTCCAGCCCTTGTTCCAACTTCCCATGTCCGCCATGCCGCCCACGCCGTCCTCCATTCTGCAAAAGATCATTTGCCCGTTTCAAACGAAGAAGAGAAAGAAGCTCTACGTTGCCCTCTATCCCTCCGGCCATGGCGATGATGGGGAGGCACGGTAAACCCGAGATTCTATTCCCCCGCTTGTGGTAAAATGTCAAGCTGATGAGGACGATTTCCGAAGCTACCACTGGGCCTTCCTGATCGGACCCAGGAAGGAGAAGCAACAAGGGCCACCGTCACCAGGCACGCAGCTCCAGGTTAAAAACCACCCTATCAGGGGGTGGGAGTACGACGAGCTACCAGTCGAAGATGTCCGCAGCGCAGTCCCTCTCCTAGCGCGCTTGGTCGTCGCCAGCGTCACGAACGAGGCGCGGCTCGTCCAAATCCTGCGGGATAGCCCGCTCGTGCAGGACCAGCCCGGCTGGAGGTGCTGGACGTGGATCCAGCAGGGCCTGGAGGCCATCCGGGGGACGGGGGCTGCGTCGGCGCGGATGTGGTCCTGGACTGGCACAGGATCGAGGAGACGGGCAAGAAATACGTCGCTGCCAAGTTTAGTGCTGGGCGCTACGACATTGGGCAGGACATGGCGAAGCCCAAGCCGACGTGGGACATGCTGGAGATGAGGGAGGTGGTTCCGTGAGACGGTGTTGCCGTGCTCGCCGTGCTGTTTGTGGAATGTTTTTTTTTTTTTTGTCAAATCTCACCCCACCATCTTCGTAGAGTACACTCCATTTTCAGCGCGGCAGAGTGCGGCTCCAAAACGTGCTCGAGGGGAGTGTAGTCGGTCTCCATGAAGTAGTAGCTGTACGGGGTATACTCCCAATAATGAGGGAGCTACCCCGCCGTACCCCAGCTGACGATGCCCACGACCTCATCGCCGTCGAGAATTATATTGGATATGTTTATATACCTATGCGTGAACACCGGCGCCGGCCAGGGTCCGTCTTGAGGAGCGATCATTTCCTGGATTTCGCGCCACTCCCCATCGTCCATGCACCTTGGGCACCGGGACGCCCGGGGCGTGCTCGGCGACGAACCGCATGGTGGCCGCCTCCTGTAGGTGGACGTACGGGCCAGTCTTGATCGCTATGCGCTTGGTGACGAACACGCAGTGTTACTTGCACGCGCTGGGCCGGAGCAGCGCTGTGGCCCAGACGGCGGGGCGCGACAAGAGCCTGCGTGCGCGCGTGTTGTTGACGGCCAGGGCCTCGGTCCCGTCGTGCAGGCCCTTGGGCTTATCACATCGCGGCATGCTTATAGCCAGAGCACAAGCAATCCAGGTCGAGAAGGATTGTGATGGGAGCAGGGGAAATCCCAAAAGAGGCACGGAAACTTTAGCGTGGGGATCCTCTGCAAGCACAGAGTCCGTGCTCGATGGTTCAGCCCTATCAGGGACCCAGGAGCACTCACTACAGGTGTCGCCTCCTCTGCAGCGTGTGGCAGCCAATCGCCCTGCCTATTGTTGTGCGACTGTTGGTCCCCGCAAAGATTGGCTTCTGCCTAGCGTCTGGGAACACGTGTGTGATCGATGCGAGGCAAAAGGCGAGCAGCTGTGATGCGGCTGTGGCTGGTGAGCAGGCCGGTCCAGATGCACAACCATGGACGTTTGAACCAAGGTACAGGGCATGGCGATGATAGCTCGGATTTGGGTGACCATGTGATCCGGAGCGGTAACCACGTCGAATCACCACATTGCGCAAACTCAGCCATGGCTTCGAGTGACGCCTCCCACAGCACGCACGCGTACTTCTTGGAAGAGGTAACCGTCGTCGCGCTGAGCGGGTGAGCTGGGATCGGTACATATATGGCCAGTTAAAATGTTTTCTTGGCTTTCTGCTGTCTGCGTTCTCCTATTCCTCATCCACAATCTCATTCCTGCTTCCTCCACTCGCACCTCCAGCCTCCTGTCCTCTACGAAGCAGCATCTCCGTCAAAATGCGCGGCAAGAAAAGACTCTACCTGTAATTGCATCCTAATCAGCACAAGGAACTCTGTACAGAGTGCTAACAAACCGGAAGAGCCGTCTACCCCAGCGGTATTACCAGGATTCCCCTGATGCGGTGGGTGGCATGCCGTGATCCAGGCAGCGAAAAGCACCTATTTTCCAGTCAGCGGGACGAGCTAAACACCTGTGACAAAAGGTACCACTATGCATTCCTTGTAGGCCCCAAGGACGAGAAGGGACTTATGGCACGTGGACTGCGTGCCGAGGTAAGACATACCGGGGAACGTTGGGAGTACGGCTCTTGGGAAGCCGAGGATATTAGGGTTGGTCCGAATCTCCTCGCCCGCATCTTGATCGCCAAGATAACGGACTTGACGCGCCTGCTTGAAGTCCTGAAGGCGGTCCCACTGGTTCAGGGCGACCCCTCGTGGATGTCCCTGACCTGGGCGGAGCAGGCACTGAGCGCCATCCAAGAGGACGGGACGTGCGTAGGCACCGCCGCGGTCCTCGACTGGGACCGGGTAGATGGCAAAGCAAGGGAGTACGTGGACGGCAAAGTTAACGACTGGCGCTACGATAGCGCAGTGAGCCTGCTGGCTCTCAAGCCGACGTACTGCTTGCTCGAGGACAAGGAGCTGATCGAGTAGGCTGCTGCTGGCACCGGGAGCATCACCTGGCCACCAGTGGCTCGAGTGGAGGCCCGACGCGACGTCATCGCCGGGGTCGGGGATCGTGAGTAAAGAGCAGGGCAAGGTAGCGGCTTTCGAATAGAGATCTTGTCAATGTGTCAGCCATAGCATTGACATCCAGCCCCGTGCCTCCACGAGGGCCTCCCGGGCTCGCTTCTTGCTGGGGGGAGGGCATGGCCACCTGCAAAAGTATATAAGGGCCTAGCTCCCCAACCTGATAACATTGCACCATATGGTCTTCATGCTACCAAAAGAAGTCAGCGAGAATATCGACGGAACGGGAAGAAGTTCCAGGTCCATGTCTCGAGTCTTTAACCTAGGTTCCTACGAATGCGCCGCGCCCCGCGGCAGTTCTGGAGAGTGCAGCACCCGGGGTCTCAAGCCTACCGTGACAGAGACACCACGGACATAGTTGCCGCCGACGCGGCCCGCAATATATACAGCAAGGCGGGGCTGAGGCGGGCAGTCGAGAGCCATCTGGACTGGGGCTCCAATGAGCCGAGCTGCCTCTTGTCGGTGTTCGGCTCCTACAGACACGCCCGCGGGTGGGCACAAACCCAGGGCGACACCGACCCGGGCAGAGTTTCGATCATGAAAATCACCCCGTCCAAGGTGATGCATACTCAGTTTGTCTTCAAGGCGAGATCGCTGATTTCCGCCTTGGGGATCACGGGTGTCGATGCTGCGGCCGACGAGTATCTCATTCTATGCCGCATCCCCCGCCGGCCATCGAGAGGTCGCGGAGCCTCCGAGCCATCGAAAAGCTAGGTGAGAGCAACCTTGCTTCCGGGCGTGAAGGAGCCCAGGGTAACAGAACCACAGAGTACAACGAAGCCGCTTTCGACATCCTTGAGGACACGCGGCAGGCGTTGTACTGGGATCCCATCTTCATCCCTGGCATCGGAGACTGTTGGGGCAGCGACGACGAGAATTCTGGACTCGCCAAACTGCGCAGACTCATCAGAGCCGGGAGGCCAGGCTGGTGGCAGAGAGAGTGGTGAAGAATGCGGGACGAAACTCTGCACCCTAGGTATCTAGGTAGCAAACTCAACTTGGGACAGGTGGTGGAGCTGCCTTGGAAATCTGCAACACGATCTTGAACTATATGGCTTCCGGGATCATGCTGAACCTACCTATCCACGGTGGCGAGGAGTAGCCTACTAACAGCCCTTGGGTTCGGACGGGGTACATTGATGTGGGAGCGTTCTCCCTACTGCCGAATGAGCCGATTTCGGAGGCCGGCTCTGTTTAATTGTCATGATCATGGAGAGGTCCAGAAAGACCACAGACGGCTCCTTGTCCTGGATATGGGCAAAAGGAGAGGCCTGCAAGAATGACTTGTACCTGATTCCCCCCAAAATTGGCAGGACAATGTTCTGTGGACGCACATCCCGAAGAATCCGTCGAGAACCCCATCAATCAGAATCCCAGATACGCGTTTCCATGTCCTTTGATTTGGATTCTTACCGATGCCAGTCCCCCAATGGGCGCGCGGCCCGCTCTTGGGGGGTTTTAGTGGCAGCAGACAACAACCGCGGATTGTCGTGCAAGAAGAAACTTCAAGCGAGCGGCAGAAGGTCACTTCGACTGGGACAGCAGCAAGCCAAGCTGCTTTGTATCGACCTTCGGCTGCTACCGGCACGCGAAAAACTAGGCGGACAAAGCTGGGAGCTGGACTAGGATTTACGGGATCGATACCACGAACTTGCATTAGGATTGTTGCGTATTTGATGCGGAATATCTGGTCGCCAGACTGGGCATCCGTCACCCGTATGCGGGGACGAATACCTCTTCCTTTACCGTTTACCGCCCCCAGGCATAGCCGTTTCAGAGCGTTGAGGGGGAATCTGGGGGCTGGGGGTGATCAGGGGATGGTGCGGCGGCAAAGGGGGGGCTTGGTGGTCCCACTCGGATGACGAACCTGAGGAACAGGCTCCTGTGGACAACATCGTGGCTGCGATGCAGGCAGTTGACTTGAGCAAATAGATTGGCAGATGGCAGCGGCTTGTACTTCTATCATAATGTGTAGAAACACAGACAGTCTTTTAGTCTACATCGCTACTACGGGGACCCTTCTTGGCGCACTCCCTGATGACCTGCATCAGCTCGGCATCCGACAGCTCCTTGACGCCAGCAGCTTGTTGTCGCACTTGTCGCCCCAGGGTGCGCCATGTCGGGCTGCGAGTTGGCGTAGCCGACCAGGGCGCCAAACACGTGCGCGTCGACTTTTCCCGCCGCGACCGACCTCATGGCGCCGTCGTAGACGGCCTTGGAGTCGGCGCAGCGGACGTCCCAGTCCTCGCGCGTGGTGCCGAAGGCGTCCTGGCACAGCTCCAGCATCTGGCGCGGGCTCTTTGCGCACGTCTGGATGAACACGGCCCTGTTCTCCGTCTCGCCGGGCCGCAGCAGCAGCTCGGCGACGGCCCTGCCGATGTCGTCGAGCGACGTCCAGGGCACGGCGTTGTTGCCGCCGTCCATGAGCGTGGCCTTGCGGTTGAAGATGTCGATCTGCATGAAGCCCGTGCGCAGGTTCCACTCCAGGAACGGCCCGTTGGCGACGCTGGTCCACGTCATGCCCGACTCCTTGCACCTGGCGGCCAGGCGCTCGTGCCGCCTGCCGCGCGCCGCGAAGATGGGGAGCGCGTTGACCTTTGGGCTGAGCGGGTCCAGGCTGTAGTCGGACGGCACGAAGCGGTAGACGCCCGCGTCGGCCGCGGCGTCGATCAGGCGCTCCATGACGTCGTCGGGCGCCCGCGACGCGTCCACGACGGCGTCGTGGTTGCGCAGCGCCTCGGTCAGGTCGGGGAGGGAGCTGAAGTCGACCTCGACCACGGTCGCGCCCCCGGCCTTGGGGGGCGACACCTTGCCCGACGCCAGGCTGCCGCCTTTGCGCGACAGGATCGTCACCTTGAACTGGGATGCCAGGAGGTGCTTGAGGATGGGCTTGCCGACGTTCCCTGTGGCCTGTTTGCACCGTGGTGATAGCCGGTTAGCATATGGTCGCGAGAACTACCGTGAGGATAGCCGGGAAACATACACCAGCAATAGCGACCCTAGGCAGACTCCTCTCCTCCATAGCCTTCGATCCGTTTGACCCGTTTGATCCTTTGGCGGCCATTGTGTCTATGTTTACGTAGATCTATCGGCGATATGGCACCTGTCGATCGAAACTTCAAGGGGCTCGCAAATACTCGGGGGTGATGAAAAGGAAGCGGCTATGCTGCCAAAAACCCAGCGAATGCTTGGCGCCACCCGGCCAGTGATTTATATACAGACGGACTGTCAACAGAAGGGCTCCAGATGCCAAATTACTCCATCGGTTACGCCGCTCCCCAAGCTACCCAGTCAATTAAAATTAGCATTTGTTCGAGCTGCTTCTCCGCGACCCAGCGCACTGGCTGTGAGCGGTCGGACATCTCCAAATCGTCTACTCTCGGACTCGGTCGTCGTGTTCTTGCCTTCCTCTTTGCCCACTGACGACGCTCTCCAGGTATCCGACGGGGCCATGCCCGAGGGTCTGCAAGGAAACAGTCTAATTGCTGGTGAACATGGTTCCATAATTGGGATTTTCTGGGAATGCGCCAGACTGCCGCCTCTGCCTGGACCCGCCCAGACTCTTGAGCCAGGCCCGAGTACGAAGCTTCGGCGTCGGTGCGCCGACAGCTCGCCGAGTCTTTTCCCTTGCCCGCCTGACACGGGCGTCACTATCAACCTGACACGCCGGAGTCAGGGGGGACGCCCGAAAGGACGCATCGGGTGAAACGTTCAAGTCCATCACAAAGTTTGACCTGCACACGCGCAGCTGAGCTTGTGGTCCGATCTGAAATTAACTTATGAACTTCTACGTAAGAAATCATATTGTGCAACATAGGTATTGTTCCCAGCGCGAGAGCTGGACTCTTGAATTGTGAGAGATGAGAATATGTAGCCAACATTCAGAGCATGCTTCAGTGCATGCTATTCGTGCGGCTGAAGCCCCTGATGGGGAAGTTGAAGTTGACGTGGTGGATCTCCGTGTCGACGCCGCACTCGGGGATGTACACGGCCTTCTCCGCCTCGTCGCTCTTCTGGAGGCTGGTCCAGCCGCTGACGCCGACCCAGACCCGCCCCTCGGCCCCGACGGGCCCGGCCGAGAAGCCGCAGGCGGCGCCGTTGCAGCCGTCCATGGTGGTGACCTGCATGAAGATGGAGCGCAGGCGCTCATCGCCCTGGTCCTCGGCGCCGCGGATCGTCACCATCTGCATGACGGCCGAGTCGATGGCCTCCTTGGGCGCGTACGGCTGGAACGACACCTCGTAGGCCTCCGGCGGGCCCGTCATCGCCGGGGCCATGGCCTTGAGCGCCTTGGCGTGCGCGTCCGACGCGACGAACGCATCCCTGGCCGAGGACGACGTCCAGCCTTTTGAGGGTTTTCCTTGTTAGAGCATGGACGCGTAATACAGAAGAGGTGGTTTTTTTTTTGGTTGTTTTTGGAGTGAGCCCGCAACGGGGAGTGTTTTGACAATGGGACGGCAAGGGAGAAGTGCCGGACATAAGGAGAGAGCAACAGCAACAACATACCGACCAAAAGTTCCAGCTTGCTCGGGTTCTCGGACCATGGGCCCCAGCGGTGTCGGATTACCCCTGGCTGTTCCTTGAGCACCAGCAACAGCTGCTTCAGGGGCTCCTTCCAATTCTCGACGCCGCCCCGGGCGGGGATGATGATGCGCTCGCTGATGCCGCTTGTCGGCGGTCTCCCCATGATTGCGTTGCTTGTGTGAGGTGCAAAATGCTGGGGTCTAGGTGCAGGACTTCAAAAACGAGAGAGCCCGAGGTCTGGATTAAAAAGAAGCCAGACAGCCGCATCAAGGCCGGGCCTCTTGCACTGGCCATATCAGCGCCCCCATATGCGAAGGGCGACGGCAGGTCGATCCTGATGTGGGAATGGTGCCGAATAAGTGGACGAGAAGGTCGGACGAAGGCAGGTGGCCCGGCGCCTGGCTGTTATGCGGCCAGCCAAAGTTCGACCAGTCACGTCATTGCCGCTGCCAGATTCTTCGCGACCATGAGAGGCGAAGCGCGAGAGGGGTATCTGCATTGGTAATCGTTGTTTGTAGATTCAGAAAGCACCTATGGAGGCAGCGAGACGCTCCCGTACCATCACTGCGATCCAGGATCAGCGGCCTGGGAGATGGTAGCAGGAAGTGCGTGTGGGTGTGGAAAGAATGTCCAGATGATAGCCCAGGCAGCTCGAGATCTGCTCGGCGACTTTTTGATGCCGAAGCGCGTGCATGTGTTTCGTTTCGTGCGCATCCTCCCACATCAACCCTGCGGCCACCCAACCCCTATTTTGCTTGGCAATAAATCGACAACATGTTGGGGAGCTGCGAGGCGATGAAGTCAATCACGCTAAATTGTCTCCTTGCGTGGCCGCTCTCTCGTTTTCACCAGCCGTCCTCGCCAACGGGATAAGCCAGCGAAAACTGCCAAGCGCTTTCTCCGATACTCCGGCAAACTTTACGACGCAGATCTCCTCAAAGACAAAAACAAAGCGGCAAATACCCCGAAAGCCCTAGAACCCATCGGATGGAACAAACACCGATGGCCGATGCCTCCCCCACGAGCTCGTCCAGCGCTCAAAGGCCGTGATCCGCATGGACTAAGGGCGAAAAGTAGGACGAGGTGTAGTCGCCGCCCTTTTGGGTGCAGCTGTAGGACACGTATGGAAGCCCGCCGGCCTGAGTAGCGTAGTTCCAGCCCGGCCTGGGGGATGAGGTGTCAGCATGAGCACAGGGTAGACTAGGACCTAGCATAATCATAAGTAGATGGGGGGGAAAAAGTCACCGGCGCCACTTACAGCTTCGCCGTCTCTAAGGCGCCCCTCTCGTAGCGCTCCGCGTGCGCCGGCCAGCCCAGCGAGCGCAGGATGTTTGCAAAGTTCTGCATGGCGCGCATGTCGGACCCGTTGTGCTGCGCCCACGGCAGGTGGGCCTTGACGTCGACGTGCTCGTCGCCCTGGCGGATCTCAAACACAAACACGATGCCGACGTGGTGGTGCCGCGGGTCGCGCGGCTCCTTGGACTGGTCGTCGCGCACCCCGGACCGCTCGTCCAGCATCAGGTGCCAGAACCTCTCGGCGTGCGACAGGGCCGTCATCGTGGCCGCGTCCGTCTGCGCCCCGCCCAGGGTCATGCCGTCGCGCAGCGACGCCTTGGAGTTGAAGGGCGTGCGCGCGTAGATCTTGACGCGCGCGGACCCGTCGGCCGGGTCGGCGTTGTCGATGGCCATCATCTCGACGGGTATGCGCATCTCGGGACCCTGCGCCGCCCGCCCGGCCAAGTAGTCGCGCACGCGGCGCGCGGCCGGCCACAGGGCCTCACCGCCGGGCTCGAGGCTCCGGATCAGGTCGCAGGTCAGGTCCTCGGTCGACCGGCCCGTCGCCAGGTGCTTGAGGGGGGAAGTGGTACGACTTGAGCGCGCGCCGGCCGCCGTGCATGTCGAAGCCGAGGAACACCTGCGGCACGCGGGAGCGGTGCGGCGGCAGCGCGCGCTTGGCCGCCTGGGCCTCGGCGCCCGACACGTACCAGGCCCTCCACGCCTGCTCGAACCAGCGCGTGTCGGCGCCCGGGCCGGCGGCCTGCTTGAGGAGGGGCAGCAGGGACGGCATCTTGGCGCCCGGGAACGGGTCCTCGTCCGTCCCCGCGCCGTCCCAGAGCGGCTCGAAGGCGTACCGGATGGCGCACTTGCCCGCCTGGAAGTTCCACGAGGGCTCAAAGGGCGAGCCGTCCAGGGTCAGCATGGGCCGCTCGCGGGCCCTGGACGTGCGCGGGCCAAAGGTGGGCACGACCAGGTCGCGGAACACGCGCAGGTGGTCCGACATCTGGTCGGCGGTGTAGGCGCCCGATTCGCGCAGCAGCGTGGCCAGGAGCGGGCCGCAGCGCTGCCACCACCAGTTGCGCTCGGGATCCGAGGGCGCCTCAAGGCCACCGATCAGCTCTGAGCCCGATATCGGGGATTCCGGGGCCGTCATGCCCATCCCGAGGGCAGACACAGGTACCACGGTTGCCGCCATTTTAGGAGGTGACTGAGATGATGGGGTTGGGTGTCTCTAATGTCTCTAATATGTCCTAGGTATCTAATGCAAGGGAGCAAACAGTAAGGCAGTGGGATGTGTGATCTAACCGTTGATGATGGGGTTTTGGATCGATGGATGGATGGGGATAATGAGCACAACAAGACCATCCAGTGGCATCCTGTCTATCGTTTATATAGACAGGATCTCGGCGGCGCCGGCGAGGTGCCGCCGCCAGCCGCCCTACAAGCTGCCAGAAGCCTGGCTACGTATCGCGGCAGATCGAGACAATTCCAAAATATCTCGGGTCTGGCCAGATCCGTATCTAGCCAGGGCCTCCCTGATTCGTCCCGCGCTTTCCCCTCTTCCGAGTCCATGACTGTAAACAAACGGCCACAGTTGTATCTTCGGGATCTCAAGCAGAAGCCCGCTGAGAAGTTTCGATCAAACACAGGTTTCTCGCTATCTTTTACGCATCCAGCTAGTGTGGCCATCTTTACCCAGAATATCCCATATATCAACTTCGATACCTACCTACCTTATCCAGAAGATCGTGTCCGGAACCATTGGTGTCGATCGGGAAATTGTCACCACAACTCCATGGAGACCCCCAAAAGGGCAGCAACCTGCGAACTCGATCCATATCGGGCATAAAATCGCAGAGCCATAATCAACATGTTCTTGCCATAAATATCGTCGTCCCGTTCGTCCGCGGCCAGACGATAATCGTCACGCATCCCTCCGCTCGCCCAGTCGCGCCTGAAACGGTCCAGACGAAAGCAAAACAGAAGTTGGCGGACACGAATGAATTCCAGACGTCCTAAACGATATCGAGCCGCGGCTTCCGTGGGTCGGACTTGCCGAGCCAGCGAGCCGATGTTGACTCGACAGACATCTACCCATCTAGTCCAGAACCCAAGGTCATAACCAGGTTTAGACGAGCATGGCTGCCTACTACCCGGCATTCTGGGCACAGTGTCCTGGCATAACTCCATCACGAACATATACTCCTCTTTCTGTTGACATATTTCGAGACTCCGTCCAAATGTCGACTCAAGCATCTGTTCCTCGACGATCCCGAAAATATCGCCAGCGGGGCGGCGGTCTGTCGGTAGTTCTATTGCCGCTCAGAGTGTTCGGCCAGAAAAGAACCGAAGCGTTCGATGGGAGCATTCGAGCTATCTGGTCAACCCCCACGTGATGATCCCATCAGTTCGGTGAAACGGTCCGTTGCATGCTTCCATGCAGGGGTCTCCCTCGGGCGGCTTTCCGATGGGGTGAACTATGAACAAGTCTCGGGACATCCGGCAAGGACACCACCGCTAGTCAAGTGCTGTATCCTATGTTCGTTGAAACACGCCGAAGGGGGCGGGGTGTTGAGCTTGGGATATTCGACCGCAATCTCCATGACCATCCAGGCCCAAACGCGGGTGCCTAATGACCGATCCTGACGCAGCGATATGCTGAGCATTTCCTGGAGCTATATACCCTGCCCTGTCGCCATGCTCCCCCTTGTATTTACACCTCATCATCGGCATCAGCTCCCAGTCTCTAGAGCAAGCCCTGATAACCGGCATACTTTGAACGCAGCCCTGCATCTCCTCGCTCCGTCATATTCACGTCCCGATTTCCTTGAATCTAAACACCATGCCTCCAGGCGCAACCAGTCCCAAGAATGCCCAGAACGGGGCCAAGGGCAAGGTTCCCACGCCCCGGGTGCTCCCCCCGGCATGACGGCAGACCAGTTCCAGCAGCTGGCGGCCCGGCTGCAGGACGCAGTAGGCGGCGGCGACAACTTCCAGGTGCTGTCGCCAGCCACCAAGCTCAACGACGGCGACTACGTCAGCGTCGACTGCCAGACGCACGACATGCACTTCCTGTACGACCGCGACGAGTTCATCGGCAGCTGCCTCGTGCACCCGCGGTCCGTGTCGGACGTGCAGGCCGTCGCGCGCGTGCGCCGACCTCGAGGCGCCGCTGTGGACCTTCAGCAAGGGCCACAACCTGGGCTACGGCGGCGCGGCCCCGCGCGTGCCGGGCAGCGTCGTCATGAACCTGGGCACGCACATGAACCGCGTGCTCGAGGTCAACACGGACGACTGCTACGCCATCGTCGAGCCGGGCGTCACGTACATGATGCTGCAGGACTACCTGCGCGAGCGCAACCTCCAGGACCGCGTCTGGCTCGACTGCCCAGAGCTGGGCTACGGCTCCATCATCGGTAACGCGCTCGACCACGGCGTCGGCTTCACGCCCTACGGCGACCACTGGACCTTCCACTGCGGCATGGAGGTCGTGGCCTTCCTGCCCGACACGGGCGAGCCCGAGGTCATCCGCACCGGCATGGGCGCCATGCAGAGCCCCGAGGGCCGGCGCCAGGCCGCCGCGGGCGTGCCGCCGCACGACCAGGAGCCCAACGAGTGCTGGGGCCTGTTCCCCTACGGCTTCGGCCCCGTCAACGACGGCATCTTCTCGCAGTCGGGCAACGGCATCGTCACCAAGATGGGCGTGTGGCTGATGCCGGCGCCGCCCGGGTTCGAGCCCTTCATGATCACGTACGAGAAGGAAGAAGACCTCGCCGCCGTCGTCGACATCATCCGCCCGCTGCGCGTGAGCATGGTGCTGCAGAACGCGGCGGCGCTGCGCCACATCTCGCTGGACGCGTCGCACTACCATCCGCGCTCCTTCTACACGGACAAGCCGCTGGACGAGCCGCTGACGGAGGAGGAGTTCGCGGCGGCCGCCAAGAAGATCGACATGGGCTACTGGGTCTACATGGGCGCCGTGTACGGGCCCAAGCCGATCCGGGACGCGCACCTCGAGATCATCAAGAAGGAGATGCTCAAGGTGCCGGGCAGCCGGTACTTCTCGCTCGAGGACCGCAAGGAGGAGCACAGCTCGATGCACGCGCGCGCCGAGGTCATGCAGGGCATCGGCGGCTGGTGCGAGCTGCGGTGGCTGAGCCACTGGATGCCCAACTGCTCGTTCCTGTCCTTCTCGCCCATCTCCAAGGTGTCGGGCGAGTCGGCAAAGGCGCAGTACGAGATGGCCAAGCGGCGGTTCAAGGAGGCCAAGCTGGACTACATGGGAATCCTGAGTATCGGGCTGCGAGAGATGCGTAAGTTTTCCTAGCCGTAACCATTTTTGTGGATGGAGGTGCAGTAGAGGTTTATACTGACACGGCGAAAAAGACAACGTCATCTGCGTCGTCTTCGACCGCGAGGACGCCGACATGCGCCGGCGCGCGCAGTGGCTGGTGCGCACATGAATCAAACTGCGCCGACACGGCTGGGGCGAGTTCCGCACGCACATCTCGCTCATGGACCAGGTCGCCATGACGTACGACTTCAACGACAACGCCCTGATGCGGCTGAACGAGACCATCAAGAACGCGCTCGACCCCAAGGGCATCCTCGCGCCGGGCAAGAGCGGGATCTGGCCAAAGAAGTACGACAAGTCCAAGGTGATGCTGGGAGAGGACTATATCAAATAGGTTTGTTTCAGTCGAGGTTGGTGGGTGGTGGCTGGGTTGGGGAACAGCATGGAGCCGTCAATATGGTAGTCGAGGAAGGTGGGGCACCAGGGCGCGATTGGTTCTATGTGTATCCCGCGCGCCTTCGCAGACCTCGTGATGGCCGCCGGGGCCATAAACTGCACCGGACTTGGTCTGGTTGCGATCTATTCATCGTTCGTTTTCCATCCCAAGTCCGCACCGTGCGGACACTGCAAAAATGCCTACCGGGTGCCCTGCCTACTTAAAGGGGAGCTTTGCGTGAAGCCGCCACTCGGATGACGTGGCGCGTTGGTGTAGGTCGTAAGTCTCCATTGTCCACGACGTGGTAGCAGCCCCCCTCTTTACTGAGGCAGAGAGAAATCTCGTAGCACCGACAAGCCATGCCCGGGTTTTATCACTCTTTTTCGTGTTTTTTTTTTTTTTTTTTTTTTTTTTTTTTTTTTTTTTTTTGGCTTGGTCCCTCTTCTTCCATCCTTGTCGATCATTATTCCACAATATTCCATAAAAACAACTCCTTTATTTAGGAAAAAGGGAAAATTAGTGGATTTTACGACCTGATCGTAAACGTTTGCAAAGGATCATGCGGCTATCACCTCATGGCCGATCCCTTTGATAGACGGTGTTGATCCCCGCTATCCTTGGATGAACATCAAACGAGCTAGAAACCTTCCGTTGTAACAACCAGCGTGCAGCCAGTAGAGACACCAGCCAGCCGCAGGATACGACGTATCAAAAGACAAACAGCTTTTCCGGTCTACCTATTTTGGCACCGCTACTTGAAGACGGTACGATTTCCCTGCCTCGATATCGCCGCTCGGGATCCGCGCCTCGGGTAACCACTCCGAACTCCCCTCATACTTTACTCTGACCCCGTCAACCTCCCCAGATCTCTCAACTTTCACCTCGAACGTCGCGCCGCGGAACAGCCTCGTGACGCTCATCCCCTCCCACGCCGGCGGCATCTGCGGGTTGACGCGCAAGCCCCCATCCGCATCGCCCCGCAGCCCACACAGCCCCTCGACCAGACACCTGTACACCCAGCTGATGGTCCCCGTGTTGAACAGCTGCGACGACCGCCCCGCCGTCCTCGGGAACTCGTGCCACGCGCCTCTGTAGTAGTTGGGGATATACACGGGCAGCTGGCCGCGGCGCAGCAGATCGTCCTCGTCCGGGCCGGGGATCATCTTGCGCAGCACATCGTACGCGCGCGCCGCCTGACCGCCGCCCAGCGAGTACAGCGCGTGCGCGTAGAATATCGCCGCGTGGTTGTACACGGCCGCGTTCTCGGCCGACCCGGGCGCCTTTTGGGTGACGCGCCCGACGTCCTCGCGCATCGCCGTAAAGGCCGGCGCGAACATCTGCACGCCGTAGGGGGTCGCGAGCTGCTCGTCGACCTGCTTCAGGATCCCCTCGATCTTGGCGGGGTCCGTCACGGCGCCGCCGAGGATCGCAAAGCTCTGCGGGTTGAGCCACAGGCGGCCCTGCGGGTCGGCGGGCACGCCAAACGTGACGCCGTCGTCGGTGATGCCGCGCGCGAACCAGCCGCCGTCGGCGGCCCAGAAGTGTTTCTCGGCGGCGGCGTTGACGTCCGCGGCGCCGGCGCGGTATTTCGCCGCCAGGGCCGCCTCCCCGCGCCGCTCGCACACGCCGGCCCAGATGTGGAGCGCGAACGCGGTCGCGACGGTCAGCCAGCCCGAGACGCCGACGCCCTTGTAGCCGACCATGTTCATGGGGTCGCACCAGTCGCCCTGGGCGATGTAGCTGAGGCCGCGGGGGTCGCGGGCGCGGTCCGACAGCAGCCAGTCCATGGCGCGGCAGAAGCGCTCAAACGCGGTGAGGGTCTGCCCGTCCGAAGAGCCCGGGACGGCCTCGTCGAGGAGCGCGTAGTCGGCCGTCTCGGCCAGGTAGGCCTCGAGGGTGACGGGCAGCCAGACGCAGTGGTCCGTGTGCGGGACCTGGTTGATGTACTTGAGCTCGGCGCCCTCGGCGAGGAGGATGCCGTCGGGCATGGCGCCCGTCTTCTCCTGCTGGGATAGTGCTTTGAGGAAGGCGCCGCGCGCGACCGACGGCTTGATGTAGGACATGCCCATGTTGTCCTGCAGGTAGTTGCGCGTCTGCGGGTCCGTGGTCAGGCGGTTGACGTCGCCGTGGTAGTAGACCTGGCGGGCGAGCCAGTTGTTGACAAAGTTGTCCAGCGTGGGGTCTGGCGTGGATATTTGCAGGCAGCCGCGGCCCTTGTTGATGTAGGCGACGTAGTCGCGGCGGGCGGCGTCGAAGGCGGCGGCGTTGAGGTAGCGCTCCCTCATCGTGCGCACCTCAGCGTCGTCATATGCCGGCCCGAACAGGAAGCGGTATTCGGTATGACCACCCGGGGCCAGCTCCTTGCGGTACTGTACTACGGCCGTTGGGGTCTCGTAGTTGGCGTCGCTGTTGGAGAGTGTCGGGGTGCGCAGCGCCGAAGGGGCGTGCAGACCGCCCTCGCCCTCAAAGGCCGAATGTCGGGCTTCCCAAGCAAGGGGCTCTTTTTCGCAGAGAAAGTAGGTCCTATCCTTGTTGTACTTGTTTTTGAACCAGTCCTCCGCCTTCTGGTAAGGGGTGATGCACTTGCCGACGATGCCGCCGAGCTCTGGCCTCCAGCTGGCCGACTGGTTCATCCACGACATGTAGCCGATGGTGAAGTGGGGGAAGATGCTGAGGCGTCGGGGCTTGTCGGAAAGGTTGGTGACGCGCACCGTCCACAGCTCTGCTACGTCGTGGGTCGGCAAGAGGAGTTCCATGTCGACGCGGACGCCGCCCAGCTCGGCGCGCCAGCGGATGTCGCTCTTGCCGACGGAGAAGACAAAGTTGTCCAGGCGGGCGCGGACGGGCTCGTAAGGGGCAGAGAAGACGACGCCCGAGTCGTCGTCGCGCACGTAGACGAAGCGGCCAGGGTGGTGGGCGTAGTAGTTCTGCTCTGGCTGCATAAAAGTTTTGGCCTCGACATTTGGGGCGTACGAGTACTTTGCGGGCTCTGGCTGCATGAACTGGGCGGTGGCGTAGCCGCGGCAGGTGGCCTGGATCATCATCCGCTGGTTCCAGAGGAAGCCGCCGGCGGCTGGCATCGCCGTCGGGCTGTTGAGCTCGTAGCGCCCATCGCGAGGGGCGGCTATGTCTGCCATGACGAGTCCCGTAATGGTCGGCGTCAGTGTGCTCTGCTTGGCATTCGCCTTCTCTCGACTCAATCAACCGACCGGCAGCACCTCTGATGGCTGGCTTGCCTTGATAGCATGGACATCCGAGACGAATACAAACTGGAGTCCGAAGTCGCACAGCGCCCGACAGGTCTGATTTGTACTGGAGATCGGTGAACGCAGCTGGGCGGGGGTCGCTGACAGGCCGCCGACGTCAGTCTACGGGAGGACTCGTCTGTGGCAAGCAGGGGGCGCCATGTCGAGCGGGTCTGGGGTCGGCCAGCGGGAACGGTCTGACGAAACCATCTTGGCCAGCAGGCTCAATCCACACCAATCCAATTACACCATTAGCAAGACCGACGTGGCCCAGCAAATGCCGCGACGTTCCCCGCGTTGTACCCCCGAGAAGGCAAGACCCCAAACGGGAACGGACCTGGCGGTCCGCAGCGCCGACCGGAGCCTCAGGGGGCCCGCCGCGTGCTTTGTTCCGACCCGCCGATTGGCTCTGCCACGTGAGCAGCTGTGGGCCTCGCAGCATGCCGCGGTATGGTCGCCGAACGTGCCACCGAGGAATTGTGTGGCTGTGCTACCCTATAGCCGTGGTATTTCCAGGTTGCCGAGTTCCGGCGCGGAAAAAAGGGGTCGTGTGGGAATCTAGAACTGCTGGTGATGCAGGCTTGAAAATCACTCCACAAAGAAAACACCCAAACCTCGGCATCAAAACAGAATAGACATTCGAGAAAAGCCTGTTTTTGCAAGCATAGAAACATGATGCTAGCCCAGCTGACAAGTCCAGCCACCACGGGATGCCTCGCTATCCAGATACGTAATTCCATACATTTATCCGTGCCACCGACCGGCCCCATAGCCGCCATAGCCACCATTCAGCGATCAGATGGGCGCGCACGAGAACACTCCTCCGATGGTTCCACGGACAAACTTCTCGTTCTGCGAAAAAGTTAGCAGGGTCCATTAAAGCAATGGGTCGAGAAAACTCACAATGTCATGTATCGCCGAATAGGTACCCAGGACCAAGGTGACGAGACCGATGGCCAGGCAGCCCGCGTTGGCGGCCGTGTGCAGCCAATTCTGGCGATCGTACCACTTGCCCTCCATGATTGGAAGCATGAAGTACATCAACGCGGGGAAGTAAAACGTGAACCCGCTGATGAACAGACTCGAAGAGAGGGACAGTAGGTCCGAGAAGAAGGGAATGGATTCGGCGATCACAAAGGCGATAATGGTGACCGAAGAAATGAGACTGAGCCAGACGATCCAGCCCTTCTTTGTGTTCACGTAGCGGACCACGCTGTTCTTCCAGTAACGTTCCAGGAAGAAGCGGCTGACCACTGTGGTGTTAATGCTCCCCGAGATGAAAATGACTGTTTGTCGATCGCAGGTCAGTATTGAACGATCGATATGTCCATATACGGTTGGGAATGCGTACCAGGCAAGGCAACGCCAAAGGCGACCTTGGACAGCAAGGGGCCGGCCGACAGGAGAGCAGGGGACCTGATATCGGGCCCGACGAATGCGTAGCAAAGTGCGCCGGTAAGGGTGTAGATGATAATCTCGATGATGCCGAGGGACCAGATGGACTTGACATAGTCCTCGGGCGTGTGCATCTCATCCATGAAGGAGAACTGGCACACGGCGAAACTGTAGGCGAAGACGATGTTCGTGACGGCGTTGAAGGCCTGCGTCAAGGTGAGGTCCGGCTGAGGCCAGGCCGACCAGCTGACAGCCGCGAGACCGCCCTCAGAGTGGGATGCCTGGGCGCCAGTTGCGATCAACGTAATACCTTCAAGATCAAGTCAGCACACCATGCTTCATCTGCCGAGGAGCGGAGAGGAAGGCTAACCGATTGCGAGTACAATAGACACGAAGTCAATGTAACCAAGGATCGCAACTTCGGCAAAAGAGGGAGGAATGGCCAGAGCTAGGAGGATGATGGAGGAAACGACTCCGAAGACCACGGAGCACGTCGCATAACCCGAAAGGTTCCCGAACGCAATAGTGCCAGTGAGTGCGTGCGACCCGACGAGGAAGGTGAGCTATCAGGTCTTCATTAGCAGTGAACCGATGAGACAGGTGACGAAACAAGACAAGGACTCACCTGCAGAACAAACATGGCAGCGATAATTTCGTACCCCCACTTGCCAAATAACAAGCGGCCAACGTCGGAGTAGTGGTGGATGTCTTTGAACTTTAGTTTTGTCAATCCAACAATGTAGCTGCAGTTGATGTTAGCCATCACATCTCGTCGTTGCCTTCACAGTGATCGTACTGTGTTTACAGTATCCACACGGTACGGGATTGGGGCGAATACGAACGATGAATAGATCGCAACCAGACCAAGTCCGATGCAAATCACCACGCCAGCAACCATCCCTAATGATGCGAAAGCACGCGGAATAGAGAGACTGCCGAGAGCTACAGCTTCCACTAATAACACGACCGTGAGGCGCTTCCATCCAAGTCGGTTGAAGTGGGCAGCTCCGGCGGCGGCCTTGTGCTTCTCGATGTCGGCGCTGCGGTCCGCCAGGTCGATCTCTTCGCTGCCGATGTGGCCGACCTCGCCGCTGAGGACGGCGCCGTTGGACACCTGGCGCTCCATGGCCTTGTTCGGCTCCTCAGTGCTGCTCTTCTCGTGGACCTCCTTGGTAGACATGATGTTGATCGTGATGCCGAGAAGAGAACTAGTGGAAGAAAAGGCCTCGGGCCTGATATTGAAGTAGAACTAGTGGCGGAGACGTCTCCAACCGAGACCACGTGCCTTCGTGTGCTCGTGGCGAGCCCGAGGCAATGGTTGTGGTTGTGGAGTGTGGACGCAGGTGATCTGCGAAAGGAACTTGACTAATAGAAACAGTAGCCAAGAGACGAGGCCAGGACACGACGCGATGGAGGTCGCGGAAGCTGCGGAAGGGGCGGGCGGGGAGCAGGAAAGAGAGACCGCCTGAGAAGAAGGAAGGGGGCATCACCCGCGTTATGTAGACGCGCGAAGATTAGCGTCAAAGCAGGAAACATGTCATGGGCGAGATAAGAGAGGCAGCACCCGCATTTCCGGGGGACCACCGAGTCGACAGCGTGTGGGGAGGCCGGTTGAAGAGATTGCTGGGGCGAGCAGGGCCTGCAGTCAGGGCAGTCAGAGCAGTCAGGGCGTCGAACCGCAACCATGATTTGATCAGCATATCCCTGGAGGCTGCCAGTGGTCCGTCGCGTCTACCACTTGGAGAGACGCTCCTCCCACGTCGCCCCCAGACCAGGCGCCTGACGGGGTGTCCCTGCTTTCCGCGGAGGTCCCAACAGCATGGCAGTGCCATCCGGCGTTCGGAGAGTGAGGCCTGGACCATGCGCAGGCGGGCAGGGCACACAAACGCGCGCAGTCAGCAAGTGACCGAGGCGCGATTTGTGAGCCCTGGCTGCAATGCACATACAAAAGGGCGCGGCTAGCGGCCAGCCGCGGGTAAGGCACGCGACGATCGTGCCATCACGGTGGGATCCTGGTGGGGAGCCCGCTGGAGCCCTTGACTCGATACCGGTTTGTTGTTACCTCATTTTTCCGCCGTCTCGCGCCTCTCCTTGGCTGGAAACGGTTTCGGTGTGTCAAGACAAACTGAAAAATGGAGAGGTCCCGCAGAATACGCGGCCGAATCTGTGGACGCGCTGGGCGAGGCCAGTGTCCGGAGGGGATCTCTGGGGCGAATCTGGTCTCGCCGAGCAGGCTTACGCAAGCCGCTCGATAGAGAATCAAGTCCAGACTACTGTCGAGCAGCGGGGTGGGTGCACCTCGCGAGAGAGAGCCACCCTCACGACGTGATGGCCTGCCCGGATCGACCCTAACGGCCCGCAGAGCCTCAGGCGTTGTTGTTCCTGCTCGGCAGACAGCGGCCAAGAATAGCATAAGCTTTGGGACGAGGCGGCAGATGGTCAGCCGCGCTCAGCTGTGGACCGGAAATTTCGCCCTGCTCGGGTTACGTAAAGACCCATTCACTATCCGTGTTTGGCATCGGTCAGGAACCCTTGCCGTCGTGACGTCGGATGATTGCGGGATCCACCAAATCCCTGCCCAACATCGACACCCTGTGCATAGCATCACCGACCGCTTTCTTCCTCCCAGAGAGATGTATTTTTTACGTATTTCCAGTCTCACTTCTCGGGGTCCCCGTGGGGAAGCAGCAACGACAAGATGTGGAATCTGCATAGAGTTTTTCTAGCCGCGGGAATCTTGGTTGAACGCTGCTGGCATTACCCCTATTTTACCTAATGCCAGATTTCCCCAGCTGCCATATGTACGGGGAAGGTACCAGGCCGTCTTAAGACGGTGAGTTATAGACATCCCGAGATATCCGCATGAGGTGGAACCAAGAAATTGCAGCTGCGAGTTATGCCGGTCTGGCGAAGGTGACGCGGGGCAGACGGCAACGATGCGCGAATTTGAAGAAAAGGGGCACACGACGGACGGATGTTGTCAGCAGTCGAGCAGGCGGTCTAAGCAGGGAAAATAAATTCGCAAAGGAAACAAAAGGAAAAAATTGGGAAAACACTAAACGACTGAAGTTTTTTCCAGTTGGGACAAAATAAATCAAGGATGTTAGGCATCGGCGCTGAAGCAATAAGCAAAAAAGTGCGTGGTTTAGAAGAGATGGGGATGAGGGCAAAAGGGAAGGTCATACTGGGATTCGAACCCAGGTCCTGAGGAGGCCGTGTAATCAGAACCTCATGTGCTAACCAGCTACACTATACGACCTGCTTCAGGTGAACCGTCGGATTGGGGACGGGGCGCAGGCCGAGGCTTATGGGTGCATCATGTGTGAAGTTGCACAGGTGGTGGGGCTCTTACTCGGGATCCTCCGAGGCTTGGCTGCTGCCAGACAAACCCGTGCGAACCCTGCTGGATCTTGGCACAGCATGTTGATATGCCTAGCTGCCGAACCGGGCGTGCCGAGACCTGGCTGTCTGGCCGCACTCGACGGCGCATGATGTGGGTTGGACCCGGCCAAGACAACCGATCCGAACGGGTGCTAACCCCGTCCTACCGCTTGTCTCCCAGTGGCTGGCAACACCCTGTCATAGATGTCCCTTCTCCATCGACCGCTTCCTGGTGGAAGGCTACCTGACAGGTAATCTTTAACCCTAGGGGACGGCGGGATGTTTATGTCCTCGTGAAACATGGAAGTGAGTCGCTATCTACGCTCTTGCGCTTCATGATGGCCTCCAATTGGCCCTGATTGGATTAATCGCGAATATAAAACACCAAAGTGTTTTCCAGTGCTCAGAGGTGGCTTGCACGATTCATCTCCAGCGTTATCGTTGCGCATTGCAGACAAGAAAGAGCGAGAAAGAGGTTGGTGCACTCAAAAGTGCACACGGTCTTTGTGGTGATTCCACCGCAGGGTCTGGGGCGACGGCGGAATGGCGCACACGAGTCGGGAAATATTCCAGAACCTGCCAAGGCGCGGTGTGCTGCAATGGCACTAACGAAGAAACGGTGCTGCAGCGCCACGCGCCCTGGCAGATGGAGGGCTGGAAGCAAAACGCGAAACGCTTTTACTACATGCCCGTGAGGATATTGGGTGTTTGCCGACTTGGAGTACGAGTCGCTGCGAGAAAGAACAGCGATGCCGTGGGTTGTGTTCCTCGCAGGGGCGTGTCGTGCGCGGCCGCGAAACCGAATCGGATCCCCAAGGCCGGTCCGTGAGCGCGTGAAAACTGAGGCGTCCTGGTGCGGTGCCACCCGTCGATCGATTCGGCATGTCGGTGGACAGCAGCAGTGTGAGCATCAGCTGGTCAGAACTCAAGCCTGGGAACCAATTGCTGCGTCTTTCCGTCCATCTGGCCAGCATTGACGGGCCCCTCTCGATGGCGTGGGCGGAAATCTCCCACAAGGTTCATTCGCCTGCTGCCGTGCGATGATCCCATGCAAATAAAGTGGAGTCAATTGGAAATCGAAGGTTGGGCAGCGAGGCGGGGTCCCAGGTTTGTCATCATCCCCCGCGCCAAGCAAGTAACGTTATCAGATCGTGGTGCGCGGGAATAACGCCATCGCGTGTGCCCAGTCAGCGCACGTCCGTGTCACCGGGAGTCAATCCCGCCCCAGCCGCCCATTATTGCCGCCCTACCGGGCCAGCCAGATACAGATACCAGGATGATTAATTTTTGACGGAACATGGAGGTGGAAAGGCTCAGTTAGCCAAGAAGGTGTCAAAGTGGTTGCTGGCATCAGAGCTGGGCGCGTCCGATTCGGTTACATCGCGCGTCTCCGCCAGCGGCCAGCGGGGACGTGCGAGAAAGAAGCCGGCTGCGTTCAAGCTCCTGGCTGGACCGCGGGAACGGACTGATTCCAAATATCGATATGGTAATCCGAGAAAGAGTTGATATCGCCGCTTTCTAAGCCAGACACGTATCCCTTGCTAGTGCTAGATTCTCTTTCGCTGCAGATTTGCATCGATTCAGACGTGACGCAGGCACCAGAAGCTGACATGATGCCACATCGGGGAACCCGTCATCAATGTGGAGTTTGACGCTGCCCAGACTGCCGGCCCTACAGCCAGCCTAGGCAGATTTGGGCACGTCCACCTCGCACCCATCTCGCACCCGGTTCGGTCTGCTGTCCGAGGAGGGGTTCGCGACTGACGGCATTAAAAGCCCGGCTTTGCGACCACCGCCTGGAACTTGCTCTGATCATTTCTGGCAGACACAAAGCGGGCGAGGCGAGACCACCGGTTGAGGAAAAAGTCGAAAGAGGACAGAAAGAACCCGTCATAAAAAACACCAGCGTCCACGAACAGTCGACGGCGCATCCCGCACAAACACCATGGGCACCGTCATCGTCACCGGCGCAAACGGCGGGCTCGGGTCCACCATCGCCAAAAAGCTCCTGTCGGAGCCAGCCTACGCCAACTACCACCTACTTTTCACCGTCCGCAAGGTCGAGACTGCCACGACCCTGCTGGGAATCCTGGACGCGCACAAGGCCAAGAGGGCCCCCAACACCACCGAGGTCGTCGCCCTGGATCTGGGCAGCATCGCCTCAACCCGTGATGTGGCCAACGACATCAACGCACGCGTCGCCGACGGCCGCCTGCCGCCCATTCGAGCCATCATCGAGAATGCCGCGTATCAAGAACATTCTGAACAGAATTTTTCTAACGACGGCCTCGACATGACCTTTCACGCCACGTATCTGGGGCACTGGCTTCTTACACTCAAGCTGCTGCAGAGCATGGACAAGGAGAGGGGGAGGATCGTGGTGGTGGGCAGCTATGCGCACGAGTGAGTCTTGTGGTATTTCCGTCCCGTGGGGATGATTTCCACGCTAATGGCGATTTGCTCCGCCCAGCACATATGACAGTCGCAACGAATCGATGGGCATATACAAGGAGGACCGTTGGAAGGTACTGTTTCCAGGCGCGGAGGAACTTGCCAAAGGGAAGTTCAGCACCGAGGTTGGCCTGAGGCGATATGGCGCAGCAAGCTGTGCCAGATCATGATGATGTGAGTCGTCAAACTCCCTTTCGCAGAGAGCAGCGCTGACGTTCCTGAATCCACAGCCACGAGCTGCAATCTCGCCTGGACGCGGATTCAGCTCTCGCCAAGATATCGATCCTGGGAGTTGACCCTGGCGCCATGCGACCATGATTCTGAAGCGCGGGAGCTTCTACTACAGATTCTTCATCGCTCGAATCCTTATTCCGCTCCTCACTCTCCCATCATGGCCTTCTCTTCGGAGAACCCCCTGATGCGGAGCAACGGAGAAATCGGCGAACTGACCTCCTCAATGCCGCCTTTTCCGAGAAAGCCCCATATGGCCAGTATCCCAAGGATCTTTACTTTGACGGGACCGGCGCTGTTGGAGACCAGCGCCGAGTCCCGGGATAAGCCCAAACTATTGGATTGTGGACGAGCAGCATTGGCTATACGGATCTGAAGAAGGAGGAGACTGCTCTCCAAGCAGTGGAACTGAGATGGACGGGCAGTGATGTGTGTATGTGTCGGAAATATCACTACTTCACAGGGGTCGGCTACACAGTTGGTGTCTGGCTGCAGTTGGAAAGATATCCGGACAAATTGCTAGATAGGATGCTTTCTTTTGAGTATGCCTGGTGTACTTGGGCGTATCTGGATTGTATGCCGCAACCACCAATTTTTGATAAATAAATAAATAAATAAAAATATAAAAACATAAAAATTAAAAATAAAGGCTCAGCAACCTCCTACAATGAAACATCGCTTATCTCGAAGGTTTGCACCTGATTTTTCTGGAAATAAGACCAGAATCTGTCGCCGACGATGCGCGTGTCGTTATACTGGGCGTACTGCTCTCCGTTGCCTATCATGGTGCTCCAGCGGGGCACCAGGGCGCCGTCGGAGCCGGGCCGACTGAAGCGAGACAAAGAAAAATTGAGATACTGTGCCTCCAGCCAGTTGACGGCAACGATGACGAGCTTGCGGGCGGCCGCGTCGTAGGCCGCCACAACGTAGTCCCCGCCGCCATCCAGGATTATCATACCGGGCCGGATGTGGCGCGTGAAAAGGGCGAGGAGGTAGTGCTTTTGGCTGACGGCGCCCAGCCGCTTCGAGTTGTTATCGCCGTCGACAAGGCCCCAGCCGCCTCCGTCGACGGCCTGCCAATAAACCCAGGCGGTCGGATGCAGCCACCGGAAGTCGAGTATCAGGTTGCTCACCAGGTCCGCGCCGGAGTTATCCCCCTTCCCGTATTCCGATTGCCAAAGTCGCTTGCCCGCGCCCGTGGACGCCTGGTATAGCTTTTGCCGGTCGCCGCCGCCGTACTGATAGCCGTGCACGTTGACACGTCCGATGGCGCCCGCGGCGCCCGCCGAGACGAGGGACTTGAAGGTCGCCGTCGCGCCGTCGTATGTGTTCTCGTCCGACGCGGCAATCATCTGGCCGCGGAGCCCGCGCTTGTCAAGTTCAGTGCGCAGCAGGCTGATCACGGTGGCCTGTGTCTTGACGTCGAAGTGGCAGCCCTCTTGAGTTCCCGTTTTACCATTCCACCACGCGGCCGAGGGCTCGTTGAAAGGCTCGACCGACTGGAAGTTGATTCCCCATTGATCCAGGGCGTACTTGGAAACCGTCGCCAGGTAGACGGCAAAAGCCTGGTAGTTCCACGACTGCAGGTTGTCGCTCTTGCCGTCGTCGGAGCCGCCTGGATTGTGTGAATAGAGCATCCACCACATCGGCGAGTTGGAGAAGAGCTCAAAGACGTTGGCGCCGCGGTCGCGGGCCTTCCACATCATGTTGCGCTGGTTGGAGTCGGCGAACCAGTTCCAGCTCGCCGAGCTGGGGTCTTGACTGTTCCAGTCGAGCCAGTAGCCCTCGACCAGGCGCGAGGGGTTCATTGTGGACGAAAGCGCCATGGATTCTCCGTTGGCGGGCTTGGTGCTGGAGGCGCCGACATTGTAGCGCACGATGTTGAGGCCGAGGCCAGGCGCCGTCTGGCCGTTGAAGCCGACCATCTTCCGCGAGAAGAAAAGATCAGCGAGGTCGTCGCGCTGCCCAAAAGCCACAGCCCACCAGGCCAACGAAGTGCCCCAGCCCTCCCAGACACCCCATTGTGTGGTTGAAATGGAAACGCTGAGATCGGCGGAGGCCGATCCCGCAAGGCTGAGCAGAGACCAGACAAGACGGCGGGACATGACGACTGGGCGGGCGATCGCGAGCACAGCCCAAGCTCGGGAGAATCTCGACGGGGTTCGTCGCCAGACCAACGGAACGCGTTCTCATTTTGTACTCGAGTTCTACCCCATACGCTCGGTACCCATTTTCCCGTCGCATGCCTCGCGAGAGTGGTATCGGAGCTCGCTTACCTTGTGAAAATGTGGGACCGAAGCCATCGCGTGGACACATGTTGCATTGGACGCAACCCTGTTTTGCAAGAGGAAATGAGGCCCCTCCCCCGCTTGCCGTCAGAGCCGCTAAAAACCTTGGCATTGTGTTGGAGGTGTAGGGCGGCCGCAGGGCCGCCTGCAAAAGAGGGAAACAGCTCTGTATTGTCTGTGTTCTTAGAGAGAGGTGACAATCCGGTGGGTGACGCTCTCGTGGGTGAAGTAGGGCACCGGCGCACGGGCCAACTCCTCACACCCCCCTACAACCACGAGAGCGTCACAAAAGTGAAGCTATCTCCAGCCGGCAACTGCTACCAACAGCCCGATATCCGTAGTGTCAAGTCTTTTGATTACATGGCATACTGTCCAGCGCTGCCGCGGTCAACAGGCACTTTAGAGGTATAATCAACGGCCCGGGGGTTAGCTCCTCCAACCGTTCCTGTTCCTGTAGCCTGTGCAACGGCCTGCTGCTTTTGCTTGTAGTATTCCTCCTCCAGCTCAGGGTGCAATAGCTAGCACCCGTCGTTACCCTTTGTATGGTGCCTGCCGCATCGTCGTGGTGGGGTAAGCGAAAAACCATTAAACAGTTCCTTTTAGTGCAAGCGGTAAGCGCGTTGGTATTGGCTAGGGAAAGGTCGGCCGACTCGAAAGTAGTCACGTTTTCGATAACGGCCTGGATAATTTGGATCGGGGTGCGGCCGGCGGGCACTGGGTGGGCGCTTAAAGCGACGGTAACGGCGACTGGATAATGCTTTCGGAGACCCTTAACGAGGTAACTAACGAAAAAACGGTCCGGAATTATAACGCCAGCTTCCTCCATCTGTTTTTTAAGCTCGAGCCAACGGTTGGTGTATTTTTTAACGTCGTTATATTTGGATACCTCGAGGCTAACGAACTTTTCCATTAAGCCATCGAGTTAGGCGTCGGTATTTTGGCCGATTTTAATGGTAACGGCGAGCCAAAAGGCCTTAAGGTCGCGGGCGGAATCGTCGGTTTTAAAGCTCCAGCCTTATCGCTCGAGCTCGTTAGTAACCTCCGTAATTAACTGCTTAATAAAGTACCAAGCGAAGACCTTTTTAGCTTTCCAAGCTTTAAAAGCGGCCGGATCGTTGGGTTAAAAAGGCGGGTTATCGTTAATATAATCGTCGGCGCCGCCCGCGATTAAATGCACTTTAACGGCGCGCTTTCACGCTTTTAAATTGGAAGGCCTTTGCAAGGCAGGTATTTTAACAATTGCTTTTTTGTAAGTAAAAAACATTTCGGGCGGTAGTAGGCAATAGGCGATTGCCGTCGTTATTGTTATTGTAAAGCAAAAATTGATAAAAGTAGGGCAGCGGCTTAAAAGTAGTAGGAAAGTAAGGCAGCGGCTTACAGGAAAAAGTAGGGCAAACGGCCCGTTATCGCCCACCGGGTAACAGTAAAGTAAATGGTACGTAATGCCCACCGGGCGATATTTCCCACCGGGAAACGTCTTTCACCGGAAGACGTTATTGTGCGGCCACCGGCCTTTAAAACGTGATTGCGGCCACCGGTTAAAATAACGAAAAATAACGCGGCTACCGGCTAAAAGAGATTGTAAATAGCTTTATTCCGATAGGAATTAAGGGCTTATAACCTGTTGGAGGTGTAAGGCGGCCGCAAGGCCGCTTGCAAAAATGGGAAACAGCTTTATATTGTTTGTGTTTTTAAAAAGAGGTGACAATCCGGTAAGTAACGCTTTCGTGGGTAAAGTAAGGCACCGGCGCACGGGCTAACTCCTTACACATTACCCTGCCAAATCCGGCGGCCACACAGCAGTTTTTGGACTACTACTATAATAGCATGTCCGCGAATAAAAGGATGCGGTTTGCACAAACCGCACGACCGAGCAAAGTATGCAAAAGTGAGAAAGTGAGTAAGTATATTTAACGTCGGTAAAGTTGGAATCTACCAGTTCTTGCCTTTTAAAGGGCATATAACGTGCTAGCGCTACCTAAGCTAAACATTAGGCTACATGTTGCTATCCGGCGGCTAGCAGAAT
This sequence comes from Gaeumannomyces sp. JS-464, assembly GCA_002197995.1. Classification (NCBI taxonomy): domain Eukaryota; kingdom Fungi; phylum Ascomycota; class Sordariomycetes; order Magnaporthales; family Magnaporthaceae; genus Gaeumannomyces; species Gaeumannomyces sp. JS-464. The sequence continues at coordinate 3,104,426 of NGZR01000001.1, read as the reverse complement.
TAAACCTGAAGGCACACGGAAGTCGGGCCGCGTTCCGGCGCTCTTTGTTAGTGAGCGGGCGATCGGCGGTAAGGCGTATGTATATACGCCAAGGCGTTGTAAAGCGCTGCGGGTGGTAATAGTGCGTTCGGCCGGCGAGTATGCCGATAAAAGGTGGGGCCGGGGTTTAAGCTGGAAGGTCCTAAGGACCTCCAAAGCCGCCGGAGGTGCGGAGGATTAACGAGCCTACTGTTAATCCTGGTAGTATAAAGGAAAAAGGTAAAAGGTGTAGAAAAACAAGGAAAAAGATATATGCGGGCTTTTTAAGCCCCGTTATTATCGTCCAGCGATAATATAATAGTTGGTTACTTCGACGAACGAAGCAAAAAAGGAGGGCTTTGGAAAAAGCCGTTTCCAATATCCGGGCTTGTCGGAAGCCGGGGAGGGGTCCGCTATAGGCCATTTACTTTTTGCCGTTTTAGCCAACCTGTAAAACATAAAGTAGGAAAGGGATTTGTTTTTTCCGCAGCGGCACGGGTTATTGTTTTCGTGCTAAAACTTTCGGTAGTACCAATCGAAATCCCCGTGGCCGGTGCGTGCGGCTATTAGCCGTTGTAGTACTTTTCAATGCAATTGCAGTGCTTCGGGCGTGTGTTATAATACCGGTGGGAGGCCTATAGCTTTATACCGATTTGGAAAGTTGTTTGTAAACCATGCGTTCCGAGCGTCCCGGGCTGTTTTCCGGGCTAAAGCCTTTATTCCGGCCACCGTTGGTTTAAAATGTCAAGGTATTGGCAAAGCCGATTTTAACTTTGCTTCGGCGTTTACCTTTTCGTTTTTTAGGGATTCCCATATAGCCCGGGGACCAGCGTACGTATACCTAGTATTTATCCATAAAGTAATAGATTTTTTTAAAAGCCTTTATAAATTATTAAAAGCGTGTTTAAACAGCCGTTAGCCGCTGAATTATTATCGAGGCACAAGTGGAAAATGCAATTGCGAAAATTCCAAACGGCTTTACGAAAGCCCATCCGAGCCCCTTCCGCTTCGCCGTCGAATACTTCCGCGGGATGCGCTAGCCGGCCGTGCTTGGAAAGTTTGCGTTAGCCGGCTTGGTATATTACCCAGCCGTATCCAATTGCCCCGTTTTTTGCTTTAAACCCGTCGTTATATATTATAACGTCGGTAGGTGGGAAAGTGCGAAACCACGCCGTAAATGCTTTAGCGGCTGCTTTTTTTTCGTAAGTGGCCGCCGTAAACCCCGTATATTTATAAGGGAGGTAAGCCGGGCGGGTGCAAGCCGGAAGGAGTTCGGCCGTTTTTTGCAACGAAGTCGTATGCTTGCCGGGCAGGCTTGCTTTAGGCCCTCGGGCGTTAAAAGCCGGCTTAGCCGCTGCGGCCACAAGGGTGATTTTCTAGTACCGTATTTATACGGGCCGCAAAACGAAAGCGGGCTTATTCCAAAAGCACTTGGGCGCCGGGAATGCCGGATTGTAATGTAAAGCGTTTATCGGTATAGTTTTCCAAGCTGGTACCACTGCCCGGAAAAACGCTTTTAAAGCTTTGTTAACCCGTTTAATTAAATGGTTTTAGCGGATAATTTGCTATTATGCCGGCTTATATAAATGTGGTTTGGTTTTGCCTTTATATTACACTTTAGCTTCGTATAAAGCCGTAAGGATTATAACCGTTATAACGGCTTTATATACCGAGTATGCCGGTATCCCTCTTATTGAATTCGTAAGCCTTCGGAAGTAATTTGCAACGCTTTAAGCTTTTACGGCTTTATTATCAACGTGGGTTTTAAAGTTAAACCTTTGGTCGAAAAAACCCTTAACCACCGTAAAGCTTTTATAGCTTTGTTATATGGTAAAACTTTCCGCCGTAACCGCTAAAGTTATGGGGTTTTTCCGCTTGAAAAAATGCATAAACTCGCATTTCCCGGGTTAAAAGCAACCTTATTAGCCTTACCCTAACGTAGGATTTCCGTTATAGTAACCTTTGCTTTACGAAAGCACTTTTCCGGGGTGCTATTCGTTACGCAAATACTTATATTATCCGCGTATTCGTATTTAACCGCTTTTGCTTTAGGTAGGATTTCGGCCATATAAAGCATAAAAAAAACCGGTAACGCCGGTAACCTTTGGGGTAACCCGCAGTTCGGGGAAAAAAAAGTGCCGTAGCGTTTTTTAAACGCACTTTTACTACCTTATTTCTTGCAAACGATAACACTTATCGTACTAACGTTAAATCCCAGCCTTAGTTTAAAAACCTTCGTAAAAGCTTCCGGCGAAGTACAACGTCGAAAGCCTTTTATACATCCATAATAACGAGGGCGGCGGACTTATGCTTATAAAAGGCCCGTTTTACCTCGTGGGCCACGCACGCCGTTAAATCGGTGGCGGCTTTTTTCGAAGTAGCCCCGGGGTATTACGAAGCTATTAGCTCGTATTGTAACGCGAGGAAAGCCATCCGCGAAATTACCAAACGTTTTAACCCCTTTTTTAAGCACGGAAGTAAAGTTATCGGGCGGTAGGATTTTAAGTCCGTTATATCCAATTTATTCGGTTTTTTTAACATAACCACCTCCGTTATACGGAAAAGGCCCGGGTAATACCCGGCTTTAAAGCAGGCTTTAAAAAAGGCTTTAACGTACTTTCCTATTGCCGGCTATACCGTTGTAAGCAGCTTAACAGTTAAAAAATTAACGCCCGGGGCCGTATTTGCCGTACCGACGGTAAATTTCCGGCATTCCTTTAAAAGGACGTGGGGGTCCTACGAGAGTTATGCGGTTATTTAAAAAGCTTTTATTATAACGGGTTCTTTTGTAAGTCGTCCTCCGCCGTAAACTTACAAAAGATTTTACGGCCTAATACTTCCGCTTTATCCCCCGAGGCTATTATTACCTCCCCGTCGATATTTAACGGGGGGAGCCGTATAACCGGTGTAAGTTTATGCCATTTTACAGCCCGGTATAACGCTGTTAAAAAATCCACTTCTTTTAGCACGCTAGCCCAATGCTGTTTTTTAGCCGCCCGGATCGTTGCTTTTAAAACACGGGCTTCGGCCGTAAAAAGCCCCCCATTTGCCATGGCTTTTGCAAAGTCCCGTTGTGCGTTAGCGCATTTTTCGTTCCATTAAAGTTAGCCTTTTTTTTTTAGCTTTCGGCCCTTAGCCGAAAGCCATTAACGCATTTTTTAACAGGTTTATTAATGCTTCGGCCGCTTTATCCAAATAATCCGCCGTGCATGGATTTATAAATGGCGGTAAACTACCGGCCCCCGTTATTACCGCGTGTGCGAAAAACGGTAGTTTATCGTTTGGTAGCGTAATACGCCGGCAATCCGGAACGGAGTTATTACGGTTAGGAACTTCGATCCGTATTAAGCGGTGGTTCGAATCGGTTGCTAGCAAAACGTCGATTTCCGCTGTTACCAAAAGGGTGTTAAAAAAGGTAAAATTTAAAACGCTCTTATCGTTATGCGTAGGTTAACCTGGGTCGGTAAGTAAAAAAAGGTTATAAGTATTAGCCTATTAGGCTATATTTTAGCTTTTATTCCTATTACCCCTAACCGAATCCCACGCCGAAAACCTTGCGTTAAAGTCCCCAGCTATAATGCATTTTGCCGTTGGGCGCTAACGTAGCAAAAAATTTAACGAAGGTTCCGAAGGGTTTTTTAAAAGCCTATATACGTTAACAAAGGTGCACCCGGCGACGGTAAGCTAAAGGATATCCCGGGTGTTGCTTGCCGGCCGGTCCGCTACCGGCCGAAGCCCCGGGTTTTTCCGCACGTAGGTTATTACCTTAGGTTTAGTTTAATAGTCGTGCCAGCTATCCACCGAGGTAAATAGCTCGTACAACGGGTGGGTGTAAAGCATAAGCTTCCCTTTCCACGCGCTAAAAAGGCTCCTGCATTAGTACCACGTTAATATTTTAGCTTTAAAATAGTTAAAGTAAAATAGCCCCCGCTTCCCAGCTACGTCGAACGTTCGTTTAGGCGGCGGTTAAAGCACGGCGTTCGGGGCGAAACCCCGGGCGCCGGGCCTTATTGCCATGCGTTTGTTATATCCGGTTGGCTGCTGGTATACGTAAAAGCGGCGTTAATGTATTAAAGGCTTTGGCCCTGCGGTTGTTAGCCGGCGGTACCGTCGGTTTCCTCCGAAAGGTTTTCGGTTATTTCGATAACCCTTTCGGGCTTGGGGAGGTCCAGTTCCATATCCGCTAATACTTCGTATTGGTTGTTAAAACTAACCTTAAGTTTTTTAGCAAGGTGCCTTTCCTTGTCGGCCGTACGGGCCACGCCTTTCGAGGCTGGCGGGCCTGTCGGGTTTGCTATAACGGCGGAAGCGACGGCAGGGGTGGCGGGGGTGGCAGCGGCGATAGGAATGGCTGGAATAACGACGATAACGGTATTAGCCGTAAGGTTAACAGCGGCGATAGCGGTTGTATTAGCGGTATCGTTAATAGTAATAACGGTAGCCGCAGCAATAGCGGTAGCGGTCGTAAAGTTTGCAGTTAAATTAACGGCTACGGCGGAGCCGCCCGTAATAATAGCGGTTGCGAAAAGGGTATCGTCGGTAGTAACGGCAGCGGCGGTGGTGGTAGCAACGGCGGCTTCCGCCGCTTTTGCCGCCGCCCGGTACGCTTGTGCGCCTAACCTTTAACAGCCTTTTTTTCCTTATAAGTTAAGTGCTTTAGCATTTCGTTTACCCGTACGGGCTTTATAAAGCAGTTCGGGTGGTTGGCAAAGTACGGGCTCGAGCAGTTCGCGCATTGCGGGGGGGCCGTACACGGTTGTACGTGCCGGTCGTCGTTTATTTTCCGCATTAAAAGCATTTATCGGCCCGGGCGCAATTACGGGCCACGTGGAAGCCGTGGCAGCCAAAGGTATGCTGGGTAACCGGCGGGTGTCGTTATACGCGGCGTAAGAAAAAAGTGATCTTTTAAAGCCTAAACCCGGCTATTTGCGAATAAATGGATATAATTTACGATATACGCCTTTAATAATCGACGCCGGCCTTAAAAGGTTTAACGTTTACCGGTTTATGCTTTATTTAGGCTTTCACTTCCTCCCGAACCAATTTATTCGATATCGGGACGCATTGTCCAAAGCCGTTAGTTAAAGAGGTAAAGCAGCCGGAAATTACGTAATTATACCAAATTTTGGGCTTTTCGATACTTTCGGCGTTATATAAACGGCCTAATTCGAATCGGTGCTGCAAAAGCCGGCTTTAAATATCGGCCGTTTTTGCTTTTAATAAAACCTGGTAAAAAATCGGTACGCTTCCAGGACGTCGGCCGTCGTAAACGGCAGGTTTATACTATCGGCAAAAGCTTTGCAAATGCTAAAGCCCGTTTGTTAATTGGCCTAAGCCTGCCGTTTTTCCGGGATTTTAACAAACACCCGGAAGTCGGCTTTAAACCTGTTAATAAGCGGGGTGCCCGGGTAGTTTAAGGCGTACGGCCCCGATAAGCCTGTGCGGGTTATTGGGGTTATTAGTGGCCCTCCCGGGCCACCGACGCGTAGGTGGCCGGGGGCGTGCGTTGCGAGGGCTCCGGGGCCCCGTATAAGCTTCTTTCCTTTTCGGCCGGCGTAGGTAAGCCGAAAAGGGCTTGTTTAGCGTAATCGATAAAGCAATCTTTCCAGCCGTTAGCTTCGGGGATTGCTTCCGCCGAAAGGGAGGCAATGCCGGCGTCGATAAATCGGGCCAGCGTGGCGCAAATTAGGGCCGTTTGTTGTTATTTACGGCTATAACTCGCAATAATTTCCTCCGCGGCCGCCGCGGCCGACCCGACAGGTGGGCGCGTACGCCGGCGTTGGGGGAAGGGGGAAGGGCACTTGTGCCGGTGCTGCCGTCGTGGGAAGCCTTCCTGGCCCTGATCGGGCCTTATTAGGTGTTGCTAATTCCGCAACGGAACGGCGTGGTCGGGTGCGCTAACGCGCGGGAAGGCCCGGGTGGCAGCGACGCGTTCCTCCGGGCCGTTGGGCCGACGAGGAGGGCGCGCGCCACCCTATTGGCCGAAAGGGGGGCTGTTGGCAACGGCATGTTGCCGTCGCCAGCGCTATTGGCGGGCGTGGTTATTAATGTTGGGTCGCTAATTGGCGGGTGTTAAGGATTTGTATGCAATTTGGCAATGTGCACTAACAGCGCAATGCTAAAAATTGGTGAATTCGAGGAAGGTGCCGGCAAGGTGCTGGAAAAAAAGTAAGGCCGGGTTTGGGCGGAGGGGATCTTGGGCCCCCCCTGGGCCCGGCCGAAGAAAAAAAAGTTCGGGGGCGGGAGGGCCTAATTTTAACATGGTGTGCTTTTTATGTGTTTATCGCGTATCGAACGATAGGCTGCGCGGTTTGCCAGCGTAGTGCAGGGCGTGTTGTACAACTTCACGGTTAGCAAACGAAACCGCGCGAAGATTTTGCGCGTGCAATACCACTTATATTTTAATATGAAACCCGCGTAATAACAAATAAAAGCGCGTGCTTTTGTGCGTGCTTAACAAGCGAATCTTGCGCTGGGCGTATCGTTAAATGCGGTCGACCGAGGAGGAATCGCGTATATAATTGGGGAGGCGGCGGTTGGTACCGGTTATGCTAGGAAAGGTGCTGTAAAAGGGATACCAGCGCTGTGCGTAGCGGGGGACGGCGGCGGCCGGCTAATCGTCGGTGGCGTTTAACTGCGAAAGCGATGGAAGTTAAAAGGCGGTTTGGCTGGTAATGCGCGGAAGTTGGAGCAATCCGATTATCGAAGGTTTTAACGTGCGTAAAGTGCGCTTTAGGCTGCGAGGGGTGCAAGCCTTCCAATTGGTTGGCAATAGGCACCCCGAACTTTTGCTAACCTACTTTTTTTTGCACTTTTAGCTTAGTTGCGTCGTCGTCGTTGTTAAAAAAAACGCTGGTAAACGCGGATAAACAAAGCCAAATGGTTTGTTAAAACCCACATAACGAGTTTAGCTTATTTTAATAGCCCGTAATACCAAAATGGCCGTGCTTTTTTAACGGCTATTAACAGTAGGTCCGGTAGGAAGATATTTTTTTAAAAAAAGGTGCAAAGTATGTTAAATGGGCAGTTAAAAGTCGCACAAGGCTATTTACGAAAGGCGGAAGATTTACGGCCCGAGGTGTTGCAATCCGTGGTTTGCTCTTAGGGTAAAGCACTTTAAAAGTGGAAAGGATAGTATCGTTAGTGCTGGTAAACGGGGGAACACGTAATTTAAAAAAACAATTTAATTGCTTACCCCAAAAAATGCTTAAAAGCTAACTTAAATTAACTAATGCCAAAGCTTTAGTTAAAACTACTTAAAACGGTAGGAAATCCATTTTTTATATATACGTTGTTTGGTTTTAACAATTCCTTTGGATTTATAGCTTTGTTTTCGGACATTACAAATTTACAAATCCAGCTTAAATTTGTCGCTTTATTTTTAGCTGTTACAAATTTACAAATCTAGTTTAAGTTACGTAATTCCACGTGTTTTAATGCGGGGTAAAGGCATTATTTAAAACCCTTCCCGCTTTATTATTTAAAGGTTTGCATATTAGTCGTAATATTAGGTTTCCCTTTTTAAGCTAAATCCTTTTAGCTATTTTTTATTGCCCCGCTTTTCGTTAGTTAGTAAATACTTTCCTTTTTTACCATTTCTTTTCCTTTTTTAATTAACGAAATATTTAGCCGGGTACGAAAACGTCCTTTTGCGAAAAAAACCTTTTAACGCAAAAATTTGCTTGTTTAAATTTTTTTTTCTCCTATTAAAATACCTTTTTGTTTTTTTTACTACGAAATCCTAAAGCGCGGAAATGGTAAAGCCTTTTTTTAAAACTTATCGCAATGCGTAAAATGCTTCGGTCGAAACCGCTTAGGTTGCGACATTTTAGGCCCTTTTCCCGCACAATTTCGAAAGATTGGAAAACAGCACGCAATATTAAAAGCCGAGTTAAAAGCAAAAGAAGAAAAGCGCCGTGCCGTAAAACGGGAACTTTTCGCTATTAGCGCTCGTATTAAGCGTTTAAAAACGCAAAAAAATATGGTTTAAAAAGAAAATGCGCGCGTTTCGGCGCGGCATTAACGCTGTAAAAAAGTTAAAGCGTATTAAACGGGAAAAGGCCGACTAGGCGGCTTGTTAAGCTGCCTCGCAATTTAAACCGTTCGTAGCTTTTGCCGTTTCCCTCGATTGGCAATCGTTCGAGGTTAATCCTAACTTGAACCTGCTTTTTTTTAACCGTAATAAGCTATAGCTTTTTTAATAATTTTTTTAAGTTGTATAACGCAATAATAACGCGTTTTACCTAATTAGCCGAAGGTTTTAAGTTCGATTTTTAACGCGATTATTGCTAGAAATCCGATTATTAACGCGTTAATAATCGGGTTTTTAACTACTTTTGCTTTTGCTAACCTTTTTATAAATGCTTTTGCTAATACTTCGCTAAGGATTTTTGGTAATTTATAAGGTTAGTTTTTTTTTCCCACGTGTTTTTTTCGTAGCCGTACTTTGTCCATTTAATTAAATACTTTTTAGGTTTGTTTTTTAACTTATAGTTTAAATTTTTTTTAATTTCGTATTTTTATTTTAAGTCGATTTTTATTAACTCGTTATTTTTAAAGCCTGGTAATGTTAATTTAAATAAGGAAATATAAAAAACCGGGTGGGATTTTATAATTAGCGGTAATTGGAATTTATAATTTATATTCGAAACCTTTTTTAATATTTTAAAAAGTCCTAGTTTTTATAATTTAGCTTATCGTTCGGTCGTTTTGTTTTAATATTTCGTCGAAAAAAATAAACGCTATTTCCTTTTTTAAAAGTCGGTTTTTCGATTTTTTTTATTTGTTTAAATAACTATACGGTGCTGTAACTTTTTTAACTTTATTTAAAAGTGTTTATGCAATTTAATAAGCTCCGTTATTTGTATTCCCGTTATTAAGGTATATTTTCCTGCTTTAAATTCCTTATACGCTGTAAGCGTAAACCCGTAGTTCGTATAAAACGGTGTAATTTTTATGCTTTTATAAATTAAGCTATTATAAGCGAACTAAGCTATAAAAAGTAATTATACCTAATTGTTTTATTTATAATTAACGTAATAACGTAAATATTGCTTTATAGTTTAATTCGTTCGCTTTGTTTGTTTATTTATTTAAAGTAGTAAGCCGTAAATAAAAAATGCTTAATTCCTAGTAAAGCCGTAAACCTTTTTCAAAACTTGCTTATAAATAGCTTATTTTTATCCGTAATTAAACGGTTTGGCGTGCCGTATTCCGCTATTACGTGTTTAATAAAAACGTACGTTAACTTAATAACGTCGCTGCTTTTTTATATAGTAAAAATAAAACGTATTTAGTAAACCTATTTGCTATTATTAATACATTATCGTATTTTATTCCAATTATTAATTCTTTAAATTAAAAAATTTAATAACGAAATTTATAATAATCTTTTGCTATATTCCGTTCGGTATTAGCAAAAATTGTAATAACTTATATGGTTTATACTTATTAGCTTTGTTTTAGCACAGCTTTTACAATTTTTTATTGCGTTTTATATTTCGGCTTGAGTTTTTACAAACCCGTAATGTTACTACAACTGTTTCCACGTTTCTTTACGTTTTAATAGCCGTATGCTAACTGGTTATAAATTTGTTAAATTTTTTTAAGGTTTAAACTTTTTCTTATTAAACCGTTTTAACAAGTATTTTTAATGCTGGGATTAAAAATCCGTTTGGTTTTCCGTTAACATTACCCGTATTTTTTTAAGTATTACAACCTAATGGTTCGGTCGTTAATTTAAGGCGTTCGCTCGACCGTTTTCCGATTTTTTCCGGTATTTAATTCGAATATCGAAATTTTGCAAAAACTCGCTTTAACGGATTTATCGCTTATTTAGGTTTTTGCTAATAGTAAAATATGTTAAGTTTTTATGGTTTATATATATTATAATTTAATGTTTCGTTTTATATAAATGCGGTCGCTATTTTTCAAATGCTCGAATAAATGTTAAAAGTTTTATATCGTGGATTTGGTAATTTAATTTAAATTTATTTAACTTTTGCGAAAGGAACGTATAAAAATGCAACTGTTTTTAATCGTTTCGTTATCCGAGTTAACTACCGATCGCGTAATTTAACGCGTCGGTTTTAACTTCGAAAGGTTTTTTTAAGTTTAAAAATGCTAATATTGGTTTTTTTAATACGGCGTTTCGTAATTGCTCGAAAGCCATTTATTTTTATCCTTTTTAATAAAACTAGTAATTGTTTTTAGTAAAGTTCGTAAATAATATAGCGATTTTGCTATAATTACGAATAAACCGTTTGTAAAAGTTTAAAAACCTTAAAAACCTTCGTATTTTCGTAACGTTTTTAAATATAAACTACTTTTTAACTTTTTCGACTTTTTTAAAATTTATATAAACCTGTTTAAATGTAATTACAAATTTTAAAAAAGCGACTTTTTGCGAATGCTATTCGCATTTATTTAATTTAACGAAAAGCTTTACACTAAATAGCTTTTAAAATACTTTATATATATATTATTTATGCTTTTCCATCGTTTTTAAAAAATTAGGATATTATTTAAATACGCGAGGACGAAAACGTTAAAATATTCGCGTAATACATAGTTAATTATCTTTTGGAACGTAATTAATATATTAGTAAGCCCGAAGGTTATTATTAAAAATTCGTAACATTTAAACTTTATTTTAAAAGCTGTAAGCCATTTTTAACCTTTTTTAATTCGTATTAAGCTATAAGCTTTCCGTAAATTTAAAACCGTAAAATATTAAGCTTTGCCGAATTTATTTCGTAATTCGTCGATAAAAGGTAAAAAATACCGATTTTTAATCGTAATTTTATTTAATAGGCGGTAATCGATGCATATTCGCTCCGTTTTTTTTTTTTTTTAAAATCCCGTATTTTATTAAGAAATTGGAAAGTTTAATATATCTTTTTTGTAAATTTTCTTTTAATTGTTTTTTTAGCACTTTTTATTACCAAAAGCTAAATTAGTACAGTTTTTGGTATTTAAATTGCGTTTTTAGTTTAAATTTAATTTTAAAATCGAACGGTTTATATTTAAAAAGTACCGTTTCCAAATTTTTCTTAAACAATTTTTCGTATTTGTAATATTTTTCCGGAACATTCGCGAGCCGTTTTTTAATATTAGTTTAGTTATTTTAATCGCTTTCCACTTTAAATAATCGTATATTTATGGATATTAAATGCAAAAGTAAATTACTAAACTTTATTACCGTCGTAACCTTTTTTCGTCGCTTTTTATATTTACGGTTTGGGGTTTGTAATTAGCGAACCGTTTTAATTACTCGTAGCTTTTCTTATTGGATTTAACCAGTGGTTTAATTTATCCGTAAATTATTTTTTTTAAACTAAAAGATTCCAAAAATTACATTTCCTTTTTTATATTTAATTCGTCCAATATAATAATAACGTTTTCCCCGCTTCGGGTACGTAATATTATTAGTTATATTTTTTGGTTAATTTATTTTTATTATAAGCGATAAGAATTTTCTTTTTTAACCGTTTTTAATTAATACCGTTAATATTCCGTTTTATAGGGATTTTATACCGTTTAACCGTTTATAGCGATACGTAATCGCTTATATTTCGTAATTAATTATTACTTTAATTTCCCTTTTTAACATTTTATTTGAAATATTATTAAGTTATATAATTAACTTGATTTTATTATCGCGAGGGTTTTTATCGGTTTTTCCTTTTCATTTCGTGCTTTTCGCTTAAATGGTTTTTTTTAATTTTTAATAAAAGGAACGAATACCGTACGTTTATCTTTTTATCCGGGTTAAACGGTACGTACGTTCGCGCGATCTTTTAATGCTAAACTTCCGCCTTTTATGCTATATGTTTTTTGCATTTCGTAATTTCGCACTTTTTTTAATCGAGCGTTTTGGTAACATATAGCATCGAGTACCGTTTGTTAAGTTTAAAAACTGTAGTAAACCTATTAATTCGGGCTAATTCCCACCGTAGCAATTGGAATACTAAACGGGGCTTAATTTTAAGCTTATTCTTTATTTTCCGTAAGAAAAAGTTTTGTTTAAATTTAAATCGTAAGTGAAATTTGCATTTTTTATAAATGCATTTTATTTAAAAAAAGTGCAAATGTTTAAAATATTTTATATTAACGCTAAAGTGGTTTTTAAAGTTTAACGCAGCTTTTTTTAACTCGTTTACGTCGTCGAACCGGTAATTAGCGTATTTAATTTCCTATTAGTGGTTAAACCACGATAAAGGTTAACCGTTATTTCCGTTCACCGGGGTGGCGTAACATAACAAGCCGTTTAAATATCCTAAAACCCTAACGTTTTAAAAACACTTTGAAATATTAAAAAGCGTAAAAGCGCGCTAATTTTTTTAACCTATTTGGTTTTCGCGAATTATAAATATAAAAGTTTCGCCGTTCGAACTTTTTGCTCGTTTTTAAAACTCGGCCGTTTCGAAATTTTAACCACCTCGGTTTAACCTAACGTCGGTATCGAAATTTTCTAACTTTCGAAAAAGGTGTATTTAGCTTAAAAGCTTTTTTTTAAGCTTCCTTTTTTTTTCGAACCATTTGCTAAGGCTGGTTCTTTTCGAATTTTTCGGGGAGCGGCGTCGTTTTTTTCTTTCAAATCCGTAAACTTAAAAGCGACGCGCTATTTTCCTTCGCTATCGTACTCGAGCTTCGCAACTTTAAATATAAACGCTTTAAAGCTTTCGAAAGTACTATTTGGTAGCCTTTTTATCGAACTAGTATATAATGCATAATTTATTATAGCAACCTATTTAATTAAACGCCGTTCCGGGGCATAATTTTTCCTATGTCGGGTTTTTTACGTTCGTTAAAAGTTAATTATTTAGCGGTTATTATCCCGCTAAAAGCAATTGGCTTTAACGTAGCCGGTTTGGCCGCATTTAAAGCACTTCCCGTTTTTCGGGTTTTGCTTTTGCTTTTTTTACCCTTATTACTGGTAAACTGCTCTCGCATTAAAGTTTATAAAGCTTAAATGCGTTTCGTAAGCCGTAATAGGCTGTTATTTAACCTTTTTTAATTAATTTTATTATTTTATACCGCGCTTTTAAAACTATATCCATTTTTTTATTATCGTTCGTATAATTTATCGCTAATACGAACCGCGTTTTTAACGTAATTTGTAAAAAAACTCGGCGCGATCCTATTTCGCGAATTTATCTTTTACGTTTTCGCGCAACCCGTTGTAAAAATGCAGTATTAACGTAGCGTCGCTTTAGTTAAACTTAATGTTAATTCGTTAAAAGTTCGTTACGTATTTAACTACGGGTCCTCGCTATTTAAAGGTTAGCAAATTTCTTTTTACGATTCGGGTTTCGTCGATTATTTCGAACACTTTTCCAATTTTTTTTCCGAAGGTTTTCAAACTGGCGAAAATAAATTTAATAGCTTTTTAGCTATTTTTATATCTTTTAAAATAATCGCTTTAAGTTAATTAAAACTATTTTTTCATTTTACCGTTTAGCTTAATAATAGCTAAATAACTTTTTATTCCTCGCTTACGAACTACTATTCGTAAAATTTAAAATAGCTTTTGCATTCGGTAAAAAACGTTTTAAATTTGCCGTTTTTCCTTTCGTAAAAATCCGGGAACGGGAATTTGTACGCCCGAACTGCGATAAGCGTTTCGAAAAAACACCAACTTCGTAATAAGTTGCTTTATTTCGGCCTGGCTTTTAGCGATTTCATCCGTTATAAGCTTAAAAAGGCTAGCCGTATTAACTGCTTCGTTAAAGTCGTACTTAACACCGTTAAAAGTAAAACCGTGGTTTTTTCCTTTTTAAGCTTTTTGCTACTACTTGCTATAGCTGCATTATCCTCTTTCGGATAAAGTATTAAACAAAATTAATTAAAATATTGCAATCCGTGGTTTGCTTTTAAAGTAAAGCACTTTAAAAGTGGAAAGGATAATATCGTTAATGCTAATAAACGGGGGAATACGTAACTTAAAAGGACAATTTAATTGCTTGCTTTAAAAGATGCTTAAAGTTAACTTAAATTAATTAATGCTAAAGCTTTAATTAAAACTACTTAAAGCGGTAGGAAATCCATTTTTTATATACACGTTATTTAGTTTTAACATTTATAGCTTTATTTTCGAACATTACAAATTTATAAATCCAGTTTAGATTTGTCGCTTTATTTTTAGCTGCTATAAATCCACAAATCCAGTTTGGGTTACGTAACTCCACATGTTTTAATGCGGGGCAAAAGCACTATTTAGGGCCTTTCCCGCTTTGTTATTTAAAGGTTTGCATGCTGGTCGTAACACGAGGCTCCGTGGTAAAAAACAACGTTTCCCCGGCACGGAAGCTTCGGCACGGAAATTCCGGCCAAACCGTTATGCACGAAAGCTGTGCAAGTTTTAGGTTAAATCCCGACTTCGGGATTTGCCTTATACGATCGCACCCCGCGGCTTTCGGCATAGGATATATATATTAAGCAAAGCTCGTACGATAAGCCCTTTTTTATACTTAAAAAAAAACAGCTTTTGGATATATATAAATTTAAAAGCCTTTTTACCCTAAAAACCGGTACGGGCATATCACGGGGTAAGCTGAAAGCCTGTACAAAGTGATTACGATAACCGTAAACGGTGATTAAAAATTAAAAGCCTATATTATTATAAGGTAAATATAACAATTTTAGCTTGTTTTAGCAATTTGGGAATTGCTTTTTACAAGCTGCTTAAGTAGCGGGGCCCTTTTTAAGCTTTTTGTTACGTGCTTAGGGTGCTTTAAGCTTTTACGTAGCTCAGGCCCGTAAATAAAGCTAAAGCTTTTTATTATAACGGTAGCCCGCCATTATCGCGGCGAGCTTCCTTATATTGTCCCCTTTTTAAAGCATTAACGTTTTGGTAGCATTTATTAGCGAAATGGTCGCGTTAAGGTTTAATCGGTTTATAACGAGTTAATAAGCAGGCTAAATTTGTTAATACTTTTACCATTTAAAGTAAATGGTTTTTTAATAATGTAAAAGTGCGAATAACTTTTTTTGGCAAAGTGCTAATAAGGTTTGTAGGATTTTGGTAACGTTTTCGGTAGCGTTAGCCGTGTAAGGCCGGCGACGGTTAAAGCAAAAACGGTTTACCGGTAAACCTTTTAGTTTTTTTTCCGGCAAGCCGGCGTTATTTTTTTTTTTTTTAATAATATAATTAATAGCGACGATTAAATGCCGCTAGTTATTACTTTATTCCTTTTACCTTCGCATTGCTTATTTGTTATAAAGCTCGCGCTTTTAACGTATAAAAGCTTGCGTTTGCTTTTTAAAGTTAGCGTTTCCTTTTTTTCCCGCAATTTTTTACGCTTTTTATTTGGCCCGGATTTAAGCTTTTTCCAACTGCGGTCGCGGTTTTAATTACGTTTAATTACGCTTTTTTTCCAATTACGGTCGCGGTTATACGTTTTCGTCCTCTTTTTCGGCTCGCTCGTTTTAAACGTACGTTAACCTGATTTTGTTATAAAATTATATTTTATAACGTTACCGTTAACGAGGCATTTCGCTATCGCTTTTTCGCTTTTAACGATGCGAAACGAGCGATCGTAATTAGCTTTATAAAGGAAAGCTTTTACTATTTTATTAATTATAGCATTTTTAAAGGAGTTCGTTTTTTTTTGCCATTTCGCTTCCCGGTTTAATTTCGGTTTAAACTTTTGGAATACTTTCGTTATTAACATATTTTATTAACGTTATTTATCGGTTTAATAAGCTCGACGACCTTATTAATAAAAGTATCGTTTCGTTTTACGTTTTTTTTGCAAAAAAGGACTATTAACGAGTTTAAATTGCTTTTATTATTAGCACGGTAGCTTTTAATAGTATTTAACGCCGTTTTTTTATAGCAATTGCTATATGGCGAACGTTTTTCGGAATGGGATATATTTTAAACACGATTTAATATATTCTACGGTTTATTAAAATAGGCCGTATTTTTGGTGCATTTACCGTGGTTAAATTTATCGTTTTTTATTTCGGGGTTTCCTTTTTAACATTAATTTAAACTTATTAAAAGTATGCTAATAAGTGCATAATGGCTTATTAAATCTTTCGGTAAGCCTATTACGCGGTTTTACCTTTTTTAATTTATTCCTATAAGAAAACTTTTAACGTAGTTCACCTTTTTGTGCTACTGTTATAGGTTAGGGCTGGCAGCCCTACCCTGATTGCTAAGGCTATGCCTTGTGACTTGTATATAGCTCCCTTCGTGCACAGAGCCTCCGGCAGATAGGACCTTTCCCTTTGGCAGTTGAATTTATCACTCCTTTTGGCTCCCCAACGCAACGACCTCCTTTTGGGCCCAGCCTATTACAGCTACAAACCCGAATGTGCCACAATTAACGCGTTTATACGTTAATTTAACTTTATCCGCGAATAGCTTTACAATAAACACTAGCAAATAAAAGCGACGAACGCAAAATTGTTTTAGCTTTTTAAACGATCGTATCGAATTTATAATTAAATATTCGAAGCGCCGTTAAAATTTACAACGTCGACTTTTCCACTTTCGCCCGGCGAAAGCGCGGCCGAATTGCTCGACGCGATTGGGTGTTTAAAAACCGGAAATTAACGGATTTCGAAAAAAAAGCACTTATTAAATACATATTAAAGCTGGATTTTCGCGCATTCCCTTCCCGGCTTTTTGGTGTTAAAAATATAACCAACCGATTGCTTACCAAACGCGACGCGGGTATTATCGGGACTAACTGGATCGCGAAGTTCGTTAAACGCCGCTTAAAACTAGGTATGCGTTAAATTCGAAAATACGACTATTAAAAAGCTAAATGCGAAAATCCCAAACTTATTTTTGCTTGGTTTAACTTTATGCGGAATATTATAGCCAAATATGGCATTTTAAATAACAATATTTATAATTTCGACGAAACCGGCTTTTTATAAGCATAATTACCGCCTTTATAATTATTACAATATCGGAAAGCCGTAATAAAGCAAAACTGGTTTAATTTAGCAACCGAAAATAAGCTATAATTATTTAAAAGGTTAATTATTACGGTTAAGCAATCTTTTTTTTTATTATCGTTAAAAGGTAATACTATTTGGCCAATTGGTATTCGAAAACCGGCTTTTTACGCGATTAAATTATTTTAACAAATGTTAATAAGTGGATTACGAACGAGCTCAGTTTAAAATGGATTTAGCATTTCGCTAAACACATTATATCGCGTATAAAAAGCATTTATCGTTTATTAATGCTAAACAGTTACGAAAGCTACTATTTGACGGATTTCGAGCTTTATTATTAAAAATATAATATTACGTTTTGCATACCTTCGCATTCGTTTTACTTTTTTTAACCGTTTAACGTTAAATATTTCGGCTTATTAAAAAAAACGTACGGTTAAAAAATCGAAGATTTAATAAAGTTATACGTTAACCACGTAATTAAAATCGAGTTTTTTTCGGCGTTTAAAACGGCATTTTTTAATTTTATAACTAAAAAAAATATTTAAAGAAATTTTCGAAAAGCTGGCTTTGCTTTTTTTAATCCGGATTTAATTTTGGAAAAGCTGGATGTAAAATTACGAATTTAACTCCTTTAAAAAAGCTTTTAAACGACGTTAAACTTTAAACTTTTAAAACGCTTTAAATAGTTAAAAACGCAATTTCGCAGTTCGAACATATTAAAACTCGGATTTTTAATTACCGAAATAGTTTTCCGTTATTTATATTAACGGTTATAAACCAGCTTGCGAAAAGGACGAGTTTAATAATGCATTAAATGGCTTTTTTTAAAGCCGAAATTGCTTCGCTACGTAAAGCGAACGAAATATTAAGCAAACGCCGGAAAGCTAAAAAAAACACGTGTTTAATAAAAAAGGTTATATATTGTTAAAAAAATACGAAATGTTTTGGATTTGCAAAAGCTAAATGGGTAATTATAGTAAAAAATGCGCAATTAAAAGGGTTAAAAAAAAGGGCGACGATAACTCGTCGGCGATATAGCATTTGCGGTAAAATTAAACATAACGCGCGCATTTATTAAAAAGAAGTAAAAATGTCCGATATATATAATTCCAAATAGTTTAAATGGATTTTTAGCGTTGGTAAATTGAAATTAGCGTTAAATATCCGAAGGTCGGGTACGCGTGTAGCACATTCGGGTTTGTGGCATAAAAAGGTAAACTACGTTATAATTTTTTTATTATACTTTATTTTTCGGCTTGTTATAGTTTTTTTTATTTTATTATCGATAATGGTTGGATTTTTATTAAATCCGCCTTTTTAACTCCGGCAAAACCTTTATATCGCTATTTTTTTTAAAAATTTAACGATTATAACTCGTACTATTTCTTAACGTTTTAAACCTTGCTTATAAGTGTTTAATATTACCGGTTGTTCGCGAAAAGGCATACATTCGCGGCGTATTCGAAAATGCACATTTGGTACGCTTTTTATAACGAGTTTACCGAAGTTAACGAAATGCTAGCTTAAATAAGCTAGCTTATTTTTTAAAGTTAAATTTCGTTATAACTCGCGTTAATTGGAATTACGCTTTATGCTTTTTTATAATATCGTGTTTAACCCGGCTATTAACGGTATTCGTTTTTTTTAACTTTCGAAGTTATAATAGGAGGTTTTTAATAAAGGTTAAGCTTTAACTTTTTAAACGAAAAGTTTAAAAAAGGTTTAAATTGCAAAATGGAAATTAAGTTTAACGACGTATTATTATTCGTTAATATCGACGGCGACCCGATTTTATACCAAATTGCTAAAGCTTAAATTGTGGTTTAATTTGCCGATAACTCGAACTTAAAAAAGGAAATAATAGTAATAAGAATTGTTTTATCGAAACGCGGTCGTTAAACGTTAAATAATAGCTAGGGATTTTTCGGCGGCTTTAAACTTTCATTTTCCTTTTTTTTACTTTCCACTTTTTTTTAGCCCCGAAATAAAGTTATCCTTTTTGCGGTACGTTTTGCGCTTTTTTTAAATAGCTTTTAATTAGCTTTTATACGTTATCCAAATGTTTTTTTTAGTTTTTATATGTTATACTTTACCGGCTATTTTACTTATTTTATTAAAACGAGCGGGATTCGTTTTGCTTTTACATATTAACCACGTTTTTTACTTCCCATTTTTCGGTTTTTTTTCCAAATTTAAAAAGGCGAAATTGAAAACCCGACGTTTAAAATCGTTTTACGGTTTTAAAAAGCGACGGAAAAAACGTTATATAATCGATTATATTTAGCCGGCAATTAAACCTTATAAGCCAAGCTTTTTACCCTTTTTACGATAAGCATACGGATATATATGGGTGCGAGTTTGCGCTTTTCTGCTTTAAACCGAAAGTTTTAAGTAAATAGTTTAACGATTTATCCTTTTTAATATTTTTAAAGTTATCGGTTTTAGTTATAATACCGGCTTTAAACTTTTACTATTTAAACATAGTTTGTCCGCATGTTAGTTTTAACCCGACGAATGTAATGCAGCTTTTTTAGCACTTTTTAAACCTTAATTTCTTTTAGGTTTGTTATAACCTTACATATACGTGGGTTAAAATTATACAAAGTTTTAAAAAGGCTAATTTTAATAGTTTCGTGCTTCGCGTTATTATAAGCGAATTAGCTTTATATAATACCGTTATTTAACCGAACTTTTCCCGGTTAATAAACGTTCGCAAATAATGCGTTAACGTTTAATAAATACGCTTGGTTTAGCCGTCGGTTTAAAATGGAACGTAATAAGTAGCCGACGGGCGGATTAAAGCGCTTTTTTATACTTAATTTAAAAATAATTAGTAATAGCGAGTTTCGGTTATTTACAATGCTTTTGGGGGTGCTAAATTAGGATTTAACGTATTGCTATAGCATTTAAACAAAGGAAAAAGCCGAAATTATTTTCCGTACGGGGATAAATTTAGCGTATTTAATAAAACGGTTTACTATTATAAGCATTACATTGTACGTTTAGCTTATAAAAGTTAAATACTTTAATAACCCCGTAATAAAATTTAAAGTAATTTTTTGGAAAAGGCATTTAGGTAATAAAAATGGTTAAAATTCGCTATAAAGTTTATGCTTTAGCATTTTCGCTTTTTAACATACTTAATAAAGCGAACGTATTTCGCGATATTTTTACTTACGTTTTTTTTAATGAAATTTACGTTTAATTAATTCCACCGTTTTATATAACGTGGTTTACAAATAAGTGGGCCACATAAGCGAGTAGGCCACGACACGCGACCGCGCGACACTTTTTTTTTCGCGATTAATTTTTTTACTAATAATAATATCGACGGGAAACGACGAAAGCCGGGTAATGCTTACCTTTTAAGCTTTATAATTTAACTTAAAACTAAGCATATAAAAGGTTGCAAAAATCTATTCGTCGCGAAATCGATTTTAACGCGTCGAAAGCACGGCTAACCTGTTCGACGCGACATTATGCCCAAATTACGAAAATTAACGGAATTTGAAAAAAAAGCGCTTATTAAATCCATATTTAAGCTAAATTCGCAAGCATTTCTTCCCCGGCCTTTTGGTGTTAAAAATATAGCTAACCGATTACTTACCGAACGCGAGGCGGGCGTTATTAGCAAAAACTAAGTCGCGAACTTTGTTAAACGTCGCGCAAAGCTCGGTACGCGTTAAATTCGAAAATACGATTATTAAAAAAAGCCAAATGCGAAAATCCTAAACTCGTTTTTGCGTAATTCGACTTTATACGGAATATTATAGCTAAATATGGCATTATAAATAACGATATTTATAATTTTAACGAAACCGGCTTTTTATAAGCATAATCGCCGCCGTTATAATTATTATAATATCGAAAGGCCGTAATAAAGCAAAACTAGTTTAATGTTATAATTAAAGGTCTGCTTTTAGGGTAGGGCACCTCGGGGGTGGAAAGGATAATATCGCTGGTTTAGTTAACAGGGGAACACGTAACTTAAAAGGATAATTTAATTGCTTGCCCCAGGGGTTGCCTGGGAGCTAACTTAAGTTAATTAATGCCGAGGCCTTAGTTAAAGCTACCTAAAACAGTAGGAAACCCATCCTTTATATATACGCTGCCTTTTGCCCTATATTGGGTTAAATTTATAGCTTTGCTACAAATCCACAAATCCCTTTTAAATTTGTTACTTTGTTACAAATTTACAAATCCTTTTGGATTTGTTGCTTTGTTACAAATCCACAAAACCCTTTTTTATTTACGTAACTCCACGTAATTAAAGCGGGGCGGAGGCACCAGTTCGGGGCCCCCTTTTACCTTACTATTTTAAGGGCTTGCATGGTCGTAATATTAGGTTTCCCCTTTTAGGCTAAGTTTTTTTAGCCACGTTTTATCGCCCCGCCTTTTGTTAATGGTAAATACTTTCCTTTTTTACCATTTCCTATCCCTTTTTGCTTTAATAGGATGTTCGGTCGAGTGCGAAAACGTCCTTTTGCGAAGAAAACCGTTAATCGTAAAAAGCTTTTAGCGATTGTTAACTGTTAAAATGCCTTTTTGTTCGTACTATTACGAGGTTTTAAAGCGTAAAAGGTGCCTTTTTTTAGGACTCGTTTCGGTGCGTAAAGTGTTTTCGGATTAATCGCTCGGGGTACGACGTTCTAAAACCTTCTCTTTTCGAGCTTCGGAACATTGTTATCCAGCATTCCAAACTTAAAGCTAAACTGGAAAAGGCGGAGGAGAAAATCCTCCGTTTTCGGAAGCAAAAACGAATATGGCTGGAAAAGATAATGCGCGCGGTGCGTCGCGGCATTAACTCGGTGGAGGAGTTAAAGCGTATCGAGCGGAAGGAGGCCGATTAGGCGGCCCGCCAGGCTGCCTCGCTTTTCGAGCCTTTTATAGCTCCTTCCGTTCCTTCCGATTAGTAGGTGCCCGGGGTTAATCCTAACTTAAACCTGCTTGCTTTTTTTAACCAAGGTAAGTTGTAACTCTTTTTAACAACTTTTTTAGGTTTTATGGCGCATTAGGCGTGGTTTTGGTTTTTTTGCCGAGGTTTCGGGTTCGAATCCCGGCACGACCGTAAAGGTCGACGAGTTTTCGGGCTTGCCTCGAAGCTCGTCGAACCTTTACTCTTTCCCTTTTTTTTTTTTTGCTAACCGTTTAATGCAAACTCTTTTGCCTTATTTGGTTCCGGTAAATGCTGCTTTTTTTTAACCTAGTGGTATAATGGTAACACTTTTTACCTTTTAGCCGGAGGTTTTAAGTTCGACTTTTAGCTGGGCTAGGGTTTTTTTTATTACGGCCGTTTATACGCACGGGGCACGGCCGGTATGTGTATAAACGGCTGCGGTAAACGGCCCGCCTTTTTGTTTTTTGCTAACCTTTTCGTAAGTGCTTTTGTCGATATTCCTGTAAAGCTTTTTAGCAGTTTTTAAGGTTGGTTTTTTTTTCCCACGTGTTTTCCTCGTAGCCGTACTTTTTCCATTTAATTAGGTACTTTTTAGGCCTATTCCTCGGCTTATAGTCCAAAATCTCTTCGATTTTATACTTTTGTTTTAGGTCGATTTTTATTAACTCGTCGCTTTTAAAGCCTGGTAGCGCTAATTTAAATAGGGAAATATAAAAAACCGGGTGGGATTTTATGGTTAGCGGTAGTCGGAGTTTATAGTTTACGTTCGAAACCTTTTTTAATACCTTAAAAGGTCCTAATTTTTTATGGTTTAACTTATCGCTCGGTCGTTTCGTTTTAATATTTCGTCGAAAAAGATAAACGCTATCCCCCTTTTTAAAAGTTGGTTTTTCGATCCTTTTTTTATTTGCTTAAGTAGTTATGCGGTGTCGTAGCTTTTTTAGCTTTGTTTAAAGGTGTTTATACAGTTTAATAAGCTCCGTTATTTGTATTTCCGCTATTGGGGCATGTTTTTTTGCCTTGGGTTTTTTATACGTTATAAGCGTAAACCCGTAATTCGTATAAAACGGTGTAATTCCTATGCTTTTATAAACTAAGCTGTTATAAGCGAATTAAACTATAAGGAATAGTTATATCTAATCGTTTTATTTGTAATTAACGTAATAACGTAAATATTATTCCATGGTTTAGTTCGTCCGCTTTGTTTATCCATTTATTTAAAAGTGGTAAGCTATAAATAAAAAGTGTTCCGCTTTTAGCCTACTCGTAAACCTTTTCCAAAATTTGCTTATAAATAGCTTATTTTTATCCGTAATTAAGCGGTTCGGCGTGCCGTGTTCCGCTATTACGTGCCTAATAAAAACGTACGCTAGCTTCGTAGCGTTACTGCTTTCTTTATATGGTAAAAATAAAGCGTATTTAATAAGCTTATCTATTATTACTAATACATTATCGTACTTTACTCCAGTTAATGGTTTTTTAAATTGGGGAAGTTTAATAACGAAGTTTATAGTAATTTCTTACTATTGCTTCGCTTAGCGCTAGCAATGGTTATAAAAGCCTATAAAGCTTATGCTTATTGGCTTTGTTTTTAGCACAACTTTCGCAATCCTTTATTGCGTTTTATATTTCGGCTTAAGTTTTTGCGAATCCGTAATATTGTTATAACCGTTTCCACGTTTTTTTTACGCTTTGGTAGCCGTGGTGCCAGCTGGCTGTAAATTTGTTGGATTTTTTTTAAAGTTCAAACTTCTTCTTACCGGACCGTTTTAGCGAGCATTCTTTATGCCGGAATTAAAACCCCGTTTGGTTTTTTCGCTAAAATTACTCGTGTTTTTTTAAGTATTATAACCTAATAGTCCGGCCGTCGGCTTAAGGCGTCCGCCCGGCCGTTTTCCGACCTTTTCCGGTACTTAATCCGAATGTCGTAGTTTTGCAAAAACTCGCTTTAACGGATTTGTCGTTTGTTTAAGTTTTTGCTCGTGGTAAAATGTGTTAGGTTTTTATGGTTCGTATATACCATAACTTAATGCTTTGCTTTATAAAAGTGTGGCCGCCACTTTTTAAATGCTCGGATTATCGCTAAAAGTTTTTTATCGTGGATTTGGTAGTTTAACTCGGGTTTATTTAACTTTTGCGAGAAAAACGCGCAAAAGTGCAACCGTTTTTAATCGTCCCGCTATCCGAATTGGCCGCCGATCGCGTAATCCGACGCGTTGGTTTTAACTTCGAAAGGTTTTTTTGGGTTTAAAAGTATTAATACTAGTTTTTTTAACACGGCGTTTTGTAATTACTTAAAAGTTTTTTATTTTTACCCCCCCAATAAAACTGGTGGTCGTTTTTAGTAAAGTTTATAAATGGTATGGCGATTTTACTATAATTACGGATAAACCGTTTATAAAAGTTTAAAAATCCTAAAAACCCTCGTACTTTTGTAACGTTTTTAAATATAAGCCATTTTTTAACTTCCTTAACTTTTTTAGGGTTTATGCAAACTTATCCAAATGTAATTACAAACTTTAAAAAAGCGACTTTTTGCGAATGCTATTCGCATTTTTTTGGTTTAACGAAGAGCTTTGCATTAAGCAGCTTTTAAAGCACTTTATGCACGTGCTAATTATATTTTTCCATCGTTTTCGAAAAAATTAGGATATCGTTTAGGTACGCGAGGATAAAAACGTTAAAATACTCGCGTAATATATGGTTAATTATTTTTTAAAACGTAGCTAATGCGTTAATAAGCCTGAAGGTTATTACCAAAAATTCGTAACATTTAAGCTTTATTTTAAAAGCTATTAACCACTTTTAGCCCTTTTTAATCCGTACTAAGCTGTAAGCTTTTCGTAGGTTTAAAGCCGTAAAATACTAAGCTTTACCGAGCTTATCGCGTAGTTCGTTAATAAAAAGTAAAAAATATCGATTTTTATCGTAGCTTCGTTTAGCGGGCGGTAATCGACGCACATTCGTTTCGTCCCGTTTTTTTTTTATAAAATCCCATATCCTATTGGAAAATTAAAAGGTTTAATATATCCCTTTCGTAAGTTTTCCTCCAATTGTTTTTTTAACACTTTTTATTACCGAAGGTTAAACTAATACAGCTTTTGGTATTTAAATTACGTATTTGGCTTAAGTTTAATTTTAAAGTCGAACGGTTTATATTCGGGAAGCACCGTTTTTAGGTTTTTCCGGAACAATTTTTCGTATTTATGGTATTTTTCCGGAATATTCGCAAGCCGTTTTTTAATGTTAGTTAAATTGTTTTAATCGCTTTCCGTTTTAAATAATCGCGTATTCGTCGATGTTAAATGTAAAAGTGGATTACCAAATCCTATTACCGTTATAACCTTTTTTCGTTGCTTTTTATGCTTACGGTTTGGGGTTCGTAGCTAATAAACCGTTTTAATTACTCGTAGCTTCTCCTATTAAACCTAACCGGTAGTTTAATTTATCCGTAAGTTGTTTTTCCTAAGCTAAAGGATTCCGAAAATTACATTTCCTTTTTTTATATTTAGCTCGTTTAATATAATAATAACGTTTTCCCCGCTCCGGGTGCGTAATGTTATTAATTATGTTTTTCGGTTAATTTATCCTTTATTATAAGCGATAAATATTTTTTTAACCGTTTTTAATTGGTACGGTTAGCGTTTTCGACTCGTAGGAATACCACACCGTTTAACCGCTTATAGCGATACGTAATTGCCTTATACTTCGCAATCGATTATTATTTTAACCTTTTTCTTTTAACATTCCATTCGAAATATTAGTAAGTCGTATGGTTAATTCGACTTTACCATTACGAGGGTTTTTATTGGTTCTTTTTATTTTCCATTTCGTACTTTTCGCTTGGGTGGTTCGTTTAGTTTTTTAATAAAGGGAACGAGTACCGTACGTTCGTCTTTTTTTCCGGGTCGAACGGTACGTACGCTCGCGCGATCCTTTAATGCTAAGCTTCCGCCTTTTATGCTATATGTTTTTTGCATTCCGTAATTTCGCACTTTTCCCAATCGAGCGTTTTAATAATACATAGCATTAGGTACCGTTCGCTGGGTTTAAAAATTGCGGTAAACCTGCCGATTCGGGTTAACTCCTACCGTGGTAATTGGAATGCCAAACGGGGCTTAACTTTTGGCTTATTTTTTAACTTTCGTAGAAAAAAATCGTATTTAAGCTTAGGTCGTAAGTGAAATTTGCACTTTCCGTAAATGCATTTTGCTTAAAAAAGGTACAAATATCCCGGGTGCTTTATATCGATGTTAGGGTGGTTTTTAAAGGCTAACGCAGCTTATTTTAGCTCGTTTGCGTTTTTAAACCTATAGCTAGCATATTTAACTTCCTATTAATCGCTAAACCACGATAAAGGTTAACCGTTATTTCCGTTCGCTGGGGTAGCGTAATATAACGGGCTATTTAAGTATTTTAAAACCTTAACGTTCCAAAAACACGCCGAAATATCGAAAGGCGTAAAAGCGTATTGGTTTTTCCAGCTTGCCTGCTTTTCGCGAACCATAAATACGAAAGTTCCGCCGTTCGGGCCTTTCGCTCGTTTTTAAAACTCGGCCGTCCCGAAGTTTTAACCATTTCGGTTTATTTTAGCATCGGTATCGAAGTTTTTCGACTTTTAAAAAAAGTGTGTTTAGCTTAAAGGCTTTTTTCGGGCTTTTCCTTCTTTTAAACCACTTGCTAAAGCTGCTCCTTTTTGGGTTCCGCGAAAAGCAGTGTCGTTTTTTTTTTTCCGAACTTTCGGGCCCGAAAACGATCCGCTATTTTCCCTCGCTATCGTATTTAAGCCTTATAGCTTTAAATATGCAAATGTTTCGAGGTTTTTAGGAGTACCATCCGGTAACCTTTTTATCGGATTAATATATAGGATATAGTTCGTCGTAGCAACCCGTCCAGCTAAACGCCACTTTAAAGCATAATCCCTTTTGTGTTAAACTTTTTTACGTTCGTTAAAAGTTCGCTATTTGGCGGTTATTATTTCGCTAAAAGCAATTAACTTTTATATAGCCAGTTTGGCCGCATTTAAAACACTTCCCGTTTTTCGGGTTTTATTTTTGCTTTTTTTATTGCCTTTATTACTAATAAACGGCTCCCCCGTTAAAATTTATAAAGTTTAAGTGCGTTTTGTAAACCGTAATAGGTTATTATTTGGCCTTTTTCTGGTTGGCTTTATTGTTTTATACCGCGCTTTTAAAACCATATCCTTTTTTTTTTTATTATCGTTCGTATAATTTATCGCTAATACGAACCGCGTTTTTAACGTAATTCGTAAAAAACTTCGGGCGATTTTGCTTCGCGAATTTATCTTTTACGTTTTTACGCAATCCGTTGTAAAAGTGCAGCATTAACGTGGCGTCGCTTTAGCTAAGCTTAATACTAATCCGTTAAAAGTCCGCTGCGTACTTAGTTGCAAACCCTCGCTATTTAAAAGCTAGCAGGTTTCTTTCGGCGATTCGGGTTTCGTCGATTATGCCGAACACTTTTCCGACCTTTTTTCTAAAAGTTTCGAAATTAGCGAAAATAAGCTTGGTGGCTTCCTGGCTACCTTTATACCTTTTAAAGTAATTACTTTAGGTTGGCTAAAACCATTCCTTTACTTTGCCGTTTAACCTGGTAATAGCGTAGGCAACCTTTTATTCCTCGCTTACGAACTGCTTTTCGTAAAACTTAAAATAGCTTTTGCATTTAGTAAGGAACGTTTTAAACTTGCCGTCCTTCTTTCCGTAAAAATCCGAGGACGGAAACTTGTACGCTTTAATTGCGATAAACGTTTCGAGGGATAGCAATTTCGTGGTAAGTTGCTTTACTTCGGCCTAGCTTTTAGCGAGCTCGTCCGCTATAAGCTTAAAAAGGCTGGCCGTATCGGCGGCTTTGTTAAGGTCGTACTTAATACCGTTAAAGGTAAAAACCGTGGTTTTTTCCTTTTTAGGCTTTTTGCTGCTGCTCGTTATAGCTGCTTTGTCCTCTTTCCAATAAAATACTAAACAAGATTAGTTAAAATGTTATAATTAAAGGTTTGCTTTTAAAGTAAAGCATTTCGGGGGTGGAAAAAATAGTATCGCTAGTTTGGTTAACAGGGAAATACGTAATTTAAAAGGATAATTTAATTGCTTACCCTAGGGGTTGTTTAGGAGCTAACTTAGGTTAACTAATGCCGAGGTTTTAGTTAAAGCTACTTAAAACAATAAAAACCCATCTTTTATATATACGCTGCCTTTTGCCCTATATAGGGTTGGATTTATGGCTTTGCTACAAATCCACAAATCCCTTTTGGATTTGTTGCTTTATTACAAATCCACAAATCCTTTTTGGATTTGTTGCTTTGTTATAAATCCACAAAGCCTTTCCTTATTTACGTAACTCCACGTGATTAAAGCGGGGCGAAGGCACCAGTTCGGGGCCCCCTTTTGCCTTGCTGTTTTAAAAGCCTGCATGGTTGTAACATTTAACTTAGCAACCGAAAATGGGCTATAATTATTTAAAAGGTTAATTATTACGGCTAAGCGATTTTTTTTTTATTATCGTTAAAAAGTAGTACCATTTAACCAATTGGTATTCGAAAACCGACTTTTTACGCGATTAGGTTATTTTAACGAATTTTAATAAGTGGATTACAAACGAGCTCGGTTTAAAATGGATTTAGCATTTCGATAAACACATTATATCGCGCGTAAAAAGCACTTATCGTTTATTAATATTAAACGGTTATAAAAGCTACTATTCGACGGATTTCGAGCTTTATTGCTAAAAATATAACATTATTACGCTTTATATACCTTTGTATTCGTTTTACTTTTTTTAGCCGTTTAACGTTAAGTGTTTTAGCCCGTTAAAAAAAGCGTACGGTTGATAAATCGAAAACTTAATAAGGTTATACGTTAACCACGTAATTAAAATCGAGTTCTTTTCGGCGTTTAAAACGGCATTTTTTAACTTTATAACCGAAAAAAAATATTTAAAAAGGTTTTAAAAAGCTAGCTTTGCTTTTTTTTAATCCGGATTTGGTTTTAAAAAAGCTGGATGTAAAGTTACGAACTTTAACTCTTTTATAAAAGCTTTTAAATAACGCCAAACTTTGGACTTTTAAAACGCTTTAAACAGTTAAAAACGCAATTTTGCAATCCGAATATATTAAAACTCGGATTTCTAATTACCGAAATAGCTTTTTATTACTTATATTATCGGTTATAAACCAATTAACAAAAAAGGTTAAAGCAATTATGCATCGGGTTAACCTTTTAAAAAAAGTGCTTTAAATTACGAAAAGCGAATAAAGCATTAAGCAAACGCCGAAAGGTTAAAAAAACACGTGTTCGATAAAAAGGGTTATATATTATTAAAAAAATACGAAATGTTTTAAACCAGCAAAAGCTAAAAAGGCAATTACAGTAAAAAATGCGCGATTATAAAGGTTAAAAAAGGAAGGCGACGACGATTCGTCGGCGATGTGGCACTTGCGGTAAAACCGGACATAATGCGCGCATTTGTTAAGAAAAAGTAAAAACGTCCGATATATATAATTCCGAATAGTTTAAATTACTTTTTTTAACGTTTGGTAATCCGTTAAAACGGTAAACACTTTAAATGCGCCTTTTAAATATTAGCGCTAATGTTTAAAAAACTCGATAATGGCTAGTAATTCCTGCTATTTTATAGCCCATTTTTACTTTACGTTTGTTAATTTGCGGTAGTAAAAGGTTATAAAATGCTATCGCTAATCCGTTAATTAAAATAAAATGTTAAAAATGGCTTTAATAAAAGCGTTTGTTTTTACTCGTGTTTTTCTAGTTAGGTTTTAATGCTTAAAAATTGTCGCGTTTTTAAACGCCGTTTTAAACCTTTCGAAAGCTCGAGTTATTACGCGTGGCTAATCGAACATTGTTTTTTTTCCATTTTAACTGCTTTTTAATAACTTCGTTATCGGAGCGACCATTTTAAAATAACTAAAAATAAATTTGCGGTAAAAGTTCGCGAATTTTAAAAACATTTAAATATATTTATAAAATTTTAAAGGTTACCATTTTTAAATCGCTTTAATGCGTTTAAAGTTTATAAAAATACCTTTCCGAAATACGCGAAATTTTAAAAATTTAACGTAATTTCTTAAAAACTCGCATTTAAATTGCTTCGCGTATAACTCGTATAATTAAAACTTATTTAAAATTTGTTTTATATATTGCTTATGCTTTTTTTTTGTTTAACAAAACATAATAATATCGTTAAGGTATATTACGTAAATGTAATTGATAAAGTTTGCTAATGCTTGGTATATGTAAGTTTAAAAGGTAAACGGAGCGTTAATTAATTCGAATGGCATTACGGTATATTTAAATAGCTTATATTTAATACGAAATGCTATTTTCCACTTATTTTCCAATCGAATGCAAATGCGATGGTAAACGTCCCGCAGGTTTAATTTGGAAAACCATTTAATTCCCGCTAACTTATCCATTAAGTCGGATATAAAAGGTAATAAGTAACGGTTTTTGCACGTAATTCGATTTAAAGCTCGGTAATCGATATATAAACGTAAGGATCCGTTTTTATTAAATACGAACAGCATTAAAACGCCCGCGTTTACTTTTAAAAAAGTAATCCTTTTTAACACGAGGTTTTCCTCGAGGTACTTTTTTAATGCTATTATTTATTTTTTTAAAGTTAAATATAAAGCTTTTATAAAAAGCTTAATTCCTTTTTTAATTTAATGGTATATTTAGCTCCTTTTAATAGCGGGAGCTTTTCCGCTTTTATATTAGAAAATATGTCGGTATATGCTTACAATTAAAAGTTAAGTGGCTTTATTAGCTTTTCCTCGTTTTTTTCGTTTAACACAAAAATTACCGGCTCGTAAATGCTTAATTAGTGGTAAGCGGTTATTATATATCCTATTACCGCTTTTATAAGCTAAACCTAATATATTAAAAACGTTGCCGTTATAATAACAGCTTATTTGCTTAAGTTAAACATTCGAGCAGTATTAAACTTTTACGATTGGTCGGCATTAAACAAATTAATACCTTTTCCCGCTATTGTCGGGTATTTTAAAAGGATGTTTAAAGCGTTAACACCTTTTTAAATAGCGTAAAAAAGCGCCGTAATATTCCGCTTTCGGCTTTTTTTATTTATGGTTTTAGCGTAATTTAATACGCCTCGTAGCTTTAATAAACACGCTATCCACGCCGATTAGTTTAGGTAATAGCATATATGCTTTTAAAATTTTATACTTTTAAACGAACTTATAATTTATTATATTCGCTATTACGCTCGTATTAAAACTTATTAAATTTTAATTAGTTGTTTTATAATTTAAACATTTATACCCGTTTAAAATAAATAACTATACCTTTTTATGTTTAAAATATCGAAACCGCGAAAGTAAAAGTTACTTAACGGTTAAACTCGTTTCCCGATTTAAAGTTCGAGTTAAATTACGACCGGTAGTTTTCGTTTCGCGTTAAAACGCGTTCGTTTTATTACTATCGCTGGTAGCGCGGTCGTAATCGAATTTCTCGTCGTTAAAGTAATAAGCGTCGATTATTTTTACCTTTTTAAGTTTAAAGTAATAATTGGCCGCTTAATGGCTTAACTATCCGCAATTTTTGCAATTGCCGGGCTTTTAGCCCGAATGGTTTAGTTTTTCGGCTTTACCGTTATACCTAACGACTGCTTCGCTTAAAGCGTGTTAAATTTAAAAAACAAAAGTTTCCCGTTTTTTGGTCGTAACGGCGGAAGTTTTGCCGTTTCGAATCGAAGCGGCGCGAATCGTCCCGTTTTTATATCGGCGCTTTTCCCGCCGATTCGAGCGTTCGTTCTTATCGTTCCTTTTTTAAGCCTAGTACCCGGATATTTTTTAATAGGACTTTTAATAAAGACGATAATTAAATGTTTTTGCGTTAAATTTGCTTTTTTTTACGGCCCACTTTCTTTTCGCGGCATTAGCGACGTTTAAAGAATATCCTAATTAATTTGCGCGTTTATTACTAATTTATCTTATAACTAATCCTGCAAGTAAAAAAAAACTTTTTCGATAGTTAAAATAGCTATTAAAAGTCCGTTATAAGGTTTTAAGTTCGATTTTTTAAGCTAATATTTGCCATTTAGTTAAAAACGACACCAGGAAATCGTAATATCCCTAATGTAA
The DNA here is from genome assembly GCA_002197995.1 of Gaeumannomyces sp. JS-464. Lineage (NCBI taxonomy): Eukaryota > Fungi > Ascomycota > Sordariomycetes > Magnaporthales > Magnaporthaceae > Gaeumannomyces > Gaeumannomyces sp. JS-464. The sequence continues at coordinate 3,072,450 of NGZR01000001.1, read as the reverse complement.
TTACTTATAAGTAATTTAGCTTTAATAAATTAAATGGTTAAGTTTATTTATCTTTTTTTTTAAATAATTAACGAAATTGGTTTGTATTTACTAATAAAATTGCGTAAACCCGTATAACCTTTCCGTATAAGTTTTTTAATTCGTAATTACCTCGTAATGCAATTAAAGCATTACCCAAATAATTTACACCTATTTAAAAAATTTATTATATAGCGCGTTTTTTTCGCTAATGTTTTAAATCCAATTTCGGATTTTTAAAAAAAAAGCGTAAAATTTTAAAATTTTTACGCTATTTTAAAAGTTTTATATAACGGGTAAAAAGTATGTAATTTTTATTTTTAGCGAAAAGGATTTCCTTAAAAAGGATAGCAAATTATAAATTGCCGTTTTGGGAGTTTTGCGTATTACGGTTACGGTTTTTCGAGAAATGTAAACGCCGGTCCGTTAAAAATTCCCGTTTTTTCTTATTTTAGTAATTGTAATATAATGCCTTCGAAGCGCGGGAGTTCGCGCGTTGGGTAAAACGCGAAAAGTTACGAAATAAAACTAATTGCGTTTTAAAAAACGGGCTTTACGCGTAATTAACTCCTTTTAACGGTGCTCCTAATAACGTTCCATTTTATGCCTATATTTTGGTAGCCCGTAAATTTAACGCGATCGTTTCGCGGCTTTTAACGAAATTAAGTTGCAATTGTCGCTATAGATTTAATTATCGTCGGTTTCGTTACGAACGTGGTCGTTTTCGGGGGTATCGTTTTAGCTCGACTTTTTTAATAAAGAAATAAGCGGATTTAAAACGTGGCTCCGTTTTCGGGAACCACTATACATTTAGTTTATAAGGTTTTCCAAAGCGTAATTGCCTTTTTGCTCGAGGAGATTTCGAAATCCTTTTTCAAGCCCCGAAAAAATCGCGGGTTAACGATATACCGTTTGCGAGCAAGTATTAAGTCGCGTTAAAACACGGGGTTAACGGCTTTCCCTAAATTGCCGTGCCGGGCGTCGTGTTCGATTAACGGTTTGCGTTTATAATAAACGGCTCGTATTTTTAAAAGGATGGTAAAAGTTAAAAAATGTTACGGGTAAGCCGAAAGCTTATACGAGGTGATTACGATAACCGTAAACGGTAATTAAGGGTTAAAGCATATATTGCTATAGGGTAAATATAACAACTTTAACTTATTTCGGCAATTTAAAAATTGCTTTTTATAAGCTGCCTAAGTAGCGTGGCCCCTTTTGGGCCCCTTGTTACGTGCTTGGGGTGCTTTTAGGCCTTTACGTAGTTCGGGCTCGTAAATAAGGTTAAAGCTTTTTGCTGTGGCGGTGGCAGCCATTATCGCGGCGAGCCTTTTTACACGGCACGATTACCACGAACAAAGTATGCAAAAAGGATACGGGAAAAGATATAAAAATATATAAAGTTATAAGAATTACAAACGTTATTTTAATGGATTTAATAAAAAGGTTAATTAAGGAATAAATAAAAAGGGTTAATTAAAAAATAAATAAAAAGGGTAAGTGTTAAAATAACTAATGTATTTAGCTAAAGTTAGTGCATAAACATTACTTACCTTGCACTACTTACCTTGTATTACCTACCTTGTACTTTTGTGTATTTATGCATAAGGTCGGCTTATAACGTGTTATAGCGCTTAAGTTAACCGTTGTAAAGCTACTTAATTTACCTACTTTGCACGCGCCGAGGCAAGGGTGAAAAACGCACAAGTTAAATTTGGAAGCCCAACGCAAAATGGCTTTAATAGCCGTGGGTCGATTTTTTAATTTCCCTATACAAAATAATTTTCAGAAAATCGCGGTGCGGCACCAAACCTTTAAGCGGGGGGGCCGCGAGATTAATGTTAAAAGGTATATAAAAAAGGCGACTGTTAGCCCTTTCCCTATAATACAAGCCTGTACCACCACTAGTTTAAGGCTTTGCTAGCACTATTTATATGCTTCAAAGCCCGTACTAATTAAATGTAATCCTGTTAGCTATTGTGATTAACGCAAGCACGCCTTAATTAAAACCTTACATTTTTACAACTTTTAACCACCATAAATTTATAAATCCTTTTAAATTTAACGTTTTGTTTTTAGTTTTAAAAATTTGCAATCCCTTTTAAATTTGTCGCTTTGTTTCCAGTTATTACAAATTTATAAATCCTTTTTAAGTAAGCTAGTTAAGTAACTCCGTACGTTTAAATGCGGGGCATAAGCATCGCTTAAAGCCTTTTTATCTTATTGTTTTAAGGTTTAATGCTGGTCGTATATAAAAGGGGGGAAAGAGCATTTATGTCGGTGCCGACGGCGTAAAGTTTTCCTGGCCTTGTTAAGCCTTATCGGGTGTTACGCGTTTCGCAACGAGGACGGCGTATTTGCGTGCGTATGTGTTAAAAAGCTCGGGGGGGGGGGGGGGGGGTGCGGCAACGACGCGCTTTTCCGGGCCGAAAAGCCCTTAAAATAAGTAAGTAAGTAAGTAAGTTTATTTAACGTCGGTAAATCGGGATTTACCAATTTTTATTTCCCAAAAGCATACGATGTGCTAGCGCTATTTAAACTTATTTCACTAGGTTATAATGCTGCTATCGAAACGGCTAACAAATTAAACCCAAAAGCATATAAAGGTCGAGCCGCATTCCGGCGCTTTTTATTAATAAGCGGGCAATCGGTTATAAGCGTATAAACGTTAAAGCGCTATAAGCGTTACTAGTGGTAGTTATGCGTTCGGCTAGCGGGTGTGCCGGAAAAAGGTAAAGCGGGTTTAAGCAAGGAAATTTTTAAAACCTTTTAAACTTAGCCGGGTATGCGGGGGATTAGAAGCCTAATGGCTAATTTTAATAGTAGCAAATACAAGGAAAAAGGTACGAAAAACAAAGGAAAAGTTATATTAAGCCTTTTAAAGCCCGTTATTATCACCCGGCAATAGTATAATAGTTAATAGCTTCGACGAACAAAGCAAAAAGGACGGGCTTTTATAAGTAGCCGTTTTTAATACCGGGTTTATTTAAAACCGGGGGAAGGTCCGCCGTAAACCATTTGTTTTTTAACGCCTTAACCAACTTGCAAAATATAAAGCGGGAAACGGATTTGTTTTTTATAACGGCACGGGTTATCGTCCTCGTGTTCGAATTTTTAATAGTACTAATTAAAATTCTCGTGCTATGTACGTGCGGCTATTAGCCGCTGTAATACCTTCCGGTGCAGTTATAAAGCTTCGGGTGCGTGCCGTGGTGCCGGCGGAAGGCTTATAGCCCTATACCGTGTTAAAAGTTGTTTTAAACACGCGTTACGGGCGTCCCGGGCTATTTTCCGGGCTAAAGCTTTTATTGCACCATTGTTTGTTTGGAATATAAAAGTATGGCAAAATCGATCCCAGCTTTGCTTTAACGTTTGCCTTTTCGTTTTTCGAAAATCCCCGTATAGCTTAAAAACTATCGTACGTAAACGCGGTGCTTATCCATAAAGTAATAGATTTTTTTAAAAGCCTTTTACAAACTATTAAAAGCCGTGTTTAAAAAGCCGTTAACCGCCGAAGTGTTATTTAAGCATAAGTGGTAAATGCAATTACGAAAGCTTTAAATTGCTTTATGGAAACCCATCGGCCTTTTTCCGTTTCGCCGTTAAATATTTCCGCAAAGTGTGCCAGCTTGCCGTGCTTAAAAAGTTTACGTTAACCGGTTTAATGGATTACTTAACCGTATTTAACTGCCCCGCTTTTTGCTTTAAACCTATCGTTATATTATAACGTTGGTAAATGTAATAGGCCGGGCTTAAAAAAAGTCGTTACGTTAGGGAGCTAAAAAAAGTAATAAATTTAACTGCTAAAAGAAAAGGTCTTATTTGCCGGAAGCTTTATGCTACGAAAAGGGCTATATACAAGTTATAAAGCATAGCTTTAGCAATTAAGGCAAGGCTACCAGCTTTAAGCTTTTAAGCGTTAAAAATCAGCTTAACCGTTACGGTTAAAAGGTAATCTTTTAGGACCGTATTTATACGGGTTGCAAAACGAAAGCGAATTTGTTTTAAAGCGTTTAAACGCTTAAAATGCCAAATTCGTAATAAAAAGCGTTTATCGTATCGTTTTCCAAACTAAAACCACTGCCCGAAAAATACGGTTAAAGCTTTATTAACCCGTTGGTATAACGGGGTCGCTTATAAAAGGCCGCCATGGTTTAATATACAGTGGTGCTAAAAGGTTTAAGCACGAAGTGCTTAAACTGTTAAATTTTTTAATTTATGTAATAAAGCGGTACTTTGGCACGTTTTTTTACACTTCGATTAAATGGCTTTAACGGATAATTTGCTATTATGCCGGTTTTATACGGGTATGGTTTAACTTTGCCTTTATACCACATTTCGGCCTTATATAAAACCGTAAAAATTATAACCGTTGTAACGGTTTTATAAACTAAATCCGCTAGTATCACTTTATTAAATAAGTAAGCTTATAAAAGTAATTAATAACGCTTTAAAATTTTACAGCCTTATTATTAACGTAGGTTTTAAAATTAAACCTTTATGTTAAATTACGTTAATAGCGCGTGCATTTCCACGCTTTATAAGCTTGCGGCTTACGAGCCGTGCGCTTTTACGAGCTTACAAAAAGGAATTTTACAATTCTTTTCCTGTAATTAAATTGCTTTCGAGATATGCATTACAATAAACACCAGTTTTAAATTTATAAATTTTTATTTCTTTTCTTTTAAAAGTTTCCGTGCTTACAAAAGTACCATTCTTACTAACACTTTGGTCGAAAAAACCTTTAACGTAATTTACAAGTAAATAAATTAAACAAGCGAATGGATTACCAATACGCGTCCACGCGTTAATTAAACTTTATTTACGAATATTTCCATAATAAACAGTGGTAAACACAAACGACGAAAGCAGGATTATCCTAGCCTTTTAAGCTATTAATTCGAATGCAAAATTAAACGTTCGAAATGCCGCCAAAATCTACGCGGTTAACTACTTTACTTTCGCTTGGCGCAAAAGCGGCCAACCTGCTCGACGCGATAGCATGCTTAAATTACGAAAATAAACGGAATCCGAAAAAAAGGCGCTTATTAAATACAAATTTAAGCTGGATTCGCGAGCATTCCCTTCCCGGCCTTTTAGTGTTAAAAATATAGCCAACCGATTGCTTGCCGAACGTAACGCGGGCGCCGTCGGGAAAAACTAGGTCGCGAATTTCGTTAAACGCCGCGCAAAGCTCGGTACGCGTTAAATTCGAATATACGATTACCAAAAAGCTAAATGCGAAAATCCCAAGCTTTTTTTTGCGTGGTTTAACTTTGTACGGAATATTGTAACTAAATATAGCATTTTAAATAACGATATTTACAATTTTAACGAAACCGGCTTTTTTATAGGCATAATCGCCGCCGTTATAATTATTACAATATCGAAAAGCCGTGGTAAAGTAAAACTGGTTTAGCTTAGCAACCGAAAATAGGTTATAATTATTTAAAAGGTTAATTATTACGGTTAAGCGATCCTTTTTTTATTATTGTTAAAAAGCAGTACTATTTAGCCAATTGGTATTCGGAAACCGACTTTTTACGCAATTAGGTTATCGTAATAAGCGTTAACGAGTAAATTACGAACGAGCTCGGTTTAAAATAAATCCGGCATTTTAATACACATATTGCAGCTCGTTTTACAAAATCCTATCGTTTATTAATGCTGGACGGTTACGAAAGCCACTATTCGACGGATTTCGAGTTTTATTGCTAAAAATATAACATTATTACGCTTTGTATACCTTCGCATTCGTTTTACTTTTTTTAGCCATTTAACGTTAAATGTTTTAGCTTAATAAAGCGGGCGTACAATTAACAAATCGAAAACCTAATAAAATTACACGTTAACCACGTAATTAAAATCGAATTCCTTTTAGCGTTTAAAACGGCATTTTTTAATTCCATAACTGAAAAAAAATATTTAAAAAAGCTTTCGAAAAGCTGGCTTTGCTTTTTTTAATCCGAATTCGGTTTTGGAAAAGCTGGATGTAAAACTACGGATTTTAATTCCCTTAAAAACGCTTTTAAATAACCCCGAACTTTGGATTTCCAAAACGCCGCGGACAGTTAAAAAAGCAACTTCGCAATTTAAACATATTAAAACTTAAATTATTAATTACTAAAGCAGCTTTTTAATACTTATACTAGCGGTTATAAACTAAATCGCAAAAGGGATAAAAGCGATAATGCATAAAATGGCCCTTTTCCGAATAAAAGTGTTTACGTTTAAAAAAGCGAACGAAGCATTAAACAAACGCCGGAAAGCTAAAAAAACACGTATTCGATTAGGAGGGTTATTTACTATAAACGAGGTACGAAATGTTTTAAACCAAAAAGAGCTAAATGAATAGTTATAATAAAAAATGCGCGATTAAAAGGGGTTGGAAAAAAGGGCGACGGCAGCTCGTCGGCGATGTGGCATTTGCGGCAAAACCGGACATAATGCGCGCATTTGTTAAAAAGAAATAAAAATATCTAATATATATAATTCCGAGTAATTTAAATGGATTTTTAACGTTATTAGGTTGGTATGCGCGTTGATTAACCAAAAGTCGGGTATTAGTAATCCACTCGCTTGTTTAATCCACTTATTTGTAAACCACGTTAATTATTGTAAAGCTTTTATAGCTTGTTATATAGTAAAGCTTTCCGCCGTAACCGCCGGGGTTGTAAAAATTTTTTGCTTAAAAAAATGCATAAATTCGCATTTCCCCGAGTTAAAAGCAACTTTGTTAGTTTTACCTTAACGTAGGATTTCCGTTACCATAGCTTTTGTTTTACAAAAGCACTTTTCCGGGGTGCTACTTATTACGCAAATGCTTATATCGTCCGCATATTCGTACTTTACCTTTTTCGCTTTAGGTAAAATTTCGGCTATTTAAAGCATAAAAAAGATCGGTAACGCTAATAACTTTTAAAGCAGCTCGTAATTCGAGGAGAAAAAAAGCGCTGTAACGTTTTTTAAACGCATTTTAACCAGTTTATCCCTTACGAAAAAAATACCTATCGCATAAACGTTAAGCCCCACTTTTAATTTAATAGCTTTCGGAAAAGCTTCCAGCGTAATACGGCGTTAAAAACCCTTTTTAGGTTTAGAAAACAAAAGCGGCGGTTTTTTGCTTTTAAAACGCCTTTTTTACCTCGTAGGCCACGCATGCCGTTAAATTGGTAACAGCCTTTTTATAAGTAGCTTTAACGTGTTATAACGTTATAAGCCCGTATTATAACGCGAGGGATGCCATTTGCAAAGCTATTAAACGTTTTAACCTTTTTTCTAAGCACGGGAACAAAGCTATAAAGCGGTAAGATTTCGAATTCGTTATATCCTTTTTATTTAGCTTTTTTAAAATTACCACTTCCGTTGTGCGAAAAAGGCTCGGGTAGTGCCCGGTTTTAAAACAAGCTTCGAAAAAAGCTTTAACGTATTCCCCTATTGCCGGTTATACTGTTGTAAACAGCTTAACCGATAAGGAATTAATACTGAAAACCGTATTTACCGTGCTTATAATGCATTTTCGGCATTTTTTTTTAAAAAAACGTGGGGGTTTTACGAAAGTTGTGCGGTTTTTTAAAAGCTTTTTTACTATAACAAGTTTTTTTGTAAATCGTTTTCCGCCGTAAACCTGCGAAGGATTTTACGGTTTAATGCTTTCGTTTTATATTTTAAAACTATTATAACCTTTTTATTAATATTTAACAAAAAAGCCGTAACGTGGTTTATAAACGAGTGGGTTATATAAGCGAGTAAGCCACGACACGCGACCACGCGACGCTTTTTCTCTCGCAATTAATTCCTTTATTAACAACAATATTAACGGGAAACGACGAAAGCCGGGTAATTTTTGCCTTTCGGGCTTTGCAATTTAACCTAAAACTAAGCATTCGGGAAGCTGCAAAAATCTACTCGATCGCGAGATCGACTTTAGCGCGTCGAAAGCGCGGCCAACCTGCTCGACGCAACATTATGCCCAATTTTCGGAAATTAACGGAATTCGAAAAGAAAGCGTTTGTTAAATACATATTTAAGCTGGATTCCCGCGCATTTCCTCCCCGGCCTTTTGGTGTTAAAAATATAGCTAACCCATTGCTCGCCGAACGCGACGCGGGCGCCGTTAGTAAATGCTAAGTTACGAACTTTGTTAAGCGCCGCGTAAAGCTCGGCATACGCTAAATTCGAAAGTACGATTACCAAAAAGCTAAATGCGAAAATCCCAAGCTCGTTTTTGCGTAGTTCGATTTTATACGGAACATTATAGCCAAATATAGTATTTTAAATAACGATATTTACAATTTCGACGAAACCGGTTTTCTTATAAGCATAATCGCCGCCGTTATAATTATTATAACGTTGGAAAGCCGTAATAAAGCAAAGCTAATTTAGCTTGGCAACCGGGAATGGGCTATAGTTATTTAAAAGGTTAATTATTGCGGTTAAGCGATCCTTTTTTTATTATCGTTAAAAGGTAGTACTATTTAGCCAATTAGTATTCGAAAACAAACTTTCCACGCGATTGGGTTATTTTAACGAGTTTTAACGAGTAAATTACGAACGAGCTCGGCTTAAAATGGATTTAGCATTTCGATAAACATATTATAGCCCGTAAAAAAGGGTCCCATCGTTTGCTAATGCTAAACGGCTATAAAAGCTACCATTTAACGAATTTCGAGCTTTATTACCAAAAATATAACATTATTACGCTTTGTATGCTTTTGCATTCGTTTTTTTTTTTAACCGCTTAACGTTAAATGCTTTAGCCCGTTAAAAAAGCGTACGGTCGAAAAATCGAAAGCTTAATAAAATTACACGTTAACCACGTAATTAAAATCGAGTTTTTTTCGGCGTTTAAAACGGCATTTTTTAATTTTATAATCGAAGGAAATATTTAAACAAATTTCCGAAAAGCTGGCTTTGCTTTTTTTAATCCGAATTCGGTTTTAAAAAAGCTGGATGTAAAGTTACAAATCCCAATTCCTTCGAAAAAGCTTTTAAACAACGCTGAACTTTAGACTTTTAAAACGCCCTAAACAGCTAAAAACGCAATTTCGCAATCCGAACATATTAAAACTCGGATTTCCAATTATTAAAGCAGCTTTTCGTTATTTATGCTAGCGGTTGTAAACCAGTTTGCGAAAAAAACGAATTCGATAATGCATTAAATGGCTTTTTTTAAAGCCGAAATTACTTCGCTACGCAAAATAAACAAAGCATTAAGCAAACGCCGGAAAGCAAAAAAAACACGTGTTTAATAAAAAGAGTTACATATTGTTAAAAAAATACGAAATGTTTTAAACTAATAAAAGCTAAATAAGCAGTTATAATAAAAAATGCGCGATTATAAAGGTTAAAAAAGAAAGGCGACGACGATTCGTCGGCGATGTAGCACTTGCGGCAAAACCGGACATAATGCGCGCATTTGTTAAAAAAAAGTAAAAATGTCCGATGTATATAGTTCCGAGTAGTTTAAATGGATTTTTAACGTTATTGGGTTGGCATGCGCGTTAATTAACTAAAGGTTAAAGTGTTATAGCCTATTCGCTTATGTAGCCCACTCGCTTATAAACCACGTTATAGCAAATGCGAGTTTATGCCATTTTATAACACGGTATAACGCTTTCGAAAAAAAAAATTTTTAATACGTTTGTTTAATGCTATTTTTTAACCGTTTAAACCGTTATTTCCAAAACGTGGGCTTCGGTTGTATAAAGCCCGCCGTTTGCTATAGCTTTTGCAAAATCCCGTTATACGCTAGCGCACTTTTCGTTTTACCACGGTTAGCCTTTTTTCGGCTTTAAGCTTTTAACCGAAAATAGCTAACGCACTTTTTAACAAGTTTATTAATGCTTTAATTGCTTTATTTAAGTAACCCGTAACGTGTAAATTTCCAAATGGCGGTAAGCTTTCGGCACCGGTTATTACCGCGTTTGTAAAAGTTGGAAGTTTATTATTAAGCAGCGTAATCCGCCGGTTGTTAAAAATAACGTTATTAAAGTTAAGAATTTCGATTTGTATTATATAATAATTCGAATTGGTTGTTAGCAAAAGGTCGATTTCCGCTATTACTAATAAGGCTTTAAAAAAGGTAAAGTTTAAAACACCTTTTTATTATGCGTAAGTTAGTTTAAATTAGTAAATAAAAAAAGGTTATAAATATTAGCCTATTAAGTTATATCCTGCCTTTTATTTTTATTTCCCCGGGCCGGGTTTCACTTTAGGAACGATGCGTTAAAATCCTTAATAACGACGCATTTTACCGTTAAGCGTTAACGTAGTAAAAAGTTTAACGAAGGTTTTAAAAGGTTTTTTAAAAGCTTTTATACGTTAACGAAAGTGCATTTAGCAACGGTTAGCCAAAAAATATCCCGGGTGTTACCTACCGGCCGGTTTGCCACTAGCCGAAACTTTAAATCCTTTCGTACGTAAGTTATTACCCGGGGCCTAGTTTGGTGGTTATATTAACTATTTACCAAAGTAAATAGCTTTTACGACGAGTGTGTGCATAGTATAAACTTCTCGTTCCACGCGTTAAAAAGCTTTTATATTAAAACCACGTCGATTTTTTTAACTTTAACATAACGGGAATAAAGTAATCGCCACCACTTAATTACGTTAAACGTTTGTTTAAACGGCGGTTAAAACACGGCGGCGTTTAAAGCGAAGCTCCAAACGCTAGGTGTAAAAAACTCGCCGCGATAATAGCGGGCCACCGCTATAGCAAAAAGTTTTAGCCCTATTTACAGGCTTAAGCCACGTAAAAGCCTAAAACACATTAAGCACGTAATAAAAAGCTTAAAAAAGGCCACGCTATTTAGGCAGCTTGTAAAAAGCAATTCCTAAATTGCTAAAATAAGCTAAAGTTGTTATATTTACCTTATAACAATATAAGCTTTTAACTTTTAATTACCGTTTGCGGTTATCGTAATTACCTTATATAAGCTTTCGGTTTACCCCGTAAGATTTTTTAACTTTTACTATCTTTTTAAAAATACGAGCCGTTCGTTATAAACGGAAACGGTTAATTAAATACGACGCCGGGCACGGCAATTTAAAAAAAGCCACTGCTTCGTGTTTTAACGCGACCTAATACTCGCTCGCAAACGGCACGTCGTTAACCCGCGATTTTTTTAAAGTTCGAAAAAGGATTTCGAAACCTTTTTAAATAAAAGTAATTACGTTTTGGAAAACTTTATAAACTAAATGCATTATAGCTTTTAAAAGCAAAGCCACGCTTTAAATCCGCTTACTTTTTTATTAAAAAAGTCGAGCTAAAACGATACCCCCGAAAACGACTACGTTTGTAATAAAACTAACGATAACCGAATTTATAACGACCGTTGCGATTTAATCTTGTTAAAAGCCGCGAAACGATCGCGTTAAATTTACGGGTTACCGAAATATAGGTATAAAAAAAACGCTATCGAAAGCACCGTTAAAAGAAGTTAACCACGCGTAAAACCCGTTTTTTAAAACGTGATTAATTTCGTTTTCGTAGCTTTTCGCGTTTTATTTAACCCGCGAAATCCCGCGCTTTAAAAGCATTATATTATAGCTACCGGGGTAGGGAAAAACGGGAACTTTTAACGGACCGGCGTTTACATTCCCCGAAAAACCGCAACCGTAATACGTAGGATTCCCAAAACGGTAATTTATAATTTGCTAACCTTTTTAAAAAATCCTTTTCGTTAAAAATAAAAATTACATACCTTTTACCCGTTATATAAAACTTTTAAAATATAGCGTGGAAATTTTAAAATTTTACGTTTTTTTTTTAAAAGTTCGAAATTAAATTTAAAGCATTAACGAAAAAAACGCGCTATATAATAAATTTTTTAAATAAATGCAAATTATTTAAACAATGCTTTAATTATATTATAAAATAGTTACGAATTAAAAGATTTATATAAACAGGTTATACAAGTTTACGGAATTTTAGTAATAAACGTAAACTAATTTCGTTAACTATTATTACGACCAGCATGCAAGCTTTAAAGCAGTATAACAAGAAAAGCTTTAAATGGTGCCTTTGCCCCGCTTTAAAACACGTGAAGTTACGTAATCGAAAAAGGATTTATAAATTTGCGGTAGTTTAAAAATAAAGCGATAAATCCAAAAAGGATTTGTAAATTTGTAATAGCTTAAAAATAAAACGACAAATCCAAAAAGGATTTGTGGATTTATAGTAAGCCAAAAACGAAGCTACAAATTTAAAAATTATTAAAAGGGAAAATAACGTATATATAAAAAATGGATTTCCTACTGTTTTAAATAGTTCCAATTAAAACTTCGGCATTAGTTAACCTAAATTAGCTTTTAAGCATCCCTTAAAGCAAATAATTAGGTTATCTTTTTAAACCACGTGTTTTTTTTTATTACCCAAACCAGCGATATTATCTTTTCCACCCCTGAAATGCTTTATTTTAAAAGCAAACCCCTAATTATAACATTTTAACTAATTTTGTTTAGTATTTCGTTTAAAAGAAAAATAATACAGTTATAACGAGCAGTAGTAAAAAGCCTAAAAAGGAAAAAATTACGATTTTCACTTTTAACGGTGTTAAGTACAACTTTAACGAAACCGCTAACACGGCTAGCCTTTTTAAACTTATAACAAGCGAAATCGCTAAAAGCTAAGCCGAAATAAAGTAACTTACTGCGAAATTGGTATTTTTTAAAACACTTATCGCAATTTAAAGGTACAAGTTCCCGTTTTCGGACTTTTACGAGGGGGAAAACGGCAAATTTAAAACGTTTTTTACCAAATGCAAAAGCTATTTTAAGTTTTACAAATAGCAATTCGTAAGCGAAAAACAAAAGGTAGTTTACGCTATTACCAAGCTAAACGGCAAAATAAAAAAGTGGTTTTAGCTAACCTAAAACGATTATTTTAAAAGATATAAGGATAGCTAAAAAGCTATTAAGCTTATTTTCGCCAATTTCGAAACCTTTGGAAAAAAAGTCGGAAAAGTGTTCGGTATAATCGATAAAACCCGAATCGCGAAAAGAAACCTGCTGGTTTTTAAATAGCAAAAACTTGCAGCCAAATATGCAGCGGACTTTTAACGGATTAGCATTAAGCTTAATTAAAGTAACGCCACGTTAATACTGCACTTTTATAACGGATTGCGCGAAAACGTAAAAGATAAATTTGCAAAGCAAAATCGCTTAAAGTTTTTTACGAATTATGTTAAAAACGCGGTTTGCATTAGCGATAAACTGTATAAACGATAATAAAAAAAAGGATATAGTTTTAAAAATACGGCATAAAGCAATAAAGCTAACTAAAAAAAGGCTAAATAGCAGCCTATTACGGTTTATAAAACGCATTTAAACTTTATAAATTTTAATGCGAAAGCCGTTTACTAGTAATAAAAGTAGCAAAAAAAGCAAAAGCAAAACTTGAAAAACGGGAAATGCTTTAAATGTGGCTAAGCTAGCCACGTTAAAGCAAATTGCTTTTAACGAAATAATAACCGCCAAATAATTAACTTTTAACGAACGTAAAAAAGCCCGATATAAGGAAAACTGTACCCCGGGCTGGCGTTTAGCTGGACGAATTACTACGACGAATTATATGCTATATATTAGTTCGATAAAAAGGCTACCGGATAGTATTTTCGAAAACCGCGAAATGTTTGCATATTTAAAGCTATAAAACTCGAGTACGATAGTAAAAAAAAGCAGCGCGTTACTTTCGAAATTATAAGTTTAAAAGGAAAAAACGACGCCGTTTTTTAAAAAACTTAAAAGGGAGCAACTTTAACAAATGGTTCGGAAAAAAAAGCCCGAAAAAAGCTTTTAAGCTAAACACACACCTTTTTCGAAAGCCGGAAAACTTCGACATTAACGCGGAAATGAATTAAAACAAGCAAAACCTTAAAATAGCCGAGTTTTAAAATCGAGCAAAGGGTTTAAACGGCGAAACCTTTATACCTATAATTCGAAAAAGCCAAATAAGCTGGAAAAACCAGCGCGCTTTTACGCTTTTCGACGTTTTAAAGTGTTTTTAAAACGTTAAAGTTTTAAAACACTTAAATAGCCCGTTATGCCACGCCATTTTAGCGGACGGAAATAACGGTTAACCTTTATCGTAATTTAATAACCAATAGGAAGTTAAATATGCTAATTACCGGTTCGACGACGTAAGCGAGCTAAAAAGGGCTACGCTAAAACTTAAAAACCATTTTAGCATTAACTTAAAACATTTTAAACATTTACACTTTTTTTAAGCAAAATGCATTTATAAAAAGTGCAAATTTTATTTAAAACCTAAATTTAAATACGATTTTTTCTTACGGAAAATGAAAAGCGAGCTTAAAATTAAACCCCGTTTAACATTTTAATTGCCACCGTAAAAACCAGCCCGGATCGGCAAGTTTACCGCAATTTTTAAATTTAACGAACGGCACCCGATGTTATGCGTTATTAAAACGCTCGATTAAAAGAAATGCAAAACTGCGAAATGCAAAAAGCATATAGCATAAAAGGCGAAAGCTTAGCATTAGAAAGTTACGTAAACGTACGTACCGTTTAACCCGGATAAAAGAACGAACGTGCGGTACCCATTTCTTTTATTAAAAAACTAAATAAACCATTTAAACGAAAGGCACGAAATAGGAAAAAGGAAAAAAAAATTAATAAAAACTTTCGCAATAGTAAAATCGAGTTAACCGTACGACCTATTAACATTTCGAATAAAATATTAAATAAAAAAGTTAAAATAATAATCGATTGCGAAATATAAAGCGATTACGTATCGCTATAAGCGGTTAAACGGTATAAAAGTTTTATAAAGTGAAAACATTAACCGTATTAACTAAAAACGGTTAAAAAATACCCGTCGTTTATAATAAAAAAAAATCGACCGAAAAACACCGCTAATAATACTACGCACCCGGAATAAGGAAAACGTTATTATTATACTGGATAAACTAAATATAAAAAAAGGAAATGTAATTTTCGAAATCCTTTAATTTAAGAAAAAATTTACAAATAAATTGGGCTACCGGCTATATTTAATAGGAAAAGCTACAAATAATTAAAATGGTTTACCAATTACGAACTTTAAACCGT
Organism: Gaeumannomyces sp. JS-464; assembly: GCA_002197995.1. NCBI lineage: Eukaryota > Fungi > Ascomycota > Sordariomycetes > Magnaporthales > Magnaporthaceae > Gaeumannomyces > Gaeumannomyces sp. JS-464. The sequence continues at coordinate 3,057,363 of NGZR01000001.1, read as the reverse complement.
AAGCATAAAAAGCAATAAAAAAGGTTATAACGGTAATAAAACTTAGCAATCCACTTTCGTATTTAACATTAACGAATATACAATTATCCAAAGTGGAAAGCGATTAAAACGACGTAACTAATATTAAAAAACGGCTCGCGAATATTTTAAAAAAATATTACAATTACGAAAAATTGTTTAAAAAGGATTTAAAAACGATATTTCCCGAATATAAACCGTTCGATTTTAAAATTAAATTTAAACTAAATACGTAATTTAAATATTAAAAGCTGTATTAGCTTAGCTTTTAACAGTAAGAAATGTTAAAAAAAATAACTAAAAAAAACTTATAAAAAGGATATATTAAACTTTTCGATTTTTTAATAAAATACGAAATTTTATAAAAAAAAAAAAGAAAAATAAAACGGAGCGAATATGTATCGATTACCACTTATTAAACGAAATTACGATTAAAAATTAATATTTTTTGCTTTTTATTAACAAACTGCGCGATAAGCTTGGCAAAGCCTAATATTTTACGGCTTTAAACTTACGAAAAACTTATAGCTTAATACGGATTAAAAAGGGCTAAAAATGGTTTACAGTTTTTAAAATAAAGTTAAAATATTACGAATTTTTAGTAATAACTTTCGGGCTTACTAATGTATTAGCTACGTTTTAAAAAATAATTAATTATATATTACGCGAATATTTCGAGGTTTTCGTTTTCGAGTATTTAAACGATATCCTAATTTTTTCGAAAACGATGGAAAAGCATAAATAGCACGTATATAAAATGCTTTAAAAGCTATTTAACGCGAAACTTTTCGTTAAATTAAATAAATGCGAATAGCATTCGCAAAAAGTCGCTTTTTTAAAATTTGTAATTACATTTAAACAGGTTTATATAAATTTTAAAAAAGTCGAAAAAGTTAAAAAGTAGTTTATATTTAAAAACGTTACGAAAATACGAAGGTTTTTAAGGTTTTTAAACTTTTACAAACGGTTTATTCGTAATTATAGCAAAATCGCTATATTATTTACGAACTTTACTAAAAACAATTACCAGTTTTATTAGGAAAAGTAAAAATAAAAGGCTTTCGAGCAATTACGAAACGCCGTGTTAAAAAAAACTAATATTAGTATTCCTAAACTTAAAAAAACCTTTTAAAGTTAAAACTAACACGTTAAATTACGCGATTAGCGGTTAACTTGGATAACGAAACGATTAAAAACGGTTGCACTTTTACGCGTTTTTTTTTCGCAAAAGTTAAATAAATTAAAGTTAAATTATTAAATTTACGATAAAAAACTTTTAGCAATTATTTAAGCATTTAAAAAGCGGCGACCGCACTTTTATAAAACGGAGTACCAAATTGTAATATATACGAATTATAAAAACCTAACACACTTTATTACAAGCAAAAACCTAAATAAGCGACAAATCCGCTAAAACGAGTTTTTGCAAAACTAAGACATTTAAATCGAATACCGGAAAGGGTTAAAAAACGGCCGAGCGAACGCTTTAAACTAACGACCGGACCACTAAATTGCAATATTTAAAAAAACACGAGTAATTTTAACGGAAAAACTAAACGGAGCTTTGGTTTCGGCCTAAAAAATACTCGTTAAAACAATCCAATAAAGAAAAGTTTAAACCCCTAAAAAATTAAACAAATTTATAACCAGCTGGCATACAGCTATTAAAGCGTAAAAAAACGTTGAAACGGTTATAATAACATTACAAATTCGTAAAAATTCGAGCCGAAATATAAAACGCAATAAAAAATTGCGAAAATTATACTAAAAACAAAGCTAACAAGCATAAACCATATAAGTTATTACAACTTTTATTAGCACCGAACGAAATATAGCAAAAAGTTATTATAAATTTCGTTATTAAACTTTTTTAATTTAAAAAACTAATAATTAAAACGAAGTACGATTATAATTTAATAATAAACAAACTTACTAAATACGCTTTGTTTTTACCACATAAGGAAAGCAGTAACGCTATTAAACTAGCGTATGTTTTTATTAAGCACGTAATAGCGAAATACGACACGCCGAACCGTTTAATTACGGATAAAAATAAGTTATTTACAAACAAGTTTTAAAAAAGGCTTACGGCTTTGCTAAAAGCTAAATATTCCTTATTTACGGTTTACTACTTTTAAATAAATAAATAAACGAAACGAACGAATTAAACCATAAAATAATATTTACGTTATTACGTTAATTACAAACAAAAAAACTGGATATAACTATTTCCTATAGCTTAATTCGCTTATAACAATTTAATTTACGAAAGCATAAAAATTACACCGTTTTTGCGAATACGGTTTACGCTTACAGCGTATAAAAAACCCAAAGCAAAAAAATATGCTTTAATAACGGAAATACAAATAACGGAACTTATTAAACTGTATAAACACTTCCAAATAAAGTTAAAAAAGTTACGGCACCGCATAGCTATTTAAATAAACAAAAAAAGGATCGAAAAACCGACTTTTAAAAAAGGAAATAACGTTTATCTTTTTCGACGTAATATTAAAACCAAACAACCGAATAATAAGCTAAACTATAAAAAACTAAAACCGATTAAAATACTAAAAAAGGTTTCGAACGTTAATTACAAACTTTAATTACCGCTACCTATAAAATCCCACCCGGTTTTTTATATTTTTTTATTCGAACTTACGCTGCTAGGCTTTAAAAGCGACGAGTTAATGGAAGTTAATTTAAAATAAAAATACGAAATCGAAATTTTTTTAAATTATAAGCTAAAAAACAAGCCCAAAAAGTACTTAATTAAATGGAAAAAGTACGGCCACGAGGAAAATACGTGGGAAAAAGCAATTAACTTTGCGAATTGCTAAAAAGCCTTAACGAGGTACCGGCAAAAGCATTTACAAGGAGGTTAGCAAAAGCAAAAGTAGCTAAAAACCCGATCGCCGACGCGTTAACAATCGGATTTTTAGCAATAGTCGCATTAAAAATCGAACTTAAAACTTCCGGCCAGTTGGGTAAAACGCGCTACTATTACGCTATACAACCCAAAAAGGTTGTTAAAAAAGCACGGCTTATTAAAACCTAATAAAGCAAAAAGGTTTATCACAAACGGTTAAAAAAAAAAAAAAAAAAACCTTATTATAATAACACTATCGGTTTAACGATAATATTATTATAATAAACGAACCCGTTAAAAGTTAAACTTAGGACTTTAATGAAAAAAGATTAAAGCTACACCTAATGTATTACGAGTTTTATAAAAACGTTAAAAAGGAAACAACTTACAGGAGTTAAAAAAAGTAAGCAGGTTTAAATTAGGGTTAACCTTAGGCACCGGCCAGTCGAAAAAAACAGTAAAAGCTACGGATGGCCCAGGCTGTAAAGCAGCTTAATAAGCCTTCCGGTCGGCCTTTTCCCGCTCGACACGCTTTAACTTTTTCACAGCGTTAATACCACGACGAATTGCACGCATTTTTTTTCGAACCATACTTTTTTTTATTTTCGCAAACGCTCGAGTTTATTATTTAAAGCACGGCGTTCGTTATTTAAAGCGCGACGTTTTTTTTCCACCGCTTCGATTTCCGCTTTCATTTGCTAATATTGCAAACCGATAAAACGGAGCTGTTTAAAAAAAGGGCTTAAAATATCGTAACCAAAGTGGTTTTAACCGAAACACTTTACGCACCGCGACGAGTTTTAAAAGGAAGCCTCGCACTTTTTACGCTTTAAAACCTCGTAATAAAAAAAACAAAAAGGCATTTTAACAAAGGAAAAAACGATTTAAATAAGCAGGTTTTTACGTTAAAAAGTTTTTTTCGCAAAAAAACGTTTTCGCACTTCACTAAACATTTTGTTAAAATAAAAAAAGGAATGGAAAATAGTAAAAAAGGAAAGTACTTACCATTAATAAAAAGCGGGGCGACGAGGTTAAATTAAAAAAAATTTAACTTAAAACGGGAAACCTAATATTACAATTAGCATGCAAGCTTTAAAGTAGCAAAACAAAAAAGGCTTTAAATAATGCTTTTGCCCCGCTTTAAAACACGTAAAGTTACGTAATTAAAAAAGGATTTATAAATTTGCGGTAGCCTAAAAACAAAGCGATAAATCCAAAAAGGATTTATAAATTTATAGTAACGTAGTTTACCACCGAACGACACACATTACCGAGCGACACACTTACACCCGACCTTTAGTTAATTAACGCGCATACCAACCTAACAACGCCGGCAATTCATTTAAACTACTCGGAATTATATATATCGAACGTTTTTATTTCCTTTTGGCAAATACGCGCATTATGTCCGGTTTTACCGCAAATGCCACATCGCCGACGAATCGTCGTTGCCTTTCTTTTTTAACCCTTATAATCGCGCATTTTTTGCTATAGCTATCCATTTAACTTTTTTTAATTTAAAACATTTCGTATCTTTTCGATAATATGTAACCCTTTTTACCGGACACGTGTTTTTTTAACCTTTTAGCGTTTGCTTAGCGCTTCGTTCGCCTTTCGTAATTTGGAATTCTTTTTTTCCAAAAGGTTAACCCGATGTATAATTGCTTTAGCCTTTTTCGTTAATTGGTTTACAGCCGATAGCATAAACGACGAAAAGCTGCTTTTGTAATTAAAAATCCGAATTTTAATATGTTTAAATTGCGAAGTTGCGTTTTTAGCTATTTAAAGCGTTTTAAAAGTTTAAAGTTCGGCGTCGTTTAAAGGCTTTTTTAACGAAGTTAAAGTTCGTAACCTTACATCCAGCTTTTTTAAAACCGAATTCGGATTAAAAAAAGCAAAGCTAGCTTTTCGGAAACCTTTTTGGATATTTTTTTCGGTTATAAAGTTAAAAAATGCCGCTTTAAACGCTAAAAGAAACTCGACTTTAATTACGTAATTAACGTGTAACTTTATTAGGTTTTCGATTTATCGACCGTACGCTTTTTTAACGGATTAAAACATTTAACGTTAAGCGGTTAAAAAAAGTAAAACGAATGCGGAGGTATGCAAAGCGTAATAATGTTATATTTTTAGCAATAAAGCTTAAAATCCGTCGAATAGTGGCTTTTATACCCGTTTAGCATTAATAAACGATGGGACCCTTTTTTGCGGGCTGCAATATGCTTATCGAAATACCGAATCCATTTTAAACCGAGCTTGTTCGTAATTCACTCGTTAACACTTATTAAAATAACCTAATCGCGTAAAAAGCCGGTTTTCGAATACCAATTAGCTAAATAGTATTGCTTTTTAACGATAATAAAAAAAGGATCGCTTAACCGTAATAATTAACCTTTTAAATAATTATAGCTTATTTTCGGTTGTTAAGCTAAATTAGTTTTGTTTTACTACGGCTTTCCGATGTTATAATAATTATAACGGCGGCGATTATGCCTATAAAAAAACCGGTTTCGTCGAAATTGTAAATATCGTTATTTAAAATGCTATATTTGGCTATAATGTTCCGTATAAAGTCGAATAAGGCAAAAACGAGCTTAGGATTTTCGCATTTAGCTTTTTAGTAGTTATACTTTCGAATTTAACGCGTACCGAGTTTCGAGCGGCGTTTAACGAACTTCGCGATTTAATTAGTCCCGATAATGCCCGCGTCGCGTTTGGCGAGCAATTGGTTGGCTATATTTTTAACATTAAAAGGCCGGGGAAAAAATGCGCGAAAATCCAGTTTAAATATGTATTTAATAAGCGCTTTTTTTTCGAATTCCGTTAATTTTCGAAAGTTGGGCATGCTATCGCGTCGAGTAGGCTTGCCGCGCTTTCGTTTAGCGAAAATGGCGAACGCGATCGAGTAAATTTTAGCGGCGGCCCGGATGTTTAGTTTTAAGTTTAATCGCAAAGCTTAAAAAGCGAAAATTAATCGGCTTTCGTAGCTATGGTTTGGCATGCTTATCGGTGGAAAAATTGGAAGCAAAAGAAAATGTATCGCGTTTTCGCGATTCGTATATCGCTCGGTAATGTGTGTCGTTCGGTGGTGAATTACGTTAGCCTAAAAACAAAACGATAAATTTAAAAAGAATTTATAAATTTATGGTAAGCTAAAAACGAAGCTACAAATTTAAAAACTATTAAACGAGAAAATAGCGTATATATAAAAGATGGATTTCCTATTATTTTAGGTAGTTTCGATTAAAACTTCGGCATTAGTTAACTTAAAATAGCTTTTAAACATTTTTTAAAGCAAGCAATTAGGTTGTTTTTTTAAACTACGTGTTTTTTTTGTTACCTAAACCAGCGATACTGTCCTTTCCACCCTCGAAGTGCTTTACTTTAAAAGCAAACCTTTAATTGTAACAACTATTTGGAAAAAAAAACGAATAAATTTAACCATTTAAATTTATTAAAATTAAATTACTTATAAATAATTATATTAAAAATATTACGATTTCCTGGTATCGTTTTTAATTATATAACAAATATTAGCTTAAAAAATCGAACTTAAAACCTTATAAACGAACTTTTAACAGCTATTTTAATTATCGAAAAAGTTTTTTTTTTATTTGCAGGATTAGTTATAAAATAAATTAATAGCAAACGCGTAAACTAATTAGGACATTTCCCGGAACGTTGCTAATTCCGCAAAAGGAAGTGGGCCGTAAAAAAAAGCAAATTTAACGCAAAAACGTCCGATTATCGTCCTTATTAAAAGTTCTATTAAGCGTAACAAACATCCGGGTATTAGGCTTAAAAAGGAACGATAAAAACGGACGTGTAAATCGGCGGGAAAAGCGCCGATATAAAGAACGGGACGATTCGCGCCGTTTTAACTCGAAACGGCAAAACTCCCGCTATTACGACCAAAAAACGGGAAACTTCCGTTTTTTTAAATCCAATACGCTTTAAGCGAAGCAATTGTTAAGTTATAACGGTAAAGCCGAAAAACCAAACCATTCGGGCTAAAAGCCCGGCAATTGCAATAATTGCGAATAATTAAGCTATTAAGCGGCCGATTATTATTTTAAATTTAAAAAGGTAAAAGTAATTAACGCTTATTACTTTAACAACGAGAAATTCGATTATAACCACGCTAGTAGCGATAGTAATAAAAACGAGCGCGTTTTAACGCGAAACGAAAACTACCGGTTGTAATTTAACTCGAACTTCGAATCGAAAAACGAATTTAACCGTTAGGTAACTTTTACTTCCGCGGTTTTAATATTTTAAACATAAAAGTGTATAGTTATTTATTTTAAACGGGCATAAATATCCAAATTATAAAACGACTAATTAAAGTTCTAATAAACTTTAACACGGGCGTAACGGTAAATATAATAAATTAAAAGTTTATTCGGAAGCATAAAATTTTAAAAGCATATATGCTATTACCCGAGCTAATCGGCGTGTAAAACGCGCTTATTAAATGCTACGGGGCGTATTAAATTACGCTAAAAATATAAAATAAAAAAGGCCGAAAGCGGGATATTACGGCGCTTTTTTACGCTATTCGAAAAAGCGCCGACGCTTTAGACATCCTTTTAAAACATTCGACGATGGTGGAAAAAGGTATTAACTTATTTAATGTTAATTAATTATAAGAGTTTAATACCGCCCGAATGCTTAAACTAAGCGAATAGGTTACCGTTATAACGGTAAAGTTTTTAATATATTAGGTTTAATTTACGAAAACGGTAATAGGACATATAATAACCGCTTATTATTAACTAAGCACTTACGAGCCGGCAATTTTTGCGCTAAACGAAAAGGACGAGGAAAAGCTAATAAAACCGTTTAACTTTTAATTATAAGCATATACTAACGTGTTTTTTAACACGAGGGCGAAAAAGCTCCCGTTGTTAAAAAAAAGCTAAATATGCTATTAAATTAAAAAAAAAAGCTAAACTTTTTATAAAAGCTTTATACTTAACCTCGGAAAAATAAGCAATAGCATTAAAAAAATACTTTAAGGAAAACCTCGCGTTAAAAAGGATTACCTTTTTAAAAGCAAACGCGGGCTTTTTAATATTATTCGTACTTAAAAAAACGAATCCTTACGCTTATATATCGACTACTAAGCTTTAAACCGGATTACGCGCAAAAACCGTTACTTATTACCTTTTATATCCGATTTAATAGATAAGTTAACGGGAGTTAAATGGTTTTTTAAGTTAAACTTGCGGGACGCTTATTATTACATTCGCATTTAATTAAAAAACAAGTGGAAAATAGCATTTCGTACTAAATATAAGCTGTTTAAATATACCGTAATACCATTTAAACTAATTAACGCTTTGTCCACTTTTTAAACTTATATATACCAAGCATTAATAAGCTTTATCGATTACATTTACGTAATACCTTAATAATAATATTATATTTTCCCAAATAAAAAAAAACACGAGCAATATGTAAAGCAAATTTTAAATAGGTTTCGATTATACGAGCTGTACGCGAAGCAATCCAAATGCGAGTTTTTTAAAAATCACGTTAAATTTTTAAAATTCCGCGTATTTTAAAAAGGTATTTTTATAAACTTTAAACGTATTAAAGCGATTTAAAAGTGGCAACTTTTAAAATCTTATAAAAATATTTAAATATTTTTAAAATTCGCGAACTTTTACCGCAAATTTATCTTTGGCTATTTTCGAATGGTCGTTTTAATAACGGAATTATTAAAAGGCAGTTAAAATGGAAAAAAAAGAAATGTTCGATTAGCCCCCGTAATAACTCGAGCTTTTAAAAAGTTTAAAACGGCGTTTAAAAACGCGACAATTTTTAAGCATTAAAACTTAACTAAAAAAATACGAGTGGAAACGAACGCTTTTATTAAAGCCATTTTTAACATCCTATTCCAGCTAACAGATAAGCGATAGCACTTTATAGCTTTTTACTCCCGCAAATTAATAACGCAAAGTAAAAGTGGGTTTAAAATAGCAGGAATTATTAACTATTATCGAATTTTTCGAATATTAGCGCTAATATTTAAAGGCGCATTTAAAATGTTTACCGTCCTAACGAACCACTAAGCGTTAAAAACAGTAATTTAAACCCCGGTTAAGGACTTTTAAAGCAGGTTAACGCGATAGGTATACCGGTTATCCTAATTTAATTTTAATATCGAATATAGGTTAAGCAAAACCAACCCCGCTATTACAATTAAAGGTTTGCTTTTAAAGTAAAGCACTTCGAAGGTGGAAAAGACAGTGTCGCTAGTGCTAGTAAACAAAGGAACACGTAACTGGAAGGACAATTTAATTGCTTGCCTTAAAAAGTGCCTAGGAGCTAACTTAGGTTAATTAATGCAAAAGCTTTAATCGAACCTATTTAAAATAATAGGAAATCCTTCCTTTTTTTATAACAACCTCGCTTGCTTTACAGCTTTTTTGGATATGTTGGCTATGTTTATAGCTAATATATTTTGCGTTTATTACGTAGTGGGTTGTTACGTAACCGGGCGCCGAAATAAGTAGCTTTAGCCCTTCCTTTTATTTTGGGCCGCCCCGCATCCCTTTTTATGAATGCGGTCGTAACACCCGCGAATGGTTTATTTAAAAGGCCAAATTATATAAAAAGAAAAATTACATACGAAAACGTCGTTTTATTACTCGCGGTTAAATTAAACTTACTGCCGCATTTATTAAGTAAGTTATTTAATAAATCGCTGTATTAACAATTAAAAAAATTGCTTAAATGTTATAAAATAATATGTTTAAACTGCAAAAATAATTCCAATTTAAAACCGCGACCCGTAAAAAAAGTAAAAAGCCTGCTTAAAAGGGAATAGTTATAATGTTAACCTTTTAAACTATTTATCCCGGGTTAATGCCTTTATAAAAGGGAAAAACGAAAAGCAAATACCGTTAAACCTCGCTTAAAGCGGGCATGTTTAAAAATCGCCGAAAATAACTAATTTCCACGGTTTAAATTACAAATGGCTATGCAAATCCTTATCGTAACCTTTATTTGCGCAAAAAAACGAAAGTGGCAAATAAAGCTTAACTTAAAAGGTAACTTAAAAAGGTTAACAATAACTTAACCTCGGGTAAAAAAAATTGCTAGCAAAAAAGCTTAAAACTAAAAGCGTTATTTATAATTAATGATTTCCTCGCTTTATTATTATTAAATTAATAAAAAACGAAACGGTTAAAACCGACGAATTAACCGAAATAACATACCAATTAATTAAACGGTTATAAAAGCAAAATTAAAAATTTATCGTAATACGTGCTATAGTAAAAAACGGTACTAAGATTTTAAAAAATTAACCCGCTCGTAAAAGCGATACCGCGCGAAGCTGTAATGCCGTTAAAATAAACGATGCCGTATAAAATCGCGATACCGTGCAAAATCGCGATGCTGTTAAAAGGAGCGATGCTGTGCAAAGTCGCGATACCGTGTAAAATTGCGATGCCGTTAAAAAAAACGATGCCGCGTAAAGCCGCGATACCGTATAAAGCCGCGATACCGTTAAAAAAAGCGATACCGTATCGAAACGCGATGCCGCGTAAAAACGCGATGCCGTTTATAAAGGTAATAAAGCTAGGAAAAGCCGAAACTTTTATAAAAAATACTATATAAACGAGGACGAAGTTTTATACTTCCAAAAACGTTTAGTAATTCCCGTTTAAAAGGCATTTCGAGCTTAAATTATAATATAATACTACAATCATCCTCGAATAAAGCATTTCGAAATATATAAAACGGTGGAATTAATTAAACGCAAATTTTATTAGGAAAACGTAAATAAAAATATTGCGAAATACTTTCGCTTTTATTAAGCATGCCAAAAAGCGAAAATGCTAAAGCATAAACCTTATAGCGAATTTTAACCATTTTTACTACCCGAGTGCCTTTTTTAAAAAATTAGTTTAAATGTTGGTAGGAGTGTTACTCCTGTTCGGGGCCCGGAGCTTTCCCAAAGTGATGAACAAAGATCTATAGATCTGGTACTGGTTCTTGTATTGTGCATGAAGAGGAAGGAGATTTAGCTACAGGAGAGGGGGCCAACAGGCCCCCTTTTATCTGCGAGAGGGTCTGGGCTTTAGGTCACGTGGGCCCTGTGGGCCCTGTAGGCCTTGGGAGCCTCCCAGGCCTCCCAGGCCTCCAAATCCCTCGAGTGCATGCGCCGGAATAACTATCCAACACTGGCAACTTTTTCTTTATGCGCATGCACGAATCCTCCACTTTTATATGTATATATAGGCCGGGGTGATCGCTGGGATCTCGAAAGCGGCCGTTATCGGTACCGAAGGCTTTGGGGCTTTTGTGCGTGCCCAAAGGTCGGGGGTCTTGTAAGTGCCGAAGGCTCCGGGGCTTTTGTAGGTGCCGGAATAATGATTCCATCCTGGCAACTTTTTCTTTGTGCCGGAGGCTCCGGGGGTCTCGTGCGTGCTGAAGGCTCCGGGGGTCTTGTGCGTACTGAAGGCTCCGGGTCTTGTGCGTACTGAAGGCTCCGGGGGTCTTGTGCGTACTGAAGGCTCCGGGTGTCTTGTGCGTGCCGAGGGCTCCGGGGGTTTTTGGGGCTCTTATGCGTGCCCAAAAGCCGGGGGTCTTGTAGGCGTCGGGCCCAGCGAAGGGGACGTCGGGGTCTTGGGGGTGCCGGAGGCTCCGGGGGTCTTGTGTGTGCCCGGAGGCTCCAGGGGTTTCTGTGTGTGTGCCGGGCCGGAAGCAATGCCGTCGGAGGTAATCGTAGGTTGGCTGTGGCCATCGGGAAACCGTCGAAGTGGTTATCGCACTTCCGAATAACGAACCAAAAGACCCAATCGCTTGCTACAAGAAGGTATCTTCGGAATCGCTATCGAAAAGGTTGGTTGCGATAGCTTCGAATCGATCGAGGTAGCCGTTGGATTGTCGAATCTGGCGGCCGCTACGCCAGGAAATCTCTCAAAGGCCCAATCGCTTGCTACAAGAAGGTGCCATTCGAAAGATTACGCGGCAATGCATCGGAATGCATTGCCCAAGCTTATAAAAAATCCAATCGCTTTAGAAAAAGGTATCTTTTATTCGCTTGTAGGTTTTCCCATTTGACCTAATCGCTTTAGAAGAAGGTATCGAATGGTAAAACCCTCTACCTTGCTAATTTGTGACAACCATCACTAATTAGTGTTGGTAGGAGTGTTACTCCTGTCCGGGGCCCGGAGCTTTCCCAAAGTGATAAACAAAAATTTATAAATCTGGTACTGGTTCTTGTATTGTGCATAAAGAGGAAGGAGATTTAGCTACAGGAGAGGGGGCTAACAGGCCCCTTTTTATCTGCGAAAGGGTTTGGGCTTTAGGTTACGTGGGCCCCTGTCTGTAGGCCTTGGGAGCCTCCCAGGCTTCCCAGGCCTCCAAATCCCTTCGAGTGCATGCGCCGGAATAACTATCCAACATTAAATTTTATTACAAAGTTATTAAAATGTTTAATAGTTATAAGTTAAACGTATAATATAATGCTTATAATAGTAAACCGTTTTACCAAATACGTTAAATTTATCCCCGTACGGAAAACAATTTCGGCCTTTTCTTTTGCTTAAATATTATAACAGCACGTTAAATGCTAGTTCGGCACCCCCGAAAGTATCGTAAATAAACTCGCTATTTACTAGTTATTTTAAAATTAAATATAAAAAAGCGCTTTAATTTGCCCGTTAGTTATTTATTACGTTTTATTTTTAAACCGACGGTTAAACCGAGCGTATTTATTAAACGTTAACGTATTATTTGCGAACGTTTATTAACCGGGAAAGGTTTAACTAGGTAACGGTATTATATAAGGCCGAATTCGCTTATAATAACGTAAAGCACGAAACTATTAAAATTAGCCTTTTTAAAATTTTATATAGTTTTAACCCACGTATATGTAAGGTTATAACAAATTTAATGGAAATTAAAGTTTAAAAAAATGCTAAAAAGGTTGCATTATATTCGTCGGGTTAAAGCCGATATGCGAACGAATTATGCTCGAGCAGTAAAAGTTTAACGCCGGTATTATAACTAAAAACAATAACTTTAAAACTATTAAAAAGGACAAATCGTTAAATTATTTACTTAAAACTTTCGGTTTAAAGTAGGAAAACGCAAATTTACTTATATATATCCATATACCTATCGTAAAAAAAGTAAAAAGCTCGGCTTATAAAGTTTAACTGCCAGCTAAATATAATCGATTATATAACGTTTTTCCGTCCTTTTATTAAAACCGTAAAAATTTTAAACCTCGGGTTTTTAACTCCGCCTTTCCAAATTTAAAAAAGGAAATTAAAAAGTGAAAGGTAAAAAACGTGGTCGATATGTAAAAGTAAAACGAATTCCGCTCGTTCCTGGTAAAATGGGTAAAATAACCGGCAAAATATAATATATGGGAATTAAAAAAAACATTTAAATAACGTATAAAAGCTGGTTAAAAGCTATTTAAAAAAAGCGCAAAACGCACCGCAAATGGGATAACCTTATTTTAAGGTTAAAAAAAAGTGGAAAGTAAAAAAAAAGGAAAATAAAAGCTTAAAGCCGCCGAAAAATCCCTAGCTATTATTTAACGTTTAATAACCGCGTTTTAATAAAAAAGTCCTTATTGCTATTATTTCTCTTTTTAAATTCCAAATCGTTAGCAAGTTAAATTATAACTTAAACTTTAGCGATTTAGTATAAAATCGGGTCGCCGTTAATATCGACAAATAATAATACGTCGCTAAACTTAATTTCCATTTCGCAATTTAAACTTTTTTTAAATTTTTCGTTCGAAGGGTTAAAAGTTTAACCTTTATTAAAAACCTCCTATTATAATTTCGAAAGCTGGAAAAAACGAATACCGTTAATAACCGGGTTAAATACGATATCGTAAAAAGGTATAAATCGTAATCCCTAATTAACGCGAGTTATAACCGAAACTTAACTTTAAAAAATAAGCTAACCTATTCGAGCTAATATTTTGTTAATTTCGGTAAGCTCGTTATTAAAAGCGTGCCGAATATGCATTTTTAAATACGCCGCGAATGCATACCTTTTCGCGAGCAACTGGTAATATTAAACATTTATAAATAAGTTTTAAAACGTTAGGAAATGGTACCAATTGTAATTGTTAAATTCCTTAAAAAAGTGGCGATATAAAAAGCTTTACCGGAATTAAAAAGGCGAACTTAATAAAAGTTTAATTATTATCGGTAATAAAATAAAAGAAATTATAACAAACTAAAAAATAAATCGTAACGGAAAAACCATAAAGGTTTTTTTATAAAAACAAATTAAAAAAGGCGAAACCGCGTAATAAGCTTACAAAAGGATTTAATAAACCACTATATACTTATTAGCATATTTTTAATAAGCTTAAATCGATATTAAAAAAGGAAACCTTAAAATAAAAAACGATAAACCCAACCCCGGTAAATGCACCAAAAATAACGGTTTGTTTTAATAATACCGGTAATATATATTAAATCGTATTTAAAATACGTCCCACCCCGAAAAAAAGTCGGCCATATAGCAATTGCTAAAAAAAAAGCGGCGTTAAATACTATTAAAAGCTACCGTGCTAGTAATAAAAGCAACCTAAACTTGTTAACGGCCCTCTTTTACAAAAAAAACGCAAAGCGAAACGATGCTTTTTATCGGTAAAATCGTTAAGCTTATCGAGCCAACGAGTAACGCTAACGGGGTATATTAATAACGAGGGTATTTCGAAAGTTTAAACCGGAGTTAAACCGGGAAGCGAAATGGCAGGAAAAAAGCGAATTCTTTTAAAAATGCTATAATCGGTAAAATAATAAAAACTTTCCTTCGTAAAGCTAATTACGATCGCCCACTTCGTATCGTTAAAAGCGAAAAGGCGACGGCGAAATGCCTCGTTAGCGGTAACGTTATAAAATATAATTTTGTAATAAAATCGGGTTAACGCACGCTCGAAACGAACGAATTAAAAGGGAAAACGAAAACGTATAACCGTAACCGCAATTGGAAAAAGCCTAAATTCGGGCCAAGCAAAAAACGTAAAAAATTGCGGGAAAAAAAGCGTTAACTTTAAAAAGCAAACGCAAGCTTTTATGCGTTAAAAGCGCGAACTTTATAGGCAAACAAGCAATGCGAGGGTACAAGGAATAAAGTAATAACCAGCGGCGTGTAATCGTCGCTAAAATTATTAAAAGGAAGGAAAATAACGCCGGCTTACCAAAAAAAAATAAAAAGGTTTACCGGTAAAACCGCTTTTGCTTTAACCGTTACCGGCTTTATACGGCTAACGCTATTAAAAACGCCACCAAAATCCTATAAGCCTTATTAGCACTTTGCTAAAGGAATTTATTCGCACTTTTACACTATTAAAAAACCATTTACTTTAAATGGTAAAGGCATTAACAAATTTAACCTGCCCGTTAACCCGCTATAAACCGATTAAGCTTTAACGCGACCATTTCGCTAATAAGCGTTACCGAAACGTTAATGCTTTAAAAAAAAGGGTAATGTAAAAAGGCTCGCCGCGATAGTAGCGGGCTACCGCCATAATAAAAAGCTTTTGTTAATCCACGTAATTTAACGCGTGCATTTAAAAAGGGCCCACGCCTCGTAAAGCCGCAAGCCCACGGGCCGTGCGCTCCCACGAGCCTACAAAAGGGGATTTTGTAATCCCCTTTTTATAACTAAATTCCTACACAAATATGCATTACTACAAACACCAGTTCCAAATTTATAAATTTTTATTCTTTCCTTTTAGGAGATTTCCGTGCCTACAAAAGTACCACTCCTACCAATACTAATTAGTATTGCTTAAAAAGGCAATACAAATAAACAAGGTAAAAGGTTTAACCGTTCGATACCTTCTTTTAAAACGATTGGGTTAAACGGAAAAGCCTAAAAGCAAAGGAATTGTATTCCACTGCTCGGTAGCGCGTTACACACGAGTTAATCGAATAATAAAAGCACTTTCTTAAAGCAGGCGACTAAACTTTTATTTGTGAAATTTAAACAACTATGAAAAGGGCGTTACGTAATCCCTTTAAGCACCTTCCTAAAACAAGCGATTGGACTCCTGGATTAATTACCCAAACGATATTGCTCGTTAACCCCCACCGATAACATGTCCGACATTTCGGAATAACAAGCGGAGGAGCTTAGCGATAAGCAACGTATAATTACAAAAAGCACGCTTTTGTTATACGACCTCCCCAAGTTTTAGCATAAAACATTAACATCCCCCTTTTAACAAGCCCTTTTTACAGCCTCGGAAAATCACCTAACGAAGTTTCCATTGCTCGCCGGAACGCATGGATGTTTAAAACACTGCTTTTATACGGAAACACGCATAGTAACAACCTTTTAAGCGACGTATTTGAGGATTACGAAGGGTGGGAAGCAACGCATTTCGAAAACCTCGATTAGCGGATCGCTCGAGTTTTCCGCAAGCATTTGGAAGATTACGGGATACCAGTCCCCGGTCCGCTAAAAGGGAAGCTTAACGAAAGACTTATGCAAGTTATGCGATAAGAATCAATCCTTAAAATAACCCCATTAACCGGATCACAGCCCCCTTTATCCCAAAATCGCATAAGTTCCAAACCAAATAGTTACCTAATCGACGCCCCGGATGCCTAAAAAACATACCGCGTTTCTTTCCCAAATAAAACTACAGCCAAACAGGAAAATAGCCGAAATGAAATCCAGGGATTACCAAATCGGCAAACCAAAGATTTGCCATTTTCCCGAAAATACTCCTTAATTTCATTTACGAATACGATGCCCAATTCCCCCCCTCCCAAAAAACACTCGTATTAAAAAGCGCATCGATCCCCTAGCTATCCTTTTACCAAATCGACGGCTTTTACCATTTAGCCAATCGGCAGTTCCTTAAACGCCCCGATTAATCAATTTCCAGCTTTGCCGATCTTTAACCCATTGCAACACCAGGATTCCATTTCGACCAATATATGCAATAAAAGGATTACGGAAAATCCATTCCACCGATCGAAAAAGCACAAACTGTAACAACCTTACGCCTTTAATACGGAACCCCAACACGTGCGAAGTTTTAATATAAGCAACTCCCTTTTAAGGAGGTGTTTAACGCCACCGTCGATAAAAGCTTAATAAAAGCATTCCAAAGCGCGTAAAATAAGGAGTACAGCTATTCCGGTAATTTATACGATTTTTAAACGATAAGATTTTATTTTCGCAACCACATGCGAAACTTTCGAAATACCACTTCCATAGCTTTATGCGATTTTTCCTTTGGCATTTTAAAGCAAAGCTAAGCAGTGGTACACCCGATATATCGGCATTAGCCTTACCTTTCGAAAGATTTACATAATCTTTAAAAAGCACTTTAATACCGAGGTTAACCGATTATTATACTATACGGATTAAAGCTTAATTACTTTCCAAACAATCCGTTTAAAAATCGCTTATAGGCAAATCCAACATGGAAGTTTTGCAAGCCCTTTTGGATAAACTACAAGCTTGTTAACGCGCTTTCGGCCCGTTTTACTAAAACGAAAACCAGCTTATTGCGAGCACTTTACGGGCAATTTAAAGCGTGCCGAAGTTTAAAACCGTTTTTATAAATCCCAGCCGGACTTTTAAAAGCCTATTTTCCTAATTAAAAAGCATTTTGCAAATGGAGAAAAACGCATGCACCTTTAGCATCCATTTTGTAAAACGGAAGTTTAAAAATTACAAGGATCGCAAAAAGGACAATAGAAGTTAAAACCGAGCATATAAACCCAAATCCTTTCGACTAAGTCCCCGTTTACGTTTATACACACGCGGTTGCTGGATTTGCAAAAGGCCGGATTGCAAATCGACACGTTACTTCTTTAAAAAACAACGACGATTTAAAAAACAATGAAAAGCATAAAAAAAGGCATAAAACAAACCACGCAAAAGGTACACCCAATTCCTCGCATTAGTGGAGCCCGAAAGCACCGACGAGGAGGAACAGCCATTTTTTAATCTTAACAATTAAAAAATAAAGGAAGAGGAGGATTATAAAAACAGCTACTTTATAACTTCCGCCACGGCCGCATACCTAATTAAAAAGGCTTTTACCTACCGCATTTATAAGCGCCAAAATTCGGGATTTAGCAAGCTTTATTCCCATGTTTTTACGGATTAAGTATTAGTTTAATATAAAATCCGAAGCATTAAGCAATGGTAAGGGATCCTTCCGGATATAAGTGCAATAATAACCTTTACGGCCGGAAAGGATCAAATCCACGCACTTTAACGCCATAAGCCAAATCTCGTCGTTAATATAAACAGGCATAAAAAACGCGTAATTTTCGGATTAGGAAAAGCTGTTTTTAGCACCGGAGAAATTACTATTCCGACCCCAATCGGCTAAATCACGTTTTTTATGGTTTTAACTCCGACCTTTTTCTTGCTATGCCTTACAAATATGGATGCATTGCACGTTTATTTAAATAACACGCGCAACGAGCTTATAAAAAACGACGGTACGCGCGTTCCGATTATAAAAAAGCACGGCCACTTTTAGTTCTTTTTCGACGACGTTACCCACGTTACGACGGCAATTAGCTTTATAACGGAAATAAAAATCGCGGAAGCAGTTTTCCTTACGGAAGCTAAGCTAAAGCGCGTGTATAAGCGCTTTAAGCACCCATTTATCGACAAACTTTGGAACGTTTTAAAGCGTGCAAAGCACGAGGCTAATCGCGACGCTTTCGCAATAATTAACCAAATGTGCCATTTTTGTTAAAAAAAAGGGTCCTGCATTACAACGCTTTCGATTTAAACTTTAAAACGATATCGATTTTAACTACGAAATAATTACAAACGTGTTTTACATCGATTATAAGCCAGTCCTTTACATAATCGATACGAATACAGCTTTTAATGCTACAGCGCTTTTTAAAAACATGTCGGTAAAAAAAAACGTGGGAAGCCTTTAAACGGTGCTGGATCGACGTTTATTTAAAGCCTTTTAACGTAATTTCTTACGATACCGGTACTAACTTCGCCGCGAGCGAATTTCAAACGGAAGCAAAGCTTTTTGGGATTATTTATAGGCAGGTTTTAATCGAGGCGCACTGGTTAATCGGCAAGATTGAAAAATATTACGCCCTTTTACGCCGGGCTTTTAATATTATCCGACAAAAGTGCCTAACTATGCACCTCGAATCGGTGCTTTAAAAAGCAGTGAAAGCTGTAAACGACACGGCCGGCCCCGACGGACTTGTCCTTATATTGCTCGTTTTTAAAACAATGCCTCGAATTAATAACGAATCGCCATTTTTACAAACCTAAGTATATAAAAAGCCGCTGCAATTAGGAAAGCCATGGCAAAAATCCGGATTTTACACGATAAGCGACGTGTGCAAAAAGCACTAGCTGCACGTAACGGACCGAACATAAAACGGGTACTTCCGAGCTTTTTGGCTTTAAAAAGCGAGGTTTTGGTATTCCGGGAAAAGGACGGATGGTAAGGCCCGTATAAAGTCCTATCTATAACAAACACGTTAATTACGGTGAAAACGATTAACGGTAACGCGACTTTTAAAAGCACGGTGGTTAAACCCTACCATAAAGCAAAAAAACCTATCGTACAAAAATCCGAAAAGCAGCCAGCACTTTTCGAGTACCCTAAGCCCGAACAGCTAAAACGCCGAAGGAAACCCCCGAAAAAAAAAGCCGCAAAATAGCAAAACAAAAACCCCTAAAATTAAACAACCATTTTGTTTAAAATTACGGTATTACCTAAAGTCCCCAATAAACGAGGTCGCCTTTGCAAAAACGCACAACCAGCAGTTACAGTAAAACGAAGCCCTCGGCAAATGCATACGACGTTTTTAAACGCTAAAAAGCACTAATCCTACCAATTGGCGATTCGACTTAAACAAAAAGGTAAAATTACAGCTTCCGGTTTACCATTTAAACAATTAACCCAATAAAAACTAAACGCATTTATCGGCGCTAAAATGATTAAGCCGATTACCGGAAGGACTTTTAACGGAGCTACGATTTTTAAATTACGGATTATAAACGAGGTAAAAAAGCAAACCTCGAAGCCTTTTAAAAAATCGAAACTCGTAGCCATAGGATATAACGATAAGGAAAAACACAACATTTTTACGCAATTTCCTACGATTATAAAATGCAGTTAACGATTAATCCTAACGATCGCATTATCGCTTACGCTTATAAAGTTTAGTTTAATAATCCGAGATATTAGTTAAACGTACACCTAATCGGAATTAAAACTGCAAAAAAACGTTTTCCTACGCTTATTTAAAAAGTTGTTAGCATGGTTTAAACCGGGCACGTTATTTAAAGTGATTAAGCCCTTTTATAAGATCGCGGAATTAAGCTTGCACTGGTTCGTTACTTACCAAAAGCATTATAAAAAGCGCTTAAATTGCTAAACGTCGAGCTACGATTTTTGCTTGCTTATTTCGGAAAACGGATAAAGCTTTGGGATTATAGGCATGCAAATAAACAACACTTTAAATTTTAAAAATCCGAACTTTTTAATAAAAAAAAAATTAGCGATTTAAAAAGCAAGCTTTCGTACAAAACCGAAATCGATTTTTAAACCGGGAAACGAAGCCGATTTTAACGGGTGCAAAATCCTAATAGGAAATTATAAGCTCGAAATTCGACAAAAGAAACAAAATAAAAGGCTCGAGCTAATAAAAACCGATTTAAAAAGCTTAAACCATAAGTATATCGTTTAAAAAGCTCGAAACGCATATATTAATTCCATGTGCCAACCGGAAACCGCATTCGACTATTCCGTAACGGCGCAAGCCAAAAACCCGGGATAAAAAAACGTGGTTAAACTAAATAAAAAAATTAAATGGCAAATTAATAACGCATAAAAAGGATTAAAGTACGTTTCATTGGATTTGCAAAAAACCAACCTTTACGCTTTCGTGGACGGATTATTCGCAAACAATTTAAACCTAAATTTACAAATCGTGGTTCGTAATTGTATTAGGTAATGAAAAATCCAACGATTAAAAAACCAGCTTTTAACTAATCGGGAACATTTTGCATTGGACGTTAGTTAAATGCAAAAGGGTTACGAAAAGCATTTTCGCAAGTGAGATTTACGGGATGGTTAACGGGTTTAATACAGCTTACGTTTTTAATTTAACGCTCGCAACGATTTTTAAAAAGCTAAACCAAAAAGCCCCGAAGTTAATAATTTATACCGATAGCTTTTCGTTGTATTAATGCCTCGTACAATTAAGCATAATAGCGGAAAAAAGGCTTATAATCGATATTATAGCACTTAAGGAATTTTACGAAAGCCGCGAAATTAACGAAATCCGCTAAATCGCAGGATTAAATAATCCGGCAAACGCGATAACTAAAAATCAGCTAAATAAAGCTTTAAAAAATTTAGTTACAAATAACACGATAACGGTACGAATCGAAGGTTAGGTAAAGCGCGAAAAACAATAAAAAAAAGCGAAGGAAAGCGGTTAAAATCGATTTGTTATAACCTAAAAATGGCTAACGATGTGATTAAAAAAAACGAGATTACCAAAACGCCAAAACAACCGGAAAACGATCCCACGAACAACCATCCTAAGCTTTAAAAAAAACCTCCACTATTACCGGACACATTACCAGCTTATTTATCGACATTACTAGCACTTTTATCCTTTTTTCCTTTTTCGGCTATTTTTTCGTCCTTATCCTCGTTATCGTTGGGAGCTCCAAATAGGCTGTCCTTTGCTCCCAGGAACGCCGCATCGAATATACGCTAAACGGCAGCGCGGCCCGCCGCTTTCCGCTTAGCAGCACTTATTTTAATGAGATTAGCGTTAACCTTACCGGCCTGTTCCTCCTTTTTAAAAAGGATTATGCATTTGGTGGTGGTACGCCATTTCGCGAAATCCTAGGAACAGCCAAAGCACGGTTAATAAAGCACTGGAGCAGCCAAACAAAGGATTAGCCATTATACCTTGTTAATAGTAATTTCGCGGAAGTATTTAATTATAAACTTTTTGGCTAAAGCTATTGCGATTTTAGGATTACCGGTCGTTAGCGCAAAAGATTAGCAAACCAAGGCCTAAAAGATCACTTACACCGGCTGGCACGAATGACCAAAAGCACAGGACTAGCAACGGTTGCCGACCGGCTCGGTGTTAAAGCACCTAATTTTATCGAACTTGCCGGCCAAAAGAAAATTGAGGCAATTTAAGCATGGGAACGATTTTTGTTTGCCTTTTGCAGGGCGCGGGCGAGCAAGGGATTTGCCTTTTCCCTTTTTGGCACGAGTTTTTTTAACGCCACTGTTTGGGACCGTTTTAACGCCAATTTAACCTTTTTTAACGGATTTGCCTTTGCCAGCTCCTTTAAAACGAGTGGACACCATCGCGGTAATTAGTTAAACAGCAGAATAGTAAAGCAAAAATCGGCAACAGGCAAGCAGGCAGCGGGGATATCGATATTTGTGGTTGTAAAGATTAAGTTCCAAATTATAACGA
Organism: Gaeumannomyces sp. JS-464; assembly: GCA_002197995.1. Taxonomy (NCBI): domain Eukaryota; kingdom Fungi; phylum Ascomycota; class Sordariomycetes; order Magnaporthales; family Magnaporthaceae; genus Gaeumannomyces; species Gaeumannomyces sp. JS-464. The sequence continues at coordinate 3,035,007 of NGZR01000001.1, read as the reverse complement.
TTAAAGCCTACGGCTTTTGAAATATCCCAGGCCCTTTAAGTTATCCTTCCGATCTGCTCCTTCTTATTACACCGATTAGCACGCACACGGCCCAATAGATTTTTATTAAGTTTATTTACTGCTATTATGCGCATTTAATCCGGCATTACCTAATCCCACAAGCGTTTAACCAGACATTGCCCCACTTCCTATTGTTCCTATTTACAGTTTTTATTTACAATCCTTACCGATATTTAGCACAGTCCCTTTGCCCTTTTTTCCTTTGTTTTTAAAGCAGGTTACCAGATCCGGATTCCTTTGTTATTAGTATTGTGAAATCCCGGGATTTGGAAAACGAGCATTTACCGATGCACGCGTTTAAAGAAAGAATTGCCAGTGTTAATCCACGTGATTTAGCGCGTGCAAAAAGGGCCCACGCTTCGTGGAGCCGCAAGCCTACGGGCCGTGCGCTCCCACGAGCTTATAAAAGGGGATTTTGTGATCCCCTTTTTGTAATTAGATTCCTATACAGACATGCATTACTACAAACACCAGTTCCAGATTTATAGATCTTTGTTTTTTCCTTTTAGGAGATTTCCGTGCCTACAGGAGTACCACTCCTACCAACAGCTTTAGCTTTATTTACGGGCCCGAGCTACGTGAAGGCTTAAAGCACCCCAGGCACGTAATAAGGGGCCCAAGGGGGCCACGCTATTTAGGCAGCTTGTAAAAGGCAATTCCCAAATTGCCGGAATAAGCTAAAGTTGTTGTATTTACCTTATAGCAATATAGGCCTTTAACCTTTAATTACCGTTTACGGTTATCGTAATCACTTCGTACAGGCTTTCGGCTTACCCCGTAATATTAAGGCCTATTCTTATATGCTTATTATATCCGGTTGGCTGCTGGCATAAATAAAAGCGGCGGTAGTGTATTAAGGGCTTTAGTTTTAAAGCTGTTGGCTGGCGGGAACGCTGGCATTTCCCGGGGGGTTTTCGTTTATTTTAATAACCTTTTCTGGTTTGGGAAAGTTTAACTCCATATTCGCTAATACTTCGTATTAGTTATTAAAGCTAACTTTAGGTTTTGTTGCAAAGTGCTTTTCCTTGCCAGCCGAACGGGCCACGCTTTCAAAGGCCGGCGAATTTGCCGGGCTTATAACGGCGGCGGCAACGGCGGCGGCAAAGGTGGCGAAAATAGCGGTGTTAACGGTATCGGCCGCGGGGCTAACATCGGCGGTAATAGCCGTAATAACAACGGCGTTAATTGTAATAGCTGCAGCGGTTGTAAAGTTCGCTATCGAGTTAATAACTACGGCGGGGTTGCCCGTAATAGCAGCGGTTGCGGGAGGGGTGTTAGCGGTGGTAACGGCAACAGCCGCGGCCGTAACGGCTTCCGCCGCCCTATTTGCCGCCGCCCGGTACGCTTGCGCGTTTAACCTTTTAACAGCACTTTTTTCCCTATAAGTTAAGTGCTTTAGCATTCCGTTTACCCGTATAAGCTTTATAAAACAGTTCGGTTGGTTGGTAAAATACGGGCCCGAGCAATTTACGCATTGCAAAAGAGCCGTACACGGCTATACGTGCTGGCCATTATTTATTTTCCCGCATTAAAAACACTTATCGGCTTAAGCGCAATTACGGGCCACGTAAAAACCGTGGCAACCTAAGGTATGTTAAATAACCGGCGGGTGTCGTTAAACGCGGCGTAAAAAAAAGTTATCCCTTAAAGTTTAAACCTAGCTACGCGTGTATAAAAGGATATAATCCACGATATACGCTTTTAATAGTTTGCGCCGGCCCCGAAAGGCATAACGCTTACCGGTTTAATCTTTATTTAGGCTTTAGCTTTTCCCAAACCAGTTTTTTCGAATACCGGGATTTTTTATTTAAAGCCGTTTACCAAAATGGTTAGGCATTTGGAAACGACGTAGTTAAGCTAAAGTTCGGGCTTTTTAACCCGTTCGGCGTTATACAAACGGCCTAGCTGCGAGCGGTGCTAAAAAGCCGATCCTAAATATCGGTTGTTTTAGCTTTAATAATACAAATCCCGTTAAAATTCGGTAAGCTTTTAAAACGTCCGCTATAGTAAACGGAAGGTTTTTGTTATTAGCGAGGGTTTTGCAAATGCTAAAACCCGTTTAGCTGTTAGCTTAAGCCTGCCGTTTTTCCGGGATTTTAATTAAAATTTAATAATCGGGTTTAAAGCCGGCGGGTAAGCGGGGCTCCCGGGGTGCCCGGGGTGCACGGTTTTTTAAGGCTTATACGGGTAGCTAAGGCTGTTAAAAACCCGTACAAGCCGCGTCCGCGTAAATAGTCGGGGCCGAGCGTTATGTGCCAAGCGCGTTATTAGGTTTAAAAGTTGCAAAAGCTTTTCCGTCCCCCCGAAAAGGGGCTGGCTAGCCTAGCAGCGCTTTTTTCGCGTATTTCAAAAAGCAAACTTTCCAGCCGTGCGCCTCGCGCGCCGCTTCGGGGGGTAAAAAGGCGATGCCGGCGTTTATCGATCGGGCTAACGTAGCGCAAATTAAAGCCGTTTAACTTTATTTACGCGTAAAACTCGCGATTATCTCTTCCGCGGCCGCTGCGGCCAACCGGAGGTTAGGCCTTTAAGCTAGGGAGGGGGGGAGGCGTTATAACGCGTGGAAGGCTTAAGGAAAAGGTAGGGCTAGGGCTAAAAAGGGGTGTCGTTAGGGTGTAAGGTAAAAGGGAAGGGAAAGGGGCACTTGTGTCGGTGCTAACGCCGTAGGGGTTTTCCTAACCCTGTTTAAGCCTTATCGGGTGTTACGCGTTTCGCAACGGGGACGGCGTGTTTACATGCGTGTGCGTTAAAAAGCGCGGGGGCCGGTACGGCAGCGACGCGCTCTTTTAACCCGAAAGGCCCTTAAAAAAAGCGTGCGCCACCCTGTTAGCTAAAGGGGGGAGGGGGGGCCGTTAGCAACGGCATGGTACCGTTGCTAGCGCCGTTAACGGGCGTGTTTATTAGTATTGGGTCGTTAATTTAGCGGGTGCTAAAAAATTATATGCAAATTAACAGTGTGCACTAACAGCGCAATGCTAAAAATTGGTGGATTTAAGGAAGGTGGTCGAAAGAGAGAAAAAGAGAGAAAAAAAGTATATTTAACGTCAGTTAATCGGATTTACCTGTCCTTACCTCCCAAAAGGCATATAACGTGCTAGCGCTACCTAAGCTATATATACCAAGTTATAGTGCTGCTATTACGGCGGCTAGCAACTTAAACCCGAAGGCATACGGAGGTTAGGCCGTATTTCGGCGCTTTTTGTTAGTAAGCGGGCAATCGGCAAAAGGGCGTATAAAACGCCGGGGCGTTGTAAGCGCAGCGGTGGTAGTGGTGCGTTCGGCCGGCGGGTGCGCCGGGAAAGGGGCGAAGCTAAGCGGGGGGTTTTTAGAACCACCTTTGGGTCCGGCCGGGGTTGCAGAGAACTAACGGGCCTATTATTAATTCGGGTGGTACAAAAAAAAGTGTGTAAATGCTAAAGGAAAAGGGAATAAATAATGTACGGGCTGTTATGCCCTGTTGTTATCGTCCGGCGATAGTGAAATAGTTGGTGGCCTTGGCGAACGACGCAAAAAGGAGGGGCTTTTGTAGCAGCCGTTTTCAGTACCCGGGCCTGTCGAAGGTCGGGGCGGGGTCCGCCACGAGCCATTTGTTTTCCTTTGCCTTAGCCGGCCCGCAAAATACAGGGTGGGAAGGGGATTTATTTTTCCACACAACGGCACGGGTTATCGTCGTCGTGCTTAAACTTTCGGTGTACCAATCGAGTCCCCGTGGCCTGCACGTGCGGCTATTAGCCGTTGTAGTGCCTTCCGGTGCAGTTGCAAAGCGTCGGGTAAGCGCTGAAAGGTCGAAAGATCGACATTGACGAGATGGCTATCGGCGACTTCGCCAGCCAGCATTTCGATGCGCACCAACAGGCGCGCTGGAACGGCCAGCAGATCCGCAACGCCTGCCAGACGGCGCTGGCGCTGGCCGAGTTCGAGCCCAGGGCCAGCAACAGCCACTAGGCTATCCTGCTGCCCGACGCCGTCGTCACGCTGGGGCTCAAGCAGTTCGAGGTTGTGCGCGGCGCCTACCTCGAGTTTACCAAGTACATGAACGACGTGTACGGCACCAACTCGGCCCGCCGCGCCAAGGAGGCCAGGCTGCGCGCCAACTGGGTCGACGAGAACAACGTCATGGCCGACCCTGGTGCCGGCGGCTTGGGCGGCACAGCCATGATGGACAGGAGGGCCTTCGGGGCCGCGTCCAAGGTGGTCCAGCCGCAGGCCCCACTGCAGCAGTTGCACCAGCAGCAGCAGCAGCAGCCGCCGCCTCCCGTGCAGGGGCAGTACCATGGCTACCAGAACGTCGCGGCGCCGCACACGGGCTACGATAATGCGAGCTGCTTGACGCCGGCGCGGGTGAATCGGTTCCCGCCCGACGGCCAGTCCTGGGGCAACCCGGGCGCGAGGGCTGCCGGTGCCAATGTTAACGCTAATGTTAATGCCAACGCCCCCTACCGGGGGTCCTGGGAGGGACAGAACGACGCGTTGGCTCCGCGGCAGCCGCCGCCAGCGGGAGGCAGCATTATAGCCAGCGGCAGCAGCAGGCCTATTCGGCAGCGTTGGACCGGGGCGTCCAGGAGATGTACACGGCGTCGGGCCCACAGGCCGCGGGGCAGCTGCCGCCTGGCAACCTCCCACCGGGCAGCGGAAACACCTATGCGCCGGGGACGGCCGCTCCCGAGCAACAGTGGCAAGGGGCCCCAGGCCTGGGACAGTGACAACGAGACTGACGTGTGCGGTTGATGGCTGGTGCCGTGTTTCGCGATTTTCATTTCTCATCTTTCGCCTCGCGCCAAGTGGCTTAAAATTGCTCCCCTTGGCGGCTTAATAACCTTTTTTTTTTTTTTTTTTTGGCTAGCATGTGTTGCTATCCTTCGAGGCAAATGTTTTGGCATAATCTTTAAGCCTAAGTTGGGGATTATGTCGGGGACATATGCTTTAGCAAGCCATATTCCTAGGCAGTTACTTTTTTTATAGCTTGATTTTTCCGCCTCGATCCCTTGTCGACCCTGCTTTCGGCGTGAAAACTTTGCAAACGTATTAAAATATGCCTCCGGCTCGCGTTTCCAAATAGGACGTAAAGAAAAGCCGAAGGCTTAAAGGACCGGAGAAAAAGGTGGGTCGATTTAAAAATAACACGACGCTATTATTTTAAAAACGCGCGTGCGCTTAAAGCAGCGCTTTAAAAAAAAAGTGCTATTTTTTTTTAAGGTTTCTTCCTTTTAAAAGCGTTATCCTCCTTTTACTTATCCTCCTATTACATACGTTAAATTTGGTTACGTTTATTTAAAAGGCTTTTCAAGTCTGGTGGAAAAGCCGCTAATAACGAGCGAGTTCACTTTTAAGTTCTTATTTAGCTGGCCCTTTTTATGCCAATTCCACATACCATTACAGCGATATTACGTTGGAAGCAAGCGACAACTTTTACTACTAACCACGTTTAAGATTTTCCAAAAACACGGGTGCTGGGATCGTACCTTTTTGCGGGCCGCAGCGTGTAAAAATACCTAATTCCTTAACAATTTGTTAGTGCAAAAGCTGTTTTTGCGGCTAAAAATCCCTGTACACTAACATTGCAAAGTATATTGCTGTTAGGGATTTTTAATTGGGTGCACGCGTTGGCGTTGCGGGCCGCAGATAGCAAATAAAAAAATTTCATACAAGGGGTTACCATATCAAAATTTCCTTGCATTTAAATTTATGTTTTTTACACTTTGCATTTCCTATTAACCTTTACACTTTACTTTATCTGCTTTGCTTAATATGCTTGCACGCAAGCGTAACGCTCGCAGTTTTGCAAGGCATTATTGCTTAAACTGTCGAAAAACGAAACCTATAACCGATTTTCCTGCCAACTTTCGAGGCGTGCCTTATAATACTTGCATTTCATGTCGAAGGTTAGGGCGCGCCGCAACCGCAACCGCAAAAGCGTTACCCCGCCACCAGTTGCACCCCCGCTTGCGCCTTTATCGTCACCTTTTGCTTATCGTCCTGGTCCGCAAAGTCCGCTTGCGGACCCCGCACCGCCCGCAAGGCCACTTGCGGCTCCCGCAGCGCCATTTGCGCCCCGCCGCCAAAGGCAACGACAACGCCAATCCTCCGCTTTTCACACGCTTTTGCGCAAATACCAGCCGACGGTATTTGGCGTATTAAAGCCGATTTTTTGGGTTTTATAAACGTGGAGTGCGAATATTGCGGTGCATTGCATTGGTTAAATAAAAAGCTATTAGTAAGTTTTTTTATTTATTTTTTTAACTTGCACGCTTATTTACATTTACCTTTTTTTCAAGCTTCGTTTACTGCCGAACCGCAGTTTGGAAAGTGCTATTTACAGGGCCGCATTTATCTTACCCCTTACCCACGTCCCCTTTTGCTTATTTACAATCTTTTTACGTCCCGTACTCCGCGTAGGTTTGATTTTCGTTTGCATTTGCGTTATTATAATGCAGCCTTTGCATTTACGTTTGTTAAATGCAATATTACTCGCCGAGGTGCTGCTGCGGGTGGCCTTATAAATTTTCAAATCCAAGGCACGTTATACCACTTATCCAAAAGTGTTAGTACAAATGTAAACCAGCCGAAATACGCTGATATTTATTTTTTAAATCCGCAAGCTGCTTTACATTAACGTTTATTAAAATACCCTGGTGGTAATCGCGTTTTTCTTATTAAATTTACTACTTTTTTATATAATTATAATCCTTTTATTTCTTTATACCGTATTGCACGAAAGCGGATATTGCATAATAGCGGGCTTGCACAAGTGGTATTAAATCCGCAATTTCGATTAATCGAAAAACGCGGTGCAAATATACGTCGGTATAATTTGCTTACAGCTAACGAAGTTGCGGCTATTATTCCGGACGTTGGAGGCCGTGATTTTCGTGATATTATACTTGCTTTTCGGTCCGCAAACCACGGTTTTAATGCTTTTCGTCGAATTAATTATCGTTATCCTTTTTACTTTACATTGGCTTATCCGTTTTTTTTTCTTTATAGCACGCAAAGTTATTCTTTTCATTTATCTACTATTTTTGCACCCCGTTTTAATATAATACCTGCATTTGGTTCGGCTATAAAAAAAATTAAGTAGGATAAATATTATAAATATTATTTATTCCTACGAGCTGTATCTTTTTCTATTCCTTTTCATTTCGGGCGTTTATTTTAACAGTTATTAATGGATTTATTTGCGGCTTTTAATTAGGAAAAGTTAAATTTCTTTAAGCACAACCAGCAACGTTTACGGGTAGATTTATACTTTGGCGTGCAAAATTGGATCCGCAACGAAAACGGCAACGCTAAAAACGTCGGCCGCAAAATTATTTTACCTGTTTCGTATTTGGGAAAAGATCGTTTTATTCGTGCATTTTATTAAGATTTTATGGCTATTGTTCGTTATTTAGGCCCTTTTTCCCTTTTATTACAATTACGGCTAACTTTAATTGGAAAAAAATTATCGATTAATTGTAGCCCGGCTAAGCGGCCGCAAATCGCCCAAATATAATTGCCCGGGTTTTTCAATTTAAAAGTAACCGTTTTTTAAAAAAGTTGCGTTTGGTATTTTCGGGCGTTTTGCGGGTATTATTTGGATTTTGGAATATTAAAAGCGTGGTTTACCTTATCGTTATATTTTTTTTTTTTTTACACCCGAAAATGCGGCCCTATTTAAAAAACCTTTAGCACATTAATAAATTTATTTTTGCGGAAATCCCTTTTATTATACAAAACGCAATACTACGAAAAGTTATTTTATATAAATGTTACACGGTTTTTGCGGGGAAGATAAACCATTATCTTTTTGTATAAAACCAACTCCCAATAAGCTAAAAAAGTATTCCAAAAAATTTCCTAAAGCTTTTTAACCGCAAATTACGGTTCCTAATAACGGCTATCTATTTACAAACGCCGTAATACGGAAAAAAAGTCCGTAAAATGGTTGGAAAGCGGGAAGTTTTTTGGATAACCGGATGGTTATTTCTTATTTCTTATACCTTTCTCGCAAATATAACGCGCATATAAATATGGAAGTTTGCGCTATAGTTTTTGCCGTAAAATATATATATAAGTATATATATAAAGCAGTAACCGTGCAATTTTGGAATTACAATTTTCGGATAACGACGAAATTGTAAAGCATTTGCAAGGCAGGTATATTTACCCGCACGAAGCATTTGTTAGGTTTAATGGAATTTCCGGTGCACGAAAAGTGGCCCCCAGTATTGCGGCTTGCAATGCATTTAAAAAGGCCAGCAAACTGTCGTTTTCCAAACAATTTTACTGCGGACGAGCTCGCAAATTTTGCGGATCGTAAACAGTCGATGTTAATAGGTTTTTTCGAATATAATTCCTAAAACGAAAACGGGCGTACGGTGTTATACGCTGATTTCCCTGCAAAGTACGTTTGGAAAGTTACATTTATAGCCCGGATTTGGATTCCACGTTAACGTGGTTTTCAAATCGGCCGTATGTATTACGTTTTTTTTATAACGGGTAAATGTTTTTACATGCGGTTACTTTTATCGATTATTTTTAATGCATAATCTTTTACGCATTTGCGGATTATTAACGGCGTTATTTTTCCAACTTTTCGGGAAGTTTTGCATTGTAATCGGACTTTTAAAAAATAACGGCCGCTAGGTATCCGCATTTAAAAAATGCAAAAGTTTAGGCAATTGGGTTTACATTTTGCAGTTTATTTGTTTTGGTATTACGAAACGAAATTGTAAATGCGTTATTATTATGGTTACGGTTTCGCGAATTTATTTGCGATAATTTACAACCGCAAATTGCACGCTATCCCGCTATCCCCGCAAATTTACACGAGCCGTATTTTAATTACGGGCTGTTTTTTAATAAGCGAAGTTTTTAACGGGGTGGGGCTTAACCTTATCGCAATTCGGCTTTTTTTATTTCAATTACAATAGCTTTTTGCTAGTAATAACCGGTTAATTATACGCGAGTTAAACTATAACGGCAATAACGAATAAACTTTCGTGGATATTACATTGCAACAGTTTAACCCGCAATAAAGTGCAATTTTTCACGAATTTATTCGTTTTATAAAAACGAACGTTACGCAAGCCGCGTTTTTTATGCAAAATACGTTTTATATGTTGCATTTAATATATTATTTTTTTACATTTTTAATATTAACTTTTTATTAGGTTTTGGGGGTACGGGAAAAACATTTTTATATAAAGCTATTGCAGTTTATTTTCGGGCCGTAATAAAATTGCTTTATGCGTTGCTTTTTTTGGTATTACGGCTTTGCTTTTACTTGGCGGCCGTATTGCACATCCGTTTTAATATCCTTATGGTTTTTAATAGTTTTCCTTTTGCAATTTATTAAAAACTCCCAAATAGGACGTTTATTTACGCAAACCGCTTGTATTATTTGGACGAAGTTTTTATACAATATCGTTATTATTTCGAAATTGTAAACAAAATTTGCAAAATTTGCGGGGTAACGAGTTTTTTTCGGTAGTATTTCTGTTATTTTTGGCGGGGATTTTGCATAAATTTTACCTATTGTTCGTGGAGGAAATCGTAAAAACCGTGGATGCTTATATTTAACGGTCCGAACTTTAGCCGCATTTTTAAATCCGGCGTTTAACGCAAAATATACGGGTTTAAAATGCGGATAATAATAACGTTGCGTTTATTTCCTAGCTTTAAACTTTTTTTACATTTCGGAATTATATAACTGGATTTTCCTTTTTAATTTTATTTACATTATTACGGACGTTACTTTTTTTTTTCTTTTATTTACCCCGATATTTTATTACAATTTTTTTTATTAAATTTTTAAGTTTTTGCAGCCCGTTGCGTTTTTTGCCCGAAAAACTTAAAGGTTATAATTATAAACTATGAAATTTTCCAACGTTTTTAAAAGAAAAACATAGTTTTGCAGTTTTAATTATTGCAAATTTTTTAAAGCACGAAGGCGATGCGGCCCGTTAATTTGGTGCAAATTTTTTAGCCTTTTTAAATTTTGCTTCTATTTTTCCGCATACGCTCGATTTAAAAGTTGGCTATCCGGTAATTTTAATACGTAATATGGATTTGAATAATAGGTTGTGTAACGAAACGCGGTTATCCGTACTCCGGTTTACACGAAACGTTATTTAAATAGTTATTTTTACAAAGGATTTTGCAAGTAAAACCTGTTTTATTCCCGTATAAAACTGTTTTCCGGCTTTAAAAATTTTCCTTTTATTATTATACGCTTGCAATTTCCGTTACGGCTTTGTTTTGCTATAACTATTAATAAAGTATAAGGCTAATTTTTTAATTTTGTTAATTTGGATTTACGAAATTAGGTTTTATATACGGCCAATTTTATATGGCTTTTTTCGGGTTACAAAAGTGCAAAACTTATAGGTTTTATTATTGGAATCGAAATAACGGCGTTGAAAAATAGGAAAAAAGTATATAATGTTATATTTTAAAGTTTTATTACGTTAATTTATAATTAATTAATTTGTTTTTCACTTTATTAATGTATTATACAGCTGGAAAATGCACGTATAATTACGTTGTTAATAGTAAAAGCAAATTGTAAATGGAAAATCGTTTTTTCGTTATTTCGTTACGTTGCACGCACGCCGGCGTAAATTTGGGGTATTTATTTTAAATATTGTTTTTTTAATAAAAACAACGCGCAACCTATGTGTAATCCTTTTACTTTTCGCCGACGATCTTCTTAAAGCGGTTGGAAACCGCGCGCAGGAATTTGCGGACGCCACCGGTGGTGTTAATAACGGCTATATCCAGCAGGCGACGCAGCTGCGTAATCTTTCCGCGGCTAAAAGTAGGAACCGCAACGGTTAATGTACGGTCCGTAGTATCGTTATCCACCATAATAACAACCTTTTTCTCCTTGCCCTTTATACTGCGTGCAAGTGCAATAATGGTTTTGCGGCCTCGTTTAACCGGGGTTTGCACCTCGATAAAAGCACTTGCGGCCCGTTTCGAAGTCGACGACGTGGAGGTTTTGCGGGGGGAAGACGAGGTAGCTTTGCCCTTAGGCGTACTGCTAATAGGAATGGTAATCTCCTCGCGTTGCTATTAATTTGCAAACATTATAATTAGTATGTGTAAATAGTATAACAAATGTAGCTTATTTACTTTTCGGGTGGAAATCGCAACGAAAACCGTCCGCAAAAAAGTGGCAGTTTGCGCAAGCCCCGTTAAGGTAACCTTCCATGCGGACGCAACACACAAATTACCCGAATCGCCTGTACAATACGTGCAAGGAGTAAAGCAAGCTCGTCGCACATTTGCACGTATAGTGCTTCGACGTTGGAAGCGCGGGAAATCTTTTTAATGGTGTAGTTATCGCGTAAAACAGCTTTGCGGACCGTAGGCATTTTGGCAAGGCTGATCTAGGCGTGCGACTTTTTAAGATCGACGTTCTCCGAACGTTAAACAGCTTTTTGCGGGTGATTTTGCTGCCGCCGGCGAAAGCTACGCCCGCAACGACAAAACTTCCGTCCGCATCGTCATCGTTATCGTCGTCCGCAGCCTCGCTTTGCGGGGCGGAATCGGCCGGAAAGGGAGGTTGGAGGGTCGCGGGAATGTCCTCATCGTCGCTTGAAGACGCGTAGTCGGGCTTCTCGATCTCCGACGCGCCCGGCGACGCGCCAGCCTCGGAGACCGGCGGAGGCTGTAAAAAACTGATTAGTACGTGTAAATAACCCAAAATATAACTGCAATAACTTACCATAACGTCTTGCGCGTGCGTGGGATTGATTTGCGTTGTGAATAGCCTCAGAAAAGTGGTAGTCGGAGGTGCAAATCCCGCGTTGAATTGACCTCCAGCTCAATTGCGGGTCAAATGCGTGATTCTGCCCTTTGGGCGGTGTGCAACCTTGGCCCAATCCGCCGCGTTGCGGCGGGCCCCTTCTAGTTACGACCACAGCCACGATGGAGCCCGCCAGCGACTTGCCAGCAGTCCTTAAACAAATCTTCACAACTTTAACACTTGCGAATACTATCGCCCGTCTGGTTCTAAGCAACACCTACAATGCCCTTAAGCGATGGGGTCGGAATCGAAGGCAGCGGGCCTGTTAGCAGCGGCCCGAGGCGAGGCGGGAGGGCCATAACCCTGGGGCTGGGGTGTTGCCCCTGCTTTTACCCCCTACCGGGGACATACCAAGCAGCATCGCGCTTCCGTTCGCGCTATTGTAATCATTTTTGTTGCCGCCGACGCCGCCAAAGGCATTATCGAGGCTGCAGCACTCCTGTTGGTCCCGCGGCGGCTTGGAAGCCGGCCAGGTCCGTGGCGGTGGCGTTGGAAAGGTAAAGGGACTGCTTGCGCCGCCGTTACTTTTGTTGCCACCGACACCGCCTGGGACGACATCGAGGCCGTAAAATCTTTGTTGGTCCGGCAGCGGCTCGAAAGTCGGAAAGATAACACGGGCACCGCTAAAATGCGCGTGGTACAGGTTTTCGGCGACGTAGGCCCGACCTGTACGGCGGGACGCCAGGCCCCCCGCGGTCTGGCGAGCGCCGCCATTGTTGCTGTAGGTGAAACCCGTTTGTCCATTTTTTCCCCATTAATTCTGACAACGCGCATCGAATAATTACGGATCCCGACCAACCGGCGCATCCGCGGAGGTGCCTACACCGGTGGCGGCTGCAGCCAGTTCGGGGGCGAGCGCGATTCGAACGGCGCCAGCTCCATTCGTCTGCCGTACACGACGCGTGGCGACCGCACGGGAGGATACTACTGGTTCCTCAACCGCAAGCGCGCCGTCGATGAGACGCGCCCGGCCGAGCAGCCCGGTGGCGGCAGGCGCGAGGCCGTCGTTAAGCCTAACGTCATTGGCCTCGCGGATGGCGCTGAGTACAACATCGGGGGCCTCTCGGACGAGAAGGTTGAGGAGATGATGAGGATTGCCGACAGCGGTGCCGGTGCCGAGGCCATGCCCGCCGAGTTCCAGGTGCCGCGCCGCTCGATCGAGGCTCGAAGATGCTGTCAAGTCTTTTTGCACAGTCAGCAGCTGCATAGGGAGTTAGTTGAGCGAAAGAGGAGACAAGATGACGATGAAATAAGTAAAATAAAAGCAAGTTGTCTTGGAGTTTAGACAGCCCCGGGAACAGATCCTTGTTATACGCCACTTGAAGTTTCCCGAGAACATCAGCGGGCAGGTCTAGGCCGTCGCTTTGGACGTGAACTTCCGGTTTGTAAATGGCTCCGTCATCTGTTTTTTTGCGGCTCTGCTTTTCGTGATTCGTCGAACGCATGGGAGGACATTTTCGGTGGAACCGCGAATCCGCCCACATTGGTGCCCGGGGGCTTCGGGGTAGAAGAAGGAGAAGCGATTGCCCAGCTCGCAAGCATAGCCCCGAGTCACACAAGGCCATACACGCACTCGAACTTACATTATCGGGTTGACCGCCCGGTGGCTTGGTGCTAGACCGCGAGAGTGTTGACACGGGGCCCGGAGTCGACGCGGAGCTTCGGGCAAGCTGCTGCGCCTGGTCCGCTTCCCCGGAAACTTTGTGCGGCCTACCTTCGCCGTGCTTCGTTCCACCACACTACCCACTGTACCGCCGCGACACCGCCGAGGCCAGCCGCATGCCGCGCTCCGGCCACACACACCCGCCGTGCTCCTTGCGGACTGCTCCATGTATTCTCAGCTCTTACGCAGCGGGATTTGAAGTGGATTCTCCGACAAACCTGTGAGGCGACAGCCGCACCGATTAACTCTGCGCGTCCGTCCACAAAGCGGTGTGCTCCTGCCGAGGACGCGCCCGACACAAAGGACCCAGTACCGAACCCGTCGGACATGAAGTGCCCCTGACTTGCCACCTCGATCTGGGAATCGGCGTCTGCACTATCCGAGTATTCTCACCTCTACAATCAATCTCACTGGGCACAGATGATGTTTTGTGCAGTTGGCTGGCGTCGCCGGCCAAAAGGCAGCAACTGGTTCTTAGGAGATGATCTAATTACTTGCAGGAGGCTCCCCGCATCCCAATCCCAATCTCCCTCTTTTTTTTCTTTTTTTTTTCCAAGAAAGCAGCCGCCAGCTGGACCTTTCCGGAGCTCCTCCCAGTTCTCGCGACGACATGCTCGCATAATCGGGATTTTGCCGGCATCTTCTATGTATGTCCTCGGTCGCCTTCATCAGGTCCCTCGAAGTGATGCGCCCCGTACGCTGCGGTCCCTGCTCGTCGTGGCCGCCAGGGACGCTCGTCGCCAGCATGCGCTCCGTGATCAGCTGGAGCAGATCGTAGATGCTGTCCGAACACTTGGGGTGGTTGCGCAGTTTTTCGATTTGCTAGCAGCACACGCATGAGATGGGGAAGTCAGTTGCCCCGAATAATAACTAATGAGCGGACGGAAAAGGGGGTTACGGCGGGCAGGGGAGGTACGTCACCGGGGGGATCCGGGTCGGACAATCACCTTCTTGACAGCTCTTTTGAGGCATGGTTGCCTGGCGTCATCCAGCTCAAAGAAGACGTGGCTTCTGAACCTCGGATCGCCCAGCACATTGTCCACCGCCAGCCTCTTCTCCATGAACTTGTTGACGCCCTCCCAGCCGTAGAAGCACCAGGTAATAAACTCGACGAGGATGCAGCCGAGCGCCCACACGTCGCAGAGCGCGCTCACCGGCTCGCCCGTGTCGACCTGGGGCGACCTGTACGAGGGCGAATTGGGGATCCGGCCGCCGTTGCCGTCGGTGCTCCGACTCCTGCCAAAGTCGGAGATGCCAAAGTCGATGATCTTCAGGAACCCCCTTTCGCAGGCGGCGGCGTCCTTTGGGTGGTCGTCGCCGTCGGCGGTCTTGGGGGTGGGGAACCACAGGATGTTTTGGGGCTTGATGTCCCCGTGCCGACCGTAAAGCAAGAGAGTCAGCTCGTCCTCGCCCGCCGGTGTTATGGCGGCGGCGTTTGGAGTTCGCGGGGGTGGCGGCGGCGGCACAGCCGAGGACGACCGGACCGACTGCATGTCCGAGTCGAAGCCCGTCTGGTAGTAGTGGATCTTGCTGAGCGCGCGGGCGATGCCGTGGCACTGCACCACCAGCCAGAGGGCGCTGGCGCTCTTGGGCGGCTTGTTTGCCTTCCAGTACCCGAACAGGTCGGACTCGGCCCAGGGGAAAACGAGCGCGTACTTTTCCTCTTGCTCGAAGCTCGCCAGAAGCGGCACGATGTGGGGGTCGGCGTGCCGCTCGAGCCTGAACTGCCTTATTATCCTCTTCTCCGCCTCGAATTCGTCCTTGTCCGAGAACACCTTGAGTGAACACCAGGCCCCATCCTTTGTGGTCTGCGGGGGAAAGCCGGGAGGCCAGGTTTGAAGTCAGTCTGGTTGGCTAGGTAGCTATGTTGGTGCCGTGTGGTGGCGATGCTTTTGCCTCTGCGGGATTGGGGATGGACTTCGTACATGTTCCTCGCCCAAGCTGTGGTGCTCCGCGTGTATCAAGACCTTGGACACCGTCCGGCGCCTGCCCCTGGCGACTTCCTTTGCAGACCTCCAGGGGAGCCTGTCCGTGGTCCCAAAGACGAAGTGGTGGCAGGTTGGGCCGAGGCCGTGTTGCAGTGATACCACGCACATCCAAACCTGCTTCCTGCAGAACTTTTCGGCGTCGACCCTGATGCCTCCCAGCGGCTGCGGCGCTGCTCCGCTCACGTGGCGGCGAGCCAGTCTGCCGCAGCGGGTCTGCACGAGCGGAAGGTCGTCGTCGCATACCCCGGCTTCGAGGAATGAGTGGATATGCTTGACTTCGTCGATGAGAAGAAGGATGGCGAATATCTTTCGGTAGCCTCCCCGCTCCCTCGCACCCCGATACTCAGCTTCTTGCGCCCCGGTCCCACCGACCCAAGGCGCCTGCGTCCTCCACTCCCGGACCCGGTCCTCACTGCCGAGTATCCTGCTTGCCAGTTTCAGGTCTTCGGGCACAGGCTCGGGTGGTGGCTGCCGACGGAGCCGGCGGAAAACAGGTGGCCCTGGGTTTCTTAGGTCGGCCAGGACTCTGAGGACTGAATCCCCGTTGACGAGAGAGCAGAGGTCGTTTACCGGGAGGAAGTTCTCCTTGATTGAGCTTCCCACCAGGGAACGGTCGGCTGCCCGCTGCAGACTCAGCTTCAGCTTCTTGGCTGCCACCCCAAGCACTTGCGTTGACGGAAAAGGAGTCCCAACAGCAACGGGCAGCGAGGAAGTCGTCCGCGGTGCCGGCTTGGGTCTCGCCGGCCTCAAGACAATGTTTACAAGTGCTTGGGTATCCGGAACGGGACGAGGTGTCTCAGCGCTGAAGGGGAGCCCTTGGCCGTGGATGGTCGCAAACCCAGCCTGGTCATCCGGTCCTCGAGAGTCAGGTGGTGGCCGGGCATCCTAGCACTCCCAACAGGGGTGGAGTCAGCAGATGTAGAGGAATGATCCATGTGGATATTGTGAACTAAAATGAAGGCAAGATTTTTTTCTTACTTCGGGAAGGCTGATCGAGCTGCTCGAACTTTCAATCGAAGATCTCAGCCTGCCCTGTTCATGGGAGCTTTGGTTCTGTGATAATTGGACAGCAGGCAGCGTTGCCGGGGTTGATGCCGAGACCAAAATTATGGGCAGCTTATGCTCCTCTGGTGGTGGTGTCGGGGGCGCATTGCGGGTGGTCGAAGCCGAAGCGTCTAGCTGCGTGCCTAGCGGGGCGTCCCGCAGAGCCCCCGGGGGGGTGACAGGCGCGGGGGGGCATATCTGCGGCCCGAAATCACTGGCCGTCGTTAAAGGCGGTAGGCCGGCCGCCGGGGGCCGCATATCAAGTACCATCGAGGGCCAGGGCCCGAGGGGCTCGGAGACTAAAGGCAGAAAATTGTGGGATGGGATGCCTGGGGAACCGCCGCAGGAAAGCGTGCCGTAGGCGTACAGTCATGCTAGCATAAGATTGGACACAAGAGTAGACGGACATGGGTTCGACGGAGCGACGGCGAACAAGAGGAAGCCGGCCTGACGGATGTGGAAAAAGGGCCGTGAAATATACCCCCCTGGGTGGTCGAAGGAGAACGACGGCAACCACAACACATGGCCTGTTCAATGCACAGCCCCATGAGCCGGAGAGCAGTCGGTATCCAATGATCACTCCTCCAGGAGCCAGGAGACGGACATGGCCAGGCTGGCACAAGCTGATCGCAACAGGCCGCCCGCGCCTAGCCGCCCGAACCGCCGCCCCTCCATTTTGTGCCCCTTTTGGCCTCCTGCGCCCCGTCGTGGGGCGCGGAAGCGCCAAGATATAACATGGCATCGCTCCCCCGGGCCGTTCCTCGTTCTTGACAGGGCGCATTGTCTCCTGCATACCAGCTACAGCTGGCATTTGCTATTTTATACACATACCATCGTTTTTTTCGCCACCGTTTGGTCGACCGATACATACATCACATCACCATGCCCTTGGCGGACATTGATATCCGAATGCACAAGCTTTGGCCCAGGCGGCAACAGTCGATCCCAGCGTCTGGTATTGACCCCAAGAAGCTAGTGAGCCACCTGAAGGCGCAGTTCGGCTCAAACTACGAAGTCGATGTAGGTTAGCCAAAGGCGCGCTCGGACTTGGGGTGAGCTTGCTGGCTTGCTTGCTGACCATAGATACATTTTCCCTCGACAGATGCTACACAACGAGTTCCGCGTGCGCACGCCGCTGGGGAGGCGACTCTCCGCCACCGATATTGACGGGTTGAGATGGGGTCCGGTCAGGGCTCGCTGATGTGCCGAGGTGGGCAGAGGGTCTCGAAGCCGGTCTTTCAGCGCTCTGCGGCTCTCAAGTTCGGCCACTGTGGGCAGGCAACCAATAGCCTTGTAGATGGTAGCGCCTGTGAGGGGTGTGGATGGATGCCAAGGGAGGCATCATGTATCGAATTTCGGTCGAAGGCGAACGCGGGCGTAGCAGACCGCCAGTTCCAACCACAAAGCTGCATTCAAAAGGGTGTGTCGACTTACGATGTGATTGGTTCATCGAGTTTGAAATGGCTTGACCAGGTGGGGGCGAAGCACAGCCATTTGAGCCCGACATAAGAGTCCAGCCTGCCCTCGGGGTGGCCGGGGCTGATGCGGGCAGGCCGCAGAGGCACCCAGGCCTCCTATGATGCTGCATCCATCTTGCCGCATGACAGAGAGCACCTGAAGCACCAAGAAGGTGCAAAACCGCGTTCGGATTGACTCCCACAAGCTGTTACACAATGCCCTCCACCACCTGCCTAGAGGAAGAGGCGCGTGGTTGGCAGGGCACGGGCACAGCTGCAGGGCGCAACTCGCAGCCACCGGCAGACTCGAGTCACTCGACTGGAGTGTGTGCGCTCTTTTGCAAGTAGTGTAACGTGGCGTGCCGGGCATGTCTCTGCGCGTGGCTTGTGCTGATTATGGCTTTGCATCGTCACCTTTCATTGATCCGTTAATGCCTCAGTATGCATGCACGGCCCAGCCTGCCCAAAACCAGGCTTCGCCGGGCGGGGTCGGGCGGCGGCTACCGGGGCACCCGGCGAGAAAGGACCCTGTGTCCCTCCGCATATGCGGAATCTCATTCTGGCCCCTCGGGCGACTAGCCCCCGAAAATTGACCCTCATTGTCTCCTTGGGCGTGGCTAAACCTCCAGCATTGCAGGGAGTCCTACCTGATATATGCCTGCCTCCCCTACCTAGTAACCGCGTACCTTAATGTATCCGGTAGATATCCAGATGTTTTACCTCCCCCAAGGACGCAACGATGCCCTTGCCGTTTGACGAGAAACTCTTGGCCCAGGAGCTAGGAAACGATGTCGCGAATAGGATCAGAGAGCTGATCACCAGCGAGAACGATAGGTGGGACTTTTACGCCATTGACCCAGACGAGAAGTTGCATAAGAAATACTTGACCAAGAAGTATGTAAAGAAAGCCCTCCACGCCAAGACGCTGCATGCGGCAGGATGCGACAACCCGGATGATGGCTTGGTAGACTATGCCCTTGGGGAGGCGCGTACAATGTTTCTCCTACTGGTCCACAAATTCGGCAAACAACCTGGAGGAGTGCTACGGCTGGCCATGGAGAAGCTCCGAGACCGAGGCCTAAATGACAAGAATCTGTTTCCAATCCCAAAGCTTGGGAATGTGTCCACCTCGGTGCCTGCAACGCCAGGTGCAACAGCAAAAGAGGGGACGCCAAGCGGCAGCGGCAATGAACGCAGCAGCCACGGCCGCGGCCACGGCAGCAGCAGCGAGAGCAGCGCCAGGGACGGCTCGGGACAGTGCAAGTCCCGGAGCGAGGACGGCACCGACACCGACAGCGCCAGCGAAACCGACGAAACCGAGAGACAGGTCCTGAAGGAGCACATCCTAGGATCTGTTGATCCCATCATCTTCGACAGAGGCGAGATCGGCAGCCTTTACGTCGACCAGTGGAAGTTTCCCGGCATGGTTCCCGTCTTCTCAAGCAGCGAAGAGGGCATAAGCCTTAGCATATCCAAGTCATGCGCTTTACCCTTCACGAGACGGGGCAAACAGTCCGAGGTTCAGCATGGTGCTTTTGGCGAGGTGTCACGGGTCTGGATTCATCCAGCACATATCAAGGACGAAGCTAAGGTGGTGAGTGAACGAGCGGAGACGCTGTGCTCAGACCCAAGAGCCTAATATGACGGTCACTCTCAACAAGTGCTTTAAGCAATACTAACGCTGGGCCGTCGATAAATACCAGCTGAACCCTCTTCCTGAGAGCTTTGCCCTCAAGATAATCTTCCCGAGGGATGATGAGATCCTGGCCGACCTCCGGAAACACATGGGTCCGTCAGACTCGGCCGACTGGGTAAAAGAGGTGTCGAACATGCGGCTCGTAACAAGTCTCAAACTGGACCACTGCCTGCGCTTCTTCACTGCTTTCCGACGCTACGATAACGACGAATCCAGCACCAGGAAGGAGCACACCGAATTCTGCCTCCTGTACGAGTGGGCCAACGGCGGGACGCTCGCGCAGTTGTGGACGGAAAGGCTGCCCAGCCCGGACATCAACGGCGACATAATCAGGTCGAGCATAGTCCAGTTGCTGGGCATGGCAAAGGCGCTCGTGTGCGTGCACGAGCAGCCGACCAAGACGGGCGGCGAGACGAACATGCGCCACGGAGACCTCAAGCCCAGCAACATCCTGCGTTTTGCCAAAGAGTCCGAAAACCCCTCCGACCCCATCGGGACATTAAAGATCGGCGATTGGGGATTGGCCAAGCATCATATTTTTGAGACACAGCTTCGGAACTACGCAACGAGCACCAAATTCGCAACGCTCCGCTATGAGCCGCCCGAGGCCTACCACAATCCCAAGGAACCCACCACTCGGTTGTACGACGTGTGGTCCATGGGGTGTATCATTTTGGAGCACGCGATCTGGCTTATGTACGGCGCCGACGGATTGAAGGCATTTCAGAACCAACTCCAAGCCATGGACAACAGCCGGCCCACTACCACCCCTTTCTACAACAAGGAGGGGGAGAAGGTCGTGGTTGATGAGGTACCCACGGGCTGGATGGACCACATGGCTACGGAGCCCTGCTGCGGCAAGGAAACTCCGCTTGGTGACCTACTCGAGATCGTCAGGGGCAAACTGCTCGTTGTCGACCTGCCCAAAACCCGCTCCTACACACAGTCAGTACAGGGACAGCCAGGACAGCTAGGTAGTCTCCAGGTCTCGGCCGAGACGGAAGCCGGGACTGCCAAGGGCACTGACCGGAAGGGCGCCCCAGGCGGGGCTTCGCACGTCGACAAGGGTCCAGGCGCCACGGCCGCACTGCCCTCGTTTCTCGTCACAGAGCACGGACAGCGGCGGCCGACGACGCCTGAGCCCGACGCACCAAAACGCGGCCTTGCAAAAGACCTAGAGCAGGGACTGCAGGCGATTGTGGAAAAGGGAAACAATGCTGCTGCTGGCACCTACTACTGGTCTCGTGGCATTGACGAATTCAAACGCACTGGACGACAGGCGCCCGAGATAGAGCGCAAGCAGGCATCACTCGCGGCGACACCCCCAGAAGCAGCGGCGAACGGCAGGCCTTCGGCTCGATGGGCACCCGGCGCACGTACAACCGCGAGTGGTGCCGGCGGCGCTCCAGCGGCGGCACTCAAAGTGCCAGTAGACTCCTCTCAAACGGTAAGGGCTTTTGTACCTTTCCTCCCCAGTCTACAGGTTTGATACTGAGAGATGGACCTTGAGTTAATGAGTATCATCAGGATGTGAGCATAATCATCAACCAGACTTTGAGATGTCTCGGTGCGAGCAACCCTCGAATGTGGAACTAACACCTTTTTTTCTGGGCAGTACGTAAGTGACAGGTGATGAGCCCGAGTGATCTACCCGCCTAGTTAGAGTTGACGTTGCAAATCACGCGACTAAACCAAACCTCGGGCAACCTCGACAGGGTGTAAGTTTTAAGACATCCACACTTGTCTGTCCAGGCAGATTTTCTTGATGCAAAGTGCTAACATTATTGGATCTGTTCTTGAAGCCTGTAAGCTGCCAGCCACATCAAAAATACTCAATCATGATGCAGCTTCTGTGATGGGGACTGACCGAATCTTGACGGCATTCCGGTTATGATTGACTGCTCTACCCAGCTTGTATGTTTCATTCTCGTTTAAGCCCTGCCGCATTCTGACTTGCAGTTGCTGACATTTGACAACAACACCTTAAATACAGTCTGTAAGTGGAAAGCCTTGATGTCTTTCAAGATGTCAAATTAATGTAAAGTTTGCTGACCGCAGAAAATAGCTCGACGAAACCTGGACATTCAAAGTTGACAACCAACTCCCCGACTCTCTGGCAAAGACCATCCGAGACAGCCGCGGCTCTCTGGCGCTTCCCAAGCTTGAGCTTCCACCACAGGGAAGGCGGACCATCCTGTGCGATGACTGCAGTAAAATAAACTTCTCCGACCTGGCGCTCAGCTTTGATCGGGACACGGAGGCCTTGGATGATGGCGCCCAAAAGGGGTGTGACCTGTGCAGGTTGCTCCAGGATGCCTACGCCAACCACCCCGCGTCCGGGGCCGGGAACGCCGAAGTTAGGTTCCGCAAACAGGGTTCGAACCTAGTCATGAACGAGCTCGGGGGCCCTGCGCTGACCATGTGCGGGAGGCTTGGTAGGGGCGCCCGCGGTCATTTCTTTGTCTTTTTGACTTTCTGGATCCTGCCTCTGACGCAGCAGCACGGTCCGATATGATTTAATCGCTGACAAGAAGCAACTGCGCTCTCCAGGGACAAATACAAGGGATGATATCCAGAGCGGCCTTCCACAACTTCCACAAGTTGGAAGTGCTCTCCACTTCGAGATCGCCGGACAGTGGCTCCTCCAATGCGACAATTATCACCGAAGCACATGCTGGCCGAAAGACTGGGACCAGGGAGTACGGTATCCTGGCGGAGGAGACCCGAAACTGCCCACGAGGGTCATTCTCGTCGGCAAGGATGGCGACCAGACCGTAAAACTTCGGGAAACAGGCCCAGCTGAAACCGGCAGATACATCGCGCTTTCCCACCGATGGGGGCCGAAACCCTACCCCGAGTGCAGCAGGACAACTGTCGGTACCAAGAAGAGATACATTGAAAATGGCATCAGCTTGGAGGCGCTCCCGGCCACGTTTAGGGACGCCGTCACGGTTACGCGCGCGCTTGGCGTCCCCTACCTCTGGATCGATTCGCTGTGCATCGTCCAATCCACCGACGAGGGCCCGGGCGATTTCGACGTCGAGGCGAAGCGTATGGAGGCCGTATTCAGCGGCGCCTACTGCGCCATCGCCGCGAGCCGCGCCGCCAGCATGGCCTCGGGGTTCCTGTCCCCGCGGCAGGTACTCAGGGACTACGTCAACGTGCAGGAGGGGCGAGGCGGGGACGATGGGGAGCCGCTCTACATCTGCCAGAACGTCGACGACTTTGACCGCCACGTGCTCAAGGGCCACCTCAACACCAGAGGCTGGGTCTTCCAGGAGCGCGCCCTGGCGCGTCGCACGCTCTTCTTCACCGACCACCAGACCTATTTTGAGTGCGGCATCGGTGTGCATTGCGAAACAGCGAGCTGGATGTGGAGGTAAGCGTTTCCAAGCTTTGTTCCAACGCGAGACAAGACGAGGAAAGCCACGCATGGTGTAAACCGCTAACCAAGGGCTTTGCCATCACCGTTGTTGGGGACGGCGGATGTCACAGCCCGCACGCTTCGCTGCTGGGCGACCCCAACTTTCCGCAAATCCTCCTAGGCAAGAAACACGGAATCAAGATCGCCAACTTCCAAACCCTATACAGGACGTACAGCGGGCTCGACCTGTCGTACAAGCAGGACCGGCCCCTCGCCATCCACGGCCTCGAGAGCCGCCTCACCCGCGCGCTGGGCGCCAGGGACTGCCTGGGCATCATCGACGACGGCAGGGGGCTCCTGCGGCGCAGCCTGCTCTGGGTCCGCGAGACGGCGGAGGACGACGACGGCCGCGGCGGGGGGAACGAGATGGTCCCGATCCCGGACATCGGGCTCCCGTCCTGGTCCTGGATGGCCTACACGGGCCGGATCGACTACCTGTCGCCGCCGTCGCGCGAGACGGAGTGGGAGGACCTGCGCCTCACTTCGCCGCGGGAGGATCCCGGGGAGCAGCCACCAAGCAGCGGCGGCTCATCAGACTCGAATGTCGTCAGACCAACCGGCAGTACCGCGGCGAGCGTAAAGAGGAACTCGCGCCGGGCCCTCGTCGCGACGGTGCGGAACATCATCACCGATACGACAGGCCGAGCAGGCCCGACAGCGCGGACCTCGGGTGGCGGTGTAGACCAGTTCAGGCTCGTGCACGACACCCCGGGCCCACGCCCCAAAGGCAGCGGGCCCACGCAGTGCGTCGTCGTGGGCGTGGCACAGAAGAGCAGGGCGCATTTTGTCCTGCTCGTGGAGCGGGTGCACGGCGGCGACGGGGATCGCGGTCCGGCTCATTACCGGCGAATCGGTGCGGGCTGCCTCCCGGAAAGCGCCATGGGCGAGAAGGCAGGCCCTGAAGCCAGGATATGGTAGTTTTCGTTTTCTTCTTTTCGTTTCTCTTTATGGCTAGGTGGGAGAGGACTGGTGCAAGTTCAGCCTTGCATCAGCAGACTTGGAGAAATCCATTTGGATTCCTGAAATAAAGTTAGGGTTAAATGGTTTCAACAACCTGATCACGCGCTCTCCATGCACCTTTATTTCTACGTGGCCCCCTCAGAACCGTTTTACGAACACTCGCCGTCCACCACGTTACCACCGATCAGACGGGCCACCTTGGGCTCCGTGGCGAACCTGACCAATGTCTCCCTGGTCCCGTCGTATTTGGGCCGACCGAAGCTACCCTTAATATCGGTCGGATCCACTAAGGGGTCCTGGGCGAAGGAGAGCCAAAAAGAGAGAGAGTGTGTGAGTGAGTAAGTGGGTATATTTAACGTCAGCTAATCGGGATCTACCATTCCCTGCCTCACTGGGGGCATATAACGTGCTAGCGCTACCTAAGCTTAACACTAGGCTACGTGTTGCTATCAAGGCGGCTAATAAAGTAAACCCGTAAGCATACGGAAGTCGGGCCGCATTCCAGCGGTTTTTGTTAGTGAGCGGGCAATCGGCAAAAAGGCGAACAAACGTCGGGGCGTTATAAGCGCAGCTGTTAGTGGTAAAAAAAAGCGGTCGGCCGGCAAAGTGCTGGAAAAAGAATAAGGCCGGGTTTGGGCGCAAGGGACCTTTGGACTCCCTTTAGGCCCGGCCAAAAAAAAAGTTGGAAGACTGGAAGGCCAAATTCCAACCTGGTATTTTCCTTATGCGTTTTATCGCGTGGATAATAGGCTGCGCGGTTTGCCAGCGTGGTGCAAGTTAAACCGATACGGTTGTGCTGGCAAATAAAGTCGCGCGAAAATTTTACACGTGCGATACCACCTATATATCAGTATAACCCGGCGTGGCAATAAATAAAAGCGCGTGCAGTTAAGCAAATTTTGCGCGTGCGTATATAGGCAGGCTATATGCGTGCTTAGGCAGGCCAATTTTACGCTGTACGTATTGTTAAATGCGGTCGACTAAAAAAGAGTCGCGTAAGGCGGGGGACGGCGGCGGCCGAGCCGCATATTGTTCGAAATATTTAATTGTTTACCAGCCAGTAATTTTTTTATACGTTCGAAATCGTTTCGTCGCGTGTCGTCCCGCGAAACGAAAGCGATAAAAAAGTTAAAAAACGGTTAACCTGGTAATACGAAAAGGTTAAAACCACGGGTGTTAAAAAATGGCGCGCGCGAAACGCGTTTTGGGCTGCGACGGGTGCAAGCCCTTTTTTTTTTTTAGCTAACGGTAGGCACCCTGAAACCTTTGCCAGCCTTTTTTTTTTACACTTTTAGCCTAATTACGTCGCCGTTATTGTTATTAAAAGGAAACGGATAAACGTAAATAAATAAAGCTAAATGGTTTGTTAAAGCCTATATAACGATTTTAACTCATTTTGGTAAAACCAGTACCAAAAATATCTGTATTCTTTAATAGGAGCTAATAACGGGTTTGGCAGGATTTTTTTTTTTTTAAAAAAAGTGTTAAAAAAGTAAGTAAGTAAATAAGTAAGTAAATAAGTAAGTAAATAAGTAAGTAATATATTTAACGTTAGTGTTACAATTAACGCTTTTAACTTTTTTAAAGCTTTAACCGAAAAGTTCGAGGTAAGTAAAAATAAATAACTGAAACTTACAATGCTTAAATATAAATTCCCCACGTTTAATAAATACAATGGAAAAAAAAGGAAGCTAAGGATTTTTTTTACTAAATGCAAAAAATACTTTTTATTTTGTTAAGTTTGTTTTTGTTATAGATTGGGCCTGGTAGCCCAATTTTAATGCTAAGGCTTTGCCTTGTGGCTTGTATATAGTCCCTTTCGTAGCTTCGGGCCTCCGGCAGGTAAATCTTTTCCTTCGTTAGCTTTATTTATCACCTTTCCTGGGCTTTTAAGCGACCACCTTCGGGCTACCTTATAACAGTTTCAAACGAGAAAAATAAAAAGTTGCTTATACCAATACGCGTTTAAACGGTAAAGTTAAAAACCAGTTCGAACTTATATAGGTAAACTATTTAAAAATAATACGACAAGTTTAGCGAAAATACGAAGGTCGTATTCGCTAGTTTTAACCGGTTCGGGAAAAAAATCGCTAAAATGTTTAAATAAATTAACGAATAACAAATGGCCGAAAAAAGCTATTTTAGCTTTGATAAAAAAGGGTAACGTCGATTTACGTTTCGAAGTTTTAGCGATTTACTAACAAACTCGATTAAACCAACCAAATTAAAATTACCCATTTTTATAACGGCTTGCAAAACGACGTAAAAAACGAAATAGTTAAAGTCGAACGGTTAAAAACCTTTATTAAATACGTTATAACAGCCGTTAGGATTACCGATAAGCTATATAAACGGAAATTAAAAAAGAAAATAATAATTTAAAACTGTGGTATAAAATAAAGCAAATTAAAAAAAGCTAAATAATAATAATTTATAGCGTTAAAAACACATTTTGGATTTATGGATTTTAACGCGAGGGTTACGCATTAAAAAAAGGTTAGGTTTTAAAACCTGAAAAACGGGAAATGTTTTAAATGTAGTTAAACGGGCCACATTAAAAAAACTCTTTATAACGCAACAAGCGTTAAGCAGTAGTAACTCGTAAAGCAAAAAACAAAAAGGAAGATAATTGGTGCCCCGGGATAGCGTTTAGCTGGATTTATTTTTATAAAAATTCGTGTTTAATGCATTAATTTAATAAAAATGTATTAAAATAGTACTTTGAACGAAAGCTAGCTATAATGCGTAAAAACTTAACAAAGGCTTTATTAGGTTTAAATATAATAGCAAAAGCGAATAACGCATTATTAGCAAACTTACGAAGTTTAAAAAGGAGAACGACGCTATTGCTTAAATCGCACGAAAAATTAAAGGAATTTAAAAATTAAAACGTTTATAAAAAAAAGGGAAACGATAAGTAACGAAACCTTTCGAACTTTTAATAATTTATTACCGATTTCGCAAATTTCAACTCGGCCGTAAGTAATATTAACGAGTTAAACAGTTAAAAACTTTTAAAATAAACCCATTTAAAAAATCATTTAAAAAAGGCCAAAAATATAAGCAAACGGTTTTAACGTTTATATTTCGTTTAAGTTTTCGAAAAACGACCGATGGTTTTAGGATTAACCTAAACTAATTAAAAGAATTATATAAAACGAACCGGTTTTTTTTTTAACGGCTAGTTTTTAAATTAGTTTTAAAATGATTAAACTGTAACGTATTACAGCGAATTTTACGACAAAACGCTAGTAGTAGGACACCGAAACACGGAAAAACATCCACTTGATTATCTGGATTTAAAAATCGATTTAGCAAAATATGTCGAGCTTTTTTAAACAAAATGCACAATAAAACAAATGCTAGTAGCATTTAACGGCTAAATTAAAAAACGACTTTTTTAAAAGGAATATTAAAAGGCCGGTTAAGCATTTAAAACGAAATTAACAGCTTTTAAAATAAAAGTTTAAAAAAGTGGATTACTAACAATTCGTAGCCGTTTTCGCACTATTACTAACGCAATTAATGTTATACATATTAAAAGTCCTAATATATTACAAATATAAAAAACCAAAATGCAAAATGCATATAAAGGAAATAATAAAAGCTTAAACCGATAGTTTAATACGGTTCGAAATGCCCGTAAACAAGGGGAAAGCACCTTGCAAAATAAAAAACTAAAAAATCCACCTAAAAATAAAGCACGAAATAAACTATAACAATAGTTAAAAACTTTAACCGCTACGAACGCCGATTAATATTAACATTTAATAATTGTATTACGGTATAAAAAAAGGTTTAACGTTATAATCGATAGCGGGGCTTAAAGCAATTACCTTTCGCTAAAAATAGCGGAAAGATTTAGCATTTTAATATAAAAAAAACGGGAGTTATACGGTTTAAAAACTATAAAAAGAAAACTAATTACGTATAATAACGGTTAAATTAATAAAAAAATTTAATTACTTTAAATTTTAATGTTAACGGAAAATTTTTCGGGTAACGTGGTTTACAAGTAAATGGCGCACATAAGCAAATGGCGCGTTTTCCATCGTAATTCGCGTTTTCCACTTTTAACCTTAATTTTTAACAACTATAAATGGCGTTAACATTTAGCGAAGCTAAAATTGTTTTTATTATACGGGCAATCCAATTTAATCCAACGTTAAATGTGCGTTTAGCAGCAAAAATTTATAACGTTTTTAAAACCACGTTACGTTGCTAACGCGTTAGCCAATTTGCTTAACGCGATTAAGTGCCTAAATTACGAAAATTAACGAAATCCGAAAAGAAAGCGTTTGTTAAATACATATTTAAGCTGGATTTTCGCGCATTTCCTCCCTAGCTATTTAGCGTTAAAAATATAGCTAATCGATTACTCGCTAAATGCGACGCGGGCGCCGTTAGTAAAAACTAAATCGCAAATTTCGTTAAACGCCGCGCAAAGCTCGGTACGCGTTAAATTCGAAAGTACGATTACTAAAAGGCTAAATGCGAAAATCCTAAGCTTATTTTTGCGTAGTTCAACTTTATACGAAACATTATGGTTAAATATGGCATTTTGGATAATAATATTTATAATTTCGACGAAACCGGCTTTTTTATAAGCATAATCGCCGCCGTTATAATTATTACAATATCGGAAAGCCGTGGTAAAATTAAGCTGGTTTAACTTAATAACCGGAAATAGGCTATAATTATTTAAAAGGTTAACAATTGCGGTTAAACGGTCCTTTTTTTATTATCGTTAAAAGGCAATATTATTTAGCTAATTAGTATTCGAAAACCGATTTTCCACGTAATTAAGTTATTATAACGAGCGTTAACGGGTGGATTACGAACGAACTCGGTTTAAAATAGATTTAGCATTTCGATAAACATATTGCAGCTCGTTTTACGGGATTTTATCGTTTATTAATCCTGGACGGTTACAAAAGCTACTATTTGACGGATTTTAAGCTTTACTATTAAAAATATAATATTATTACGCTTTGCATGCCTTTACATTCGTTTTACTTTTTTTAACCATTTAACGTTAAATGTTTTTGGCTTTTTAAAAAAGCGTATAATTAATAAATCGAAAATTTAATAAAGTCGCACGTTAATTACGTAATTAAAGTTAAGTTCCTTTTAGCGTTTAAAGCGGCATTTTTTAACTTTATAATAAAGGGAAATATCCGAAAAGGTTTCCGAAAAGCTAGCTTTGCTTTTTTTAATTCGGATTTGGTTTTAAAAAAGCTGGATGTAAAGTTACGGACTTTAACTCCCTCGAAAACGCTTTTAAATAACCCCGAATTTTAAACTTTTAAAACGCTGCAAATAGTTAAAAAAGCAACTTCGCAATTTAAACATATTAAAATTCGGATTTTCAATTATCGAAGCAGTTTTTCGACACTTATATTAGCGGTTGTAAACCAGCTTGCGAAAAGAACGAATTCGATTATACATTAAATGGCCTTTTTTAAAGCCGAAGTTGCTTCGCTACGCAAAACGAACAAAACGTTAAGCAAACGCTAAAAGGCTAAAAAAACACATGTTTAACTTAAAAGGTTACTTACTATCGAAAAGGTACGAAATGTTTTAAACTAGTAAAAGCTAAATAAATAGTTATAATAAGAAATGCCCGACCGTAAAGGTTAAAAATAAAAGGCGACGATAATTCGTTAGCGATATGGCATTTACGGCAAAACCGGACATAATACGCGCATTTGCTAGGAAAAAGTAAAAATGTTCGATGTATATAGTTTTAAGTAGTTTAAATGGATTTCCGGCGTTTTTAAGTTGGCATGCGCGTTAATTATTTGGAGGTCGGGTTTGGGTGTGTCCTTTGCTAATGTGTATCGTTTACTAATAAATTACGTTATAAAAAAAGCGAAAACGATAATGCTTAAAATGGTTTTTTTTAAATTAAAATATTTATGTTTAAAAAAGCGAATAAAATATTAAACAAACGCTAAAAAGCTATAAAAAAAAAAAAAAAAAAAAAAAAAAAAAAAAAAAAAACACGTATTCGATTAAAAAAAATTACTTATTATTAAAAAAGTACGAAATGTTTTAAAGTAAAAAAGCTAAATAAATAATTATAATAAAAATGCGCGATTATAAAAGTTAAAAAGAAAGCAACGATAATTCGTTAATAATATGGCATTTGCGGCAAAACCGGACATAATACGCGCACCTGTTAAAAAAAAGGTAAAAATGTTCGATATATACAATTCCAAGTAGTTCAAATGGATTCCTAGCATTGTTAGCTTAGCATACGAGTTAATTAACTGGAGGTCGGGTGTGGGTGCGCCACTCGCTTGTGAACCACGTTACAGGAAATATGAAATAATATAAAATATGGGGAATGATATTTGGATGAAGAGAGCTCCAATGCAGGTTCAGGGGCTGCAATTAACGTTGTCTACCTGCAGCACTTTTGCTTAGGCGTCGTGCCTAGGTGCCTACCTAAATGGCTGCCAGTGGTCTGTTGCAGAAGATACTAGGTCCCCTAAGATATCACGTATCACTTCCGAAGAGAGAATCAGCTACACCTCGATAAGTACTTACCTAGGTAGTACTACTGTATTTCTTCTTGTGATCTTGAAATTATAGTCTACTGGCATTAGAAAGATGTTAGGAAATACAACAAGGGAAAGTCACGAAAAGAAGAGACAACTTAAGACGGGAAAAGTAATGTTTAGAGAATATTCCCGAAATACCAAGCGTCTGGTAATAACTCCTGACGTTGTTTGCATGTTGCGGTGTCTTCCTATCGAAAATCGTTGCCTGTGCAATGCGCCTAGCTCTTTGCCAATCAGAGGTTTCCAAAGTCTCAAGTCGCTCCTTCCTCGGACGAAACTTTTCAGGCCCAAAATCATTGCCCAAGGAACCAAAGCACTTTCCCCAAGAAAATTTATCGCAGCTTCCGTTGATATTCCAACAACCTCCCATCCCCACAGCCACTACCACCAATTCAGCGCGGCTTCCTGTCCACTACGCAACCATCACCACCTCCTGCCTTCCTTGAGCCACACTGATCTGATCATCCATAATTCTTTGACGCGCCATCCTACCGCTTGCCATTGGAACCATGGTTCGCCGCTACTCGCTGGAGCAAGAGGAGTTTGTGCGGAAACGCCTCGATGCGAGATACGCGAACGCCGTCATTCGAGATGAATTCCAAGCCAAATTCCCAGAGCCAGCCGAGGCCCATTTGAGCTGAACCAGGTGTCGTATCTCAGAAAGAAAAATAAAGAGGGCTCTCTCGGTTTCCGCAATCCTGGGTTCCGTCAGCAGGTCGCCGATATCAACAAAAAGAGGAAGGCTAACGGCCAGCCACTCCTGGGCGATTCAGCTGACCCGGAAGAGGATGAGGATGAGGATGACGAAGAGGAGGAGGAAGACGAAGCACCGGATGCTGGTGATGTTGCTGGATCGCCACGAGCACCGCAGAACCTCACTGCCAGCAGCGTCGCTCGGCAAACCAGTAGTCCTGCCACCACTTCTGCAGCCTTTCGACCTGCTCTCGCGCCTGCCCAAACATCGACTGCACATCTGGCAACCCAAGCTCCGGTCCAAGCCGAGACTCCAGCTCGATTGGACCATCGTGCGGCTTCCAATCCCATTGCAGCCTCTGCTGGCTTCCTCGCGGCTCCAAATGCTGGCTCTGTCCCAAATCCACTCGCTGCTCAGACCGCCGCCTTCCGTCCATCAGGCCCCAGAGCCAGCAACCAAACGATACCATCGAGCCAGCGCGTAGCGGCCCCCTCAAGCGTCAGCAACGGAAAGATACCAGCAACTGACAAGCCTGGCACCGCCCGTCCCGCTCAGGAATCCGAGGGAACCGCCACTAGCATACCGACGCGCAAGGACGGCGACATGGCTCACACGGTTCCTGGCTCGAACACGGCCCAAGAGGAGCATCGCAATGCTCTGGAAGTCTTTAAGCAGGCCTACGAAGCTGCCCAGCTTCCTCAATTCGCAGTCGGCGGTTTCCACCCTGGCATGCGTAATGCCTTTGGACCAACGGACCACCAGTCTCAAGGCACAATCAACCCCAGACAGCTCGCAAAAGGTACTAGCACTGTTGTGCCTGGTGCGTCAGGTACTCAGCTTGCGCCCAATGTCCCCCGTCTCGGCCACACGGAGACGTCTCACCTATTGGGCCAAACAGATGCGGATGGTACGCCTGGTAAGAGGGAGGCGACCTCGCCGCCTCCAGGGTCTGCGACGACAGGCGAGAATGGGGAGAAGCGGCCAAAGCTCTCACAGAATCAGCCTGCCACTCAATCTCACCCCACAGGCGCTGCAAAGCCAGGCGAAGCAGGACGCGTGTCGCTTCCGTCCGCGGCGGGGGCCGGGCGCTGGCCGAAAATCGGCGCCCATGGAAGTAACCAGAGCGCCCCTAACCAACCGCCGCCCGACACCCTGGGCAGCCACACCGGGCTCGTAAACCTTAGCGGGCTCACGTCGCGCAGCAACACCGCTGCGTTTCTGCACAAGCAGACCGGTGGGAACGGAGAGGCGGCATCGCAGGTGAGGAAGCTCGAGCTCCATGTTGGCGAGGATGGGTCCGCCACTGTCCAAGCGACAAGTTCTCCAGCACCGCCGGGCTCTCACCCTCCTTATTTCCCGAAAACGACGGCGTCCGCTCACACCCATTCCTCACAGCCCGCAGCTTCACCACGGCCCACCCGCCAGCCCGCTGGCCATACAGGACTTCATGGCATGCATCTTCCCATTCCGTCTGTCCGTGATTTCAAGCGGTCTGCGGTCAGCCTGCCTACAGGCGGATTCCCTCGAATCGGAGAGAAGCAAGCTTATCAGAGCAGCGGCCAGGGACAGGTTGCGGCTACCACGAAGGGTCAGGCGGCTGACGCAGCTCCGTCCAACAACGGCCGGCCTGTCCAGGTCACAGGCCCCGGTGGCAAGGCTGAGGCGGCGAGACAAGAGGCCGACGCACTGCTGGACATGATCGAGGGTCAAGACCTGATAGAGGCCGCGATACAGGCCGGCAAGGATGCCCAGAACATGATCTTTTCCAACAAGGACATGAATTACCATGGAAACCGCACTCGTGAGTCACAAGCCCTTGTGGATCTCCCCGAAGCCATCGTCAAGGTCCAGGAGGCCTCAGTGCGGCTGAACAACATTTTGTACCCCACTGCAGAGTCTCCAGCGATACGGGTGGCGTCGACGCCTGAGGGCCCCGTCATGGAGGAGGCGCTGAGGCCCTCCGAGGAAGAGGGGCAAGTGTACTACGTGACCACGCCCATTCCCGGGACCGATGTGCGCCCCTGCCCGGCCGGGGCTAAGTGTCCCGTTCCTGCTTCCGTCTTCCACTTCCATTGTCACGTCAACAAGACCGTGATATTTAACGACACGGAAGACTTTAAGAGGGCGGCCACTGAGTATGTGACAGCGCTGCAGGAGCGATCGTTGATGGAGGAGGATTGAGCATGAGAGCTGGAGGTGTGGCATGAAACGAGTATTATGGGACATGCATCTGTAGTATAAGGGAACAAGAAGCTTGGGATTGGCATCTCGGGTCGGATCGTGGGAAAAATGTTGACAGGGTGGACGTGTCATTCTCATGGGGCGCAAAGGGCCAGATGAGTAGACGACAGCCTCACAATAGCTGTAGAACGTGTAAGCAGGTAGTTAATATACATCAACAGTGGGCCAGGGGATCCGATGAGTTGGCTTTTTTTGGTGGTCTATGTGAAGAGGCCGATGAGCAAACCCTTCCTACGGATGCCCTCAACGGAGTGGGACTCCCACAGGCTCGTCGAACGGGCCCGCATCGCAAAGCCTGCCCAACTACTGCGGGACCTCTGCTTTATTTATGGGTCCGAGGGGCTCGGCGTTTGCTCCTGATGAAATGGCAACGGCCGCTAGCTCGGAAAGCGTTTGATGATAATTATTTACCATGAACAAAGTATGTACAGACTATGGTTGCTTATGTACGCATGCAGCAAAGCCTTCGTCCCAACGGCGTGCTGTATATTTACCGCTTACAGGTACGAAGCCTCGACGAGATAACCAATAGTAAGCTTGACGTGGCGGAGGATGGCGTCCCACTGGATGGTCGAGTAGGTGTCCTGGGCAGTGTGGATGTAGGGCGACGTCTTCTCGAAGACATCCTCGGTGACGAAGGCAGCGGCTGCGGCAAGAAAGTCAGCATAAGGTCGAGCCCACCACACCGGGTGCGAGCCAAGTGGCAACTTACGGAAGCCGTTGGACCGGGCCGAGGCGTGGTCGGAACACCCGTACCCGCACTTCGAGGTGCTCGGAGTAGATCCCGAGTAGGTCGCGGCAATAAGCCTAGTATCTTGGTCAGTCATGCTGCCGTCGACTCAGGGGTTCGGGAAAAAAAGGGAGGAAGCTCACCTGACGTAGGCGGTCAGGCTGGTATCGACGTAGTCCGTGTAGACCGACACGGCTTTAGAGGGGGAGTAGCCGGCCATGTCTTGGTTGAGGTACGCAAGGACTTTCTTGCCCGCAGAGCGGTAGCTTCTAAAAATGTCTGCACTACCCAGCAGTCCAGCTTCCTCGCCGGCGTACCAGTGGAACTCGAGCGTCTGCTTGGGCTTGAAGCCGGCGGCGGCCAGGACGCGGAGCGCCTCGAGGAGGACGACGGTGCCGGAGCCGTTGTCGTCGGCGGCCTCTCTCCTCGTTGACCCGGACCCCACGCCGTCGCAGTGCGCACCGACGATGACAGAGCTCGCCACCTACGTTGCGCGGGTTTAGTATGGTTAGTCGGGTGATGGATCGTTCGACGTCGAAGGCTCCTCCACAGTTTGGCTGCTGCCAGATAGCACTGACCTGGCCGGGAATCTTGATAATCAAGGAAGGCTGGCGGAAGGAGTGCGTGAACCTCTCCACCGTGATGGCAGGATTCGCCGCCGCAAGGGATTTTGCCTGGTTGAACAGCCACGTTGCCGCCTCAACACCGCTCGCAGACTGTTTTCGGCGAGATTAGTATGTTTCCTCTGTCTCTGTTTTTTTTTATTATTTTGTTTTTTTTGCCTAGCTCACTTGGTACTGGCGGTTTGTGAAACCCGTAAGAGCGCGGAGGTTGGATTGCGGCCCGGCGACGGAGGAGGTCCCGATCAGCCTGTTCGCCTCCGTTTGGTGAGACAGCGTGCTTGGGTATGATGGCGACTGCCTCGAGACGAGCTTCGAGACGTCGGCATCGGAGGGCACCGATAGGATGGCGAGCTCGGAGGCGTCGGCGTTGGTGACGTCGATGAACTTGATGTTCTTCTCGATGTAGTTCTCCTCCAGCTCCTTCTCCGTCACCCACGTGCTGTCTTCCGGGGAGGTCTTGATAAGCCGAAGAGTCTCGCCCGAGACCAAAGCGGGGCGACCGGTCGACTTCTCAACCGGGGCGGCGGCGGCCAGGGCAGCCAGGAGGCCGAGGACGGAGAGGTGCAGATGCATGTTGTCTTGTCTGGGCAGTCAACCAAGTGAATGGGAGCGCGGGCTTGCTTTTGTCTGCAGGGGGAGGAAACAGGCGGAGCGGACTACGTCCAGAGCTCAACCGGAGAGCGGAGAGCGGAGGCGGGATGCCGCTCGTCTTTTATGGCCGTGATCACGGTCGGCCCCTTGCAAAACATCGCCGGCTGGAGGGGAGCGATTACGCGATGCGATTGGCCTGGGATCAAAGGGGAAGGCAGGACTCCGAGCGGCTTCCAAACCCGCCAATGACCTCGGCCGCTGTCCGTGGAGCTGCCCCAGGACCAAGCGATGAGCCGCTGCACTCCAGAGTCGGGCCTGAATCGAGCTTCCCGATGAGGTCGCCGTCTCCGTTGTCGCATTGGCGCGTGGTTGTCGGATTCGCAATGGGGCCGCCCCCTTTTCTGGAAGGCCGCTGGTGGGAGAACTCTTGGCGTATGTACAGCTTCCCGAAAGGGTTAGGTGCCCCAGGTGGGATGCAAAGTTCGCGGGAGCTCCCTCCACTCAAGCTTCGGCATAGGTTGGGTACCTGGGTTGAGAGGCTGGGCGATATCGAGCCAAGAGCTCTCTTCATGCGGGCTAATCGCGCTCTCCCCACGGCGAATCCACGCCCCGGTTATCTGGCCGCGGATCGATTGCTTGATTTGCTTGCCGCTCAGGTCGTTTGCCGTGGGATTGGGCTGGTCGTGGGCACGCGCGCTATCTCGACGCTGGGCACAGGCCTAGCATTTGGTGGGGTGAGTGCCGTTGGTCCTTCCGACCCACTTTTGCAAGGCAGGGAACGGGTGCCACCTTGTGTTGGACGTGTCGTGATTCTTCCAGCATCACCAATTCAGTGCCGACCAGCCCATGCTCGCGCGACTAGCAGTCGAGGCTCCCCACTGTCGCCTCGTTGCGCGGCTGCTACCTAGCGCAGACCGCGCCGAATCCCGCGTCGCGGATAGGTGCTCTGGCCATGTGTCAATCAGGCGTTTCGCATCCCACGAGCGAGCCCGGTGACCCTGCCGTCCCCGTCCCTGGCCCATCGCTCCCAAGTCGAGTTAGAGTACAAGCCCCTCTGGCCAGCCGTTCAAAAAGGCGCGGACTACTGGGAAAAGCGCTCTTCGTCTCAGCCTGGCCCCGAGCCCGTTCTACGAGACAAGGCCCCCGAGAGTCTCGCTACATGGACGGCGTGTAGCACCCAAAGCCGTCCAGGTCCTAGTTTTCGCTGCCAACAAGCACAACGAGATATTTTCCTTTCCCCTTTCTTGTTCCTGTTCTCGTTCTTGATCCCATTCTTGTTCCCGTTCTTGTTCCCGCTTTCTCTTCCTTTTTTGTTCCCAAAGATAGCCTTGGGCCCTTGGCTACACGTTTTCACAGGCAAACACAGGCCCAAGCCAATGCCATCATAGCACTAATCAAGATCTAGTAGACAGCCGGCTTCAGCACGATGTCTTGCATCTGGCCCGGAATCTCCGACCCCAGAAGGCCAGCGTGAGGTCACAAAATCAGAAGTTACAGCTATCGTCGTAGTCCCCTGAAAGCTACCCCCGTTTTTTCTTTGCTTGCTGGGAGAGAGGCAGAAACATCAATACCCCTTCCCGTTTCTTCGGCCAGACATGGTAGGCGCGCCGTGAACTTACGCACATACATAAGCACCAAGTACCTACCTCTGGGTACCTGCCTAGCTAGGTATGTAGTTGAAGCTCTTCTGCTGTGTTTCTTTTTTTTTTCTTATTTTCTTTTTTTTATGATCACGTCAAATAGCTGGAACCTGACGGTTCCGGGTAGACCCCAATCCCGCCCCACCCCGTTCAGGCGCCCAAACCTTTCGAAAACCCAAAAGAAAGGAACGGAAGCGCTCGCCTAGCCATCATGCTTGGACCATGCCCCAACAAATGAGCATGAGTAAGCATTGACAAGGAGCTCTTTTACTGGCGTGACTGCTCCGGGATCATGCATGTCGGTCGAGCCGTCGTCACAGATCCTGCGAGTTCTAACAAGACGATTGTGGCAGAGGGGCCCGTCGAAAGGCCTGGGCTTAGGGCACCACCACATGACCGACGGTGATCCCCTCGCTGAACTGACAGACACCCACCTAGCCTCCGACTTGATTACACCTCTTCTCCTTGCTCGAAATCTTCCTCCGGCGGAATGCTTTGTCGCACTAGCCTGCCTTAAATATGTACCTCATAACTTTATCGAGCATATTTTTACCTGCTGGAAATATTCTCCCAGCAACGATATTTACCTGAGTATCCACGCAGGTCCATCGATCATCACATTAGGCGGGTGGATACCAAAACCTGCTTGCATTTTTATGGTAAAAATTTCTTCTCGCCTTGCTCCTCTACTACGATTAACAGCTTTCGTGCTCTGAACTGGTGGGGGTATAATTACATGCTGCTGACGCTTATCCGATCGCAAGATGAGAGCCGTTTGAATCCTCGCCAAGCCATCAGGCCCGATTAGCCACTTTAGGCAAAGCGCTTCAAGGCTATGGGGAGCACACGCCCAAACCTCTCAGCCTCAAGAGAGTGAGTACCCCCGTCTCATAAAGGTTAGCCTGGCATAAGGAGAACAGTAAGTAGCAAGGAGTGCACCAGCGACGAGCTTTGTTGTCGAGGCCGCGCTGGTGTTTGCCCTACCCGAGCACGTAGGTTCGGAGGCGGAGCAACCCGATGGAACGGATGGAACGAGGGTGCGGCCCCCTCCCCGGCTTCATCCACTCATAGCTCATCTGGGGGCTGATGGTAAGGAATTGTGGCAGTTCTACGCTCTCTTTTGCTCCAGCTCTAGCGTCAGCGTGTGCCGTTCACTTCAATGGCCAAAGCAGCTATCGGATTTTGCGTGTTCATGAATATCCGTTCCCATCATTAATCGCGCAATTAATTGGCAGAAGGTGCACCCGTCTGTCTCCTTGCTCCAATGGATTGATGAAATCTCATTCTCTTCTCTAATTTTGATGGGAGCCGTCTCACGGAAATTGCGGGCTTGTTGAACAGCCCGGATAAGAATACTGTTCTCTGGCCGGAATTTGACCTTTTTCAACCCCACTTTTTACACCCTTTTGCTACGGCGCTAGTAAGTACTTGCTCCTGCTGCTCCCGGGGCTACTCCCGGAGCAATGTACCCACCCCGGTAACCCTTGCATGTATTTTAATACCGGCCACAACTAGGTTTCAGCCATCATGATAATAAGCGGATATCGGAAATTAAACATAAACCGTGCTTATATGCACGGTCCTTTTGCTTTATGTATATATATATATCAAGGGTTTTAATTCCATTCCTTTTTTATAGCAGAGAAACATAACATTAAACTCGTTTTACTTCCATTCTTTTTATGGCTTTTTATAGCTATATAATAATTATAACCTGCTTACTGTCCACCGGTTTTAAAAATCCGAGATTATTACCCACCTCCTGCCCAGCTGCCCACCTGCTTAACTGCCCGCCTTTTGCCTACCTTTTTCCCAACGCTAATTATAAACGAAGCAAAACATTACAATAAGTGCTGCGAGAAATAACAATAAAACAAATCCCAAAAGCTAATTAAAAAAGCTTAACGAAATGAACTATTTTAAACTTATCCAACATCGACGATAAACTAGTTTTTAAACTGTTAAAAAAAAGCAGTAAAAAAACACTAGTAAGTATTAAATAAATGGAACGCGTATATAATCATTTTACTAATAATTTTAATAAAACTTTAAATTAACGTATTTTTAATTTTGTAAAAGGATTTTGCGATTCGCTAACAAATATAACAACGCTAACGGATATAGTAACGTTAAAGCACTTTGCTAAGTTTTTTAAACGTACTATTAAAAGCAAGCTTTAAAAAGGATTTTATCACGGGGTAAGCCGAAAGCCTGTAAAAAGGGATTACGATAACCGTAAACGGTGATTAAAAGTTAAAGGCCTATATTACTATAAGGTAAATATAACAACTTTAGCTTGTTCCAGCAATTTAGGAATTGCCTTTTACAAGCTGCCTAAATAGCGTGGCCCTCCCTGGGCCCCTTGTTACGTGCCTGGGGTGCCTTAGGCCTCCACGTGGCTCGGGCTCGTAAATAAGGCTAAAGCTTTTTACTATGGCGGTGGCCCGCTATTATCGCGGCGAGCCTTTTTACATTGTCCTTTTTTAAAAGCATTAACGTTTCAGTAATGCCTATTAGCGAAATGGTTGCGTCGAAGCTTGGTCGGTTTATAGCGAGTTAGCGAGCAAGCCAAATTTATTAATACTTTTACTATTTAAAGTAAATGGTTTTTTGGTAATGTGGAAGTGCGAATAGCTTTTTTCAGCAAGGTGCTAGTAAAGCTTATAGGATTTTGTAGCGTTTTCGGTAGCGTTAGCCGTATAAGGCCGGCGACGGTTAAAGCAGGAGCGGTTTTACCGGTAAACCTTTTTATGTTTTTTCCAGCCGGCCGGCGTTATTTTCCTTCCTTTTAACAATATAATTAATAATAACGATTAAACGCCGTTGGTTATTCCTTTATTCCTTTTGCTTTCGCATTGCTTATTTACTTATAAAGCTCGCGCTTTTAACGCATAAAAGCTTGCGTTTGCTTTTTAAAATTAACGCTTTTTTTTTTCTCTCGTAATCTTTTTGCGCTTTTTGCTTAGCCCGGATTTAGGTTTTTTCCAGCTGCGGTCGCGGTTTCGATTACGTTTAATTACGTTTCCTTTTCCAATTGCGGTCGCGGTTATACGTTTTCGTCCTTCCTTTCGGCTCGCTCGTTTCGAGCGTGCGTTAACCCGATTTTACCGCAAAATTATATTTTATAACGTTACCGCTAATAAGGCATTTCGCCGTCGCCTTTTCGCTTTTAACAATACGAAGCGGGTGATTGTAATTAGCTTTACGAAAAAAAGTTTTTATTAGTTTGCTAATTATGGCATTTTTAAAGGAATTCGCTTTTTTTTACCTTTCCGCTTTCCGGTTTAGTTTTAATTTGGACTTTCGAAATACGTTCGTTATTAATATACCTCGTTAGCGTTATTTATCGGCTTAACGAGCTTAACGACTTTATCGATAAAAAGCATCGTTTCGCTTTGCGGTTTTTTGTAAAAAAGAACCGTTAACGAGTTTAAATTGCTTTTATTATTAGCACGGTGGCTTTTAATAGTGTTTAACGCCGCTTTTTATAACAATTGCTATATAACCGACCTTTTTCGGGGTAGAACGCATTTTAAACATAACTTGGTATATACCACTAGTATTAATAAAATAAACCGTTGCTTTTAATGCATTTACCGGGTTAAGTTTATCGTTTTTTATTTCGGGGTTTCCCTTTTAACATCGATTTAAACTTATTAAAAATATGCTAATAAATGCATAGTGGTTTACCAAATCTTTCGGTAGGTTTATTACGCGGTTTCGCCTTTTTTAATTTATTTTTATAAAAAAACCTTAATGGTTTTTCCGTTACGATTTATTTTTTTTAGCTTATTATAATTTTTTTTATTAAATTACCGATAATAGTTAAACTTTTATTAAATTCGCCTTTTTAATTCCGGTAAAGCTTTTATATCGCCATTTTTTTTTAAAAAATTTAACGATTACGATTTGTACCATTTCCCGACGTTTCGAAACCTGCTTATAAATGTTCGGTATTACCGGCTGCTCGCGAAAAGGCATGCATTCGCAGCGTATTTAAAAGTGCACATTCGGTATACTTTTTGTTAAATGGGCAGCCAAAAGTCGCACAAGGCTATTTACGAAAGGCGAAAGATTTACGGCCCGAGGCTCCGTGGCAGGAAATAACGTTTCCCCGGCACGGAGGCTCCGGCACGGAGATTACCGGCCAGGCCGTTATGCACGGAGGCTGTGCAAGTTCCAGGTTAAATCCCGACTCCGAGATTTGCCTTGTACGATCGCACCCCGCGGCTTCCGGCATGGGATATATATATATTAAGCAGGGCTCGTACGATAAGCCTTTTCTTTATACTTGGAAAATAGATAGCTTTTGGATATATATAAATTTAAAAGCCTTTTCACCCCAAAGACTGGTACCGGCACAGTTGCCACGAATAATAACCTACTTTTGCTTTACGTTTATTAATTTGCGGGAATAAAAAGTTATAAAATGCCATCGCTTATTCGTTAATTGGGATAAAATGCTAAAAATGGCTTTGGTAAAAACGTCCGTTTCCATTTATGTTTTTTTAGTTAAGTCCTAATGCTTAAAAATTGTCGCGTTTTTAAACGCCGTTTTAAGCCTTTCGAAAGCTCGGGCTATTGCGGGTAGCTAATCGAACATTCCTTTTTTTCCCGTTTTAATTACCTTTTAATAACTTCGTTATTAAAGCGACTATTCGGGAATAGCCAAAGATAAATTTGCGGTAAACGTTCGCGAATTTTAAAAATATTTAAATATTTTTATAAAACTTTAAAAGTTGCTATTTTTAAATCGCTTTAATACGTTTAAAGTTTATGGAAACACTTTCTCGAAATACGCGAAATTTTGAAAAACTCGCATTTGGATTGCTTTACGTACAGCTTGTATAATCGAAGCTTATTTAAAATTTATTTTATTATATTACTCGTGCTTTTTTTTATTTAGGAAAATATAATAATACCGTTAAGGTATATTACGCAAATGTAATTAATAAAGCCTGCTAATGCTCGGTATATATAAGTTTGGAAAATGAACGAGGCGTTAGTTAGTTCGAATGGCATTACGGTATATTTAAATAGCTTATATTTAGTACGAAATGCTATTTTCCACTTATTTTCCAATTAAATGCGAATGCGATAATAAGCGTCCCGCAAATCCAACTTAAAAAACCATTTGGCTCCCGTTAACCTATTTATTAAGTCGGATATAAAAGGTAATAGGTAGCGGTTTTTGCGCGTAATCCGGTTTAAAACTCGATAATCGATATATAAACGCAAGGATTTGTCTTTTTTAAGTACGAACAGTATTAAAAAGCCCGCGTTTGCTTTTAAAAGGGTAATTTTTCCTAACGCGAGGTTATTTTTAAAGTACTTTTTTAATACTGCTACTTATTTTTCCGAAATTAAATATAAGGCTTTTATAAAAGGCTTAATTCCTTTTTTAATTTAATAGCATGCTTAGCTCTTTTTAATAACGGGAGCTTTTTCGCCTTCGTATTGGAAAACACGTTAGCGTATGTTTATAATTAAAGGTTAAACGGCTTTATTAACTCCTTTTCGTCCTTTTCGTTTAACGCAGATTATATAAATGCTTAATTAGTAATAAGCGGCTATTATATATCCCACTACCGTTTTCGTAAGCTAAACTTAATATATTAAAGACTTTACCGTTATAACAGCAGTTTACTCGCTTAATTTAAACATTCGGGCGGTATTAAACTTTTACAACTAATCGGCATTAAATAGTTAATACCTTTTCCCGCTATCGTCGGGTGTTTTAAAAGGATGTTTAAAGCGTTAGCGCTTTTCCGAATAGCGTAAAAAACGCCGTAATATCCCGTTTTTAGCCCTTCCTATTTTATGCTTTTAACGTAATTTAATACGCCTCGTAGCACTTAATAAGCGCGCTTTACACGCCGATTAGCTCGGGTAATAGCATATATGCTTTTAAAATTTTATACTTCTAAACGAACTTATAATTTACTATATTCGCCGCTACGCCAGTGTTAAAGTTTATTAATACCTTAGTTTAAACATTTATGCCCGTTTAAAATAAATAACTATACCTTTTTATGTTTAAAATATCGAAACCACGAAAGTAAAAGTTACTTAACAGTTAAACTCGTTTCCCAATTCGAAGTTCGAATTGGATTGCAATTGGTAGTTTTCGTTTCGCGTTAAAACGCACTCGTTTTTATTGCTATCGCTAATAGCGCGGTTATAATCGAATTTCTCGTTATTAAAGTAATAAACGTCGATTACTTTTACCTTTTTAAATTTAAAATAATAATCGGCCGTTTAATGGCTTAATTGT
Organism: Gaeumannomyces sp. JS-464; assembly: GCA_002197995.1. Classification (NCBI taxonomy): domain Eukaryota; kingdom Fungi; phylum Ascomycota; class Sordariomycetes; order Magnaporthales; family Magnaporthaceae; genus Gaeumannomyces; species Gaeumannomyces sp. JS-464. The sequence goes on along the minus strand of NGZR01000001.1, from coordinate 2,991,568 downwards.
TCGCAATTATTGCAATTGCCGGGCTTTTAGCCCAAATGGTTTAGTTTTCCAGCTTTACCGTTATAGCTTAACGATTATTTCGCTTAAAGCGTATTGGATTTGGAAAAACGAAAGTTTCCCGTTTTCTGGTCGTAACGGCGGGAATTTTGCCGTTTTAAATTAAAGCGGCGCAAATTATCCCGTCCTTTATATTAGCGCTTTTCCCGCCGATTCGAACGTTCGTCCCTATCGTCCCTTTTTTAAAACCTAGTACCCGGATATTCGTTACCTTCGATAGGACTTTTAATAAGGATAATAATCGAACTTTTTACGTTAAACTTGCTTTTTTTTTACGGCCCACTTTTTTTTCGCGGCATTAGTAACGTTTTAAGGAATGTCCCAATTAGTTTACGCGTTTACCATTAACTTATTTTATAACTAATCCCGCAAATAAAAGGAAAACTTTTTTAATAATCGAAATAGTTGTTAAAAGTCTGTTTATAAAGTTTTAAGTTCGATTTGTTAAACTAATATTTGCTATTTAATTAAAAACGATACCGGGGAATCGTAATATTTTTAATGTAATTGTTTATAAGTAATCCAGTTTTAATAGATTTAAATGGTTAGGTTTACTCTTTTTTTTTTCAAATAATTAACGAAATTGGTCCACATTTATTACTAAAATTGCGTAAACTCGTATAACTTTTCCGCATAAGTTTTTTAATTCGTAATTACCTCGTAATGCAATTAAAACATTGTTTAAATAATTTACATTTATTTAAAATTATTATATAGCGCGTTTTTTTCGCTAATGCTTTAAATTTAATTTCGAATTTTTAAAAAGAAAGCGTAAAATTTTAAAGTTTTTACGCTATATTTTAAAGGTTTTATATAACGGGTAAAGGTATGTAATTTTTATTTTTAACGAAAAGGACTTTTTTTTTAAAAAGCTTAGCAAATTATAAACTACTATTTCGGGAATTTTGCGTATTACGGTTGCGGTTTTTCCGGAAATGTAAACGTCGATCCGTTAAAGGTTTCCGTTTTTCCTTACCCCGGTAATTGTAATATAATGCTTTTAAAACGCGGAATTCCGCGCGTTAAATAAAACGTAAAAAGTTATAAAAACAAAGCTAATTGCGTTTTAAAAAACGGGCTTTACGCGTAATTAGCTCTGTTTAACAGTGCTTTTAATAACGTTCCTTTTTATGCCCATATTTCGGTAACCCGTAAATTTAACGCGATCGTTTCGCGGCTTTTAACGAAATTAAATCGCGACGGTAACTATAAACTCGGTTATCGTCGGTTTCGTTACGAACGTGGTTATTTTCGGGGGTATCGTTTTAACTCGATTTTTTAATAAAAAAGTAAACGGATTTAAAACGTAGCTCCGCTTTTAAAAACTATAATGCATTTAGTTTATAAGGTTTTTTAAAACGTAATTGCTTTTTTACTTAAAAAGGTTTCGAAATCCTTTTTTAAACCTCGAAAGAATCGCGGGTTAACGACGTGCCGTTTGCGAGCGAGTATTAAGTCGCGCTAAAACACGGGGCAGCGGCTTTTCTTAGGTTGCCGTACCCGGCGTCGTGTTCGATTAACCGTTTGCGTTTATAGTAAACGGCTTATATTTTTAAAAGGATGGTAAAAGTTAAAAAATGTTACGGGGTAAGCCGAAAGCTTATACAAGGTAATTACGATAACTGTAAACGGTGATTAAAAGTTAAAGGCTTATATTGCTATAAGGTAAATATAATAACTTTAGCTTATTCCGGCAATTTGGGAATTGCTTTCTTAACAAATTGCCTAATAGCGTAGCCCTTTTAAGCCTTTTGTTACGTGTTTGGGGTGCTTTAGGCCTCCACGTGGCTCGGGCCCGTAAACAGGGCTAAGGCTTTTTGCTGTGACGGTAGCCCGCTATTATCGCGGCGAGCTTCCTTACACTTTAATCGCGCGACTTTTAGCTTTTCTTATTTTTTTAGCGTTTAGCTACAATCGATTATCGCGTTTTGTACGTCGACGTTCCGCGCGCGCTCGTTTTTTCTTTTTTTTACGCCTTCGATCGCTTTTTTAAATCGCACGATGTTTTTTTTACCCGCTGCTTAGTTTAACGCTTCGGCGTTTGCCGTCCACACTTTTTTAAGTGCGATTAGCACTTGTATCGATAGTAAGGTGTTATAATTAAAGGCTTGCTTTTAAAGTAATGCACCTCGGGGGTGGACAGGACAGTATCGCTGGCTTAGGTATAAGGGAACACGTAACTTAAAAGGACAATTTAATTGTTTACCTTAGGAAATGCTTGGGAGCTAACTTAAGTTAATTAATGCCAAAGCCTTAGTTAAAGCTATTTAAAACAGTAGGAAACCCATTTTTTATATACACGCTGCTTTCACTTTAGCAGTTTTTGGATTTATACCTTTGTTTAAAAATCTAAAAATCCTTTTGGATTTGTAATTTTGTTTAAAAATTTAAAAATCTTTTTGGATTTATGGTTTTGTCCAAAGATTCAAAAATCCAACTTAGGTAAGTTTGGTTACGTGCTTTTACGTCGGCAGGTGGTGCGGGGTAAAGGCACCACTTAAAGCCTTTCCCGCCCCGTAACCTGGGGTTTGCACGCTAGTCGTAACGTAAAGGTGCGACCTGGTTGCGTTTCCTTACCGGCTCGTTTGGCACTTTCCAATTATGGAAACTCGTGCGGCGCTTATATCCCAAAGTTCTTTTTAGTTCGTTATGCTGTACTGGTTATGCAGCACGAATTGGTTGGATGGTTCGCACGCGTTGGTTTAATAAATATTTTCGCTAATTGTGCGATAAAAATACGCATAATTTTATAAGTATTACATTAAAAGACTTTTAATATTAGCGTTATTTCCTTTTAAGTCGTTCTCGTCGTACGTTAATTAAAGGCTTTCGTAGTTTTAAAAAAATGCATCGAAGTTTATGCCTTTCGTGTTTAGGTTTTCGCACGCTTAAAGGAATTTTTGCTTTGCACCATTTCGTTTTTTTTACGGGTGGTTGGTTAACTAGCAGCCTTTTTTTTGCATACGTAGCATCGCTTAGTTGTGCGAAATTGGAAGCTGTTTATTCGGGGTTGGAAATTGCTTGCGCAAAGCTGGAAGTTGCTTTTAAGTTTAAACCCACTTTAGCTTATACAAAGCTTTTAGTTGTTATAATAGCGCTTGTTTATATAATTAGCGTCGTGCGGAACGTTTTTTTAGCAAGTATTAGTTTTTACTCGTGCGATTTATAGCTATTTAAAAAAAATGCTCGCAGGTTGGCGAATAAAGCTTCGTACGTATCCTTTTGGGTAAAAAAAACGGTTTTTTAATTTTAAAACTTTACGGCAGGTTTATACAACCGCTATGTGCATAGCAATTTCGCTTTAAAAGTTTCGCTTAATGCTTTTTATACGAGCTGGAATTTGTTAAACATTACGTTTAGCATTTCGAGCAATGCTTTTTTTTTTAAATACGTTTGTTTTATTCGTACGAAAATGGTTATTATTTAATTCGTTTAATATTGCGTATAGTTTAATTTGGAATTAAAATGCGTATTTAAAAAGTTATACATTTTATTTTATCGTGTGCTTAGTTTAATATGGTTAATATAAAAATTGTTAAAATAATTAATGTATTTAGCTAAAGTTAAGTGCATAAACCTTACTTACCCCGTACTACTTACCTTGTATTACCTATTTTATACTTTTGTTAATTTGTGTATAAAGTCGGCTTATAACGTGTTACAACGTTTAAGTTAGCCGTTATAGGGCTACCTAATTCACTTACTTTGCACGCGCTAAAACAAGGGTGAAAAACGCACAAGTTAAATTTAAAAGCCTAATGCAAAAATGGCTTTAATAGCCGTAAGTCGATTTTTTAATTTCCCTATATAAAATAATTTTTCGGAAAATCGCGTGCGGTATTGGAACTTTTTTAGGCGGGGGGCCCGCGGGATCGATGTTGAAAGGTATATAAAAAAGGCGATTATTAGCGCCCCCTTTTGGCAATACAAGCTTGTACTACCCACTAAGTTTAAAGCCTTGCTAGCATTATTTATAATGCTTAATAAAGCCCGTATTAACTAAATGTAACTTTGTTAGCTATTGTAATTAGTGCAAGCACGCTTTAATTAAAACCTAATATTTTTACAAGTTATAAACCCGGGAAATCTAATAGCTGGCAAAGGACCGTAACCTATTTAATGCTAAATTAAACTTTAATTAAAACCTTGTAATCGCGAAATCGGGCGACGAATTAAGCGCTAAATGCATTAAATTTATACACTAATTAAACTTTATATCTTTTAGTTTAAAGCGTTATTTAATTAAAATTACGACCGTAACTTTTATTGCAAGTTAAAGCGGATTAGGGGAATTAAAAGCATTAAATTTTAATCGCAAAAAGGTGGCAATACCTACTAGTAAGCGCTAAAAAGCGCTAATACCAAAGCTTATCGGCGCTGCGAAGCGCTTTATAAGTAGCTTTAAAAACCTAAGCAGGTGCCGGGGGACACCCAAATAGCAATTAAGGGCAATTACCATTTGGGAGCGTTATATAAATACCTAAGTTTGTGTTTCGAAATACAACGTGAAAAGTGGTTTAGCTATTAAAAGCGTTGTACGTTAAAAGGTTACCGGCGTTGTTAGTTCCCTTTTAAACCACTTTTCGAGGTGTAAAAACGGGGTTTGCAGTACTAAAAAAAGCCTTTAATTAGTTCCCTTTTAACTTACTTTTGGGTGTTAAAAACGGGGTTTATTAAGGTCGAAGCTAATAGTGGTTAATTCCTTTTTAGTTTTACTTTCGGGCATAAAAACGGGGTTTGCCAACTGCGTCCTTTTAATAAATAACGCTTTATTTGGAGCACTTTTAAAGGTAATAAATAAAGGGTTTTTTACTATGCATAAATATTAAGCCGCTTGTAAAAGCCGTTTATTAACCCATTACATTCCTTAATTACGGGGGTAACGTTACGCAAATTGTTATACAGCCTAATAAAAGTTACATTTCGGTTAAAGCAATTTATAACCTATTTTATAACGTACCATCGCGGTAAAAACATTAAAACGGCTAATACGCACGTTTAAACGAGCCTATTAGTTTAATTAGTATAATAATGCTTTAATATTTAAAAAAACGCTAAATAATTGCATTTTAAGGTTTTAATTAAAGTACGTGGAATTGGATTAAAAAGTTTAAAGCTAGCCCAATTTTAAGTTAATTTACTAATAATTGCAAAAAAGCTTTATTATTATAAAACCTCGTTAATTTTGGCAATTATTTTATAACACCTACTTTATAACGAGTACTTTTTACCGTTTTACTTTGCAATAATTATTTTGTAATAAATACATTATAACGTGGTTTACCACCGAGTAACGCACATTACCGAATGGCGCGTTTTCCATCGCGACTCGCGTTTCCCACTTCCAACTTTAATTCCTTAACAACCATAAATAGCGTCGACATTTAGCGAAGTTAAAATTATTTTTGCTATACGGGCAATCCAATCCAATCTAACGTTAAATGTTCGTTCGGCAGCTAAAATTTACGACGTTTTTAAAACCACGCTGCGTTACTAACGCGCTGGCCAATGTGCTCGACGCGACAGCATGCTTAATTACCGGAAATTGACGGAATCCGAAAAAAAGGCGCTTATTAAATACATACTCGAGCTGGATTTTCGCGCGTTCCCTTCCCGGCTTTCTGGTGTTAAAGATATGGCCAACCGATTGCTCGCCGAGCGCAACGCGGGCACCGTCGGGACCAACTAGGTCGCGAGGTTCGTTAAACGCCGCGCAAAGCTCGGCACGCGTTGGATTCGAAAATACGATTACCAAAAGGCCAAATGCGAAAATCCCAAGCTCGTTTTTGCGTGGTTCGACTTTATGCGAAACACTATAGCCAAATATGGCATTTTGGATAACGATATTTACAATTTCGACGAAACCGGCTTTTTTATAGGCATAATCGCCGCCGTTATGGTTATTACAACGTCGGAAGGCCGTGGTAAAGCAAAGCTAATCCAGCTTAGTAACCGGGAATGGGCTATAATTATCCAAAAGGTTAACTATTACGGTTAGGCGGTCCTTTTTTTTATTATCGTTAAAAGGCAGTACCATTTGGCTAATTGGTATTTAAAAACCGACCTTTTACGCGATTGGGTTATCGCAACGAGTTTTAACGGGTAAATTACGAACGAACTCGGCTTGGAATGGATTCGGCATTTCGATAAACACATTGCATCGCGCGCAAAAGGCTTTTATCGTTTATTAGTGCTGGACGGCCACGAAAGCCACCATTCGACGGATTTTAAGCTTTACTGCTAAAAACATAACATTGTTACGCTTTGCATACCTCCGTATTCGTTTCACTTTTTTTAGCCATTTAACGTTAAGTATTTCGGCCTAATAAAGCGGGCGTACGGTTAACAAATCGAAAACCTAATAAGGTTACACGTTAACCACGTAACCAAAGTCGAGTTCCTTTCGGCGTTTAAAACGGCATTTTTTAACTCCATAACTAAGGAAAATATTCGAGGAAGTTTTCGAAAAGCTAGCTTTGCTCTTTTTAATCCGAATTTAATTTTGGAAAAGCTGGATGTAAGGCTACGAATTTCGACGCCCCCGAAAAAGCCCTTAAGCAACGCCGAACTTTAAACCTTTAAAACGCCGCGAACAGCCAGGGAAGCAACTTCGCAGTCCGAACACATTAAAATTCGAATTTCCAATTACCGAAGCAGCTTTCCGACACCCATGCTGGCGGTTGTAAACCAAATCGCAAAAAGGACGAAAGCGATAATGCATAAGGTGGCCCTTTTCCGAGCCGAAATGTTTACGTTTAAAAAGGCGAACGAAGCATTAAGCAAACGCCGGAGGGCTAAAAAAACACGTATTCGATTAGGAAGGTTACTTACTATAAACGAGGTACGAAATGTTTTAAACCAAAAAGAGCTAAATAAATAGCTATAGTAAAAAATGCGCGATTAGGGGGGTCCGGAAAGGAGGGTGATGGAGGTGCGCGACAACAGGCACCCGAAGTGATTGGTAATTGTTCCTTGGCTATTTTATTGGATCGCGGGCTAAAGCGCGCGCAGGCCAAAATACCAGGGCCAGTGTATAGGCCTAAAGCTGTGGGGCACCAGTTGCCACCCACGTAACTTTAGGCCACCTTTAACACCCCCCCGTAGGCCATGCAACGGCTTTAAAAGCATTACGAGCACGCATTTACGTAGTAACCCTCCAAATCCGTGGTGTTTCCCTGGTTCTCTTGTAAGCCGTTTATTGCGGCATTTGCTGCATTCCCAGTTGAACAACAAACCTCGCCTGTCCTTCCGCCGTTAGGCCTTTCGTAAAACCGTCCGCCTTCATATTAGCCGTGCCAACTAGCTTAAGGGTGAAAAGTTAACGCTTTACAGCATCGATTACCCACTTATAGCGGAGGTCGATTATGCGGGTGCGGGCTAATTCCAACGGGTTTAACACCGTCGTTTGGGCGTTAGCGCTGTCCGTATACACCACGAGAGTTTCTCGCTAAGGGTATCCAGTTTCCTTTAAAATGCCTTTAATCCAAAACAAAGCCTGGCCCGTTGGCAAGAGGTTGACGAACTTCGCTTCCGTCGTCGACGTTGTTACAAAAGTCTGCTTTTTTAATTGCTAGTAAACAGGACCACCCGCTAGCATAACGATTACGCCGCTTGTAAATGCCCTCGTACGGAGGCAATTAGCGAACGAGGCATTTCCGTAAGCCTTTAGGCCTATCGCCTCGGCGCTATAAGTAGGCCCACCAAAGGTAAGCGCGAGCTTTTTAGTGCCAATAATGTAACGCTAAAAGTGCTTTAGCAGTGCCAAATGCTCGTTGCCGGGATTGGCGTTAACTTTTTGCAACCTCCTTACGGTATACGTAATATTAAGGCGAGTAATGCCAGCGAGGTAGCTAATACTCGCTATTTCCGACTGGTAGCGCAAAACCTCCTCGTGCGGGAAAGGGTCCCAAGTGATCGGCATTACAAAGCTAAAAGGCTAGGGCGTTTTTACTGCTTTAAGGTCCTCCCGTCCGTATTTAGTAATAATTTTATTAATATAATCGCGTTAGTAAAGGCTTACAGTTCTCCGCTAGCGATCCTTTACAACCTGCATGCCGAGGAACGTTTTTGCGTTACCCAAAGCGGTTATCTCGAACCGGCTACCCACCTCGTTAGCGATGGTTTTAATTTCCGTAACCGTACGAGAGGCAATTTGGAAATCGTCCACGTAAAGCAACAGCATAGCGCCCGTCTCCTTTTTGCGGTAAAAGCAAACGTTTTGGTAAATCGGCCTAAAGCCAAATGCTTCGAACTCCGGAGTAATCGTTTAATACCACCATAAAGGCGACTTGCGGAGGCCGTAAAGTGCCTTTTTTAAGCGGCAATAATAGCTTTTCTGCCTAACCGGAATGCCCTAAAATTGCTGTACGTATACCATAACGTTGCTAAGTACGATGGCGCCAAAATAGGCAGCCACGAAGTCGAACTAGCGGCATTTAAAGTTGTTAACGGCCACAAGCACAAAAAACACCCTCGTAAATGCTGCATAGGCGATTGCCGCGTACGTTACAACTTTGTCCTCGCCCGGAATATCGTCGTAATTGCCGCAAACGACCCAACGCGCTTTAATCTCTTTAAAAGCGCCGTTAAGCGTTAGCTTAGGCACGTATACCCACTTGCCCGGCAGTGCTTTAGCGCCCGGGGGCAATTTTTTTAGCACCCACGTGCCCTTTTCGAGCAGCGTATTAATCTGCTTTTGCATTGCTGGCTTATAGTATCGCTCGTACTCGGTTTCGTGCTTTACCGCGTCGTAATAATAGGCCGAAATATACGGTGTTCCCGGCACTATAGCAACGCTAAAAAGCGCGAGGTCGGGGATTTTAAAAGCCGCCGATCTTTTAGGGCAAAACGAATATCGTATCCGGGTACGTAATGTTAACAAGTGCAAAACCCGTTTTCGGGCAGTTTCCTCGGCAGCCTTAATATCCGTATTAAGGCTGTGAAAGCTTTCGTCGTTTCCGGCGCTTTTAGGGTTACCCGGATCCTTTTCCGCCACCTTTTTAATATTTTTAAGCTCGAAGCGAGCCGTTGTAAATGCCTTCACGGGCTCCTTTTTTTGCAGGTTTTTGGTATTAGAACTTCATAATGCTTAAAGGCCGTTAAGCGCTCCCTTAATCGCCGGTTACTCGGCGGGGGCGGCGGCCGCTTTTTGCAAGTCCTTTTTTAAGCGCTACGGGCACCGTAACCGCCTCGTTGCCGAGCTCGGGAGTTCCCTCGGGTATTGGCATGCCCGGGCCGGCGGGCTTTTTAAGCTTTTTAGGCTTTGCAACGGCAAGCTCCTCGTTTTTCGCTTCGGTTTCCCCGGTTTTTTCCGCAAGCGATAAATCGTTATCACCTTCGGGGCCGGCAATATCGCCAGTTGCACCGGTGTTACCATCGTTACTATCGGTGGAATTAATAGTTAAGCCAGTATTATAAACCCAAATGCCCATTATAAAGTAAAGGTCTTTAACAACGGCCTCGTTAACCGCATTAATAGTGATCGCCTTTTTAACAAAGTTATAGGGCGACTTTCGGCGTTTACCAGCGCCCTCGTTAATCCGTGCGTTACGGTAACGAAAACCTTGTTAGTACCATCCGGCTTAACTAGCAATCTCGTTATAAAGGCTTTCCCAGCCTATAAGCCGGCCCCTCGTTGCTTTAGGGCTATTTGTTAGCTTTAGCCTGTTTGCCGTTTTTAATTAGCACCCAGGCGACCGCGCCCCAAATGCGGAAAGTACGGATTGGTGGTTGGTAATACTCCTCGTTAAGGCCGATTGCCTTTACCCACGCCTCGTGCGGGCTTTTTTTGCCGCCAAAAGCTGTATTTGGGGTATAGTTTAACACCTTTTTCGCTGTTTGCAAAGCATATACCCAGTACTTTTTATGCAAGCCGTTGGCGTTAATCCCGGTGCGAGCCGCGTTAAGTATAGTACGGTTAGCACGCTTAACGATGCTATTTATTTCCGGGCATCGCGCCGGGCTAATCTCGCAAGCTTTGCTTCGAGCAGTGCAATAGGCCCTTAGCTTTTCCGGGTTAAACTCCGTGCTACCGTCCGTATGGATTGCTTATATTTTAATGCCTAACTGGAATTTAATATAGCTAATCCAGTTACAAACCTTCGTAAAGATTTCCGTATTAGCTTTGCTAACTGCAAAAATCACCCAGCCAAAAGTAATTGCCTTATTAGTAATATGGACGGCGTAATTATATCCGCCGTATAAAATAGGCGAAATGGTTAATTATTCATGTAAATACGGCCCAAAAAGCGGGTAGTGCGGTGGAAATAACGATTACCGATAATTTAGGTCGCTTTGCTTTCCAAACAGCCGTTACAAGTATGTTTTAATGCTTCGAAATAGCTAATTTTAATGCCTGCAACGCGGCAAGCCGTTATTACCGCCTCTTTATTAGCATGCATTAAGCGCCGATGCATTATCACGTAAAGCACCGGGCGCTTTATCGTAATCGGTGCGTTAGCTTCCGTCGGTCGGTCTCCTCCGTTAGGTGCGTTGCCCAAGGCCATAAGGCCCGGGGGCGCGCTTACGGGCACGTTAACGTTAGCAATTAGTACGTTATTATTAATTTGGTAGCTGCCTAACCATTTATCGTCGGGCATTACGAAATAATCGGTTTAATCGTCCTTTAAGCCTGCCTTGCGCATTTTGCTAAGGCTGAGAAGGTTAAAAAGGGATTTAAGCGTAAAGATTGCTTATAAGGTAACTGTAGTAACGCCCGCCTTATTACGCTAATGCATTTTAACAGTGCCCTTTTTAACGGAAACTTAGGCGCCGCCGTTGGCCGTGGTAGCGTTATAAGGGACCTCGTGCTTCTTTAGCGAGGTAAACCACTTGCGATCGTTAAAATGGTGCTTAAACGAGCCGGAATCGATTATTACGGCGTTACGGGCACTGTTAACATTGCTTAAAGCGGTATTGGCCATGTTGTATTGGCTGGCACTGCCCCGATTAACCGGCATACCACCAGTATAATCGGCAGCTTTCGGGTTGGCTATAGCCTCGTTAATTGCCTTATTGCCTCGCTGGAAGCGCCGCTCCGGATACTTAGCCTTCCAGGCCTCCTCGAGCTTAGGGTGCAAAAGACAGCAGTTATCGTTACCGCCTTTGTGATGCTTACCGCACCTATCGTGGTAAGGAGCACGCGAAACGATAGTGCAACCCTTTTTATTGCAAAGCCTCGGCTCCTAAAATCCCTCCGGCTTCTTATTGGTGTTAGCTATAGCCCTCGACTTCGAGGCCTTTATAACCGCCGTATTTTCGAGCACTTTCGAAATAAAGTTAGCGGGAGTGCGGCGCTCGCCTTTACAACTCCCTAAAGCTATAGCCACCGCAAAAGGGTAAGTGGCGCTAAGCCCGTTAACGAGGCTCCTTATAAGCATCCGATCCGGAATGTTAATATTGGCCTAATTTAAGGCCTGCTTCACTTATAGCCAGCGGTTCGTATACTTTTTAACGTTACCGTTAAACTTTTCCACCGAAATTATAGTGTTCGTTAATTAAAGCGTCGAAACGGCCGTTAGCGGTAACTCCAATGGTGCTAACTACCTTATCCCAAAAAGCCTTTGGGTCCTAATCCTCGTCGTTTTTAGGGCGGTCCTAACCGGCCTTTTCCAGGTCCGTAATTACCTTTTCGATATTGTTGCGGATGCAATACCATGTTAATGTCCTCCTAAAAGCCCATAACTGTACAGCTTTGTAGTTTTCCGCTTTAACCGGCTTAGCCGGAGGGTTAGCAAATATAAAGGAAATATTGCGGGAAGCGGTTAAATGCACCCGGATGGTGCGCTTCCATATTTCCAGGTTAGAAAGCCCTAGCAAGTCCGGGACCTTCACTGCGACTTCGCGGTATTCCGCCATTTTGGCGACTTTATTGGCACTTTTAACGCGTATAAAGGCGTTGGATTGCAAGGGAAATGGTGCCTTTAGGCGCTAAAAGGGTTATCGTTGTTGCTTTGTTATGGTTGCTAATCGGCGCCGAACGCGGCTTTATTGATTGTCGTTTAACGGTTTTCTAACTGTTGCGCCTCGCCCGTAATCCACGGCGGGAAAACGCAAGCAACGGGAAACAACTCGTGCACCGTTAATCTCTCCTAATTAGGCAGAGATATCGTTAACGGTAGCGCGAGGGCTTATAACCTGATGGAGGTGCGCGATAACAGGCACCCGAAGTGATTGGTGATTGTTTTTTGGCTACTTTACTGGATCGCGGGCTAGGGCGCGCGCAGGCCAAAATACCAGGGCCAGTGCATAGGCCTAAAGCTGTGGGGCACCAGTTGCCACCCACGTGACTCCAGGCCACCTTTAACAAAAGGCGACGGCGATTCGTCGGCGATGTGGCACTTGCGGCAAAACCGGACACAATGCGCGCATTTGTTCGGAGGAAGTAAAAATGTCCGATGTATACAGTTCCGAGTAGTTTAAATGGATTCCTGGCGTTGTTAAGTTGGCATGCGCGTCGATTAACCGGAGGTCGGGTGTAAGTGCGCCACTCGGTGGTATGCGCCACTCGGTGGTAAACTACGTTATAAATAAATTGTATAAATTATTTATAATGTTGTTTTATAATTGCAAAAGTTTTAAAATTTTGCAAACTTTAAACCAGTTACGTTAAAATAACTGCTAAATAAAACCCTAAAAGTTTAGCACTTGTTAAATTAGTTAAAGTAAAACAATTGTATAATGCTTTGAAAAACGGTAACTTTTAAGCCTTTAGGTAATATATTTATTACTTTTATAAACTGTTTTTTTAATATTACAACATATAAAATAATTGTAAAATTAACTGCTATTAATTGTTACAACTAGCATGTAAACCTTAAAATAGCAAAACGGGAAAAGCTTTAAATGGTGCTTTTACCCCGCATTAAAACACGTAAAGTTACGTAACTTAAGCAGGATTTGTGGATTTATAAAAAAAGCGATAAATCCAAAGGGATTTGTAAATTTGTAAGCAAAGTAACAAATTTAAAAGCTATTAAAAAAAAGGCAACGTATATGTAAAAAATGGATTTTTTACTGTTTTAAATAGTTTTAATTAAAGCTTTAACATTAATTAATTAAAATTAGCTTTTAAGCATTTCCTAAAGCAAGCAATTAAATTATTTTTTTAAATTACGTGTTTTTTTATTTACTAGTATTAGTAATACTATTTTTCCCACCCTCGAAATGCTTTACTTTAAAAGCAAACCTTTAATTATAACATTTTAACTAATTTTATTTAATACCTCGTTAAAAAAGGATAGTGCAATTATAACGAGTAGTAATAAAAAGCTTAAAAAGGAAAAAAACCACGGTTTTTACCTTTAACGGTGTTAAATACGACTTTAACGAAACCGTTAACACGGCTAGCCTTTTTAAGCTTATAACGAACGAAATCGCCAAAAGCTAAACCGAAATAAAGCAACTTATTGCGAAGTTAATATCTTTTAAAGCACTTATCGCAATCCAAACGTACAAATTCCCGTTTTTAAACCTTTATAAAAAGGAAAACGGCAAATTTAAAACGTTTTTTACTAAATGCAAAAGCTATTTTAAATTTTACAAATAGCATTTCGTAAAAAAAAAATAAAAGTCGTTTACGCTATTATTAAATTAAACGGCAAAGTAAAAAAATGGTTCCAATTAACCTAAAACGATTACTTTAAAAATATAAAAATAGTTAAAAAACCACCCAACTTATTTTCGCCAATTTCGAAACCTTTAAAAGGAAAGTTGGAAAAATGTTTAATATAATCGACGAAACCCGAATCGCCGAAAAAAACCTACTAGCTTTTAAATAATAAGGGTTTATAACCAAATATATAACGAACTTTTAACGAATTAACACGAAGTTTAACTAAAGTAACGCTACGTTAATATTGCACTTTTATAACAGATTGCGCGAAAACGTAAAAAATAAATTCGCGAAGCAAAATCGCCCCGAGTTTTTTACGGATTACGTTAAAAACGCGGTTCGTATTAACGATAAATTATATAAATAATAACAGGAAAAAAAATATGGTTTTAAAAATGTAGCATAAAATAATAAAACTAATTAAAAAAAAGCCAAATAATAACCTATTACAATTTACAAAACGCATTTAAATTTTATGAATTTTAATACGGGAGCCGCTTACCAGTAATAAAAGTAATAAAAAAAAGCAAAAGTAAAACCCGCAAAACGGGAAATGTTTTAAATGCGGCTAAGCCGGCTACATTAAAACAAATTGCTTATAACGAAATAATAACTGCTAAATAACCAACTTTTAACGAATAAAAAAGCCCGACATAAAAAAAACCATACTTTAGGGCGGTATTTAATTAAACGTGTTATTATAAGAATTATACGCTATATACCAGTTCGATAAAAAGGTTACCGGATAATATCCTTAAAAACTTTAAAACGTTTGCATGTTTAAAGTTATAAAGTTTAAGTACGATAACGAGGGCGAGCAACGTGTTATTTCCGGTTTTACGGATTTGAAAAAGGAGGATAACGCCGTTTTTTAAAGGGTTTAAAAAAGAGCAACCTTAGTAAGCGATTTAAAAAAAGGCGGGATTTAATAAAAAAAGCTTATAGGTTAAACCTACTTTTTTTACAAACGCGAAAACTTAAACACCGACGCGGGAATAAATTAAAATGGTTAAAACCTTAAAACGGCCGAGTTTTAAAAACGAGTAAAGGGTTTAAACGACGTAACTTTGCACTTATAGCCCGTAAAAGTTAAACAAGCTGGAAAAATTAACGCGCTTTTACGCTTTTCGATATTTCGAAGTGTTTTTAAAACGTTAAGGTTTTAAAATACCCAAATAGCCCGTTATGCACGCTATTTTAACGGACGGAAATAACGGTTAAGTTTTATTATAATTTAATAACGAATAGGAAATTAAATACGTTAACTACCAGTTTAACGACGTAAACGAGCTAAAAAAAAGCTGCGTTAAAATCCGAGGATTACTTTAGCGTTAATTTAAAACGCTTTAAACATTTGCACCTTTTTTAAGCAAAATGCATTTATAAAAAATGCAAATTCCACTTACGATTTAAGCTTAAATACGACTTTTTCCTACGAAAAATGGAAAGCGAGCCTAAAGTTAAGCCCCGTTTAGCATTCCAATTGCCACGGTAAAACCAGCCCGGATCGATAAGTTTACCGCAGTTTTTAAACTTAGCGAGCGGTACCCGATATTATATGTTATTAAAACGCTCGATTAGGGGAAGTGCGAAATTGCGAAATGTAAAAAACATATAGCATAAAAAGCGAAAGTTTAATATTAAAAAATCGCGCGGGCGTACGTACCGTTTAACCCGGATAAAAAAACGAACGTATAATACTCGTTTTTTTTATTAAAAAATTAAAAAAAACCACTTAAGCGAAAAGCACGAAATGAAAAGCGAAAATTAATAAAAACCTTCGCGATAATAAAATCGAATTAACCGTACGATTTATTAACGTTTCGGATAAAATATTAAAAGAAAAAGGTTAAAGTAATAATTAATTGCGGAATATAAAGCGATTATATATCGCCGTATACGGTTAAATAGTATATAAATCCTTATAAAACGAAAACATTAACCGTATTAACTAAAAACAGTCGAAAAAATACCTATCGTTTATAATAAAGGATAAATCGACAGAAAAATATACCTAATAACATTACGCATTTAAAATAGGGAAAACGTTACTATTATATTGGATAAATTAAATATAAGCGGAAAAATGTAATTTTTAGAATTTTTTAGCTTAGGAAAAATAACTTACGGATAAATTAAATTACCGGTTAAATTTAATAGGAAAAGCTATTAGTAATTAAAACGGGTTACTAGCTACGAACTTTAAACCGTAAGCATAAAAAGTAATAAAAGGAGGTTATAACGGTAATAAAATTTAGTAATTCGCTTTCGTATTTAGCATTAACGAGTATACGATTATTTAAAATGAAAAGCGATTAAAATAACTAAATTAACATTAAAAAACGGCTTGTAAATGTTTTACAAAATACTATAAATACGAAAAATTGTTTAAGAAAAACTTAAAAACGGTGTTTCCCGAATATAAACCGTTCGATTTTAAAATTAAATTTAAACCAGGAATATAACTTAAGTATTAAAAGCTATACTAGTTTAACCTTCGGTAATAAAAGGTGCTAAAAAAACAATTAAAAGAAAACGTACGAAAAGGATATATTAAACCTTTCGATTTTTTAATAGGATATGGGATTTTATAAAACAAAAAAAATGGGACGAAGCGAATATGCATCGATTACCGCTTATTAAACGAGGCTACGGTTAAAAATCGATATTTTTTACTTTTATTAACGAATTACGCGATAAGTTTAACAAAGCCCAGTATTTTACGGCTTTAAACTTACGGAAAGCTTATAACTTAATACGGATTAAAAAAGGCTAAAAATGGTTTACGGCTTTTAAATTAAGGTTTAAATGCTACAAGTTTTTAATAATAACTTTTAAGCTTATTAATACATTAGCCACGTTTTAAAAAATAATTAACCATATATTTCGCAAATATTTCGACATTTTCGTTTTTACGTGTTTGGATAATATTTTAATTTTTTCGAAAACGATGGAAAAATATAAGCAGTACGTATATAAAGTATTCGAAAAGCTATTTAGCGCAAAACTTTTCGTTAAGCTAAAAAAATGCAAATGGTATATATAAAAAGTCGCTTTTTTAAAGTTTGTAATTATACCCGGATAAATTTGCATAAACTTTAAAAAAGTTAAGGAAGTTAAAAAATGGCTTATATTTAAAAGCGTTACGGAAATACGAGGGTTTTTAAGTTTTTTAAACTTTTACAAACGGTTTATCCGGAATTATAGCAAAATTGTTATACTATTTACAAACTTTACCAAAAATAACCACCCGTTTTATTAAAAAAAGCAAAAGTAAAAAGCTTTCGAGCAATTACAGGACGCCGTAATAAGCGAACTAATATTAACATTTTTAAACCTAAAAAAACCTTTCGAAGTTAAAACCAACGCGTTAAATTACGCGATTAGTAATTAACTCGAATAACGAAACGATTAAAAGCGGTAGTACTTTTATGCGTTTTTTTCGCAAAAATTAAACGAATTTAAATTAAATTACCAAATCCACGATAAAAAAGTTTTAGCAATTATCCGGGCATTTGCAAAATGGCGACCATACTTTGATAAAGCTAAGCATTAAGTTATAATATATATAAATTATAAAAACTTAATACATTTTACTATTAGTAAAAACCTATATAAGCGATAAGTTCGTTAAAACGAGTTTTTGCAAAATTACGATATCCGGGTCGAATACCGGAAAAGGTTAAAAAACGGCCGGGCGGATGCTTTAAATTAATAACCGGACCAATAGGTCGCAATACTTAAAAAAATACGAATAATTTTAGCGAAAATACTAAACGGATTTTTAATCCCGGTATAAAAGATATTCGTTAAAACAATTTAGTAAAAAGGAGTTTAAACTTTAAAAGAAATTTAACAAATTTATAACTAGTTGGCATACGGTTATTAAAGCGTAAAAAAATATGGAAACGGTTATAATAATATTACGGGTTCGCAAAAACTTAAGCCGAAATATAGGACGTAATAAAAAATTGCGAAAGCTATGCTAAAAATAAAACTAACAGGTATAAACCTTATAAACTTTTGCAACTTTTACCGGCGTTTAGCGAAGCGTGGCAAAAAGTTATTATAAATTTCGTTATTAAACTTCCCCAATTTAAAAAACCGTTAACTAAAGTTAAGTACGATAATATATTAATAATAGTGGATAAGCTTACTAAATATGCTTTATTTTTACTATATAAAAAAAGTAGCAACGTTACTAAGTTAGCGTACGATTTTATTAAGCACGTAATAGCGGAATACGGCACGCCGAACCGTTTAATTACGAATAAAATAAATTATTTATAAGCAAGTTTTGGAAAAAGCTTACAGCTTTATTAAAAGCCGAATATTTTTTATTTACGGCTTACCACTTTTAAACAAATGGATAAACAAAGCGAACGAATTACATTATAAAGTAATATTTACGTTATTACGTTAATTATAAATAAAATAACTAGGTATAATTACTTTTTATAGCTTAATTCACTTATAACAATTTAATTTATAAAAGTATAAAAATTATACCGTTTTATGCGAATTACGGGTTTCCGCTTACAGCGTATAAAAAACCTAAAGCAAAAAAACATGCTTAAATAGCGGAAATACAAATAACAAAGCTTATTAAACTGTGTAAACACTTTTAAATAAAGTTAAAAAAGCTACGACACCGCATAACCATTTAAGCAAATGAAAAAAAGGATCGAAAAACCGACTTTTAAAAAAAGGGATAACGTTTATCTTTTTCGACGAAATATTAAAATAAAACGACCGAGCGATAAGTTAAATTATAAAAATTTGGACTATTTAAAGTATTAAAAAAGGTTTTAAACATAAATTACAAACTTTAACTGCCGCTAATTATAAAATCCCACCCGGTTTTTTACGTTTCCTTATTCGAACTAGCGCTATTAAGCTTTAAAAGCGACAAGTTAAAAGAAATTAACGCGGAATAAAAATATAAAATCGAAGAAATTTTAAATTATAAGCTAAAAAACAGGCTTAAAAAATACCTAATTAAGTGGAAAAAGTACGGCTACGAAAAAAACACGTGGGAAAAAACAACCAACCTTATAAATTGCTAAAAAGCCTTAACGAAATACTAGTAAAAGCATTTATAAAAAGGTTAATAAAAGCGAAAGCAGTTAAAAAACCAATCGCCGAAAGTTTAACAATTGGGTTCTTAATAATAGTTCTGCCAAAATTCGAACCTAAAACCTTAATAAAAAAACCAAAACTACACCCATTATGTTATAAAACTTAAAGAAATTATTAAAAAAATTATAACTTACCGGAGTTAAAAAAAGCAAGCAGGTTTAAATTAAGATTAACCTCGAACGCTTACCAGTCGAAGGAAACGGTAAAAGTTACGAATGGCTTAAATTGCGAGGCAGCTTAGCGAGCTTCCCGATCGGGCTTCCTCCCGCTTAATACGTTTTAACTCCTTTATTACGTTAATATTACGACGGATTGCACGTATTTTTTTTCGAACCATGCTTTTTTTATTTTCGCAAGCGTTTAAATTTGTTATTTAAAGCGCGGCGCTCCTTTTTTATCATTTTAACCTTTGTTTTCATTTATTGGTATTAAAAACCGATAAAACGGAACTATTTAAGCGAAAAACCTAAAATGTCGTAAGTAAAACGGTTTCGACGGAAATATTTCACGTATTAAGACGAATTTTAAAAAAAAGCTTTACACTTTTTACGTTTTAAAACCCCGTAATAAAAAAATCAAAAAGGCATTTCGACGGTAAAAAAAAACGATTTAAATAAGCAAATTTTTACGCTAAAAGGTTTTTTTTATAAAAGGACGTTTTCGTACCCGACTAAACATTTTGTTAAAATAAAAAGGGAATAGGAAATAGTAAAAAAGGAAAGTATTTACCACTAATAAAAAGCGGGGCGATAAGATATAGTTAAAAAAATTCGGCTTAAAAAGGGAAACCTAATATTACGACCAGCATGTAAGCTTTAAAATAGCAGGACGGGAAGGGCTTTAAATAGTACCTTTGCCCCGCATTAGGATACGTAAAGTTACGTAACTTAAGCAGGATTTGTGGATTTATAAGCAAAGCGATAAATTTAAAAGGATTTGTAAATATGTAAGCAAAGTAATAAATTTAAAAGCTATTAAGAAAAAGGCAGCGTATATATAAAAAATGAATTTCTTATTGTTTTAAGTAGTTTTAACTAAGGTTTCGGCATTAGTTAATTTAAGTTAGCTTTTAGGCATTTCTTAAGGTAAGTAATTAAATTGTTTTTTTAAGTTACGTGTTTTTTTGTTTACTAGTACCAGCGATACTGCCCTTCCCACCCCCGAAGTGCTTACTTTAAAAGCAAACCCTTAATTATAACACGTTAGCGTTAATAAACCCTCGATATTATTATATCGATTCGGTTTTAAAAAAATCGTTTCCTTTTTAAAAAACATAATCGGCATTTTTAACCCTTATTAAAAAAAACGAAAAAAATGAAAGCATTTCTTTTAATTTAAAACTAATAATTTTTACAAACGTTTACGCATTTACAAAACGTATCGGCACTTTTCGTAAAAACCTAAACACGGTTTAAAACGTTAACTATTAGCTTTTTAACCTTTTTTAAACTTTATTAAAAGGTTTTGCCTCCATTTAATAAAATAGCCAACTGGACCGCGATAAACGTGCGGCTTTAAAAGCTTAAAGCTTTACAGCAATCCTTACGGCTTTAAAGCGACAGTTCGCTTTAAACGCTAGTAAAGCTATTAAGCTTTTTACTAAAACAACGCTTAATTTCCGCGATTTGGCTGCAAACAAATTTGCTTTTCACTAATTTGTATTTAAAATGCTCCGTTATACTAAAAGCATAAGCATTACGTAAAGCGGCAATAGGTACGGCATTATAATCCAAATTTAAAACCGTTTAAATTTAAATATTTAAACGAAATTGCAAGCCCCCAAGCTTACAAAAACTCGCATTAAATACCTTCGTTTTGTTAAAAAAATAACCTCGTTTTTATCGCTATCGCTAAAAAGCAATATCCTAACGCGACGGCCAAAAGGTATAACCTCCGCTAAAAGGGTTATAACAATAACTATAACGGCAAGTATAAGCATCGTAATAACCGTAACTTTCGCGAAAAGCACCGAAATAGCCGTTACTAGCACCGTTATAACTTTTATCAAAGTGACCGGTATAATTTACACCGTTACAAATCCTAAAAAATTACCGCCGAAATGATTAGGATTGTGGTTACAAACCTCGCGACGATTACAAACCTTATAACAAGTGTAACAAATATAAAGCTCGTAATAATCGCAAAGACGATTACAAACGAGCTAATAAATACGGTGATCGCTGCGATAAAAACCGTAACAACCGCTAGCAAAACCGCATTTATAACATCGACGATAGTAACGCAAATGCAAAGGATTTTTTAAACGCTTACAACGATATTAACAATAATAACGATGCTAGCGAGGCCTTTTTAATCGATACAAACGATATTTATACCATTGATAATCGTTAAACCGATTTAAAATTTGCAAACGTTGCGGTATTATTATAACCTTTTGCAATTTGCTTTTCGCTTACTTTACAATTTGCTTTAACGAATATATTTATTAAATTAACGAAAACTATACTCCTTACGTGTTTAAAAAAAATTAACCTCGTAAAAAAAACCATTAAAATTAACGCCGAAGCTGTTTTTTAAACTAATACTTATATGCCAAAATAACGATCCGGCTTTTTATTAAAAATTAAAAAATTTAAATTTGTGCTAATTCCGGATTTAGCCGAAACCTCGTTTTTTAAAAAAAATGTCGCGATTATAAATATAAAATTTTCGACGTTACAAACCTTAACATACAGTTTATTTTTTCCGGTTAAAACTTTAAAACGATTTAAACGTGCTAATAAATTCGCTTAAATTACGTTTTTCACTCCTGGATTCTTTTTTAACGGTAATCCCAAAGTAATTTAATAAACGGCTTACGTTTAAATTGTAAACAATAATAACCGTATAATCCTCGAAATCGCTTTTTTTAAACCTCGAAATGCATTTTAAACTTTGCAATTATAAAAGTTTTACGACGTAATGCACGCTTATAAAGCTTAGTAAATTAACAAATTACGAAAGCTAAAAAGTAAAAAAGGCTGCTCCGCAAATCCAAAAGCAAATCCGGTTATATATTAGTAGCGTAATTGGTACGTTAATATAACGCGCTCCGGTAAACCACCAGCCACGGGCCGAAGCTTGTAATTGCACTAATAAAAACTAACCTTTTAATAATTTGGCTCCCACCCGCCCTCGTAAAAGTAAAGCCGCACTTACCGCGTTAACCGCTTTCCCAATTAAGTTAACGCTTCCACCGATTTTGCTTACGGCGTTATCCGCACTTTTGCCCGCGATTTAATTCCTTACTTTCTTTTTTTAACACCACTTGCGACCGACGCGGTATTTAACGCCTTCGCTTTCGCTCGTTGCTTTACTTCCGCTAACCTTTTTTTAATTTGTTTAATCGCTTGCTTTGCTTTTACTTATCGCGCACTAGTAATAAGTGTTACAATTAAATGTTTGCTTTTAAAATAGGCATTTCGGGGAAGGAAAGGATAATAGCGCTAATTTGGTTAACAAAGGATTACGTAATTTAAAAGGACAATTTAATTGCTTGCTTTAAAAAATGCTTAAAGGTTAACTTAAACTAACTAATGCTAAAGCCTTAATTAAAACTACCTGGGTTAATAGGAAATCCATTTTTTATATACGCATTGTTTTTCCTAGTAATTCCTTTAGATTTGTAGCTTTATCGCAAATTTACAAATCTTATTTAAATTTATTGCTTTGTTATAAATTCACAAATCCCGCTTAAACCACGTAGTTTCACGTGTTTTACTATAAGGCGGGGGCATTATTTAAAACCCCCTCCCGTTTTGTTATTCTAAGGTTTATATACTAGTCGTAATATTAAGTTTCCCTTTTTAAGCCAAATCCTTTTAGCCACGTTTTATCGCCCCGCCTTTTATTAGTAGTAAGTATTTTCCTTTTTTACCTTTTCCTATCCCCTTTTACTTTAATAGGATGTTCGGTCGAATGCGAAAACGTTTTTTGCGAAAAAAAGTTAATTGTAAAAAGCTTTTAGCAATTATTCTTTTTTATTTTTCGAAATACCTTTTTGCTTTTATTATTACGAGGTTTTAAAACGTAAAAAGTGTAAAGTTTTTTTTTAAAACTCGTTTCGATATGTAAAGTGCTTTTAAATTAACCGATTAGGGTGCGACGTTTTAAAGCCCTCGCTTTTAAGTTTCCAAATATCGTCGTATAGCACTTTAAATTTAAAGCCGAATTGGAAAAAGCGGGGAAAAAGTTTTCCGTTTTCGAAAATAAAAACGAATGTGGTTGGAAAAAATAATGCGCGCGGTACGCCGTGTATTAACTCCGTGGAAGAGTTAAAGCGTATTAAGCGGGAAAAGGCCGACCAAAAAAGCCTATTAAATTACCTCGCAGTTTGGGCCATTCGTGGCTTTTGCCGTTTCCCCCAATTGGCAAGCGTTTAAAGTTAATCCTAACTTAAACCTGCTTTTCCTTTTTTAATCGTGGTAAGCTATAGTTTTTAATAACTTTTTAAGTCGTTTAGCGCAATGGTAGCGCGTTTTACCCAATTAGCCGGAAGTTTTAGGTTCGACTCCTAATGCGACCATTGCTAAAAATCCGATTAGCGATTAGGTTTTTAGCTACTTTTGCTTTTGCTAACCTTTTTGTAAGTGCTTTTGCCGGTAGTCCGTTAAAGCTTTTTAGCAATTTACAAGGTTGGTTTTTTTTCCCACGTGTTTTCCTCGTGGCCGTACCTTTTCCATTTAATTAAGTACTTTTTAGGCCTGTTTTTTAGCTTATAATTTAAAATCTTTTCGATTTCGTACTTTTGTTTCAGGTCGATTTTTATTAACTCGTTACTTTTAAAACCCGGTAGCGTTAATTCGAATAGGGAAATATAAAAAACCGGGTGGAATTTTATAGTTAGCGGTAGTTGGAATTTGTAATTTACGTTCGAAACCTTTTTTAATATTTTAAAAGGTCCTAGTTTTTTGTAATTTAAATTATCGTTTAGCCGTTTTGTTTTAATATTGCATTAAAAAAGATAAACGCTATTTCCATTTTTAAAGGTTGGTTTTTCGATCTTTTTTTTTTATTATTTAAGTGGTTATACAGTGCCGTAGCTTTTTTAGCTTTATTTAAAAGTGTTTATATAATTTAGTAAATTTCGTTACTTGTATTTCCGCTACCAAAGTATGTTTTTTTACTTTAGGTTTTTTATACGCTATAAGCGTAAACCCGTAATTCGCGTAAAACGGTGTAATTTTTATAATTGTATAAATTAAACTATTATAAGCGAATTAAGCTATAAAAAGTAATTATATTTAGTTATTTTGTTTATAAT
Source organism: Gaeumannomyces sp. JS-464 (assembly GCA_002197995.1). Classification (NCBI taxonomy): domain Eukaryota; kingdom Fungi; phylum Ascomycota; class Sordariomycetes; order Magnaporthales; family Magnaporthaceae; genus Gaeumannomyces; species Gaeumannomyces sp. JS-464. Next base: position 2,967,497 of record NGZR01000001.1, on the reverse strand, counting down.
TAACGTAATCGCGTAAATATTGCTTTATAGTTTAATTCGTCCGTTTTGTTTATTTATTTATTTAAAAGTAATAGGCCGTAAATAAAAAGTGCTCGGCTTTTAGCAATCCCGTAAGCCTTTTTTAAAAATTTGCTTATAAATAGCTTATTTTTATCCGTAATTAAGCGGTTTAGCGTGCCGTATTCCGCTATTACGTGCTTAATAAAAATATACGCTAGCTCGGTAGCGTTACTGCTTTTTTTATACGGTAAGAATAAGGCATATTTAATAAGCTTATTTATTACTATTAATACATTATCGTATTTAATTCCAATTATTAATTCTTTAAATTAGGGAAGTTTAATAACGAAATTTATTAGTAACTTTTTGCTATATTTCGTTCGGTGCTAGCAAAGGTTGCAAAAGCTTATAAGGCTTATGCTTATTAGCTTTGTTTTTAATATAACTTTCGCAATTTTTTATTACGTTTTATATTTCGGCTCGAGTTTTTACGAACTCGTAATGTTATTACAACCGTTTCCATGTTTTTTTTACGCTTTAATAACCGTATACCAACTGGTTGTAAATTTGTTAAATTTTTTTTAGGGTTTAAACCTTTCCTTACCGGACCGTTTTAACGAGTATTTTTTATGCTAAAACTAAAAATCCGTTTGGTTTTTTCGTTAAAATTACCCGTATTTTTTTAAGTATTACAACTTAATGGTCCGGTTATTAGCTTAAGGCGTTCGCCCGGCCGTTTTCCGACTTTTTCCGGTATTTAATCCGGATGTCGTAATTTTGCAAAAACTCGTTTTAACGAATTTGTCGTTTATTTAGGTTTTTGCTTATAGTAAAATGTGCTAAGTTTTTATAATCCGTATATATTACAATTTAATGCTTCGCTTTATAAAGGTATGGCCGCCATTTTTTAAATGCTCGAATTATTGTTAAAAGTTTTTTATCGTGGATTTGGTAATTTAATTTAGGTTTATTTAACTTTTGCGAAAAAAAACGCGCAAAAATGCAACCGTTTTTAATTATTTCGCTATTCGAGTTAGCCGCCGATCGCGTAATCCGATGCGTCGGTTTTAACCTCGAAAGGTTTTTTTAAGTTTAAAAGTATTAATATTGGTTTTTTTTAATACGGCGTTTCGTAATTGCTCGAAAGCTTTTTGTTTTTGCTTTTTTTAATAAAATTAATAGTTATTTTTGGTAAGGTTCGTAAATAGTATAGCGATTTTGCTATAACCACGGATAAACCGTTTGTAAAAGTTTAAAAACTTTAAAAATCCTCGTATTTTCGTAACGTTTTTAAATTTAAGCTACTTTTTAATTTTTTCGATTTTTTTTAGGGATTTATACAAACTTGTCCAAATGTAATTACGAATTTTAAAAAAGCGATTTTTTGCGAATGCCATTCGCACTTTTTTGGTTTAACGAAAAGCTTACGCTAAGCAGTTTTTAAAGCACTTTATATACGTGCTATTTATATTTTTCTATCGTTTTCGAAAAAATTAAAATATTATCCAAATACGCGAAGGCGAAAACGTCGAGGTATTCGCGTAACATATGGTTAATTATCTTTTAGAACGTGGCTAATGCATTAGTAAATCCGAAAGTTATTATTAAAAACTCGTAATATTTAAACCTTATTTTAAAAGCCGTAAGCCATTTTTAGCCCTTTTTAATCCGTATTAAGCTATAAGCTTTCCGTAAATTTAAAACCGTAAAACACTAGGCTTTATTAAGCCCATTTCGTAATTCGTTAATAAAAAATAAAAAACATCGGTTTTTTATCGTGGTTTCGTTTAACGGGCGATAATCGATACATATTCGCTCCGTTTTATTTTTTTCCTTTTTTATAAAATTTCGTATTTTATTAAAAAATTAAAAGGTTTAATATGCCCTTTTCGTAGGTTTTTTTCCAATTGTTTTTTTTAGCATTTCCTATTATTAAAAGCTAAATTAATATAGCTTTTGGTATTTAAATTGCGTTTTTAGTTTAAATTTAATTTTAAAATCGAACGGTTTATATTCGGGAAATACCGTTTCCAGGTTTTTTTTAAACAATTTTTCGTATTTATACTGTTTTTTTTAAAACATTTGCAAACCGTTTTTTAATATTAGTTTAGTTGTTTTAATTGCTTTCCATTTTAAATAATCGTGTATTTATTAATACTAAATGCGAAAATGGATTGCTAAGTTTTATTACCGTTATAACCTTCTTTTATTGCTTTTTTTATTTACAATTTAAAGTTTGTAATTAGTAAACTGTTTTAATTATTTGTAGCTGTTTTTATTAAATTTAACTGGTAGTTTAATTTATTTGTAAGTTATTTTTTTTAAATTAAAAGATTTCGAAAATTACATTTCCTTTTTTATATCCAGTTTATTTAATATAATAATAACGTTTTTTTTATTCCGAATACGTAATGTTATTAATTGTGTTTTTCGGTTAATTTATCTTTTATTATAAGCGATAGGTATTTTTTTAACCGTTTTTAATTAATACGGTTAGTGTTTTTATTTCGTAGGAATTTTATACCGTTTAGCCGTTTATAACGATACGTAATCGCTTTATGCTTCGCAATCGATTATTATTTTAACCATTTTCCTTTAATATTTCATCCGAAACGTTAATAAGTCGTATAGTTAATTCGATTTTGCTATCGCGAGGGTTTTTATCGGTTTTTTTTTGTTTTTCATTCCGTGCTTTTCGTTCGGGTAATTCGTTTAATTTTTTAATAAAAAAAACGAGTACGGTACGTTTGTACTTTTATCCGGGTTAAACGGGACGTACGTTCGCGTAATTTTTTAATATTAAGTTTTCGTTTTTTATGCTATATGCTTTTTGTATTTCGTAATTTCGCATTTTTTTAATCGAGCGTTTTAATAACGTATAATATTAAATGCCGTTCGTTAGGTTTAAAAATTGCGGTAAATTTACCGATTTAAGTTAGTTTTTACCGTAGCAATTAAAATGCTAACGTAGTTCATTAGTAAGTGGGCCATATCAATTAATAGGCCACGACACGCGACCACGCGACACTTTTTCTTTCGCGACCAATTCCTCCGCCCATAATAATATCAATAGGAAACGACGAAAGCCGGGTAATGCTTGCCTTTCGGGCTTTACAATCCAACCTAAAACTAAGCATACGGGAAACTGCAAAAATCTATTCGGTCGCGAAAATAACTTTAACGCGTTAAAAGCGGGGCTTACCTGCTCGACGCGACACTATGCCCGGATTACGGAAATTAACGGAATTCGAAAAAAAGGCGCTTATTAAATACATATTCGAGCTGGATTTTCGCGCATTCCCTCCTCGGCATTTTAATGTTAAAAATATGGCTAACCGATTGCTCGCCGAACGCGACGCGGGTACCGTCGGTAAACGCTGGGTCGAAAGGTTCGTTAAACGCCGCCCGGAGCTCGGCACGCGCTAAATTCGAAAGTACGATTATTAAAAGGCCAAATGCGAAAATCCCAAGCTCGTTTTTACCTAGTTCGACTTTATGCGGAATACTATAGCCAAATATGGCATTTTGGATAATAACATTTATAATTTTAACGAAACCGGCTTCCTTATAAGCATAATCGCCGCCGTTATAATTATTACAATATTGAAAGGCCGTAGTAAAGCAAAGCTGGTTTAGCTTAGCAACCGGGAATGGGCTATAATTATCCAAAAGGTTAACAATTGCGGCTAAGCAATCCCCTTTTTTATTATCGTTAAAAGGCAATATTATTTAGCCAATTGGTATTTGGAAACCGACCTTCCACGCGATTAAGTTATTGCAACGAGTTTTAACGGGTGGATTACGAACGAGCTCGGCTTAAAATGGATTTAACATTTCGATAAACACATAGTATCGCGCGCAAATAGCCCCTATCGTTTATTAGTGCTAAACGGCTACGAAAGCTACCACTCGACGAATTTCGAGCTTTATTGCTAAAAATATAACATTATTACGCTTTGCATGCTTTTACATTCGTTTTACTTCTTTTAGCCGTTTAACGTTAAGTGTTTTAGCCCGTTAAAAAAGGCGTACGGTTAATAAATCGAAAACCTAATAAAATTACACGTTAACCACGTAACTAAGGTCGAGTTTCTTTCGGCGTTTAAAACGGCATTTTTTGCCTTTATAACCGAAGGAAATATCCGGGGAGGTTTTCGAAAAGCTGGCTTTGCTTTATTCGATCCGGATTTAGTTTTAAAAAAGCTAAATGTAAGGTTACGAACTTTAACTCCCCCGAAAAAGCTTTTAAACGACGCCGAACTTTAAACCTCCAAAACGCTTTAAACAGCTAAAAACGCAACTTCGCAATCCGAACATATTAAAGCTCGGATTTTTAATTACCGGAGCAGCTTTCCGTTACCCATGCTATCGGTTATAAACCAATTAACGAAAAGGGCTAAGGCAATTATACATCGGGTTAACCTTTTGGAAAAAAAGTGCTCCAAATTACAAAAGGCGAACAAAGCGCTAAGCAAACGCCGGAAGGCCAAAAAAACACGTGTCCGACAAGGAGGGTTACATACTGTCGAAAAGGTACGAAATGCTTTAAACCAAAAAAAGCTGGATGGATAGCTATAGCAAGAAATGCGCGATTATGGGGGTTAAAAAAGGAGGGCGACGACGACTCGTCGGCGATGTGGCATTTGCGGCAAAACCGGACATAATACGCGCACTTGCTAGGAGGAAATAAAAACGTCCGATATATATAATTCCGAGTAGTTTAAATGGATTCCTGGCGTTGTTAAGTTGGCATGCGCGTTAATTAACTGGAGGTCGGGGTGTCGTAGTTTATTAACTAATATAGCCCACTTACTAATAAACCACGTTAACTAAGGTTTAATTTTAAGCTTATTTTTTAACTTTTATAGAAAATAATTATGCTTAAGTTTAAGTTGTAAATGGAATTTGCACTTTTTATAAATGCATTTTGCTTAAAACAAATACAAATGTTTAAAATGTTCCAAGTTAACGTAAAGGTGGTTTTCGGGGATTAACGTTGCCTTTTTTAGTTCGTTTACGTTATCGAACTGGTAATTAGCGTATTTAACTTTTTTTTAATCGTTAAATTATAATAAAAGTTAACCGTTATTTCCTTCCGCCGGGGTGGCGTGGTATAACGGGCTATTTAAGTGTTTTAAAACTTTAACGTTTTAAAAACATTTCGAAATATTAAAAAGCGTAAAAACGCGTTAACTTTTTTAATTTGTTTGGCTTTTACAAATTATAAGTACAAAGGTTTTACTATTCGAGCCTTTTGCTCGTTTTTAAAACTCGGTTATTTTAAAAGTTTAACCGTTTTAATTTATTTTAACGTTAGTATTGGAATTTTTCGATTTTCGAAAAAGGTATGTTTAATTTAAAAGCTTTTTTCGAGCTTTTCCTTTTTTAAACTAATTATTAAAGTCGGTTTCTTTTAAATCCCATAAAAAACGGCGTCGTTTTTTTCTTCCGAACTTGTAATCCCGAAAACGACCCGCTATTTTCCTTCGCTATTATATTTAAACCTTATGGTTTTAAATATATAAATGCTTTAAAGTTTTTGAAAATACTATCTGGTAGCTTTTTTATCGGATTAATATGTGTTATACGCTTTATCGTAGCAATTTATTTAATTAAACGTTATTTTAAAGCATAATCCTTTTTATATCGAGCTTTTTTACGTTCGTTAAAAGTTAATTACTTAACGGTTATTATCCCGTTAAAAGCAATTGGTTTTAATATAGCCGGTTTAACCGCATTTAAAACATTTCCCGTTTTTTAAATTTTGCTTTTATTTTTTCTGCTGTTTTTATTGCTAATAAGCGGTTTTCGCATTAAAGTTTATAAAGTTTAAATGCGTTTCGTAAACCGTAATAAGTTGCTATTTAGCCTTTTTTTAATTAGCTTTATTTCTTTATGCCGCATTTTTAAAACCATATTTTTTTTTATCGTTCGTACAATTTGTCGCTAATGCGAACCGCGTTTTTAACGTAATCCGTAAAAAATTCCGGGCGATTTTGTTTCGCGAGTTTGTTTTTTACGTTTTCGCGCAATCTGTTATAAAAGTGCAATATTAACGTAGTATCGCTTTAGTTAAGTTTAATGCTAATTCGTTAAAAGTCCGCTGCGTATTTAATTGCGGGCTTTCGCTATTTAAAAGCTAACAAATTTCTTTCGGCGATTTAAGTTTCGTTAATTATTTCGAACACTTTTTCGACTTTTTTCCCGAAGGTTTCGAAATTGGCGAAAATAAGTTTAATAGCTTTTTAGCTATTTTTATACTTTTTAAGGTAATTGCTTTAAGTTAATTAAAACCATTTTTTTATTTTGCTATTTAGTTTATTAATAGCGTAAATAACCTTTTGTTTTTCGCTTACGAATTGTTATTCGTAAAATTTAACATAGCTTTTGCATTCGGTAAAAAACGTTTTAAATTTGCCGTTTTTTCCTTTATAAAAATCCGGGAACGGAAATTTGTACGTTCGGATTGCGATAAGTGCTTTAAAAAATACCAATTTCGCAGTAAGTTGCTTTACTTCGGTTTAGCTTTTAGCGATTTCGTTCGTTATAAATTTAAAAAGGCTAAGCGTATTAGCAGCTTCGTTAAAGTCGTATTTAATACCGTTAAAAGTAAAAACTGTGGTTTTTTCCTTTTTAAGCTTTTTATTACTGTTTGTTATAATTGCATTTTTTTTCCTTTTAACGAGGTATTAAATAAAATTAGTTAAAATGTTATAATTAAAGGTTTGCTTTTAATGTAGGGCATTTCGAAAGAGGAAAAGATAATAGCGCTAATTTAATTAATAAAAAACTACGTAACTTAAAAGGATAATTTAATTGCTTGGTTTAAGAGATATTTAAAAGCTAACTTAAATTAATTAATGCCGAAGCTTTAGTTAAAATTATTTGGGTTAGTAAAAAATCCATCTTTTATATATACTGTTTTTCCTAGTAGTTTTTTTTAAATTTGTAATTTTGTCGCAAATTTACAAATTTTGCTTGGATTTGTTACTTTGTTATAAATCCACAAATCCCGTTTAAACCACGTGATTTTACATGTTTTGCTATAAAGCGGGGGCACCATTTGGACCCCCTCCCGTTTTGTTATTATAAGGTTTGTATGCTGGTCGTAATAATAGGTTTTTTTTTTTTCGCGCGCGCGACCGTAATCGTTTACGCGGCCGTTTGCCCGCTTTCGTCGCTTTTAATTAATTTCCACTTTTTAGCTATCGCTTTACGATTTACCATTACCCGCTTTTTTACCGCTATGGTAAACTTTTTACTTTTATTTTCCCCGCAAATCCCGTTTAATTCGTCGTTTACTCCCGCATTTAAGGTTTTAATTCGAGCTTGTCGTTTTTCGCGTCGAAAGATAAGCAGCTTGCTGCTTTTATCGTCGCTTTTTTTTTACGCGGCGTTAAGCGCGCTAACCACTACTTCCGCTGCATTTCGCGGGATTAGCTTTATTATTCGCAGTTTAGTTTTAAACGTATTGCGTATTACGAATGCAATTTCGCTAACCGTAAATGCACCGCCGCTTTTCCCGTCGTTATTTAATTACATACCGATTAAAAGTTCGCGTCGTTTAATAAAAATGCCGAAAAAGCTTTTAAGCTTTTTAAAACTGCTTATATTGCTTAACGCAATATAAAGCGTTTGGAAACCGCTTATAAAATAATGCCGTAAATTTTTTAAAAGTAACTTTTCGCCGTTATAAATGCGCTTATTAATTTTTTTTAATAGGGTTATAATTATTACTTTATTAGGCCATTTCGCTTTTAACGCCGCGTATAAATAACGTATCGCCGTTTTTAAATGCGCGGTTTACGCTGCCAAATTTAAAAGCGACCGGTTTAACTTACCGCCTGTTACTTTATCGTTTAAACGGTTCCGCGTTAACGATAATATTACGAATTTAACTTTGCGCTTTTTTCCAAACGTTTACGTATAACGCGATTTAAATTTGGCCTCGAATTTCGGCTTTTTCCTTTTATGCCCGCTTAGTTTTTAATTACGCCTTTGCTTATTACTACTATATTCGTTATAAATCGTTTATAAAACGCGTTTCGCGGTTCGCCTTTTTTCGGGTCGGGCGTCGGTTCGCCCGCTCGCTTTAATGCGGGGTTTAACTTTACCACCGATATTAACACCCGTTTTCGCCCCAAGTTTTTTAACTTTAGCCGTACCGTTATAACGTTTTCGCGTATTAGTAAAAACGCTATTACATTTTTAATCGTTAACGATTTAAATTTTAGCGATTTATATAACGTAAGCAACGAAAAAGGTAATAACGATAACGGTATGGAAAACGAAAAAGGTAACGACGATAACGGTGCGAAAAAAGAAAAGGCGGGTAAAAAAATAAAAAAGATAAAAAGAAAGTAAATAAAAGGGATTTTAAATTGGTAGTTTAGCCGCGTTTTAAACCCCGGAATTAATTTCGAAATTTGCGGTTTTCCTATCGGCTGGAATTGTATTAATCGACATATATAACATTAACGTTGCGAAAGTTTCCTTTTTTTGCGCTTTTTTCAGCTTATTACGCTTTCGTTTTACCGTTTGCATTTCGAGGTCGCTATCGTTCGTTATAACGTTTTCGTACTTTTCCTCGTAACGGTTTAACGCTTCGTTTTTTACGAAAAGGTTAAAAAAGGTTTAAATAAGCATTATATGCTTTTTTTTACTAAATATAAATTTTTTTAACTTTATTTCGCCCTTTATTTATAATACGAGCTTTATCGATACGGTTTATTAACCATTCCCGCTTTTCGTTAATTAATACGGCTAATGGTTAAAGGTCGGCTATTGCTTGCTTAGGAACGGGATTTTTACTCGCTTAACGTATTTTATTTATATTAAAGCGGTAATACGTTTTAATAGGTAAACTTTCCATTTCCACCACGTTAAATCCCATTATTTTAATTATCGTAATTTTAACGCGTAATTAGTTAAGTTTTTTTTTGGGCGAAAGGAAAGGAAATTGCTTAAATTTAACCATATTTTATCTTTTAGCTTATATTATTCCGCCGGCCGCCTTTTTTAATTCGCATACCTTTTAATTTGCTAAGTTACTATAATTATAGCTATTTGGCATATATTTATAATTTAAGCCAGTTTTTTTTACATACTTTTTAACCTTCGCTATTAATACGCTTTTTTTAAATTTAAAAGTGCTTTTTTTATTAGTTAAAATAAACAAGGGTTTATGCCCGTGGTTAGTAAAAAACGGGGACGTACCGATAATTGCGTAAAGCGGGAGTTAAACGCGAGCTGAATTGCGGAAAACCATTAATCCTAATCCGATTATTAATAATTAATATAAGCTTTTAACGCGGTTTGCACTTTTTAATTTACGCGTTTCGTACCGCCGTTCGTTTAAAAGCGGTAAGTTATATTTAAAAGCTGTTTAATTTTTAAACGTTAATAAAGGTATTGCTAAAAGTTACTAGTTTAATTCGTTTTTCTATTCGAAATAATTAAAACGGGCTAACCGTAAAAACGAACGAAATAGGTTATAAAGCGGTTTACGCACTTTTCGGCTTGTATAAACGCTATCGCTTTTAAAATAAACTTTTTTAATAACTTATCCGTAATTACTTATAAAGCGGTATTCCCGTTTGCTAAAAAGAGGTTTATTATAAAATCCATTTGTAAATAGTTATAAAACCGGTTAAAAATAAGTAAAAGTTATAAAAGGCTTTATTTTAAATCCTTTTAAATTTTGCTACGGTTATAAACGTTATAATTACGGATAAAGCGTTTAATACTGCGGTATATTAAAAGCTAATAAAGTTTTTCGCTACGGCGTAAGTAGTGCCGTTTTAACCCGAATGGCTTATAACGAAAGCGTTATGTATTTTTTGGATTAGTACGCTTTAAAACTTATCCCGTAGGTTATTTTTTATTCCCGCCGCCGTTATTATTACTTTTGTAATAAAAAAGGCTTTTAGCATTTAAAGCTTATTTTTAAACCTTAGCTTGCTTTCGTTATTAATGCGGCATTTTGCTTTTTACACTTTTAAATTTAAAATTAATTTTAAAAAGCGCTCGTTGCGCTTTATAAAGCGGTATATAAATTTATATACATTGTTTTACCTGGCCGTGCTTTCGAATAGCTCGCGCAAATCCGGGTTTTTTAACTATTAAACGTCGTCCGGGATTTCGTTAAAATCCCCTTTTTTTTAACCGCGAGGCCGCTATTAAGAATTTAAATCGCTCGCACCCAAATAAAGGAGTTTTCGGGCAATAATTGCATTTTTTTAGCTTTATATTTCTCGTCCCTTTTTAAGCGGTTTTATTCCCTCCGTAATAAAGCATTTACCATTACGTTTTTCTTATTTAAACGGTATTATAACTTAAAGTTATATTTAACTAACACTTTTACTTAACGCGTTTACCGTTTTAATAAGCATTAAAACTTTATAACATACTTTAAATTCCTATAATCCGTAAGTATAATAAAGCTTTTACAATTACGAAACTCCGCGTTTTAATGCTTTAAGCTATTAACGATAATTAACATTTTCTTATCGTAAACGGGATAGTTGCGCTTTACGGGCTTTAATTTGCGGGAATGGAATTTTACCGGGCGTTTTTCCCCGTTTTTTTTTACATTAACGTGCCTTTTAAAGCAAACCCGTTACAATCCGTTTCCAAAAACGTAAGCGCGTTTAAATCCTATTCCGTAAACATATTAACGGATAAAAACAAATACTGTAAGCTTTTAAAAACGGATTAATGTTTTTCTATTTAATAAAAAGGCATTCCTTTTTTTATTAACTTCGTTAACGGTGCGGCCGCTTTTAAAAAACCGGGGATAAAAACTTGGTAAAAGTTTAAAAATTTTAAAAAATTGTGAACTTTTTTCGTCGTATAAAAGGCTTTTTAACGTTAAACAGCTTCCACTTTTTCGGGGTTAAGGCTTACCTTTACGCCGGCTTTTATAATAAATCCCAAATATTTAATTTTTTTACCGCAAATTAAAATTTGTTAAGGTTAAAATGTAAGCTATAACTTTAAAAACGTTTAAATATTTTCCGCATTTTATAAAAGTGGTTTAACGGTAGGCTTTGCGTATATATCACGATATCGTTTAAATATGCCGAGCAAAATTCGTTTAAAAATCTTGTAAAATAGTATTAATATATTTTTAAAAAGTGGCTAAAGCTTTTAAAAAGCCGAAAAAGGTAACGGTTTATTCGAATAAGCCGTACCGGGTGCGAAAAGCGGTTATATATTTATAACCCTTTTTAACACGGATTTTTTAAAAGGTTTATACCATATCCATTTTAAATAACCAGCGAACGCCAGCTAAATTGTGAAAGGTATCGGGAATAAGCGGGAAAAGGTACCGGTTAAGTTGTAAAATGGCATTTAAACTTCGGTAATCGCAATAAAAGCGCAACTTTTCGCCTGGTTTTCGCACGAATAAAATAAAAGCTCCGGCGGAGGAATTGTTAACCCGGATAAATCCCTTATCGAACAGGTTTTAAAACGTCGTTTTTAATACTAAAAGTTTTTTCGCGACATATTATATAAGGGTTTTTAAAGCAAAAGAAGCTTAATTTTATTAGCGTCCTTTTTAATTTTTACTTTATAATTTATACCCGGTTTATACGCGTTTAGTTTATTTGCTTTTTATTTTATAAATAACGGGAATAGGTTGTAAAATTCCCGCGAAATAAACTTTAGTAATTAAGCTTTCGTTTTAAGAACTTTTTTTTCCAATATTTTTTTAACGTCGAACATAAAAGCCGTAAAAATCGCAGCTCGCGTTGCGGGTTCCCTTTTCGTAATCGAGATTAATTTGTAATATCGGGCGAACGTAACCACTTATATATTTGCCACGTTCGCTTTTGCTTTCCTTTTTCGCAACCGTTTTTTCGAAAGCAAGTAACGCATTTAAAAGCGCGTTTTTCCACTTATATTTTCGATATATATAAGATAAATGCCGTTTAATAATATATTAGCTATAATTTCCCTAAAATAAAACGTTAGGTAAAGTTTAGCATTATATAAGCGTAAACCCTTTTTTTTACACCGGTTTTCGTTTTTAAAAAGAAATAAGTGATTTCCCGAATTAATTTTTTTTTCCTATAATAACTTTTTTTAACGTCCTCGGCGAAATTCGGTAAATAAGCAACTTCGTTTTAACAACGGCGTTTTTATTAATAGCTACGTAACATTCGCAACCCTCGTTTACAAATGCGTCGAATAATTTTATATTATTAATTATTGCTAAAATGTATGTTAAATGTGTTTTTTTATACCTTTATCCGCACTTATAAAAGCTATTGGAGCTTTTCTTTTCCTAAAAGCACGACTTTATTTTAAGGCTACTTTTTCCCCTAGCTTTTGGCTTTTTTCGTCGGCTCGTCCTTTTTTTTTTTTAGCTAAAAAGGGAATTCCTCGCTATTAAAACCAGCTTCGCGGATAGCTGTTTTTTCGGCGTTTTTAAAGCGGGTCGCCGGTTCGTAAAAGCATTTCGCTTAGTAATAATTACTTGCACCGTAGCGCAAATAGCGGCTTTACTTTTAACGGCGGTTTTTTTCTTTTTAAAAAACCTATTAGGCTCGGCGGGGCCGCTTCCTCGGGCCCGGTTAGCATTTTTTTTAAGCGCCCCCGCGGCCCCCGCGGTTTTTACGCCCCCGCTTGCCGACTTTTGTAACGTTTATTACCACGTCGCCGTTAAAATGCGGGTAACGCTATTATTAATAAAATCCGCTGTAATAGTAACGGGTTTTTAAGCGGGGTTAAATGGGTTACTTTATTAGGGTTTTAATTATACCTTACCTTTTATTCTTTTTTCCTTTTCCTCCGCTTTTAACGCTTTTTTTTAAATTTAAAAATTGCTAAATACGTTCCTATTTTATTACTTAAGCGTAAAGCTCGGCCAAATATGTGTAATACTCGTTTGGAAGTTTAACAACCGCTAAAACGTTTACGAAATTACGGTTAAAAAATCCTTTAAAAAAACGAGTTTAAATTCGTTTCCCCAAATATTACTACCAGCCCGGCTTAGCACGTTTTTAAACATTAAGCTAAACTCGTTAAAAAATTAACCCTTTTTTTATTTAAAAGCCCGCAATTGTATTTGCGCGGCCGCTTTATCCTAAACGGTGCTAAACGTAAAGTGAAATTTATTAATATATTTCGTAAAGTTATATTTCGCATTTTTACCTCCCGTTTCGAAAAACTGCTTTATTTGCTTTTTGCGCGATTAAAAAAGCGTTTAATGGATTTCGTACCAGGTTTTTATATCGCTATTTAACAGCTTTTGCTTTTTATATATATTAAATTTAAAAATTAGCGTTTTTATATAAAAATGAAATAAGGTTTGCGCTTCGTTTTAAATGGGCCATTTCGTTAGCTTTTCGTTATAATACTTATTTTAATCGGGTCGTTCCTTTTCGTTTAGCTTTAAAATGTAAAACTCTTTTTAGCTAAGCGATACTCGGCAATTATTACGGCTTTAATTAAAGCTATAATTGCTTACTTTATACTTTAAAATAGCGTTATTTAAAGGATTTCGCCAAATGGGTTAAACGCTATAATATCCGCTATATCATTTTTTTAACTCGGGGGGTTTTTTTTAAAAACCCTAATTAGGCCTTTTTATTTTGCTCGGTTTTAAGCTCCTCGACGGCGGCTATTTCCGCTTTTAACTAAACGCTAATAACGGCTTCGTCCTTTTTTTCCCGCTTGTTTTTCCCTTTCCGCTTATTTAAATAAAGCTTAAAAAAACGTCCTTTTTATAGCATGCTAAACTTTTTTTATAATCTTTTCAAGCCTTTTTCCGGCGTAATGGGAACCGCTTGTAAATTAGCGAGGGTTACCTCGCTTAACGAATCGCTTTTTAACGATCCGCTTTTTGTAAAGCTATCGTCGTTAGGAATTAAAAACGTTCGTGGCCGTTTTTCCTCGGTTAGCGACGGCGACATTCGCGCTCGCCTTTGGGTATTCCTTTTTGGTAATTTATATTATAAAGGTTTTATAACGTAATGCACGCTTATAAGGACCTTAATAAATTAACAAACTACGAAAGCTAAAAAGTAAAAAAGGCTGCTTCGCAAATTTAAAAGTGGATTCAGCTATATATTAGTAGCGTGGCTGGTGTGTTAATATGGCGCGCTTTAGTGGGCTACCAGCCACGGGCCGGAGCTCGTGGCTGCACCAATGGGAACCGACCTTTTAACACCTGCGTTTTTTATTAACTCGAAATTTTCGTTTTTTCGATATAACGATTACGTCGGCTAATAGTAATAACGGTAATTCGCCGCGTTAAGGTTTTAGCGATTTAAACCTTTTTAATCGGGTATATATCGCTCGTATCCGGTATGCTTTGTTATTTAACCCGCGTTTTTTTTAGTATAAAAAAACAAATAAACTGTCGGATAGTTATTCCGGCGCATGCATTCGAAGGATTTAAAGGCCTGGGAAGCTTGGGAAGCTTTTAAAGCTTACAAGGCCCACAAGGCCCACGTAACCTAAAAGCCCTAACCTTTTCGCAAATAAAAAGGGGCTTGTTAGCCCTTTTTCCTATAGCTAAATCTCTTTCCTCTTTATGCATAATAAAACGACTTTTCCAAATTTATAGATTTTTATTTATCACTTTTAACGAAGGGCTTCGAGCTTAACAAAAGTAACACTCCTATTAATATAAACGGTTTTTCGCCGTCGCGTCGCCAATTTACACGAGTTATAAAGCGATTTTAAAAACGACGATGTTACAATTAAAGGTTTGCTTTTAAAAAAAAGCACCTCGGGGTAAAAAGGTTAATATCGCTAGTTTAGTTAATAAAGGAACACGTAACTTAAAAAAACAATTTGATTGCTTACCTTAAAAGGTGCTTGGGAGTTAACTTAAGTTAATTAATACCGAAGCCTTAATTAAAACTACTTAAAATAAAAAGGAAATCCATTCTTTATATACATATTGCTTTTATTTTAGCAGTTGTTTAAATTTGTAACTTTATTTTTAAATTACCACAAATTTTAAATCCCTTTTAAATTTATCGTTTTGTTTTTAAGCTATTATAAATCCACAAATCTTTTTTGGATTTATCGTTTTATTTTTAAGCTACCACAAATTTACAAATCTTTTTTAAATTACGTAATTCCACGTGTTTTAATACGGGGTAAAAGCGTTATTTAAAGCCCTTCCCGTTTTGCTATCCTAAAACTTGCATGCTGGTTGTAATATTAGGTTTCCCTTTTTAAACTAAATCCTTTTAATTTAACCTTATCGCCCCGCTTTTTAATAATGGTAAGTACTTTCCTTTTTTACCATTTTTTATCCCTTTTTATTTTAACAAAATGTTTAACCGGGTGCGAAAACGTCCCTTTGCGAAAAAAACCCTTAAACGTAAAAACCTGCTTGCTTAAATAGTTTTTTCCTTTATTAAAATGCCTTTTTGCTTTTTTTATTACGATGTTTTAAAACGTAAAAAGTGCGAAGCCTTTTTTTAAAACTTATCGCGGTACGTGAAATGTTTTGGTTAAAACCGCTCGGGTTGCGACATTTTAAGCTTTTCTTTTAAACAATTTCGTTTTATTAGTTTGCAATACTAGCAAATAAAAGCGAAGGTCGAAACGGTGGAAAAAAACGCTATGCTTTAAATAACGAACGCCGTTTTTTAAATAATAAGTTAAAACGTTTGCGAAAATAAAAGAAAATGTGGTTTAAAAAAAATGCGTGCAATTCGTCGCGGCATTAACGCTATAAAAGAGTTAAAGCGTATCGAACGGTAGGAGGCCCGTTAGGCTGCCTTGTAATTTAAGCCCTTCGTAGCCCTTGCCGTTTCCCCGATTAGTAAGCGTTCGAAATTAATTTTAACCTCGGTTTGCTTGCTTTGTTTAACCGTGGTAAATTATAACTTCCTTATTAACTTTTTTAAGTCCTGTAGCGCATTGGGTGTGGTTTTGGTTTTTTTTTACCGAAGTTTCGGGTTTGAATCCCGGCACGACCATTGTTAAAAATTTAATTATTAAATTTCCGCTGGTTGGTTTTCTAACTACTTTTGCTTTTGCTAACCTTTTTATAAGTACTTTTGCCGGTACTTCGTTAAAGCTTTTTAGTAATTCCCAAAATTAGTTGCTTTTTCCCACGTGTTTTCCTCGTGGCCGTACTTTTTCCATTTAATTAAATAATTTTTAAGCTTATTTTTTAATTTATAGTTTAAATCTTTTTTAATTTTATATTTTTATTTTACGTCGATTTCTATTAACTCGTTGCTATTAAAGTTTAATAGTATTAGTTTAAATAGGGAAATATAAAAAACCGGGTGGGATTTTATGGTCGGTGGTAATTAAAATTTGTAATTTATATTTGAAACTTTTTTTAACACTTTAAAAAGTCCCAATTTTTTATAGTTTAATATATCGCTTAATCGTTTCGTTTTAATATTTCGTCGAAAAAAATAAACGCTATTTCCCTTTTTAAAAATTAATTTTTCAATCCTTTTTTTATTTGCTTAAATGGTTATACGGTGCCGTAACTTTTTTAGCTTTATTTAAAAGTGTTTATGCAATTGGTAAGCTCCATTACTTATATTTCCGCTGCTAAAGCATGTTTTCCTGCCTTAGGTTCCTTTACATTATAAGCGTAAACTCGTAATTCGTATAAAACGGTGTAATTTTTATGCTTTTATAAGTTAAATTGTTATAACTAAGCGAATTAAGCTATAAGAAATAATTGTATTTAATCGTTTTATTTATAATTAACGTAATAGCGTAAATATTATTTTATGGTTTAATTCGTCCGTTTCGTTTCTTTATTTGTTTAAAAGTGGTAAATTGTAAATAAGAAATGTTTAGCTTTTAATAAAGCTGTAAGCCCTTTTTAAAACTTGCTTGTAAATAGCTTATTTTTATCCGTAATTAAGCGGTTCGGCGTGTCGTGTTCCGCTATTACGTGCTTAATAAAAACGTACGTTAACTCGGTAACGTTACAGCTTTTTTTATACGGTAAAAATAAGGCGTATTTAATAAACCTATCTATTATTACCAATATATTATCGTATTTTACTTTAATTATTGGTTTTTTGGATTAGGGAAGTTTAATAACAAAATCCATATTAATTTTTTGCTATATTTCGTTTAATGCTAGTAAAAGTTGCAATAACTTATTTGGTTTATGCCTATTAGCTTTATTTTAGCATAACTTTCGCAATTTTTTATTACGTTTTATATTTCGGCTCGAGTTTTTAAAAACCCGTAATGTTATTACAATCGTTTCCACGTTTTTTTACGCTTTAATAGCTGTATACCAGCTGGTTATAAATTTGTTAAATTTTTTTTAATGTTTAAACTTTTCCCCATTTAATTGTTTTAACGAATGTTTTTTATATTAAAATTAAAAATCCGTTTAACGTAGTTTACCACCGAACGATATACATTACCGAGCGACACACTTATACCCGACTTCCAGTTAATTAACGCGCTTGCTAACTTAATAACGCCAGCAATCCATTTAAACTATTTGGAATTATATATATCGAATGTTTTTATTTCCTCCTAGCAAATGCGCGCATTGTGTCCGGTTTTACCGCAAATGCCATATCGCTAACGAGTCGTCGTTACCCTTTTTTTTAACCCTTATAATCGCGCATTTTTTGCTATAACTATCCATTTAGCTTTTTTTAATTTAAAACACTTCGTATTTTTTCGACAGTATATAACTCTTTTTGCCGGACATGTGTTTTTTTGGCCTTCCAGCGTTTGCTTAGCGCTTTGTTCGCTTTTCGTAATTTGGAGTTCTTTTTTTTCAAAAGGTTAACCCGATGTATAATTGCTTTGGCTTTTTTTGTTAATTGGTTTACAACCGATAATATAAACGACGAAAAGCTATTTCGGTAATTGGAAATCCGAGCTTTAATATGTTCGGATTGCGAAATTGCGTTTTTAACTGTTTAAGGCGTTTTGGAAGTCCAAAGTTCGGCGTTATTTAAAAGCTTTTTCGGGGGAGTTAAAGTTCGTAATTTTACATTTAGCTTTTCCAAAACCGAATTCGGATTAAAAAAAGCAAAACTAGCCTTTTAAAACCTTTTTAAATATTTTTTTCAGTTATAAAGTTAAAAAATGCCGTTTTAAACGCCGAAAGGAACTCGATTTTAATTACGTGGTTAACGTGTAACCTTATTAAATTTTCGATTTATTAACCGTACGCCTTTTTTAACGGGTTAAAATATTTAACGTTAAACGGTTAAAAAAAGTAAAACGAATGCGAAGGCATGCAAAGCGTAATAATATTATATTTTAACAATAAAGCTTAAAATCCGTCGAATAGTAGCTTTATACCCGTTTAGCATTAACGATAAAACCCTTTTTTGCGGGTTGTAATATGCTTATCGAAATGCCGAATTTATTTTAGGCCGAGCTTGTTCGTAATTTACCCGTTAATATTGTTAAAATAATTTAATCGCGTAAAAAGCCGGTTTTCGAATACCAATTAGCTAAATAGTATTGCCTTTTAACGATAATAAAAGGAAAAATCGCTTAACCGTAATAATTAACCTTTTAAATAATTATAGTTCATTTTCGATTGTTAAGCTAAACTAGCTTTGTTTTATTACGGTTTTCCGATATTATAATAATTATAACGGCGGCGATTATGCTTATAAAAAACCGGGTTCGTTAAAATTGTAAATATCGTTATTTAAAATGCTATATTTAGCTATAATGTTTTGTATAAGGTCGAACTAAGCAAAACGAGCTTAAGACTTTCGCATTTGGCTTTTTAGTAATCGTATTTTCGAATTTAACGCGTATCGAGCTCCGGGCGGCGTTTAACGAACTTCGCAACTTAGTTGGTTTCGATAATGCTCGCGTTGCGTTCGGCGAGCAATCGGTTAGCCATATTTTTAACACTAAAACGCCGGGAAAGGAATGCGCGAAAATCCAGCTCGAATATGTATTTAACAAACGCTTCCTTTTCGGATTCCGTTAATTTTCGAAAGTTGGGCATGCTATCGCGTTAAGCAAATTTACCGCGCTTTCGTTTAGCGAAAGTAGCGAACGCGATCGAATAAATTTTAACGGCGGTTTAAATGCTTAACTTTAAGTTTAATCGTAAAGCTTAAAAAGCGAAAATAATCGGCTTTCGTAGTTGTGGTTTGGCATGCTTATTAGTAAAGGAATTAAAAGCAAAAAAAGATATGTCGCGTTTTCGCGATTCGTGTATCGCTCGGTGGTGTGTATCGTTCGGTGGTAAACTACGTTAGTTTTTTCGTTAGGATTACTTATATCTTTTTAGGTATTACGACTTAATAGTCCGGTTGTTAGCTTAAAACGTTCGCTCGACCGTTTTCCGACCCTTTCCGGTATTTAATCCGGAAGTTATAATTTTGCAAAAACTCGTTTTAATAAATTTATCGCTTATTTAAGTTTTTGCTTATAGTAAAATGTGTTAGGTTTTTATAGTTTATATATACTACAATTTAATATTTCGCTTTATAAAAGTATGGTCGCCACTTTTTAAATGCTCGAATAATCGTTAAAAGTTTTTTATTATGGATTTGGTAGTTTAATTTAGGTTTATTTAACTTTTGCGAAAAAAACGCGCAAAAGTGCAACCGTTTTTAATCGTTTCGTTATCCGAGTTAACCGCCGATCGCGTAATTCGACGCGTCGGTTTTAACTCGAAAGTTTTTTTTAAGTTTAAAAATATTAATATTAGTTTTTTTAATACGGCGTTTCGTAATTGCTTAAAAGCTTTTTATTTTTACTTTTCCTAATAAAACTAGAGGTTATTTTTAGTAAGGTTTGTAAATAGTATAGCGATTTTGCTATAACTACGGATAAACCGTTTGTAAAAGTTTAAAAACCTTAAAAACTTTCGTACTTTTGTAACGTTTTTAAATATAAGCCACTTTTTAATTTCTTTAACTTTTTTAAAATTTATGCAAATTTGTCCGGGTATAATTACGAATTTTAAAAAAGCGACTATTTGCAAATGCTATTCGCATTTTTTTGGTTTAACGAAAAGCTTTGCATTAAGTAATTTTTAAAACCTTTTATATACGTGCTGCTTATGCTTTTTTATCGTTTACGAAAAAATTAAAATATTATTTAAATACGCGAAAATAAAAACGTTAAAATACTCGCGTAATACGTAATTAATTATCTTTTAAAACGTGGTTAATACGTTAATAAGCCCGAAAGTTATTATTAAGGATTTGTAATATCCGAGCTTTATTTTAAAAGCTGTAAATTACTTTTGGCCTTTTTTAATCCGTATTAAATTATAAACTTTCCGTAAGTTTAAAACGGTAAAATATTAAGCTTTGCCGAGTTTATTTCGTAACTCGTTAATAAAAGGTAAAAAATACCGATTTTTAATCGTAATTTTATTTAATAAGCGGTAATCGATGCATATTCGCTCCGTCCCATTTTTTTTTATAAAATCCCGCATTTTATTAAAAAATCGAAAGGTGTAATATATCCTTTTCGTAGGTTTTTTTCTAATTGTTTTTTTAACACTTTTTATTATTAAACGCTAAACTGGTATAGCTTTTAATACTTAAATTGCGTTTTTAGTTTAAATTTAATTTTAAAATCGAACGGTTTATATTTAAAAAATACCGTTTTTAAGTTTTTTATAAATAATTTTTCGTATTTGTAGTATTTTTTTAAAATATTCGCGAACCGTTTTTTAATGTTAGTTTGGTCGTTTTGGTCGCTTTTTACCTTAAATAATCGTATATTTGTCGATATTAAATGCAAAGGTAAATTGTGAAATCCTATTACCGTTGTAACCTTTTTTCGTTATTTTTTATACTTACGGTTTAAAGTTCGTAATTGGTAAACCGTTTTAATTATTTATAGCTTTTCTTATTGGATTTAACCAGTAGTTTAATTTATTTGTAAGTAATATTTCCTAAATTAAAGGATTTCGAAAATTCCATTTTCTTTTTTATATTTAATTTATTTAATATAATAATAACGTTTCCTTATTCCGGGCACGTAATATTATTAGTTATATTTTTCGGTCGATTTATTTTTTATTATAAACGTTAGGTATTTTTTCAACCGTTTTTAATTAATACGGTTAACGTTTTCGTTTTATAGGAATTTTATACCGTTTAATCGCTTATAACGATACGTAATCGCTTTATATTCCGTAATCGATTATTACTTTAACCTTTTTTCTTTAATATTTTATTTAAAATATTAATAGGTTATATAATTAACTTAATTTTATTATCGCGAAGGTTTTTATTAATTTTTTCTTTCATTTCGTACTTTCCGTTTGGGTAGTTTTTTTAATTTTTTAGTAAAAAGAATAAGTACCGTACGTTTGTCTTTTTATCCGGGTCGAACGGTACGTACGTTCGCGCGATTTTTTAATATTAAGCTTCCGCTTTTTATGCTATATGCTTTTTGCATTTTACGATTTCGCATTTTCCTTAATCGAGCGTTTTAATAACGTATAATATCGGGTATTATTCGTTAAGTTTAAAAATTGCGGTAAACTTACCGATCCGGGCTGGTTTTTACCGTAGCAATTAAAATGCTAAACGGGGTTTAATTTTAAGCTCGTTTTTTATCTTTTATAGGAAAAAGTCGTGTTTAAATTTAGGTTATAAATAAAATTTGCATTTTTTATAAATGCATTTTGCTTAAAAAAGGTGCAAATATTTAAAATGTTTTAAATTAATGCTAAAATGGTTTTTAAAGTTTAACGCAGCCTTTTTTAATTCGCTTACGTTATCGGACCGGTATTTAGCATATTTAACTTTTTACTGGTTATTAAATTACGATAAAAGTTAACCGTTATTTCCGTCCGCCGGGGTGGCGTAATATAACAGGCCATTTGGGTATTTTAAAACTTTAACGTTTTAAAAACTTTTCGAAACGTTAAAAGGCGTAAAAGCGCGCTAGCTTTTTTAATTTGCTTGGTTTTTACGAATTATAAATATAAAGGTTTTGCCGTTTAAACTTTTTACTCGTTTTTAAAATTTAACCGTTTCGAAATTTTAACCATTTCGGTTTATTTCGGCGTTGGTGTTAAAATTTCCGACTTTTAAAAACGGTATATTTAGCTTAAAAGCTCTTTTTGGGATTTTCCTTTTTTCGAACCATTTGTTAAGGTTATTCCTTTTTGGGTTCCGCGAAGGTTAGCATCGTCTTTTTTTTAAGCCCGTAGTTTTAAAAGCAACGCATTACTTTCCCTCGCTATCGTACCCGAGCTTATAGCTTTAAACATATAAATGTTTTAAAATTTCCGAAAATACCATTCGGTAACCTTTTTATCGGATTAGTATATAGTATATAATTCGTCGTAATAACCCGTTTAATTGCACGCCGTTCCGGGATATAGTTTTTTTTATATCAAGCTTTCCCGCGTTCGTTAAAAGTTAGTTATTTAACCGTTATTATTTTATTAAAAACAATTAGCTTTAACGTAACCGGTTTAGCCGCATTTAAAGCATTTCCCGTTTTTCGGGTTTTGCTTTTTACCTTTTTGCTACTTTTATGCTAATAAGCGGCTCCCGCATTAAAATTTATAAGCTTTAAATAAGTT
The DNA here is from genome assembly GCA_002197995.1 of Gaeumannomyces sp. JS-464. Classification (NCBI taxonomy): domain Eukaryota; kingdom Fungi; phylum Ascomycota; class Sordariomycetes; order Magnaporthales; family Magnaporthaceae; genus Gaeumannomyces; species Gaeumannomyces sp. JS-464. The sequence continues at coordinate 2,944,996 of NGZR01000001.1, read as the reverse complement.
TCGTAAACCGTAATAGGTTATTATTTAGCCTTTTTTTAATTAGCTTTATTACTTTATACCGCATTTTTAAAACCATATCTTTTTTTTTATTATCGTTTGTATAATTTATCGCTAATGCGGACCGCGTTTTTAACGTAATTTGTAAAAAACTTAAAGCGATTTTATTTCGTAAGTTTATTTTTTACGTTTTTACGCAACCTGTTATAAAAGTGCAATATTAACGTAGCGTCGTTTTAATTAAACTTAATGCTAATTCGTTAAAAGTTCGCTGCGTATTTAGCTACGAGCTTTTGCTATTTAAAAGCTAGCAAATTTCTTTTTGCGATTTGGGTTTCGTTAATTATTTTAATCATTTTTCCAACCTTTTTTCCGAAAGTTTCGAAATTGGCGAAAATAAGCTTAATAGCTTTTTAGTTATTTTTATACTTTTTAAAATAATCGTTTTAGTAAAACCATTTTTTTACTTTGCCGTTTAATTTGGTAATAGCGTAAGTAACCTTTTATTCCTCGCTTACAAATTGCTGTTTGTAAAATGTAAAATAGCTTTTGCATTTGGTAAAAAACGTTTTAAGTTTGCCGTTTTCCCTTTTGTAAAAATCCGGGGACGGAAATTTATACGCTCGAATTGCGATAAGTGTTTTAAAAGATACCAACTTCGTAGTAAATTGCTTTACTTCGGCTTAACTTTTAACGATTTCGTCCGTTATAAGCTTAAAAAAACTAGCCGTATTAGCGGTTTCGTTAAAGTCGTATTTAACACTGTTAAAGGTAAAAACCGTGGTTTTTTCCTTTTTAAGCTTTTTATTGCTGTTTGCTATAATTATACTGTTTTTCCTTTAAACGAGGTATTAAATAAAATTAGTTAAAATGTTATAATTAAAGGTTTGCTTTTAAAGTAAAGCATTTCGGGGGTAAAAAGGATAGTATACTAGTTTAGTTAATAAAAAAACACGTAATTTAACAAGATAATTTAACTGCTTACCTTAAAAGGTGTTTAAAAGCTAATTTAAGTTAATTAATGCCGAAGCTTTAATTAAAATTACTTAAAATAAAAAGGAAATCCATTTTTTTATATATATTACTTTTATCCTAGCAATTGTTTAAATTTGTAACTTTATCCCTAGGTTATTACAAATTTATAAATCCTTTTTAAATTTATCGCTTTATTTTTAAACTATTACAAATCCACAAATCCTTTTTGGATTTGTCGCTTTGTTTTTAGGCTATTATAAATTTACAAATCCCTTTTGGATTACGTAACTTTACGTGTTTTAATGCGGGGCAAAAGCCCTATTTAAAGCCCTTCCCGTCTTGCTATCTTAGGGCTTGCATGCTGGTCGTAACAAACGAGCACGCGGCTTTCGACCATATCGATTTCGAATGTAATAATTACTTTTTAAAAGTTAAAACCACCGGGTAAGTATTGTGCGTTAAACGCCGTTTTAGTTAAACTTATAACCGTTACCGTTATAGCAAATCCAAGCCTTGTTATATTTTGGATACCGCGTACGCGCATTCGGCCGTTTTTACGCCGTGCTCGCCGCGATATACTTGCGTTTTTTATTAATAACGCGCATTACGAAACTAAAAAAGTTATTTCCGTTAAAAGTAAACGGTTTATCCTTTCTCGCTTTTTTTATTTACTTGTTAATATTAATAACAAAAGCTAAACCGCGTTAATTAAAAGCTGGCTTAGTAGCAGGTTTAAAACCTACCAAATGCGGGTAATAAGCTCGTTTTACCCTTTATTTTAGGCATTTTTTCCCGTTACGGCTAAAGCTAACAGCAAATGCAAAACTATTTTGCCCGCGGTTTCCAATTTTTCGCTATACGTTACGAACCCGGTGTTTTTCCTTTTGCTTAAGCGTTTTTTACTTAACCCGCGTTTAGCATTAAAACGAAACGGCTTCGCGTCGTTAAAAAAAGCGCGATATTTAATTCCTAGCCGTTATTAGCACTTTTACGAACGTTATACGCAATAACCCCGCCGGTTCCGCGCTTTTTACCCCGGGTTATTTTTTTAAGGAAGTTTCGCGTTTTGCGCGTTTTATTCGGCCCGTTAACGAGCCCGCGTCGCCGATTAACGCGTTTGCGTAAAACCGTCGTTGCATTTAAAAGCGTTAAAAGCGTTTCGCCCGCGAGGTTGTTAAACGTCGGTTTTAAAAAAATACCCGTAAAGTGTATCTTTTAACGCTAGCGTTAACACGTCGGATAAAAGTAAATGCTATAACGCGCACGAGTAAAAGTGTGGTTTAACTGCGTGTTATTCTTTTATTACTAGCGTTTTAACCTTTCGTTTTTACCGTATCAGGCCGGCGTGTTTACCGTAGCGGAACCGGCGTGCTTTTTATTTTATTTTATAATGTTAAGCTTATATGCCCGCATAGTTAAGTTCGGTGCGTGCTTTTTTTTTTAATCGTCGCGTGCGTTTAGCGCTTTTTTTTCCAAATATTAGTTCGGGTTAACCCGTATAGTTAGTTTTTTTTTATAATAGCGCGTTACGTTCCCGTTTTTCCTATCGCTTGCCCGCGTAACGCGTTTTTAACGTATTTTTATTATTATTTAAATAAACGTTCTTTTCGGTTTTTGCGGTTTTTATTACTATTTAAGTACGGCCCGTCGTTTTTTTAAATATCACTTTATTAGGTTTTAAACTCGTTTAACGCCGTTATTTTTTTTAAAAAGTTTTAATAGGTACCAATTTACCTTATCGTAACCGGTTTATTTTACTAGCTTTTATTTTTTTCCTTTGCTTTTAACGTTTTTTACAACCAGGATTTTTTTACTAAATGCTTTTTTTAAAGCTTTCCGTTTTCCAGTAATAGTATTAGCATTAATCCGGGTCGCGTATTAGTATTTTACTAATTTAAAAGCAGGTTATTTATTACGCGTTATATTAATTCGATATAAAAGTTAAGGTAAATACCTTTTAATACGTTTAAAATAATTTTAAATAGGTTAAAAATTATTATTATTTCGAACTTATTTATTATTTAGTTTAAGTTTTTACTAAGCTGGTTTATTTTTATATTACGGAATAAAAGTTAAACTTTATCGCCTTTTTTAAACTTTTTTGCTAAACGTTAAAATTTGTTCGTATCGGCTTTTTATTATTATTATTATATAAATGCTATTACGACCCTGGCTATTTTTAACCTTTTTTTTAAATGTGCTAAAAACGCGATTGCTTGTGTTTTTTTACTTGTTATTAACGTTTTAATTGCTAGTGCCTTTTTAAATAAAAAGTTAATATCGAAATTAAATAGTAATCGGTTAAAATTAAACCTTATTACGGTTAAATTTCAATTATTTAAAACTAATTAGCAAACGTTTAAATATAAAAACCAGTCTTTTTATAAAAAAACGATAAAATATTTTAAATAATATTATATTTTTAATTCGCCCGTTTTATACTTTCGTTTATTTAAAAGTAAAACGCTGTTAAAAAAAGCTGGTTAATACCGATTTAAAAGCAAAATTTTATGTAAAAGTTTTAACTTAATTAAAACTTTTATCCGAAATAATATGGTTAAAGCATTCCCGGAATTTTTACCACGTATTACAAAACCGTATCGCGCATATTTTAACGCTTATTATATGCATTGCTTCGAGTTAAACGTATTTTAACAATTTATTTATAATTACTATTAAATATTTCAAGCTTTTATCATTCGCGGGCAATTCCGTTATAAAATCGATCGAAATTATTTTCTAATATTAGTTCGGTATTAAAAAAAAGGCGGAAAAAACCTTGTTTTGCTAGTTTTAAAAGTCGGGATTTGCGGTAAATGTCGCAATTACGTACAAAACGCGTTATATCCCGTATTACACCTTTTTAATAGTAATTTCGGTATAATATTTTAAACGTGTTATTTTTATTTACGTATTTATAATTAGCGAAACGTAAACTTTTTAAATTGTTATAGTTATTAACGTAATTTACAAATAAATGGCGCACATAAGTAAATGGCGCACTTACACTGGACTTTTAGTTAATCGACGCGCATGCCAACCTAATAACGCCAGAAATTCATTTAAACTACTCGGAATTGTATATATCGAACGTTTTTACTTCCTTTTGGCAAATGCGCGTATTATGTCCGGTTTTACCGCACGTGTTATATCGCCGACGAGTTATCGTCGCCTTCCTTTTTTAACCCTTATAATCGCGCATTTTTTGCTATAACTACCCATTTAGGTTTTGCTAATCCAAAATATTTCGTATTTTTTTAACAATATGTAACCTTTTTTATCGAACACGTGTTTTTTTGGCCTTCCGGCGTTTGCTTAATGCTTCGTTCGCTTTGCGTAGCGAAGCAACTTCGGCTTTAAAAAAGGCCATTTAATGCATTATTAAACTCGTCCTTTTCGCAAGCTAGTCCATAGCCGCTAGCATAAATAACGGAAAACTGTTTTAGTAATTAAAAATCCGAGTTTTAATATATTCGGATTGCGAAGTTGCGTTTTTAACTGTTTAAAGCGTTTTAAAAGTCCAAAGTTCGGCGTTGTTTAAAAGCTTTTTTAAGGAAGTTAAAATTCGTAATTTTACATCCAGCTTTTTTAAAACCGAATCCGGATTAAAAAAAGTAAAGCCAGCTTTTTAAAAACCTTTTTAAATATTTTTTTCAGTTATAAAGTTAAAAAATGCCGCTTTAAACGCCGAAAGGAACTCGATTTTAATTACGTGGTTAATGTGTAACTTTATTAAGCTTTCGATTTATTAACCGTACGCTTTTTTTAACGGGCTAAAACATTTAACGTTAAACGGTTAAAAAAAGTAAAACGAATGCAAAAGCATGCAAAACGTAATAATGTTATATTTTTAATAATAAAGTTCGAAATCCGTCGAATAATAGCTTTCGTATCCGTTTAGCATTAACAAACGATGGTTGCTTTTTATGCGCGACGTAATATGTTTATCGAAATGCTAAATCCATTTTAAGCCGAGCTCGTTTGTAATTTACCCGTTAGCATTTATTAAAATAACCCAATCGCGTGGAAAGCTTATTTTCGAATACCAATTGGCCAAATGGTATTACCTTTTAACGATAAAAAAAAAAAAATCGCTTAACCGCAATAGTTAACCTTTGGAATAATCGTAACCCATTTCCGGTTGCCAAGTTAAACCAGCTTTGCTTTATTACGGCCTTTTAATGTTATAATAACCATAACGGTAACGATTATGCCTATAAAAAAGCCGGTTTCGTCGAAATTGTAAATATCGTTATCCAAAATGCTATATTTAGCTATAGTATTCCGTATAAAGTCGAATTACGCAAAAACGAGCTTGGGATTTTCGCATTTGGCTTTTTAGTAATCGTACTTTCGAATCCAGCGCGTACCGAGCTTTGCGCGGCGTTTAACGAAGTTCGCGACTTAGTTTTTACCGACGGCGCTCGCGTCGCGTTCGGCGAGCAATCGGTTGGCTATATTTTTAACATTAAAAAGCCGGGGAGGGAATGCTCGCGAATCCAGCTCGAGTATGTATTTTATAAGCGTATCCTTTTCGGATTCCGTTAATTTCCGTAATTTGGATACGTAATCCCGTCGAGCAGTTTGGCCAGCGCGTCGGCGACGCAGCGTGGTTTTAAAAACGTCGTAAATTTTGGCTGCCGAACGCATATTTAATGTTACATTGGATTAGATTGCCCGTATGGCAAGAACAATTTTCGCTTCGGTAAATATCGACGCCATTTGTGGTTGTTAAGAAATTGGAGTTGGAAATGAAAAACACGCGTCGCATTGGAAAACGCGCCATTTACTTATGTGCGCCACTTACTTGTAAATTACGTTAATAGCTTTTAACCCGAAAATTTTAAACGTTTTTTATATTATAAAAGTTTTTACGCGTTAATAAAACAGTTTATAATTTATGTTTTAATATTAGTTTTAAATAGGAATTTGCGCGTGTTTTATTAAATTGCGTTTAATTTCGTTTTGTAAATGAAATTTTAACGTAGCGTTTTTTTTATAACTTTATTATATTCGTTTTACGGAAAAGCTATATGCTTAATAGCAAAATACCGGATTCGGGGCGAGCAAATGTTATTTTCGTAGTTTGCGTTTTTTTCCGTTTTTAATATAATTACGGTGGTTAAGGGGTAAGTTAAATAAAAAAATTATTATTTTTTATTATATTATCGATTCGTTTTGCTTTTTTCGAAATAAAACGTTTTGTAAAATAACGTATTTTTTTAATTTATATTACAAATTGTAATTAAATTTTAACAATGTTTTAATTTAACGCATTTATCGTTCGAACATTTTTCGCTGTTTAAAAAAGTATTTTAAAGTTTTATAATTTGTTTAAATTAAAAATGGTTTGTTAACGTTGCGAAGTTTTAATTCTTATATTTTAATGCAAACGATTACAGCTAATAGCTTTTTATTATAAATAATATAATTTCGCTAGCTATTTTTAAGCTTTATTAAATAAAAAGCGATTAATTACTAAATCCCGTTTTTATTAAATTAAAAAAGGCATTTTTTTAATACCGCGCCGGAATAATCCGTTTTAACTTTCGCGTTTAATTTAAAATCGTATTACGTTAAAATAAAAGCGTGTATAAAAGTTAATTTAAATTTTTCGAATGTTATATCGATTTTTTTTATTTAATTAAACGCTGCTTTTTTTTCGTTAATGCTATTAATAGTATTGCTAAATTGAAATATTTGTTAATAAAACCTCGGTAAAAGTTTGCGAAGCTTAAAAACTTATAAAATCCTTTTAGTTTTTTTAACGCTTTTTATTCGCGGATAGCACGAACTTTTTTTCCAGGTTTACTTAAATCCTTTTTTTTATTTTACTAATAAAATTTAAATATGTAACTTTTTACATTGCGAACTTGCTTTTGTTTAAATTTAAATTAAATTTGGCTTTGCGAAACCGTTAAAAAATTTCGCGTATTCCACTTATATGGTTTTTACGTAACCCCGAAAAAAAAATAAGCACGTTATCCAAATAAGCCGATACGAAATCGTTTAAAATATCGGCTAATACGCCGTTAATATAACGTTAAAAAGTGGTAAAAGCACTTGTTAAACCAAATAAATATACTAGTTATTCGGATAGGCCGAACTTTATACGAAATGCAATTAAATGCTTATTTCCTTTTGCCACGCGTATTTTGTAAAAAGCGAAACGTACGTTAACTTTAGTAAACTATTTCGCTTTAATTAAAAAGCGGAGTGTTTTTTTTACTAACGAAAACGGGTAGCGGTTTTGCTATATAATCGTATTAAATGCGCGGCAATCCACGTATAAACGCTAATTGCTTATCGCTTTTTTTTTTATAAAAATTAGTATTACGGCCGGTAACGAACTGGTTTAAATTTAACCTTTATTTATAAGGTTTATAATTTAACGGCGTAATTTTAAAAGTTAATTTTTAAGCATATTATACAATCGGTTATAAGGAAATTCCGGTTTATTTCCGTTAATATCCTTTTTTAATAAAATATAATAGTTTAAATTACCCCGGTATAGCGGTAAAGCTAATGCTTTACCTTTATTAAAAAGGTTCGTAAATTTCCGTAATTTTAAAAGTAGTTTAATTATAGTTTAAAATTAATCCGTAATTATTACGAACGTTAGCAAAATTCGTGTTATTTTTTTTAATAACGTAATTGCGAATTCGTATTCGTAGGTTGGATTTCGGCGTTATTTTTAACACGTTACTGCGAAAATGCTACCGATTACCATATTTAAACGTTTACCGCTGTTTAGTTAAATGCGTAACTTTTAAATTAATAATTTTTTAACAGCTTTGATTCGAAAAAAGCCACTTACCGCGTTTAATTTTACGCGGTTATATTTTATTTATAATAAGCGTAATATAATATTTTTAAGCATTCCCGGAATAATGTAAAATAAAGCAAAAAATACCTACCTATTTAAATTTAATTCGCATTTAGCGATATAGGTAATCGCCGCCGGTATGCTTTTTAAAATTATGCCGATTTATTAAGGCTTTCGAAATTAGAACTTTTCGACCCCGATTTTTACCGCGAAACTTTCGTTTATCGCTACGTAATAATCGCAACCGGAATTTATTTATACATTAACAAATTTGGCTAAATTAAATAATATTAGGATTAAAACGGGGGGCCGTTTATATTGCGTTTAATTTTTTTTAATTCGTTTTTCCATTTTTAAAATGTGTTTTCCTAATTATTAATTTATTTTATTATTACGGCGTTCTTTTTTAATTAAAGCTCGTATTAAAAGCTATTTTTTTCCCGTATCGGCGCCGGTTATCGTAATTTATGCTATTAGCGGGTTTTAGGTCGAAGCGCGCTACGGTAGCGATACACCCGTTTTTCGTATTTTTAACTGCCGCAATTTAAATATGCTTTTATTTCGCGTCGCTAGCGGAAAACTTTTTAAAAAAACCCATAATGCTTTAAGTTTACGTACTTTTTAACCGCTATTTCCTTTTAAACTCGTATTCGCCGCGTTTATTTTTTTATTAATATATTTTTTAATTTGCATATTACGTGCTATGCGGTATAATAAACTGCCGGTTTTTTATTAAATTTATTATTTATATCGATCGCTTTTAACGCTTAAGCGATACGTCGGTGTATAAAAACCATACCAGCGTAAATAAATTGTTATTTTTCGTTACTTACCGCGGCGAATTAAATCTTATTTAAATGCGTAAGCAAAAGTAATTAATTTTAATTTCGTTTATTTATACGATACCCCCGCCGTAACTAATAGGGTTTTAAACTTCGTAATAAACGAAACGAATAATTGTCCCGCTTTATTTAAAATATTTTTAATTTCGATAAAATTTCGACCTTTTTGTAAAAATTATTAAAAATGGTAACAAGGTGGTTAAAAAATTGCAACGGGTCGTACGTACCGCTTGGTTTTCCGGTTTCGTAATACGAGCGGACCGCTTTTTAAATGGTTAGGGTAAAAAAAACCTAAATGTACTCGTAATAATCGCGGTTATTATTAATAAATTCCGCGTTTCGTATTATTTTATATTCGAAAGCGTTTCGCCACGCATTAAAGCTTTAGCCGTTTTTATCGTAAAAAAGGGGGTTTTTAAAAGGTTTTTTTTTAAAAGCTACAAGCAAGTCGCTTGCGAGTTTAAACTAAGCGTTTTGCGTTTCGATAATACGGTTTTATTCGTTGCGTTAGTTAACGAAAACTGTGTTAATTTCGGTTTAAAACTTAGCCAGCTTTTTTTTCGAATACGGCTAAACGAGTTTGCAAGTTCGCGATAATAGCTGCGAGGTTTATTTGGTTTAAAAGTGTCGTCGTTAAAGTGGCGGCGTTTGCCGGTAAAGGGGGAAAGGTGAACAATATGGTTATAATCCCGCTTTCGGGAAAAGATTTTATAATAATGTAATAAGCTAAACTAATGGGTGGTAGCTAATAAGTGCCGAAGTAATGTTATGTTATAAAATGAAAAAAAGGGAAAAAAAAGCAGTTTCCATTTCGGAAATTGGCTTTCGTTATATAGGTAATAAAACGGTTTAAAAGTAACTTTTAAACTTATATCCCGTGCTATTAGCACGGAATTATAACAATTGCATTTACCATTTATACTTTAATAACATTATAACGGTTAACAACTTTTTAAACACGGCTTTTAATAGCTCGCAAAAGGTTTTTAAAAAGGTTTATTACTTTATAAATAAATACCGGGTACACGTTCGTTAATTTCCGGGCTATATGAAAATTCCGAAACGAAAAAGCCGACGTTAAAAAAAGCTTAATACGGCTTTCCCGGTACTTTAATACGCTAAAATAATAATGGCCGGCGTTAAAATTTTAACTTGGAAAATAACCTGGAACGTTTAAAACGCGTAGTTCGAAAGCAACTTTTTAAAACGATACAAGGTTATTAGCTTTCCGCTAATACTATAACGTTTACCGGACGCTTTGCAATTGAATTAAAAGGTATTACAACGATTAACAGCCGCACGTATAAACCACGGGAATTTCGACTAGTACTACTGAAAGTTTAAACACGAGGACGATAACCCGTGCCGTTATGAGAAAAATAAATCCCTTTTTTACGTTATATTTTACAAACTGGCTTAAATAATAAAAAACAAATGGCTTATAGCAAACGCCGCCATGACTTTTAACAAACCCGGGTATTAAAAACGGCTGTTATAAAAACCCTTCCTTTCTACCTCGTTCGTTAAAACTACTAACTATTTCACTATTGCTAAACGATAATAACAAAGCATAACAACCCGCATATTACCTATTTTTTTTTTTTTTTTTAATATTTACACTTTTTTTTTTTACTACTTAAACTAATAGTAAGCCCGTTAAGTCCCCGCAACCCCGGCCAAACCTAAAAGTGGTCCTAAAAACTCCCCGTTTAACCTCGCCCCCTCTCCCGGCACACCTTCCCCCCGAAAAATTTTCCTATCGGACCCACTGTTAGTGGCCGCTAAGGAATCCCGGCCATTTTGGTATTAGGGCCACCAAAAATGAGCCGGCTGCACAACAGGGTTTAACAAGCCATTTGGCTTTGTTCGACCCGCGTTTTCCGACTCCTTTTAACAACGACGTCGGCAACGCAACTGGGCTAAAAAAAGCAGAGAATGGCTGGCAAAGGTTTCGGGGTGCCTATTGCCAATCGAGGGGAAGGCCTGCACCCTATCGCCTAGGGCGCGCCTCGCGCGCGCCGAAACCTTCGACAATCGGATGCTCCAACCTCCGCGCATTACCAAACCGCCTTTTGACTTCCTTTCGCTTTCGCCTCGCGGGTATACGACACGCGACGAAACGATGCCGAACGCACAAGAAGACTACAGGCCGGCAAGCAGTTAGAACACATTGAACGAATAGCCGCCCGGCCGCCGCCGTCCCCCCCACACGCGACCTCCCTTCGGTCGAATACACACGCGACTCCTCCTCGGTCGAACACACGCACACGCGACAAAACGCACAAGGAGAACACCGGGTTGGAACTTGGCCCTCCAGCCCCTAAACTTTCTTTCTTTGGCCCGGCCTAAGGGGGAACATTGCGGTCCCCCCGCCTAGCTTTACTCTTTTTCCGGCACTCTGCCGGCCGACTGCTTTCTCTACCACCAACAGCTGCGCTCACAGCGCCCTGGCGTTTATTCGCCCTACTGCCGATTGCCCGCTCACTAATAAGGAGCGCCGGAATGCGGCCCGAACTCCGTGTGCCTTGGGCTTGCCCCATGGTTTGATTTGTTAGCCGCCTGGATAGCAACATGTAGCCTAGTGTCAAGCTTAGGTAGCGCTAGCACGTCGTATGCCCCTTGGGAGGCAGGGACTGGTAGATCCCGATTTACCGACGTTAAATAGACTCACTCACTCACTCACTCTCTCTCTCTCTCTCTTTCTTTTTCCCAACTGCTTGCGACCACTGGATATGTTAGCTATGTCCATAGCTTATATGTCCCTTAATGGTCGCTGGGTATGTTAGCTATGTTCATAGCTCACATATCCCGTGTTGTAACACGTGACCCCTACTTAGGGAGAGCTGTTTTAGCCCCTTTTACCCTTTGGGTGCCCCGCACCTCCCCCCCCCCCCCCCTAGGGGGGATGTGGTCGTGGCACCCTGTGGGCTTACCCCTGGGTACGCTGGTCGTAACACTGTGGCGGCGGCCCACTACTATCATGGCGAGTCTCCTTACAGCAGCAAACCCCTAATTGTAACACAAATTACGTGGCGGATTCGTTTGTTACCCAACTGGGTTAAAGGTGGGCTAGCCTCTTTATAGGCGGGGTTGCAAAGGGCTTTCTTTTATGCGACAGGGGGTTGCTGTTTACGCAAGTCGGTCATTTTCCCCACATGTAACAGCCTGTTACATAGTCCGTGCATTATAACGCGTCATCTTCCCCACATGTAACAGCCTGCTACATAGTCCGTGCATTATAACGCGTCATCTTCTTTACATCCTACAACCTGCTAAGTCCAAATCAAATCCATAGTGACAATTTAACCAGGGCTTACTAATAAGCTTTTGTATGCTCTCTATTAACGGTAAAGTGGGTGCATGATGTTCAATTTTAACACGCTGGTTGTTTCGGGTTAAACCGGGATGCGCTGGACCGAGGTAAACAACGGAGCTGCAGTGAATTGCCAATGTAATATCATGTATAAAGGTCAGCTATCCCTTTGCTCTATTTGGCTATTCTCTTTCTTTCTCCCCATCCACCGATCACCACACGTTTCTTTTAGTTTTTCATTTGTCCATTTTCTAAAGTTATCTCCTTGCTCATTTCCTTTCGCTTTACCTTTGGTTCTACTCCAATCCAGTTTTTTTTGGTTCTTTTTAAGAATCCCCTCTTGTACAACTTTGCTCCCATCTTTCAACCTTTTTGCCACTCCAGGAAATTTTCCTTTCCAATCCCAACCGTTAAGATGCACGTCTCCAAAATCGCCCAGTTCGTGGCCCTGTTTGCCATCGGCACACTGGCCGCGCCTTTTCAGGCCAACCCCGGCGCCGTCCAGCTCGACACCCGCTCGAAAGAGGCGCGCAACGACAACCTTAACAAAAAGCCTCGCGATGTTGCAGCCGCTGACGTCACCTACCTCGAGACGCGCGACGTCGTCGACGCCAAACCGGCGCGCCTTGTTGCCAGGGAGCAGCCGTTCACCTGCTCGACGTGTGGCAAGCAGTTCGCAAGATCCAGCACGTTAAGCGCTCACAAGAAGCAAACCGGCCACTCCTAAAATCAGCATCCGAAGTGCTGTGGCCAATGGCAAATAGCAGTTGGTGTCACGGCCAGCAGGGCCCTCGTAGATGGAGGTGCGAGGCTTTTGGAAACCCGCCGCCCTTATCACAGATAAGGGTGAGACCCACTCAGCGGGCCCCCCACGCAGAATTGGGCATATCCCAATTCTGTGCAAGCCGGGCCCTCTGGGCCTCCCTCACTTCGAACAACAATCTACTCCACTGCTAAACGTTTACCTTGCCTGCCTGACAGCTTTAAATGTTGGTTGGTGCGCGGAACTCCGGACTAGGCAATGCAAAAGTTTGAGGGATAAGGAACTGTTGGTTTAAAAGAATTGGAAGGCATTTGGGAAATACTGTTGCTGCTAAAGGAATTAAAAGGGTTTGATAAAGCATAGTTAAGCGATGTACTGTAAGCTTATAACTTGGCAATGCAATAACCCACACTTAATTTCTTTATGCGCTACTCGCGCGGATTAAAAGCATCCGCGTTAAAACGGCCCTTTGGGGTTTTGTTACGGCCAAACTAATGGAGGCTCGCTGGCCTTGCATTGGCGTTATGAACGAAGATTTTACATTGAACAGAAAGGAAAGGAAATGGCGCTGGTCGCGCTGGCGCGACACGCGCCTGAAGTTGTCGCGATCTGCGTGGCTTGCATGCTTATATCTGCCCCACATCTGCCCTACAGCTGTGGCGGTGCCACTGGACGTATGGCTTGTAACGGGACCGATACAGGTTTAGCGCAAGTTAGCGACTTAATGTTTTTTAAGCGACTTTACGTTTTATAATAACATTTTTCCCCACCTAAATTAGCGGCAAATTAATGGACACTGAATAAATAAATCGTACGTTTAATTACATACCGCACAAGCTGGTTTAAAAGTTTTAACCTTTGTTTATACAATTAAAAAAATGTAATAGATGTAATAAATTAGGTAAAAATAAAACTATTTTATTACAAATAGGCTTTTGCTCCTAAAGTAAGGCTATTTAAAAAAAAGGCTAAACAATACATTTTAACAGGTTGTTTAAAAGGAATTGGATTATTACGACCAGCACGCGTAAAAATAAGCTACAAAGTGCTACGCACCTTTTAAAAAGAAAGTGCGGGGCACCCAAACCGGTAAAAGGGCTAAGGCCCCTCTAAAGCAAGGTTACGTGCTAAGCGCGGATATGTAAGCTATAAACATAACCCACATATCCAGCGACCGTTTAGGGATTGTTACAACTAAATATAAAAAAAGGAGCGGGGTTAAAACCCGGTTATGTAAAAGCTGGGAAAGTCGTGTGGTTAAAAGGCACCGTTTAAACCCCACGTTTTAAACAGCAAAATCACGTAACACAATTTAAATAAGCCGTGCTTAATTTGTAATTTTATAACAAATTGTTACGGTTAAAATCTTTACGGCTTAAAAGCTCGAAAAAAAACGTTAATTTAGCTAAAAGAACAAAGTGGTAACAAAGTTAACAAGTGGTGCGAAGCACTTAAGTGCGCGCGATCCGTTTTATATATACGCGTGCACGATTGCGCGCGAGGTTACGTAATCCTAGCTCCGTAAGGCGATTGCTCGTAAAGGCACGCCGCGTTATAACATTACCCCCTTCCCGGTTAGCGCGTAAAAAGAAACTATTTATAATTTTTTTTTTTTCGTTAATCTCTTCCTGGTTTTCCGGTGTTCTTTTTTGGGGGTTATCGTTTTCGGGGTGCTTTTCCGCTGTAATGTCCAGCTTTACCGCCTTTTTCCAAATCTTTAACCGTTTCGGCGGTTTTAGCAGGTCCGGATATTTGGCATGAAATGCTTTTATCGCTAGTGGCGCGTTACGTAGGTCGCTGGCGTTGTATTATGTTAAATCCGGATTTTATCCCTTTTAACGAATTTGGTACTAAAAACGGTTGTAGTAGGTTTTCGAAGATAATACTTTATCGAGTTTAAATTTTTTTTTACCGTTAATAATCTTTACTTTAAAGCGTTTTAGCTTTTGCCCCGGCAAAAGATCGTTAGCGAACCGTCGGAATTGGTCGGCGTGAAATACCTTTAAGGCTTTTTCAGCATTAGGTAGTTCCAATTCGTACGAGTGGCCTTTTAGTGCTTTAATTTGGTAAGCAAATTTTGTTAACGGAAAGTTCAGCTTATCGCTAGGCTTATTCGTTAGCGACGACCAGCCTTTTTTAATAATAAAAACCTAATTACCCACTTTAAAGTTAAGCTCTTTTCGGTGCTTATTAACTTATTATGTTATGCGGTTTTAATTGCGCAATAGTAAGTTTTTGGCTAGTAATATAAAATTACCTATTTGCTTAACCACATTTTATATTTTTTCCCGGGAAAATCGCTTTTTAGCCGGTAATTTAACTAACGTGGTTCGCTTTTCCCAATCCTAATAATAGGAAATGGGAAACCTTTGGTTAATTTCGTAAAGTAACATTCCATTTAATAATTCGTAAGGTAAGGTTAATTATATTAAATCGAAAGCGGGCAATATATCGGATTAGTTATTTTAAAAGTGATTAACGAACATCCGGAAGCGCTGGTTTAAATACTCGTTTATAATTTCCGCTTATCCCGCGCTTTAGGAGTGTTTTACCGTCGATAGCTTTTATTTAATGCTTAGGATTTTCGATAGCTCGTTCGTAAAGTTTAATACGAATTAAGGTTTTTTATCCGATTTTATAATTATCGGTTAACTATAAACTTTATATGGTTTTTAATAGTAGTACAATTGCGTTATTTTTTTAATTATAATCGTAGTTTTGCAAAAGATGGTCCAATATGCTTTGCTAAAGCAATCTATAATAATTAGGACGTTATCGTATTTTTTCCGGTTTTTCGGCATATTTTTAAAATTTATAACGAGGTATTGCCACGTTTGTATAGGTGGTAAAATAGGATGCAATAGTTCGGGGGTTTTATTTTTTAGCATTTTTAAAAATTTGCATTTACAATTTTTTACGAAGCGATTTACGTTAGCATTTAACCCGGGCTATTAATATTTGGCGGCTATTAATGCACGTGTTTTATTGCGTTTTGAATAAGCCGTGGTTGTTTTTAAATGCATTTCGCGAATAAGCTAAGCTTACTATTCCTTTTTATAAATTGGAACTATTAGCCGTTTTTAATATAAAACGTATTTGTAATCCGCGAAAGTCCATTTTTTTTCCTATTTGCGGGCCTTTTCCCGTATACCTTTAAGCTAAAAAACGTTTCGTTTGCCCGTAATAGTTTGTCCGTTAATAGCAATTCCCGCGTACTGGGCGTTACTTTTTCCGACGTCGACGCGGTTTTTTTTAGCATTAGCAAGGCCTTTTTCGGTTCGCCGTTCATTTGTTATAACAAGAATTAAAAGAGTTTTTCAATTTTAGCTATAACCGCTAGTACGAATAGTTCCCGGTAGCGTTTCGCTTCCTTTTTAACTTTTTGGGTCGCGGTATTTTTTAATTTCCAGGTTAGGGCGTTGGCGGTTTTATTTTATGTTTTAGCTTATAGGTTATGCGAAAGTGGTAATCGGCGAACAGGTTTTTTTAAGCGGTTTGGCGAACGTTAAGTTTTTGCTTCGTTTCGAAAAATTTAAAAGCTTTATGGTTAGTAATTATAAAAAAGTCCTTTTTTTATTCCACTAGTTCCGCCCGCCAATGTTTAAAGTTTTTAACGACGGTTAAAAGCTTTTTTATATAAATAAGGTAATTTTATTCCGCGTTTTGCATTGTTTTTAAAAAAAAAAGCGACCGAATGCCAGCCGTTTTCGTGTTTTTAACTTAATACCCCCGCGCAAATACCGTTAAAAGCGTTAGTTTCGATTTTAATGCGTCGCCCGTGTTTAAAATGTTTTAATACCAGGGTCGATAATAAGCGCTTTTTTAGTTTTTCGAAAGCGCTTTGCTAAGCTGAGGCCTAAAAGAAAGCCTTTTTTTTACGCGTTAAAGCCGTTAAAAAGCAGGCTACTTTGCTATACTTCGGCACGAATTTCCAGTAAAAGTTGCAAAAGCTTAAAAACGATTTGTTACAAAGCGATTTTTAGCTACCACCAGCCATTACCTTATTACAGTTAAAGGTTTGCTCCTAAGGTAAAGCACTTCGGAGGTGGTAAGGATAGTATCGCTGGTGTTAGTAAACAAAAAAACACGTAACTTAAAAGGACAATTTAACTGCTTGCCCTAAGAGATGCCTAGGAGCTAACTTAAGTTAACTAATGCCGAAGCCTTAATTAAAGCTACCTAAAACAAAAGGAAATCCATCCTTTATATATACGCTGCCTTTTGCTTTATATTAGGTTGAATTTGTGGATTTGTGGTTTTTTTAACACAAATTTAAAAATCCTTTTGGCTTTATAAATTTGTAATCCTTTTAATACAAATTTAAAAATCCAGCTGTGGTTACGTAACTTTACGTGTTCGGTGCGAAACAAAAGCACCGTTTTAAAACCCTTTCCGTTTTGCCGCCCTAAGGTTTGCATACTAGTCGTAATATTAAGTTTCCTTTTTTAAACCAAATTTTTTTAGTTACGTTTTTATAACGGGGTCGCCCTAGTAAGGGATCCCGGGCTTAATATACTGTGGTGCCAAAGGGTTTAATCACGAAGTGATTAAACTGTTGGATCTTTTGGTTTATGTAGTGGAGCGGTACTTTAGCACGTCCCTTTTACAGTTTTATCGCCCCGCTTTTTGTTAATGGTAAGTACTTTTCTTTTTTACCATTTCCTATCCCTTTTTTTTTTAACAAAATGTTTAGTCAAATGCGAAACGTCCTTTTGCGAAAAAAACCTTTTAGCGTAAAAACCTGCTTGCTTAAGTCGTTTTTTCTTTTGTTAAAATGCTTTTTTGTTTTTTTATTACGAGGTTTTAAAGCGTAAAAAGTGCGAGGCTTTTTTTAAAACTCTTTTCGGTGCGTGGAATGCTTCGGTCGGAACCGCACAAGTTGCGAATTTTAGGTTTTTTCGCCCGAGCAGCTTCGTTTTATCGGTTTTTAATACTAGTAGATGAAAGCGGAGGTCGAAACGGTGGAAGAAAAACGTCGCGCTTTAAACAACGAACGTCGTGCTTTAAACAACAAACTCGAACGTTTGCGTAAAAAAAAAAATATGGTTTAAAAAAAATGCGTGCAATTCGTCGTGGTATTAACGTTGTAAAAAAGTTAAAGCGTGTCGAGCGGGAGGAGGCCGACCGGGAAGCTCGCCGGGCTCCCTTACAATTTAAGCCATTCGTAGCTCTTTTCTTTTCCTTCGGCTGGCGGGTATTTAAATGCAATCCTAATTTAAACCTATTTGCCTTTTTTAATTTAAAGTAAATTGTAACTTTTTTTTAAAACTTTTTTAGGTTTTGTAGCGCATTAGGCGTAGCTTTGGTCTTTTTGTCGAAGTTTTAGGTTCAAATCCCGGCACGACCGTAAAAGTCGATAAGTTTTCGGGCTTGCCCCGAAGTTTATCAAACTTTTATCCTTTTTTTTTTTTTTTTTTTGCTAACCGTTCGGCGCAAACCTTTTTACCTTATTTAGTTCCGGTAAATGCTGCTTTTTTAAACCTAATAGTAAAGCGGTATTATTTATAACACCCATTTTGTAAATCCCGGGTTCGACTTCCGGTTAAGCTAAAAAAACCGGCGGTTTTTTTTTAGAAATATCGCGAATGTTTTTAAAGAAAATCGTCGTTTTACCGTCCTTTTGCTAACCTTTTTATAAGCGCTTTTGCCGGTATTTCGTTAAAGCTTTTTAGCAATTTACAAGGTTGGTTTTTTTTCCTACGTGTTTTTTTCGTAGCCGTACCTTTTCCATTTAACTAGGTACTTTTTAAGCTTGTTTTTTAGCCTATGGTTTAAAATCTCTTCGATTTCGTATTTTTATTCCGGGTCGATTTTTATTAACTCGTCGCTTTTAAAACCCGGTAACACTAATTCGAAAGGGAAATATAAAAAACCGGGTGGGATTTTATAATTGGTAGTAATCGGAATTTGTAATTTACGTTCGAAACCTTTTTTAATACCTTAAACGGTCTTAGTTTTTATGGTTTAGCTTATCGCTCGGTCGTTCGTTTTAATATTTCGTCGAAAAAGGTAAACGCTATCCCCTTTTTTAAAAGTCGGTTTTTCGATCCTTTTTTTATTTGTTTAAGTAGTTATATAATGCCGTAGCTTTTTTAGCTTTGCTTAAAGGTGTTTATGCAGTTTGGTAAGCTCCGTTATTTGTATTTCCGTTACCGAGGCATGTTTTTTTTGCTTTAGGTTTTTTATACGCAGTAAGCGTAAACCCGTAATTCGTATAAAACGGATAGTTTTTATGCTTTTATAAATTAAGCTGTTATAAGCAAACTAGGCTATGGAAAGTAGTTATACCTAATCGTTTTATTTATAATTAACGTAATAGCGTAAATATTGCTTTATGGTTTAATTCGTCCGTGTTGTTTGTTTATTTGTTTAAAAGTAATAAGCTATAAATAAAAAGTGCTTCGCTTTTAGCTTATTTGTAAACCCTTTTTAAAATTTGCTTATAAATAGCTTGTTTTTATTTGTAATTAAGCGGTTCGGCGTGCCGTGTTTTGCTATTACGTGTTTAATAAAAACGTACGCTAGCTTTATAGCGTTGCTGCTTTTTTTATATGGTAAAAATAAAGCGTATTTGGTAAATTTGTCCATTATTACCAATATATTGTCGTACTTTATTCCAATTAACGGTTTTTTAAATTAGGGAAGTTTAATAACGAAATTTATAGTAATTTTTTACGACGCTCCGTTCGATACTAGCAAAAGTCGCAATAATTTATACGGTTTATGCCTATTAGCTTTGTTTTTAGCATAATTTTCGCAATTCTTTATTGCGTTTTATATTTCGGCCCGAGTTTTTACGAACCCGTGGTGTTATTATAACCGTTTTTAAGTTTTTTTTACGCTTTAATAGCCGTATGCTAGCTAGTTATAAATTTATTGGATTTTTTTTAAGGTTTAAACTTTTCCCTATTAAACCGTTTTAGCAAGCATTTTTTATGCCGGAATTAAAAACCCGTTTGGTTTTTTCGCTAAAACTACTCGTATTTTTTTAGGTATTACGACCTAATGGTTTGGTTATCGGTTTAAAACGTTCGCCCGGCCGTTGTCCGACCTTTTCCGGTATTCGATCCGAATGTCGTAGTTTTGCAAAAACTCGTTTTAACGGATTTATCGCTTGTTTAGGTTTTTGCTTATGGTAAAATATATTAGGTTTTTATAATTCGTATATATTATAACCTGGTGCTTCGCTTTATAAAAGTATGGCCGCCATTTTTCAAATGCTTGGATTATCGCTAAAAGTTTTTTATCGTGGATTTGGTAATTTAATTTAAGTTTATTTAGCTTTTGCGAAAAAAACGCGTAAAAGTACAACCGTTTTTAGTCGTCCCGTTATCCGAGTTAGCCGCCGATCGCGTAATTCAACGCGTCGGTTTTAACCTCGAAAAGTTTTTTTAAATTTAAAAATATTAACATTGGTTTTTTTAATACGGCGTTTCGTAATTGCTCGAAAGCTTTTTGTTTTTACCTTTTTAATAAAACTAGTGGTCGTTTTTGGTAAAATTCGTAAATAGTATAGCGATTTTGCTATAACTACGGATAAACCGTTTGTAAAAGTTTAAAAACCTTAAAAACCTTCGTACTTTTGTAACGTTTTTTAAATATAAGCCATTTTTTAACTTTTTTAAAGTTTTTGCAAACTTGTCCGGGTGTAATTACGAACCCCAAAAAAGCAACTTTTTGCGAATGCCATTCGCATTTTTCCGGTTTAACAAAAAGCTTTGCGTTAAGCAACTTTTAAAGCACTTTATGCATATGCCGTTTATACTTTTTTATCGTTTTCGAAAAAACCAAAATATTATCCAAATACGCAAAAACAAAATATCGAGGTGCTCGCGCAATATATGGTTAATTATCTTTTGAAACGTGGTTAATGCGTTGGTAAGCCCGAAAGTTATTACTAAAAACTCGTAGTATTTAAACCTCGTTTTAAAAGCCGTAAATTACTTTTAGCCTTTTTTAATCCGTATTAGGCTATAAGCTTTTCGTAGGTCCAAAGCCGTAAAATATTAGGCTTTGCCGAGCTTATCGCGCAGCTCGTTAATAAAAGGTAAAAAATACCGATCTTTTATCGTAACTTTGTTTAACGGGCGGTAATTAACGTACATTCGCTCCGTTCCGTTTTTTTTTTTTTTTATAAAATCCCGTATTTTATTAGAAAGTCGGAAAGCTTAATATGTCCTTTTCGTAGGTTTTCCTTTAGTTGTTTTTTTAGCACCTTTTATTGCTAAAAGCTAAACTAGTATAACTTTTAATATTTAAATTGCGTATTTGGTTTAAGTTTAATTTTAAAATCGAACGGTTCGTATTTGGGAAGCACCGTTTTTATGTTTTTCCGAAACAATTTTTCGTATTTGTGGTATTCCTTCGAAATATTTGCAAGCCGTTTTTTAATGTTAATTTGGTCGTTTTAATCGTTTTCCATTTTAAATAATTGTATATTCGTCGATATTAAATGCAAAGGTGGATTGCCAAGTTTATTACCGTTATAACCTTTTTTTATTGCTTTTTATGCTTACGGTTTAAGGTTTGTAACTAGTAAACCGTTTTAATTATTCGTAACTTTTTTTATTGGATTTGGCCGGTAGCCTAATTTATTCGTAAATTGTTTTTCCTAAGCTAAAGGATTTCGAAAATCACATTTCCTTTTTTTATATCCAGCTTATTTAATATAATAGTAACGTTTTCCCCATTTTGGGTGCGTAATATTACTAATTGCGTTTTTTAATCGATCCATTTTTTATTATAAGCAACAAATATTTTTTTAACTGTTTTAAATTGTACGGTTAGCGTTTCCGTTTTGTAAAAATTCCATACCGTTTAACCGTTTATAGCGATATATAATCGCTTTATATTTCGCAATTAATTATCATTTTAACCTTTTTTTTTAATATTTTTATTCGAAATGTTAATAAGTCGTACGGTTAATTCGATTTTGCTATTACGAAGGTTTTTATTGGTTTTTTTTCTTTTTTTCCATTCCGTGCCTTCCGTTCGGGTGGTTTTTTTTAGTTTTTTGTAAAAGGAACGAGTACCGTACGTTCGTCCTTTTATCCGGGTCGAACGGCACGTACGTTCGCGTAATTTCCTAATGTTAAGCTCCCGCTTTTTATGCTATATGTTTTTTGCATTTCGTAATTTCGCATTTCCCTTAATCGAGCATTTTAATAACGTATAATATCGGGTACCGTTCGCTGGGTTTAAAAACTGCGGTAAATTTGCCAGTCCGGGTTAATTCCCACCGTAGCAATTGGAATGCCAAACGGGGCTTAGCTTTTGGCTCGTTTTTTAACCTCCGCGGAAAGAAATCGTATTTAAGCTTAGGTCGTAAATAAAATTTGCATTTTTTATAAATGCATTTTGCTTAAAAAAAGTACAAATGTTTAAAGTGTTTTATATCGATATTAAAATGGTTTTCGGGGATTAGCGCAATTTGTTTTAGCTCGTTTGGGTTTTCGAATTTGTAGTTAGCATACTTAATTTTCTGCTGGTTGCTAAACTACGATAAAAGTTAACCGTCGTTTTATTCGCTAGGGTAGCGTAATATAACGGGCTATTTAAATGTTTTGGAACCCTAACGTTTTAAAAACATTCCGATACGTTGAAAGGTGTAAAAGCGTGCTGGTTTTTCTAGCTTGCCTGCTTTTCGCGAACTATAAATACGAAAGTTCCGCCGTTTAAACCCTTCGCTCGTTTTTAAAACTCGGCTGTTTCGAAGTTTTACTCGTTTTGGTTTATTTCGGCGTTAATATCGGAATTTTCCGACTTTCGGAAAAGGTGTATTTGGCTTAAAAGCTTTTTTTAAACTCCTTTTTCCTTCGCGTTATTTGCTAAAATTGCTTTTTTTTAAGTCCTGCGAAAGGCGGTGTCGTTTTCCCCCCCCCCCGAATTTTCGGGTTCGAAAACGATCCGCTGTTTTCCTTCGCTATCGTACTCGAGCTTTATAGCTTTAAGCATGCAAATTTTTTGTAATTTTCGAAAATACTATTCGGTAGTTTTTTTATCGGACTAATATGTGGCATATAGCTCGTCGTAGCAGTTTGTTTAACTAAACGTTAAACCGGGATATAGCTTTTCCTATGCCGGGCTTTTTTGCGTTCGCTAAAAGTTCGCTACCTAGCGGTTATTATTCCGCTAAAAGCAGTTAACTTTTATATGGTTAGCTTGGCCGCATTTAAAACACTTCCCGTTTTTTAAGTTTTGTTTTTGCTTTTTTTGTTGCTTTTATTACTGGTAAACAGCTCCCGTATTAAAGTTTATAAAGCCCGGGTGCGTTTTGTAAACCGTAATAGGTTACTATTTGGCTTTTTTTTAGTTAACTTTGTTATTTTATGCCGCGCTTTTAAAACCATATCCTTTTTTTTTGTTATCGCTCGTATAATTTATCGCTAATGCGAACCGCGTTTTTAACGTAATTTGTAAAAAACTCGGGGCGATTTTGCTTTACGAGTTCGTTTTTTACGTTTTCACGCAATCCGTTATAAAAGTGCAGTATTAACGTAACGTCGTTCTAATTAAACTTAATGCTAATCCGTTAAAAGTCCGCTGTATATTTGGCTGTAAGCTTTTGCTGCCATATAAAGCATAAATAGGACCGGTGACGCCGGTGACCCTTGGGGTAACCCGCAGTCCGGGGAAAAAGGGGGTGCCGTGGCGTTTTCCAAACGCACTTTTACCACCCTATTTCCTGCAAACGATAACACCCATCGTACTAACGTTGGATCCCAGCCTTGGTTTAGGAGCCTTCGTAGGAGCCTCCGGCGGAGTACAGCGTCGAAGGCCCCTTATACATCCATAGTAACGAGGGCGGCGGATTTATGCTTTTGGAAAGCCCGTTCCACCTCGTGGGCTACGCATGCCGTTAAATCGATGGCGGCCTTTTTCGGGGTAGCCCCGGCGTGTTGCGGGGCTATTAGCCCGTATTGCAGCGCGAGGGAGGCCATCCGCGAGGCTACCAAACGTTCCAACCCCTTCCCTAAGCACGGGAGTAGGGCTATCGGGCGGTAGGATTTTGGGTCCGTTATATCCGATTTGTTCGGTTTTTTTAGCATAACCACCTCCGCTGTGCGGAAGGGGCCCGGGTGGTGCCCGGCCCTAAAGCAGGCTTCGAAAAGGGCCCTAACGTATTCCCCTATTGCCGGCCAAGCCGCTGTAAGCAGTTTAACCGTTAAGGAGTCGATGCCCGGGGCCGTGTTTGCCGTGCCGACGGTGCACTTCCGGCATTCCTTTAGGGGGACGTGGGGGCCCCACGGGATTTGTGCGGTCTTTTAAGTAGCCCTTTGCTGTAACGGGTCCTTTTGTAAATCGTCCTCCGCCGTAAACCTACGGAGGATTTTGCGACCTAATGCTTCCGCTTTATCCCCTAAGGCTATTATAAACTCCCCGTCGATATTTAACGGGGGAAGCCGTATAGCGGGTGTAAGTTTATGCCATTTTACAGCACGGTATAGCGCTTTCGGGGAATCCACTTCCTTTAGCACGCTGGCCCAATGCTGTTTTTTAGCCGTCCGAACCGTAGCTTTTAAAGCACGGGCTTCGGCCGTAAAAAGCCCGCCGTTTCCCATAGCTTTTGCGAGGTCCCGTTGGGCGTTGGCGCACTTTTCGTTCCACCAGGGTTGGCCTTTTCTTTTGGCTTTAGGCCCCCGGCCGAGGGCTATTAACGCATTTTTTAGCAGGTTTGTTAATGCTTTGGCCGCTTTATCCAGGTAATTCGTAGTGCTTGGATTTAAAAGTGGCGGTAGGCTGCCGGCCCCCGTTGCTACCGCGTTTGCGAAAATCGGTAGTTTATCGTTTAATAGCGTAATACGCCGGCAATCCGGAACGGAATTATTAGGTTTAGGGACCTCGATCCGTATCGAGCGGTGGTCGAATCGGTTGCTAACGAAGGGTCGATTTCCGCTGTTACCAAAGGGGCGTTAGAAAAGGTAAAATCCAAAACGCCCCCATCGTTATGCGTAGGTTGGCTTAGGTCGGTAAGTAGGAGGAAGTTATAAGTATTAGCCCATTAGGTTATATCCTGGCCCCTATTCCTATTACCCTTAACCGGATCCCACGCCGGGAACCCTGCGTTAAAATCCCCAGTTATAATGCATTTTGCCGTTGGGCGCCAACGTAGTAAAAGGTCCAACGAGGGTTCCGAAGGGTCCCCTGGAGGCCTATATACGTTAACGAAAGTGCACCCGGCGACGGTAAGCTAAAGGATGTCCCGGGTGCTGCCTGCCGGCCGGTCCGCTACGGGCTAAAACCCCGGGTCCTTCCGTACGTAAGTTATTACCCGAGGCCTGGTTTGGTGGTTGTGCCAGCTATTTACCGGAGTAAATAGCTCGTACGACGGGTGGGTGCAAAGCATAAGCTTCCCTTTCCACGCATTAAAGGGCTCCTGCATTAGCACCACGTCGATATTTTAGCTCCAAAATAATTAAAGTAAAATAGCCCCCGCCTCCCAGCTACGTCGAACGTTCGCTTGGGCGGCGGTTATAGCACGGCGTTCGGGGCGAAGCCCCGGGCGCCGGGCCCTATTGCCATGCGTTTGTTATATCCGGTTGGCTGCTGGCATACGTAAAAGCGGCGTTAATGTATTGGGGCTTTGGCCTTAGGGTTATTAGCCAGCGGTACCGTCGGTTTCTTCCGAAAGGTTTCCGGTTATTTCGATAGCCCTTCGGGCTCGGGGAGGTCCAGTTCCATATCCGCCAGTACTTCGTATTGGTTGTTAAAACTAACCCTAAGCCTTTTAGCAAGGTGCCTTTCCTTGCTGGCCGTACGGGTTACGCCCTCGGGGGCCGGCGAATTCGCCGGGCTTGCTACGGCAGCGGTTGCGGGGGCGGCGGCGGCGGCGGCGGGTAACGGGATAAGCGGCGTTACCGGTGTCGGCTGCGGGGCTAGCATCGGCGGTAGCGGCCGTGGTAACGGTAGCGTTAGCGGTGGTAATGGTGGCTACGGTAGTGGCGGTAGCGGTCGTAAGGTCCGCCGTCGAATTCGCGGCTAGGGCGAAGTTGCCCGTAGTAGTTGCGGTTGCGGAAAGGGTGTTAGCGGCGGCAGCGGCGGTGGCGGTAGCAACGGCGGCTTCCGCCGCTTTTGCCGCCGCCCGGTACGCTTGTGCGCCTAACCTCCTAACGGCCCCTTTTTCCTTATAAGTTAAGTGTTTAGCATTTTGTTTACCCGTACGGGCTTTATGGGGCAGTTCGGGTGTTGGCAGGGTACGGGCCCGAGCAGTTCGCGCATTGCGGGGGGGCCGTACACGGTTGTACGTGCCGGTCGTCGTTTATTTTCCCGCACCGAAAGCACCTATCGGCCCGGGCGCAATTGCGGGCCACGTGGAAGCCGTAGCAGCCAGGGGTGTGCTGGGTAACCGGCGGGTGTCGTTATACGCGGCGTAAAAAGAAAGTATCCCTTAAAGCTTAAACCCGGCCATTGCGTATAAAGGGATATAATCCACGATATACGCCCTTAGTGGTCGACGCCGGCCCCGGAAGCTTAACGTTTACCGGTTTGTGCCCTATTTGGGCTTCCACTTCCTTCCGAACCAGTTTATCCGATACCGGGACGCATTGTCCAAAGCCGTTGGTTAAGGAAGTAAGGCAGCCGGAAATTACGTAATTGTACCAGATTTCGGGCTTTTCGATCCTTTCGGCGTTATATAAACGGCTAGTTCGGATCGGTGCTGCAAAAGCCGGCTTTGGATATCGGCCGTTTTTGCTTTTAACACGAACCCGGTAGGGGTTCGGTACGCCTCCGGGACGTCGGCCGTCGTAAACGGCAGGTCCTTATGTCGGCAAGGGCTTTGCGAATGCTAAAGCCCGTTTGTTGGTTGGCCTAAGCCTGCCGTTCTTCCGGGATTTAACGAACACCCGGAAGTCGGCTTTAAGGCTTGTTGGTAACGGGGTGCCCGGGTAGTTTGGGGCGTACGGCCCCGAAAAGCTTGTGCGGGTTGTTGGTGTTATTAGTGGCCCTCCCGGGCTACCGACGCGTAAATGGCCGGGGGCGCGCGTTGCGGGGGCTCCGGGCCCCGTATAAGCTTTTTTCCTTTTCGGCCGGCGTAGGTAGGCCGAAAAGGGCTTGTTTAGCGTAGTCGATAAAGCAATCTTTCCAGCCGTTAGCTTCGGGGATTGCTTCCGCCGGAAGGGAGGTAATGCCGGCGTTGATAAATCGGGCCAGCGTGGCGCAAATTAGGGCCGTTTGTTATTGTTTGCGGTTATAGCTCGCAATAATTTCCTCCGCGGCCGCCGCGGCCGACCCGACAAGTGGGCGCGTACGCCGGCGTTAAGGGAGGGAGGGAAGGGCATTTGTGCCGGTGCTGCCGTCGTGGGAGCCTTTGGCTTTGATCGGGCCCTGTTAAGTGTTGTTAATTCCGTAACGGGGACGGCGTAATCGGGTGCGCTAACGCGCGGGGGGGCCCGGGTGGCAGCGACGCGTTCCTCCGGGCCGTTGGGCCGACGAGGAGGGCGCGCGCCACTTTATTGGCCGAAGGGGGGCTGTTAGCAACGGCATGTTGCCGTCGCCAGCGCCGTTAGCGGGCGTGGTTATTAGTGTTAGGTCGCTAATTGGCGGGTGTTAAAGATTTGTATGCAATTTGGCAGTGTGCACTAATAGCGCAATGCCAAAAATTGGTGAATTCGAGGAAGGTGCGTGTTATTGGGGGAGCAGGCAATCCCCGAAGCTAACGGCTGGAAAGATTGCTTTATTAACTACGCTAAACAAGCCTTTTTCGGCTTACTTACGCCGGCCGAAAAGGAAAAAAAGCTTATACGGGGTTTCGGAGCTCTCGCAACGCGCGCTTTTAGCCACCTACGCGTCGGTAGCCCGGAAAGGCCACTAATAACCTTAACAACCCGCACAGGCTTTTCGGGGCCGTACGCTTTAAACCCGGGCATCCCGCTTATTAACAAGCCTTAAAGCCGATTTCCGAATGTTCGTTAAAATCCCGGAAAAACGGCAGGCTTAAGCTAACTAATAAACGGGCTTTAACATTTGCAAAGCCCTTGCCGATAGCAAAAACCTGCCGTTTACGACGGCCGATATCCCGGAAGCGTACCGAACCCTTACCGGGTTCGTGTTAAAAGCAAAAACGGCCGATATCCAAAGCCGGCTTTTGCAGCATCGATTCGAACTAGGCCGTTTATATAACGCCGAAAGGATCGAAAAGCCCGAAATTTGGTACAATTACGTAATTTCCGGCTGCCTTACCTTTTTAACCAACGGCTTTGGACAATGCGTCCCGGTATCGGATAAACTGGTTCGGGAGGAAGTGAAAGCCTAAACAGGGCACAAACCGGTAAACGTTAAGCCTTTCGGGGCCGGCGTCGACCATTAAAGGCGTATATCGTGGATTATATCCCTTTATACGCAAATGGCCGGGTTTAAACTTTAGGGGATTACTTTTTTTTTTACGCCGCGTATAACGACACCCGCCGGTTACCCAGCACACCCTTGGCTGCCACGGCTTCCACGTGGCCCGCAATTGCGCCCGGGCCGATAGGTGCTTTCGGTGCGGGAAAATAAACGACGACCGGCACGTACAACCGTGTACGGCCCCCCGCAATGCGCGAACTGCTCGGGCCCGTACCCTGCCAACTACCCGAACTGCCCCATAAAGCCCGTACGGGTAAACAAAATGCTAAAACATTTAACCTATAAGGAAAAAGGGCCGTTAGGAGGTTAAGCGCACAAGCGTACCGGGCGGCGGTAAAAGCGGCGGAAGCCGCCGTTGCTACCGCCACCGCCGCTGCCGCCGCTAACACCCTTTCCGCAACCGCAATTACTACGGGCAACTTCGCCCCAGCCGCGAATTCGACGGCGGACCTTACGACCGCTACCGCCACTACCGTAGCCACTATTACCACCGCTAACGCTACCGTTACCACGGCCGCTACCGCCGATGCTAGCCCCGCGGCCGACACCGGTAACGCCGCTTATCCCGTTACCCCCGCCGCCGCCGCCGCCGCCCCCGCAACCGCTGCCGTGGCAAGCCCGGCGAATTCGCCGGCCCCCGAGGGCGTAACCCGTACGGCCAGCAGGGAAAGGCACCTTGCTAAAAGGCTTAGGGTTAGTTTAACAACCAATACGAAGTACTGGCGGATATGGAACTGGACCTCCCCGAGCCCGAAAGGGCTATCGAAATAACCGGAAACCCCCGGAGGAAACCGACGGTACCGCTGGCCAACAACCTTAAAGCCAAAGCCCCCAATACATAACGCCGCTTTTACGTATGCCAGCAGCCAACCGGATATAACAAACGCATGGCAATAGGCCCGGCGCCCGGGGCTTCGCCCCGAACGCCGTGCTGTAACCGCCGCCCAAGCGAACGTTCGACGTAGCTGGGAAGCGGGGGCTACTTTACTCCAACTATTTTAGCCAAAATATCGACGTGGTGCTAATGCAGGAGCCCCCTATGCGTGGAAAGGGAAGCTTATGCTTTGCACCCACCCGTCGTACGAGCTATTTACTCCGGTAAATAGCTGGCACGACCACCAAACCAGGCCTCGGGTAATAACTTACGTACGGAAGGACCCGGGGCTTTAGCCCGTAGCGGACCGGCCGGCAGGCAGCACCCGGGACATCCTTTGCTTACCGTCGCCGGGTGCACTTTCGTTAACGTATATAGGCCTTTAGGGGACCCTTCGGAACCCTCGTTGGACCTTTTACTACGTTGCGCCCAACGGCAAAATGCATTATAGCTGGGACTTTAACGCAGGGTCCCGGCGTGGGATCCGGTTAGGGTAATAGGAATAGGGGCCAGGATATAGCCCAATGGGCTAATACTTATAACCTCCTCCTACTTACCGACCCAGGCCAACCTACGCATAACGATGGGGCGTTTTGGATTTTACCTTTTCCAACGCCCCTTTGGCAACAGCGGAAATCGACCCTTCGTTAGCAACCGATTCGGACCACCGCTCGATACGGATCGAGGTCCTAAACCTAATAACTCCGTTCCGGATTGCCGGCGTGTTACGCTACCAAACGATAAACTACCGATTTTCGCAAACGCGGTAGCAACGGGGGCCGGCAGCCTACCGCCACTTTTAAATCCAAGCACTACGGATTACCTGGATAAAGCGGCCGAGGCATTAACAAACCTGCTAAAAGATGCGTTAATAGCCCTCGGCCGGGGGCCTAAAGCCAAAAGAAAAGGCCAACCCTGGTGGAACGAAAAGTGCGCCAACGCCTAACGGGACCTCGCAAAAGCTATGGGAAACGGCGGGCCTTTTACGGCCGAAGCCCGTGCTTTAAAAGCTACGGTTCGGACGGCTAAAAGACAGCATTGGGCTAGCGTGCTAAAGGAAGTGGATTCCCCGAAAGCGCTATACCGTGCTGTAAAATGGCATAAACTTACACCCGCTATACGGCTTCCCCCGTTAAATATCGACGGGGAGTTTATAATAGCCCCAGGGGATAAAGCGGAAGCATTAGGTCGCAAAATCCTCCGTAGGTTTACGGCGGAGGACGATTACAAAAGACCCGTTACAGCAAAGGGCTACTTAAGGACCGCACAAATCCCGTGGGGCCCCCACGTCCCCTTGGAGGAATGCCGGAAGTGCACCGTCGGCACGGCAAACACGGCCCCGGGCGTCGATTCCTTAACGGTTAAACTGCTTACAGCGGCTTGGCCGGCAATAGGGGAATACGTTAGGGCCTTTTCGAAGCCTGCCTTAAAGCCGGGCACCACCCGGGCCCCTTCCGCACAGCGGAGGTGGTTATGCTAAAAAAACCGAACAAATCGGATATAACGGACCCAAAATCCTACCGCCCGATAGCCCTACTCCCGTGCTTAGGGAAGGGTTGGAACGTTTGGTAGCCTCGCGAATGGCCTCCCTCGCGCTGCAATACGGGCTAATAGCCCCGCAACACGCCGGGGCTACCCCGAAAAAGGCCGCCATCGATTTAACGGCATGCGTAGCCCACGAGGTGGAACGGGCCTTCCAAAAGCATAAATCCGCCGCCCTCGTTATTATGGATGTACAAGGGGCTTTCGACGCTGTACTCCGCCGGAGGCTTTCGAAGGCTCCTAAACCAAGGCTGGGATCCAACGTTAGTACGATAGATCAGGAAATAGGGTGGTAAAAGTGCGTTTGGAAAACGCCACGGCACCCCCTTTTTCCCCGGACTGCGGGTTACCCCAAGGGTTACCGGCGTTACCGGTCCTATTTATGCTTTATATGGCCGAAATCCTACCCAAAGCAAAAGCGGTTAGGTACGGATACGCGGATGATATAGGCATTTGCGTAACGGGTAGCACCCCGGAGGAGTGCTCTCGTAAAGCAGGGGTTACTGTAACGGAAATCCTACGTTGGGGTAGGGCTAATAAGGTTGCTTTCGACCCGGGGAAGTGCGAGCTTATGCATTTTTCCAGGCGGAAAAACCCCACAACCCCAGCGGTTACGGCGGAAGGCCTTACCATACAACAAGCTACAGGAGCTTTACGGTGGTTAGGGGTTTTTTTCGACCAAAGGCTTAACTTTAAAGCCCACGTCGATAACAAAGCCGCAAAAGCTTAAAGCGTTGCAAATCACCTCCGGAGGCTTACGAATTCGATAGGGGGGATACCGGCACATTCGGTACATAAAGCCGTTACAACGGTTATAATCCCTACGGCTTTATACGGGGCCGAAGTGTGGTATAAGGGCAAAACCAAACCACACCCATACAAGCCGGCACAACAGCAAATTATCCGCCAAAGCCATTTAATCGAACGGGTCGACAAAGCCTTAAAAGCGTCCCTCCGGGCAGTGGTACCAGCTTGGAAAACTATACCGACAAACGCTTTACATTACGAATCCGGCATCCCCGGCGCCCAGTGCTTTTGGAACAAGCCCGCTTCCGTTTTGCGGCCCGTATAAATACGGTTCCGGAAACCCCCTGGCCGCAGCGGCCAGGCCGGCCTTTAACGCCCGTGGGCCCAGGGCGGGCTTCCCGCAAGCTTGCGACCTCCTTGCAAAGGACGGCCGAACTCCTCCCGGCCTGCACCGCCCGGCCTACCTCCCTTATAAATATACGGGGCTTACGGTGGCTATACAAGAAAAGCCTGCAGCCGCAAAAGCATTTATGGCGTGGCTTCGCACCCTCCCACCTACCGACGTTATAATATATAGCGACGGGTTTAAAGCAAAGACGGGCAGTTGGATACGGCTGGGTAATATACCAAGCCGGCCAACGCAAACTTTCCGGGCACGGCCGGTTAGCGCATCCGCGGAAGTATTCGACGGCGAAGCGGAAGGGGCCCGAATGGGCCTCCGTAAAGCCGTTTGGAGCTTCCGCAATTGCACTTTCCACTTGTGCCTCGATAACACCTCGGCGGCCAACGGCTGTTTAAGCACGGCCCCTGATAGTTCACAAGGGGCTTTTAAAAAATCCATTGCTTTATGGATAAACACAGG
The DNA here is from genome assembly GCA_002197995.1 of Gaeumannomyces sp. JS-464. Classification (NCBI taxonomy): domain Eukaryota; kingdom Fungi; phylum Ascomycota; class Sordariomycetes; order Magnaporthales; family Magnaporthaceae; genus Gaeumannomyces; species Gaeumannomyces sp. JS-464. The sequence goes on along the minus strand of NGZR01000001.1, from coordinate 2,912,910 downwards.
TATACGTACGCTGGTCCCCGGGCCATATGGGAATCCCCGGAAACGAAAAGGCAAACGCCGAAGCAAAGTTGGGATCGGCCCTGCCAATACCCCAACATTTTAAACCAACGGTGGCCGGAGTAAAGGCTTTAGCCCGGAAAACGCCCGGGACGCCCGGAACGCATGGTTTAAGGACAACTTTCCGGATCGGTATAAGGCTATAGGCCTCCCGCCGGCACCACAACATACGCCCGAAGCGTTGCAGCTGCACCGGAGGGTACTGCAACGGCTAATAGCCGCACGCACCGGTCACGGGGATTTCGACTGGTACCACCGAAAGTTCCAGCACGAAGACGATAACCCGTGCCGCTGCGGAAGAAACAAATCCCCTTCCCACCTGTATTTTGCAGGTTGGCTAAAACGGCAGAAAATAAATGGCCTATAGCGGACCCCTCCCCGGCTTCCGACAGGCCCGGATATTGGAAACGGCTACTTTAAAAGCCTTTCCTTTTTGCTTCGTTCGCCGAAGCTACCAATTATTACACTATCGCTGGACGATAAAACAGGGCCTAAAAAGCCCGCATACATCCTTTTCCTTGTTTCCTACACCTTTTACCTTTTTCCTTTGTACCACCAGGACTAACAGTAGGCTCGTTGGTCCCCCGCACCTCCGGCCGGGCCCTGGGGGTCCCGAGGACCTTCCAGCCTAAAACCCGGCCCCACCCCTTTACGGCATACTCGCCGGCCGAACGCACTACTACCACCCGCAGCGCTTTACAACGCCCTGGCGTATATATATACGCCCTACCGCCGATTGCCCGCTCACTAACAAGGAGCGCCGGAACGCGGCCCGACCTTCGTGTGCCTTCGGGTTTAATTCTGCTAGCCGCCGGATAGCAACATGTAGCCTAATGTTTAGCTTAGGTAGCGCTAGCACGTCATATGCCCCTTGGGAGGCAGGGACTGGTAGATCCCGACTTACTGACGTTAAATATACTCACTCACTCACTCACTGCGCGCTTACAGCACTTTTTGGCGCCTTTTCGGCGCGCTTTTGTTGTAAAAGCATATTAGTTATCCGCTGGAAGGTTTACCGTTACCCAAGTTTTAAACCTTTTAGTTAGTAATATGTCTACTGTTAGGCCGATTTAAATAATGGTGAGTATATGCAATCTAGCTCCACGGCTTTTAAATATACCTTATTAAAATGCGACGATTGCTTGGCAAATGCTGGTACTTTTTATGTTAAAAGGCTGTACGAGGAGGATAAATACGTATAGTATGCACTTGCAGTGGATCATTTCTAACCAATCGCGGAAGTCCCCAACCCGCCCATTTAAAATGTAAAAAAGCGAGTCCGTGGATGCCTTGTGAGGTTGTGCAACTCCACCTTGGAGGTACCTGCGACCGGCTCAAGCTCGGCTCAGTCTCGGCTCAGGTTTGCTCAGGATTGGCTTAGGTTGAAGCAGCTAGGGCTCCGGTCCAATCCCGAAAAGGAAATTGTCAAAGGTCAGATTCCGGTGTGGAATTTGTCTGTTCTTATGCCCATTCACCCCCCCTCTCCAGAGTCATTGTTGAAATGAACCCTACCTAGGTTCTGTGTCCCGATTCCAGTCGGCTCGGTGGGCGCCTTGGCTAGACCTTGTACCAAGTGTTGGCGTCGTACCTGACGTAGCATTCGCCACGTGCTTCTCTGCGCTCCCGTAAATGAAATCGTTCAACATCGAGGCGAGGCTCAGTCCATCCACGATTCATCGCCCTTGTTGGCAGAAATCCAACACCGGAAAGCTTGTTAGGGCCGGTGTTCGATCCCTGGTTGGCTTCCCTTCCCGGACACTCGCTGTCATCTCCCCAAGGAAGGGGGTCCCCATCATCAAGATACATCCCCGCCGAGATGGCATTCAGTGCCTGCTTCATGGTGTCGATGCCATTGCGTGCGTGTTGAATCGCACACACGCTTCATGTAGGCGAACTCGATTAATCGCCTCACCCCCAGGTCCAAAGACCGTCGCTTCCCACGGCGTGGCAGCGAACTCGAAGGTCCCGTTGGTGCTCGTCGTCCTCGATCTTGGAGCGTGTGCATCTCGCCCATCTCTCGGTGCTCTTGATTGACACACAGAAGTCATGGAAGCATCCGTCCCGAGCCTTGAGCGCAGGGCACGAAGCACGGGCAGAAGTAGATAAACTGTCAGACGCCGTCGTTGACGCAGCCGATCTTGTCCAGGGTGAAGTTGCTGAGGTTGGGACATCGGCTTCGGATGGCTGATAGGACGGATCTCCAGTCCTGCAGGCCGCCTCCAAGACATACTTCTTGGAGATAGAGATATTCCAATCTGGGGAGCCGTCGGAGAACAGTGCTGAGATCTGCGCTCGATATTCTCTTATCAATGTGGTTCTCACCGATCTCTTCGCCCCAAACTCCCCAATTAGAACAAAATGCTTTAGACGCCGAGGTGGCGTCGTTGCTTGAGCGAGCTCGTGGACCAGACGTCTAACTCGAACTTCGAAGCTTGAAAGGACGAGACTCTCCAGGTTTTCCGCGGCTAAGATCAGCTGCATTAGGGCGTCGAAAATGTAGCCCTCTATCGCGCCGCCGAAAGTCCAAGAGGCCCCGGAATTCATGGGGCAAAGATGGAGTGTTCGGAGGTTGTCTCGCCAGTTCTGCCTGAATAAACTACTGCTCAGAGTCCCATGGGAGTGCGCTGAACCGCACACAAGAGTCCAAGGTGCGGCCGTGCAAAATGACCCTCAAAGACTTGACGCATAGAGGCTTTTGATCCGCGACAGCAGCCCTTAGGAGCAAGCAGAGGGACTCGGTCGGATCCGGGTAGGGCTGGATCCACTCCTCGTTCACTTCCTCTCCCTGAGACCCAATGTCCCGAATGGCAAAGTACGTGCAGTTCTCGAATCTAGATAGGCAGTCAAGGAAATCCTTGGCTGTAGGCGACTGGTGCACCTGATCTAGAGAGACGCCGGACCATGCTTCTGTTTGTTCCTTGCAAAGACATTGGCGTTCAGCGTCGTCCTCGGGACGGGATGGCTGGATCTCCACCGCTCGGACGTAGCGGCGACAGGTCTCATGCCGTGCCACCCGCCACAGTTCTTGCAGATCCGACGTGAATGGGTTCACGCTCTGGGTGTGGAAGAACCTTTTCCCGAAACGTCGAGCACGGTCCCCGATCTGGTGGTTGACATAGCGAAGGGCAAGGATAGTTTTGTTGTCCAGGTAGTCGAAGATCAGCTGATGCACCTCCGTGCTGAGCCGGAGCCATGGGGCGGCATGGCTGCGACAGAGGGACCCAGACGTGGAGATTCCTGGGTGAGGAGAAGGTTAAGGAGTAGACCCCCTTCGATGCTGAGAAAGATATACGGCACGATGGATCTAGCAGGGCTGCGTGTGCTTTTATACCCTAAAGCTTGCTTCACTGCAGAGGTTTAGAGAAGCCGGAGCCCCCTGAGAGTTTTATTGCATAATTACCCAAAACCCCTACAGGCATGAGCGAGGAAGTGCAGCATGAGTGATGGTGGTCGATTGCTCGATGGTGAACGCATGCATTTTCTATATTGATTCTTCAGCTGATGTGGCTTGGTCAACGTGGAATTTGAACGATTGACGAAGGCGCACACAACGATACCCAATGGAGGCCTCTCGCTGTCACACCAGAGGCTAGGCACAGTAGCAGAGGGTGACGAGGAATTGAAAGGGTTATGAGCCGCCTGTTTCCTGACCACCGGGACCATGGAGCTGGCCTTGGAATGGAATGGAAGGCCTGAGGTGGAATTGAAAAAAGTTGATCGGTCGTTGAAGGAGACTGACAGCTCCTTGGCTGTGAATAGATGTGGCAGCTGCTCCTCTTGTCTAGCCAGCCATGGTGAATGGCTGCAATACATGGATTCGAACCTTGCTCAGAGCTTGGGCTAGGAGCCCTCAGCTCCTGAGTCCCTGAGCCCCTGAAGCCCCTTTAGATCGCGTCTCTTGCGGATATAATTGCTGTGAGGTGAAGTTTAATTATGGACATCAACAACCGCCCCAGGAGGCTCGAACTTGGATCAATCCTGTGCAGGCTGCTGGGAGGAGAAGTATTTACTTGGAAAACTGTTGCTGCAAAGACCCCCTTTGAACTTCTCTTTCCCGGAACCCTGGTGTGTTTGATGTATCGCTCAGCTTAGACATATGCATGCTGAGCAGAGATTGATAAGGGTGGGAGCATCTCACGGATTTTTTCTTGGTTTACCTTGCGTCACCTTCACCTTCCCAAAAGTTTCCTTTCTTTTACCCTTCCGTTTTTCCTTTCATTTTACTCTTTCCTTGTTTTTATCCCCCGCTTTGTCTTCCCCTTCAACCCCCCCCCCCCCCCCCCCCCGCGTATTCCGTTGCTCCCAGCATCAGGGCCGCTGCCGCTCCCATGGCAGTCTGCCTGCCGATAGTCGCCTAGCCCGTGGGGTTGCACTTGCGGACGGCCGGGTGCGGGGTGGGCGGCTGGAATGTCGCCGCTGCATCCTTGGGTTCGGTGGTGGAGAAAATCGACCAGACCAGATCCGCCATGAAGCACTGGCTTCGGAGGCTTAGCTCCGACCCCTGGCCAACCGTCGGCATCTATCGAGGCGCTCACCACATCGGTCGAACGCTTCACCCACCCCGAGATTGCACAGTTGCCTGCAGCTGCTGGAGCGGCTACGCGCGCAAGCCGGGGGAGACCGGAGCGTTCCTCGGGAGATGTCCAGGACAGCACTGAGCGGTTCTTGGAACACGATGGCATGGGCGCTTCCATCTTTGGTTACAGGAACAGTGACAGACAAGGCATCCGGGGGGTAAAGTGCGGCCACGTGCTCGAGCAGAGACGACATCGTCGACGTTCACGGACGACCAAGCCGGCGTGGCGTGCACCACGTTTCTTCCTCGACAATAGTCTGCACCTCTGGCCCCTTTTCCCTCAATAACTGCCGGGGTTCCAAAGTCAGCGTGATGCGCCATCTCAACATGGCGGGGCGTTTGTCTCGCAGCCCAAATCGGCAAGCTTGTTGAACAACCTCTCCTTCTCTACAGGTCGGGTTTTCTTCCACGACGGAAAGGTGTCGGAGCACGATTTTATGGCGGCGGGACAAAGCTCTGGTGTGGCTCCTTGTGCCCTCCACTACTACGAAGGATTGTCTGGATTTGGGATAAACAGCAACTCGTTGGCCGCCTCCAGGAGCCAAGCGCCTTGACCGTGAAAAATCAAGGGGATGATGTGGACGGCTCTCAAGTTCAGGCGCTACCCGCTGGTCCGGACTGCCACGGCCGCGGGGCCAAATCCAGCCTAAGTCCGATCCTAACTCCCCGGCGACCCGGACGCTCGGCTTTCATCTCGACCGGGGCTCACCTCTTAATCGAGCGAATGCCCTTCACCGGTAACTGAAACTCTGTCCATCCAGACTCCGTTGGTAACCTGTCGCTGGAAATGCCCGTCGCGTGGGAGCGGCTTATCCGGTTCGTTGCCGACGACGGCAGGACGCTGAGAGGCGAGCCCATCCTGCCCCACCCCAGCTTCGATCTGGGCGACACCACCGAGGACACGGGACTGCGAGCTCTGGTGATCAAGGGCGACAACATTTACGACGAGACGGGGAAGACCGCCGTCTCTGACGAGGTGGTAATAGTGAAGAAGCTGCTTGGGCCGCTTGCCCAATCCGAGGTTCCCATTCTTCGCTGCGTCGGGCTGAACTATGCGAAGCACAGTAAGAAGTGCAAATATGGAATCCGTACAGGGGGGGTGCGGTGCAGCCTTGAAGCTGACAGTGTAATGATGCCAAACTCAGTCCGAGAAGCAGGTCGCAGTCCCCCGCCGTTTCCCTTCATCTTCTTCAAGCCCAACACCACCGTCCTGGACCACGGCGCGAATGTGGTCATTCCCAGGATAGCGCAGGACGGCCAGGCCGACTACGAGGGCGAGCTGTGCCTGGTGCTGGGCCGAGATGCCAAGGACGTGTCGGCCGCAGAGGCGCTGGACCATGTCGCCGCCTACACGTGCGGAAACGACATCTCGGCCCGGAAGCTCCAGAGGGACCCCCAGCTCGCCGGCGCCGTGCCGCAGTGGGGGTTCTCCAAGGGCTTCGACACGTTCGCGCCGCTCGGGCCGTGCCTCGTGCGGGCCGACCTGGTCGGCGACCCGAAGGAGCTTCTCCTGAAGACGGTCGTCGACGGGGAGCTGAGGCAGGAGGAGCTGGTCCAGGATTTGCTGTTTGACTGCGCCCATCTGATCTCGTACCTGTCCTCGGGCACGACGTTGCAGGCTGGGTCCGTCATCATGACGGGCACGCCCGGAGGGGTTGGGGGTTCCATGAAACCGCCCGGTACCTTGTGCCGGGAACGACGGTGGAAGTGACCATTAGTAAGATTGGCACCCTGAGAAACGGCGTTAAATTCGCGTGATGGAGGTGGAGTCGGCTCTATGGCGGGCTTGAGGGCATAGACAAGACGCAGGCCGAGGCAGCAAAATAGAGCTAATAGCTTTTTTTTTTCCGGAAAGGTATAGAATTGGAACCGTGTTCCCAGATTGTCAAACAACAGTGAATTCCGCCAAGTAAAGCAGGGTCCCTGTCACCCATCCCCGCCTAGATGTAGTGCGCCGCATCAGGCAGGTAGCCTTCACTTTTTTGTCAAGGTTGTGGATTATGCAGCGCCGGTTCGCTGGCGATTGATTGGACCCGGAGGATTGCGGTCGGGGAGTTAGGGATCGCTGGAATCCAGACAACGCCGGGGGCTGAATACGGCTAAAGATGGAAATCCCCGGACCAGGGGAATTTCCACCGATGGATGGACTGTACGATATTGGGTAGCGTTCATAAGAGAATATCTAGGCGAACCCCCCGCCGGCTCCTGCGGCCTCCAGAGCCTTCAGGAAAAGCAGTCGTTTTTCTCGTCACAACCAGAGCGTGCCCGCCATGGCGGCGACAATCGAGACCGGGAGCGGCAGCAATGGCAGCAAGCCGCACTTCACGTCAACCACATATCCGTCGCGCTGCCTGCACTTTCTCGAAAAGGCCAACAGCGGCCTCACCGCCGGGGACGGGCCCCCGCGGCAGGCGCAGCTCAAGCTCGACATCCTGATCGTCGGCGCGGGGCTCGGCGGCCTCGCCGCCGCCATTGCGCTGGCGCGGCGGGGCCACAGGATCACCGTCCTGGAGCAGGCAGCCGAGTTCGCCGAGGTCGGCGCGGGGATCCAGGTGCCCCCCAACTCGGGCAGGCTGCTGCACCGGTGGGGCGTGATGGGGGAGCTCGGCCGCCTGGCGGTGCGGCCGGGCGGCATCTCGTTCCGGCGGTGGCAGTCGGGCGACGTGATTGGGTTCACCGACCTCTCGCCCGAGTTCAGCTCCGTGTACGGCGCGCCGTACTATGTCGTCCACCGCGCGCACCTGCATGCGGCCCTGTCCGGCAGGGCCGCCGAGCTGGGCGTGCGGGTCCGGCTGAACAGCAGGGTGGTGCGGTATGACGAGCCGTCCGCGTCTGTGACCTTGCAGGATGGCACGGCACTTCACGGGGACCTCGTCGTCGCAGTCGATGGTAAGAATGAAGGAGCAAAAATTTTGTGAGAAGCTCCCAAGAACCTATCGTGCTGACATACCGCGGCAGGCGTCAAATCGACGGCGAGGGCTTTGCTCCCGGGCGGTGAGGGCGCAGGGCCGAGGTACACCGGTTTCTCTGCATACCGCGCAATCGTCGACGTTGCCAAGATGAAGGAAATTCCCGATGTGGCCTGGATTCTTGAGAAGCCAGGTCTGAACGTCTGGTAAGTTGACAATCCGGTGCTGTCGTGCCGTCGCCGGCTGACTCTCTTTTCCGCAGGATCGGCGAGGACCGCCACGTCATGACCTACCCCATCACCACGACTGTGGGAACGTCGTTCAACATGGTTCTATCGCATCCAGACCAGCCAGGCCCATGGCCGCGACCCCCACAGAGCCAAGAGGAGGCCCTGCGCGAGATGGAGCGGCAGTTTGCAGGCTGGGATCCACGGTGAGGCCTTTCTCCTCGCGCGTAGCTGCTACGGGACACCTAAATGGGACTGACGGGCGCAAGCCAGGCTTCTCAAGGTCATCGGTCTCGTGGACAGCACTCTCAAATGGCCGCTCGTGGTTACACCGCCGCTACAAACATGGCTCGGCCCGCATTCGCGCCTCGTCACGCTCGGCGACGCCGCCCACGCCATGCTGCCGTACATGTCGCAGGGCGCCGCCATGGCCGTGGAGGACGGCGCGGCGCTTGCCGTGACCATCAACGAGGTCCGGGCGGCCGAGGACCTGCCGTTCGCGCTGCGCGTGTTTGAGAAGGAGCGGATCCGGCGCACCAGCGAGATGCAGGAGGCCAGCATGGTGAACGCCATGCTCTGGCACTTCGAGGACGGGCCGCTCCAGGAGTCCCGGGACGCGGCCATGCGGGCCGAGGTCGAGGGGCGGCCATTCCTGAGCAGCCCCAATCAGTGGAGCGACCCCCAGACGCAGATGTGGGCATATGGATATGATGCCGAGAAAGCTATGGAGGCACGATGGGAGCGGGCCGTGAGAAAACGAGACGGAGTGTCATCTCCCTGATGATTTTTAATAGCAAAACTACCTAGGTATCTACCAGAATAGATCTCTCGTGCCATCATTGTTCAGAAAACTCAGCGTCGAGAACAGGTGAAAATCAGCCGAGTCGGCCCCCTCAGGGGCGAACCTCAAATCGGCCAGTTGGGGGTCCACACTTGCGAACCCTTCTGCAGACGAGCTCTCGGTAGCGGCAGCAGCAGCAGCAGCCGGTGGCGACGATGGCCCTGCCGCTGTGGTGGCGAGGCCCTGACGCAGGCAGTAGAGAAGACCAGATGCAAACTTGGCGCACTTTTCCCTCTGATTCCACTGTCCAGACGCGGCATGCATCCGATGGCTTGGTTGAGGACTTGCAGCTGGCGCTCCGCCGGAATGGAGCCCGACGGGCAGGCCGCGTACGTGTCGGAAGAGCAGCCGACCTGATCTGACAACAGGACGGCGGCGACGGCGAGGGCGGCATTGAAAACGTAGTAGAGCGAAAACCACCAAGCACCGAGCAGCCCCGGCTGAGGGCCGGTAGGGCGCGTGGCGGTGTCGATGATACCGACGATTGCCTCGGCAGACTGAAAGCAGATGGTCTTGCTCCTGGCCCCGAACTGCCACAACATGTTGGTGTCGTGGCGAAGGTCCGACTTGTTGGAGAGCCTGAGGACGCTCAGAAGCTGGTCGAGGATGGGCCGGTGGGCAAGGATGCGCAGGTTGTGGTAGCGGAGCGTTAGGATCGCACGCAGCCTCTTAGGCAGCTCCGGGCCCTCACTTTGCAGCAGCCCCTCGACCTTGACGAGCCTCAGTGGCAGCGTCAACGAGGATTCCCAATCGAGCAGCTGCTGTTCGATTTGCACCGTCGACGAGGCCGTGTTAGCCGTGCTGGCCGTGCCTGCAACCGACGCCTCGCCCAGGTTGCATCCGTAAAGCGAGTCTATGACGGCTTGCGTTATTCGATATAGCGTTATCGTCGCGTTGAAAAAGAGGGTACTGCTCTCCTCGGCGGACCAAATGAACTGCTGCATGGGTCCATCATGTCGAGGGAGAGGAACTCGGACGTATTTCTCGGGAATCGAAGGTGGACGACCGAGGGTCATGCTTAATGATCTAGAATCATGTCAGCTCCGTGCCATTTTCGACTGTGCCGCCCAGTCCAGGGCCAACCTACCGATCCAGCATGATGCAATGGTGCCACGTCCGGAGTCTGATCTCCCTTTCCAGCGGCTCGAATCTGTTCAAAGCCTCCTCGGACTGGATGCCAAGCTGAAAGGCGGCATTGACGGCGAGCCCGTGGATTGTCCATGTCTTGACAGAACGCTGGGAACCTTGCAAGAACTGCGTCATGAGCAGCATGACCTGAACTACACCCGAAGGGCAGAATGGGCCCTGGTTAGTTTCCCTTCTGTTCAGCTCGGGCGAGACCGGCCAACGGAAGAAAAACCGTGGCTCTTACTGATTTCGACGCTGGCGCCGGCTATCATCTGATTCAGAGACAGGGCCTTGGCGCGAGTGAAGAAGGCCTCGGCTCGGACAGCCCGGCTGGGCGCATCCACGCTGGCTTGGCTGTTGGCGCTGGTCGCCATGGCCAGCACCATGAACAGGAGGCTCAGCCAGGACTGCCGGACGCGGCGAAAGTTGGATGCCTTGGCCGACCTGTACGTCGCTCGGAAACTTTCCTCATGGATGAAGGGAAAGAGAAGGCTCGTGTCCGAGAAGTAGCGGCGGATCAGCGGCATCATCTCCGCCTCTGGGGAAGGCTGTGCAGTTCAGGTGCAGGCCGTGGGCTGGAAAATAACCACGCATCGTTGGCCATGCGCGGCACCGGTGACTGAGGTCTTGAAATCTCTAGAGGCGAAGTCGCGGGTGATGCTGATGGTCTGTCGCGCAGAAACGATGTCAATGCGCGGCGGAGGGCGCGGATAAAGGCTATGTTAGATGATGGGCCTGGAAATGGCGGTTAGAGAGCCGGCGGCAAGCAGACACGACACCGCCGCCTGACCATGTTCCTACCAAAGTACGCCGAGTCTTGCTCGTCGGTGAACTCGATTGTGCCGACGCCGTCAGTTGCGTCGAGCGAGAGAAAAGTGCCGGAGCCGTCCTCTCCTTCCGTGGAGGCTTGGACGTCGGACCATGACTCCGTGTCGGGCCCATCGCCATTGTTGGGGGCTAGCGAGAGTCCGGCAACCTGGCCATTGAGCCTGGAGATTTCGCGCTCTACTTTGGCAAGACGGGCCTCGACGAGGCCAAGATAGCTGGACGGACAAGAATTTGAGCATCAATGGTGCTTCTTAATTTCCTTGGCGCGCGACGCCATGCACACTCACGACTTTGGAACCGTGGCATTCGACCCGAGAGCAGCCTGGGCGTAGCTGCATTCGGTTCCTTGGGACGCGCAAAACGAGCACTTGGGTCTCGCGCCATCGCACTGCAAACGCGGCCATCAGAATTCGCACGTGAAGGGAAGGGCGGCAGCACCTACTCTCGACTTTCGAGCCCTGCACAGGCTGCACGCCACGGGAACTCTCTGCCTCTTTCGCGGAAGCCGCCCTACAAAGCGGGCCGCATCTGCCGAGCCGGGACCCTGATCAAGCCCTGTCTGGTCCATGGCGCTTGTGGTGCTGACAGTCCCAGATGTTCTCCCGTGTCCCGCCAGGACAGCCCGTCGGCGGGGGAAGCGAGCCGCGGCTTTAAATGCCAAAGTCCGGGGCAGATCTGGGTGCGGCCCCACCCCCGCTTCGGAAGCACCGGCTATCTCCCCGGAATCGAGGACCATCCCGACGACGGTGCCCAGGATCACCCATGTAGAGCAGTTGCCGGAAGCGGTCGCCGAAGCTGGCCGACCCTTGCATATATGAAGACGAAGCGTCGAAGCGATGGGCTTTCCGGCTTTGGGGCTCCCGACTTTCCCACTTCGGCAGTATCAAGATGGCGGCTTCGAGTCCCCCCATTGACCGAGACAGCCACACCGGCCCAAGACGAGCTGGCGAAGCTCCTCCGTGTAGCCGAGAGCAACCACACCAAGCCGCTTTGGCTTCAGATGAGCCGGCTCAATCCCCCGCTGCCCAACCCTAAGTGCACGCCCTTCCTGTGGAAGTATGCCGACATTCGTCCCACGCTGATCGGGGCCGGTGCCCTGGTGGGTGAAGAGCAGGCAGAGCGGAGGGTGCTGATGCTGGTGAATCCGTCGCGAGGTAAGAGACGGCCGTGTCAACCATGTCTACTTATGGATGGAACACGAACCGCTGATGATCCAAACGACGCACGCAGATGCGCCGTTCACGACCGACACCATATACGCGGGGCTCCAGCTGGTCATGCCAAACGAGACGGCCGCCGCGCACCGGCACACCGCCTTCGCCATGCGCTTCATCATCGAGGGCGAGGGCGGCTTCACTGCCGTGCACGGGCAGCGCATCAAGATGCAGCGCGGCGACGTCATCCTCACCCCGACGTGGAACTGGCACGACCACGGCAAGGACGGGTCCGGGCCCATGATCTGGCTCGATGGCCTGGACCTTCCTAATTACGTGCACTTCCCCGTGCACTTTGTCGAGCATTACTCGGCAAGGCGCTACCCGGCCGAGGACATCAACACATCTCGGTCGCCGCTCGTCTTCCCGTGGGTGCGGATGAAGGCGGCGCTGGACGACACGGGACACGATTATGCCTCTCTGCCTTACCTCCACGCGGATGGATCCGAAGGTGCGTCCGTGTGGCGTGTGGTCCCGTATTGCTTGTTCCCGGGTGGCTGATTCCGAGCATGGAAACACCAGTGAGCAAAATCCTCGGAGGCTCTGCCGCAATTCTCATGCCGGGGAAGAAGTTGCCGAGAGTGCAGGAGACGGCGTCGTCTGTGTACCACGTCGTCGAGGGCTCGGGCCACAGTCTCATCGGCAGCCAGAGGCTCGCGTGGCAGAAGGGCGACACCTTTTGCATCCCAGCCTGGTACCCCTACGAGCACTTCGCCGATGCAGGGACGGAACCGGTGTACCTGTACAGGTTCGACGACAAGCCCATGTTGAAAGCCCTAGGATTCTACAGAACGGCGGAGACGGATGTGGAAAGTCTCGTATCTAGATATTGAGACAGCGCCCTATTGTCTCGAATGGCATATTTTGGCGGAAGAAAACCGCCGCCCGCAATGTTTCGCAGGACCGAAGCACGAAGGCTAATTTCGAGCACAGTGACTTCTTTCGCCGAACAATGAGGTACCAGCGTACATACGGATCCTTCCAGGCCGGGAAGCTAATTTCCTGACACCAACCTAGGCCAGTAGGTAGGTATCTCCTGATATCCTAATTCTAGCGAAGCGGGCGGGACGGCCCGAGGGTGAGGAAAAGAACCCCAACATTGACGCCATTCCCAGACGGGGCATGCACTCCCGCCAGACCTCAATCTGGCCGAGAATCCGGAGACGGAAGAGGTAAGTGCGCCTGTCGACCTAGCGCACGTATGGGAGCCTGAATCTAACGATTTGCATTCACGCAATGCATGTCATTAGCGTTATCTCCAATGAGGAGTCGTGTCGGTCTTTGCGCTCGATATTCTGGCTAAGGTAGCCAGGCTTTTATGGAAGCCGCAGTTGCCCTGCAGGCCTTGCTACATTCACGCCATGGCCGTGACGGATCGCTTCATCGCTTTCACCAAAATCGTGAGCCCTTCTTCAGACACCAGCTGCAATCGAGAACAGACCGTGCATGCGCTGACCTCATGCAGACAACCCATCCACACGGATCAATGCCAGCGACCCCGGCAAACCAGTCACGGAGATGCTGGTGCTCGAGCCCGAATCGCCGACGCAGTTTATCGTCCTCGACAAGCTCGCAGGCAAGCAGTAAGTCGGGCCAAACTGATGGCTGGCGAGGCAGCTTAGGATGAGCGAGAGCTCTGCTGACAACGGCTGGCGCCAGCAGTGCAGCGACGCACAACGGCAACGGGTTCATGTTCCCACTCCGGAGACACCTACAATTTTGTCGACCTCTGCAGCACGAAGCCGGCTCCATTCCCTACCGCGAATACTGCCTCAGCAGCGTCCTGGACCCGGCCCGGGCCTTCACCAACAGCGCGCTGGTGCGGTGCGAACTAGCGGGCGTAAACAGAACCGGCGTGGCCGCCGAGCTGCCCGCATTGCTAAATCAGCTTCGGCGCGGCGAGGCTACCGATTCGTTTACTTCACCGCCGGCAACGGCGGATCCTCGTCGGGGACGCAGATACCCATCGGCCGGCTCGGCAACTTAGTTAAGGTCGTGCAGGCCGCCTTCTTCGGCAACCTGACCAAGTCGGACTAGCGGACGGGCCGTCTCGTGCGCTGGCAGCCCGTCAGTGGCGAGAGCTTTCCATGCGAGTCCGTCTTCGTGCAGCGGCCCGGCGCCGCAGCGGGGACGACGGCGTGGTGCTCGGCGTCGTGGTCCACAGGGAGGGCTCCCACAGCATCCCGGTGGCGCTGGATGGCAAGGCCTTCGCTGAGGTTGCCCGTGTCGGCATGCCGCAAGTGGTCGTTGGTGGAGGGAATGATTGGCGCGTGAGCTAAGCTGGGCTGAGCCCTGGGGGTTGCGGTCCAAAATGTCTCGTTGCTCGCCACAGCGGTCGCTGGCGACCGGACGCTATCTAGCTATTTCACCAAGTTGTTACAGTACTTCTCATTATCTGGCCCGTGGCCGAACACCACACCTTCCTTCTCCGCTGATCCTCTGTTTAGCGAAGTTTTTATGCACAGAAAAATGTCGCGTCGTTGGCTGCTGAGATCGAACGCCTCCGGAACGTGATGACCACCTCAACTAAAAATTACGCAAGGAAAAATTAGTCACGGCTAGTCTCCGGGGGGGGGGGGGGATCTGGTAGGGGAAATAAATAAATGTGCAACTCACATAGAATTGCCAATGGAATCCTGGCATCGTGCACGTCCTTGCACGGCGAAACAAGCGCCTTGGCCGTTGCTGAGGACACGAGTGCCATTAGGAAGGCTGGGATCCGTGGGCTTCCCGTTGAGATCCCTGAGCGCCTGCCTCTCTGCGGCGATTGTCTCCCTAGTTATGCGCTGCTGGGGAGCTGCGATGCCGAGGGACAGCAGACCGGCGAAGACGACAGAGAGCGCGGCGAACTTCATTGTGGGCGAGCTTGTAAAAGGGGCGAGCTGGGACTGTGGTGCTGTTTTTGGCTTGGGGGAGCAAGATGGAACAAGAATTGAAATTGCTACCAGAGCTGTCGACGCAGTCGATAATTAGTTGTATACATGAAAAGGAGAGGACTCGGACAGAAAATGTTCAACATCTGGTGATGGGGGCGATGGCGCTGCCACTAATTAAGTACTTTTATTTTCTGGCATGGATAACACCCCAGTTGATTGGCACGAAGGGTCCGCTGCTACCCCGTAGTGAACCTGGCCCGAAACATGGGCAGGCTTCGATGTTGTCCGTGTTCGAAGCATCCCCCGTTTCAGGGGGCCCCATACGGATCCTTCCCGAACCACGGCTCCACGCTGAGGCCAGGCCCCTCGAACCGTCCCTGGGCATGACAGCCCGTCCATGCAAACCGATCCCAAGAAGCACGCGGCATCTTGGCACATGGCAGGCTAGAATAATCGCGTCGTGTGTCCGCCCGGTTCGGCTGGCTCCGACGCCCGAAATCCAGGGTTGAGCAAACGGCGTTCAACGGCGGCGGATTGGATTGAGGGCCAGCCCATTACACGGTCGTACGCCCATCAAATAACAATCCGATCCGCTAAATCTTGGGGAGCGCCTCGTGGGCAGCGTTGTCACAACGGCAGCGGTTTTGGAAACCATCTGGAATTACCTGACTACATGAGTATGCTGGAGCAGGACGACGCAGGAGATAGGTGTCCCGTATGCTATGTACCTTGTAGGGAGTATTTGTGACGTAGGCGCAGCCCGTGAAACTGGCCCGATGCCTCGGTAGCCTTGTGGTATACACTGCCTTTACGGCCCCGGTACTGTCGGGGGAGTCGAGGTACATCAGATGCGAGATGACGTCTGCCGCCTCCGCCATCTCATTGACGACGTTCCCCTTGGCGTCGAAGTGCGGCCCCGCGCTCCGGTTGCGCACTGCGCGGACCCCGACGTCGTGGAGACGCATCCGCTCCACTTCGATGTCGTCGCTAACATATGCCGAGCTTGTCCACGGCGTGGATACGAGCTCGAACCTTCCAGAGTACTCGTCTGTAACCGACAGGCTATGCATCTCCCCCTCGAAACCTCGAACTCGTGGTTGTCGCCCAAAACGCAAGGGTCATCGAGACTTCGACCCCCAGGTGGTGGGTGAGCCCCCTGTACATGGGGCAGAAGTACATGGTCTCCCAGGAGCCGGCATGGTGGCAGCCGCAATTCTCGATGGTGAGGTTGTTGAGCTCGACACAGTGGTCCCGGATGGTTTTCAGCACCGGTCTCCAACCCTCGAGATCGCGGTCGAGATAGATGAAGTGCAGATAGAGATATTCCAGTCTTCCGCCGCCGCCGGCTCGCTTTAGAAGCCTGATGAGATCTACGGTAGACACCCGCTGATTGTCCGGGTCCTCGAAGGCACCTCCTTTGAGGGCGAAATGCCGTAGGCGAGCCGGGAACGAGGGCATTCTGGCGAGATCGCGTACCAGACGCCCCGCGCGCGCGTCAAAGCTCCCAATTACCAGGCTCTCCAGATTCACGGCGGCCGAGATGATCAGTATGAAGGCCTCGAAATACGAGTCCTCGCTGTGGCTACCGTCAAAGGAGGTGGACATGTGCTGTAGAAATGGGGATAGAGCAGCGTGCGTAGGTTTGCCGCCAAGTCCTCCTTGAACGAACTCGACTTCATCAGCTCGATCGGGAGGTATTGCGGCCAGACACACCCATCGGCTGGCCGGCCGCTCATGACGATGCGCAGGGACCGCACGCAGACAGGCTGAACCGGGTCCGCGGATGAGGATGGAGAGGCAATCCGTTGGCGGCGCCAGCTGTGGAATCCAGTCCTCATCTATCAGGTCGCCCGCCTCATCTATATCTCTGATAGTGAACGAAGCGCACTTGGGAAGTCAAGAAAGGCAGTGCAGAAGTTCCTTGGCAGTCGGCGAGGTATGGCCGACCCGATTCGAGACATTCACCCATTTCGAGATCTCTTGTTTGCGAGGCCGCTGCGGCAAGGGGCCGTCCTCGTCCCCGTGACGGCACGGCTGGATCTCCAGAGCCCGGACGCGGTGGCGTAAATCCTCGTGCTCCGCCACGCGGCAAAGCCGGTGCCGATCTTGCGTGAACGAGTTGATGGTCAACGTTCGGAAAACGTCTTGCAAAAGACTTCCTGCGCGGCTGCTGAGATCGCGCGACTGACGAGGCGGGCGGCAAAGATGCTGGGGCCGTCGTATGCTAGAAAGCCGAGAATATGTAGCTGAAGCTCAGGAACCAACTCCAGTAGATGAGACCGGGATGTCGCTTCTTCGTGCGCCATTTTGGGGCTTAAGGCTAGGAATGCCGTGGCTCGGAACGGGTGACCAAAGATACTACTGGCATGGAGTACCGTCTTTGTTCGTCAAAAAGGGAGAAGGGGGAGGTAACCCCGGACGTGGGCTGCTTTTATACCCCATTTGCTACTTCACTGTCTTTATCAATCAATGGGAGCTCACATACTTTTGCAGGTTCGTGGTGCCTGACTTGATTTAATGTGGTGAACACGTTAAGTGTTGCAAAGTAAAGGTGCATGCAGTAAACCTGTTTGGATTGGTTTCTACCTCTAAGGAACTAATAGGAAAGGCTTAAGGGTGGGAAACCCTCGGGCTTTATATACACGGGTGCGCGGTAAGGATATCGAGCCCTCGTCGGCCTTACCCGGTGCATGACACGCACCGGCCGAGGGCGACAAGGGTTTTTAACGGGCACCGGGGTTTTATAACGCGGCTTTGCCGGTAAATCCCCCGTAAAAACCCGCTCCTTTACGATATACCCCCCCCCCCCCCCCCCCCAGCCGGTACCTAAAGGGGATAAGTTATAAATAAAGGAAAGGTGTAAATAAGGTTATTACGAACTTGTTTCGCAACGCGCAAATGCTCGGTAAGGAAGTAGCTGGTAAATCCAGGTGCTCGGTTACGGTATAAGGTCGGTCCCTCCCTTACCGGCGCTTTCCTTCCACGTGGTTTTAAGTGCTTTTTCCTTTTCAGTACGCGCTTAGTGCTTGCCGTTAACTGCGCGGTAGTAAAAGGTTTTACTGTTAGCTTTTACTTAAGCGGTTTTTTCTTCTTTTTTTCCTTAGTAATAAATAACAATTTATACGTAATAATATTTTTAACCTTTTAAACGACGAATTTAAATTAATTTATAAGCGTTATTAAAGTTTAAATTTTATAAAAGCCGTAAATTATGCCGTTTTTAATCGCGCGCGCGAGCGCGTAATAAGGTTAAAACGTAACCGATTGCTAATTTGCTTTAAATGTTTGGAAAATTATTTCGTAAAAAAAAAAACGGTGGTTTAAGCTCGCGTTTTAAAAAAGTAAATGTTTTATACCTTTTTACTTATGTTTTTAAATGCTTATTTAACTGTTAAAAAGCGTATAAAAGCTGTTTTAAAAATAATTTAACGCAAATTTTAACGGGTTTTTAAAAAAAGGTTTCGCGGTTCCCCCGTTGCTAATAATAGGGGTAATAATAATAAATGCGGCGCTTTCGGCGTTAGCGAAGGCTTTACGGCTTTCGCCACCTGTTGCAGCGCTAGCAATAGTAGCAATAGCACCGGCCGCGCCACCGCCACCGGTTACGCCGCTTCGCCGCCCGTTGCTTACTAGCTGGCCGCCCGCGCCGCGCTTTTGGGTGCGGCTAACGATAGCTTAGCCCGCGCCCGCGCTTAATGCCGCCCCGCTTATTGCGGTTTTTTTTGCCGATTTAAACCAAATCGAGCTTTTTTTTAAAAAAAAAGCATTTTATTTCCTCGTAAAAGGTTTCGTAAAAAAAACCTTTTCGAATAGGCGGGTACGTATTTTTAACGCCTTAAGCGAAAAGGTAAAAGCTAATAAAGCCTTTGCTTTTTTTAACGACGATAAAAAAAAGGAGAACGAAAAAACGAGGTTATTTAATTGCCCAAAGCCGACCGTTTTAACCGGGGCGAGCTTTGTAACTTAGTACGTTGTATTTTTTAAACATTAATTTATTAGTTTAAATGCTTTTAACGTACCTAATTGCCTTTTTTTAGCTTTACCCCCTTTTTATGCTAACTTTTCCTTATTAATCTTTACGCAGCCGCGTTCGCGCCCCCGTTTTCCGTCCCCGCCGGCTTGCTTTTAAAAAGGGCGCTATCGCCGAAATGCTTAAAAGGGTTACCCTTTAAGCTGTTTTATGCGACGGTTGCACCCGCGTGTATTTTACGGGGTACCTCGGGCTTTGTTTTAACCGTTTTATGCGCCGTAAGCGTAGGGATGGCAAGGTTCCTCGTTACGTGCAATGTTAAAAAAGTTACTTTTATAAACCTTTTCCCGCGAACGAAACCTTTCGTAATAAAGTTACCCAGTTTAAAAAGGCTTTCGTTTGCAATAATAATAGGAAGGTTTGAAAAATTTGTAATATTATCCGTAATTTAATCGCGCCGTATAAACGCGGTTATTTAAAATAAGTTGCGAAGGAAAAAAGCGATTTAAAATTGGAAAAAGTGCGCGCAAAACGTTTTAGTAAAAAAAAGGATGCTTTTTTTAACGCGAGCCGAAAAAAAAACGGAAAGACGATAATAACAATAAGGAAAGCGTGGTAAAAAAGATAATATTAGCTGGGTATCGTTATTTCGGCGACGATTTTTTAATTAGCATCGCTTTTATAAGCGTTAATTACCGCTGCAAGCGCGGTATTTAGCCTTTTTTACTTTAAAAAGTTTAAAAAGGAAAGGGAAATGGAAAAAAAAGATAAAAAAAGAGAAAAAAAAGGGAAACGTTTGCGGTTATAAAAGCCGTTTTTATTTTTATTTGTTATTTTTAAATTAAAAGCCCGTTTTTATTTTTTACTACCGCTGTTACCATTTTTACGTTATTTTTTTTTAAAAAAATGCATATTTAGTTATTAAATGCTTATTATCCTTTTACCGCATTTTCGTAACGTAATTTTTACATTTAATGTTTAAACGCGCTTTTAAAATATTTTAAAAATAGCATTATACAATTTTAAAAATGTTTTAAAATGCTTAAATTTAGCTTTAAATAAAACTTTTGTTAAACCGTTAGCGGGTATTTGCGAAGTGTTAAAATAAATTACTTTAAATAACCTTTTCGCATATTTTTAACATAAGTATATGTTTTAAACATTAATATACCAAAACGCGGTAAATATCCAGGCGTTATTTTAAACTATTAAGCGGATTATTTGCTTATTATTATAAAAAATTCTTTAAAATTCGCTAAGCTTTAATTGCACATTTCGAAAAAGCTTTTTATTCGTGGCAATTATACCGGTATAAGTTTTTAAGGTAAAAAAGCTTCTTAGTTCATATATTTTAAAAAGCTGTTTAACTTTTAAATATAAAGGAAAGCTTATCGTGCGAAACTTGCTTAAAATATATACCTTATGCCGAAAGCCGCTTTTGGCTGCCTATTTAACAATTAGCGATTAGGGTTAGCTTATTATCTTGCTTAAAAATGGCTATTCGAAAGCCGTATTAACGGGTTACTTAAACTTTTTAATTAATTAGTAAAAGTATAAACTCGTTTACACTTTTCCCAAATATTATATATTTTTATAACTTTTTATTAAAATCAGTTTTTAGCAATAAAAAAACCTTTTAACTATTACCGTTTAATAGGAAATGAAATAAATTTAGCTAAACTTTTTAAAAGGGTTTAAACGCTAAGTTCATTTTGCGTTTAAAAATAACAGCTTTCGCGTAAGTTATCACGCAGTTTTCGCACTTAATTTGCTATATTCTTTTAATTTGTACGTTCCTCGCGTTTTAAGCAAATGCTTCGAATGCTTGCTGCTTTAAGTGCCTACTTTTTAAATGCTAAAAATGCGGGTTATTTTCCCTTAATTTGGTATAATTAATTAAAAGGCGCTAGTTGGAAATATCGCATTTCCTTTTAAAATAGTTATTAAAAACGGCCATTATAAGCTTTAAAATGGCTTGTTTAAATGTGTATAAAGCATAGGAGTAAAAGGAAAAAGGCTTATATTTAAAAAAAACGATATTATTTCGCGTTTTAATTATTTAACGATAAGGTTTATTTTCATAGTTTTAAATTGTAAAGTACAATCGAAATTGTAAAACCATATCCCTATTATTAAAAGCCTTGCTTTAAAAATAATATTAATATGGAAATTATTAACGAAAACGACGTTATCGCTATATATAAACCCTTTAAAAGTGCGTAATTCTTTGCCTAAAATCGGGAAAATTTAAATGCCGCATTTAACGGTTTTTAAACCGTTATTTGGTACGAAAAACTTTAAGTTTAACTTATCGAGCAAGTTAATTAAATGCACCGCACCGCAATTATCGAAAAGCGTGTTATTTTAATAAACGTTATGCGTAAAACTAATTATTACGTATATTAAAAACGCGTTTATGCCTTTAAAAAGCCGCGTTAATATAGCTCGGCATAAGTTAATTTGGGGTACTTTTTGCGTTTTATTACTGCATTTTTTATAGGAAGTTAACAAATCGAGGGATTTGGAAAAAAGTTTTTTTAAAACCTTTTTATTAAGGTTTTTTAAATGCCTTTTTAATCGTTTTAATTTTTTGCTTAGTAAAAGGCTTAGTACGCGGTGCGGACCTTATTAAGGCGTGCTATAAGGTTTAGCACTTTTCGGGCTTTTAAAAGTAATTTTTGTGGTTTACGAAACAATTATACGTTTTTTTTATCTTTTTAAAGCTTTTTAATGCGCTGCGAGCTCCCGTTCCGTTATCCCAGGTGCTTGTTAATACTTGCAGCGTTTTCGCTTAACGTGGCATAAACCGGGTTCTTTTTGCCCCTCGGTTTTTTAATCGTATTCTTATATTAAAAAAAGCTGAATTAATTAATAAGGATTTCAAATATAGCGTTGCTTAAACCGAATGCGATATTTTTAGCTTAACGTTTAGCTTAAAAGGTTTAAAAGCGCTTAACCGCTTTAATAAAGTTAAAAGTACCGTTATTACTAACGATATAAAGGATTTGGTAAATTTACGCCTGCTTTAAAGCTAAGCGATATTTGCTAAACTATTTATTAGCGTCGGTAATGCTTTTAGCTTTTTTAAAAAGATTAATATATTACGCGATTATTTAACCGCTCGAAAAGGTCGCGTTAAAAGCGAAAATTAGCTGCAAACATTTAACAATCCCTCGAAAAGTATGCTACCTTTTAAAGTTCGCCTTTGCATGGTTTTAATAAGTATAAAGCGCTTAACGAAAGTTAATACCCATTTGTTAAATGCTATTAGCTGCTTATTAAAAACCGCAAACTCGTTACGCTTCGTTTATGCTTTTTGCTTACTTATAAAGCGTTTCGCAAATTTAGTTTTCATAGCGGACACCGGCTCGTTAAAATTAGGGTTATTTCGTACCTTGCTGCTTTCCGTTTGCTATTTTTTAATAAGTTTATCCTTTTTTTTCTGGTTAAACATTTTTTAAACGAGCTTTCGTATCCCTAGTTTTTAAAACACCGCGTTTTTATCCTATTGCTTTAATTGCTCGAAAATAAGCGGGTCGCCGTATAAATGCTTAATATTTCATTGCAAATTAGGGTTAACTTTATGCTAAATTGCAAACATTTATACGTTTTGCTAAAAAACTGTAATCCACGCGTGCTATTAATGCTTATTTTGCAAAGCCCTCGTAAAAATTAAATTTACATTATTACTAAATATAATAGGTATTTTTAAAATAAGCAAAGTATTTTAAAAAATATTCGAAAAGGGTTTATAATAAGCGGAAAAAATAAAAGCTAATAAAGATTAGTAGCTCGAATGGAAATAGTTTTAAACGCTAGCATTCGGTAAGCTTATTAAAATAAAAATGAATGTTTTATACGGGTTTACCACGCATTAAAAAAAGTTGCTAAATGCTTAATAAAGGAGTAAAATAAAAGTAAAAGGTAATTGCAATGCAGCTTTTAAAATGCTTAAAAGGGGTTTAAAAACGCCGGGCTTATAATTATAACAAAGTAAAAGTGCATGCAATAAACCGTTTAAATTAATTTCTACCTTTAAAAAACTAATAGGAATGGTTTAAAAGTGGGAAACCCTCGGGCTTTATATATACGGGTGCGCGGTACGCACCGGCCGAGGGCGACGAGGGTTTTTAACGGGCACCGGGGTTTTATAACGCGGCTTTGCCGATAAATCCCAAAAACCCGCTCCTTTGCGACACTACATCCTCAACTGGTATTTAAAGCAAAGGTTGGCACGGGAGCTCGAGAATTTCGAGCCGGGAGTTCCGCTCCGCCGACTTACCCAAAGACGCCACGATGCTTTATAAAGCCGAAAAGCACCATTAAGCATAGCCGGATTGTAGTAAAGTGCTGCCCCTAACCCCAAACAATGATCCGGTAAAATCGTGAAATAAGCGAGAGCCGCAACCACAAAAACGGCCACACTAATTTGCAGTTCCCTGAGCGGCTAAAATAATCATTTATTGTTCATAGCTCTTAATGGTACTCCGCCTACAAACACGGGGCAAAAAAAAGGACTAATGAGGAGAAAATGCAACAAGGAACATATAGTTTAAAAGCAGCAAACAAAAGGACAACGAGGGAAGGCTTTACAATAAAGGGAAAGGGAACACATGTTGGCTAGGTAAATGGAGTTAGGCAAATAAATTTACAAGGTTTACCAGGTAAAAAGGTGCAACAGTGCGAGTTGGTAAAACGGGAGCTTAGTCGTAGGATTAAACTAATAGCTAACGTTAAGCAAACTTGCATGCCAACCCGCCAAGTTTATAGCTACATAATTATGGCAGCCTTTAAAATCGTATTAATGTAACTGTAAAATGGCTATTTAAAACTCGGATTATCCTTATCTTTTATATATGTTAAGTTATCACTTACGTTACTTTCCTATGTTAAGTCTCCTTACTTTTTAAACTATAGCGGCTTGGTTGCTTTGGGATTAAAACACTGATAACAGGAGAGGTTAAAGCGTTTTGCTCGTGACCTTCGAGAGAAACAGCGGCCTTTTTACACAACGGCACTCGGTAAGTAAAGAATTATACTCATTACCAAAACGCAAAGTCAAATAGTCAATTTACGTTAACACTTAAACACCAGCTAGCCTAATGCCCCATACGACTTCCGCCCACCCCCCCAGATACAAACCAAAGACAAACCCAGCGAAAAAAAAACAATGCAAAGAATGAGAGAAGACCAAAGGAATAGAGAAATACAAAACACAAAGTAAATACAAAAATACAAAGTGTCTCTGGAAGAATAACAAGTAAACGAAGACACCACTCATTTGCGGATGAAGGCTGCGAAAAGCCATGAGAGCCATCGGGGGGTAGGCTATAACCCTTCGTGGTCCCATCTTACCATAGTCTCACACAGATCGGGAAGCTGTCCTGCCTCACGTCGCCGGGACTGGTTTGGGGCCCCCATTCGTTGCCGGACTGGGTGCGGCCTGCGCTTGCTTCCCCGGGGCCGCACTCTTCTGCGCCTTGGGGACAGCACGTTCAGCTGCTTGGGGTGCATTCTTTCCACCGCTGCCGCGTTTTGCTGCTGTCGCTGTGGCGACGATTTCTTCGCTGGGTTTGGCACAGGCTTGGTTACCCCGCCGTCGCCGTTATGAGTCCGCACGCCGTGGCTGGACGAACCTTGACCGCCGCCGTGCCGGCTTGACTCTCCTTTCCTTCTTTGGCCAAAGCGGAAGAAGCCGGATTTTCTTCTTGTCGCCGTCCTTGCGCTTATCATCTTTATCTTTCCTGTCGTTGCCCTTGTCCTTTCTCTCATTCACTCCCACCGTTTCTGTAGCTGGATACCATCCAGACTGTTAGTGCTCTCCTGCCGTCTGTGTTATGGACCGTGTGGGGATTAAACTCACCTTTGCATCGACAATGCTGAAAACAATATTCTGCGGAATGCAAACATGTCATCTTCTGACCAACGCAGTGGCAATTCCCACCCAGCTTGGGGCCGCAAATCTCCTGAGCTTGGTCGCTGCGTGGGCAGTACGGGTAGTAATGCACAGCAGGAACTTCGGCGCTCGAAAAGCGATTGTAGGTTGGGGGCGGTGGGTCCTCCGTCCTTTGGTAAGCGGGTAGTAGCCCTCTGGCGGTCGCAGCCGCTGTTGCTCGGGTAGCCCTCCTGGTGGGGCGGGATTGGGCGGGCCAGGGGGTGGCTTGCGGCCATCTGAGCTTGCAGCGAACTGCACCGCGCCGAGAGTAACGAGGACAGAGAGTAGGTGCATAACACCTGAAATCAACAAGTGGAGAGTGAGAAGCCAAAAGGGCTGAAGTATTGTTGAAGTATGCAATGTTGTAAGAGGCGTGGAGAGAGATCTACAACTGATGCCGGGAATAATTAATTATTTGTTTCGGCGAGATTATGGATGGGCCAAAGCGACAAAATATATACCAGTCGGATATACTAGAAACACGGCCTCACGAGATCGCGAACATGTGGTCCAGAGGCTGTCCCGGTCTCATCTTGTTTACTGTATCGTGGCGAGGTGCTGGCGGTGCGTCCATTGCGGTCACATACCTCTTGAGGGTATCACCAACAACATGCATGCCCAAATGCGTAAATCCCTAAGCACCTTCTTGCCCGAACTATTTTTAAATAGACTACTCTGGTTTTTCATAGACAAGGCGCGGGCGTAATTCATGTTCTATCAGCCTGGCCCGCCACATATCTCAGTGACCTAAAAAGCAACAACGCCCCGCATCCATCCCCCTTGCAGGCACCACCACCAAGGCCTCGGTCTCCGTCAACTGGGTGTATGGAATGAACGGCGGGTCTGGTTTGCAGCCCTTGAAGGATGCCTTTGCCAGAGGAAGGGGGGGTACAGCCCCCGCCGCGACTTCATTTATGCCAACAACTTATGCCAAAGGGCACTGAACTGACGCGAGGGTGGTCACTATGCCTCATGTTATATTTAAAGCTCAGTTCGGCGGCAGCGAGAACGGGTGAGTCGGTCGAAGCCACCAGACGGTTATGTAGTAACGCGTCATTCCGTTGTTGGCTGCGCCTCCAATCATTGATTGAGAGGGTGGTCTGTTGGCAGCAACATCGTACGAACTTGTGTGCATACCTGCAGTCGCTCCGCCCCGCCTTCGCCTCACAGCCCCACACAACCCTCCTGGGCTGCCTCGGAGGCCAACACATCCGCCCAAGGTTCCAAGCTACTACCTAAAGAGATGTGCCCGCCTGCCGTAGACTTGTCTATCTGCCCGGCTGCATCAAACTCACGCGACGAACCTGTCCGGCACCAAGCATTCCCCTCCCCCCAGGGTCCGTACTCTATTCAATACTCATTCATCTTCCTCGTGCTACTCTTTGCATTTCCACTTCATTTCCCGGGCTATCATGCTAGCTAAAATCTTCGCTAAAATCGTGGGGAGGGCGGATGCGGATCCGACGGAGCGGGACGACGACCTCATCCATCCACCTGTGGGAACCGCATCGATTCCGCTCCCATACCTCTACGAGCTCTACTACCCGCGCTTCTGTGAAACCCTTGGCATTCCCGTTCACTTTCCCATGTACTACAACCACGTACTCGACGAAACCTCTTGGTGCCACCCTGTCAAGCTGGCCGAGCTACAAGAGGCCGGCCTCGTGGCCCCCGCCCTCTCGACAGCGCCCTTTGTCCCTGACACTTTTCGGGACGAGGACGTCTCCGCGCCATGGGTCTTAAAGTACGACCGCAAAGGACAGCCGTACTACGCCAACACTGATACGGACGAGATAGTGGAGCGCCACCGAAGGCCCTCGAGCTGGGCCGTGCTAGAGGGAGCCGAGAGTCCGAGCGCCGCGTGCTCAACCGCAGCGGCGGACCCGCGGAGGAGGCCTGGCTACTGCAGGGCAGGCTACCGCCCTGGGTGGACAAGATTGAGAGCTTCCCCCCAGGCTCCAACGCCAGGCCCCTGTACATCGACTACCGCGCAGACAGGTGGGGAGGTCCACGATCCCGTCAAGTTTTTCTTGGAGGAGGGTCAGTACATTTCAGAGGAGCGCGCCCGCGAGATGAAAAAGACCACTATCGGCCGCCATAGATTGCGGTACTATACAGTTCTGGACGCGGACGCCCTGGCCGCGAGGGCCGCTGCGAGACTTGCCAAACAGAAGGCGAAGGTCCTCGACCCTTCGCGTGCCGAGATCATGCATTGTCTTGATTAAACCAGGCGGCATCCTGCGCAAGGGGCCCGGAGACTTGGGTACCTATGACGCAACTAGTGCTCCCAAAAGCCCTCGAACCCTGGATTTTAGGCGCTAGGACCAGCCGAATTAGGCGGACACCCGACGTATATTTCGGAAAACAGGGAGACCCTGGGAGATCCAGGGAAATGCATACGCTCAGGGACAAGGAAGAAAAATGTCAGCAAGAGAATAGGACTCAGTGGAGTGCTTTTCCTGTGCTTGGGCGCCGGAGAAAGCGCCGGTACGAATTGTCTAAACTGATAAGGTCGGTGAAATGGACAGCAGTGAAGAGTAAGACGCGACCTGACGTTCACAATGAGAACCATTCATCATGCCCCAATGTCGCAAAGGAGCGGATCTCTACGGTGGATCTACCGGCAAAGCCGCGTTACAAAACCCCGGTGCCCGTTAGAGACCCTTGTCGCCCTCGGCCGGTGCGTGTTACGCACCGGGCAAGGCCGACGAGGGCTCGATATCCTTACCGCGCACCCGTGTATATAAAGCCCGAGGGTTTCCCACCTTTAAGCCTTTCCTATTAGTTCTTTAAAGGAAAAAACTAATACAAACAGGTTTATTGCATACATTTTTACTTTGCAACAGTTATAAGCCCGGCGTTTTTAAACCCTTTTTACGCATTTTAAAAGCTGCATTATAATTACCTTTTACTTCCATTTTACTCTTTTATTAAACATTTAGCAACTTTTTCCAATGCGTGGTAAGCCCGTATAAAACATTTATTTTTATCCTAACGGGCTTATCGAGTGCTAGCGTTTAAGCTATCGTTATTTAAGCTACCGATTTTTATTATTAGCACTTATTTTTTCCATTTACTATAAACCCTTTTTAAACATTTTTTAAAACACCCCGTTTATTTTAAAAGCACTTATTATATTTAATAATGATGCAAATTTAATTTTCACGAGGGTTTTGCAAAATAAGTATTAATAGCACGCGTGGATTACGGTTTTTCGGCAAAACGTATAAATGCTTGCAATTTAGTATAAAATTAACCTTAATTTGTAACTAAATATTAAGTATTTATACGGTGACCCGTTTATTTTTAAGCAATTAAAGCAATAAAATAAAAACGTAATGTTTTAAAAGTTAAAAATACGAAAACTCGTTTAAAAAATGCTTAATTAGGAAAAAAATAAGCGTTTTAAAAAATGGGTAAACGAAAGGTAGTAAGGTATAAAATAACCCTAATTTTAACCATCCGGTGTTTATTACGAAAACTAAATTTACGGAACGTTTTATAACAGTTAATAGCATTTAATAAATGGGTATTAACTTTTGTTAAACGCGTTATACTTATTAAAATTTTATAAAAGGCGAATTTTAAAAAGTGGCATACTTTTTAAAAGATTATTAAATGCTTACAGTTAATTTTCGCTTTTAACGCGACTTTTTTAAGCGATTAAATAATTGCGTAATATATTAATATTTTTAAAAAAGCTAAAGCATTACCGACGCCGACAAATGTTTTAGCAAATATCACTTAGCTTTAAAATAAGCGCAAATTTACCAAATCTTTTATATTGTTAATAATAACAGCGTTTTTAACTTTTTTAAAGCGGTTAAGCGCTTTTAAACCTTTTAAGCTAAACGTTTAGCTAAAAATATCGCAATCGGCTTAAATAACGCTATATTTGAAATGCTCGTTAATTAGTTTAGTTTATTTTAATATAAAAATACAATTAAAAAAACGGTAAGCAAAAGGAACCCAGTTTATGCCATTTTAGGCAAAAGCGTTATAAGCATTAATAAGCACCCGGAATAACGAAACGGGAGTTTGCAACGTACCGAAAGGCTTTAAAAAGATAAAAAAAAAGTACAATTATCCCGTAAACTACAAAAATTACTTTTAAAAGCCTAAAAAGTGCTAAACTTTATAACACGCTTTAATAAAGTTCGCGCCGCGTATTTAGCCTTTTATTAAGCAAGAAATTAAAACGATTAAAAAAGCGCTTAAAAAGCTTTAATAAAAAGGTTTTAAAAAAGCCTTTTTCCAAATTTTTCAATTTGCTAACTCCTTATAAAAAAAACAGCAATAAAACGCGGAAAGCAATTTAAATTAACTTAAACCAAGCTATATTAGCACGGTTATTTTCAAAGGTATAAACGCGCTTTTAATATACGTAACGATTAGTTTTACGCATAACGTTTATTAAAATAGCACGATTTTTAATAATTACGGTGCGGTGCATTTGGTTAAGTCGTTTAATAAGTTAAACGTAGGGTTTTTCGTACCGAGCTACGGTTTAAGAACCGTTAAATGCAGCATTTAAAATTTCCCGATTTTAAGCAAAAAGTTACGCATTTTTAAAAGGTTTATATATAGCGATAAGGATTTAAAGCTTAATAACGCCGTTTTTATTAACGGTGTTAATATTAATATTATTTTTAAAACAAAGCCTTTAGCGGTAGGAATATAGTTTTGCGGTTTTAATTATACTTTACGGTGTTACGACCAACATGCAAGCTTTAAAACGATAAAAGCGGAAAAGGGCTTTAAGCGGTGCTTTTACCCCGCATTAAAGTTACGTAAAGTTACAAAATCCGAGCAAAATTTATAAGTTTATAATAAAGTAATAAACCCAAAAAAATTTATAAATTTATCAATTTATGGCAAAGTTACAAATTTAACCTAACATAGGCTAAAAGCAACGTATATATAAAAGATAAATTTCTTTTTATTTTAAATAGCTTTAATTAAAGCTTCGGCATTAATTAATTTAAGTTAGCTTTTAAGCATCGCTAAAAGCAAGCAATTAAATTATCCTTTTAAATTACGTAACCTTTTTATTTACCCAAATTAGTAATATTATTTTAACCTTTTTTAAAATGCTTTACTTTAAAAGCAAACCTTCGATTATAACATTTTAACTAATTTTATTTAATATTTCGCTAAAAGAAAAAATAATACAACTATAGCAATGTTACGACCAGCATGCAAACCTTTAGGATAACAGGGCAAAAAGGGGCCCCGAAGTAGTGCTTCCGCCCCGCTTTAATCACGTGGTATTAAGTAAACTAAAAGGGATTTATAAATTTATAACAAAGCAATAAATCCGAAAAGGGATTTATGAATTTATAACAAAGCAACAAATCCAAAAAGGGATTTATAAATTTATAGCTTTGCTACAAATCCAACCTAATATAAGGTAAAAGGCAGCGTGTATATAAAGGATGGATTTCCTACTGTTTTAAGTAGTTTTAATTAAGGCTTCGGCATTAGTTAACCTAAGTTAGCTCCTAAGCATCCCCTGGGGCAAGCAATTAGATTATCCTTTTAAGTTACGTGTTCCCTTGTTTACTAGCACCAGCGATATTGTCCTTTCCACCCCCGAAATGCCCTACCTTAGGAGCAAACTTTTAATTGTAATAAGCAAACAGTAATAAACAGCTTAAAAAAAGGGAAACCACGGTTTTTGCCTTTAACGGCGTTAAGTACAACTTTAAAAAAGCTATTAACACGGTTAACCTTTTTAAGCTTATAGCGGAAAAGATTACAAAAAGCCGGGTTAAAATAAAGCAACTTATTACGAAGTTACAATTTTTTAACGCACCTATCGCAATCCCCACGTACAAATTCCCGTTTTCGAACTTTTACGAAAAGGAAAACGGTAAGTTTAAAACGTTCCTTATTAAATGCAAAAGCTATTTTAAATTTTATAAGCAACAATTCGCAAACGAGGAATAAAAAGTCGCTTACGCTATTACTAAGCTAAACGGCAAAGTGAAAAAATGGTTTTAACTAATTTAAAATAACTATTTTAAAAGGTATAAAAATAATTAGGAAACTATTAAACTTATTTTCGCCAATTTTAAAACCTATTAAAAAAAGATTAAAAAAGTGTTCGAAATAATTAACAAAACCCGAATTGCTAAAAGAAAGCTATAAGCCCTTAAATAACGAAAGGCCGTAGCTAAATATATTGCAAACTTTTAACGGGTTAGCATTAAACTTAACTAAAACGACGCCACATTAATGCTACATTTTTATAACGGATTATATAAAAACGTAAAAAATAAACTCGCGAAGCAAGATCGCTTGGAGTTTTTTACGGATTACGTTAGGAACGCGGTTCGTATTAGCAATAAATTGAACGTGAACGGTAATAAAAAAAAAGAAAATATAGTTCCAAAAGCGCGGCATAAAATAACAAAGCTAATTAAAAAAACGCTAAGCAATAATTTATTACGGCTTATAAAACGCACCCCGACTTTATAAACTTTAATGCGGGAGCCGCTTATTAATAATAAAAGTAGCAAAAAAAGCAAAAACAAAACTCGAAAAACGGGAAATGCTTTAAGTGCGGCTAAACCGGCTATATTAAAGCAAATTGCCTTAGCGAAATAATAACCGGCAAATAGCTAATTTATAGCGAACGGAAAAACGCTTAATATAGGATAAATCGTGTTTTAAAACGGCGATTAGCTGGACGAATTGCTACGACGAGCTATACGCTATATATTAATTCGATAAAAAGGCTATCAGGTAATACCCCCGGAAATTACGAAGTATCGTTATGTTTAAAACCGTTAAGGTCAAATACGACGGCGAAGCGGGATAGTAAGCAGCTTTTAAACTTACGAATTCGGGGAAAAAAACGACGCCGTTTTTCGTTAAGCTTAAAAAAGAGCGGCTTTAACGAGCGAATCGAAAAGAAAAAAGGTTTAAAAAAGCTGTTAAGTTAAACATACCTTATTCGTAAGTTGAAAAACTTCGATATCGACGTAAAAATAAGTAAGGGCGAACGGAACGCTAAAACCGCCCAAAAATAACGTGTCGCTTTTACGCCGCTCGAAATTTTTAAATGCTTTTAAAACGTTAAAGTTCCAAAATATTTTAACGGTTCGTTATGTTACGCCACCCTGGTAAACAAAAATAACGGCTAACTTTTATCGTGGTTTAACAACTAGCAAAAGGTTAAATACGTTAATTACCGGTTTAATAACACTAGTTAACGAAATAAAACCGCGTTATGCCCCGATAACTACTTTAACGTTAACTTAAAACATCCGAAACATTTATACCTTTTTTAAGCAAAATGTACTTATAAAAAGTGCAAGTTTCACTTGCGACTTAAGTTTAAACACGACTTTTACCTATGGAAGTTAAAAGAAAAGCCTAAGGAAAAACCTCGGTTAACGTTCCAATTACCGAAATAAAAACCCGCCCAGGTTGGCAGGTTTACCGCAGTTTTTAAACCAAACGAACGGTACTTAATATTATGTGTTATTAGGGTGCTTAATTAAAAGAAATGCGAAATTGCGAAATGCAAAAAACATATGGCATAAAAAACGAAAGTTTAGCATTAAAAGATTACGCGAACGTACGTTCCGTTTAACCCGAACGCGAAAGCGAACGTACGGTACTCGTTCCTTTTACTAAAAACTAAAAAAACCATTTAAGCGGAAAAAACGGGGTGAAAAAAGGAAAAACCCGATAAAAACCCTCGTAATAGCAGCGTCGAATTAACCGTATAACATATTAACGTTTTAAATAAAATATTAAAAGAAAAAAGTTAAAGTGTTAATTAATTGCGAAGTATAAAGCAATTATATATTGCTATAAACGGTTAAATAATATGGAATTTTAATAAAACGGAAATACTAACCGTATTAATTAAAAACGGTCGAAAAAATACTTATTGCTTATAATAAAAAATAAATCGACTACAAAACACAGCTAATAACATTACGCACCCGAAATGGGAAAAACGTTACTATTATATTGGACAAGTTAAATATAAAGGAAAAAAATGTCATTTTTAAAATCCTTTGGTTTAGGAAAATAATTTACGGATAAATTAAACTACTAGTTAAATTTAATAAGGGAAACTACAAGTAATTAAAATGGTTCGCTAATTACGAACCTTAAACCGTAAGCGTAAAAAGCAATAAAAAAGGTTATAACGGTAATAGGTGTTACAATCGGGGGTTTGCTCTTAAGGTAGGGCACTTCGGGGGTGGAAAGGATAATATCGCTGGTGCTGGTAAACAAGGGAACACGTAACTTTAAAAGGACAATTTAATTGCTTACCTTAGGGGATGCCTAAAAGCTAACTTAAGTTAATTAATGCCAAAGCCCTAGTTAGGGCTACCTAAAACGGTAGGGAACTTATCCCTTTATATACACGCTGCTTGCTTTACAACCTTTTGGATATGTTAGCTATGTTTATAACTAACATATCCCCGTAAATATGTTGGCTATATTTATAACTAACATATCCCCGTTAAATATATTAGCTATATTTATAGCTAACATATTTTGCGATTATTACGTAACCTAGGTTTTAAGGTAAGCCGCTTTGGCTTTCCCATTTATCCTAATCACCTCGCACCCTCCTTCCGGGCGCGGTCGTAACACCAGGTTTTCCCTTTTAAGCCAAATCCCTTTGGCCACCTTTTATCGCCCTGCTTTCCGTTAATGGTAAGTACTTTCCTTTTTTACCATGCTACCGTCAACAAAATGTCCGGTTAGGTATAAAAGCGGAAGCTTGCGCGTTTAACCGTTAAACGCGATAACCTTTTTTCTTTTATCCTAAGTTTTCCCGTTGTTATGCCCTCCTATTCCAACTGTATAACCGACGGACTTGACCGCTATTCGGCATTTCCCAACGACTTTTCCCGTTGCGAAAAGTGCGTCCGCTAAGGCCGTTTCCGGTGTAACATTTTAGGCCTTACCTTTAAACACCTCCGTTATTATAGTTTTTAGCACTTTCAAAAGGAGCTGGAAGTTGCAAAGGCTAAGCTGCGGGCATTTTTTGCCAAAATCGATCGTTTGCGGAAATAAAAGAAATATTGGCGTAAAAAACTTACACAAGCGATCCGTTGTGGTATTAACTCCGTGGAGGAGCTAAAAGAGCGAAAGGAAGCCGACTGGGAAGCTCGTTAAATTGCCTCGTAGTTTAAGCTATCCGTAGCTTTTGCGGTTTTTCCCGATTGGCAAATGCTCGGGGTTAATTTTAACTTAAACCTGTTTGCTTTTTTTAACCGTGGTAAATTGCGACCTTTTTTAATAATTTCCTTAGATTTTATAGCGCATTAAGCGTGGCTTTTGGTTTTCCTTTTGCTAACTTTTTTGTAAATGTTTCCGTTAGTACGCTTTTAAAAGTTTTTGGCAATGCTTAAGGTTTGTCGCTTTTTTTACGTGTTTTTAGCCGTACCTTTTCCATTTAATTAGGTACTTTTTGGGCTTATTTTTTAGCTTATGGTTTAAAACTTTTTCGATTTCGTATTTTTGTTTTGGGTTAATTTCCATTAATTCGTCGCTTTTAAAGCCCGGTAGCGTTAATTTAAATAGGGAAATATAAAAAACCGGGTGGGATTTTATAATCGGTGGTAGTTAAAGTTTGTAGTTTACGTTTAAAACCTTTTTTAGTATTTTAAAAGGTTTTAATTTTTTATAGTTTAACTTATCGCTCGGTCGTTTCGTTTTAATATTTCGTCGAAAAAGATAAACGCTATTTCCCTTTTTAAAAGTTAGTTTTTCGATTTTTTTTTATTTGCTTAAATAGCTATGCGGTGCCGTAATTTTTTTAGCTTTGTTTAAAAGTATTTATATAGCTTAATAAACTTTATTATTTGTATTTCCGCTATTAAGGCATATTTTTTTACCTTAGGTTTTTTATACGCTGTTAACGTAAACCCGTAGTTTGCAAAAAACGGTATCATTTTTATGCTTTTATAAACTAATTTATTATAAGCGAATTAAGCTATGGGAAGTAATTATACTTAATTGTTTTATTTATAATTAACGTAATAACGTAAATATTACTTTATGGTTTAATTTATCCGTTTTATTTATCCATTTATTTAAAAGTGGTAAGTTATGGATAAGGAATGCTTCGCTTTTAGCCTATTCGTAAGTTTTTTTTTAAAATTTGCTTATAAATAGCTTATTTTTATCCGTAATTAAACGGTTTAGCGTACCGTATTTCGCTATTACGTGTTTAATAAAAACGTACGTTAGCTTCGTAGCGTTATTGCTTTTTTTATATGGTAAAAACAAAGCGTACTTAGTAAGCTTATCTATTACTACTAATACATTATTATACTTTACTCCCGTTATTAATTTTTTGGATTAGGGAAATTTAATAACAAAGTTTATAATAACTTTTTGCTATGCTTTGCTCGGTGTTAGCAATGGTTATAAAAGCCTATAAGGTTTATATTTGCTAGCTTTGTTTTTAGCGCAATTTTCGCAATTTTTTATTACGTTTTATACTTTGGCTTAAATTTTTACAAACCCGTAATGCTATTATAACCGTTTTTACGTTTTAGTTACGCTTTAATAGCTATATGCCAATTGGCTATAAATTTGTTAAATTTTTTTTAAGGTTTAAACTTTTCCTTACCGAACCGTTTTAGCGAGTATTTTTTATGCCGGGACCAAAAATCCGTTTGGTTTTTTTACTAAAATTACTTATATTTTCTTAGGTATTGCAACTTAATGGTTCGGTTATTAGCTTAAAGCGTTCGCTCGGCCGTTTTTCGGCCTTTTTCGGTTTTCGATCCGAATATCGTAATTTTGCAAAAACTCGCTTTAACGGATTTATCGCTTATTTAGGTTTTTGCTTATAGTAAAATGCGTTAAATTTTATAGTTCGTATATATTATAACTTAATACTTCGCTTTATAAAAGTATAACCGCCACTTTTTAAATGCTTAAATTATCGCTAAAAGTTTTTTATCGTAAATTTGGTAATTTAGTTTAGGTTTATTTAGCTTTTGCGAAAAAAACGCGTAAAAATACAATCGTTTTTGGTCGTTCCGCTATTTAAATTAGCCGCCGATCGCGTAATTCGACGCGTTAATTTTAACTTTAAAAGGTTTTTTTAAATTTAAAAGCGCTAATATTAATTCTTTTAATACGGCGTTTCGTAATTACTCGAAAGCTTTTTATTTTTGCCCTTTTTAATAAAATTGGTAATTATTTTTTGTAAAATTCGTAATATTGCTATAACCACGGATAAACCGTTTATAAAAGTTTAAAAACTTTAAAAACTTTCGTATTTTCGTAACGTTTTTAAATATAAGCCATTTTTTAACTTTTTCGACTTTTTTAAAATTTATGCAAACTTATCCAAATATAATTACAAATTTTAAAAAAGCGACTTTTTACAAATGCTATTCGCACTTTTTTGGTTTAACGAGGAGTTTTACGTTAAGCAATTTTTAAAGCACTTTATACACGTATTATTTATGCTTTTTTATCATTTCCGAAAAAATTAAAATATTATTTAAGTATATAAAAATAAAAATGTTGAAATATTTGCGTAATATATGGTTAATTATCCTTTAGAACGTAATTAATGCATTAGTAAGCCCAAAAGTTATTACTAAAAACTCGTAGCATTTAAGCTTTATTTTAAAAGCCGTAAACCACTTTTAGCCTTTTTTAATCCGTATTAAATTGTAAACTTTCTGTAAATTTAAAGCCGTAAAATACTAAGCTTTGCCAAGCTTATCGCGCAATTCGTTAATAAAAAGCAGAAAATAATAATCTTTTATCGTAACCTCGTTTAGCGGTCGGTAATCGATATATATTCGTTTCGTCCCGTTTTTTTTTTTATAAAATTCCGTATCCTATTAAAATGTCGAAAAGTTTAATATATCCTTTTCGTAGGTTTTTTTAATTGTTTTTTTAGCACTTTTTATTGCTAAAAGCTAAGCTAATATAGCTTTTAGTATTTAAGTTATATTTTTAATTTAAATTTAATTTTTAAGTTAAACGGTTTATATTTAAAACGTACCGTTTTTAGGTTTTTCCGAAACAATTTTTCGTATTTGTAGTATTTTTCGAAATATTCGCGAATCGTTTTTTAATATTAATTTAGTCGTTTTAATCGTTTTCCGCTTTAAATAATCGCGTATTCGTTAATGCTAAATGCGAAAGTAAATTGCTAAATTTTATTACCGTTATAATTTCCTTTCGTTGCCTTTTATATTTACAATTTAAAATTCGTAACGGGTAAACCGTTTTAATTATTTGTAGCTTTTCCTATTAAACTTAGCCGAAAGTTTAATTTATTTATAAATTATTTTTTTTAAATTAAAAAATTCCGAAAATTACATTTCCTTTTTTTATATTTAGCTTATCCAATATAATAGTAACGTTTTCCCCATTCCGAATGCGTAATGTTATTAATTATATTTTTTGGTCGATTTATTTTTTATTATAAGCGATAGGTATTTTTTCGACCGTTTTAAGTTAATATTGTTAATATTTCCGTTTCGTAAAAGTTTTACACTGTTTAACCGTTTATAATAATATATAATCGTTTTATACTTCGCAATCGATTATTACTTTAACTTTTTTTCTTTTAATATTCCAAAAATTTAAATAAGTCGTATAATTAACTCGATTTTATTATTGCGAGGGTTTTTATCGGTTTTTTTTTCCTTTTTCCATTTCGTGCTTTTTGCTTAAATAGTTTAGCTAATTTTTTAGTAAAAAAAACGGGTACCGCATGTTCGTTTTTTTATCCGAGTTAAACGGTACGTACGCTCGCATAATCTTTTAATGCTAAGCTTTCGCCTTTTATAATATATGTTATGGCACGGCCGGCTTTTACGGGCGTTTGGGCCATGGTTGCAAGGATGGCCTTAAAGTTACCTAACCAAAAACCATCGAATGCCATACTAATCTTTATGCGCACGCGTGTCGCAACGCGCAATTGTTTTTACTTCCTTAGCTTTAAATCGTAACAATAATAAAGGGTATATTATAGCCCTGCTTCGGTTCCCATCGTTCCCGTTACATTATTTAAAGCTTAAACAACGGTTTTACTGCTTAGGAAAGCTTTTAAAATATCCCACCGAAACAAATTAACGAGCTTAAACGAACTAGGCGATTAACTTTACGACTACCCGAAAACGACCATTATAGCTATATCCGTTACCGAGCGCGAAAAGCGCGCTTAAAAAGCGAAAAAGCAAATGCGTTTCGTTTTAAGCGACTTGGAAAAAGCTTTCCCTTAATCCGATAAGCAGCGAAAGTCGCTGCTAGCGATTTATTAGCAAATTACCCATTAAAATGTGGAAGGAGTTCCGCAACCTGCAATTACGATCACGGCGGGCAATAGGGATAACGACGACGAGGAAAAGGTTTTTTTAACCTACGAGCAGTACGAAAAGGAAATTATCGATAAGCTGGACGGAACGAGATATACCTTTACCAGTAAAAACCTAAAAAACGACCTGCATTTTAAGGTCGACGATTTGGCCGCCTTAGCGGGCAAATCGGGAAATAAAAACGAGAACGTAGCATTTTTTTTCCGGCTAATGTCGGAAAACGGCAAAGCTGTTTGGCCTAACTTTAAAAGCCTGCTAATTTAAAAACAGTTCCAGGCAATAGTCGAAAACCACTTAAAAACAATATACCGGGAGCTAAAACTCCGCTCGATTGCTTAAATGGCTTTTTACATACAGGTTTTAAAGTTTTACGAGCTTGCTAAAAATTTTAATCGCATAATTTAAATGGTTTATTTGTAAGCAAAATGCTTCGGCAAAAAATTTCGGAACTACGTTTGCCCGATTCCGCTGCCGGTTTTAACGGATTTAGGAAACTAGCAATAAATTAACGAACTTATAAACCAAATGGTAGCTTTATAAAATACCATAGCGATTAAAAATGCCACGTTGGCTAATTGCGCGGAGCAATTAATAACGCGACGCGATTAAACCCCCGGCTCGAATAATACAAACTAAAAAGGAAAACGCTAAAAGGCTAAAATGAAAAATCCTTCGAAGTTTTACGGAAACCCCGTTACGGATAAAGTAACCTTTAAATATTAGTACCGATAAATTAAAAACAAAATTTAAATTAATGGAGGAAAGTAAACCGACTTCGAAAAGTTCGCTTACGTATTCGGCCGTTTGGCAAATCAAGCGGCCTCGGTATTGCTATTTTACACCCGAAATACTTACTTTAATCGCTTTTGCATTTACGACGGACTAATAAACCATTTTTAAAAAAAGCATTATAATAAAAACGCGAAGGCCAAAGCTTACGCGGATTTTAAAAAGCTAGCTATAAAAGCCGGAAACAAATTCCCCGATTTTAAAAACGACTTTATACGTTTCGCTAAAAAATGCAAAGTTTTTTAAATAAATTAAAAGCGCGAAATTTACGATCGTTTTACGCTTAGCCTTCGGATTTAAATCATTCGAAAATATACCAATTAAAGCGTTATATTCGAAAAGTTTTATCGTTAAATATAGGAGTTTTCCTTTTAGTATAAACGAATGCGTAAGGAAAAAACCGCAATTAAAAGAAAAAAAAAGCAATATAGGAAAGCAGCCCGGTATTAACCCCTAAATTTCGTAAAACTTTTAATAAACCTTCGCAAACCTTTGCCGCAAATGCCGCTATTCGCTTACCTCGCGAAAAAATGGCCCGCTTTTTAAAAGAAAAACGTTATTTTAATTGCAAAAAAACCGGATATCGCACTCGCGAATGCCTTTCGCGCGATAAAAACACCAACGAAGCCCGAATTAACGAAATCCTAGCTAAATATTACCCGTTTAAGTTAAATAAAAAGTGCTTTAATAAAGGCAACGGTAATAAAGCCGAGTTAAAAAACTAACGATTTTAGGGAAAGTGGACTCCCTTTTAAAAAACGTATCGGCATAACGGAAAACTATAAAAAAAAAGTTGCTTTTTAACTTTTTTTATAAATATTTGGGCGGCAGCTCGTTTACGCTGCTTAGCACTATATCATTTAATAAACTTTCTTTTTTACATAAAGCCTAATTAATACGAAAGCAAATGGTTACCTTTTCGTTAACCTACGCACGGCAAAAAAAGCGAAAAAGCTATTTAAAACTGCCCGCTTTAATAATTTTATCCCACAAATAATTAAAAGTTATAACGGAAAAAAAGCATAAGCGGTAAACGTGGCGGTAATCGCGCATTTCCGGATTTAACGCCGAACGTTCCACAATGTTCTTTTGTTAGTTTTAAATATAAAGCAAAATTTAATAATCGGGTTAAAGTTTTTGGAAAGTTACGATATTTTCCTCGATTATCGGCGACGGAAACTTTTGTTTAACGACGACGTTAACTTTTTAACCCCCGAATTACAAAACATCGCGATAAATAACTTTCCTACGCTAACCCGCTGCTTATAAAAGTCCTACGATAAAAAGGTTCGCCGGAAAAAGGCTTTAATAAAAGCGGAAAATAAAAGGAAAAAAAACGGTAGGAATGCGCTGTTCGAAATGCGGCGACATATTAATAAGCTGGAAGCGATTACCCGGGAACCCTTAACCAGCAAAAAGCCCCCGCTAAAAATACCACTAATAAGGTTAATGCCTTAACCGACCGCCGGTCCGAGGCCGAAGTCGCGATTACGGCCGGAACGAGACGGAGGGTTTTAAGCTTTAACATAAGCTTTGTCCCCGATTAAGGACCTTATTTCCGCCGCGGGAAAGCCGAGCTTTAGCAAAGCGCAAAACCAGCCGAAAGTTTAAGTTTAAAAAAACGCGTACGGAAAGTACATTTTAAAAAGAAACGCCGTAGGTTAGTATAAAAACCGCGCGGTTAATACCGCTTTTATCGGTGTAATAAGCTTAATGCAAATCGCAATGCGGCATAAAGCTTTTTTAGCAATAACCAGCCTATTCGAAATTAGCCGGCTTATCGAAAGCAAAAGGGATAATTAGGAAAATCGAAAGCTAATACCGCACGATAAAAAAAAGCTTTAACAATAAGCAAAAATGCTAATGCCTTTTAAATACCACGAAATGCTAAACGTATTTAGCAAAGCGGAATTTAACTAATTTTTACTGCTCCGCTTTAAAATCGACCATTAAATCGAACTAAAAAAAGAACGCGACGCCGGCGAGCTAAATTACTCCCCGCTATACAAAATGTCCGTCGAAAAGTTGGAAGCGTATCGGTAATACATTACCGATAATTTGCATAAAGGATTTATTAAAGCTAGCAACGCATTTTTTACCGCACCCATTTTGTTTACGAGGAAAGCGGACGGTAGTTTACGGCTGTGCGTAAATTATAAAAAGCTTAATGCGATAACCAAAAAAAACGTATATCCGTTACTTTTAATCGAAGAAACTTTGGCTAGGATATCGGGCGCTAAGTTTTGCATTAAAATAAATATCCGCCAAACTTTTTACAAAATTAGGATAAAACCGGAAGCTAAAAAATTAACGACGTTCCGCACACGCTACGAGACTTTTAAATATAACGTAATGCTTTTTAAGCTTACGAATGGCCCGGCAACGTTTTAAAGGTTTATTAACAGCATTTTAATGGAATATTTGGACGACTTTTGCTCCGTTTATATTAACGATATTATCATTTGGTTGTCGATTTTGGAATAGCACCGAAAGCACGTGTTTAAAGTGCTGCGAAGGTTATAAAAGGCCGGTTTTTAAACCGACTTGAAAAAATGCGAGTTCCACGTCGAAAAAACGAAATTCCTAGGTTTTATTATCGAAATATCCGGAATTAAAGTTAATTTTAAAAAAATCGCAGTAATAAAAAACTGGAAGGCTTTAAAGTTTTTAAAAAGGGTTTAATTTTTTTTTGGCTTTTGCAACTTTTACCGCAAATTTGTCCCAAAATACAGCCAAATCGCCAAACCTTTAACCAGTTTAACGAAAAAAGGCGAAATGTTTAAATAAACGAAACCAAAAGCAAAGTTTTTTAAAAAGCTTAAACGCCGATTGCTGTACGCCCCGGTGCTTAAGCATTACGAATAAAACCGGCAAACCCGGGTGGAAACGAATGCTTTTAACGGGGTTTTGGCAAACGTGCTATCCCAAAAGCACGAAAACGGGTGGCATTCGATTGCGTTTTTTTCCGAAACGATGCATAAAGCCGAGCTTAACTATCCCATTTATAACAAAAAGCTGCTAGCAATAATGCGAGCGTTTAAACACTGGAAAGCGGAACTTGTAAAATTGCAAGCCAAAAAGTTCCTCGTTATTACGGACCACTAAGCGTTAAAGTACTTCAGGACGAAAAAACACTTAAACGCTAAGCAAGCCGCTTAATCGGACTTATTTTCCCAGTACCGCTTCGAAATTACTTATCGCTTTGGATCCGAAAATGCCGCGGCGGACGCGCTAATAAAAAAGACGGAAAAAACAAAATTTTAAAAGGAAAAAAAAGAAATTAAGCGGTACCGAGCGATATTTGCCTCGGCATTACAAAAAGGCTCGGAAAACCTGCTATTTGTATTAAAAACGCCCATTTCGGAAAAGTCGGAACCGGAAAAGCTGTCCGAAATAATTTTGTCGGACCGATTGCTAAAAGCAAACTTTAAAACGCCTTTTTTAAAAAAGTACCAATTAAAGCTAAAAAAAAACGGAAAAGGTGAATTTTGTTTAGCAATTTGGAAAAGCCAAACCATTAATATGTTTTTTATAAAGATAAGCTGGTCGTCCCTATTTTGGAAAACGCAATATAGCTAGCAAAGCTTATTGCGAAAGCATACGGCCGAATTACGACCGTATATTTAGGACGTAATAAAACGAAAAAGCTCGTTAATAAAAAATACTAGTAGCCCGGATTAAATGCAAATATTAATTAATTCGTGGCCAACTGCAATTGCAAATCCGCGAAAGTACTTAAAAATAAAACGCCCGGGTTGTTACACCCTTTTCCTCCTTTTATGCGCGCTTAGCAGCATATGGTCGTCGATTTTAAAAGCATACCTAAAAATAAAAAAAGGTACGATAACGCGCTGGTAATAATGGACTGCTTAACTAAACGTTTATAAACGATTTTTTGCAATACGAAGGTTACAAGGTTAATAACGGCAAAGCTATACTATAAAAAACCATACCGGGTATACGGGTTACCTTTAACCGTCGGATCCGATCGTAGCCCCCAATTCGTTTCCGATTTCACTAACGAATTATCGAAGATTTTAGGCGTAAATTGGAAGCTGTCCTCGTCCGGCCATTTCTAATCGGCAAAATAAGCCGAAATTATAAACCAATATTTAAATTAACGTTTACGCTTATTCGTAAACCATTTTTAAAACAACTGGTTAACCTTTTTACCCGCTTTTAACCTGGTTTAAACAATATTTCCGCACGAATCGCTAAAAGGTATATCACTTTTCGAAATGTCGATAGGCTTCCCGTACTTTCCGCATTGGGATTAAGCCCGTCGAACGACGCTTAAAAGGTTAACGGCACAAGAGAAAATATTACGAAAAAATGCGCAAAAAGCGGCGAAAAAATTGTTGGAATTTAGCAAAAAAGCCCGGAAATTGTTACTCCGGGCTTAGGAAAAAACAACCATTTAAACCAACAAATATCGTCGAATTCCGGACTTCGAAGTAAGCGACGAAATCCTAATTATTAAAAAAAACTAAACGACGGACAAGCCTAATAATAAGCTCGATTTCCCGCTAACCAAAAAGCCATACCGGATCGTAGCTTTTAAAAATTACTTATATAAATTGGAAATCCTTTAAAAATGGAAAAAAATAAAGGTTTTCCATACGGATAGGTTAAAGCGATTCCCAAATAACCCTTTGCCGGGATAAAAGCTGGAACGACCCGAATTGGAAACCGTTAACGGCGAGGAGGAATAAAAGCTAAAAACCATCCTATTATTAAGGCTGTACTACGAACGTTTCCAATACCAAATGCAATGGCGAGGCTAGGACCCCAACCCCAACTTTTACGACGCCGCTGCTTTTAAAAACGCGGCCACTTCGTTTAAAACATATTACAAAGAATATCCGGACAAGCTAAGCCCGCTAAAACGATTGCAAATTTGGCTGGAAACCGCCGAAAAAAACGCCTTCGCAAAAAATCACGCCGATAATAACAAACTAGCCGACGGCGGGATTAAGCAAAGGTTGCGACGAAGGATGCCGAAGCGTTAAAAAAGGAAATCGTTGGAAAAAAACCGCATAACCGTTTCTTTTCGGCCTTTCTAAAAAGGGGGGTAATGTTATAACACGGCCGGCTTTTACGGGCGCTTGGGCTATGGTTGCAAAGATGGCTTTAAAATTACCTAATTAAAAACCATCGGATGCTATACTAATCTTTGTGCGCACGCGTATCGCAACGCGCAATTGTTTTTACTTTTTTAGCTTTAAATCGTAACAATAATAAAGGGTATATTGTAGCCCTGCCTCGGTTCCCATCGTTCCCGTTATAATATATGCTTTTTACACTTTATAATTTCGCACTTTTTTTAATTAAATATTTTAATAATACATAGCATTAAATACTATTCGCTAAGCTTAAAA
The DNA here is from genome assembly GCA_002197995.1 of Gaeumannomyces sp. JS-464. Classification (NCBI taxonomy): domain Eukaryota; kingdom Fungi; phylum Ascomycota; class Sordariomycetes; order Magnaporthales; family Magnaporthaceae; genus Gaeumannomyces; species Gaeumannomyces sp. JS-464. Next base: position 2,868,851 of record NGZR01000001.1, on the reverse strand, counting down.
ATTGCGGTAAACCTGCCAATTCGGGCTAATTCCTACCGTAGCAATTAAAATGCTAAACGGGGCTTAACTTTTAGCTTACTTTTTAACTTTCGTAAAAAAAATCGTATTTAAGTTTAAATTGTAAATGGAATTTGCATTTTCCATAAATGCATTTTGCTTAAAAAAGGTATAAATGTCCCGGGTGTTTTATATTAACGCTAAAATGGTTTTTAAATTTTAACGTAACCCTTTTTAACTCGCTTACGTTGTTAAACCGGTAATTAACGTATTTAACTTTTTACTAATTACTAAATTACGATAAAAGTAAACTATTATTTCCGTTCGCCGGGGTAATATAACATAACGGGCTATTTAAGTGTTTTAAAACCTTAACGTTTTAAAAACATTTTAACATTTTAAAAAGTGTAAAAGCGCGTTAACTTTTCCAGCTTATTTGGCTTTTACGAACTATAAGTACAAAAGTTATACCGTTTAAACCTTTTGCTTATATTTAAAACTTAACCGTTTTGAAATTTTGCCCATTTTAATTCGTTTTAGCGTTAGTACCGAAATTTTCCGATTTTTCGAAAAAGTTTAACGTGGTTTATTAGCGAGTCGCGCATATTACCAAATCGCGCATTTTCCATCGCGACACGCGTTTTCCACTTTTAACTTTAATTTTTTAACAACCACAAATAACATCGACATCGAAAAAAGCTAAAATTGTTTTTACTATGCAAGCAATCCAATTTACTCGTGGATTAAATTTGCGTTCGGCAGCTAAAATTTACGATATTTTTAAATCCACCATACGCGACCGACGCGCCGGCCGACCTGCTTAACGCGATAATATGCTTAAATTACGGAAATTAACGAAATCCGAAAAGGAGGCGCTTATTAAATACATACTTAAGCTGGATTTTCGCGCATTTCCTCCCCGGCTTTTTAATGTTAAAAATATGGCTAACCGATTGCTCGCCGAACGCGACGCGGGCATTGTCGGCAAATGCTAAGTCGAAAAATTCGTTAAACGCCGCGCAAAGCTCGGCACGCGTTAAATTCGAAAGTACGATTACCAAAAAGCCAAATGCGAAAATCCCAAGCTCGTATTTGCGTAGTTTAACTTTATACGAAACATTATAGCCAATATAGCATTTTGGATAATAATATTTACAATTTCGACGAAACCGGCTTTTTTATAGGCATAATCGCCGCCGTTATAATTATTACAAACGTTAAAAAGCCGTAATAAAGCAAAATTGGTTCAGCTTAGCAACCGGAAATGGGCTACAATTATTTAAAGGGTTAATTATTGCGGTTAAGCGGTCCTTCCTTTTATTATCGTTAAAAAGCAGTACTATTTAGCTAATTAGTACTCGAAAACCGACCTTTTACGCAATTAAGTTATCGCAATAAGCGTTAACGGGTAAACTACGAACGAACTCGATTTAAAATAAATTTAGCATTTCGATAAACACATTGCAGCTCGTTCCACGGGGTCCTATCGTTTGTTAATGCTAAACTGCTACAAAAGCCACTATTCGACGGATTTCGAGCTTTATTGCCAAAAAATAACATCGTTACGCTTTGCATACCTCCGCATTCGTTTTACTTCTTTTAACCGCTTAACGTTGGGTGTTTTAACCCGCTAAAAAAGGCGTACGGTTAACAAATCGAAAACCTAATAAAGTTGCACGTTAACCACGTAATTAAAATCGAATTCCTTTCGGCGTTTAAAACGGTATTTTTCAATTCCATAACCGAGAAAAACATTTAAAAAGGTTTTTAAAAGGCTAGCTTTACTTTTTTTAATTCGGATTTAATTTTGGAAAAGCTAAATGTAAAGCTACGAACTTTAACTCCCCCGAAAAAGCTTTTAAGCAACGCCGAACCTTGGACTTTTAAAACGCTTTAAACAGCTAAAAACGTAACTTCGCAATCCGAACATATTAAAACTCGGATTTCCAATTACCGGAGCAGCTTTTTAACGCCCATATTAACGGCTATAAACCAGCTAACGAAAAGGGCTAAAGCAATTATGCATCGGGTTAACCTTTTAGAAAAAAAGTGCTTTAAGCTACGAAAGGCGAACGAGGCACTAAACAAACGCCGAAAGGCCAAAAAAAACACGTGTTAAGCTAAAAGGGTTACTTATTATAAACGAGGTACGAAATGTTTTAAACTAGCAAAAGCTGGATAAACAGTTACAGCAAAAAATACGCGATTATAAAGGTTAAGAAAAAAAGGCGACGATAATTCGTTAGCGATATAGCACTTGCGGCAAAACCGGATATAATGCGCGCACTTGTTAAGAAAAAGTAAAAATGTCCGATATATATAGTTCCGAGTAGTTTAAATGGATTTTTAGCGTTGTTAAGTTGGCATGCGCGTTAATTAACCGAAGGTCGGGTGTGGGTGCGCGATTCGGTGATATGCGCGATTTACTAATGGATTACGTTATTTAGCTTAAAAGCTTTTTTTAAGCTCCTTTTTCCTTTAAAACGTTTGCTAAAGTCGCTCCTTTTTAAGCTTAACAAAGGACGGCGTCGCTTTTTCCCTTCGAGTTTTTAAGCCCGAAAACGTTTTATTACTTTCCTTCGTTATCGTACTTGACCTTAGTGGCTTTAAGTATATAAACGCTTTAAGCTTTTTAAAAATACTATTCGGTAACCTTTTTATCGAATTAATATATAGCACATAGCTTATTATAGCAATACGTTTAATTAAACGCTATTTTAAAGCATAATCCCTTTTATATCGAGCTTTTTTACGTTCGTTAAAAGTTCGCTACCTAGCGGTTATTATTTCGCTAAAAGCAATTAACTTTTATATAATTAATTTAATCGCATTTAAAACATTTCCCGTTTTTTGGGTTTTGTTTTTACTTTTTTTATTACTTTTATTACTAATAAGCGATTTTCGCATTAAAGTTTATAAAGTTTAAATGCGTTTTGTAAATTGTAATAGGTTATTATTTAACTTTTTTTTAGTTAGCTTTATTAATTTACGTCGCACTTTTAAAACCATATTTTTTTTTTATTATCGTTCGTATAATTTATCGCTAATGCGAACCGCGTTTTTAACGTAATCCGTAAAAAACTTTAAGCGATCCTGCTTTGCGAATTTATCTTTTACGTTTTCGCGCAACCCGTTGTAAAAGTGCAGCATTAACGTAGCGTCGTTTTAATTAAACTTAATGCTAATTCGTTAAAAGTTCGCCGCGTACTTAGTTATAGCTTTTCGCTATTTAAAAATTAGCAGCTTTTTTCGGCGATTTAAATTTCGTCGATTATTTTAAACATTTTTCCAACCTTTTTTCCGAAAGTTTTAAAGTTGGCGAAAATAATTTTAATAGCTTTTTGGTTATTTTTATACCTTTTAAAGTAATTACTTTAGGTTAGTTAAAACCATTTTTTTACTTTGCCATTTAATTTGGTAATAGCGTAAGTGTTAATCCACGTGATTTAGCGCGTGCATCCAGGAAGGGCCGCTTTGTAAAGCCGCAAGCCTACTGGCCGTGCGCTCCCACGAGCCTATAAAAGGGGATTTTGCGATCCCCTTCCTGTATTTAAATTCCTTCCGATAACATGCATTATTACAAACACCAGTTCCAAATCTATAAATCTTTATTTTTTCCCTTTAGGAGATTTCCGTGCTTATAAAAGTACCACTCCTACTAACACTAATTAGTGTTGCTCGAAAAGCAATACAAATAAGCAAAGTAAAAGGTTTAACTGTTCGATACCTTTTTTTAAAGCGATTAGGTTAAACGGAAAAGCCTAAAAGCAAAGGAATTGTATTTCACTGCTCGGTAGCGCGTTACACACGAGTTAATCGAATAACAAAGGCACTTTCCTAAAGCAGGCGATTAAACCTTTATTTATAAAATTTAAACAACTGTAAAAAAGGCGTTACGTAATCCTTTTAAGCACCTTTTTAAAGCAAGCGATTAAACTCCTAAATCGATTACCCAAACGATATTGCTCGTTAACCCTTACCGATAACATGTCCGATACCTCGGAATAACAAGCGGAGGAGCTTAGCGATAAGCAACGTATAATTACAAAAAGCACGCTTTTAGCATACGAACTCCCCAAATTTTTGGCACAAAATATTAACATCCCCCTTTTAACAAGCCCTTTTTACAGTTTCGGAAAATTACCTAACGAAGTTTTCATTGCTCGCCGAAACGCATAAATGCTTAAAACACTGCTTTTATACGGAAACACGCATAATAACAACCTTTTAAACGACGTACTTAAGGATTACGAAGGGTGGGAAGCAACGCACTTCGAAAACCTCGATTAGCGGATCGCTCGAGTTTTCCGCAAGCATTTGGAAAATTATAAAATCCCAGTCCCCGGCCCGCTAAAAGGGAAGCTTAACGAAAAACTTATACAGGTTATGCGATGGGAATTAATTTTTGGAATAACCCTATTAACCGGATTACAGCCCCTTTTATCCCAAAATCGCACGAGTTCCAAACCAAACAGTTACTTAATCGACGCCCCGGATGCCTAAAAAACACACCGCGTTTTTCTTCCAAATAAAACCACAGCCAAATAGGAAAATAGCCGAGATAAAATCTAGGGATTACCAAATCGGCAAACCAAAAATTTGCCATTTTCCCGAAAATACTTCTTAATTTTATTTACGGATACAATGCCCAATTCCCCCCTTTTCAAAAACACTCGTACTAAAAAGCGCATCGATCCCCCAGCTATCCTTTTACCAAATCGACGGCTTTTACCATTTAGCCAATCGGCAGTTCCTTAAGCACCCCCGGCCAATTAATTTCCAAATTCCAAAGCGCCTTCGATTAATTAATTTCCAACTTTGCCGATTTTTAAACCCATTGCAATACCCGGATCCTATTTCGACCGCTATATACAACAAAAGGATCGCGGAAAATCCATTCCACTGATTGAAAAAGCACAAACCGTAACAACGTTACGCCCTCGATACGGGACCCCGGCACGTGCAAAGTCCCGGTATAAGCAACTCCCCCCTAAGGAGGTGTTTAACGCCACTATCGACAAAAGCTTAATAAAAGCATTCCAAAACGCTTAGGATAAAAAGTACAGCTATTCCGGTAATCCATACGATATTTTGGACGATAAAATCTTGTTTTTCGCAACCATATGCGAAACTTTCGAAATACCATTTCCACAGTTTCATGCGATTTTTCCTTTGGCATTTTAAGGCAAAGCCAAGCAGTGGTACACCCGATATATCGGTATTGGCTTTACCTTTCGAAAAATTTACATAATTTTTAAAAAGCATTTTAATTATCACGGCAGGTAGGGTGGCTGCAAAAAGAGGCCAAAAGAGAGATGTATTGGGAAGAAATCGAAGCCGGAGGCCTGGGCGCGTGCCGTGCACTCTATTTGCCTGGGAGGGGCTTATCTAATCGGCTGCCAGGCCCGTACGCCTGGGAGACCCCCACATGCCGTGACAAATGCCGGCACACAAAAAATTCACGCTGTCCTTAGCGTGCCTCGATCCGCAATCTGTCTCATCCTCCTGCATCCTTTTCCGAATGTTTTTGGTAGTGGTTTAGTGGTTTGCTGTGGCGCTTAGTGGGGAAGCTCGGTAGGTAGGGTGGTATCGCGATCCCACGCGTGGGCCGTATCGTCGAGGCCCAGGTACGGATTCTTTTTGGCCCTTTGGTCCGCCAAACCCCCTACTTGGTGTGATTGCGCGTGCTGGATCGTTCTTCTGCTCCTCGGTACTCTGCCTCCAGCCAAAAGGTCGGTGGCCTTTGCCAAAAGTCGTATCGCCGGTCGCTGCCTTTAGCGGGAGGTGTCGCTACCTGTGTTTTTGCCGCCGGTTCGTCGCTGCACGGATCTTGGCCTGGGGCCTCGGGGGGGTTCCTTGACGCCTGGGGGCCCATTGCCAGCGCGCCCTTAGTACTAGCTGCCTTGTCTTCTGTATTTTAAAGCCGCAGGGTCGGCTCTTTTGCTCACTGGCAGGTGGGGGGGCTACCGTCGCGTGCGACCGCCACGCCCAGTAGCTGTTTGCCTCGAAGGCCCTCGACGATCGCATCGTTTTGGTGGAAAGGTCCGAATGCCTTCGGCGGAAGCCCGCGAGGGCGAAGCCCAGAGTTGCTACCATATATCACGGCAAGTAGGGTGGCTGCAAAAAGAGGCCAAAAGAGAGATGTATTGGGAAGAAATCGAGGCCGGAGGCCTGGGCGCGTGCCGTGCACTCTATTTGCCTGGGAGGGGCTTATCTAATCGGCTGCCAGGCCCGTACGCCTGGGAGACCCCCCACATGCCGTGACATTAATACCGAGGTTAACCGATTATTGTATTATACGGATTGGAGTTCGATTATTTTCCAAACAGTTCGTTTAAAAATCGCTAATATAGGCAAATCCAATATAACGGTTTTGCAAACCCTTTTGGATAAACTATAAGCCTGTTAACGCGCTTTCGGCCCGTTTTACCAAAACGAAAACCAGCTTATTGCGAGCATTTTACGAGCAATTTAGGGCGTGCCGGAGCTTAAAACCGTCCTTATAAATCCCAGCCGGACTTTTAAAAGCTTATTTTCCCAATTAAAAAGCATTTTGCAAATGGAGGAAAACGTACGCACCCTCGGCACCCATTTTGTAAAACGGAAATTTAAAAATCACAAAAATCGCAAAAGGGACAATGGAAGTCGAAATCGAGCATACAAACCCAAATCCTTCCGACTAAGCCCCCGTTTACGTCCATATACACGCGGTTGCTAAATTTGCAAAAGGCCGGATTGCAAATCGACACGCCACTTTTTTAAAAAATAACGACGATTTAAAAAGCAATGGAAAGCACAAAAAGAGGCAAAGAACAAACCATGCAAAAGGTACACCCAATTCCTCGCATTAATAAAGCCCGAAAGCATTAACAAAAAGGAATAGCCATCTTTTAATTTTAACGATTAAAAAACAAAAAAAGAGGAGGATTATAAAAGCAGCTACTTTATAACTTCCGTTATAACCGCATACTTAATTAAAAAGGCTTTTACCCACCGCATTTATAAGCGCCAGGACTTGGGATTTAGCAAGCCTTATTCCTATATTCCTGCGGATTAGGTACTAGTTTAACACAAAATCCGAGGCATTAAGCAATGGCAAAGGATTTTTCCGGATATAAATGCAGTAATAACCTTTACGGCCGAAAAGGATTAAGTTTACGCATTTTAACGCTATAAGCCAAACCTCGTCGTTAATATAAACGGGCATAAAAAACGCGTAATTTTCGGATTAAAAGAAGCTGTTTTTAGCATTGGAAAGATTACTATTCCGACCCCGATCGGCCAAATCACGTTTTTTGTAATTCCAATTCCAACTTTTTTTTTGCTGTGCTTTACAAATATGGATGCATTGCACGTTTACCTGGACAATATACGCAACGAGCTTATAAAAAACGACGGTACGCGCGTCCCGATTATAAAAAGGCACGGCCACCTTTGGTTTTTCCTTAACGACGTTACCCACGTTACGGCAGCAGTTAGCTTTATAACGGAAATAAAAATCGCGGGAGCAGTTTTTCTTACGAAAGCTAAGCTAAAGCGCGTGTATAAGCGCTTTAGGCACCCATTTATCGACAAACTTTGGAACGTTTTAAAACGTGCAAAGCACGAGGCTAATCGCGACGCTTTCGTAATAATTAATTAAATGTGCCATTTTTGTTAAAAAAAAGGTTTTGCATTATAACGCTTTCGATTTAAACTTTAGGACGATATCGACTTTAACCACGAAATAATTACAAACGTGTTTTACGTCGATTACAAACCAGTTTTTTACGTAATCGATGCAAGCATAGCTTTTAATATTGCAACGCTTTTTAAAAACATGTCGGCAAAAAAACGTAGGAAGCTTTTAAACGGTGTTAAATCGACGTTTATTTAAAGCCTTTTAACGTAATTTCTTATAATGCCGGTGCCAACTTCGCCGCGAGCGAATTTCAAACGAAAGCAAAGCTTTTTGGGATTATTTATAGGCAGGTTTTAATCGAAGCGCATTGGTTAATCGGCAAAATTAAGAGATATTACGCCCTTTTACGCCGGGCTTTTGATATTATCCGATAAAAGTGCTTAATTATGCACTTCGAATTAATGCTTTAAAAAGCAGTGAAAACCGTAAACAATACGGCCGGCCCCGACGAACTTGTTCTTATATTGCTCGTTTTTAAAGTAATGCTTCGAATTAATAACGAATCGCCACTTTTACAAACCCAGGTATAAAAAGCCGCTGCAATTAGGAAAGCTATAGCAAAAATCCGGATTTTATACGATAAGCGACGTATGTAAAAAGTATTAGCTATACGCAACGGACCAAACATAAAACGCGTGTTTTCGAGCTTTTTAGCTTTAAAAAGCGAGGTTTTAGTATTCCGGGAAAAGGACGGATGGCAAGGCCCGTATAAAGTCCTATTTATAATAAACACGTTAATTACGGTGGAAACGGTTAACGGTAACGCGACTTTTAAAAACACGGTGGTTAAGCTTTACTATAAAGCAAAAAAACCTATCGTGCAAAAATCCGAAAAGCAGTTAGCACCTTTCGAATACCCCGAGTTTAAACAGCCAAAACGCCGAAAAAGGCCCCCGAAAAAGAAAGCGACAAAACAGCAAAACAAAAAGCTCCAAAATTAGATAACCACTTTACCTAAAATTACGGTACTACCTAAAACCCTTAACAAACGAAGCTTTCGGCAAATGCACACGACGTTTTTAAGCGTTAAAAAGCACCAATTTTACCAGTTAGCGATTCGACTTAAGCAAAAAGGCAAAATTACAGCTCCCGGTTTACCATTCGAATAATTAACCTAATAAAAACTGGAAGTACTTATCGGCGCTGGAATAATTAAGCCGATTACCGGAAAAACCCCTAACGGAGCCACGATTTTTAAATTACGAATTGTAAACGAGGTAAAAGGGCAAACCTTAAACCCTTTTGAAAAATCGAAATTCGTAGCCACGGGATACAACGACAAAGAAAAACATAACATTTTTACGCAATTTCCCACGATTATAAAATGCAGCTAACGATTAATCCTAATAATCGCGCTATCGCTTACATTTATAAAGTTTAATTTAATAATTCGAAATATTAGCTAAACGTACACCCAATCGAAATTAAAACTGCAAAAAAACGTTTACTTGCGCTTACTTAAAAAGTTGTTAACATGGTTTAAATTAGGCACTTTGCTTAAAGTAATTAAACCTTTTTACGGGATCGCGAAATTAGGCTTACACTGGTTCGTTATTTACCAAAAGCATTACAAAAAGCGCTTAAATTGCTAAACGTCGAGTTACGATTTTTATTTGCTTATTTTAAAAAGCGGACAAAGCATTAAAATCGTAGGCATGCAAATAAACGACACTTTAAACTTTGGAAATCCGGATTTTTTAAAAAAAGAAAAATTTGCGTTTAAAAAAGCAAGCTTTTGTGCGAAACCGAAATCGACTATTAAGCCGGGAAACGAGGCAAATTTTAACGGATGCAAGATTTTAATAGGAGATAATAGGCTTAAAGTTCGACAAAAAAATTAGGGCGAAAAACTCGAGCTAATAAAAACCGATTTAAAAAGCTTAAGCTATAAGTATGTCGTTTAAAAAGCTCGAAACGCATATATTAGTTCCGTATACTAACCGAAAGCTGTATTCGACTATTCCGTAGCAGCGCAAGTTAAAAAACCGGAATAAAAAAACGCAACTAAATTAAACAAAAAAATTAAATAGCAAATCGATAACGCACAAAAAGGATTAAAATACGTTTTATTGGATTTGCAAAAGGCCAACTTTTACGTTTTCGTAAATGGATTATTCGCGAACAATTTAAACCTAAATTTACAAATCGGATTTATAATTATATTAAGTAACGAAAAATCCGACGATTAAAAAACCAGCTTTTAGCTAATCGGAAAACATTTTGCATTGGACATTAGTTAAATGCAAAAGGGTTATAAAAAGCGTTTTCACAAATGAGATTTAAAATGGTTAACGGGTTCGATGCAGCTTACGTTTTTAATTTAGCGTTTGCAACAATTTTTAAAAAGCTAAATTAAAAAGCTTCGAAGCTAATAATTTGCACCGATAGCTTTTCGCTATATTAATGCCTTGTACAATTAGGCATAATAGCGGAAAAAAAGCTTATAATCGATGTTATAACATTTAAAAAATTTTACGAAAAGCGCGAAATCGACGAAATCCGCTAAATCGCAAAATTAAATAATCCGGCAAACGCGATAAAAAAATTAGCTAAATAAAGCTTTGGAAGATTTGGTTACAAGCAATACGATAACGGTACGAATCGAAAGTTAGGTAAAACGCGAAAAATAATAAAAAAAAGCGAGGGAAGCAGTTAAAATCGATTTGTTATAACTTAAAAATAGCTAACAATGTGATTAAAAAAAACGAAATACTAAAACGCTAAAACAACCGGAAAACGATCCTACGAACGACTATCCTAAGCTTTAAAAAAGATTTCCACCATTGCCGGACATATTACCAGCTTATTTATCGATATTACTAGCATTTTTATCCTTTTTTCCCTTTTCGGCCATCTTTTCGTCCTTATTTTCGTTATCGTTAGGAGCTCCAAATAGGCTGTCCCTTGCTAAAAACGCCGCATCGAACATACGCTAAACGGCAACGCGGCCCGCCGCTTTCCGCTTAGCAGCACTTATTTTAATAAAATTAGCGTTAATTTACCGGCCTATTCCTCCTTTTTAAAAAAGATTATGCATTTGGTAGTAGTGCGCCATTTCGCGAAATCCTAAAAACAGCGAAAGCACGGTTAATAAAGCATTGGAGCAGTTAAAACAAAAAATTAGCCATTATACCTTATTAACAATAGTTTCGCGGAAGTATTTAGTTATAAACTTTTTGGTTAAAGCCATTGCGATTTTAGGACTACCAATCGTTAGCGCAAAAGATTAGCAAACCAAAGCCTAAAAAATTACTTATACCGGTTAATACGAATAACCAAAAGCATAGGACTAGCAACGGTTGCCGGCCGGCTCGGTGTTAAAGCATTTAATTTATTAAACTTGCCGGCCAAAAAAAGTTAAAGCAATTTAAGCATAAAAACGATTTCTTTGCCTTTTGCAAAGCGCGGGCGAGCAGGAGATTTGCCTTTTCCCTTTTGGCACGAGTTTTTTTAACGCCATTGTTTGGAACCGTTTTAACGCTAATTTAACCTTTTTTAACGGATTTGCCTTTGCCAGCTCCTTTAAAGCGAATGGATACCATCGCGGTAATTATCGAACAGCAAAATAATAAAGCAAAAATCGGCAAACAAGCAGGCAAGCAATAGGGATATCGATATTTGTAATTATAAGGATCAAATTCCAAATTACAACGATTAAAGCCTACGGCTTTTAAAATATCCCAGGCCTTTTAAGTTATACTTCCGATTTGCTCCTTCCTATTACACCGATTAGCACGCACACGGCTTAATAAATCTTTATTAAGTTTATTTACTGCTATTATGCGCATTTAATCCGGCATTACCTAATCCTACGAGCGTTTAACCAAACATTGCCCTATTTCCTATTGTTCCTATTTACAGTCCTTATTTACAATTTTACCGATATCCAGCATAATCCTTTTGCCCTTTTTTCTTTGTTTTTAAAACAGGTTACTAAATCCGGATTCCTTTGTTATTAGTATTGTAAAATCCCGGGATTTGGAAGGCGAGCATTTACCGATGCACGCGTTTAAAAAAAGAATTGCCAGTGTTAATCCACGTGATTTAGCGCGTGCATCCAGGAAAGGCCGCTTGTAAAGCCGCAGGCCCACTGGCCGTGCGCTCCCACGAGCTTACAAAAGGGGATTTTGCGATCCCCTTTTTGTATTTAAATTCCTTTCGAAATATGCATTACTATAAACACCAGTTCCAAATTTATAGATTTTTGTTTTTTCCTTTTAGGAGATTTCCGTGCTTACAAAAGTACCACTTTTACCAATAGTAAGCGACTTTTTATTCCTCGCTTACGAATTGCTATTCGTAAAATTTAAAATAGCTTTTGCATTTGGTAAAAAACGTTTTAAGTTTACCGTTTTTTTTTCCGTAAAAATCCGAAAACGGAAACTTGTACGCTTTAACCGCGATAAGTGCTTTAAAGGATAGCAATTTCGCAATAAGTTGCTTTACTTTGGCTTAGTTTTTAGCGATTTCGTTCGCTTTAAGCTTAAAAAGGCTAGCCGTATCGGTAGCTTTTTTAAGGTTATATTTAACACCGTTAAAAGTAAAAACCGTGGTTTTTTCCTTTTTAAGCTTTTTGCTATTACTCGTTATAGCTATACTATTTTCCTTTTAACGAGGTATTAAATAGGATTAATTAAAATGTTATAATCGGGGGTTTGCTTTTAAAGTAAAGCATTTCGGAAATGGAAAAGATAATATCGCTAGTGCTAATAAATAAAGGAATACGTAATTTAAAAGGATAATTTAATTGCTTACCTTAAAGGATGTTTAGGAGCTAACTTAGGTTAACTAATGCTAAAGCCCTAATTAAAGTTATTTACAACGGTAAAAAACTTATCCTTTATATATACGCTGCTTGCTTTACAACCTTTTAAATATGTTAGTTATATTTATAGCTAACATATCCCCGTTAAATATGTTAACTATGTTTATAGCTAATATATCCCCGTTAAATATGTTAGCTATGTTTATAGCTAACATATTTTGCGATTATTACGTAACTTGCGTTTTAAAGTGGGCCGTTTTAGCTTTTTTACTTGTTTTAATTACCCCGCACCTTTTTTTCGGGCGCGGTTGTAATAATAAAATTTAATAATCCACTTTCGCATTTAATATCGACGAATATACAACTATGCAAAATGGAAAGCGATTAAAACAAACTAATTAATACGAAAAAACGGCTCGCGAATGTTTTTAAAAAATATTATAAATACGAAAAACTGTTCGAATAAACCGTAAAAACGGTGCTTCTTAAATACGAACCGTTTAACTTTAAAATTAAGCTTAAACTAAAAATATATTTTAAATACTAAAAATTGTACCAGTTTAATTTTTAGTAATAAAAAGTGCTAAAAGAATAACTGGAAAAAAAACTTAAAAAAAACATATTAGGCTTTTTAACTTTTTAATAAAATTTAAAATCTTATAAAAAATAAAAAAAAACGGGACGAAGTAAATGTGTATTAATTACCGCTCGTTAAATAAAAACTACCGTAAAAAATTAATATTTTTACCTTTTATTAACAAATTACGAAATAAGCTCGAAAAAGCTAAACATTTTACGGTTTTGGATTTACGAAAAGCTTATAACTTAATACCGATTAAAAAAAGGCTAAAAATTGGCTAACGGCTTTTAAAACGAGGTTTAAATATTACAAATTGCTAATAATAACCTTTAAGTTTACTAATGTATTAGCCACGTTTTAAAGGATAATTAAATATATATTACGCGAGCATTTCGACCTTTTTATCCTCGCGTATTTGGATAATATCCTGGTTTTTTCGGAAACATTAAAAAGGTATAAATAGCACGTGCATTAAGTATTTTAAAAACTGCTTAACGCGAAGCTTTTCGTTAAACTTGAAAAATGCGAGTGGCATATATAAAAAATCGCTTTTTTAAAGTTCGTAATTACATTTGGACAAATTTGTATAAATTTTAAAAAAGTTAAAAAAGTAAAAAAGTAGCTTAAATTTAAAAACATTACGGAAATACGAAGGTTTTTAAAGTTTTTAAACTTTTATAAACGGTTTATTTATAGTTATAGCAAAATCGTTATACTATTTACGAATTTTATTAAAATAAATATTAATTTTATTAGGGAAAGTAAAAATAAAAGGCTTTCGAGCAATTACGGAACGCCGCTATTAAAAAACTAATATTAGCATTTTTAAACCTAAAAAAACCTTTCGAAATCGAAACCGACGCGTTGAATTACGCGACCGAAAGCTAATTTGGATAAAAAAAAACGACCAAAGCGTGTTACGACCAGCATGTAAACCTTAGGATAGCAAGATAGGAAAAGCTTTAAGCGGTGCCCTTACCCCGTATTAAAACACGTGGAGTTACGTAATTTAAGCGGGATTTGTAAATTTGCGAGCAAAGCGGCAAATTTAAAAGGATTTGTAAATTTGTAAACAAAGTAACAAATGCAAAAAGATTTATAAATTTATAAGCAAAGCAACAAATTTAAAAAGGTTTGTAAATTTATAAGCAAGATTATAAATTTAAACCTATTAAAGCAAAAACAACGTGTAAAGGATGGATTTCCTACTGTTTTAAATAGCTTTAACTAAAGCTTCGGCATTAATTAACCTAAGTTAGCTTTTAAGCATCCTTTAAGGTAAGCAATTAAATTGTCCTTTTAAGTTACGTAATCCCTTATTTACTAGCACTAGCGATACTGTCCTTTTTACCCCCGAAATGCCCTACTTTAAAAGCAAACCTTTAATTATATTAGCGCATTATTTTTTTTTAGCTACATTCTTTTGTTTCCGAAAGCGGAAACCTTTTTTTCCGCTTTTTCCAATTTAACTTCGAGCTTAAAATGCTACGCAACGATATTTTAAAGCTTTAAAAGCGAAAGCTTTAAAACGTCGCATTTTAAACGGTTAATCCGAAAACACTTTACATATTAAAACAAGTTTTAAAAGGAAACTTCGCACTTTTTACGCTTTAAAATCTCGTAATAATATAAGCAAAAAAGCATTTCGTTAACCAAAAAAAAAAGGATAAAAGTTAGTAAGGAAAAAAAGTACTTACTAGTTAACGAAAGCGGGGCGATAAAAACAGCTAAAAAGATTTGGCTTAAAAAAGGACCTAGTGTTACGACCGATATATAAGCCTTAAGACGACAAAGGTAAAAAGGGCTTTAAACGGTGCTTTTTGCCCCGTATTAAAGTTACGTAAAATTACGGGATCCGAGCAAAATTTGTAAGTTTGTAATAAAATAACAAACCTAAAAGGGATTTGTTAATTTGTAACAAAGCAACAAATTTAAAAAGGATTTGTAAATTTATAGCAAAGCTACAAATTTAACTTAACACAAGCTAAAAGCAGCGTGTATATAAAAATGGATTTCCTTTTGTTTTAAGTAGTTTTAACTAAAGCTTTAGCATTAATTAACTTACGTTAGCTTTTAAGCATCTTTTAAAGTAAGCAATTAAATTATCCTTTTAAATTACGTGTTTTTTTATTTAACATTAGCGACATTGTTTTTTCCACCTCCGAAATGCTTTACTTTAAAAGCAAACCTTTAATTATAACATTTTAACTAATTTTATTTAGTATTTCGTTAAAAGGAAAAAATAATACAATTATAGCGAGCAGTAATAAAAAGCTTAAAAAGGAAAAAACCACTTTTTACCTTTAAAAGTGTTAAATACGATTTTAAAAAAGCCAATAACACCGTTAACCTTTTTAAGCTTATAACGAATAAAATCGTTAAAAGTTAAACTAATGTAAAGCAACTTACCATAAAGTTGCTAGCTTTTAAAACGCTTATCGCGGTTAAAACGTATAAATTCCCGTTTTTAAACCTTTACGAAAAGGAAAACGGCAAAATTTAAAACATTTTTTACTAAATGCAAAAGCTATTTTAAGTTTTACAAATAACAATTCGTAAGCGAAAAATAAAAGGTTATTTACGTTGCTATTAAGTTGGACGGGAAAGTGAAAAAATGGTTTTAATTAACCTAAAGCGATTACTTTAAAAGGTACGAAAAAAGCTAAAAAGCCATTAAAATTATTTTCGCTAACTTCGAAACTTTTGGGAAAAAAGTTGGAAAAGTATTCGAAATAGTTAACGAAGCTTAAATCGCTAAAAGAAATTTGCTAACCTTTAAATAGCGAAAAGCCGTAGTTAAATATGCAACGGACTTTTAACAAATTAACATTAAGCTTAATTAAAGCGATATTACGTTAATGCTAAATTTTTATAACGGATTACGCGAAAACGTAAAGGATAAACTCGCGAAATAGGATCGCCGAAAGTTTTTTTACAAATTACGTTTGAAAAGCGGTTCGCATTAGCGATAAATTATACGAACGATAATTAAAAAAAAGGATATGGTTTTAAAAATACGGTATAAAGTAATAACGTTAACTAAAAAAAAGCTAAGTAATAATTTATTACGGTTTATAAAACGCATTTAAACTTTATAAATTTTAATGCGGGAGTTGCTTACTAGTAATAAGGGTAATAAAAAAGCAAAAGCAAAACTTAAAAAACGAAAAATGCTTTAAATGCGGCGAAGCTGGCCATATTAAAGTTAACTGCCCGTAATAAAATAATAACCGCTAAGTAGCTAACTTTTAACGAATATAAAAAAGCCCGATATAGGAAAAACCGTGCCCCGGGTTAACGTTTAGCTAAATAAACTGTTATAACGAAACATATGTCATATACTAGTTTAATAAAAAGGTTATTGGATAATATTTTTAAAAATTACGAAATATCGCTGTTTAAAACTATTAAAATTGCGTATAATAGCGAAAAAATAGCGGATCGTTTTCGGGTTTAAAAGTTCGAAAGAAAAAAACGATACTACTTTTTACTAAACTTAAAAAAAAGTAACTTTAATAAGCGGTTTGGAAAAAAAAAGCTTAAAAAAGCTTTTAAGTTAAATATACCTTTTTCGAAAATTAAAATTTTTTAACATTAACGCGGAAATAAACCGAAATAATTAAAACTTTAAAACGACCAAGTTTTAAAAAAAATAAAAGATTTAAATAACGTAATTTTTATATTTATAATTCGTAAAAACTTAAAAAAAACTAAAAAAATTAATACGTTTTTACGCCGTTTAACGTATCGAAATGTTTTTAAAACGTTAAAGTTTTAAAACACCCCGATAAACGGTTATATTACGCCTTTTTAGCGGACGGGATAACGGTTAACCTTTATCGTAATTTAACAATTAATAGGAAATTAAATACGTTAACTACTAGTTTAATAACGTAAATAAGTTAAAAAAGGTTTAACTTATCGTTTTATTAAAAAAGCTGCTGCGACTTTAAAAACGCGTAGCCGGTTAGCCCTTCCAAATAATCCAATTTTAACGCCAAAATCGAACCTTTCGCAGCCGACTCGACCCGGATCGATGCCGCATCGTGCGCGCGCCAACGGCGCGGGCTAAAAATCGATGGCGATCGATTTTTAAGCTCGCGGCTAATCGGCACGCCATAACGGTGGATCTTCCCAACGCGTTTTCGGATACGCGGGGAAATAGCGACACCAATACGAAACCGGCGCGCAGCCGCCAAAATAAAAAAAAAAAAGAAATTATTAACAAGCTAAAGCCTTTTGTAATTACTAGAAAGTTATTAGAAGTCCTGCAACTGGTGTCGGAGCTAACAAAGCGAAAGATCGACGCGGAGGCGGCTCGCTAGCGCAAAACCGCCGTAAAAGGACTAGTAATTAACGACACGCTGTAAAAGCTTAAAGCAAAAATACTCGAGGAAGTTAAAAAAGCATTAGCTAATATTAAAAAGTCTTATGCCATTGCATTAGCCACGGGCTTGCCGGCCCGAATGCCGGGCGGAACCGAATCGACTTAACCACGCTAACAGTACCCGAATACGGCGCAACCCCCACTTTAATTTATACCGTCGAAAATCGAATAAAAGATTATTATAAATGTAAAAAAACCTCCAAAAACAATCAAAAAGCGATTAACGATAAACACTTTACAAGCGTTAAACAATTAACTAGGCACGATAATACGGGCAACGAAACGATTCCAAAGCGGAAACGTAATAATATGCTTTTAAGCAAACGCAAAAAAATATAAAAAAAAAACGATTAGGTGAAAAAAGTATTCGGCGACCAAACAACGATCCGGGGTGCGGACATACGACGTGGTAATTCGAAGTTTTAAATAGAAAGCACTTTTAAAAAACCCAAACGCATTTATTAAAAGTTTTAAACGCCGAAAACCGAAACGCAAAAGTTAAATCCATATACGTATGGCCGGCCCGGACCTTTTACGGATATGCTATGGTATTAGCCCGCATCGGATCGGTAACGATAACGGATTAAACATACGAATAAAAACTCGTAATAAAGCAGTAATTTATAATGCGAGCCGTTTATACCAAACGCCAAAGCCAACCAATATTATAACTGCTTCGAATAGGAACACCGTTAAAAGTTTTGCATTAAACCGAGCCGGTGCCCGCATTACGGAAAACCGAAATACCAAAAAGGAAAACACTAATACGACGCCCACCATTAATAGCAAAAAGCCACACCCAAATGCATAAACTGCAATAAACCGCACCCGGCCTTTTACCGAAAATGCGAAATAGCACAACGCGTTTATAAAAAAAGCAAAAAAAGCATACCAAAACCAACCGAAAAGGTTTATGCTAAAAAGCGCAGCTTATAAACCAACAAAAAACGTTACTTTTCCTATTTTCCAAACCCGTTAACCTTTTAAAACCGGAAGGCTAACGAGCTTTAGTAAAAAACAAAAGAATAATTTAAACTCGGATAATAATTTACCGACCCGGATTTTAAAAACGCCGATTAATCGGCAAACCCCGCAAAAATTCACAATTACCCAAAAGCCGAACCGACATACGGCCGCCTCCTTTACCTATAACACATTTCGCTTTTAAAACGAGCTTCCGCTAGTTAAACCCCTCGTTACGATAAACGAGCAAATACGCGAGGAAGTCGAAAAAAACAACGGCCCGATAAACTCCCCCCGCCTTCCCTTTTCCTCCGAACCGCTACCGATAATAAATAGTATTAGCCCGTAAAACGCATTAAAAAGCCTAAAAAAACCCGCATGGTAATTTCAATATTGTATTAAAACATAAGAAAAAGAGCGGAAAAGGAAATATCCCGCTATTTAGCAAAAAAAAATACGATATAATAACTATATAAAAGCCGGAGTTAAACCGATATAAAAACCTAAAAAAACCAGCAAAATGCAAATACGAAATGGTTTACCACCAAGCCGATAACCGTTTAAACGCAGCATTATACGTTTATTAACGGCTAAACCCCGTATTGTGGAAAAGCCGAAACGGATACGATTAGGCAATAGTAATATTGCAAACCTTACTAAAAAAAATCGATATTTACTCGATATATTCGCCAAATTTAAAAGCATTAGGAAAATAGCACATGCTATTAATAAAAATCGAAACGCAACCGTTATAATACCACGCCGTGCTCGTAAGGGATTTTAATATGCACCATTTTATATAAAACGTTTATATAAACAAACGAAAAAACAAACGTATTATTATCGCTAACGCACCGGTGGAAACTCGAATTTGCAATACCTTACGAAAAGGTAACGAAAAAAAATTTGGCGAACGAAAAAAACACAATCGATTATATATAAATATCCGATTTGTTAGCCGTAATATACAAAAGCAAAAACGACGAAATAGAAGGATCGGATTACCATTTCCAAATAATTTTAATTAATACCAAAACGGAGCCGTTTCGGTAAAAAACCACCGAAAAATAGGTATGGAAAAAGTAAATATTAATATAAAAAACGACCAAAAAAAGGCATTGCAATTAACTATATAGCATATCGAAATTAAAAATATAAAAATACCGGAAAATATCGATAATTAAATAAACGTATTAATAACCAGCTAACCTTAATCGCAATAAACTAACATTAAAAAAAAATATTAACCAGTTTTAAATTAATACCGTATTGGAATTTAAAATTTACCAAACTCGTTAAAAAAACGAAAAAGTGCCGGCGCGTATATACGAAGCTAAAAACACAAAACAGCTATAACGAATTAAAAGCAGCGGATAAGGCTTTTATAAAAGAAAAAAGGAAAGCGGTTAACGCGTATTGGAAAAAGTTTTATTAAAAAAGCATTAAAAAAAAAAAAAAAAAAGCCACTTTTTAAAACGTAAAACGGTAAGCGAAAATTGCGCAGTTATAAAAAACGAAATCCAACCAAATTACCGGATTTGCATTAATTAAAAAAAACGGCAATTAAAAACCAGCCAACACCTACGTAAATAAAGCAATAACTTTAACGGCCAAATTTTACCTTAGCCCGAAAACGGATTTAACCGATATTATAAACACCACGTTTAACGACGACACGTTTTACCACGCGTTTTTAATAAAACATATGGTAAACCTGGAAAACGGCGACGTATTAACGGCTTTAAAAAAACGCAAAACTAAAAAGCTTTAAAAGCGAATAACTTATTAAACGAATTCCTAAAAGCATACGGCGAACCTTATTAAAAAGCTATATTTAAAATAGCTAACGCTAGCTTCGATTTCGAATATTTTCCGAAACGCTTTCGAAACGCACTTATAATAATATTATTAAAGCTAAGCAAAAATATAAAAATAAAAAAACAACGAAAGGATGGAAACCGATCGCATTTTTTTCGTCCATTTTTAAAATTATAAAAATTATAATAGGAAAACGAATCGCTAACGAAACGGAAAAAAAAGGACTTTTACCGGAAAAATAATGGGCAATAAAAAAAAAACGCAATACCGAATTCGCTATTAAACAAATGACAAACATAATAATAACGGCGTAAAACTACGGCGTTATAACTTCGCTATTGCAATTCGACCTATTAAAAGCATTCGATAATATTAACCATATTAAATTGCTCGATATAATGCGAAAGTAAGAATTTTTACCAAAAATAATTAAATAAATTAAAAGCTAGCTTACAAATAAAACGGCCCGGTTTCGGTTCGACGGAAACACGTTAACGCTAATACTAATAATTGTAAAGTCCCGCAAAAATTACCACTATTACTTATATTGTTTATTTTTTACATCGCGTTATTATATAATAAATTGGAAAAAATCCCAAAAATAACGGTGGTCGGCTTCGCTAACGATATTAACTTTTAGCAATAAAAAGCACTATAACGAAAACGGTACGACTATTAGAAAAAGCTTAAAACGTATGCCAAACGTGGGCAAAAACAATAGGAATAACATTTAACGTATTAAAAACCAAACTGCTGCATTTTACTAAAGCTTTAAACCAAACCCGGGTTCGTACCGAAATTACCCACGTATAACCATCGCTAACGGCGAAATTCCTCGAAATTTGGCTGGATTACAAATTAAACTTTAAAATTTATATTAAATAAACGAAAAGCAAATAGGAAAAATAATAACTGGCGATAATAAAACTCGCAGCGGTAACGTAAAAAAGCAACCTCGCTAAAGCGAAACAATTATACGTAGTAATATGCAAAAGCGCGATGGCATATAAAACCGTAGCATACCACCTTCCAATCGAACTACGAGGGCGGCCTCGAAACGCAGCTAAAAAGTTAGCGAAAAAATAACGAGCATGTTTTAAAATGGTAGCCGGAGTATATAAAGCGACGTTATTAGCCTACTTGGAAATAAAAACCTATGTGCTACTTTTAAATTTATATTTAAATAAAAGGTAATTAATATAAAAAATAAATGGCTGGAATTGGAATAATACAGCGAATTAACGAAACGATAACGAAAGTAACGGGCCGGTTTAAAAAGTTAAAATACCGGAAATAAAGCAAAAAACCATACTTTTAAAACGGCTAAATAAAAAAAGGATAAGCGGAACTTAAAATCAATTTAAAACAACCTCGAAACCGAAACGCAAACTAATCCCCCGCGGAAACGAAAAAAAATCCAAACATAAACACGCGAAACGCTAAAACCCTAACGTAATAATAAAATGGAAATTAAAAATTGCTAGCTCGATAAAAACGGTAAAAAAAGCGAACCGGCACAAAACCGCGTGCTTAGCGAACAACCTTTTATTTACGGAAAAAATGGTTAAATACTATAAAAAAATGCCAAAAGCATACAGCTTAATAGCAGTTTAAATTAAAACGAAAAAGCTAGGTTTAAATGCTTTTTTATTTAGCAAAAACGTGTTTAATACGGTAACGCCGCTATACAAATGCGGCAGCGAATAAAAGGAAATAACATAGCACGTGTTAACCTAATGCGCCCGTTAAAACAAACAGCGGGATAGCACCGGAATAATACAAACGGATAATCGAAAAGCATATTTCGAGCTATAAAAAATAAAAAATACATTATTTAAAAAAGCAATACGCATAATGTTTAAAATTGGAAAATTAATAGATTTTAAAATAGCGAAAAAGGTGGAAAAAAAACGCGCAAAAAAAAAGGAAAAAAAACGCTACCGAGCCGGAAAAAAACCGAACCACAAATAATTATAAAACGCTAAACGAAAATATTTTACCAAAAAATAAAAGGAAAAAAAATGGACCAATGTTAATACCCCACATACGAGCCGCAATCGGAAAGGAACCGATTAAGCTAATTATTTATTTTTACTTATTTTTTTCGATATTTCGTTAATAATATCTTCCCGATATTTAGCTAAAATCCGTCCGAAAGTAAAATTAAAAGGATTTTGCACGAAGGATATTTAGCAAATATAAAAAGGTTAACGAACCGGAAGAAAACAGCGATATAAAAAGAAATATCGATAAACCCGTATTTTTAGCCCGTTTTAAAACTAACGCCTTTATCCGAATGCGGTTAAACGAATCCCACGCATCGATAATTTAAAAGCCTAACCCGATATGGCTTACGCCGGGGGCACATATTACCGAAAAGGGAGCGAACGAAACCCGAGCTACCAAATGCAGTTATAATAGCAAAAGCGCTTCCCAAATTAAAAAAAAACGAACGGCGAAAACCAGCATTAAAAAAAACGCCGGACCGTTTCCCGATGTTTTTCGCAAATCGAACGTAACCGGCGATAGCGTGCTTTAAAATGTGTATAACGAAATTGGAAAAAAGCATTAGTAATAAAGCATATAGCACCGAAATAGGACCGTTATAAACCTTAGCGGTATAAGCGACTTCCGCTAAAACATCTTTCAAATCGGCCAGCAATTTTAAAAAAAAACTAAATATAACGCTAATAAGCATAAAAAACGCTATAAACCTAATTTTAATACTAGCGAAAGGCTACCAAAACGGAACCGACAATTAGCAACAAAAAAAAATAAAAAAAAAGGAAAAAAAATAACAAATTTAAACGCAAGCACCGCGCAAAAAAGCGCACTTATATAAATCAAAACGCGAAAAGCTAAAAATAAAAATCAATATAACCGGAACCGAGTAAAAAAAGGGGAGCAATAAAAACATATAAGCTTTGTAATAGCATCCCGAACGGCGCCGGCACTATCGATGCCGTTAGCGAAACGCTAAATGCAGCAATATAAATTTTGCAAACAAGCTAAAAAGTTAGCGAGGCGGATAAAAAAGGGAACGACGAAAGATATACATTATCGAGTCGTAAAAAATATAACCCGGAAAAACAGCGATCGCCGCTTTGTACTCCTTTTAGTGGTACAAACGGTAGGGCTAAAGGAAAAAAGAAAAAAATTAGCAAAAAAAATAGAAAACGAAG
Organism: Gaeumannomyces sp. JS-464; assembly: GCA_002197995.1. Taxonomy (NCBI): domain Eukaryota; kingdom Fungi; phylum Ascomycota; class Sordariomycetes; order Magnaporthales; family Magnaporthaceae; genus Gaeumannomyces; species Gaeumannomyces sp. JS-464. Next base: position 2,845,478 of record NGZR01000001.1, on the reverse strand, counting down.
CGGTGCAAAACGTATTTACAGTTTTAACGCGGGGGTTCGGAATAACGCCAGCCCCGGAGTCGTCGTTATCGTTAAGCTGGAAAATAAGGTGCTCGTCGCGATCGCCACGAGGAAAAGCAAGCGCAGGGCCGCCACCACCACCGCTGCCGCTATAGCCGCGCGCACTACCACGCCACCGCCGTGCGCCGCGAGGGAAAACGGGGAGTTTTATCTTTGGGAGCCATAATACAAAAAGATAAGAGCCGGAAAAGGAACGAAACGCGGAAAGGCAAATGTAAAAGCGCGAGCGGGAAAATGCGCGAAAAGTGGGGAAAAAAAATTAAAAATTGCGATAAAAAAATTAAAGGAAAGCGAAAAAAAAAAGCAAAAACCCTTAAAAGCAAAAAGGGAAAAAACGGTGAAAACCCGTACCCGGAAAAAAATAAAAACACAACCGAAAAGTACGATATAAACAAAGCAAAAACAAGACAATTACGAAAACGGCGAACCAATAAAAAGATCAAATGCGCGTTATAAGCGAAAAAACAATCCGCAACCGGAGCGCCACTTTCGGAAACGAACAACACAATTACGTCGAATTACCCAATGTTAACCACGACTTTCGAACTTTACGGAGCAGCTACGCGACCTGGCACCGAAGCGGGACCGGAAAACCTCGGACGCGGATAATTAGGCCACCGCAACCAACCGAACCAATATTATCATTACCAATATTACTATAAAAAAAAAACCCGGCACCGGGGCGCTACCTAAGCGCAATATGCATTTTTTACAATTTTTCTTTTGCGTACTTTCCTATTATTACCATTAATTACGAAGACGCTTTCGTAATGGAACTTTTAAAAGCAATCGCAGGAATTAAGCAAACGGCACTATTGTTTAATACAGCAAAAACCGTATACGAAAAGCAAATATGGTTTTTACTTTTAGGCTACCGAGCCGGATGCGGTCCGCATTTGGAAACGAGTTTAAGGGTTTTTACATGTATATAAAACAGCAAAAGCACCGAGGTTTTTACAAACATAACGGTAGTATAACTAATAATAAAGTTAAAAAAGGTTACGTTAAACCCCGCGAACTACCCTAACGTTAGCGTAAAACATTTTAAATATTTATACCTTTTTTAAGCAAAATGCATTTACGAAAAGTGCAAATTTCATTTACAATTTAAGCTTAAATCCGATTTCTTTTTACAAAAGTTAAAAAGCGAGCTTAAAGTTAAACCCCGTTTAGCATTTTAATTGCCACGGTAAAAACTAGCTTAAATCGGCAGGTTTACCGCAGTTTTTAAACTTAGCGAGCGGTATTTAATGCTATATTATTAAAAGGAAAGTGCGAAACTGTAAATGCTAAAAGCATATATTATAAAAGGTAAAAGCTTAGCATTAAAAATTTACGCGAGCGTATATCCCGTTTAACTTGGATAAAAGTGCGAACGTACGGTATTTATTCCTTTTATTAAAAAACTAAATAAACTATTTAAACGAAAAGCACGAAATAAAAAAAAACCGATAAAAACCTTTACAATAGCAAAATCGAATTAACCGTATAACTTATTAACATTTTAAATGGATTATTAAAAGAAAAGAGTTAAAATAATAATTAATTGCGAAATATAAAGCGATTACGTATCGTTATACGCGGTTAAACGGTATAAAATTCCCACGAAACGGAAATATTAACCGTATTAACTAAATACGGTCGAAAAAATAACGTAGTTTACCACCGAACGATATACATTACCGAGCGACATACGAATTGCGAAAACGCGACACACATTTTTTTTGCTTCCAATTTTTTTACCGACAAGCATGCTAAACCACAACTACGAAAGCCGATTAATTTTCGCTTTTTAAACTTTGCGATTAAACTTAAAACTAAGCATTCGGGCCGCCGTTAAAATTTACTTGGTCGCGTTCGCCACTTTCGCTAAACGAAAGCGCGGTAAATTTGCTTAACGCGATAGCATGCTTAACTTTCAAAATTAACGGAATCCAAAAAAAGCGCTTATTAAGTACATATTTAAGCTGGATTTTCGCGCATTGCTTCCCCGGCCTTTTGGTATTAAAAATATGGCTAACCGATTGTTCGCCGAACGCGACGCGGGCATTATTAGGATTAACTATTTCGCGAAGTTTGTTAAACGCCGCCCGGAGCTCGGTACGCGTTAAATTTGAAAATACGACTACCAAAAAGCCAAATGCGAAAATCCTAAGCTCGTTTTGCTTAATTCGACTTTATGCGAAACATTATAGCTAAATATGGCATTTTGGATAACGATATTTACAATTTCGACGAAACCGGCTTTTTTATAAGTATAATCGCCGTTATTATAATTATTACAATATTAAAAAGCAGTAATAAAGCAAAGCTAGTTTAGCTTAGCAACCGGAAATAAGCTATAATTATTTAAAAGGTTAATTGTTACGGTTAAACGATTTTTCCTTTTATTATCGTTAAAAGGCAATACTATTTAGCTAATTGGTATTCGAAAACCGGCTTTTTACGCGATTAGGTTATTTTAACGAATGTTAACGGGTGGATTACGAACGAGCTCGGTTTGGAATACATTCGGCATTTTAATAAGCATATTGCAACCTGTAAAAAAGGGTTTTATCGTTTGTTAATGCTAAACGGGTATAAAAGCCACCATTCGACGGATTTTAAGCTTTATTACTAGGAATATAATATCGTTACGCTTTATATGCTTTCGCATTTATATTACCTTTTTTAACCGTTTAACGTTAAATGTTTTAACTCGTTAAAAAAAGCGTACGGTTAACAAATCGAAAATTTAATAAAGTTATACGTTAATTACGTAATTAAAATCGAGTTTTTTTCGGCGTTTAAAACGGCATTTTTTAACTTTATAACTGAAAAAAATATTTAAAAAGGTTTTCGAAAGGCTAGCTTTACTCCTTTTAATTTGGATTTGGTTTTAAAAAAGCTGGATGTAAGGTTACGAACTTTAACTCTTTTAAAAAAGCTTTTAAATAACGCCGAACTTTGGACTTTTAAAACGCTTTAAACAATTAAAAACGCAACTTCGCAATTCGAACATATTAAAACTCGGATTTCCAATTACCGAAGCAGTTTTCCGTCGTTTATGCTATTAATTGTAAACCAATTAACGAAAAAGGCTAAAGCAATTATGCATCGGGTTAAACTTTTAAAAAAAAAGAACTTTAAATTACGAAAGGCGAACAAAGCGCTAAGCAAACGCCGGGAGGCCAAAAAAACACGTGTTTAGCAAAAAAGGTTACATATTATCGAAAAAATACGAAGTGTTTTGGATTAAAAAAAGCTAGATAAATAGTTATAATAAAAAATGCGCGATTATAAGGGTTAAAAAAAAAGGCAACGATAACTCGTTAACGATATAGCACTTGCGGCAAAACTGGACACAATGCGCGCATTTGCCAAAAGGAAATAAAAACGTTCGATATATACAATTCCGAGTAGTTTAAATGGATTGCTGGCGTTATTAGGTTAGCATACGCGTTAATTAACCGGAAATCGGGTATAAGTGTATCGCTCGATAGTGTATATCGTTCGGTGGTGAATTACGTTACCTATTATTTATAATAAAAAATAAATCGACCGAAAAACATAACTAGTAATATTACGCACTCGAAACGGGGAAAACGTTATTATTATATTAAATAAGTTAAATATAAAAAAAGGAAACGTAATTTTTAAACTTTTTAACTTAGGAAAACTAATTTACGGATAAATTAAACCACCGGTTAAATTTAATAGGAAAAACTACAAATAATTAAACCGGTTTACTAATTACGAACTTTAAACCGTAAGCATAAAAAGCAATGAAAAAAGGTTATAAAGTGGTAAAATTTAGCAATTTACCCTTGCATTTAGCATTGATAAATATACGACTATTTAAAATAAAAAGCGATTAAAATAACCAAACCGATATTAAAAAACGGCTCGCGAATATTTTTAAAAAAATACTACAAATACGATGCTATAAATACGAAAAGTTATTTAGGAAAAACTTAAAAACGGTGCTTTTTAAATACGAACCGTTCGATTTGGAAATTAAGTTTAAATTAAAAACGCAATTTAAATATTAAAAACTGTACTAGTTTAACGTTTAATAATAAAAGGTGCTAAAAAAACAACTAGAGGAAAACTTACGAAAGGGATATATTAAACCTTCCGATTTTTTAATAAGATACGGGATTTTATAAAGAAAAAAAACGAAACGGAACGAATGTGCATTAACTACCGCCCGTTAAACGAAACTACGATTAAAAACTAATATTTTTTACTTTTTATTAACGAATTGCGAAATAAACTCGGCAAAGTTTAATACTTTACGGCTTTAAATTTACGGAAAGCTTTTAGCTTAATATAAATTAAAAAAAAGCTAAAAGTGGCTTACAGCTTTTAAAATAAAGCTTAGTTATTACGAATTTTTAATAATAACTTTTAGGTTTACTAACGCACTAATTACGTTCTAAAAGATAAATAACTATATATTGCGCAAGTATTTTAACATTTTTATCTTCGCATACTTGGATAATATCCTAACTTTTTTAAAAACGATAAAAAAGCGTAAGCAACACGTATATAAAGTGCTTTAAAAGCTGCTTAATACAAAGCCTTTTTTTAAACCAAAAAAGTGCGAATGGTATTCGCAAAAAGTCGTTTTTTTAAAATTCGTAATTGCTTTTGGATAAATTTGCATAAACTTTAAAAAAGTCGAAAAAGTTAAAAAGTGGCTTATATTTAAAAACGTTACGAAAATATAAAGGTTTTTAAAGTTTTTAAACTTTTATAAACAGTTTATTTGTAATTATAGCAAAATTGCTACACTATTTAAAAACTTTACTAAAAATAACCACCAATTTTATTAGGAAAAATAAAAATAAAAAGCTTTTAAACAATTATAAAACGCCGTGTTAAAAAACTAGTATTAATATTTTTATACCTAAAAAAACCTTTCGAAGTTAAAACCGATGCGTCGAATTACGCGATCGGCGGCTAACCCGAATAGCGAAACGATTAAAAACGGTTGTACTTTTATACGTTCCTTTTGCAAAAATTAAACAAATTTAAATTAAACTATTAAATCCACGATAAAAAACTTTTAACGATAATTCGAACATTTAAAAAAAAGCGGTTATACTTTTATAAACCGAAGCGTTAGGTTATAATATATACGAATTATAAAAACTTAACATATTTTACTATAAATAAAAACCTAAATAAGCGATAAATCCGTTAAAACGAGTTTTTGCAAAATTACGATATCCGGGTTAAATATTAAAAAAGGTCGAAAAACGGCCGAGCGGACGCTTTAAGCTAATAATAAACTACCAGGTCGCAATACCTAAAAAAACATAAGTAATCCTAACGAAAAAACTAAACGGATTTTTAATTCCGGCATAAAAAATACTCGCTAAAATAATCCGGTAGGGAAAAGTTTAAACCTTAAAAAAAATTTAACAAATTTACAGCCAGCTGGCATACAGTTATTAAAGCGTAAAAAAACGTGGAAACGGTTATAATAATATTACGAGTTTGTAAAAACTCGAGCCGAAATATAAAACGCAATAAAAAATTGCGAAAGCTATGCTAAAAATAAAACCAATAAGCATAAACCGCACGGACTTTTGCAACCGTTACTAGCGCTTAGCGAAATATGCAAAAAGTTATTATAAATTTCGTTATTAAACTTTTTTAATCCAAAAAAAGGATAATTAAAGTAAAATACGATAATGTATTAGTAAAAATAAACTAGTTTACTAAATATGCCTTATTTTTACCATATAAAAAAAGTAGCAACGTTATAAAGCTAACGTACGTTTTTATTAAATACGTAATAACGGAACACGGCACGTTAAACCGCTTAATTACCGATGAAAATAAACTATTTATAAGCAAGTTTTAAAAAAAGCTTACAGCTTTATTAAGAGCTAAGCATTCCCAGTTTACGGCTTACCACTTTTAAATAAATAAATAAACGAACCGAATAAATTAAACTATAAAATAATATTTACGTTACAACGTTAATTATAAATAAAATAATTAGGTATAATTATTTTTTATAGTTTAATTCGTTTATAATACTTTAATTTACAAAAGCATAAGAATTACACCGTTTTATGCGAATTACGGGTTTACGCTTACAGCGTATAAAAAACCTAAAGCAGGAAAACATGCTTTAACAGTGGAAATATAAGTAACAAAGTTTACCAAATTGTATAAACACTTCCAAATAAAGCTAAAAAAGCTACGGTACCGCATAACTACTTAAGCAAATAAAAAAAAGATCGAAAAACCAACCTTTAAAAAAGGGGATAACGTTTATTTTTTTCGACGAAATATTAAAATAAAACGACTAAACGATAAGCTAAACCATAAAAAATTAAAACCTTTTAAAATGTTAAAAAAGGTTTTAAATGTAAATTATAAATTTCGATTACCGCTAATTATAAAATCCCACCCGGTTTTTTATATTTCCCTATTTAAATTAGCGTTACTAAGCTTTAAAAGTAACGAATTAGTAAAAATCGACGCAAAATAAAAGTACGAAATCCAAGAAATTTTAAACTATAGGCTGAAAAGCAAGCTTAAAAAGTACTTAGTTAAATGGAAAAAGTACGGCTACGAAAAAAATACGTGGGAAAAAGCAACCAACTTAAATAAATTGCTAAAAAGCTTTAGCAAAGTACCGGCAAAAGCATTTATAAAAAGGTTAATAAAAGTAAAAGTAATTAAGAAACCAATCGGCGAAAACTTAACAAATGGGTTTTTAGCAATAATCGTACCAAAAAAGGGGGGTTTTAAACCTAAAACCTTAATAAAAAAACCAAAGCCACACTTAATGCGTTATAAAACCTAAGGAAATCGTTAAAAAAGTTACGATTTACTAAAGTTAAAAAAAGCAAGCAAATTTAAGTTAAGATTAACTTTAAACGTTTGCCAATTAAAGGAAACGGCAAAAGCTACTGATAGCTCGGGTTGCAAAGCGGCTTAACGGGCTTCCCGGTCGGCCTTTTCCCGCTTAACACGCTTTAACTTTTTTACGAAGTTAATACTACGACGAATCGCTCGTATAAGCTTTTCGCGCCACTATTTCTTTTTTTTACAAGCGATTAATTTTAGCAAAAAAGGCCCGCTATTACGACTAGTACGCAAACTTTTAAAATAACAAAATAAAAAGGAGCTTTAAAGTAGTGCTTTCGCCCCGCTCCGGTTATGTAAAATTACGTAACCTAAAAAGAATTTATAAATTTATAAATTTATAATAAAGCAACAAATTTAAAAAAGATTTGTAAATTTATAGCAAAGCTACAAATTTAACCTAACATAAAGCAAAAAGCAACTTATATATAAAAAATGGATTTCCTATTATTTTAGGTAGTTTTAACTAAAGTTTCGGCATTAATTAACTTAAGTTAGCTTTTAAGCATTTTTTAAAGCAAGCAATTAAATTATCATTTTAACTTACGTGTTTTCCTATTTATTAGCATTAGCGATACTATCCTTTCCACTTTTAAAATGCTATACTTTAAAAGTAAACCTTTAATTGTAACATTTTAACTAATTTTATTTAATACCTCGTTAAAAAAAGAATAATATAACTATAGCGAGCAGTAATAAAAAGCCTAAAAAAAAAACACCACGGTTTTTACCTTTAACGGTATTAAGTACAATATTAAAAAAACTACTAATACGGTTAGCCTTTTTAAACTTTTAGCGAACGAAATCGCCAAAGGTTAAGCCGAAATAAAGCAACTTATTGCGAAATTGCTATCCTTTAAAACACCTATCGCGATTAAAGCGTACAAATTTCCGTTTCCGGATTTTTACAAAAGGAAAAACGGCAAATTTAAAACGTTTTTTACCGAATGCAAAAGCTATTTTAAGTTTTACAAACAGCAGTTCGTAAGCGAGGAATAAAAAGTCGCTTACGTTACTATTAAGTTAAATAATAAAGTGAAAAAATGGTTTTAACCAATTTAAAATAATTACTTTAAAAGGTATAAAAATAGTTAAAAAACTATTAAAATTATTTTTGCTAATTTCGAAACTTTCGGAAAAAAAGTCGGAAAAGTGTTCGAAATAATTAACGAAATTTAAATCGCTGAAAAAAAGCTATTAGCCTTTAAATAGCGAAAAGCTATAGCCAAATACGCGGCGAACTTTTAACGAATTAGCATTAAGCTTAACTAAAGCGACGCTATGTTAATACTGCATTTTTATAACGGGTTATGCGAAAACGTAAAAGATAAATTCGCGAAGCAAAATCGCTCGAAGTTTTTTACGGATTACGTTAAAAACGCGGTTCGCATTAGCGATAAATTGTATAAACGATAATAAAAAAAAGGATATAGTTTTAAAAATGCAACGTAAATTAATAAAGCTAACCAAAAAAAAGCTAAGTAATAACTTATTATAACTTACGAAACGCATTTAAGCTTTATAAACCTTAGTGCGAAAACCGTTTATTAATAATAAGGGTAGTAAAAAAAGCAAAAATAAAACCTAAAAAATGGGAAATGTTTTAAATGCAGTTAAATTAGCTATATAAAAATTAATTGCTTTTAGCGAAATAATAACCGCTAAGTAGCGAACTTTTAACGAACGTAAAAAAGCTTAACATAAAAGGAATTATGCTTTAAAAAAGCGTTTAATTAAACGTGCTATTATAATAAGCTATATGTTATATACTAATTCGATAAAAAGGCTATTAGATAATATCCTCGGGAATTACGAAGCATTTGTATGCTTAAAGCTTTAAAGTTTAAATACGATAGCGAAAAAAAGCAACGGATCGTTTTCGAGCCCGAAAATTCGAAAAAAGGAAACGATACCGCTTTTTGCGGAATTTAAAAAGGTGCAACCTTAATAAAAGCCCTAAAAAAGCTTTTAAGCTAAATATACCTTTTCCGAAAATCGAAAAACTTTAATACCGACGCCGAAGTAAACCGAACGGTTAAAACTTCGAAACGGCCGAGTTTTAAAAACGAGCAAAGGGTTTAAACGGTATAACCTTTATATTTATAATTCGTAAAGCTAAATAAATTAAAAAAGTTAACGCGCTTTTATACTTTTTAAAGTGTTAAAATGTTTTTAAAACGTTAAAGTCCTAAAATACCTAAATGGTTCGTTATGTTATACCACCACGGCAAACGAAAATAACGGTTAACCCTTATCGTAATTTAGCAATTAATAAAAAGTTAAATACGTTAATTACCGGTTCGATAATGTAAACAAGTTAAAAAAGGCTGCGTTAAAACCCGAAAATTACCCCAGCGTTAATATAAAGCACCCGGAACATTTGTACCTTTTTTAAGCAAAATGTATTTACGAAAAATGCAAATTTTATTTATAATTTAAGTTTAAATAACGTGGTTTACAAGTGAGTGGATTAAACAAGCGAGTGGATCATTTGCATAATGCATATTAAACAGCGTTTTTTTAGTTAAATAACTCACCCAATTTACGTTTAAATTTTACCAAAATTTAAAAGTGAATAAACAATTATGTAGAAAGCTAAATATATTTTTTCCGGATTTTTATTATTACTCCTTTAAGGCTAGTTTTATGAAATTAAAAAAACTGCACCGTGTTTTTCACAGTGTTTAAAACTAACCCTAAAGGAGTAATAATAAAAATTCGGAAAAAATATTTTTACGTAAGAAATACGCTTAATAATAACCTGTTAAATTTTTAAAAATTTTTACAGTAAATTAAACGAAGTGCACCGACTTTTTTTTATATGTATTTGCAAGTGATCCACTCGCTTGTTTAATCCACTCACTTGTGAACCACGTTACGATTTTTTTCCACGAAAATTAAAAAATAAGCTAAAAGTTAAACCCCGTTTAGCATTTTAATTGCTACGGTGGGAATTAACCCGGATCGATAAATTTACCGCAATTTTTAAGCTTAGCGAACGGCATTTAATGCTATATGTTATTAGGATATTCGATTAAAGAAAGTGCGAAATTGTAAAATGCAAAAAGCATATGTTATAAAAGGCAAAAGCTTAACATTAAAGGATTACGTAAACGTACGTACCGTTTAACCCGGACAAAAAAACAAACGTACGGTACCCGTTTTTTTTACTAAAAAACTAAAGGAACCATTTAAGCGAAAAGCACGAAAGGAAAAAAAAACCGATAAAAACCTTCGCAATAGTAAAATCGAATTAATTATACAACTTATTAACATTTCGGATAAAATATTAAAAGAAAAAAGTTAAAGTAATAATCGATTACGAAGTATAAAGCGATTACCTATCGCTATAAACGGTTAAACGGTGTAAAATTCCTACGAAATGAAAATATTAACCGTATTAATTAAAAACGGTTAAAGGAATATTTATCGCTTATAACAAAAAATAAATCGACCGAAAAATATAATTAATAATATTACGCATTTAAAATGGGGAAAACGTTACTATTATATTAAATAAGCTAAATATAAAAAAAGGAAACGTAATTTTCGAAATCCCTTAGCTTAGAAAAAATAACTTACATTAAACTTTCGGCCAAATTTAATAAGAAAAGCTATAAATAGCTATAACGGTTTACTAATTAAAAACTTTAAACCGCAAATATAAAAAGTAATAAAAGGAGGTTATAACGGTAATAGGATTTAGTAATTCACTTTTGCATTTAGCATCGACGAATATACGATTATCCAAAATGGAAAGCGATTAAAAACAACTAAACTATAAAAAAACGGCTCGCGAATATTTCGAAGGAATATTATAAATACGAAAAGTTGTTTCGAAAAAACCTAAAAACGGTATTTCCCAATATAAACCGTTTAATTTAAAAATTAAACTTAAATTAAAAATATAGTTTAAATACCAAAAATTGTACTAATTTAGCTTTTAACAATAAAAGGTGCTAAAAAAATAGTTAAAAGAAAACCTACGAAAAAGACTATTAAACTTTTCGACTTTTTAATAGGATATAAAATTTTATAAAAAAAGAAAAAAAACGGAACGAAGCGAATATGTATCGATTACCAGCCGTTAAACGAAGCTACGGTTAAGGATTAATATTTTTTTTACCTTTTATCGACGAGCTACGCGATAAGCTCGGCAAAGCCTAATACTTTACGGCTTTAAACTTACGAAAAGCTATAACTTAATACGGATTAAAAAAGCCAAAAGTGGCTTACGGCTTTTAAAAAAAGCTTAAATGCTACGAGTTTTTAATAATAACTTTTAGGTTTACCAATGCATTAATTACGTTCCAAAGGATAATTAATTACGTATTACGCGAATACCTCGACATTTTTATCCTCGCATACTTAAACGATATTTTAATTTTTTCGGAAACGATAAAAAAGCACAAATAGCACGTGTATAAAGTGCTTTAAAAATTGCTTAACGCAAAACTCCTTATTAAACCAAAAAAGTGCGAATAGCATTTGCAAAAAGTCGCTTTTTTAAAATTCGTAATTACATTTAAATAGGTTTATATAAATCCTAAAAAAGTCGAAAAAGTTAAAAAATGGCCTATATTTAAAAACGTTACAAAAGTACGAGGGTTTTTAAGGTTTTTAAACTTTTACAAACGGTTTATCCGTGGTTATAACAAAATCGCTACACTATTTACGAACTTTATTAAAAATAACTATTAATTCTATTAGGGAAAGTAAAAATAAAAAGCTTTCGAGTAATAACGGAACGCCGTATTAAAAAAACTAATATTAACGCTTCCAAACCTAAAAAAACCTTTTAAGGTTAAAATTAACGCGTCGAATTACGCGATCGGCGGTTAACTCGGATAACGAAACGATTAAAAACGGTTGCGCTTTTGCGCGTTTTTTTCGCAAAAGCTAAATAAACCTAAATTAAACTACTAAATCCACAATAAAAAACTTTTAGCGATAATTTAAGCATTTAAAAAGTGGCGGCCACACTTTTGTAAAACGAAGCACTAGGTTATAATATATACGAATTATAAAAACTTAAGGCACTTTATTATAAGCAAAAACCTAAATAAGCGATAAATCCGTTAAAACGAGTTTTTGCAAAATTACGATATTCGGGTTAAATATTAAAAAGGGTTAAAAATGGCCGGGCAAACGCCTTAAACTAACGACCGAACTATTAGGTTGTAATACTTAAAAAAATACGAGTAATTTTAACAAAAGGATTAAATAAATCTTTAGTTTTCGGCATAAAAGATATTTGTTAAAACGGTTCGATAAGGAAAAGTTTAAAGCCTAAAAAAAATCCAATAAGTTTATAACCAATTAACATATAGCTATTAAAGCGTAACCAAAACGTGGAAACGATTATAGCAGGATTACGGGTTCGTAAAAATTTAAACCGAAATAAAACGCAATAAAAAATTGCGAAAACTGCGCTAAAAATAAAGCCAATAAGTATAAACCTTATAAGCTTTTATAACCATTGCTAGCACTAAGCGAAACATAGTAAAAGTTATTATAAACTTCGTTATTAAACTTTTTTAATCCAAAAAACTAATAACGAAAGTAAAATAAAATAATATATTAGTAATAATAAATAAGTTTACCAAATACGCTTTATTTTTACTATAAAAAAAATAGCAACGTTATAAAGCTAACGTACGTTTTTATTAAACACGTAATAGTGAAATACAGCACGTCGAACCGCTTAATTACGGATAAAAATAAGCTATTTATAAGTAAGTTTTAAAAAAGGCTTATAAATAAGCTAAAAGCGAAGCATTTTTTATTTATAATTTACCACTTTTAAACAAATGGATAAACAAAGCGAACGAATTAAACCATAAAGCAATATTTACGTTATTACGTTAATTATAAACAAAACGACTGGGTACAACTATTCCTTATAGCTTAATTCGCTTATAACAACTTAGTTTATAAAAGCATAAAAATAACACCGTTTTTTACGAATTACGGGTTTACGCTAATAGCGTATAAAAAACCTAAAGTAAAAAAATATACCTTAGTAATAAAAATACAAATATTAAAGCTTATTAAATTGCATAAATACCTTTAAACAAAGCTAAAAAAGCTACGGCACCGCATAACTACTTAAGCAAATAAAAAAAAATCGAAAAACCGACCTTTAAAAAAAGGATAGCGTTTATTTTTTTCGACGAAATATTAAAACAAACGACAAAGCGATAAATTAAACCACAAAAAATTAGGACCGTTTAAAATATTAAAAAAGGTTTCGAACGTAAATTACAAACTTCGATTACCGCTAATTATAAAATCCTACCCGGTTTTTATATTTCCTTATTCGAATTAGCTTTACCGGGCTTTAAAAGCGATAAATTAATAGAAATTAACCTAAAATAAAAGTACGAAATCGAAAAAGTTTTAAACTATAAGCTAAAAAATAAGCCTAAAAAATACTTAATTAAGTGGAAAAAGTACGGCCACGAAAAAAATACGTGGGAAAAAACGACAAACCTTAAGCATTGCTAAAAACTCCTAAAAACGTACTAACAAAAACATTTACAAAAGAGTTAGCAAAAGGAAAACTAAAGCCACGCCCAATGCGCTACTAAACCTAAGGAAGTTGTTAAAAGAAGTTACAATTTACCCAGGTTAAAAAAAGCAAATAGGTCCAAGTTAAAATTAACTTCGAGCATTTGCTAATCGAGGGAAACGGTAGGAGCTACGAATGGCCTAAACTGCGAGGCAATTTAACAAGCCTTTTAATCGGCCTCCTCCCGCTCGATACGTTTTAACTTTTTTACCAAATTAATGCCGCGACGCACCGCGTGCATTATCTTTTCCAACCACATTCGTTTTTGCTTTCGAAAGCGGAAAACTTTCTCTTTCGCCTTTTTTAGCTTAGCTTTAAATTTAAAATGCTAAACGACGATATTTTAAAGCTTAAAAAGAAAAGGCCTTAAAACGTTGCACCCCGAACGATTAATACGAAAACACTTTACGCACCGAAACGAATTTTAAAAAGAGGTTTTACACTTTTTACGCTTTAAAACCTCGTAATAGTACGAATAGGAAAGCATTTCGTAGCAGTTAAGGAAAACAACCGTTAAAAGCTTTTTACAACTAACGGTTTTCTTCGCGAAAGGACGTTTTCGTACCCGGCTAAACATTTTATTAAATAAAAAAGGGAAAGGAAATAGTAAAAAAGGAAAGTATTTACCACTAACAAAAAGCGGGGCAATAAAACGTAGCTAAAAGGATTTAGCTTAAAAAGGAAAACCTAATATTACGACCAGTACGCAAACTTTTAGGATAGCAAGGTAAAAGGGAGCCTTAAAGTGGTGCTTTCGCCCCGCCCCGGTTACGTAGAATTACGCAACCCAAAAAAGATTTGTAAATTTGTAATAAAGCAATAAATTCGAAAAGGATTTGTGGATTTGTAACAAAGCAACAAATCCAAAAGGGATTTGTGGATTTGTGGCAAAGTTACAAATCCAACCCAATATAAAGCAAAAGGCAGCGTATATATAAAGAATGGATTTCCTATTATTTTAAGTAGCTTTAACTAAGGTTTTGGCATTAGTTAACCTAAGTTAGCGCTTAAACATCCCCTAAGGTAAGCAATTAAATTATCCTTTTAAGTTACGTGTTTTTTTGTTTATTAGCATTAGCGATACTGTCCTTTCCACCCCCCAAATGCCTTACTTTAAAAGTAAACCCTTAATTGTAACACCCGCAATTTAACTTTTACAGCTTTTAGCTTTTCCTCCACTTAAAAGTGCTAAAAACTGTAATAACGGAAATGTTTAAAAGCAAAGCCCAAAATGTCGGACTAAAAGCGACCTTAGCGAACACACTTTTCGCAGCGGGAAAAATCGTTAAAAGATGTTAAGTAGCGGTTAAATCCGTTAGCTTTACAGTTAAAATAGGAGGGTATGTTAACAAAAAAACGCAAAAAAAGGTTATCGCGTTTAACAATTAAACGCGCAAACTTTCGCTTTTGCACCCGGCTAAACATTGTGTTAAAAAAAGGAAATAGTAACATAGTAAAAAAGGAAGGTTTTTACCGTTAACGAAAAGCGGGGAAATAAGTGATAGCTAAAAAAACTTAGCTTAAAAAGGGAAACCTAATATTACGACCGCGCTTTGCAAAAAGGGTGTAAAAGGACCAAAACAAATGAAAAAGCTAGGTCGAGCCCACCCCAGCGTTTACGTTACGTAATAAACGCAAAATATATTAGCTATAAATATAACTAACATATTTCGCGGGGATATGTTAGTTATAAACATAGCTAACATATTAAACCGGGATATATTCGCTATAAATATAGCTAATATATTTAAAAAACCGTAATGTAAAAAGGCTATTATAAAAAAGGAAAAGGTTTCCTATTGCTTTAGGTAGTTTTAATTAAAGCTTTGGCATTAGTTAATTTAAGTTAACTTTTAAGCATTTTTTAAAGCAAGTAATTAAATTGTCTTTTTAAATTACGTGTTTTTTTATTTAGCACTAGCAATATTATCTTTTCCACTTCGAAGTGCTTTACTTTAAAAGCAAACACCTAATTATAACATTTTAATTTAAAAATAAAAAAATAAAAAAAAACCGGCTTTTATAACTGCAAACGTTTTTTTTTTTTCCTTTTTCCCATCCCCTTTTTTTCTCCTTTTTTAAGCTTTTTAAAGCGAAAAGGGCTAAATACCGCGCTCGCGGCGGTAATTAGCGAAGCAATGCCAGCTAAAAAATCATCGCCGAAACAACGATACCCAACTAGCATTATATTTCCCACCGCGCTTTTTTTATCGTTATTATTTTCCTCCCGCTTTTTCCTTGGCTTTCGCTAAAAAAAAGCATCCTTTTTTTTACGGGAACGCTTTACGCGCACTTTTTCCAATTTTAAATCGTTTTTTTCCCTCGCAACTTGTTTTAAATAACCGCGTTTATACGGCGCGATTAAATTACGAATAATAATACGAAATTTCCAAACTTCCCTATTATTATTACAAGCGAAAGCTTTTCCGAGCTAAGTAGCTTTATTACGAAAAGTTTCGTTCGCGGGAAAAGGTTTATAAAAGTAACCCTTTTAGCATTACACGCAACCAAAAGCTTTACCGTTTTTACGTTTACAACGCATAAAACGGTTAAAGCAAAGCCCGCGGTACTTTGTAAAATACGCGCAAATGCAACCGTTGCACGAAACAACCTAAAAGGTAACCCTTTTAAGCATTCTAATAACGGCGCTTTTTTTAAAAACAAGTTGGCGGGGACGGGAAACGGGGGCGCGAACGCGGCCGCCTAAAAATTAACAAGGAAAAGTTAGCACAAAAAAGGGGGTAAAGTTAAAAAAAAGCAATCGGGTGCGTTAAAAGCATTCGAATAATAAATTAATGCTTAAAAAGCATAATTTACCAAGTTATAAAGCTCGCCCCGGTTAAAACGGTCGGTTTTAAACGATTAAACAATTTCGTCCTTTTCGTTCTTTTCTTTTTCATCGTTTTTAAAAAAGGCAAAGGCTTTATTAACCTTTGCCTTTTCGCCCGAAGCGTTAAAAATACGCACCCGCCCGTTCGAAACGGTTTTTTTTTGCGCAACCTTTTACGAGGAAATAAAATGCTTTTTTTTTTAAAAAAAAAGCTCGATTTGGTCCAAATCGGCAAAAGGGATTATAACGAACAAAGCGGTATTAAGCGTGGAAATAACGGGCGCAAATGCGAGCTAAGCCATTATTAGCCGCACCCGAAAGCGCGGCGCGGCCGGCCGGTTAGTAGGCAGCGGGCGACGAGGCGGCGTAACCGGCGGGGCAGTAAGTGGCGAAAGCCGCGGGGCTTTCGCTAACGCCGAAAGCGCCGCATTTGTTATTATTACCACTGTTGCTAACGGCGAAAGGAGCTGCAAAGCCTTTCTTTGGGAAGGCCGCTAAACCTTACCTAAATTATTTTTAAAACGGTTTTTGCACGTTTTTTAATAGTTAAACGAGCATTTAAAAGCATAAATAAAAGGGTATAAAGTATTTACTTTTTTAAAACGCGAGTTTAAACCGCCGTTTTTTTTTACGAAATAATTTTCCAAACATTTAAAACAAATTAACGATTAATTACGCTTTAACTTTAGCGCGCGCTCGCGCGCGTAATTAAAAATGGCATAATTTACAATTTTTATAAAATTTAAACTTTAATAACGCTTATAAATTAGCTTAAATTCGTCGTTTAAAAAATTAAAAGTATTACCACGTACAAATTGTTATATATTACTAAAGAAAAAAAAGAGAAAAAAACGCTTAGGTAAAAGCTAACGGTAAAATCTTTTTTTACCGCGCAATTACCGGTAAGCACCAAACGCGCACCGAAAAAAAAGGAGCACTTAAAACCACGCGAAAGGAAAGCGCCGGCACGGGAAGGACCGACCTTATACCGCAACCGAGCACCTGGATTTACCAGCCACTTTTTTACCAAACACCCGCGCGTTGCGAAATAAGTTCGTAATAACCTTATTTACACCTTTCCTTTGTTTACAGCCTGTTCCTTCCCGGCACCGGCTGGGGTATGTGTCGCAAAAAAGCGGGTTTTTACGGGGGATTTACCGGCAAAGCCGCGTTATAAAACCCCGGTGCCCGTTAAAAACCCTCGTTACCCTCGGCCGGTGCGTGTTACGCACCGGGCGAGGCCGACGAAGGCTTAATACCCTTACCGCGCACCCGTGTATATAAAGCCCGAGGGTTTCCCACTTTTAAGCCTTTCTTATTAGTTTTTTAAAGGTAAAAATTAATCCAAACGGTTTATTATATGCACTTTTAGTTTGCCACATGTAGTTTTAGCAAAACACGAGTGCTATAAACGTAAAGCAAATGCCGATAAGGTAAAAAACCACGAGGAGGCCCTACTGTCCTCGGTTTAGCCTTGCCTATAACTGGTTAAAATTTATAGCTAAGTGCAATACGGGTAACAGCTGCGCGTTAGGAATGAGCTTGGTTTTTATACAGTGAAATTAGGGATTTTGCCAAAAATTTCGGTTTAAATGGTACCCTTTTAAAAATTGGGGTTCGTCGCAATCACTTCCTAAAAATGTTTATAAGGTAATATAGCCTAATGCGCTCGGGCTTGTAAACGGCGTTAAAACCATCCTATTGTGTTAATTACAAGCTACGCTAAATGAAAACAAGTACGAATAAAAAACCGGCTGGCTACCAATAGGAACATACCGCTTTCACTTTTAACTTTTAATAAAAGTGCGCGACGATAAGCACTTAATGTGATTGGTAATTATTACTAGGCTACTTTACTCGATCGCGGGCTAAAGCGCGCGTAAGCCAAAATACTAGGGCTAATGCATAGGCTTAAAGCTATAAAGCACTAATTGCCACCCACGTAACTTTAGGCCACTTTTAACACCTCCTCGTAAGTTATGCAACGGTTTTAATAGCATTATAAGCCCGCATTTACGTAGTAATTCTCCAAATCCATAGTGTTTCCCTGGTTTTCCTGTAAGCCGTTTATTGCGGCATTTGCTGCATTCCCAGCTAAATAACAAACCTCGCTTATCCTTTCGCCGTTAAGCCTTTCGTAAAACCGTCCGCCTTTATATTAGCCGTGCTAACGAGCTTAAAGGTGAAAAGTTAACGCTTTACAGTATCGATTACCCATTTATAGCGGAGGTCGATTATGCGAGTGCGGGCTAATTCCAACGGGTTTAGCACCGTCGTTTAAGCGTTAGCGTTATCCGTATGCACTACGAAAGTCTTTCGCTAAAGGTATCCAATTTCCTTTAAAATGCTTTTAATTTAAAGCAAAGCCCGGCCCGTTAGCAGGAGGTTAACGAACTCCGCTTTCGTTGTTAACGTCGTTATAAAAGTTTGCTTTTTTAATTGCCAGTAAACAAAACCACCTGTTAGCATAACGATTACGCCGTTTGTAAATGCCTTTATACGGAAGCAATTAACGAACGAAGCGTTTTATAGGCTTTTAGGCCTATCGTTTGGGCGTTATAAGTAAGCCTATTAAAAGTAAGCGCGAGCCTTTTAATGCTAATAATATAACGCTAAAAGTACTTTAACAATGCCAAATGCTCGTTACCGGGATTGGCATTAACCTTTTGCAACTTTTTTACGGTATACGTAATATTAAAGCGAGTAATGCCAACGAGGTAGCCAATACTCGCTATTTCCGACTAGTAGCGCAAAACCTTTTAATGCGGGAAAGGGTCCCAAATGATCGGCATTACAAAGCTAAAAGGCTAAAGCGTTTTTACTATTTTAAAATCCTCCCGTTCGTATTTAGTAATAATTTTATTAATATAATCGCGTTAATAAAGGCTTATAATCCTCCGCTGGCGATTTTTTACAACTTACATACCGAGGAACGTTTTTGCGTTACCTAAAGCAATCGTTTTAAACCGGCTACCCACTTTAATGGCGATGGCTTTAATTTCCGTAACCGTACGGGCGGCAATCTGGAAATCGTCCACGTAAAGCAATAGTATAACGCCCGTTTCCTTTTTGCGGTAAAAGCAAACGTTTTAGTAAATTAGCTTAAAGCTAAATGCTTTAAGCTCCGGAATAATCGTTCGATACCACTATAAAAGCGACTTGCGAAAGCCGTAAAATGCCTTTTTTAAACGGTAATAATAGCCTTTTTACCCAACCGGAATGCCTTAAGGTTGCTATACGTATACCATAACGTTATTAAATACGATAGCGCCGAAATAGGCAGTTACGAAATCGAACTGGCGGCATTTAAAGTCGTTAACGGCCGTAAGCATAAAAAACACCCTTGTAAACGCTGCATAAGCGATTGCCGCGTATATTGCAGCCTTATCCTCGCTTAAAATATCGTCGTAATTGCCGCAAACGACCTAACGCGTTTTAATCTTTTTAAAAACGCCGTTAAGCGTTAGTTTAGGCATATATACGCACTTGCCCGGCAATGTTTTAACGCCCGAAAGCAATTTTTCCAGCACCCACGTGCCTTTTTCGAGCAACGTATCAATTTGCTTTTGCATTGCTGGCTTGTAATATCGCTTGTATTCGGTTTTATGCTTTACCGCGTCGTAATAATAGGCCGGAATATACGGTGTTCCCGGCACCGTGGCGACGCCGAAAAAGCGGGGGATTTTAAAGCCGCCGATCTTTTAAGGCAAAACGATATCGTTATCCGGGTACGTAACGTTAACAAATGCAAAACCCGTTTTTCGGGCAGTTTTTTCGGCAGCTTTAATATCCGTATTAAAGCTATAAAAGCTCTCGTTATTTCCGGCGCTTTTAGGGTTACCCGAATCCCTTTCCGCCACCTTTTTAATATTTTTAAGCTCGAAGCGAGCCGTTATAAATGCCTTTACGAGCTCCCTTTTTTTGCAGGTTTTTGGTATTAAAACTTCGTAATGTTTAAGGCCCGTTAAGCACTCCTTTAATTGCCGGTCATTCGGCGAAAACGGCGGCCGCTTTTTGCAGGTCTTTTTTTTAAACGTTGCGGGCACCGTAACCGCTTCGTTACCGAGCTCGGGAATTTTTTCGGATGTTAACATACCCGGACCGGCGGGCTTTTTAAGCTTTTTAGGCTTTGCAACGGCAAGCTTTTCGTTTTCCGCTCCGGTTTCCCCGGTTACCTCCGTAAACGATAAATCGTTTTTACTTCCGGGCCGGCAATATTGCCAATTGCACCGGTATTACCATCGTTACTATCGGTGGAATTAGTAATTAAGCTAGTATTATAAACCTAAATGCCTATTATAAAGTAAAAGTTTTAATAACAGCTTTGTTAACCGCATTAATGGTAATCGCCTTTTTAACAAAGTTATAAAGCGATTTCCGGCGTTCCTTAACACCTTCGTTAATTCGTGCGTTACGGTAACGGAAAACTTTGTTAATACCGTTTAGCTTAATTAGCAGGATTTCGTTATAAAGGCTTTCCCAGCTTATAAGCCGACCTTTCGTTGCTTTAAAAGCCATTTTGTCGGCTTTAGCTTATTTGCCGTTTTTAATTAGCACTTAGGCAACCGCGCTTTAAATGCGGAAAGTACGGATTGGTAATTGGTAATACTCCTCGTTAAAACCGATTGCTTTTACCTATGCCTCGTACGGGTTTTCCTTACCGCTAAAAGCTGTATTTGGGGTATAATTTAGCACCCTCCTCGCTGTTTGCAAAGCATATACCTAATACTTTTTATACAAGCCGTTAGCGTTAATCCTAATGCGAACCGCGTTAAGTATAGTACGGTTAACACGCTTAACAATGCTATTCATTTCCGGGCATCGCGCTGGGCTAATTTCGCAAGCTTTACTTTAAATAATACAATAGGTTTTTAGCTTTTCCGGGTTAAACTCCGTGCTACCGTTCGTATAAATTGCCTGTATTTTAATGCTTAATTAAAGTTTAATATAGTTAATTTAGTTATAAACCTTTGTAAAAATCTCCGTGCTAGCTTTACTAATTGCAAAAATTACTTAGCCAAAAGTAATTGCCTTATTAATAATGTAAACGGCGTAATTATATCCGCCGTATGAAATAGGCGAAATGGTTAATATGTTTATATAAATACGGCCTAAAAAGCGGGTAATGCGGTGGAAATAACGATTACCGATAATTTAAGTCGTTTTGCTTTCCAAATAGCCGTTACAAGTATGTTTTAATGCTTTAAAATAGCTAATTTTAATACTTACAGCGCGGTAAGCCGTTATTACCGCTTTTTTATTAGCATGCATTAAATGCCGATGCATTATTACGTAAAGCACTAGTCGTTTTATCGTAATCGGTGCGTTAGCCTTCGTCGGTCGGTTTTTTCCGTTAAGTGCGTTGCTTAAAGCCACAAGGCTCGAAAGCGCGCTTGCGGGCACGTAACGTTAACGATTAGTACGTTATTATTAATCTGGTAACTGCTTAACCATTTATCGTCGAGCGTTACGAAATAATCGGTTTAATCGTTTTTTAAGCTTGTTTGCGCATTTTTGCTAAAATTAAAAAGGTTAAAAGGGATTAAGCGTAAAAATTGCTTATAAAGTAATTGTAATAACGCCCGCTTTATTGCGTTAATGCATTTCGACAATGCCCTTTTTAACGGAAACTTGGGCGCCGCCGTTGGCCGTGGTAGCGTTATAAAGAACCTCGCGCTTCCCCAGCGAGGTAAACCATTTACCATCGTTAAAATAATGCTTAAACGAGCCGGAGTCGATTATTACGGCGTTACGGGCACTATTAATATTGCTTAAAACGGTATTGGCTATATTATATTGGCTGGCGCTGCTTCGATTAACCGGCACACTACTAGTATAATCGGCAGCTTTCGGGTTAGCTATAGCCTCGTTAGCTGCCTTATTGCCTCGCTGGAAGCGCCGTTTTGGATATTTGGCTTTTTAGGCTTTTTTAAGCTTAAAATGCAAAAGCTAGCAATTATCGTCGCCGCTTTTGTAATGCTTACCGCACTTATCGTGGTGGGAAGCACGCGAAACGATAGTGCAACCTTTTTTACTATAAGGCTTCGGCTTCTCCCTCGGCCTTTAAAGTTTTTCCGGCTTTTTGTTAATATTAGCCATGGCTTTTAACTTTAAAGCCTTTATAACCGCCGTATTTTTAGCACTTTCGAAAATTAGCGGAAATGCGGCGCTCGCTTTTACAACTTCCTAAAGCTATAGCTACCGCAAAAAGGTAAGTAACGCTAAGCCCGTTAACGAGGCTTTTTATAAACATCCGATCCGGAATATTAATATTAACCTAATTTAAAGCTTGCTTTATTTGTAACCAGCGGTTCGTATACTTTTTAACGTTACCGTTAAACTTTTTATCGAAATTGTATAATATTCGTTAATTAAGGCGTCGAAACGGCCGTTAGCGGTAATTTTAATAGTGCTAATTACTTTATTTTAAAAAGCCTTTGGTTTAATCCTCGTCGTTTTTAAAGCGGTTTTAACCGGCCTTTTTTAAATTCGTAATTACCTTTTCGATATTATTGCGAATGCAATACCATATTAATGTCCTCCTAAAAGCCTATAACTGTACAGCTTCGTCGTTTTTCGCTTTAGCCGGTTTAGCCGAAAGGTTAGCAAATATAAAGGAGATATTGCGAAAAGCGGTTAAATGCACCCGAATAGTGCGCTTTTATATTTCCAAGTTAAAAAGCCTTAGCAGGTCCGGGACTTTTACTGCGATTTCGCGGTATTCCGCCATTTCGGCGGCTTTATTAGCACTTTTAACGCGTATAAAAGCGTTGGATTGCAAAGAAAACAGTGCTTTTAAACGCTAAAAAGGTTATTATTATGTTTTATTATAGTTGCTAATCGGCGCCGAACGCGGCTTGTTAATTGTCGTTTAACGGTTTTTTAATTACTGCGCCTCGCCCGTAATCCACGGCGGGAAAACGCAAGCAACGGAAAACAACTCGTGCACCGTTAATCTCTTCTAATTAGGCAAAGATATCGTTAACGGTAGCGCGAGGGCTTATAACCTGATGGAGGTGCGCGACGATAGGCACCCAAAATAATTGGTAATTGTTATTGGGCTATTTTACTCGATCGCGGGCTAAGGCGCGCGCAGGCCAAAATATTAGGGCTAGTGTATAAGCTTAAAGCTATGGGGCACCAGTTGCCACCCACGTAACTTTAGGCCACTTTTAACAACTTTCGTCCTGCCGAAAGATTGGAAATCCGTTGCCGGTTATAAACGCGAGGGCGGAAACGGCGTGGTCCGTAAATCGGTTAATATAAAAACCATTTGGGTGCCGATTACGCGCCCGTTAAAACATTAACCAGAATACTGGTTTTACTACTAGCGAGGGCAAAAAGCAGTAACCTATTACCCTAAATTTGGAAAAGATCGTGGCTATTAGGAGGTTAGCAGCTGTTAGCATCCGATTATAAAAAAACTCCGCAACATAATTACGAAAGCACCGAAAGGAACAGCCCGAAAGTGATATGTACTTACCGCGCCATGCTCGATGCTTTATTTACAGCAACGCAAATGGCGCCGGCCTACCAATTAGCATATGGGTTACTGCCTTAAACCATGGCGGGAGTGGCGAAAATCGCGTCGGCTAAGCCGATTATCCCGACGAAAGTGCGCCCCATTTAAAGCTTGTCGGGGATTATGTTAAAAGCCTGGTACTCGGCCTAAGTGGTTACCTTAAGGGTTTCTTTAAACAGTTGGCGGATTTTGCCGAGGATAAAGTCGTTTTCCTTAATTTTACCACGCATTAAAAGGCTTTTTAAGGCTAAAAGAAGCCAAAAGCTAGGGCTAAAGCGAAGTTGCCAGTTCCGGTAGCGTGTGGTTATAGGCCGGGCGCGCTGCGCTTGCCGAGAAAAGCTATAAGGCTATCGTACTCCTTTTGGAGCGGAAATCCTCGGATGACCAAAAAGGTATGCAAGCGACGAACTCCTAATGTTTGTAAGTTATAGGCCTGTACGATACTAATTGTTTTTTGGTTTTTTAACTTTAGGCCGGTTTTTTAACCTTATTTAAGCTTATTTATCGACGTGGAAACAACGCCCGGGGGGCTTTATGCCCGTTTATATATATTTAAGCCTGCTTTTCGGTGGATTTACATTTAAAAGCATAAAGCAACGTCGTTTTATAAAAAACAAAAGCATAAACGCTTAAAATAAAAGCTATTCCCAAAAATAACAACAACCCGTGGAAAGTCCTAATCGAGGGTGAAAACAAGCTTAAATAGCCTTACTTTGCAATAAATCCAAAAGGTTTTTAATGTTATAGCACGGCCGGCTTTTACGGGCGCTTGGGCTATGGTTATAAAAATGGCCCTAAAATCACCTAACTAAAAACCATCGGATGCTATACTAATTTCTATGCGCACGCGTGTCGCAACGCGCAATTGTTTTTACTTTTTTAGCTTTAAATCGTGATAATAATAAAAGGTATACTATAGCCCTGCCTCGGTTCCTATCGTTTCCGTTACATTATTTAAAGCTTAAACAACGGTTTTACTGCCTAAAAAGGCCTTTAAAATATCCTATTAAAACAAATTAACAAGCTTAAACGAATTGGGCGATTAGCTTTACGACTACCCGAAAACGACCACCATGGCTATATCCGTTACCGAGCGCGAAAAGCGCGCTTAAAAAGCGAAAAAGCAAATGCGCTTCGTTTTAAGCGACCTGGAAAAAGCTTTCCCCCAATCCGACAAACAACGAAAGTCGCTACTAGCGATTTATTAGCAAATTACCTATTAAAATGTAAAGGGAGTTCCGCAGCCTGCAATTACGATCACGGCGGGCAATAGGGATAATAATAACAAAAAGGAGGTTTTTTTAACCTACAAGCAGTACGAAAAGGAGGTTATTAATAAACTAAACGGAACGAAATATACCTTTACTAGCAAAAACCTAAAGGACGACCTGCATTTTAAAATCGACAATTTGGCCGCTTTAACGGGCAAATCGGGAAATAAAAACGAAAACGTAGCATTTTTTTCCGGCCAATATCGAAAAACGGCAAAGCTGCTTAGCCCAATTTTAAAAGCTTGCTAATTTAAAAACAATTCCAAGCAATGGTTAAAAACCACCCAAAAGCAATATATCGAGAGCTAAAACTCGCTCGATCGTTTGGATAGCTTTTTATATACAGGTTTAAAGTTTTACAAGCTCGCTAAAAATTTTAATCGCATAATTTAAATGGTTTATTTATAGGCAAAATGCTTCGATAAGGAATTTCGGGACCACGCTTGCCCGACTTCGTTACCGGCCTTAACGGATCCAAAAAACCAGCAATAAATTAACGAACTTATAAACCAAATGGTAGCTTTGCAAAATACTATACGACCAAAAATGCCACGCTAGCTAATTGCGTAAAGTAATTAATAGCGCGACGCGATTAAACCCCCGGCTCGAACAGTACGAACCAAAAGGGAGGACGTTAAAAGGCTAAAATGAAAAATCCCCGGAATTCCACGAAAACCCCGCTACGGATAAAATGACTTTTAAATATTAACATCGACAAATTAAAAACAAATTTAAATCGATAAAGGAAAGTGGACCGACCCCGAAAAGTTCGCCTACGTATTCGGCCGTTTAGCAGGTCGAGCGGTTTCGGTATTACTGCTTTACACCCGAAACATTTACCTTAATCGCTTTTCGCATTTACGACGAACTAATAAACCATTTTTTAAAAAAAGCACTATAATAAAAACGCGAAAGCCAAAACCTACGCGGATTTTAAAAAGCTAGCTATAAAAGCCGGAAATAAATTCCTCAATTTTAAAAACGACTTTATACGTTTTGCTGGAAAATGCAAAGTTTTTCGGACGAATTGGAACCGCAAAATTTACAATCGTTTTACGCTTAGCCTTCGAATTTAAATCATTTAAAAGTATATTAACTAAAGCGTTATATTCGAGGAGTTTTATCGTTAAGCATAAAGTTTTCCTTTTAATATAAGCGAATGCGTAAAAAGAAAGCCGCAATTAAAAGAAAGAAAAAAGCAATATAGGGAAGCAGCCCGGCATTAGCCTTTAAATTTCGTAAAACTTTTAACAAACTTTCGCAACTTTTGCCGCAAATGCCGCTATTCGCTTACCTTGCGAGGAAATGGCCCGCCTTTTAAAAAGAAACGTTGTTTAATTGCAAAAAAACCGGATATCGCACCCGCGAATGCCTTTCGCGCGATTAAAAATACTAACGAAGCCCGAATTAACGAGATTTTAGCCAAATATTACCCGCCTAAATTAAATAAAAAATGCTTTAATAAAGCAGCGGCAATAAAGCCGAGTCGAAAAACTAACAACTTTGGGGAAAATGAACTCCCTTTTAAAAAACGTATAGTATAGCGGAAAACTATAAAAAAAAGTTGCTTTTTAATTTTTTTTATAAATATTTGGGCGGTAGCTCGTTTACGCTGCCCAGTATTATATCGTTTAATGGACTTTTTCTTTTTATACAAAGCTTAATTAATACGAAAGCAAATGGTTACCTTTTCGTTAACCTACGCACGGCAAAAAAAGCGAAAAACTATTTAAAACTGCCCGTTTCGATAATTTTGTTTTATAAACAATCGGAAGTTATAACAAAAGGGAGCATAAGCGGTAAACGTGCGGTATCGCGCATTTCCGGATTTACGCCGAACGTTTACAACGTTCCTTTGCTGGTTTTAAATATAAAGCAAAATTTAATAATCGGGTTAAAAGTTTTGGAAAGTTACGATATTTTCCCCGATATCGGCGATAAAAACTTTTGTTTAACGATAACGCTAACTTTTTAACCCCCGAATTACAAAACATCGCGATAAACAACTTTTTTACGTTAACCCGCTGCCTATAAAGGTTTATAATAAAAAGGTTTCGCCGGAAAAAGGCCTTAATAAAAGCGGAAGATAAAAGGAGAAAAAACGGCAAAAATACGCTGTTCGAGGTGCGGCGACATATTAACAAGCTAAAAGCAATTACTCGGAAACCCTTAACTAGTAAAAAGCCCCCGCTAAAAATACCACTAACAAGGTTAATACCCCGACCGACCGCCGGTTCGAAGCCGAAATCGCGATTACGGCCGGAACGAAACGAAAGGTTTTAAGCTTTAACATAAGCTTTGTCCCCGATTAAAAACCTTATTTCCGCCGCGAGAAAGCCGAGCTTCGGCAAAGCGCAAAACTAGCTGAAAATTTAAATCCAAAAAAACGCGCACGAAAAGTACACCCTAAAAAGAAACGCCGTAAGTTGGTATAAAAACCGCGCGGTTAATACCGCTTTTATCGGTATAATAAGCCTAATGCAAATCGCAACGCGGTATAAAGCTCCTTTAGCAATAACCAGCTTATTCGAAATTAACCGGCTTATCGAAAGCAAAAGGAATAACCAGAAAAATCGAAAGTTAATACCGCACAATAAAAAAAAGCTCCGATAATAAGCAAAAATGCTAATGCTTTTCGAATACCCGAAATATTAAACTTATTTAACAAAGCGAAATTTAACCAACTTTTCCGCCTCCGTTTTTAAAATCGACCATTAAATCGAATTAAAAAAGAAACGCGACGCCGGTAAGCTAAATTACTCCCCGTTATATAAAATGTCCGCCGAAAAGTTAAAAGCGTATTGGTAATACATTACCGATAACCTGCATAAAGGATTTATCGAAGCCAATAGCGTTTTTGCCGCACTTATCCTGTTTGCGAAAAAAGCGGACGGTAGTTTACGGCTGTGCGTAAATTATAGGAAGCTTAATGCGATAACCAAAAAGACGTATATCCGTTACCTTTAATCGAAAAAACTTTAGCTAAAATATCGAACGCTAAGTTTTTCACTAAAATAAATATCCGCTAAGCTTTTTATAAAATTAAAATAAAGCCGGAAGCTAAAAAATTAACAACGTTTCGTACACGTTATAAAACTTTTAAATATAACGTAATGCTTTTTAAATTTACGAATAGCCCGGCAACATTTTAAAGGTTTATTAACAGCATTTTAATGGAATATTTAAACGACTTTTGCTCCGCTTATATCGACGATATTATTATTTAATCGTCGATTTTGGAGCAGCACCAAAAGCACGTGTTTAAAATGCTGCGAAGGCTAAAAAGGCCGGTTTCCAACCGACTTAAAAAAATACGAGTTCCACGTCGAAAAAACGAAATTCCTAAGCTTTATTATCGGAATATCCGAAATTAAAATTAATTTTAAAAAAATCGCAGTAGTGAAAAACTAAAAGGCTTTAAAGTTTTTAAAAAAGGGTTTAATCTTTTTTTTAGCTTTTGCAACTTTTACCGCAAGTTCGTCCCAAAATACAGCCGAATCGTTAAACCTTTAAACCAGTTTAACGAAAAAAGGCGAAATGTTTTTAAATGGACGAAGCCGAAAGCAAAGTCTTTAAAAAGCTTAAACGCCAATTGCTGCACGCCCCGGTGCTTAAGCATTACGAATAAAACCGGCAAACCCGGGTAAAAACGGATGCCTTCGACGGGGTTTTTAGTAAGCGTGCTATCCCCAAAAGCACGAAAACGGGTGGCATTCGATTGCGTTCTTTTTCGAAATAATGCACGAGGCCGAGCTTAACTATCCTATCCACGATAAAAAGCTGCTGGTAATAGTGCGAGCGTTTAAGCATTAAAAAGCGGAACTCGTAAAATTGCAAGCCAAAAAGTTCCTCGTTATTACGGACTACTAAGCGTTAAAATACTTCGGACGAAAAAACACTTAAACGCTAAACAGGCCGCTTAGTTGGACTTATTTTCCCAATACCGCTTTAAAATTACTTATCGCCTTAAATCCGAAAATGCCCGCGGCGGACGCGCTAATAAAAAAAACGGAAGAAACAAAATTCCAAAAAGAAAAGAAAAAAGCTAAACGGTACCGAGCGATATTTGCCCCGGCATTACGGGAAGGCTCGGAAAACCTGCTATTCGTATTGGAAACGCTTATTTCGGAAAAATCGGAACCGGAAAAGCTGTTCGAAATGATTTTGTCGAACCGACTGTTAAAGGCAAACCTTAAGGCGCCCTTTTTAAAAAAGTACAAAAATATTAAAGCTAAAAAAAAACAAAAAGGGTAAATTTTGCTTAGCGATTTGGAAAAACCAAACCATTAATATGTTTTTTACAAAAACAAGCTGGTCGTTCCTATTTTGGAAAACGCAATATGGCTAGCGAAGCTTATTGCGAAAGCATACGGCCGAATTACGGCCGTACACCCGGAACGCGACAAAAAAACGAGGAAGCTCGTTAATAGAAAGTACTAGTAGCCCGGACTAAATGCAAATGTTAATTAATTCGTGGCTAATTTGCAGCTGCAAATCCGCGAAAGTACCTAAAAATAAAACGCCCGGGTTATTGCACCCTTTCCTTCCTTTTATGCGCGTTTAGCAGCATATGGTCGTCGACTTTAAAAGTATACCTAAAAATAGGAAAGGGTATAATAATACGCTGGTAATAATGGATTGCTTAACCAAACGTTTATAAACGATCCTTTACGATACGAAAATTACAAAGTTAATAACGGCAAAGCTATATTATAAAAGACTATACCGGTATACGGGTTGCTTTTAAACCGTCGGATTCGATCGTGGCCTTTAGTTCGTTTCCGATTTTACTAACGAGTTGTCGAAAATTTTGGGCGTAAATTAAAAAGCTATCCTCGTTCGGCTATTCCCAATCGGCAGGATAAGCCGAAATTATAAACTAATATTTGGATTAACGTTACGTTTATTCGTAAACCATTTTTAAAATAACTAGTTAACCTTTTGCCCGCTTTTAACCTAATTTAAACGACATTTCCGCACGAATCGCTAAAAGTTATATTACCTTTCGAAATGTCGATAAGCTTTTCGTATTTTCCGCATTAGGATTAAGCCCGTTAAACGACGTTTAAAAGGTTAACGGCATAAGAGAAAATATTACGAGGAAATGCGCAAAAGCGGCGAAAAAGTTGTTAAAATTTAGCGAGGAAGCCCGGAAATTATTACTCCGGGCTTAGGAAAAAACAACCATTTAAACTAACAAACATCGTCAAATTCCGAACTTCGAAGTAAGCGATAAAATCCTAATTATTAAAAAAAACTGGGCGACGGATAGGCCTAATAATAAGCTCGATTTCCCGTTAACCAAAAGGCCATACCGGATCGTGGCTTTTAAAAGTTACTTATATAAGCTGGAAGTTTTTTAAAGATAAAAAAGGACGAGGGTTTTTTATGCGGATAGGTTAAAACGATTCCTAAATAAACTTTGCCGAAATAAAAGCTAAAGCGATCCGAGTCGGAAACCGTTAACGGCAAAAAAAAATGGAAGCTGAAAACCATCCTATTATCGAGGCTGTACTACGAACGCTTCCAATACCAAATGCAATGGCGAGGTTGGAACCCCGACCTTAACTTTTATAACGCCGTTGCTTTTAAAAACGCGGCCATTTCGCTTAAAACATATTACGAGAAGTATCCGGACAAGTTAAGCCCGCCGAAGCAATTGCAAATTTGGCTGAAAACCGCCGAAAAGGACGCTTTCGCAAAAAATCACGCCGATAACAACAAACCAGCCGACGGCGGGATTAAGCAGGGTTGCGACGAAGGATGCCGAGGCGTTAAAAAAGGAAATCGTTAAAAGAGGACCGCACAACCGTTTCTTTTCGGCCCTTTTAAAAGGGGGGTAATGTTATAGCACGGCCGGCTTTTACGGGCGCTTGGGCCATGGTTGCAAAGATGGCCCTAAAGTTACCTAACCAAAAACCATCGGATGCCATACTAATCTTTGTGCGTACGCGTGTCGCAACGCGCAATTGTTTTTACTTTCTTAGCTTTAGATCGTAATAATAATGAAAGGTATATTGTAGCCTTGCCTCGGTTCCCATCGTTCTCGTTACACTTAAGGCCGGCTGTAAGCTCATTTGAAAGCTTAAAGCCTAAAGGTTTTCGTAGTATATAAGGGGAAGCTTTTGGCAAGCTAAATTTAAGTACAGCAAAAACTAATCCGGCTTATTTTTACTACCTACAACCGACTTTGTTACTTACTAACCCTACTTTTAGGGCTATGCCCGTTAACCCTTCCTCCGTTTCCGGCGCCGGCGCCGGGAAAGCCTAAATCGGGCCTAATTTTTGCCTCCCTCGTCCCCCCGCCTTATAACGAGAACGAGGAGGATCCCCAGCCACCTATATCACGTTGGGAACTTCGGCAGCCTTGTTACAGGGCCGGGAAAACGACGATATCGACGACTTTTGCGACGATTTTAACTCGCCGGCAGCGTTCTTTCCGGTTTCCCGTGCACCTTTTAAAACCCCCTCCCTTGTGCCGTTACCCAAACAACCCCAAGCGACTTTTAAAAGGGCTTCCCAAGCCTTTTAAAAGGCTGGCAAACGTATTGATTGGACCGCCGATCAGCTTTTGGCCTTTTTCGAAAGCTTCGCGAAGTCCGGCCGCCAAGGGAAAATAAATCCGGCGATCGCTTCCTGGCTTTCCAAATGCTTTAAAACGGCCGTTAAAGCTTTAGCTAATCGTTAGCCCTTTATTTGGTAGTTAAAAAGGGTTAAAAACAAGTATAATAGTTTTAAAAAGCAGTATAAGGACTAGCTAAACTTCGGGAAAAGGTTAGGGGTTACCGTTAATCCAGTTACGGGACTTTACCTCGCCAGCGAGCACGTTTGGCAGGCGTTTTTTGCGGTTCGGCTTAACGCCCGTTGGATGCGCAAAAAGGCTCTTTTCGTCCGGACCTTTACGAGGCCGCTTTTGCAAGTAATTAGGCGATAAAGGAATAGATCGCTACGGCCGCCCAACGTTTAGCAAAAAAGGAAAGCGACGACGAGGGTCCCGCACGTTAGCCGGCCAAAAAAGGGCCCGGAAAACGACCTTTTGGCAAGGCCGGGCATTTAACGGTAGCGGAAGCCCAATTACACGTCGGGGACCGCCTTTTTAAAGCTGCACAAACGTTAGCCCGAACCGGATTAAAAACCGACTGGGATTTAACCCTTCCAAGTAGGAGGTTTTCCCAAGCTTTTCGAACGCCTTTTAAGCATTGGTTAAAGCACGAGCTTTGGATTTAGGCCGTTAAAAAACTACGGAAATACCCGTAGGATAGCTTGTCGGGCCGGGTTAAGCGGCAATTAATCCGGACCTTTAAATCCGACGAATCGATGGCTTACTAATGGTTAACCGACGAGGAAAACAGAGATTTGATAGTTAATTTGGTGCAAAACGACGCGATAAACGGGTTTTTGTAATCGAAGCGGTTTGAATAAAGGTATTTTCGTATTTAAAAGTCCTGTTTTGCTAAAGTTATTAGGGAGTGTTTTGTTAGCTTTGCTTTTAAACGTCGGGGAGGTTTAGCACGGGAATTAGCATTGGGCAGGTTATTATATGCACCATTACTCGCTTTTAAATAAATGAAAATAGCGTTAATCGCGCCGCGGGTTACGGCATTTAATTGGCCTTAAAAAGGCGATTAAAATGCACCAAGTTACGATTTAAACAAACACCGGAATTATCGCAAAAAAAACGACGAAAGTTGGCTGGCAAAGCTTAACGAATGCCACCCTTTTGTTATGCTCCCCGCCTAAATCCAGTTAATATTTCGGTTAATCCATTGCTACCGCATTTATTATTTAAATAAATAACGTTTATGCAAATCCAAAACAACCTTTTAATTTAATCGCCGGCTTTCCTTTTAATTTTAGCCGTTTACCTCGAAAATAGCACCGATCGATTCGTTTTAATAAAGGCAATCGAATGGCTTACTTTCGCATAAAACTAAGCATTTTTCGCTACGCTAAATCTGCCACTTTTGCATAAAGCCCTCGTTATACCGCTTTTTTTAAGTTAACCTTTTTTTTTTAAACCAGTGCTTTAATTAGCAAGCCGCGACCCCTTTTTAATTCCCCTTAACGAGGCGATTTTAACGCAAATTACGGCGTTTTTTCACGAGCCTTGTAAGCTTGGTAATCGTCTTATAATTTATTAGTTATTGAGGCTTAGTATTAAATCCAAAACGCTTGCGTTATCCCGATTTGCCGCCCTCGCTTTACACCTTTCCTTTAAACCCGAGCCCTTTTAAGTGCATTTTTCTCCGCCAATTTTAGCTTGTTCGAGGCTAAAATTGGATGCTAAAAATGCCTTGGATTCCTTTTCCAAAATGAAGTTATGCAAGGCTATAACGGCCAATACAATATCAATTTGTATGCGGATATGGTAATCGGGCGCCGTGCCCTTAATAATTTTCCAACGCCTTTTAAGCTCGCCGAAAAACCTTTTAACCTTTACACGTATTTTTGCATAGTGCAGGTTAGAAAGCTCTTTTGGGGTTTCCGCGCCGGGCAAAGCCCTGTTCTTGTAAGTAATACCTCGTCGCGGCAAAAGGAGTAATTACTTCTTGCCTTAGGCCAAAGCCGGCATCCCCAAAGTAAAAGTAACCCGGTAAAATCCGAAATCCGCGCGAAAAAGCCTTTTTAAACTTTTGGGAGTCGTGTATTAACCCTTTTATGCCTGCCAGGACGAAAACGAACCGCCCGCCGTAATTTACGGCCGCCAGGACGTTTTGTGCAGTAGGCCCCTTCCGACTCCTCCACGCGACTCCCTTTTCCGCGCTAACTTTAGCATTGATTAAAGTCCCGTCGACGGCTCCCAAGCACCCAGTAAAAGCCTCCCGGACCTCCTAACGCCTGCAATCGGGCCAGGAGACGTCGGAAACCCCCGGCAACGTTACAAACGCGCAGTGGAAGTGCATTATAGCTCGCAGTACCTCGTGGAAATGCCGGCCTGTTATATCCGCATTGCGGCCAAAAAGGTGGGCCGCGGCCCGGAAAGAGACACCCTGCCTACAGATATATAAAAA
The DNA here is from genome assembly GCA_002197995.1 of Gaeumannomyces sp. JS-464. NCBI lineage: Eukaryota > Fungi > Ascomycota > Sordariomycetes > Magnaporthales > Magnaporthaceae > Gaeumannomyces > Gaeumannomyces sp. JS-464. Next base: position 2,811,343 of record NGZR01000001.1, on the reverse strand, counting down.
GCTCGCAACTTTCTCGGGCAAAAAGACGAGTTTTGACCCCGTTAAGCGTAAATTCGTGTTTAATCAGTTGCAAAGGCTTTAAAAATGCTTTGGCTAACCCGGAACAGGTCCCGAAAGGCCGAGGCGGCCTCGGGTTTTTGCCAGTATCGGAAAAGGGTGTTTACCGGAAAAATCGCCGTATGCACGGTTCGTAGGCCTCCGCCCACGCCCCTAAGGGCTTTGGATATACAGGTGGCAACGATTGCCTGCATAAAAAAAAGGAGAAGGTAGTGAACTTTGCGCCGGTACAAGGCCCGGGAGGTAGATAGGGAAATAGCCATTGGATAAAGCAAAAAAAGGCGAGTTGAACGGTATATTTGGTGTTCCCAACAGGTAGAAATTGCGGTTAGAATCGCCGAGTTGTTTACTCCCTACTGCCTCGACTTAATCCGGATCCCCTTCCTTTGTATCCGGCGGCCGACCTCGAGCCGGATTAAGGGTTACACGTGGTTTACAAGGGCTGCATTTACGGGTCCCATTGGCCTGTTTAAAATGATACTTTTGGCGGGTTTAAAGCTATATTTATTAGGCTTTTTACAAGGGCCAAAAAGCCCTTAGCCCGGATCCGCAAACCAGTTTTCCAACGGTTGGCAAAAATAGTATGAGAAACCAAAAAACCCGATTTAGTATTGTACAGCCCCTATATCTGGCGCTAATGTCCCGCGCCATCTTGTCGAAGCGCGCCGCAAAGTTCGAAACGGCGCCGTGCGAAGGCCCAAAGCCGAAAAGCCGCTGCCTTTGCGTGGTATACAGGCATAAAGCGGAAACGCGCAAAACAGTGGCCCTGCCAGTTCCCTGGGGCTGTAGTTAACTAAGGCCCTGTTCGAAACTATTGCGGTTTTTTTTTTTCCATACTATTTTTTGCTAACCGCTTGAAAAACCGATTGTAAATCCGAAACCCCCGGCTTAAATCCCTGTAAAACGCCCAATAAGCATAACTTTTGCCCCGCTATAGTAATGTGACAAAAGTTTGTTCCACTTTCCCCACCACCCCCAAAAATCGCGTCGCGTTTCCAACGCGCCACCTAACCTCTACCATTTTTAATCGCTGACTGCAAGCTTAAATGGCGGCTCCTATCCGTCATTTTGGTGCCGTTATAAGCGGAAATCGGCTTAAAAACGCCGAGTTAACTGCCACGCAGCGTGCATTTATATGTGGCGCTTAGGAAGCCGGTAAATCCAAAACGGCTTTGGCCGGTAAATCTAAAACGGCCTTGGCCGGTAAATCCAAAACGGCCCTGGCCGCGGAATTTCACTGCACGACGCGTACCATTACCAACACGATTAAACGCGCACGACTTTAAAACACTTTTAAGTCCCTGCCTCGTTCCGGTAGCCCTAAAAAGCTTTTTAAAACAGCTAAACGGCAGTTGCTTTTAACAGTAAAAAGGACCTTTAGCGTTAGGTACAGGACTTTTTAAAATAAATGCCCTACCGATGTATTTTAACGCACGATCCGGCGAGCTTTACCTAACGACTATTTACGCAAATGGCGTCGCATTAAGCGCATTCGATTTACAAAAAAATTATTAATCCTTCGATTACGCTGGGTCCAAAGTTGGAAGCAAAACTACCTAAATTTAATCGAGGTACGTGCGTTTAAAAGTGGTGCGTTAATAAATAACCATTTATATTAAAAAAATTAAAGGTACTATTTTAACGAGTTTTTCGTGCAAAACGCGCTTAACGCGCCGGATCCATAAATTTTCCGGCCCTTTCGGCTAAAATATAGCCGTAAATATATCGATCTGGATATACACGTAAAAACAACGCTTTTTGCAATAGTTTAAAGGGCGATTTAAAAGGGGGGAGGTTTCCATTGGTAGTTATGCAAAGAGATCCGGCTTTTCACCGGAAAGGATATAGTACCCGGAGTTATATTTGGGCTTTGGAGGAAGGTTTACTGCTAATTTACCAGTTTAAGCGTTTTTTTCAACAGGATAATGCCCGGATGGACGTTTTTATAGCGGCAAAGAAATGGTTCGAACGGTATGGAATTTAAGTAATCGATTAGCCCTTTTACAGCCCTAATTTAAACCCTATCGAGCACGTTTGGAAGCGCTTAAAAGATATTTTACGGAGGGATTTCCCAAAGCTTTATTCCTTACCAAATAACGAGGTAACCAAAGCTGCTTTTTATACGGCCCTAAAAGCAGCTTAGGAGGCAGTGCTATAGGATTTTATCGACGGCCTATTAAATTTAATGCCCCGCCGCGCGGAAGCCGTGCGCTTGGCACGAAGGTGGTATACCAAATATTAAAGCCCTAAAGCAGGGCATTTTAATGCATGTTTTGCTTTTTTATTTGGCTTAAAATTGGGTGCGCAGTCGCTGGTAAAATAAGCGTGGTTAAAATAGCGGTGCATTTTTAATGTGGGGGTGGAACAAACTTTTGTCACAATACTGTAAAAATACCATTTTAACCAGGCTAACGAGTTGCTTAAATGGAAGCCTTGTAAGCCACCTGTGGCTTTTAATTAAAAAAGTTTGGGAAGGTTTAGGAAAGACTAGAAGGGAGAAGATCGGTCGGCCCGCAGGTTAAATTTGATAAGGTGCACCAAATTAACTCATTTATTTTAACCGCAATTTTTAACCGTTTAATATACTAAATAAACCATTCAATTCGCTTTTTTCAACTTTATTTAATAAATATATTTTTTATCGCTTTTAATTGGTGCGCGCCGCGCATCGGACCAAAAATAGCAAAGGTTTTTAAAACAATTAATACCTGGATTTGCCACTTTCCTTTTTTTTTTTTGTGGCAAATCCCCTCTGGTAGCCCGCTCCTTTGCGACACATAAACGTTTCGAGTCGGCCTTGGATGAGAATCTACTAACAAACAGGCCCAATTATACATAACTAGATCCTAAGCGTTGTCCTATATCAAGAATTAAGCTTAAATTAGGGCAAAAAAACCACAAAGGGGGTTAAAAAACTAAAAACCGGATAGTTTCGAACAGGCCTTAAGGGGCTGTTTAACACTAAATCGGTTTTTTAGTTTTTCCATACTATTTTTGAAAAACCGCTTGAAAACCGGTTTACGGGTCCGGGTAACCCCCTTGTGAAAATCCTCGAAAGACCCGCCAGAAGTATCTTTTCCCTTCCCAAGCTACGAGTCGCATTACCGCGGGCCCGGCCACCTCCGGTGCTACCTTTTTTGCCATCCTTTTTTGCCACCTTTTTTGCCACCCTTTTTTGCCACCTCCTTTAAGTCGGAGTACCCCCTGTTGGCCACCTTGCACGGGCCCGATCACCACCAAACCTAGTGCATTCAACTGCAAATTTCTACCTTTATTTAACTAACCTCGATACAAAAGTATACTGATTCCTGATCAAAATTTTCCGCTCTTTCTGATGCTGTATCGTTTGCCTCCTCAACGTGCCCCTTGCCTCTAAAATGCGCCGGATATTCACAAAGGTCTCGTTGGGATCCGGGGCCACCTCTCCTTTTTTTGCGAGGCCGCTGTGCTCCAATTCGGCCTCCAGCCGCCTAATTTTTTGCAAGGCCTTAGCTAATTCGAATTCACGCGCCTCGTAGCCTTTTTGGAGCTTCCGGAAGAAAAGTCGGGCCGTGGGGCTTGCCGGAAGCCGACCCCTAAAAGCGCTAATTTGGGAGGCCAACTCTCGACTTTGTTAGGAATCTCCCAGGGCATCCGGGACTGCAGTAAAGGGACCGTTAAACATTGTTTAGCCCTATCATCCTTTGCAGATTGTTAAATTTGGGCTCGTCGGCGTCTCGTTAGGAGTTTTCGAGTATAAGCCGGTTTATAAGGGGTTTGTTGATATTCCGAGGCCAGGCCAGATGCCTGCCCGTCCACCGATTTTAATTATATAAGGGGTAAAGGCTTTTGTTCGTGCGGGGCATAGCTTTGCAAAAATTGGCGCTTTCCTACCACAGTTAAGCAGGTAAATAAAGCTTGGGACCCGACTATTTGGCGGTAGGCGTGTTTAAGAGGGCTGAAAACGGATAGATCCAACGGCTGCAAACGTGCGAGGAATAAGGGGGTAAATAAAGTAAAAAAAACGTATTTTGCAGGCAAAGAGACATAAACTCTTTGGTAATATGCGATCCGTGGCCATCCAATACTAAAAGCCGGGGTTTAGGGGTAGGGGGCCGGGTGCGAGGGAGGAAGATTTTTGCAGCCATTCGACGGCCGTGCGATCCGTAGTCCACCCGTTATCCGTTGCAGTGATTCCCAGCCTTTAAATTGGCCTAAATCCTCCGGAAACCACTGCTCCTGTACGTATTTTCCTTTGAAAATAATGAGGGGAGGAAGCGAAACCCCAGTGGCCGAGATGCATTCGAAAAAAACTCGTCCAAATGCGAGATCCGGGCTCTTTCCTTTGCAAAGGCCGGGCCTCCGCGAGCCCTAAAACAAGCCCGTTGCCTGTTTTTCCCTCCTGTAAGCCGCCTTCGTCCGCGTTGTACGTATTTTCCGGCTTGATCCCGGCCACCTCCGGACCTCGAGGCGTCGCCACCACTGCTTTATTATTTCAGTAGTAGCCCCTCCAACGCGTGCAAATTCCATGCGCCGGCCCCTTCCGACCCGGATCTCTGGATATCGGCCTAAAAAGCCACGAATCCAGTGCTTCCCGAGGGGCTGGGAGGCGCCCCCTTGCCGGAGGATCTCTTGTGCAAAAAACCGGACTTCTGCATGCGTTGGCGGGAGCCCTAGGGAGGCCTGTAATAGGATCCAGTCGGCTAGGCGCTTCTCCTGCTCCGGGGCTATCCGCTGATAGGGTTCTTGTGACTGTCGGATAGGTAGGGCGCCCTCAAGACGGTGCCGTAGGGTAGACCTCGGTATACCCAAAGTCGGGCGGCCCTCGCGATTGGGACCTTCGCTTGTACGGCGGCGACGGCCTGTTCGACTTCTTTTTCTGTATACTGTTTTTCTGGCATCTCGGCGTTCGATTGCAGCAAAAAGTAAGGAAAACGGACTAAAATTGATGGAATGCGGTAGAATTGAAGTACGCGCGACGATTCGAGGCCGTGGGGCGGCCGGGTGGCCAACAGGGGGGGTGCCAACAGGGGGTACTCCCGACTTATCACCCTGGCTAGGGCTTTACCCCGTTGAATATATAAAGCCGGCCACCCTCCCGCCTTTCGCAAAAGTTTTGACTTGGAGAAATTTGAAGCCCCGAAATGGGCGCCCCAAGAAGGGCCACCCCAAAAAGAGCCACCCCAAAAAGGGCCACCCTAAAAAGGGCCACCCCAAGGAGGGCCGGGTACGTGTAGGAGGCCGGGCACGTGTAGGAGGCCAGGCACGTATAGGAAGCCAGGCACGTGTAAAAGGCTAAGCACGTGTAGAAAGCCAAGCACGAGGGTTTGGTGGGTGCAAATAAAACCAAATAATAATTTTTTTTTGCCACTTTTCAAAGGGGAAGTTCGCTTGCGAACCGTTGCTAGGGGTTAAAAATGGAAAAGAATCTATTTATAAAGGTACATTTTTTATTGCAGGGCCCTTTGTGACGATCCTCGCTTATTCAAAAAACCGGCGGGGGGAAAAAACCAAAAAAACCTTTAATGTCAAAAAGGCCCTAATTATTAGCCGATGGGATGCAAGCCGTACGATGGAACTGGGGCTTTCCATCACTTTGGCCCTCCATCGAGCCACAGGCTGCAAGTCGTTCTTCTTGTCAAAAACTAGAAGGGACATGGCCTTGTTGGTCTTCCCTAGGCCGTCGATGGCCCGCTGGAACATTGGGCGAAACGTCAGGGGCAGCTGGATCATGATGTAAAACGTGCTGGCGGCGCCGCCGTGAGGTACGGCATAGGCCGACAGTCGCTGTTTAACCATCTCCCGGGCCTTGACCTCAAGCCAGAATACGTCCTGAACGGCAACCTGGGATATGGCAGTCACGTGCTCTTCATCGTTTGCGTAGATGAACGTCGTTTCTGAACCGATGGCCCCTGATGGCAACGTATTGCGCCTGGTACCGGCTTTCGTCCCAGGAAAATTGGTCCCCATAGCCGTAGTTCTGGGGCGGCGCCCCGGCTGGCAAAGGAGCAAAATGCTTGTCGAAGACGGTTTTGGGCTTTTGAAACACGAAATGGGCGGGGTCTGGGCCATGATGTCGGACGGCCGAACCCCGTGCGCAATGGCCATCTCGTCGTTTGCCATTTTATGCACCTCGAGGTCATCTGAGTTCGCGTAGGGCATACCCCCTCGCTCTATCTTGCAGCCGGTGGCCCCAAGGTCAACCTTGGCCACACACAGTGCCAGCTTGGGGTTAACATCGAAAAGCTGCCGGACAACCGAACTCGCTCGATGAACGACACCTCAAAACCGGCGGGAAACCAGAACAGTATTGTCCACTTGTCGTCCGGCTTGAGACTGGTTGTGCTGCCTCCGCCGCAACCCCCAACTGAAAAGTTGTAGATTATAATTATCGGGCTTTTTAGAGTGTTTGTCGGCCATGTCCCGCCATTTGGAGGGGCTATAGCATTTGCAGGTAGGGTTTGGAAGACACGGGTTCTGAAACATACATTGAAAGAAGGCACCCTGGCCAGCCGCTTCGTTCCTGGCATGGGAGCCGCGTGGAAAGCTCAGCCTAAAGCCCATGAGGGGGCAGTCTCTGTCCGGAGTTGTCCGCCTCCAGAGCGCAACATCGATCTATGTGCCCAATATCTGCCAGCTGTGGTTTGAACTGGCTGTGAGAATAGGAATATTCAGATCGCTATTATCTGTGCTTGCACGTACCTTGGAGTTTGCACCGTTAATATGTTTGCCAAGCAGTGGGAGAGACGAATGGGAGCCGCATATCACAGTCGCCAGATCGGCTCCCAACAGAGAGCAATGGATTGAGGAGGACATGTTCTAGACGATTCAGTAAATACCAGGCTACTTCACACTGGCAAAAAGAAGGAAAGGCACAGTAGGGCTCATTAGGGAGGGGCAAAGAGGTTCTCGCTTAGACGAACCCGATAGCCGAGTTGATGGCGATGGGGTCAGGAGAAAAAAGAAGAAGGAAAAAGAACACAAAAATAGAAGTTGGTCGAAAAGATACCTATTATCAAGGCAACCAAAACGCTGTGGTTGGTCACGTGGCTCCCGGAGCGGACCTCACCGGAAGCGGGATGTCGTAATCTTATTGATTCGTAAGGCAGTTGAGTTGTCGACTGTTCAAGGTTTTATGGCTTCAGCCAGTTGTCTCCACTTGCCATTCCAACAAAAAGAGGTTGTAAGGCGAGAAAAGAAGGCAGGTGCACTGGACCGGGCTATTGTCGGACACATGCCAGCGCTCACGTGCCTCTTTTGCCTCCTCTCGGCCACCGGTGGGCGAGCCGGGGTGACGACGCCGAGCAGGAGATGGGGGACCTCGGTTCCATCGGTTACCCCGCAATCGCCTACCGCGTCATGAGCCGTCTTCCTTGGCGTTTCTAAGGGTAGGTAATGTCGGTGGGCTTCTCGGAGCATCATGGCGGCACCACAGTTGGATCACGAGTTTCATCCAAGGCCACAACCACGATGCAGCTCAAGACGTTTCAAGCTCTCCCCGCCATCTTCGCCCTCGCGGAGCAGTGCCTCGCGCTGCCTGCCGTCGGCACGATCGTCGAGACGAAAAATGGCGTCATCAACGGCTTCATCGATTCGTCCGCCGCGCCCAGCGTCGCCCAATTTTTGGGGATACCATTTGGCGAGGCGCCCGTCGGCGACCGCAGGTGGCTCCCCGCCCTCCCGAAAAAGCCGTTCGATGGGCCCCTGAACGCGCTCGCGCAGGGTCCGACCTGTCCCCAGACCGACCCTCCAAGGCCAGGAACCTGGGCGGCTGAGTTCCTGATCCGGCCCGGCAGCACCAGCGAGGACTGTCTCTTCCTGAACGTGTGGGTGCCTGTCGGTGCTCGGGAAGAGCCTCTTCCCGTTGTCGTTTGGATCCATGGCGGCGGATTTACCGGGGTTGGTGCGCCTGGAGTATCCTGGAGCCTGCGAGGAAAAGCGTCGAGATTTCCACTAACGTGGGCGTGCAGGGCGGCGGCGACATTGCCTACCAGATCCCCACCAAATGGGTGCAGAGGAGCCAGAAGCACATCGTGGTTGGCATCAGGTACGACAAGCCCTGAGGCCATTTCCGAAAGCTGCAGCTGTTAGCTGACTTCCTTCCAGTTACAGACTAGGGCTTTTTGGTTTCCCAAATGCAGCGGGCCTTGATCCCAAGGAGCAGAACCTCGGCCTTCTGGACCAGCGCCTAGGCGTTGAGTGGGTGAGGGATAACATCGCCCAGTTTGGTGGTGACCCCAGCCGCATCGTCCTTTGGGGCCAGAGCGCGGGCGCTGCCTCTGTCTCGTACTACCAATACGCCTATCCCGAGGATCCCATCGCTGTCGGCTTCATAAAGAACTCAGGGTCTGCTTTCATGCCCATCTTGACCTCCGATCCCGCCCACTTGACTTTTTCGTCCCTAGCAGCCAGCTTTGGGTGCCCCAAGGAGGACGAACTGAACTGCCTAAGGAAGATCCCGTTTCGCGAACTCCAGGAGTACCAGAACAAGGCCAACCTCCGCTTCGCCGTCGTTGTGGACGAGGCGACCGTGTTCCCCAACTATGCAGAGCGGACATTGAGTGGAAAGGTCGCCCAGGGTGTAAGAATCTTCTCTCTTCCTCCGTGCATATCTAGCTTTTTTTTTTTTTTTTTTTTTCGTTTCTGTCTAACGACCCACAGCCCGCCATTACCGGAACGACCCGCGACGAGTGGGATTTCTCCGGTAACAGCGGCCCGCTCCCGCCCAACGCGACTGTGCCAGGCGACAACGCTTTCGGCTGTCCGGCGCATTTCGAGGCCGGCCTGCGCGGTGCCGCCAGCCTTACGACCTGGCGGTATATGTACTCGGCCAACTTTACCAACATCATGCCAGGGGGCCAGGGCGCGTTCCACTCGGCAGAGTTGCCGCTTTTCTTTGGGGCCCATGACATCGCGCGGGGGAAGTCGACCCCGTTCGAGCACGAGCTCAGCGACGCTATGCAGGATCTCTTCCTCGCTTTCATCGAGGACCCAGCGGCTGGTCTGACGAAGAAGGGCTGGGAGCCGACTCCGCCTGGCGCGCTGGGCACGGTCCAGACTGGTATCGACCTGGGTCACAATGGCGTTTTGGTCCAGATGTATTCGTGGGAGACATTGCAGGCTGAGTGCGAGAACAGCACTCTGGCCTGATATAGTATTGGGCCAGGACTCTGTGCCCCTTGGGGTTTACGCCGTTGATAAAAACGGAGGTTCCAACAAAAGGAAAGTCACCGGCAGCCTTGGGGACGCCATTCAAGACGGAGCTCATACCAAGCAGATTGCTGGGGCAATTGCCCCAAGGATAATTCTGAACGAGACTTGACACCCCATGGATTCTCCGAATCCGCTAGACGTGTACTCGTTTCTCGCATTGCTGGCATCAGCTTCGGGCAAACCCCTGCGCGATCCTTCCCGCACCACTATCTTCGTTGCGACCGTCAGCTTACGCCGGGTACGGTCTAATACTTTCAGCTGCTGGCAAACGTCATCCCTTTCAGCCGGTGGCATCACTCGTTTCCGTGGTTAACCCGCCTTCGTGTTCTCACAAATTGTTTTTCGACCCGAGCCGCCGCTAAGCCCTTTCGAGTCCGCGCGGTCTAGCTGTCTTTTGAGAGAGGAGATTCCTCCGGGTAGGATTCCCGAAGTTTTGCGGCCGTTGAGTAACCGCACAATAATTCTTAAGACTCGCTTGTCCCGCTTTACGGTTCCTCCCCCGTGATCCCACCAAGTTCCACGGAGCGTGCAGAATTTCAGCACAGTGCCATGAAGCGACACCGGGCCGTCCAGTCGTGCTCCTCCTGCTATTCAAAGAAACAGAAGGTATCTTTGGGTACCTAATCCTCCCACCCTTTCTTGGTTGTACCGTTACTGATTGGCCCGGGCCGTAAAGTGCAGCCGCGAGTTACCTTGTAACCACTGCAGTCGCAGAGGCCGCCCTGAACAATGCACGTATCTGGCACACCCACGATCGGCGAGCCGCGGCGAAAGAGCCGAGGCGGCGGGCGGCAGCGAACCACCAGTCGATACTGTATGGCTTCCTCAACCCTTGGCGTCGCCAATTGGGTCGATCGACAACATTGAAGGGCCCGCCGCCGGGAGCAGCCCCAAAGATGCCCAGAGCTCACTCGCAGACTGTTTCGGTTACTTCGAAGACAGCGACAGCAACGCGCTTGGTCTTCTTCGCCGCGCCTTGCGTGACAACTCGGAGGTGTGGCCCCCAGATCCAAAGACGCGGCTCCGCGTGTTAGCTGACCAATGCCAAACGGACAAGGCAGGCGAAACGGAGATCGGAGACCGGGGAGGCGTGGCCGTGCCGTCGGAAGCGGTGGGCGCAATCCGAGCGGAGCTGGCAAAGATGCCGGAGCGGCTGGTCTTGGACTTCCTAGTGCAGTACTTCTTCAAAGAGGTCAACTGGGTCAACCAGCTGGTGCACGCGCCGAGCTTCCTTGCCGAGTACCGGGCGTGGTGGCGACAGGAGCAGCCGTGGGCACGGCTCCGCGGGCTCGAGTTTTGCGTGCTGATGCTCCGCACCGCTTCCTACGCCTCGCAGTACCTTCCATCGCCCTCCTACACGACAGACTCGGTCCGCGGTGTGCCCCTGGTTGACATCCGCAACAAGTGCAGCAGTATCGCGCAGACGCTGCAGCAGGCCTGCGAGCGGATAGACGGCCGAGGCTCGCTGCTTCGAGTGCAGCACATCAGCATATCTGGGCTCGAGCAGGAAAGCGAGGGCCGGCTCAGAGAGGCTTGGGAGACGCTCGGCCGCGCCATTCGCGTTGCGCAAACTGTCGGGCTGCACAGAGAGCCGAGCGAGGCAGCCGCAGACCGGATGAGTGAGCTCAGCCGAGAGCTGCGACGGAGGACGTTTTGGAATCTCTACGTCTGGGACAGGCAAGTCCTACCTGCTCTTGCGCGCTGGGGAAGGTGGGGAGATGCTTCTTTTCGGCTCATGTGTGGCTAATCATTGTTCGCCGCTGCTAGTCACCTCTCGCGTGGCCTCGACCGCATTCCGTATCTCTCCGACAATTTCTGCACAACCCTTCTCCCGCGAATGCGTCTTGGGGGGGACGAGGCCAGCTTCGACGAGAATTCGGCCGAGCCAACGTCGGACCCTGACAGCATCTTTGCCGAAAGGGTTCTCGAAGTAAAACTGGCAAGGTTCTGGAGCAAGGCAGGCGTCGGCGTGCATACGCAGGTCCAAGGTCATGGGTTCGATCAGTCTAGCCTGAACCGCACATCAGCGCAGCGGCCGCACGGTGGCTACGACCCGGTTGCTGCCCAGGAGCGGTACGAGCGATTCCATGCAGAGTTCCTCTCAACATTGCCCGCGGCCTTTCGGATAGAAGACCCGTGCAAGAGCTGGGACGCAAAGCTGGACAAGCTGTCTCGCCAGAGGCTCATGTTTTACTTCGCCGTGTATCACAGCATCTGCCAGAATTTCCGGCCGCTATTCAAGCTTCGCCCAGACCAGGTGCGACGGCTGCACCCCTATCAACGCGCATTACTGCAGCAACAACGAACCATAGTGGCTCAGGCCACGATGCGGATCCTCGAAGCCGTCACCAGTCTGCACGAAATGCTTGGCTCCGGGCACACAAGGCACCTCGGCGTCGTTTTCCATACATTCGAGGCCGCTGTACTCCTCTGCTGTCTTCTCCTTGCCCCGGACGAGCGCTCGAAAGATGCGGAATCTCGACTTTCGGTCTCATCTAGGCGGCTCTCGGGAGCTCAGCCCAGAAGCCTGTTAGATAGCACACCCACGGCGCCGATGTGCTCTTTCGAGCACCTCCCAGCCCCCTCGTGACCAAGCTAGAGGCAGACTGGCCAACCGCGGAGCAGTGCATGAACGCGGTGGAGGAAGGCCTGGAGCGCCTGCGCATGCTGGGACAGGCGAGCACCATGGCTGAGGCGGCCGCGCGCAATGTCGAGGCCTTGTTCGCCAGGGTGCAGCAGTCCCGACCCCGAAGGCTGTCGTCGGGCGCCATGTCGTATGGAGGCGTGGCGGACGCTGGAATGCCTCTCCGCCACCTTCGACTTCACCCATGACCTGGCTAGGTCACCGGCGCGGCGGCCAAGAAGAGACGGTAAGCGGAGGTGACACCGCTGTCGACACCACTCCGACTTTTCCGCCGTTCGGGGACGTTTCTCTGGTGTCAACGCGGGTGTCAGCTTTCGAGCTCGACCTTTTCGACATTGGGTCGTTGCCTGTGGATGTTTTTGCCAGCGAACTGGAGCGTATGGACGGCGGGTTTTAAACACAGGATCAGCCCCTGACCATGGCTTGCCCTACAGCCCAACAAAAGGGGTGTAGGGGGCCGGTCGTCAACTCGGTGGCCCCATAAGATCGGGTGTGGTTGCATAAGCCGACACGTCGGCCGAAGGATGGCCGGGCTCGGCAGCAACCAATCACAGTGGACGGGTCCTGCGAAGGGCCACAGCAGCCGACCACGTACCTGTCAATGCCATTTTAGTATAATTGCCTGCAGAACAAGTGCTCTATCCCACACATGTCTGGGTTCTCTCCAAGCCATTGGGTACCTACCACGGCGGCCGAGTAAAAGTCCGCAGTTCCGACAACGCTAATCGAAGCCACCATTACCGGAAAATATCTCGTAGGCCTGTTTTCCTGTTTCTTATATTCTTTCCTCTTTATGATGTTCTAACCAATCCAGCCGTGCAGTTTATACGAACTGCGGGGGGACGCGCCCACACCCTTCAGCACCCTTTAGTTGCTGGCTTGCGCCTACAAAGCCGCTCGCAAAAACTCGATCCAGTCAATAGAACATGCCATCCGCACGCTCAACCATGTGGATTCTTGATGCCATCTCTCACCCTACCCAGGTCTGGGTTACCACGACTGCAGCCCTGCTGTGCATCCTCGGCCTGATCTACTGGTGCCTTCTCCCTCGCCCAATTCCAGGGATTCCACATAACCGACATGCCGCACGATCAATCTGGGGTGACCTTCCCAGCCTGGGACGTGAGGTGGCCGTCTCCAACGATCCGACAACCTGGATGCGCCGCCAGGTCGAGGCGCTTGGTTCGCCCCTGTGCCAGGTCTTTCTGCGGCCCGGCGGCCGCCCACTGCTCCTTCTAGCCGACTTCGAAGAGGCCCAGGATATTCTGCTCAGGCGCAAAGAATTCGACCGCTCCTCCTTCACTGGCGACATCATGGCCGGCGTAGTGCCGCATCACCACATCTCGAAGAAAACGGGCCCTGGCTGGAAGCAAAGCCGGCGCATGCTGCAGGACCTGATGACGCCGTCCACACTGCGGAGGATTGGCGCCCCCGCAGTCTACCGCAGCGTCCAGGGGCTGATGGCACTCTGGACCGAGAAGGCAAGGCTCGCCAACGGCCGCCCGTTCTCTGCCGCCAGCGATGTCCACCACTGCATGCTGGATGGGCTGCTTGCGTTTTCGTTTGGCGACGGGCTAGAGCTCACAGCACTGGGCCCCAACCTACAAAATCTCCGGGGGGTGCAGTCGGTTGGGCCAGACGTGGGTGGCTCTCCTGGCCGGGATATACCCGTCATATTCCCTGATCCCGAGGTCCACCCAGATCTCACAGCGCTGATGGATATCGAGCATACCGTCGAGGATATCGTGGCTGCGCCTTTCCCGAGATTGTCGAATTGGTGGCTCCGCAGGCAGAGGCTCTTCAAACAGCTTCTGGGACGCAAAGACAGGTATCTGAAGGAACAAGTCATGGCTGTTGCGGCCCGCCTAGGACTGAGGGAGGATAAGACAGGTAGCAAGAGTGGCCATGAAGACGCTAGCGAATCCCGGCCTCCCCAATCTGCAGCTGAGCACATCCTATACCGCATCTGGAAGCTCGCCGCGGACGAAGGCAGCCGACCCGAATACTGGACTCCATCCGTCTCGGACGAGTTTCTTGGCTTCGTGCTCGCCGGCCACGGCACCACCAGCGACACGGTCCTCTGGGCCCTCAAGTACCTCACCATGTATCCGGCCACACAGACCCGCCTCCGCGAGGCCGTGCGCGGCGCGCACGCGTCGGCCTCGTCCGAGGGCAGACAGCCGGCGTGGGACGACATCCTGGCCGCGAACGTGCCGTACCTCGACGCCGTGATGGAGGAGGCGCTCCGGTTCAGCGGCCCGCCCGTCACGCGTGACGCCGAGCGGGACGCCGAGGTGCTGGGCCACCTCGTCCCCCGGGGGACCACCATCTTCCTGCTCGCCAACGGGCCCAGCTGCTTCTCGCCGGCGTTTGACATCCCCGCCGACCTGCGGTCCGCGTCCTGGAGAGACGCGCAGGACCGCCTCGCCGGCGGCGGCGGCAGACGGCAACGCTGGGACGAGACCAAGGGAGGCGACATGGGCGGCTTCCGGCCCGAGCGCTGGCTTCGGGAAGCCGGGAGAGAGGCTGGGGGGGAAAAGCTAGTCTTCGATCCGGCCGCAGGACCGCAGATGGCATTTGGCATCGGCACACGCGCTTGTTTCGGCCGCCGGCTGGCCTACGTCAACATGAAGATACTGCTGACATTGATTGTGTGGGAGTTTGAGCTGCTTCCTGTGTCTGGGGATCTGGCAGGTCTGGAGGCGCGATTGGGCGTGGTGCGAAAGCCGGAAAAGTGCTTCGTCAGTCTGCGAAAGCTACCCTGAGCTTGGGCTTGGTTTGGGCCATGGATTTACGCACTCGAAAGCATTAACTGCGGAACTTTGCGACGGAGGTCATAGGATGTTTCTAGATCCGCATTCACCATGCCAGGGGAAAAAAAAAAGAAAGAAAACCCAGCCGGCACCTACAGTATCCGCAGTCCCAGCATTCGCGGGCTGGCGTCGCCAGCTTCAGGCAGTGGCATTACTAACATTATTATCTGCTCTGTGATACCACTGCAACAGCATCTCTTCTGGTTCACTCTTGCCGCTTGTCTACCTTGATCATCAGATCTTTGGTGTACTTTGTCATCACCATGTCAACCCATTCCATGTTTGCACCTGCGCCATCCACGATTTCGACGTGAAAGCGACGAAACAGGTTTCCAAAAAGGACCCAGAGCTCACACCACGCAAGGCTAGAAATTGTAGATCGCCCGTTAGTGCTGTTTACGAGACGGATGTGCAGCTTGAGCTTGCTTACTCTTTCCCGAGACAGACACGAGCCCCCCTGCCGAAGCTGGCAGAATACCGGCCCAGGCGCGCTACATCCTCACCAGTCCATCGCTCGGCAGAAACTCCTCCGGTTGGTGCCAGATTTCCGGATGCCGGTTGAGGAGGTATGCGGACGTGTGGATGTTGACCTGCCGTGTGCGTTTGTCAGTATTGTCCAGGCAGGATGTTGGGCTTGGACTAACCCCTCCTGGGACTCGATCCCCTTTTATTAGCCACCCCTGCTTGGGGACGGCTCGAGGAAGGCGTCCGGGAATGGGGGCGGCCAATCGCAAAACCTCGGTGAGGATGGCGGTCTGGAGATGCCGTTAGCAAACGCCAAGAACGCAGGGCCGCGAAAACAGGCCGGGAACACACCAGAAATGGCAGCTTGCGTGCCCGCTCGTAGCTGATCTCCTCGCTCAAAGACGGAAACTCGGCCTTGAGCTCGACAAACAGCTTCTCTTGGAGCAAAGGAGTGGTACAAACGCGATGGATACCGTAAATCATGGAGTTGGATGTTGTGTCGTTGCCTGCCGTGAGCAAAGTGGCCACTTCATCGTTCAGGGCGTCCATGCTTGGTACCGAATGCCCCCTGACTGCGTTTGGATCCATGAGCATATCAATAACCGCTGACCTTTCTTGACCCAAGCTTGCCTTCTCGCTTGCTGTACCGTCCATAAACTTGGCGAGGTAAGATCTCGTTATCCGAAAACAATGCCTTTTGTATTCCAGCAGCGCAATGGGAAACAGGGACACGTTGAATGACTCCAGCCACATGGCCACGGCTGTTGTGGTCGGGAAGGCAAGCCCAAGCCACCCTATGTCCATGGCAGCTTTCAAGGAGTCACTCAAGGCGTTGCCAAAGTTAGGAGATTCGAGGCAGCCCATGTCCTCGCCCAAAACGATCTTGGCGATGATGTCCATGGCCAGTGCCTTTGCGGCGGCTGGCACAGATACGACGGCATGGACGGTGGCGGCCTGTTCCAAGCGGCGCATAAGCTGCACCGTCTTGGGCTCCACGAGCGCATGGGCCAGCTCGTTCACTCGCGTGCCGGACAACGCCGGCGTCAGTACCTTTCGTCGGACCCGGTGGGCAGCGGGGTCTGTCTCGCCGATGGACGTGCCGGGCCAAGAGATGTATTGGTAGAAGTCAGGGGGCTTGGTGAAGCCGCTGGTGGGTCGCGTGATATCCAGGGCCACCTCGGGGTCGTTGACGTGGAGGTCGTTGGCCCCGATGCGGATGACAGGGCCTGCTAACAATCAGCTGGCTAGTCCGCGACGAGAAGAAACCCACCGCACTTCCGCCCCGCCACATGTCTGCTTCGATATGGGATCATGCCTACCGTGGACTTTGTGCAATCTTTCAATCTCAAAGATCAGGCGCCCCTCGTGGTGATAGTTCCAGTACCACTCCCACACGAGTGGAAGAGCACCGCCACGCGCGGCCCAGGGTATTGACTGAGCGGGTGTAAGTAGAGAACGCGAATGGCTTGCGCCACCCACACGGTGACAAGAGCAATCAGGGCAAATAGTGGTGACATGTTGCTGCCTGGGATGACCTTGGACGTTGGCTCCTGCTGCCCGCTCAAGGGAGGCCTCTGGCTCGCAATGGATTCTCTGTTATGGCCTGGCGGGGGAACAGCTTTCCGATCTCTCCATATCCCGATCGGAGTTTATGGAGTTTGTCGCGGACACGGGGTGGTTCAAGACACCGAGACAAGCCTCACGGAGCGCAAGGGGCCAAGACATCGTCCCATTTCCGACTCCGTTGGCCGACGCGGTTGATGGCGTTGGGCCGACAGATGGATCTTGATCCGGTACCCGAATCTAGGGGCCGTGGAGGATTGACGGGCCGACGCGGTTGATGGCATTGGGCCGACAGATGGATCTTGATCCGGTACCCGAATCTAGGGGCCGTGGAGGATTGACGGTATCTGGTTTGTCAGAAGGCGAGAATTGATACCTATCAGGTCAGCGTCAAGGATGGAGTGTGGTGACACAGCGTCGGCTTCAGCTTCGGCCGAAATCCCATGTGCTGACCGCGTCGGTCGAGAGTTGATGACCGGCCGACGCAGCTCTGCGGCGTCGATACAAGAAAAATCATCACCCGCACATGCTCATGCCTCATGAGCAAAACCCCGTGTACGACAGTCCGGGTCACTCGGTAGGATTCCGGAATGGATGACCCGAGGGCCACATTTCCACACGAGGTTTAAGCTGGCGGCAACAGAGAAGCACACAATGACAAGGTGAGCTGAATTACTCCGACTGTGGGGTAAGGGACAACGGACCCGTCAGGAATGAATCCGTATCGGCGGGAATTATTGATGACGCGTAATTACAATCGGCTTCGTGAAAATTCCTTTTGGGCACGCATCGAGACGAAGGACATCTCCATGGGTCTTTGGGAGACAAACTCGAATCTTCGCCATCTGGATGCTATTTTTTCAGCAATAGGACTGTCGTTCGGGAACGGATCTTATATGTAGGGCAGCGGGAGGGTAGAGGGACGGGCTCGTAACCCAAAGCGCCAATGGTAGGGCTGAGCTGTAGCTTGTCAAGCTTTTAACGTCTTACGTGCATAGGGCTAGCTTGGATTTTCCAAAGAACATGTGCCTTGCATGTCTGCAGGGGTTCTGAGGCACAATCCAATAAAAAGAAGGTAGGATCGAGGATGAGGCGGAGAGCTGAGTATAGGATCCGGTGACGCCTCGACGTCTCCTAACTCACCGGGCTCATCCAGGTCACACCAGCTGAAGCCTGGCACTCATTCGCTGGCGTGGCCAATAGGAAGGACTCAACGCACACCTTCCCGGGTACCTGGCAGAAGAGTCCAGGGGCTCGGTCACCTTGTGGGCTGACCTTAGCGTCCCAATGTGGAGGCACAGCTCAGTAGGAGTGGTATGTTTGTTAGAGGCTATGGCGATAGGCAACAGCGACGGGATGCGAGGATGATTACAGAGTGCTTGGGGCGGGCGGCGGCGCTGCGCGGTGGGCTGTTTGTTGGGAGGGTGGACGAAGGATACGGCGGGGTGCAAGGGACGAGACCAGTATAAAAGAAGTTGAAGAGAAGCACCAGAGGTCGGATAGAATTTCAGTCAAACAAGACACCAGCCACTCGGTTGACATTAATTCCTTAATATTTCAAGACTTTGTCTGACCATAACTGCACTCTGTTGTTCACTCCAGCCCAATATGATATTCAGCCGCTCAATACTAGGTGGCGTGCTCGTCTCGTCCGCCCTCGCTTTCCCGCAATTCACGCCTCCCGTTTCGTCTGGGAACACAACTAGCAACGAAACCCTGGATGGTTTCCTGCACGACATCGGGGTGCCTGGATCTAGGATCCCAGGCAAGGAGATCGGCAAGATCTCCGGTGTCACCCTCGGATGCAACATCCTAAAAGCCTACGCGGCCCTCACCATCCAATCAAAGCTTCTTCTTATGCAGGATAGCGCACAGTACCAGAACGCGAGCGAGGGCCATTGGTCCCAGACGGCTTGGAAAAGCCCTTCATGCATCTATACCCCAGCAGCATCGCTGGCCTGAGCGTGGCCGTTCGCCTGGCTGGCCTCCTGCAGATACCGTTTGCCGTGCGCAGCGGAGGCCACTCCCCATTTGCCGGATTCGCCAGCATCGAGCCGGGTCTCCTCATCTCGACCAGCAATTTCAGAGACTTGGAGTACAACGAGCGCACGCAGACGATGCGCTCGGGCATGGGCAACCGTTGGGGCGCCGTCTACGGCCATCTCGCCCAGCGGGGACGCATCGTCGTCGGCGGCCGCTATGGAGAGGTCGGCATGGGCCTGACGCTGGGTGGCGGCCTCTCGAATCTGTCCAACAAGTTCGGCTGGGTCTCGCAACACGTGCTCGGCTACGAAGTCATGCTGGCCAGCGGGAAGCACGTCAAAGCCAGCGCCACGGAGAACAAGGACCTGTACTTCGCCATCAAGACTGGTCAGAACAACTTCGGCATCATAACCCATGTCATCCAGCGCACCTTTCCCAGCGGCAAAGTATGGGGAGGCCTCGTGGCCTACTCGGCAAATTACACGGATCGGGTGATGCAGGCCCTGATCGACTACCAGCAAAAGGGGCAGCTTGACACCAACTCGGCCCTGCTTCCCTACTTTGCCCGCACCAACGACACCATCTTCATCAACTTCATCTACTTCGACAACGTCCAGCGTCCCGCGGCATTCGATGCTTTCTACCGCATCCCCAACACTTTGGATGATACGCGCGTTCATAACAACTTCGCAGCCCTGGCAGGTATCCCGGCCCCTGGGTCTCTGCCGCGCTGGACGTGGGGGGCCACCACTTTGCTGTTCGACAAGGACACCTACCTTGGCCTGCCAGGCATTTTCGACGAATTTAGGCAGGAGGCATCTGAGCTGCAAGGCGGCACTCTGATCCTGTTCGCCCAGCCAATCTCGAAAAACATGGTTGAACAATCGCGCAAGTACGGCGAGGACCCGATGAACGTCACACCAAAGACACAGCTGTGGCTCAACCCTGCCTTTGGCTGGCAACGGGAGGAGGATACGGACAAGGCCAACGATCTGCTCGAGAGACTGCTGGCCCGGATCGAGGAATACACACGTTCTCGCAAGGTGTACGACAAGTATCAGTTCATCAACGACGCGCACTATTCGCAGAAGCCCTATGAAAGCTTTGGCGGCAGGACCCTCCAGAGGATGCGGGCGGCCAGCCGAAAGTACGACCCGAAGCAGGTGTTTCAGAAGCTAGCACCAGGCGGCTTCAAACTGCAGTACAGCATCGCGGATACTAAAGGAGGGCGGGCTAGCCGGGCCAGCTCGTCCGAGTTATGGCAGCTGGAGTGATGTAGTATTCGCATGTTTGTTTTCCCTTTGTCCCTTGTAGTCTAATTTCTAAGCTCAGTATAGACCTACCTATAGTTATAGATATAAACACGATCCATATCCCAATTATTTTTCACATTTGTCTCCCCTTCTGCCAGGAGTCGTGTATCTCACCCATCTGCTGATGTTTGAAAGGCAATTGGATTAATCTTGAAACCTCTTACAACGGTGGCGATCTTCGGACATTCTGCGGAAGCGCTATTTTAATGCGTGGGTTTGGGAATGAGATCACTTCATAACAGGAGCTAAAGTTATATATTGGGAAGGAAGAAGCTATACTGCGGCCATTTGTGGATTGATGTTCACACCACCCACACTCTGGCTTTATTCATGTAAAACCGGCACATACAAACAAAGGTCATAGGAGAGACGCACGAAAGGCGCTCTTTGCTATCAAAGCGAAAGGGGAACCGGAGAAATAGTTCCGTTGAAATTTTAGGGTAACAATTTGAATGGCATATAAAAGAAAAAGAGAAGGGGAAAGGAGGACGACGAGAAAGGGAAAACGAAACGAAAAAAGAAAACATGGGAAACCAAGAAGCGGAAAGGTGACGAGAGAAAACGAGAAAAGCTAAGAGAAATTAAAACGGAAAAAGGAACGGAAAAAGCAACGGAAAAATGTGAATCTTAATCGATTTCGCGTCCTCTGGAGTCTCCCATTGTATTCTATTAATATGATAGCTATCTTGGACTAGGCAATCCACAAAGGCCTGTTGCCTGGTACAAAATCAACTTGCTGCTTCCAGAGCGTTGCTCACAATACTGCCCGCCAGTGACTTTATGCTGCTTCTCGTATCCAGAAGGTCTAGCATGCTGATGTCGATCCCAAATGCCGTGTTGAACCAGTTCCTGAGTTCGGCCGCAATGAGGCTGTCGACTCCGTAGTGCGCGACGGTGCGGTCCGCATTGATGCTCGATACGTCCATGAAAACCATTTCCGCCACAGTTTTGACAATGGCCCCCGACCATCGCCTCGGTCTTCTCCTGCCCGGCCTTGCCGTCGGTCTTGATGGCCTCATCAAACTCCCGCCGGAGAGTGGCCACGGCGCTTGCCCCATCTCTGCCCTTGGTGGTGTCGGCTGCCGAGGACGAGGCCGTCTCGAGGTGGTTGAGGGCGTCCTCGGTGGCTCTCATGACCAGCGAGACACGCGCATCGCTGTGCCACCTTGGAACAGCACCTCCAGAGCTTGCCGCTTCGGCCTCCTGCCGTCTGCTGGCCGCCATGACGGCCGGGTCAAGACACGTGTTGACGCCGGCGATGGACAGAGGATCACTCGTGCTGCCTGCCCACGATGGAGTCCCGTCAGGCTCGTTGTTGCGGAAGGCGGGCTCCAGCAGCTGGAGGAACCGGAGCTCCGACACGGTCATGGCCTTGTTGCGAGCCATCATGTTCTTGGTCGTCGTGTTGCGGCTGAGGGCGCCGACGTCGTTGATGAGGCCAAACGAGGCCGTCGACGCGGGGAGCCGCTGCCGCCGCCGGAAGCGCGCAAACATCTCCTGGAAGTTTGTCGCTGCCGTGTAGGCGCTCTGCGTCGCCAGGGCCAGGACGGACTCGAGGGACGTGGTCATGACGAAGAAGTCGAGCGGCTGTCCGAGGGTGGCCTCGTGCAGGTTGTACGTGCCTTGGACTTTGGCCGCCAACGCATCGCGCCAGTGCTTGGCCGTCAGCTTGTCGAAGGATTTGTCCTGGAGAGACATGGCCGCGTGGACGATGCCTCCGATCCGCCGGCTTTGGGACTGCAGCCTGGCGACGATTCCGTCAACATGGCTGCGCACGGCGACATCGCACCTCTCCGGCTCCACGCGGACGCCACGGGTCGCCAGGGTCTCAATCAGGGTTTGCGCCTCGGTGCTGCCATGGTCAGGGCCGCTCCGGGACAAAATGACAAAGTCCCGGGCACCACGGTCGGCCATCCAGGCAATGATGGATCTCCCCAAGCCTCCAAGACCTCCAGATATGAGGTAGGTTGCGTCGGGCTTGAACTCGGCGTCTGGTACCGGCGGCACCATTTTCACCACCGACGAGGGGTCTTGGAAGGTAATGACAAACTTCCCGATGTGGGTGCCCTTGGAGAATGCGAGGAGGGCTTGGTCGAGCCGCGATACATCGTACGTCGCAAGGGGCTTGACGGGGCCGATGAGACCCTCGCTGAGGTATTTGTGGACGCGCGCCATCAGGGAGTGGCCCATCTCCGGGCTCGCGTCGACGACGACGCCCAGGTCAAAGGACGCAAAGGAGGCGCACTTCTTGAGCAGCTCAAGGCTGAGCGTCTTGGAGTTTTGCACGTCGAGGCGGCCCACGTCGACAAGAGTGCCAAGCGGCGCCAAAGCCTGCAGCGATTCGTACATGGCGTCGCCCGAGGTGGCGCAGAGGATAATGTCGAAGCGCGGCTGCGATCCCAGGGCGGCAAGACCAGTGTTGGTGCCGGGCCCCCGGGACGAGAAGATGTGGCTGGACGGGATTCCCACATCCTCCTCGAGGAAGCGCGCTTTGTCGCGGCTTCCAACTGTGGCAAACACCTCTGCCCCCTTGGCGCGCGCGAGTTGAATCGCGGCGAGCCCGAGGCCGCCTGTGGCTGACTGGATCAGCACCCGGTCCCCTTTCTTGACCCTGGCGGCGTGCTCAAACGCGTAAACGGCTGTCATGTACACCAACGGCATAGTGGCTACCTCAACCATGTCGTCCTCCACCCGCATCGGCTGGGCGAACTTGGCGGGCGTGCGGACGTAGTTGCCAAAGTGGCCCCTGCCCAGCCCGTAGACGCGGTCTCCGACAGACAGATGAGTGATGTCGGCACCGACGCGGTCGACGACACCCGAGAACTCGGAGGAGTACTCGTCCATGTCGAAGCGGCCCGCAGAGATGGCCAGGTCTTTCCAGTTGAGGCCCACGGCTGCACACTTGACCTGAATCCAGTCGTCGGCCAGCGGTCTCTTGATAAGATCGTATGGCTTGAAGTAGAGAGACGTTAGGAGACCTGGCGTGCCAAAGGCCGCGCGGACTGGGCCGTGCCCGTCAAAGGCGAGCAGCTCTGCGCGTTCTGGTGAGGCCTCGCTCAAATCGAGCGCGTCGTTCAATGCCTCGTCGGGCACCAGCCTGCTAACCCATAAATGGCCGTCCTGATAGACGTACTCGCGATCCTCGGGAGTCACTTCGGCTGCGGGGTCCGCGGTCTGCATGCCGACTTCGATGTCGACCAGCGACGGAGCCAAACGCGGGTCCTCGCAAGCCCCCTGGCAGGGATCCACGTCGACAAACCGGAAGCGAGACGTTGGGTTCTCTGTGCCGATAGTGCGTAGCAGGCCCATGACCACGCCTCCCTTAGGGTCGCTGCCCCTGACCATGCCACAGGACACGACCCACATCATGCTGGATGCGCGTCGAGCCAGTTCTTGGAAGAGCAGAAGCCGCGCCTCGTCTGCCTCGAGCAGCAGATTTTCGCCGTCCAGGAACGCCACTACCCGCAAGGGCTGGTCTGGGAGGGATTCGGTGCCGTCCAGGAGGCTTTCGAAAGTGGTCAACCGAGGGGAGAGCCCGCGCTGTTCCATCTCGGAGGCCATTGCAGCAATTACCCCTGGGACCTCGGGTTCCCCATATAAAAGCTGAACGGCATCTTTTCGACGCGACTTTCGGTTCCTGGAATGCGGTAACCGTCGAGACGATGGTACAGGCGGTAGTGTGTGGAGCCGGGTAGTCGTCGAAGACTTGCTCGGTGCCATTGAATCCTGCCTCATAGAGCTCTTTCTGCCACCGGTCTAGGGACATGAAAGGGCTATCCGTGCGGCCATCGGGAATTCCGTCCCAGTACCCGGTTAGGGTACCAAGAACCACGCCTTGTCCGATAGCTTGGGTGACATTCTCGACTAACACAAGGCGGCCGCCCGGCTTGAGCAACTTGCGCACGTTTTGCAGCGTCCTGGCCATGCTGGCCGTCGCGTGCAGGACCTGAGAAGCCAGCACGACGTCATAAACCGGCTCGAACCCCTGCTTGAGCGGGTCGTGCTCGATGTTGAGCGTCGCGTAGTGCATGTCCGGGAACGGGAGCGACTCCTGCGCAGTCTTGAGGAAGGCGCTCGATATGTCGGTGAAGGTGAAGTCCTTGTAACGCTTGATGCCGCCGCCGACGCCCTCGAGCCCGCCGCCCAGGGCCCGGAGCACCTCGCGCGTGGCGCCGCCGGTGCCGGCCCCGAGCTCGAGGATGCGCATGTGCGGGTTGGCGTGGCCCAGCGACTGGAACACGCGCGACAGCTGCGGGTATGCCCCTGTCATGACCAGCCCCGTCTGGTACAGGGCTGTGAGC
Organism: Gaeumannomyces sp. JS-464; assembly: GCA_002197995.1. Taxonomy (NCBI): domain Eukaryota; kingdom Fungi; phylum Ascomycota; class Sordariomycetes; order Magnaporthales; family Magnaporthaceae; genus Gaeumannomyces; species Gaeumannomyces sp. JS-464. Next base: position 2,787,012 of record NGZR01000001.1, on the reverse strand, counting down.
AGGCCGCCCTCGAGCAGGACGTCGAGTCCGGTGCGGCGCTCGTAGATGATGTCCTCCATGTTGCGGAACAGCCGCACGGCGACGTCGATTTCAACGCATGGCTCCGGGAGCCCAGCGTACAGCTCGTCCAGGAGCGCGGTGCGGGCAGGGCTGGAAAGGTTCCTGGCTTCGTCCATCCACTGGCTAGCGTCCCCAGGCGCCTCTTGGCCCACGCGATGAAGTGGTGGATGGTACGTGAATCGGCGGGGTTCTCTGGAGGCTCCACCTCTGGCAGGTGCCCGTATCGGAGGCAGATCTCGGCCACAATTAGGGATGACACGCGGGCAAAGAGATCGAACATGTGAGCACGTGCCACGTTCCCGCTCGGCGGTGGGAAGCATTTTTTAACCTGTGTACCGTCCATGGTACGGATGTCTGGCCTCCAAGCCAGACGGAGGAGGGGTGCCGAGAAGAGCTTGTTGGTTGTTGTGGACGTGGCGGCCGACGACGGTGTCCCATCGGCATATGAGATGCAACGAAGGGTTGGAAGCTCAAGAGTCACCTCCCCGGTGGCTCTATTGGCAAGCTGAAGGTGCACATATGCACCACGCAGCCCGCGCATCTGTCCAGTGGCTATGCCGAGTGCCCGTGTCTCCCCTTTGAACCCGTTGTTCTTGAGCCATAGGCGATCCATATGAATGGGAACAAACGCCGTCCGCGCCTTGTCAATTTGTCCTCCGTGGCACGAGATCAGGCCGAGCTGGAGTAGGGAGTCCAGGGATGCGGGATGGACGATATATCTGGATTCGCCTTGAATTGTGCCAGCCGTTGTGTCGAGGGCCACGGTGGCCGTCGCCATGTTGAGGGCCGGATCCGCGCCAATATCGGACAGGCCGCGGAAGGCGGGGCCGTACCCAAGGCCAAGCTTGGAAAAGGTCGAATACCACTGCGCCATGTCGACGTTGCGGGCATCCATTTTGTGCGTGGGAATGGGCGTCCTTTGGCCGGACGCCAGGAGCTCGACCTTGATCTGGCCAACACAGTGCTCCACCCAGACGTCCGACCCGCGGCCGACAGAGCTGACGGTAAATCCGGCCCAGGCTGGGGAGCTGGCTGTGCTAGCCTCGTCGAGCTCCAGCGTCGTGAGGACCTCGGTGCCGTAGTCGTGCTCGGGGATACGCAGAGCCGTCTTTATAGAGACGTTGCGCAGTGCAAAGGCAGCCACTGACCGCGGCTCCTGAAATTCGTTGTAGGCCTGACTGGCTGCCTCAACCGCCACGGCAACGTAGGCGGCTGCAGGGAGCACGGGGAACGGAATCAGACAGTGGTCCTGCAGCCAAGGGAGATCCTTAAGCCGCAGCACGTTGCGCCACTGCGGCCGCAAATGAGCATTCCCGGACAGCTTATAGCCCAGGAGATCGTGGCGTGCAACCTTGCGGCCGCGGTACTCGCGGCTGTAACGGCTTTCGTAGTAGTTGACAGGCCCGTAGGCATACTGGTACGGCGGAAGATCGACGGCAGTGCATCCCGTGACGAGCTCTGGGTTGCCAGAGCAGTCTCTGCCATCGGTCGAGTTCACGGCGCTCAGGTCCAGTCCGGAGTGGTTCCAGCCAACAGCGTCCGGCCAGCCGCAGCATTGTCACCTGGCTATCCTCTTTGCGACGCAAGCAGGAGGAGTATGTGACCGACGAGGCTGCAGCGCTGCCAACTGCCTGCAAGGTCTGGCTGACTGGTGTTTTGAGGGCTGGGTGTGGCCCCACCTCGATAAGTGCAAGCTTCTCCAGGTTATCCCCAGCCAGCCTAGTCACAGCCTCGGAGAATCGCACTGGGGATTCGAGATTGGCGCGCCAGTACGCAGGCGACACCTCGACGTCCGATTTGTGCGGGTACACCGACGAGTACCATGGAATCTTTGGGAGCAAGGGGCTTTTGCCTGCGAGCCCCTTTTCTTTTAGCTGATGGAGGCTGTCGGCCAGCTCCCCTTCGTAGAACCCCCCTAAAGCTCGCATGTGATGCGAGTGATAGGCATTTCCGCCCGTGTCGAGCTTGCGAGTGAAGATGTTTGCCTTGGCAAGCCTTGTAGCTGCTTGGTCCACGACCTCTGCGTCGCCTGACAGCGTGACGCTTTGGGGAGAGTTAATTGGCTGCGATGTGGATCTTGCCCTCGGCGCCCTCGAGGTATGGCAGAACATCCTCGGGGCCAAGGCCCACGGCAGCCATTGCGCCGTCGCGTTGGTTCTTGGAGACGGCGACGCCGCGAAAGTATGCAGCTGCAATGGCCTCCGCTGCTGAGATGCGTCCCGCGGCATAAGCAGCCGCCATCTCACCCGACGAATGTCCTACCGCAGCGGCGGGAGTGACGCCCCAGCAGCGCAGAAGATCCACGAGGGCGACCTGGACGGCGGTGCAGACTGCCTGGGAGACCTGGGGCAGGAGCACGCGCTGAGGCTCGCTGCCCGTCAGCACCTCCCGAATGGTCCATTCGGGAGATGGGGACAGGGCGCCCAGCACGTGGTCCATGTGGTCGATGGAGCTCGCGAAAGCAGCGTACTGAAACAGCTCCGCACCCATAGCCGGCCATTGAGCCCCCTGGCCCGTGAAGACGAAGCCCAGGAAGTCGCTGGGCTGTGCCGGGCTGGTGGTGATGGTGATGGTAAGCCCTGAATCCTCCTCGAGGGCTTGAAGGATGTCGCCGGCCGCATTTCGGGCCGATACTATGCAGCACGCCCGCTGGGCGAACCTGGATCTCTTGGAGCCCAGCGTGTAGGCCACATCAGCGAATGAGAATTCCTGCGATGACATGTAGTCGGCCAGGGCAGCCATGTTGAGACGCAAGGATGCATCCTTGTGCGCAGAGAAGGGAAGGAGCACTCGAGGACGGGTCTCTGCGTCGGCTCTCTGGACACGAGCGGCAGGAGACAGCGACGGGGAGTAGAGGACCTGGTGGCCGTTCGAGTTGCCGTTGGTGCCATTGCCCCCGCTAGTGCCGTTGCTTCCGTTGCTTCCGTTATGACCATTGGCCTGGTTTTTGCCATTGGTATGCCCATTAGCATCCAGGGCGCCCGCCAACCCCGGCTTGATGTAACCTGGCATGACGTTCTCGACGTGATCGACAATGCAGTGGCCGTTAGCGCCGCCGTAGCCAAAGCTGTTCAGACTCGCTCGACGCATTTTCCCGGCCGGCCACGGTGTATTTTCGGTGAGTACGCGCACCTTTGCGCCGGCAAAGTCAATTTTCGGGTTGAGTGTGTTAACGCCGATGCTGGGAGGGATGACACCCTTGTCAAGCGCCAGCAGGACCTTCATGATACCGGCCAAGGCGCTCGCCGACTCCGTGTGGCCCAAGTTGGTCTTGACTGAGCCAATGGGCAGCAGTTCTCCGTCTGCATGGAGGGGAGCAAAGATGTTTCCGATGGCTGCGACCTCGATGGGGTCACCAACGGGCGTCCCGGTCCCGTGGCACTCGAAGAAGGAAGTGTTCGCAGGGTCCAGGTTGCCTGCGTTCTCGTACGCCTTCCGGATGACTGCCTCCTGGCCGACAGCAGAAGGGTGCGTGATGCCTCCCGTGCGTCCGTTTGCGTTAATTGCCGTGCCGCGAACAAACGCACGGATCGGGAGGCTCTCCTTGGCGGCCACCGAGGCCCGCGTGAGGTACAGCGCCGCAAAGCCCTCGCCGCGCGCATAGCCATCGGCAGCGGCGTCGAAGGTGTGGCACGTCGAAGTCGGCGACAGTGCGCCCAGCTTGGACATCATCAGCTGCAGGCCTGGGTCCATGATCCAGTTGGAGGCGGCGACGATGGCCGCATCGCAATCGCCGTTGCGCAGCGCTGCCACCGCCATGTGGAGAGCGTACATGGACGACGAGCAGGCTGTATCAAGGGTGACGCTGGGCCCCTTGAGGTTGAATATGTACGAGACGCGGTTGCTCAGCAAGCTGATGCTCATGCCCGTAGTGGCGTAGGGCCGCACGTGGTCCGTATCGCGCGTCTGCACCAGCACCTGATCGAGACTGAAGTTTCCCACGTAAACACCGGTACGCGAGCCTGAGAACTTCTCCCACGGCACGCCCGCGCTTTCGAAGGCTTCGTACACGACTTCAAGCAACTTCCGCTGCGACACGTCCATGGTCTCGACCTCGCGCGACGTCATGCCGAAAAAGGCCTCGTCAAACAGCCGCGCGTCCTCATCCAGCAGGAACCCACCCTCGGTGGCCGTCGTGCCCGGGCGGTTGGGGTTTTGGTGGTGGAAACCCTCAAGGTCGAAGCGTGGCTGGCTCCATGGTTTGTAACCCGACCGTTTGTTGCGCAACAGCTCCCATAGTCCAGGGAGATCACGCACGCCGCCAGGCCACCGGCAGCCTGGATTTTAAACCGCGGTAAGCTCATGACGCAATCGATATAGTTAGCTGGGCACATACCAAGTCCTGCTATGGCCACAGGCTCGATAGCGCCAGAAGCCTCAAACTGGCTTGACGTCCTGAACATGTTCTCAGATGGCTCCTTTGATCCGAACTCGCCACCAGTCACGATGGCTTCCACTATTCGGGCGATAGAAAGGGGAATTGGGCAAATCTTGAGTAGGCTGAGCTGATAAAGCCAGGATCGTTCAGGGGCTATCAGATCACCCTGCTCCCTCCACCACGAAGAAAGAAATCGACACCGACTGCTATATGGATGCTTTATACGCACCTAGATGTCCGTTGATCAGACATTCCCCGTATGCATTAAAAGATATCTACAGGTACCTACCTAGGTACCTGCCTGCCTACCTACCTAGGTATCTACTCACATCGGAGACCTCGGACTTTACTGAGGTGCCCGGATTCCTTACTGCCTTGGGCGAGCGGCTGGGACGAATGGGGATAGAATTTTCGCATGCGGGAGAGTTGGAAAAGTGAGTATCAGCTCTTGGCTGCGAACCTCCCCCGATGCTCGCACCTGAACATCACATTGCAGTTGCACCAACCAACCTTTCGGCAAGATTACCTACCTTATCTCTCGAGGCCAACTTGCAACCTGCCTAACCCGGTAACACCAGCACCGGCCTCAGCCCTAAGACGTCAGGTGTTGGTTGAACGCCCGGAGTAGGCTTTCGGCCGGCTTACGTGGGATGAGTGTAACATAGAATTCCAACGCCGGCATTAAAGCCGACGCGGATGCCAGTGTGTGGACCCGGTATGGAGCTCGGCGGCTGCAGAAACCCGGAGCAGTGAATTCCGGGTCGCTAAGCACCGATACATCACATCCGAGCCGCGACTGTGGGATATAACAGGCTTAACAAAATGACAAGCACATCACCAATATGGCAACAACGGTTTCTGACGCGACAACAGACAAGGCCGCACATGGCAAAATGGCAGGCAGCAACAAAGATCTGTTGAGGCGCGCGAGGGCTCTCCTCGACGAGACCACCCGTCTTGTTGACTACCTCGACTCCACCGGACACGGGGCGCTGGGCTTTGAACCCGAGTCGAGTGAGCCACCCGACACGCCCGAGTTCCGCGATCTTCAAAGGCCGCTCCTGGCCTCGCTTGACGACCTCCAGCGTCTGGTCAGCGGGCCCAGAGGCATGGTGCGGACGCTCTGCTGCATGGGCAACGACCTTGCAGCCCTGCAGATTGCGTTCGAGCTGGGCTTCTACGATGCCGTCCCGGACACTGGCGACATCTCGGCCCAGGACCTGGCCGCGAGCACGAGCATGGATGCGGACCGAGCCGCTCGCGTAATGGGCATGCTGGCTACCCACCGCGTGTTCCGCCAATCCCGCCCAGGTTTCTTTGCCCACTCGGCGGCCTCGCTGTTGTTCAAACGAGACGAGCCCCTGCGCTGCGCCGGACAGTACATGCTGGACGAGATGTGGCAGGCAGCTAGCTCGTCGGCCGACGCCATCAAGGCCATGCCTCACGAGTCCGACGCCCAACATTCGCCCTTTAACTTCCGACACGGGCTCCCGCTGTTCGAGTACTACGGTCAGAACCCAGAACTCGCAGCTCGCTTTGCCAAAGCTATGGATGGCGCCACATCTGGTAAGTCCGCGAGCCATGCCTCCCCGTCCTCCATGCCTGGCAACCTTTGGTGCTTTAGTTGATCGACAGATTAGTGAGCTTGTCACGGGCTTTGACTGGGCGCAGCTCAAAGGCAAGGTTATAGATGTTGGAGGGGCAGCGGGCATATTTCCATGGCCCTCGCCCATGTAAGAGTTAAAGATCTGCCTCCCATCCCCTGATCTCGGCATTAGGTACTGACCAACATCCCTTGTCTATCCAGATGTTCCCGCACCTGGAGTTTCGAGTTCAGGACAACTCGGCAAATATGCTGTCTCAGGGGAAGAAGCTTCTTTCTAGCCAGCAACACAGTTCCATCGCATCTCGCATCTCGTTCCAGCAGCACAGCTTTTTCGACCCGCAGCAGCCCGGCCCCGATATTGGGGCCTTTTTCATCCGTCAGTGCACTCACAACTGGTGCGACCGCGACGTCATCTCCATCTTCCGGGCCTTTGTCCCGGGCCTTGAGGGCTGCGCGCAGGGCACGCCGCTGCTCGTCAATGACACCATCATCCCAGAGCCGGGTCTCCTCCCAGCGCATGAGGAGCGTGGCATGCGTCAGTTCGATATGCTGATGATGATCGCGTTGGGTGCTAAGCAGCGCACCTTGGCCGAATTCAAGGCATTGGCTGCTGCTGCCGACCCGCGGTATGTCGTAGACAAGGTGCATAGCGCGAAGGATGGAAGCATGGGGCTGCTTAAGATCGTGTTGAATGCACAGTGATCAGGAGTCTATCATTGTTTTCACCCATGGATTGATCGATGTATGTAGCAAATGGCAATTGACCACCAGGAAACGGACGGACTCCAACAATTAGGTGGATATAAAATAACATTTTTTGTACGCTTTCGTGCGCACTTTGCGTAAAAAAGGAAGAGGAAGAGGGAAAGAAAAGGAAATAATAATTACGTTGCATCCTAAAGATCTTCCATGATGTACTCTGCCTAGCCTTAAGCCCGATCATTTACGTTTGCCAGCAAGTCGACCCCCGGTAATGCGCCCCGCAGAACCGCGAGCGTCTCGTCCCAGATCTTTCGCGCCACCTTTTGTCCCTCGGCGGATTTGACGAAGTCGGATGGCCTATGTGGGTTAATTAGCAAGTCAGCGAAGCTTGTTCGTCGGCATGCGGTAGCGGAAGGAGGTTCTTACGCCGTCACTTTCTGCTCGCTGAGGTACGCCCCGGGGAATTTGACGTGGTCGGTCGCCGCGTTGGTCAGGCAATGGCCACCCTGGGCCTGGGTCCAAGCAAGGAATCTCAAGGCCATCACAGGAGAGCCCTCGGCGTGGCCGCGGTGCAGGCCGCTGACGCAGAATCCCGGATTCACTGCGTTGATGATGACCCCTCCCCGGCCCGCGGCGACAGTTCGCGCACCCACAGGACCTCGAGCAGCTTGCTGGCGTTGTACCGGTCCATGCCGTCGTGCTCGAACGAGTCCTCCTCGTCCATGCGCGCCAGCGTGTTGGGCGCGCTCTGCTCCTTGAACTTTGTCAGGAAGTGGTTCTCGGACGACACGATGGTGAGGCGCGACGGCGCCCCCGTCGCCGCCGCCGTGGCCTTGAGCGGGCCTAGCAGTAGCAGGCTCAGCAGCGCGGGGCCGAAATGGTTGATCTGCACGTTGGACTCGTGGCCCGTCTTGGAAAGCGCAAACTTGAGGTTCTTGACGCCGGCGTTGAGGATGGCGATGTCGAGGCGCGGCAGCTCGGCCGCCCGCCGCCCGAACGCGTGCACGCTCGCAAAGTCCTCGTGGTCCAGCGCCCACACTTCGACGGCCACCCCAGGGCTGGCGGCCCGGATCTGGGCGGCCGCCTCCTCGCCCTTGGCCACGCTGCGCGATGCCAGCACCAGACGCGCGAGGCCGTGGGCGGCCAGCTCCTTGGCCGCCTCGAAGCCCAACCCCGCGTTCCCGCCCGTGACGATGGCCGTTTTGCCATCCAGCCGGACGATCTCGGGCAGCGGCTTGGGCTTGAATACCAGCTGCCGGTACAGCATTCCGATCAGACCGCCCATTGTAATTGGATGTCGATATCTTGGGGTGCAATTTTTTGTGGGCTGATAATTGGGATGGGTGTGAAGCGGGCAACACTGCAGGTTGGCTGACAAGTTTGTGTTGGTCTTGCGGGACTAGCAAAATAGAAACAAGCACGAAGATGGGGGCCCATGTGGTATGCATTTTAGCCGGGCTCGTAAAAACCCGACACCCCGACGCACCTTCGGTCGTAAGACAGGCTTCGGCTTTAAAGGTCGAATCTCGCGTAACACAGCATAAGATAACGTGTGAAGGGCCGAGACAAAGGGGCGGGGAGTGGCACAGCTACTTGGCAGAATCGCTACGTACACACGCTACCTCCTCACCAATCAGTCATGTGGCTAGTGATCCTGCTTTGGATTACGTGATTTGAGAACAAACAGATGCTGGGCAATGACGGCTCAGCTATACCTCAATTTATAGATGACTGCCAAACACCAGTCACCGTGAACAATCTGTCATTTTTCTATAAGAGAAGAGGTACTTTGGAGCGTCGGGAGCCAGGCTAATCTGCCGTTGCTTGTAGTTCACATCACCGGGAGCCTGCCGCGAAGACTGGGTAGCCCCACCGGCTAATTAGGCTTTGAAACCCAAATAGATTTCACATGCCTCCGGTCGTTTTTGTCAGCTCATTTTCGAGGGCCCATGTTAAACTATAAGTCGATCTCTAAAAGCGAAGCTCCATTTCCAGGCAGCAACCGACTACTCACGGCGGCCATGTGAACAACGTTCTCTCCAGCCTAGCATCGGTGCCCATCAGCGATCGTGAACCAGAAGCAACATGAATATGTCAGGAGACAGACCATTAACCATTTCACCTTGCATCGAAGGGCACTTGACCAATTTCTATCGCAAGTTTGCGCTCTCTCATCCCCTGAGTACCTAGGCTGCGTGCCAGGTATGGAAAGGATCTGTTGGTTCTGCTGTCTCACCCTTTTCACCTTCTTGGGTAAACATCGACGTCCCTTGTTCTGTCATCAGGTCTTCATTGGACAATGTTAGAAATAGCATTGCAAAGGCTCTGGTTCTTCGGTTACACTCTTGACCATATTAAATTACAATGAAAAAGATATACTGGGATTAAGAAAAGCCCTGCAAATGGATAATTATGACTCCGCTACCAAGAGAATTGTGAATGAGATTGCCAAAGAATGTATCTCCAAGAATGACACAAGGTCCCGGTGCCTGTGAGCGTGAGCAAGGATCAAGCTATAAGATGATTCTCAGGTAGCTAACTAAGGGCGTGATCAATACAAAATGGTTTTTTAGTTTTTTGACCCCCTGGCCGGTTTTTTGACCTGATTTAAGCTTAATTCTCGACGTGGAGACAACGCCCGGGGTAGCCCTGTGCCCGTTTATGTATATTTGGGCCTGATTTTCGGTGGATTCCCATCGAGACGAGACATGGAACGTCTATCTATAAAAAGCAAAGGGCAGAGGTTCAAAATAGAAGCTATTCCCAAAAATAACAACGACCCGTGCAACGCCGTGATCCAGGGTCAAAGCAGGCCGGAATAGCCTCACCTTCTGGCGGATCTAAAGGGCCCCTGGGGCCGGCGATAGGCTCGTTCGAGAGCCCAGAAGCCAGAGATTCTCGTAGTATATAAGGGGAAGCCTCTGGCAGTTCGGATTCAAGTACAAAAATAGTATTACAGAGATCAACCTACCTACCTACATTACCTACAACCTTTTTTTGCCTACCAACCCTACTTCCGCTACCATGCCTCGTCAACTGTCCCTCCGTATCCGGCGCCGGCGCCAGGAACGCGAGAATCGCGCCCTCTCTTTGCCCCCCTCGTCTCCCGTGCCCTTTGCCGGGGAAGAGGAGGATCCTCCGGCCACCCAGATCACGCTGGGGACCCCGGCAACCTCGCCGGAGGGCCTGGGGGCCGACTTTTACGACCCTTTTGACGACCCGGAGTCGCCCCCTCCGCCCTCCCGTGCACCCTCCATGGCCCCCTCCCTTGCCGCAGCCTCGCAAACGACCCAGGGCACTCCGTAGGGGGCTCCCAGGCCTCCCAGGAGGGCCGCAAACGGAACGACTGGACCGCTGATCAGCTCTTGGCCTTCCTCGAGGCCCTCGCGGAGGCCGGCCGGCAGGGGAAAATGAATCCGGCGATCGCTGGCTGGCAGCCCAAGTGCTTCAAAAAGGTTGCAGAGGCCTTATCTAACCTGTGGCCCGGTATCCGGTGGTCAGAGAGGGTCAAAAACAAGTATAATAGCCTCCGGGCGCAGTACAAGGACTGGCTAGACTTTGGGAAGCGGTCAGGGGTTACCGTTGATCCGGTCACGGGACTGTATCTCGCCAGCGATCAAGCCTGGGAGGCGTTTTTTGCGGTCCGGCCTACCGCCCGCTGGATGCGCAGAAGGCCTCTTTTCCGCCCGGACCTTCACGAGGCCGCCTTTGCAGGTAACTGGGCGACAGGGGAACAGATCGCTACGGCCGCCCAACGCTTAAGGGCCTCGCCAGGCGACGAGCAAGGTTCCCCAAGCCGGCAGGCCGTGGGAGGCCGCGGGAGACGTCCCTCTGGTAGGTCCGGGCACCTAACAGTAGCGGAGGCCCAGTTGCACGTCGGAGATCGCCTTCTGGAGGCTGCACGAACGTTGGCCCGGGCCGGATCCGGATCCGACTGGGACTCAACCCCTTCAAGTGCGAGGTCCTCCCTGGCCGGCCGGGCGCCCTGTAGGCGTTGGCTGAGGCACGAGCCCTGGATACAAGCCGCAAAGGAACTGCGGAAGTACCCCTGGGACGACTTATCGGGCGAGATCAAGCGGAAGTTAATCCGGACCTTTAAAAAGGACGAAGGGATGGCTCACTGGTGGTTGAGCGACGTCGAGGACAGGGAGATGATAGTGAATCTGGTGCAAAGCGACGAGCTGGATTTGTGGTAGCGATCAAAGCGGTTCGAATAAGGGTATTTTCGTAATCGGGCGGCCTATTTTGGTGGAATTATAAGGGAGTGTTATTGTTAGTCTTTCTTTTGGATATCGTTGGGGTCGAAGGTTTGGATACCACGGAGATTACCATTGGGCAGGTTACTATAAACACCACCACTCGCTTTTAGATAGATGAAATCAACGTTAATCGGGCCGCAGGTTACGGCATTCAATTGGCCTCGAAAAGGCGATCAAAATGCACCAAGTCCCGACGAGAACAAACGCCGGAATCATCGCGAAAAATTACCGCAAGTTGACCGGCAAAGCTCGAGGGGTGCCGTTTTTGGGGTGCGATACCCACCTGGACCCAAAAAACCCACAGCATAAACGATCGCCACCCCATTTGTTACCCAAATGGGCAACGCTTACGCACGCCTAATACGATCCCTTGATTTAATCGCCGGCCGCCACCTTAATTTTTATCCGTTCCCTTCGAAAAAGGCACCATTTAACTCGCCTCGACGAGGGCAATCGAACGCTACCTTTGGTGCATGGAATTAATCATTTTTTGCTACGCTAAACCTGTCGATCCTACCATAAAAACCACTGCCACGTCGCCGTTTTCGGCTAACCCCCTTTTTAAACCAATGACCCAATTAACAAGCTGTAACCTCCCCCCGATTGCCCTCGTCGAGGCGAGTCGAACGCAGGTTACGGGGTCTCCTTACGAGCCTTGTAAGCCTGGTAGTCGTCCCATAACCTATTGGCTATCGAGGCCCGGTACTGGATCCAAGACGCGGGCGTTGTGCCCATTTCCCGCCCTCGCCTCACAGCCTCCCTTTTAACCCGAGCCCTTTGAAGTGCATTTTTTCCATCAATTCTGGCTTGTTCAGGGCCAGGATTGGACGTTAAAAATGCCCTGGCTTCCCTTTTTAAAATGAAGTTATGCAGGCCCGTAACGGCCAACACGATATCGACTTGTGAGCGGATACGGTAATCGGGCGGCGTGCCCCTAATGATCTTCCAGCGGCCTTTGAGATCGCCGAAGCACCTTTTAACAACAACACGCATTTTTGCATGGTGCAGGTTAAAAAGCTCGGCCGGGGTCTCCGGCCGGGCAAGGCCTTGTTCCTGGAGGTGATACCTCGTCGCGTTGTAAGGGGTAATTACCCCGGTGCCGAGGAAAAAGCCGGCATCCCCAAGGTAAAAATGACCCTCCGGGACTCGAAATCCGGCCTGTTGGGCCCGCCTAAGCAATTGGGAGTCGTGTATAGAGCCTTCAGCGCCTGCCATGACGAAAACGAACCGCCCGCCGTGATCTACGGCCGCCAGAACGTTCTGTGCGGTAGGCCCTTTCCGACTCCTCCATGCAACTCCCGCATTTGCACTGACTTTGGCGTTGATCAGGGTCCCGTCGACGGCTCCCAGGCACCCAGCAAAGGCCTCCCGGACCTCCCGACGCCTGCAATCGGGCCAGAAAACGTCGGAGACCTCCGGCAACGTCACAAAGGCGGCGTGGAGGGCGATCATGACCTGCAGTACCTCGTGGAAGTTCCGGTGCGTTGTTCCCGGGCTGCGGCCAAAGAGGTGGGCCGCGACTCTGAGGGAGACACCCTGCCCACAGATGTATAGGAAAGAGGCCACTTTCTCGCCCAAGGAGACGAGCTGAACAGTATATTTGGCGTGCTTAACGGGCAAAAATTGCGGTCAGAATGAACGAGTTAACTTGTTGCACCCTACTCCCTTCACTTGATCCGGATCCCCTCGATCTTTTATACCGGCAGGCCGGCCGGCCCTGACCCTCCCTCCCTGACCCTCCCTCCCTGACCCTCCCTGATCAAGGGTAACACGTGGCTTACAGGGCCTCCATCTACGCGACTCGTTGGCCTGGTCAAAATGGTACTTCTGGCGGGTTAAAAGCTATATTTATTAGGCTTTTTACCGGGATCCGGGCCCCCCTGGCTCGGATCCGCAAACCGGTTTTCAAGCGGTTTTTGAAAATAGTATGGTAAAAACTAAAAAACCATTTTGTATTGATCACGCCCTAAGAAGGCCCCCAGATTGTCTAAGCTAAGCGTCATCTCCAACAAGGTACCTCGCGGATGTATAAAAAGCCTTTGTATGCCAGAATCTGCGGAATTGGCTGACGACCGATTTTTAAAACAATGGCACAAAGAGCCATAACAGTATACTTCGATCCAGGCGGATGGGGGAGGACTACTGGCAGCAGGCGGATCTGCTGGCCCAGAATCTCAAGCAAGAGGGGATGATGGTCGTGCTGATCTTTTTTTTTCTCTCCTTCCCTTCCTTCGCCACGTTTCTTTCCTGTCTATTCTTTCTTGCATATGCCTTCCGGTCATTGTCTCCACCCCACCTGTAGATCGCGCGTAGACGGGCTGATAGCATGCCTCCACGCCCTGCCTCCTCCAGAGGGATCAACTTCACAAGGGATAGCAGCTCTAGAATCTAAATAAAACACTACCCACCATAGCACAGAGCGATGAGGCAACCGGGAAGCAGGGATTGGTTACGGAGAATGACTCTAAGTAGGTGTCCAACGTGGTACTCGCCATGTTGGGATATTCTGAGCGCAAGCAGGACAAGAATGACAAGCAACCAGGCGTGCATTTCTGACTCCTACGGCTGACGCTAATGCCATCTAATCGTCGACGTTGAAATTTTATATAACTACCTAGCCATCGGGGTTGGTGCGTTCCTTTCTCCCTTCCTTTACTCTTCACAGCCCAGGAGTGGCCTTGGCATATATCCGGAGAAACCTCTTAGGGACAACCAATGCCACCCTCGCGCTCTTTGACAACTACCTTGGACCTAAGACTATGACACGAAGCACCCAATAACCCCACATTATCCGTATTATATCCAGCTACTCAAACATCCTAAATGGTCAGGATCAAAAGAAGGAGATCCGGATGCCACAGCAGCTACTTTCGGAAGGTACGCACCGCGTCCCCAGAAAGCGGCCGGGCGCCCAGATAAGAACAAGGCGAGTGTGTCGGTCGTTGAAACGGGTTCATCGTCTAGAGCTTACGCAGGCCGACGGGATGCAACTTTGACACCTTGCTCCCCGGATTGTAAACGTTACGCGTGGGGAAAGTAGAACCGCACTGCGGGTTGTCGTTATGGCAGCCGCAAAAGTTTGCGAAACGTTAAATATATCAACTCAGACTCATAATTTCTAAGTGCCCGGTAGCCGGGCCAACAGCCGCTTTTAGGCTTAGACTCGCGCCAATTTCTCAATTTTTCAAGCCCTGAAGTCGAATGCGATTGTTGGTTGATCTCTTGAGATACTTGCTGGTCATGCGATAACACAGCATCTGCGCACTACCACGATTTGACGGGCAGCTCCAACCGCGGTTTCCAGCGCTGTGCTCGGGCACGCGGGGATACATATTCTTTCTATCCACCCTACCTTTTGCACGTTTTCTTCACGCTTGTACCTCAATTCGGAGGATTATGGCATCGCCACAATGGCTAACCTTTTGAGTCCCCGGCTGGTCACCCTGCCCGATGGGCGCACGCTCCCCTGCACCCATCACCAGCGTCTTCTCGCAGCTCCTTACGACCGAGTCCAGTCCCGTCTCTACGCTGCTGCATGCGAGGGCGATGTTGATTCTTTCGTGGCAGTTCTGTCGCAATAGAATAGGCCAATCGAGATCAGCTTGCTTCATGACATCTGGTATTTGCCAAGCCACTGTCAGTTCTGGGGTGACGGCACTTGCGAAATGCTACTCCATGCGGCCGTACGTTGTGGCCATTTCCCCATGGTCGCCCTACTCATCACGCTGGGTGCCGATATCGACGCCGGAGCTGGCTACGATCAAATATTGACGCCATTGCGCTACGCGGCCATGTTTGCCCGCCCCGAAATGGCCCGTTTTCTACTCGAATCGGGCGCCAACGCCACGGCCTACGTGCTATATGACGGCATCGCCCCGACCGCCCGGCACCGAGCTACAGCAACAGCCACCGCGTGGCATCCATTCTGGTGCTTGAAGATGCCATATCACATGGCCATGTTGAGCCGCGGCACATCGAGACGATTGAGCTGCTACTTGATCATGGCCTAGATGTCAACGCAATGACGACTCGCCCAGATTTCGAGAGTCCTCAGGTGAGCTTATTTCAAACACTCTTTCTGCCAGACGCATACAGGGTTTGCTAACCCCGTGTCCAGATCAACCTCGCACTCGAGGCTGGGTCCGTCCCACTCGTCAAATACCTTATGGCCCGCGGCGGTGCCATATCCCGGGATAACCCCGATTGCCTCAAGAGCGAAGCCAGAGGCCGATCTACCCACACCATGAAATTCATAATCGAGGAGTTAAGTTATCGTGACACCAATCACAGCTTGGCCGCGCTATGTGTCGTAGCGGAGAGCTCCTGCCCAAGCCCCCTGGCTGCATATTCTGCAAGTTTGGGCATGGAGAAGTTACCAATGGCGCGCTTTCTACTCTCCCATATGCAGAGAGACTTGGGTCCTGGGAAGAACATCGGGGACGTCCCGGGCATTTGCGAGGCGTTCCGCATAGCCGCTGACAGCACCAACATACCCTTCATCGAGCTCTTGTTGGAACACGGACTCAACATCAACTGGATTGCAGGCAGCACATCTTCCTATGCTGGCTATTCGCTCCTGGCCGTTGCCTGTTCCCAAGCTGCGGCAACCGAAGTCATCCAGGTGTTGCTTGACGCCGGGGCTATGGTCAATTGCGACGCCGACAAAATCGACGCGACTGTGCCATCTCCCTTGCTAGCCGCTTGCAGCGGTAATACGAGAAGGGCTAGGGGTAAATGGGGCCGGCAAAGCATAACCCCGCTCATCAGGCTGCTACTTAGCGCTGGGGCAGACGCCAATTACGTCCAGGTTCACGAGGGCGCGTCTAGAACAACAACCCCGCTATTCGCCGCGTGCTGGCGCGAGGAAACTGACTTGGAAGTCATCAAGCTGCTGCTGGGCGCCGGCGCAGACGTCAACTTCTGTGCTGGGCTTGGAACGGAGGAAAGCATGACACCCCTCCTGGCCGCCATTTGCGGAAAAGATGGTGACTACCACCCTGATAGACGCTGGAAACTCATCAATATTCTGCTGGGAGCCGGCGCAAACGTGAATTGCCGTGGCATGGTCAAGTCTCAGACCATGACGCCCCTGCTAGCTGCCTGTTCCAACGAGAGCCGCTTGTGGAACCCGGCCATTGTCAAACTGCTGCTGGACGCCGGCGCCGATGTCAGCTGCCGCTGGACAAAGACGAAGACGTCTGAGAACATCCAGACCGAAAGGTTCTAAATCGAGCCGGGAACAATGCCTGTGAGGAGGAAGCCCACGCCCTTTCCCCCAGGCTTTCGGCTATGACCCTTTCGCTTTACTGATACAAAAAAAACTACCCGCACTTGTTAGTGCACAACGTCCCTTGGGCTCCGGGGTTCATCACGCTGCTGCTTGACGCCGGATGTGACCCCTTGGCACGCAACGACCGCAACGAGACCCCCTTGCAAAGCCAAATCCGGAAAATGGGCGTCGACCACGGGGCCGCTCGCTCGCAGCATCCCGAAGTATGTGGCTGCATCGGCCTCCTGGCCGACGCGTGCGCCAGCCGTGGCGAAATCGACGCCGTCGACTACATGGGGAGGTCTCCAATGCACCTAGCCTTCCAGTACCTGCCGCCGAATGGTTATCCAGATCGTGTCAAAGTCCTCGACATCCTGGCCGCACGCGGTGCGTCTTTGGACACACTGCGAGCCAGCGCCGCCAAAAAGGGAAGAGACGATATTTTGGCCTTCTGTGACCGCTTCGAGACGCGCAAGGGAGAGAATGAGCTGATCAACTAGGCAAGACAAGGATGGGATCCCAAGACGCCTGTCCTGGAAGGTGACTCCCCAAGGCTACGGGTCGCTGCTGGGACTGCTGCTGGGAGAATGCGACCACACTGCAGCTGGTGGCTTGAGGTGTTGACCCGTGCAAGCCGTCCTCAGCGCACCAGAGCGGTGAGCTGGGCAAGACGAATCGACGATTGATCAGACCAGCGGCAAGGCGACGATGCATTTGCACTTTCCCAAGCCCTGCTTTCTTGTGCTGCTTTTTATTTGAGGCCCTTTGCGGCCACGCACCCTTTTTGCATTTACACGCACCCCACCCCACTTTTGGCCCGTGCAGCGCCTGTGCGTTCCGGTTTCGCAGCCCACGTAATTTTGCCTGCAGATGCAACTTGGCACCATTTTTGATCCATTTTTCAACAATCGCCCCTATGAACGAAGTAATCACGATCTCGAGCGACGACGAGGCCGGGCCGGACGAGGCTGGGCCGGCCTCGAGGGACCGGGCCCTTTGGTAACGAGGCGCCGGCGGCAGAGCCTCACACCCGCGCCCGCACGGGTATACGGGCCAGCGCAAGGCGTGATTACTCTCAACACGAACTGGGTGCCTCCCTGGAGGCACGTGACGAGGCTGACGAGGCGGAAGGTCCGGTGCTTATCCTCGGCACTCCCCTACCCTCAACGCCGGCCACTTTCCCCTCAGCGCCGGCCGCCCTGCCTTTAAGGCTGGCCGGGAGGGCCTCCACGTTCTTTCCAGCGCCTGCGCCGGCCTCTGACGAGTTTTTTGATCCCTTTGCGAGTCCCTAGGCCCCTCTGTAGCCCTAGATAGACGGCCTCAACGCCGTCCCCCTGCACTTTTCCCATGTAATTTGGCGGTTCAACACCGCGTTTTTGCTCGTTTATTAATAAATTGCTCGTAGCGATAACTTCTATTTGCTTCCCTTCTGTTAATTGCACGCCTGCCTGCATTGAAGCCTGTGTTCGTTTGTGCGTGCGCGCCATAGAAAGGTCCATGCGTACCGATATCGGGGTGGGGGTGCGTGTAAGTGCAAAAAGGGTGCGTGGCCGCAAAGGGCCTCTTTTATTTTCCCTTTTGCTCTCTGAATTCCCTTCACCTTCTCCTCCACATTCTCCCCCCCCATTTCCTTTCTTTATTCCTTTCCACATTCTACTCCTACGTCTATTTCCTCTTCATTGTCATAGGCCTCAGCTCCTTCTGGCTCCCTTTCCCCCACCCCTTTCCCCTACCTTGGCGTTTGCGGCGCTCCTCACTTAGTCCACAAAACCAGTGCCGCATTTGCTGGCCATGTGTATATCAGTAGTCCCCAATACAAGATTTATCCTTAAGCGTCGAAGGCCCCTCAACCAAGTCCATGTGCCCGTTGCCCCGAACCCAATTGGCGAAGGAGCGCGCAAAGTGAGCGCAAATCTTGGAATGCGGCGCGGCCAGCGTTTCGACCGAGAAATATACGGCGCTATACCAACGGTTTATCTCGTTGATGAACAGCTTGGCCTCCTCCCCCTCCTCGGCCGGCGCGCACACGCCGACGTCGACGCGGCAGCCGACCTCGAGCGACTCGAACGCGACCCCGCCCTCCTCTCGCAGCGCCTCGAACGACTCCAGCGCAAAGGCCAGCACGGCGCCCTGCGTCGTCCCCCTGGCGGCAAACGCGTCCTCGCCGTCCATGCCCGCCAGGTCGGCGTCGGCGTCGGCGTCAGGATCGGCGCCGCTGCTGCTCCCGCCCAGGTCGGGCCGCCAGACGAGCATGGCGTCGCCGCACTCGGGCACGTCGGTGTTGGTTGCCGTCATGACCCAGTGCACGACGTAGCCGCGCCGGCCGCGCAGCGCCGAGCCGTCGGGCGTCGTGGCGATGAAGACGCGGAACTCGCCGTGCTGCAGCGACGGCACGAACTCCTGGTGGAACCAGCGCGTGTGGGGCTTGTTGCCGCGCGGGACGTTGTGGTCCCTTGCCATGATCTTGAGCTTCTTGGAGGTGCCGTCGCCGTCGTCCTCGACCGCCTCGTTGTCGTTTCCGTCGCCCTCCTCATCGCCCGAGTCCTCCACCGTCTGCCGCCTCCGCGCCCTGGACTGCCTGCGGCTGGCGGGCTTGGTGGGGATTTCGGGCAGCGGCAGGCACGTCAGGGGCGACGTGCGCCTGCGCTTGACGCTGACGTGCTGGTTCGCGTCGCTCCAGCTGCGCTTGTAGACCGTGCGGTCCTCGCCGTCCAGCGGGCAGCGCGGGACGCCGTAGTCGAAGACGTGGTGGATGCCGAAGCAGGTCTGGGGCCGCCACTCGGCGCGCTTGGCCGCGATGGCGTCGAAGGTGAGGATGTCGTCGATCTTGCCGTTCTCGCTTAACATCTCCGCCTCGCACGGGTACAGCCGCAAGCCGGAGAGCTCATCCCGAGGCAGCTCACGCCACGGCTCCGGCGTCGTGTCGAGGGCCGGCGTCCCCGTGTGCATGATGACGAGGATGGTCTCCTGCTCCGCATTGGGCCCGAACAGGTACTTCCGCTTGAGCTCGTCCAGAGTCTGACGGGCACAGCTGTCATAGGACTTGATCTCGACATCGAACTTGATTTCGCCCTTCTGCGACAGCTCTGCGACGTGAAGCGCCGTCGCAAGTGACTGGTGCATCGCATGCCCCTGCGTGTTTCCCCTGACCCCCTCCTTGTCATCAACCAGTGCCTTTATCACGCTCGGGTCCACGTTGTCGAGGTGGCTGGTCCAGGGCCTGGGGCAGATGGCCTCGTGAGCCGCGCGGTAGGGCACGGCCAGGTAGTAGCTGTCCTCTTGCGTAAAGGCCTGGCCGGGGTGATCGGTCTTGATGAGGAAGATCACCCGGAGCCTGCCTTTGGCATCCCCCTCGCCGTGCTCTGCCATTTCGTCGGGCCTGTCTGGTGGAGCTCCACCCTGGGGAGGGTCATCCTCAGGATCCTCACCCTCTCCACCAGTATCGTCTTCCGTTCCAGCCCTCGATGTTCCGGCTGCGCCGGCGCTGCCACCAGCGGTAGCGTTGGACGTGCCCGCCGCCTCATTCCCCATGGCTTGTTTGCTGTTGGCCCGGGTGACGCGAGACTTCTGGGGGTTGCCAGGATTCTTGGGATTTCTGGGGATCCTGTGTGGTTGCGGGGCCCTGAGAACAGAGACCTCGCACTGGACTTGGTTGGAGACTGGGAGTACCCCATATTCGATAGGCAGCTGGAACAAGGGCATCTTCGGCAGGATGGAGAAACTAGGTTGCTGCAACACCATGGAAAAATGCCAGTGAGGGAAGCCTGGAGCTGGAAAACAGTTGACTGGAGAGCAAGAATCCAGGGGCTGCAAGGGATGGCAGTTGGAATTGCTGGGAGCTATATCAACAGTTTATCATATTATGGGCTTTCTGTTCCATTCTAGATCTCTGGGTCAATCCGGATTCTATCATTGTTGCGCTTAGTCGACAAGCTCGTGGTTTCCTGGCTCCTTGCAACAGATGTGAGACGTCAGCTTTGTCCAAGTTACGGCAAGGTAGCAGAGATCGGAAAAACAGCTCAAAAAAGTCACTTATCGAAACAAAGAGCGGGGAGAGGAAGTTTCTGAGCTGCTCGCAGATTAAAAGCAGTATTACCCAACGTGGATTTCAAGAGTCACTACCAGAAGACGGTAGTACGGATTGTAATTGTGGCTCCATAATCAGTAAAATAAGGCCGAGGTGTGGAAATGAGAAGATAGAGAAAGTGGAAACCAGAAAAGAAGGAAACCAATTAGGACAATATACAGAAAACAAGAGGAAGACGAATATGGAATAACCGGGGGCGTAGGGATGTCAGTTGGCGTGACATGCGGGCGAACATAAAGTAGGCACAGAGAAAAGGGTGAACCAGTAGCGATGTGCGATTCAAATATATCATTTAGGGTTACTCGTAAAGGTACAGGAAACTACATCAAGCAAGGAGAGAGCCAAAGAGCAAAGGGAGGAAGGTGCGGGCCGATCATTTTCCTACTAACAAATTCATCAATGCCGACCAGTCTTGGAATCACCCACGCCAGGCCTCGGCTGGCCGTCGTCTACGTAGGCAGGCGGCAAGTCCGAGGCTTGTCCAGAGCTGCCAGCCTGCGGCGGCGGCGGCGGCGCTGGGTGTCCGGCATCAAACTCGGAGTAGCTTGGCGGCGGAGGGCATTTGCCTGCGAGTTGGCGGCCGCCTCCCTGGCAGCCTCCTCTTGCTTCCACTGCATCATGGCGGGCCCAACGTTGGGCGGAGGACCAGGCGGCGGGGGCGGGAATGAGCTGCTGCCGGCCTGTTGCGTCACCGCAGCTTCTTTAGCTGCCTCTTCGCCCTTCCAGTGCGCTGTGGCTGGGGCGGCATTGGGCGGCGGCCCGGGTGGAGGCGGCGGGAACGAGCCGCCACCAGGCATGTTGCTGCTGGCGCCCTGCGGAGCAGAAGGTGGCGCCGTCCAGGTAGACTGGGGCGCGCCGACCTTGGAGTCGCCGACCGGTGCAGCAGGGGTGGCGCGGCGGCAGAGCTGTCGCCATCAAGTCGCATGTTGTTCATGAGGGTCGTGGGCGGGTCCAGGGGAGTGCTGGGGCCACTTCCGGTGCGGTAGCCCTCGGCAGAGCGAACAGCGTCGAGGAGGACCTGGGCGTGCTTCTGCCACGGGTGCGTCGCTGCAGCAGCGGTAGGCTCGGCAACATCCTTGCTTAGAATTTGTGCAACCGTGATGCCCTCTTGGTTGTAGAAGCGCGCGTTCTCGTTCTTTCGCTCCGACAGAACAGTGCCGTCGACCTGCACACCACCATACAGACCCCTCGACCTGACATAGCTAATGACGGCCGAGCCAGGGAATGGCGAGCGCGATCTCTGCTTGCCATCGCCCGTAGTAGAAGCAGGGGGCTGACCGAGCTTCGAGTCTGCTGCAGCAGGCGGCTTGTCTCCGGCGACTGGGTGGGACCCGTCAACCGCCTCGCCTTCCTTCCCCTTGCCCTTGCCTTTGACAGCAGCATCAGACGCGGCAAAGTCGAAATTGCCGCCCGCTCCCCAAGGGCCGGCAGCAAGCGAGACGCCACCGCCGCCAAGAGTGATCGACCCAGTACGAGTGAAGACGTCGAGAGTCTCGCGATTGTTAAAGATGACGACGCAATCGAAAATATCAGCGCCAGCGGCAGCGCCGACGCCTCCGATCCGCACATGAATGCCGACCGGGGCGGACCAGCCGCCGTTGGGGAGCCGCGAGATCAACACGCCAGAGCCGATCGAACCTGTGACAAAGTACGCGGCGCGGGCGTTGGTGAAGATGGCAAGACCCACAGCACGGGAGACGGCCTTGGAGGGTATGTGGACCAGCGTCTTGCTCTTGCGCTGCTTGCCGGCCTTTGGGTCAGGCGACGTTCTTCCGCTCGAGGTTGGTCTGCTGTTGGGGGGACGTCGAGAGTCTGGGGAGAGGCTTCGGCGGCTGTTTCGGGGTCGAGACCTTCTTCTAATTAGGGTGCATGTTGTGTCAGCAAATCCCTTCAATTGTTCTGGTTCTCGAGAGGTGGTGCCCTGGGGCGCCGCTTACTGCAAAATGCTCGGAGCGTCCGCGCAGCCTTCTCGCACTCCACGTCCAGGCTGTCGGTAGGAATCCCTCGGAACCCATCTTGTTTGCCAGTTGGTTGATGCCGCCGGTGAGCTTCTGGCTGAACGACGACAAAGAGAACTTTGACTTTCCTCCCGCAGGAGCGGTCGGCGCCGGACCGGTAGCCGTGCCCGTCGTTCCAGCCATAGGGTGCCCATGCCCGGGACGCGTCGGCATCGGCGGAGGGGTCGTCGTCGGTGGCATTGTAGATGTCGTGTCTGCCCTGCTAGGGGGACCGGCAAAGGTCGGGGCGGCGGGGTTGTAGACCGGCACTTGGCTGGGGGCTGGCTTGCCCTGAGCATTCGATGGAGGGCCTCCCGGAGGAGGAGGAGGGTAATTGTCGGAGCCGGGCTTGCCGTTGTTGGCGCCGCTCATCGTCGGCGGGAGAGACATTGCGCGATTTGGTGGCTAATGGGCGAGGGTTGTCGTGGGGTAATTGATGTTTAGGGAGATGGTGGGCGAGGTAGAAGACGACAGAAAACGGGAAATGTCGATGTTTTATTGCGCGGGCTGTTACGCTATGGTCAACTGGACGCGCGGCAGTTGCTGGGGGACGGAAGTTAGGAATGCAAAAGCTGTCGTCGCCTCGATCGTGACGATGCTTGAGTCTAGGCAAACTCAAGGGTCCAGTCCGTCATTGTCCAGGGTTGACATCATCATGGTGGCGGAGTCAGGCGGGACCACCTGATGGCCTGTTTTGTTGCAACTTTGACGGCGGGTTGAGATTTCCCCGCCAAATTCCCGAGCGTCGCCACAGCAAGTGCTGCGTGATGAACTACGCTGCGCCACATGGGATTTGCGTGGCAAGATCAATCGACCACCAGGATGGAATGAAATACAGGCGAAGTGAATTTGGTCAAACATTCAATTAACTTAACAGAGCGATGCTGCTCGGTCAACAGCGAAATACAGAAACAAACACTGCACGCATGTGGGGTTCCGCCCTGTAAATGCCCCTTCTAGGCGGCCTCCCAAAGCTCGAGGCCGTGCCGTCCCTGTCCCGGTCTAATGCATGCATGTCCCACACCCGTCTAATGCTCGTCTAGCCGCCATCCGAAGAAGGAAAAAAAAGTGCTCGCAATGTAGGACTAAAAACTGTCTTGAAGAGAAGTAGGAAAAGGGAAGGAAAAAGGAAAAAAGTGCATAGACAGAAGGATAGAGGAAAGTCAGAATTGGTTTTCCAGCACTTATTGGCAGGTAATCTTGCCGATTTCAACCTTCTTGCCTCCGGCGAGCTTGACGGGGTTTTCGTTCCCAAATTTGGGACCAACCGCCTTGCCCTGCTTGTCAAAGGCCTGGCAGCGGACGGCAGCGGGGTTGGCGATGTTCTGGGTGGTCGAGATGGCGGCGGCTATGACGCGCAGCGGCCGCTGGCCGTCGTTGAACTGGAGCGTGCCGGGCACGTTGATCTTGGTGTTGGAAGTGAACGTGTCGTTGTCGATCTCGAACTGCAAAATCGCAGTGCCCTTGGCCTTCTGCAGCTCCGCGGTGGGGTTCACTGGCACGGGGGCGCCCACGGCCAGGGTGGTGAAGATGGCGGCGAGGGCGATGGTGCACTTCATTTTGGCGGCCTCGTTACGGGTTTGGATTGAGAGTTCTAGTGGATAAATGGGATGGTATAATGGCTGTTGTTTCTTTGTATTCGGCTGATGCTGTGGCTCGATGGGAACGAAATGTCCCAAGCCTTCAACCACACCGTCGACAGCCAGCATTTATACACGACTACCTACCTATCCGTCAAGACCCAGATATCATCGTCTCCCGGATTGGGGAGGTTTGCGCATTCTTCAAGGCAGGACTCCTAAAACCGTCACCAACATAGACCGCAGCTTACCGTGCTGACTGCTCCGCCCTCTCGCCGGCCACTGACGAGCCGCGGCCATAAAGCCGACCGACAAAGACGTCTCGCAGGATCTCCGGGTCCCCGACCTTCCGGGAGGCGAACGACCCGCGCGCCAATGTGTGATGTGGCTGTGGCATCCCATCGCCCCCGCGAAAGTGCGCGCCCCAGCGCGGCAGACCAAATGCCGGTTGCCGCGCCGCGCCTAGGATTGACAGACGAGAGAGCCACGCCGCTGGGTCGCGCACCAGGACCACATTTAGCGCGCCTAGGTAGGGCTGACGACAGGCGCACATAAGCGCGAGCAGATGGCCCCCACTGGCCGGAAATAGCGACACTTGTGGCTGGACCAGCGCCCGTTGGTTTGAGGGGCATGCTTTGAACAAAATGTGCCTTGTGTGCGGACTGGACGACCAGGCCGGTTAACATGGGTACTGACGGGAAAAGATAAATAGGAAAGGGAACCGGAAAAGAAACCGCTCAGTCGGGTGCGGGCGGCCAATGTTTGGCAAAATGGCGAAAAAACGCAGAACCCGGCACAGCGAATGTGCGGCAGGATGGCTGGTGCGTCGAGTTGGAGGCAGGACGACCGAATTGACAAAATGCCAGAAGAGAGGACGGCGAGCAGATAGGCGGTGGCCAGGCGGGCGCGGGCCAAACGCTAGACAGATGGCAGGCAGACAGACGATGGATCGGCGGACTGGCAGAGGCATAGGATGCCGTTCTGCGACGGACGGGATTTATAGGTGTCGACTTTGATATCGGGGCCCAGTGAGTGACCGTGCTTATTCAACCGGTGGCGGGGGCTGTCGAGCTTGAGCGTTGGGGCTCATGTCTTTGCCACGTGCACCACAGAAGCTAGGCAGGACCCTTCGATTCAGCGTCACGGGACATCCGCACGCCCAGCAGTTTGTATCTTCACCTCCTGCTCATGTTGCGCTCCTCCGCCGAATAATCCTGATACTGCGAAGCCTGACACCAGTCATCAGCTGCGATCTCCAGCTTCAAAACTGCGACGTCTCTTCGGAGGCGGAGCTGCTCGAGCTGTTACAGCGGATCCAGGGCTCCACGCCCCTGTTCGCTGGATCATTGATGCCACCATGATGCCAGACGTAAGTTGAGGAAGTTGACTTTTTTTTTTTCTTTCTTTTTTTTTCGTGACATACAAACACTGACAAAATAATACCCGTATGCCAGGATTCCGCTATGTAGCACATGGCCTTCGAGCAGTGGCAACGGGCCGCTGGTATCAAGGTGGCCGGCACGAAAAATCTAGACAAGCATCTTCCCCAGGGCCTGGGGTTTTTTTAATCATGATGGTGTCGCTGACCGGGATCGCCGGCCACCTGTCGCAGGCCAGCTATGCGGCGGGAAATATCTTCCAGGATGCGGTGGCTCGCACTCGGATACCCGGGGCTAGACAGCCACGAGCATCGAACTGAGCGCCGTGTGCGCCATGGGGCAACGTTGCCGACGCAAACGGCCGGGGTGGCGGCGCGAGGGTCGCATAAAGCACTCGCCATCCACGTCCTCACGTCCGTCTACACCCCCGCCGCCGTGCTACGCGGCCTACTGCTCGATCTCGGCGAACAAACCGTCTGCCTCTTCGCCTGTCGCCAGCTCCGCCGCAAGCCCGACCACGGCGAGCCCGACGCGTCCGGCGACCAGCCCACACGCTCCTGCGCAAGTTCTACGTCGGGCGCAGCACCCAAGTCACTCTACACCGCGGTCGCATCCTCTCCCTGCTCGACCTGTCTGTCGACAGTCCCGCGCTGGGCATCGGAGCTGACTTCATCGACCCCTCGTCCCCCGCAGTTGACGCCCGCAAACTCACCCTCGCCGCGCGCGCTATGATCACCAACCAACCCCTCCACCGACCGCATCGACATCCTCTGCTTCGCCTAGTTCCCCAGGACCCCCACGCCCACCGTCGCCGGCCTCCATCGTAGGTCCCTGGCTGGCGCGGCAACCTGCGCCCTTCCTACCAGCCCGACGCCGACGCCGTTCCCTCGCTTGTGGTGGCAAACTGTGGGGCAACATGAAAGACCAAGGCGCCTCATTATTCCCAGTCCGTGTCAACGCCGTCGGTGCCATGAGAACCACTGTCCAAGTTCCCATGTCGATCTCGGCAAACCCGCAGTGGCTATGGGTATAGAATCACACGGGGTAGGCATTTTCGATAACCGAAGAAGGTGTTGGGACCCGCAGAGGCATTGCTGGCAGGGCCTCGCTCGCGTCGGGCACCCAACGCGATTTGTTCACGCTAGCTCAGCCACAGCCTGGCTGCACGCGTTGCATTGCTTCTTCAGCTGGACTGGATGATGCCCAAAGCCCGAAGCCCCAGCCCCAGGCCCCAAGTCTGTAGCGGCATCAGGCATTCCCCGGGCGTTCTCACGAGGCTTTCTGCTGGGGGAGCACTCTTTTACCCCCATGCAAGCCACAGAAAGACGAGCGCCCGAGCTGGGCTCACCGCCAAAAGGCTCTTGTGGAGTTTCCGTCCCATTACCTGTTGTATAGCCAATTCATTCGCTCTTCCCGTCCTTGAGATGCCTATCCCTCGTGGCATCTCTGTTCCCCAGGCACAGAATTGAACTCACACCAACATAGATTATTCTCGTACCTACGGCTAGTTAATGCCAGGTACCCCGCAATGCATCGTTTCATAGCGTGGAGAGGCTCTAAAGCCTCCAAAAAACAACACGCAGACCACCCTGCTCCCGAGCCTGGGCACCGGGACCAGAAAGTGTCTCGCAGCCGCCGGGAGCACGTGGACGGGCGGCAACTTGAATCCCAAGACCAGCGAGAACCCCAGGACCAACTCCAGGATCGGGCCCGAGACCAGCGCGACCCCCAACACCGAGCGGTCGTGGGGCAGCAAGGGTCAGCTGTCGAGCGCGTAGACTCGCGTCGTTCCCATGCCCTTCACGACTGGCCACCCGCTGTGGCGCTCTTCCATGGCCAAGAACGCGGCCATGACGGCGACGCTAACTACAACAGAAGGACAAGCAACGGCCCGACCACTATCCAGCAAAAAAAGTCCCTGACTAACTCTATGCCGCCGCGGGGGGACAATCCTTACATCGACGCTCCAATTCGACCGTTCCAAGGCGCGGTGGCCAGCCGGAGAGAACCGGGGTACGTCGCGGAGCAAGTCCCCCTTGGGTCGCCCAACAGCTCCAGGGCCAAGGTTGGATATGGAACCTCCGTCCAAGTTCAATACGACGCTCCCGTCAGACGCCAGCCTCCGAGTCAACCCCACGGGCTTCCCGACCCAGGCCCCGTCGGCGGCAAGGCCCGGGCCCGTTCCCGTGATCGCAGCCCCAATTCTGGCCAAGCAGCTCGGCCATTTCGCAACTATGCACATGGGACGCCGCACAGTAGCCCTCCCCGGTGGCCACCAAGTCCCCCGCGGACGCTGCTTCCACCGTTCATGACGACTGCAGACCCGCGCCTGTGGTCGCGACGGCCGAATATCAAGCAGAGGGACCCAAAACGTCGCAGGGAAAGATTCTCCCAGCAAGCGAAAACGAAGCTCGTCGCCACATCCAAGCAATCAGCGACGAGAAGACCACGACCTATCAGGGCGGGATAGCCGAGGATTTCAAGAACGCTCTTGACGTGTGAGTCCTGCCCACCCCCCTCGTTCGTCACCCCATCCCTCTTCTTGTATTAAATAAATAATAACCATGGCACGCCGGCAGGATATCCAACGAACTGTACCCCAACCCGGCCGACTTCCTGCTGGAGATCCTCCAAAACGCAGACGACAACGCGTACGAGAGCTCCGTCGCGCCAAAGCTCTGGGTTACCTACCGCGACGGCACCCTACGATTTGACACCAACGAGATAGGCTTCAGTCGCGCCGACGTCGAGGGTATCTGCGGCGTCGGGCGGAGCTCCAAGAAGGAGAAGGCCGAGGCTACCAAGGCCGGCGAGCGGCAGATCGGCGAGAAGGGCATCGGCTTCAAGGCCGTCTTCAAGGTCGCTGACGAAGTCTTCATCAAGTCGGGCTTCTACTCGTTCAAATTCACTGACAAGGACCTCCCCGATGCCCCGGAATCCCTCCTCGGGAGAGTCGCTCCCGCCTGGGCGGACTTCCCAGCCGAGGCTCGCGGGGGCGCACCTCAATCCTCCTCAAGCTGCGCCGGAATATCGACCGCCAGAAGCTGGCGGGGGAGATCATGAAGCTCGACGCCACGGCCTTGCTGTTCCTCAACAAGCTAAAGGAGGTCGAGGTCGAGGCGTTCGAGGCGCCCGACTTCTCCAAGAGCACGCGGGTCGTCCTGCGAAGAGAGGACAAGAGGGACGCCGGCTCCGGATTTCCCTCCCGGGCCCTCCAGCCGGGTCACTCGTCACCGTACATCCTCTTCACTCACCCGGTCTCGAACCTCCCGCCCGAGAAAAAGCGAAAGGGGCTCGCGCAGTCGGAGCTGATCCTCGCTCTCTCGCACGTCGCGGCGGCCGATCTCGGACGCAGCGAGCAGGACTGCCCGGCGCTCACGCAGACGCACAAGGTCTACTCGTTCCTCCCCGTCCGGGACTATGGCTTCAAGTTCGTGTTGCAAGCCGACTTTGTGCTGGTCGCCAACCGCAAGGAGATCGACTTTGCCAGCGAATGGAACAAGGCACTGCTCGCCCGGCTCCCGACGGCGCTGCTCCGGTTCGTGACTAAGCTTAACGCTTCGGGCCTCCAGTACCGCTGGCCTCTGTTGTTCCCCATCCGCGGAGAGGAGCATGGTTTCTTCGGGAACCTCAACGCAAAAGTCCTCGCCGAGTTTTCCGGCAACGCCGTCATCGAAGCGATCGGCGGCGGATTCGAGCCCGCGTCCACGCTGTGGCTCGTTCCGCGAGAGCTGGCCGATACCGCGGGAGGTGATGAGTCTACCTCAGCTCCCATGATCCCGCCTGCCTTTTCTCTATTTTCATACGCATCTCTAGGCTACCCTCGCACAGCATGGGAGGGTCTCACCAGCCTCGGACTGAGAGTCCTGTCTGCCCGGGGCTTCCTGCAAGACCTCGGCCGTTTCATCTCGGAGCACCCAGACCGGTTTCGCGCCATGCCCCCGCAATGGCCATTCGCGGTTGTCGAGCATCCTCGACCGCCTTACCGCCGACCATGAGAAGGAGATAACCTCGCTCCGCTTCGTCCCCCTGCGGGATGGGACATTCGTGGCACCGCAGGACGGACCGCTCCTTTTCCCACTCAAAACCGACTCGCGCGGCCAGAGCCTCCTGATCCCAGACAAGATCGGCCACTCGGTCGTCCACGCGGACGCGGCCGAGGACGCCGCGCGGCGCAAGCTCCTCCTCAAGCTCGGCGCCCGCGACAGCGACGCGCAGCAGGTATGCCGGCTCATCGTGCAGGCGCACGCGTCGGGCTCCTTTGCGCCGCAAACGGTCGACAAGGCCGTACTGATCCAGCATGCCGCGTTCCTGTACGATGCTGGGTGGCGGCGCCAAGGCCATGGAGAGTATCTCTGGGTCGTGCTTAAGGACGGCACGACGCGGCAGCACAG
Organism: Gaeumannomyces sp. JS-464; assembly: GCA_002197995.1. Taxonomy (NCBI): domain Eukaryota; kingdom Fungi; phylum Ascomycota; class Sordariomycetes; order Magnaporthales; family Magnaporthaceae; genus Gaeumannomyces; species Gaeumannomyces sp. JS-464. The sequence continues at coordinate 2,757,301 of NGZR01000001.1, read as the reverse complement.
TTCTCACGTCTATCTCGACTCGCAGGTCCCGACCTCGACAAGTCAGATCACCGGCAGGCACCGCGGCCGGTTCTCCTTCCTGCACGCCAGCTACGGGGAGGTGTTTGGCACTCCCGAGCACCGCTTGTTTCTAGTCAGGGACTTGCGGCTAGCCGAACTCCCGCGGATCGTCAACCCGGAGGACACGGCGTCCGCGTTCACACTCAGCCCGGACTTTCGCTTCCTTATCGATCACGTCCCAGCGCTCCATGTCTTGCAACTACTTCGCACCCACTGGGCCTACTACTGCGACTGGATCGTGGACCGAAACGCACTGCTCCTGCCTGACACGGCACTGGTCAAGGGCGGGCCCCACGACCAGATCAAGGCCGCCATTGCGTGCATGCCCGTCGAGATGCCGGGCGGTCACTCCGTCCGTCTCGACCAGACCTGCCTGCCGCGCAAGGACGTATTGGCGGCCTTTGGCCTGGCCGACAGCGTGGCCGAGGCTGGGGGCGAGGCTACTGGAGCTCCTTCGGGCACTCTCCAGGCCAGCAGGACGTCGGATGGGCCGAAGTTCCATGTACTTTCGGTTCCCCAGCCAGACTCGTTCGAGTGGGATATACTCAAGCACTTCAACGTGGTGGTAAAGGTCGAGGCCAAGCATCTCGTGCGCCGGCTCCAGCAGCTGCAGCAGGGCAACCCGTCCCAGAAGGAGGTAGCTCTGCTGTACGAGAGGATCGAGGACCGTGTTCACAAGAATGACATGCTTGAGGCTCTTCGGTGAGTTCTTGGTTCTGGTTGTGCGCGGTGGAGTCTAGAAGGGGTTGTACCTACCAATGAATGCTGACAACCTGGAACTCAAGGGTCCAATTTCGGCAAAAGAAGCTGGTGTTCCTGCCCAGCCACTCGCCGCCGTGGGTCGGCCTCGACGACTGCCTGTGGGAAGCACCTAAGGCCCTGAAGAAGATACCGCAGCTGAAGGACCAGTACCCAGAACGGGAGTGGTTGTTTTGTAAGACGCTGAAGATGGCCACGGCTTCCCTCGCGACCGCGGTTGAGGAGGCCAAGCGCATCAGCGTCAGAGACCCACTGCCCTACATCCGGGAGCTGCTCCAGCACATAGACTCGCTTGCCCGGGAGGCCAGCTCTCCACGCTCCGCGCTGGCTCCCCTCCGCGAGTGCCCCATCCTGCCCGTCTGGGCCGGGATGCCCAGCGGGGATTTTGACCGCCTCAGCTCGCCGGCAGGAAGAAATCAGATTAATGACGAGTGCTATATTGCGGACAAGCCGTATTTGCGCGAGTGCTTCGAGGGACACGCGCCGCTGCTCGCCTTTGACTGTCCTGACCTCGACAAGATCAAGACCCTGCTTAAGCACCTGGACTGCGAGGGCCGAAAACTCTCCAACCTCGCCCGGAAACTCAAGACCGGCGCAAAGGGACAGGCAAGACTGGATGATGAATACACAACGCACATGCAGGAAAGGGCCAAGTACATCTCATTGTATGTTGCCATCCCGAGCCTTCTCTTCCATGTCCCTCCGGCCACTAACCGGCTCCCACCCCAAGCCTGATTCCCAAGGATAAAGACAACAGGGCGCGCCTCAAGACACAGTTGGATGGCGTCCAGGTTTTCCAGGTGCCCGAGATCACTGTCATCTGGCAGTTCAGCAACCGGTGGGGCGTGACGATGCAGGGAGGCCGGAGAGAGTCGACGTCATGCTCGACACGGGGACAGACATACTCAAAATCTACCTCGAAGAAAAGAAAGCGGTGGTGGGCAAGCCGCCGATGAAGCTCGCCAACGAGCTCAAGACGCTGTGCGGGATCACGGACCAGCTCGCACTCCATCTCTTCAACATCCTGGTGTCGGACGACATTCGGGATATCGAGAGCGACCTGGATCGCGAGGGCCTGCTGGGGGGTGGGGAGGATCCGCCCAAGGATTCTGGAAGCCCGCAAGACGGCGCGATGGCTTCAACAGGCACTACCCAGGCTGCATCACGCGGCGGCGGGGGCGGCGGCGGCACTAACCCCGACGCGGCAAGCGATGCTGCTCAAGACGCACGGCCGGATGAAGGTCCCGAGCTGGACGCCTTCGACGCTTTCACGCTGGCCGACTTCTTCGGAAACGAGACGAGCACCGGCGGTGGCTCCGAGAACCCAACCCAGCGAGGCCTGGCGGCGTTTTCCGACCCCAAGGCGCGTTGGGGCCACGTTTTGTCGACGCAGGTGCGCAGATCACGGCCACCAAGGAGTGACTGGTTGCGCTTGAGGATGCCCGTGGCCCCGCTCGACGATTTATTTGAAGACGAAGAACTACAGTTTGCAGCTGAGCTATATGTATGTGCCTGCTCCTGAATATTTCTCTCTCTCTCTCTCTCTCTCTCTCTCTCTCTCTCTCTCTCTCTCTCTCTCTCTCTCTCTCTCTCTCTCTACCCAGATCCAGATCCTCAACCGACGCGTCCGATATCTACTTACACATATACGTAGGTCAACGACTTCCTCACTCGAACATTTCCGAACGACTACGTGCCTCACAAACACTGGACGAGCAAGATGCGCAGCAGGGCGGGCCATAAACCGTTGATGGGCGCGCTGGACCCCAGGATCTCGACCTTCACGCTCGTCGACTCGAGCGGGCGGCTCAAGGCGTTTCTAGAGCATCATGGGCACCGCCGCGTCCATTCCCTCGCGGAAACTCCCGGCTCCACTCCAAGTCGTGTTTTCCGAGGGGCCAGCCAACGCGCCGTTCGAGATGGAGGCAGCTCAGGTGACCAAGGTACCCAACAAGTCCAACTCTGCCCAAGATTAGTCACCCGCCAACCCATCTCCCCAGCTGAGCTAACGCAATAACAAACCCCAGGCCGAGACTCTCGCCTTCGCGCCGGCAAGCAGGAGGATGCATTCCGAGATCTACGTATTGGCTCTTGTCTTCAACCTCCGCAGCCAGCCCTCGCTCGCCCTCTTCGCCGACCCCTGGCAGATCAAGCGCAGCGGCATGCTGTCGCTCGCCACGCACAGCAAGTTCGAGGGCTGCTTCCACGCGGCGCCGCCCGTCCTGTACGCCCAGCGAGCCGACGAGTCTGCTCCCACCTCCCAACCCCAAGCCCACGGACCGCCGCCCTACCGGTACAAGCCCCTCCAACACGGCGAGATCCGCGTCCTCTACCTCGACGCGAACCCCGACCCACACGCCCCCCTGACCGGCTCGCTCCAGCACGTCCCGCTCGACGACCCCAGTCCCTTCTCCGCCCTCTCCTACGCCTGGGGCAGAGGTCAGCCCCTGACCGGGGGAGGCCCGCGCCTGGTGGTGAAGACACCCTCGGGCGGCGAGACGGTCCTGCCCCTGACGCTGTCGCTGAATCTCGCGTTGCGGGCGCTGCGCGAGCGGGGAACCGCCGCCGTCGGCGTACGGCTCTGGGCCGACGCCGTGTGCATCAACCAGGACGACGCCCACGAACAGGCGCTGCAGGTCCGCCTCATGCGCCGCGTCTTTGGCAGCGCCCAGCGAGTGTTCGCGTGGCTGGGCACGGAGTATGATGGGAGCGGGGAAGCGCTGGAGACGCTGATCGAGATTCGCCGCCGGGCGCGGGGAAGCGCTGGTGGTGATGGTGATGCGGATGCTGCTGCTGGATGGTGGGGTAGCGTGCCTGATGAGGGGGATGGTGTGTGGAGGGCTATCGATTTATTGCTCAGGCGGGAGTGGTTCCAGCGCACCTGGATCGTGCAGGAGCTCGTGCTGGCCCCCAGGGTCGTCCTCATGTGCGGCACGCGCTCCGAGGTGAGCTGGGACGACTTCTTCGAGGGGCTGGTCGCGTGCGAAGAGCATTTGAATCGTCGGATGGGCGTCGGGCGACGGCAACAAGGCGGCGGATTCCGGACACGTCAGGCTCCTGCCGCATGCCGGCCCGGCCTTCGCTCTCGGACTGGCGCGTTACAGGATGGAGAGGCATCGGGGGGCCTATGGGGCGCCAGACGCCAGCCTCCTGGAACTGCTCGAGCTGTTTGCCCACACGCGCGCGACCAAGGAGGTCGACAAGCTTTTCGCGATGCTCGGCCTGGCCGGGGACGTGGCGAGCGAGATATTCAACCCCGACTACGACTCGCCGCTCGAGGAGGTGGTCCAGCGCTACGCCCAGGGCTTCGTCGGCAACGGCCAGGCCATGGAGCTGCTGTACCGTGCGGGAGCCACAAAGTCGTATCCCTTCTGCTCCTGGATCCCGCGCTGGACGCGCGGGGACTTCCCGCGGACCATCTCCACTTGGGCGGCCGCGGGAGGGAGTTCCAAGCCGGGCGGCGCGTGCCCCCCGCCGTGCTGGCGCCCATGCCGGGGTACCTGTGGGTTCGCGGCTTCACCTGGGATACGATCCAGCGCACACACCCGATCCACATGGGTGACGGCTGGGTCCTGCATTGCGCCGCCGCGCTGGCTGACTTCCGCCGGCTGCTGGGTTACTACTCGGAGGGCTACCCGACCGGCGAGACGGCCACCGAGCTGCTGCTGCGCCTCCCCATCGGCAACGCGCGCCGCGCGCACCTCGAGACCATGGCCGACCGGCTGCAGTCCTACCGCGACGACGCCCGCGCGGTTGGATGCGGCATCCCCGCGACTGGAACCACAAGGGACGGCATCGGCGAGGGGGTTCAGGGCAGTCGGGAGACAGCGGACAGCAACACCGCCGCATGGACATGGCCGCCGAACCTCGGTAGCGTCGTGCTCGGGCTCAGCGCCGACCCGGGCGGCGACTCGCGCGACAAGACGCAGCAGTTCCGCGCCATGGACCCCGCAACGCGCACCACTATCGCCAACTACTGGAGCACCGCGGCGGCTCTCTCGAACCGTCTTGGCGGGGCCGTCTTTTGCGGCACCGAGAAGCGCTACGTCGGGCTCGTGCCGGGCGCCGCGCGCGCTGGCGACCGCATCTGTCTCTTGCACGGCGCCAAGGTCCCGTTCGTGCTGCGGCCTGTTGAAAAGGACATGTACCGCCTCGTTGGAGAGGCGTACATCCACGGTATCATGCACGACCAGGCGGCGGGGTTGGGGCCCCAGGATGAGGAGTTTACATTGATGTAGGGGCAGTCTGGTCCATTGTCTCGCGGGGGCTAACGTCAATGTCAAATCGTGGTGTAGCTTTACCACTGCGGCGACCGCCGGCGTGCTCGGGCGCGTACATGACCTATATCTCCGAGGCCCGGTCTCGTTCTGGACGGCCAAGAGCGCGAGCTGCTCCGTCCTCGCCACCAGCCGTCCTGTCGCTTGGAAAAGAGTCGGCGAGGCAGCGCACGTGTGGCTCAAGATGGTCATGGTCCATGCGACATGCTATCCGACGCACATGCCCAGACCGCGGTCGTTACCACGCCGCCGACTCTCATGCGGCCGATGGCTTTCGGGGCCTTCGATTGCAATGCAATATATGCACCCCTCCTCCAATCTCCTACTGCTGTTCCCACCTGCAAACCTGTAGTCCTTCTCGCTGCCTCGTGTGCCGTGGCCTTGGTCGTGATACTTCTGTCTAAAAGGAGACACCGACGTAGATTGGGGAGGCAAGGTTACTTTTACTGGGCTCTAGAAGGGGGTCAAAAAGGTGTATGACCAAAGGCAAAAGAACGACGCTCGCGCTCGACTTTTCCCAAAGGGAAGCGAGCCTGGCGATATTCTAGCGTTACGGGAAAACTGAGGCTAGGCGTTCGCGTGACAGGAAATCAGGGCTGATGTATAGCGCCGGCAACCGCCTCTGCCTACACCCTCGCGCAAAGCTGGAGACCGGATTGGAGGGTTGGTTAGTTCTCAAACATGTGAGTGGCTTCGGGTTAGTGCTTTGGGGGATGGCGCCATGCACTGGCAATTGGTCGCCGCCGACCTGTTCTCAGCCGCAGCGGTGGGCGTGGCCAGAGCCCAACCACCCGCGGGTTGTTGTCTGGAAAACCGCCCTGCCTCCCCTCCTCGGTTCCAAAGCATTCAACATGCGGGCTGGGGCAATTTCTCCCCGCTGACGCTGATGTCGCATCTTTAATAAAACACACTTCGAGATGTTCAGGGCCATAGCAGGATCTCTGGCGACGCTGTTGCCCCTCGCGCGGAGCATCGCGGCCCAGCACCACCGGCGGCAGCGACGGCAGCAGGTGCCCCGCCGCGATCCCCGGATTCACGTTCGAGGGCGCCGACTGCGGGCTCCTCTGCCGGCCGGCGCAGTGGACCGACGTGGCCGCCTTCTTCGTCGGCAACTACGCCGCGCACGCCGCCACCGTCGTCAGCCGCCCGGGCCAGAGCACGCTCAGCAGCATCCTCGCCATCGCCTCGGCCCTGCTGCTTCCGGGCCTGGGCGTCCGCAACGGCGTCGAGACCATCTGGAGCCGCGCGAAGTTCGGCAAGACGAGCCTGCGCAAGGCGGCCAGGGCGGGAGCCCTGTGCGCCGTCATCAGAATCCCCGAGGGCGAGGCGGATGAGGAGGGCGGCGGGGGCGGCGCGGCCGTGGTCCAGTCTGAGCAGCATTTGGAGCGTCTGGGCTCGTCGGGTCCTGGGGTGGAGGAGGCCGCGGAGGAGCCGCTTCGTGCAAAACAGGGTTGGTGTTCCCGCTTCCGTATTTTACTCGTTCACGTCCAGCTCTGGTCCTTTTCCGTCCCCAGTCTTGCCGAGCACCAGAGTAGGTCACCCGGGACTGACGCTTGCTCGCACACCTCCAGAACGGAACCCGCTCTTCACCACCAAGATCCACGGCCTGTGCCGGCTGCCTGAGGGTTACGAGCTCGTAGTGGTGCACCAGTACGCCACCTGCGTCGACGACGAGGTGGAGGTGCCTCCCCCCGCACCCTGGCGCAAGCGCTGGTCGCGCAAGCTGAAAGGCGTGCTGCGCCCGGAGCCGCAAACCACGGTCTCGCTCAGCTGCAGCTACAACGTCATCAAGGCCATCATCTCCATCGTGCAGCTGGTCCTGACCATCTCGACGCTGTACCGCGCCCGGGGCGACCAGCTGGGCCGGTACGGGTACGCGGCCTTTGGGCTGACCGTGTCGCCTTATGCCTGGATGTCGCTGGTTAACCTGCTCGCCAACATGCTGTGCCCGCAGTATGACTGCATGTTCGTCGTGGGGTCCGAGGGGCTCGACCACCTGCAGCGGAGGCTGGCGGACGGCAGCGCCGAGGACAGGCGCCGGTTCGGCGTGTCCGCCTTGGTGGGCCGGCTTGACCCGTTCTCGGACCAGCACCTGCAGGCGTTCCACCGCGAGCGCCGGGCCTTCAACCGGCGCTTCGGCGTGAACCGCGCCCTCGACGTCTCGGGCTTCATGGACCTCGAGATCATGGCCGTCTACCGGTTCAAGCGCTGGCTGAAGAGCGGGGGCCGGCGCCGCGCCGGCCAGGGCCAGGCCTCGACCCTGGAGATGGACATCCTGATCGTGGACCTGACGCTGAAGCTCTTCCGCAGGAGCGCGTACCTCTTCGCGGCGGTGGTGCCGATCGCGCTGGTCGGCGGGCTCTCGCTCTTCCAGCCGGGCCGGAGCACGACGCCGGAGCGCGTCTGGACCATGACCTGGCTGGCGTTCGGCGTGGCCGGGTGGTCATCGAATCCCCGCCGTGCGGCTCGAAGGGCGGCCGGTCATAGGCGGGGCCGACGCGAGCAGGACGGAACTTGCCGTGTTTTACACGTTCCTGGTGCTCATGTACGGCATCGCCTCGATCGGGGGGCTCGTAGCGGTCGGCAAGATGGTCAGGGAGTTTGGCGTCTGTGAGCGGCTCTAAGGCCGGAAGACGGTGCGACGAAGGAGAGGGGACGGCAACGTGGATGTGATTGCCCGAACATGTGGGACCTTCCACGGGGTGCTTTTGAGCGCAGCACGCACAAGCTACGAAAAAGCCACATCCACGGGTGGCGGTAAGGCCAGACAAAGGCCGGGGCAGAAAGCCTGGCGGGTAAAAACGGCCAATACACTTTTAAAATTCGCCGCCAAGCAATTTTGAAATCCGGTATTACTGTTAACATAACCGTTACAATTGTATTAAAGGATTGAAATAAATAACTACCCGAAATTGGAAGATTCCGTGTAATTTTCCGCGAATGACAAACTTAAGCCCGGCTTTCAAAAATTTGCATAAAAACCATCGCCCACCTATCCCCAAAACCCCCTATTAGCCCCCCCCCTCTACACCCCCACCTCTCACGAAGACCGGACCTCAGAGCCGTCCGGATGGCTCCCCGCCTGACTGCCCAGAATCTCCTGCGGGGACAGCGACGACGCGCGAACGTCCCGTGGTCCCCCTTCCTCGTGCGCCAGCTGGGGCGATGCCGGCAGTTCCGTGTAGACGGACTGCGGCTGCGGCGACGGCGACGAGACGGCGGACCACTTTAGCGCATCGTCTTGCCGGGGCTGCTGGTGCTGGTGCTGGTTGTCAGCCGAGTAGTAGTGCATCTGGCTCATGTAGCTTTGCCGGTTATCGCCCACCGACAAAGGCTGCTGCTGCTCTTGCGCGTTTGCTGCTTCGGCTGACCCGCGAGGCTTGCGTCGATGCCTGTACCAGAGGCAGTAAAAGACGAGGCAGCCGACCAGCGCCAGGAATGCCAGGCCGCCGATGACGCCCCGATAATGGGCCTGATAGGCGGACCGTCGGGTCCTGGAGCCGGCGTAGTCGTTGCGGTCGGAGTGGTGGTCTCGCTAATCAGGGGGCTCTCGATGATTGACGCGAACAGAGCCCCGGTGTCCCCGCTGCTCCAGGTGACGTTCTTCAGGCCGCTGTTGTCCCCGTTTATATCAGTACAAAAGCCATCAGCAAGCACAAAGACCATCGGTCCCCTGCGGGCGAAACACCGGGTGATTCGTTGCCGAGGACAGTGGTGCAACGTCGCAAAAACTGTTAGGGAAAAGGCTCACGAGTTTCTATACCAGTCCCGGACCATGGCGGGCTGCTGGTAATCCGCGGCGCCGTGGGCGTAATCCGGCTTCCACCGAAGGTCCGTCATGTCGAGGACATGCAGCGAGTTGTCGCCCCAGGGGTCCCGCTTCTTCCACACGTTGTTGACGTCGTCCTTGGCCTCGGAGCCGCCGACGGCGAGCATCTGACGCCCGCCCTTTCCCACGACCGCGCACGCGTGGTCCCGCCGCCCTTCCTCCGCCAGGCTCGTGGCGCCGGCCACGGGCGCCACGGGGAACCACTCGAAGCCCGGGACGGCCAGGATGTAGGTGTCGGCCGGGGTGACGCCCGAGCCGCCGTAGAGGACGACCTCGTATGTCTTGCTATTCGTGGCTTTGGCTACGACGGCGCACGGCTGCTCGCGCTGCTTCGGCGCCGTGCCCGTCGTCGGCTACGTGTAGAACTTGTCCGACCCAATGTCGTAAAAACTAACCTTGTCCATCCGCACCAGCTCCCTGATCCGGCGGCTCTCCCAGGTCCCGTGGTAGCCGGCCAGGAACAGCACGATGCCCTTGCCGCCGGTCCCCAGCGTGGGAAGGCACACGGCCTGGCCGCCCACGTGCGTGCCCTCCATACTCCCGCTGCCGAAGCCCGAGCCCTGGGTGGTCCGGTTCCGCCACGCGCCGACGGCGATGTCGTAGATCAGGAGCCCCGTGAGCGCTCGCTGGCAGCTGCCGACCTGGTACGGGAAGCCCTTGTCGCTAGATTTGCCGATGAAGCCGCCCATGTAGAACCCGAGCCCGTTGCACTGCGTCCAGCTCCCGCCGCCGGTGCGGTACAACGGCTGCTGCGTCGCCTGGTCTGTGGGCCTCCGCGGCGCCGCCTCCTCCCACTTGCCGTATTGACCGCTCGAGCCGCTCGGGGTGTACGTCCGCAGTCGCGGGGAGATGGCGGCGGCATTCGCGTAGCCGAAGGGGCCGCCGCCTCCCCAGAAGATAATCTGCTTGTTGTCTTTGATCCACATTGACGGGTTGTCCGCAGAGATGGTCTTGTACCCGGCGTTCTCGTTGCCGTACTGGGCCATGTCGATCTGGCTCTTGATCCAGGATCTGTCGAGCGGGATCGCAAACGTTTTGTTCTCTACCCCGGAGGTTTGCGGACTTAGTACCAGAGCGGAGCGGCTTGGTGCCAGCCAGCCGTATGTCTTTGGGGGAGGAACGGGGTGCCCAGGCCAACATGAAAAACAGAGAGTGATGAACGAGGCTCACCAGTCACACAACCATCACCCAGCCGCGCATTGGCTTGCTGGAAATGCCGCCCTGGATGTAGAGCTGTTCGTTCATTACAACAACTGGTAAACAGGCGTATTAGACAACGTGCTAAGTAGCAGAATTAGTGATGAGCATCGGGACGGGAGAGTACCTGAGGCTCCTTTGCGCCACGCGTATACGCCATCGTCTTCGCAGAGGCAAAAACTGCCACAAAAAGAGGGAAGTAACGAGCAAGAGTGCAGGCCAACTCGCTGCTCGAGTTCCTTCTGAGCAGAACATCTTAGCCGTGGAGAAAGGCGGCGGGAAAAGCTGTACCTGTGCAGCGGCGGGACGGCGGGCGGCTATTTTGGGCGGCAGATGGAATATCACCGGGGAAAGAGGGCAAGGAATGGGGACACCAGATGAGAGAAATAAGAAGAAAGGAGACGGGGATCGGTCTGGGTCAGGCTGAGGCTACGGCGGAGCAGGGAGCAACAGGACTCGAGAACGCATCCTTGCCACCTATTGTCCAACGTGGGGGCGGGAGGCCCGGCGAGGGCCTAGCCCAGTTGATATTGAAGGAACGCCGCCACGCTGGTGCTTGCATGCTGCGTGGGCTGCGGAACGCCATCGTGGAGTCTGGTTCGCGCTTGGCGGCCAGAGAGGGAGGGGTAGAATCCTCCCGAAATGGATGTTTTGAGACAAATCTCTCGTGTGCGACGAGAGTCGCTTGTTTGCGAGCATATACATATATGCTGACCTTGCAAATTTGCAGTGCCCAACGTCGCGAAGAGAGGGTATAAAGAAAACGGGCGCGCGTGTCGTTGCTGCGTCGCAGCTCCTCGGTCAATCGGGCTCGGGGTACGGAGCGAATACCGTATTTGGGAATTCGTGGTGCCCTGGCCATGCCCTCGGCGAAATGTTGGGCCCGGGGGAGCAACGCGGCCAAGCAGACGACAAGACACAGCTGAAATGCACAGTCGACCGGTCGGGCTGCGTCTTGATATGGGCGCTGGCCAAGACCATAGGAACGCGCTTAGACGCGCGTGCCTGATGTAAGGCCGCTCCCCAAAAGAGGAACGTTTGGACCACTTGGAACCAACCATGAGACAGCATGATGCAGACCAGCAGCCACTCTGATAGGCGGGTTGACGCTAAGCGCGTTCGCTCCGTGGTGGCTGGGTCACGCTCCGTTTGTTTGCCGCCAAGCCACCACCGCACAGCCGGCCACCTTTTGGCTGTCTGCAGACGGGCGGGCGGCATGCCATGTTTGTCCTGCAGACAAGGCCGGCTGGAGCAGATGGGCTGGCATGCTGGCCGGCTGGCTGTCGAGTCCTTTTAATCTACCCTTTTCTATCTCCCTCAGACATGCAGGCTGCGCCCACCAGTGGTGCACCCCGCGCCGAGTCCGGGTGGCGCTCACCGATATGGGATGCCTAAGGCCGCATGTTCGCGGAGGGAGGATTGCCTCCACGGTCGTGTTGAACCCCCCAATGGAGAACAGGGGCCGGGACCGCAGGGAGAGCCAAATCGCGAGCTCTGAGGCGGCTGAGGAAGCGCGCGGCTAAGCCCGTCATGGGCAGATCGGAGAAAGGTGAGGTCATTTCAGCAGGGGTTGCCGACAGGGCCGCAAAGCATGACCACGAGAAAACGCCAGCCTCGGGGTCCAAGCAGGGGGTTCATCGAACTAAATTGTTATGACGGATGCTTGCAGACGTGCATCAGCCGACGGGCACGTAAATTGGCGGATGCCACTGCTGTGCATAGCACAATCCCAAGGAGCACGGGCCGCTTATGACTTGCCCGATTTGGAAATTTGCCAAGCCTCCCAAACACGACCCCTGGGCCGGCCCGACCCATGGACCGAACCCATCACACCCCCGCGACTTGCCCGCGTCTGGGCTTGAAGTCCCCAAGCTTGACCTCCTCCTCCAGCGGCTCGATCACGTCGCCATATATCCCCTCCTGCGTCTCCGCATCCTCCAGGCTAACCCTGGAGCCGCTGTGCGCCCACGGCACCTGGAGGCACGCCTCGATGGCCCCCCGGTACGTCTCGAAGCAGTCCGCCAGCGCCTGCGACCGCAGCACGCGCCGCGCGACCTGCAGGTCCGTATTGGGCGTCGGCTTCCCATCCACAAGGTCGGTGGCGGGCTCCCAGTAGGTTTCGAGCCCCCTCCAGCGGTGGATCTCGATCAGGAGAATGCCGAGCCTCAAGATGCCGGGGTTCCTGTGGAAGCGGTCAAGGTTGGGCGGCTCGCTCCCCGACGGGAAGTGGTCGAACGCCGTGCTCATGTAGGGCCGCCCAAGGTCGATGCCCGCCGCGGTGGAGAAGAAGCAGATGTTCTCCTTGCTCCATTGGTCGCTCAACCAGGGGCTTTCGTGGAGCTGGATGATCGAATGGGCCAGGACCAGGGCAAGGCGCCGCCTTTCGACGAGCGAGGGGGGCGTGGTGTGTTGCAGGATCAATTTGAGAGAGACCTCGGCCTTCGTCCGCACGTACTGCAGCTGTGCCTCCCGCCAGTTGAGTCTCCACATCTGCTGCGTACGTTCCATGTCCTCGATGAGAAGTTGCAGCCCATGTTCAGGGCTCGAGGCGTCTCTCAGTACGTCGCATATCTTTTCTAGCTGAGCTCTATTTTGCGAGTCTTGTTTACTGCATATATAGATGGCCTGTTAGCAGCTCGGCCGTCAGGGCTTCCCTAAACAAGGCAAGCTTACCTCTGTGGCTTGATGATGACTGTTCCCTCTCGCCACCTCCAGGACGTCTTGGCTAAAGGTGTCCCGCAGAGAGGCACCTGGGGTTGTGTCGCGACATCAAGAAGTCAAACGACAGCTGAGGGCCCACCTTGCACGGCTGCGTTTTTGAGTGGGCGCAGCTTGCAAGTGAAAAACGGGCCTCGTGAGCCCCCACAGGGCAGTCGCAGGTCCAACACTTCCAGATAGCGGAGAAGAGTCTCTGGGAAAGCTGACGGAGTAGCGACAAGGGATGCGGCGCCGCTTCAGGGGCCTTGACCGTGATGGCCTTTCGCCTATTCGCTGCAGAGCAGGCTGAGTCCACAACAATATGTACGCGCTTGTTCCATGTCTTGAGGTTCTTGAGGCAGGCCTCTCTGTCCTTTTCTTTCCTGAGGAAGCGGAACCGCTCTCGAAAGCTGCTGGCCAGACTGCCTGATTGGCGGTCATCCTGGTACTTCTTGAGCTTGAGAAGCATCTTTCCCTGATCATGGTGATCGGATTGCGACAGGTGGACTGTCTCGTCTTTGACAAGGCGGGCTAGGAGCTCCAGAACTTTGCCCATGACCTTTTGAAAGGCCGTATAATCAGCGTCAGAGATAAAAAAGCTCTGGAGAGCTTCTGCGAGATCTTTCTCTTGGCCGAAATTTTCAATCTCCCTATTTTCAATAACCTCCCGCTTCCTAACCTCGGAGACTAGCCCATAATTCGCGATAATTATGAAATTAATTAGCCCGATCACCTCAAGCGTTGAAAGTAATACGTTCCTACTTACTCTCTGGCAGACCCATCACCACCCTCTCCACCTGCTTCTGAAGCTCGTACGATTCCCACCAGAATGTCTCATAGAATTCCGAAAGCTTCTCGTCTCTGGTGCCTGGTGAGATAGCCCCTCGAACATTGGCGGCGTACTTGGTAGCCTCAACGAACAGAGGCAACACAGCCAGGACAATGCCAGCCACCTCGAAACCGGACATTGTCAGAATTTGCCTTGGGTTGCTCTGCCTCTGGCGTCAAGGAATCTCATCAGGCCAACGAAATCAATGCGCAGATATTCTGGGCAGCCGAGCCGCTCGTCGCAGGGGATCCCCGCACTGATGAGGTGTGTGTGATGAACAAGCGGCAGCCTGAGCGGGGTCGCCAGTCGTGCTGACAGTCAGCCCACTGGCAGGTCACGTGGACGGGAATGGAGGCTGCGTTCCTCGCCGGAGCCCATTCGTTCTGCTATCCCATCATTGGTGGCGCGAACGCTAGTGGCAAGGGCAGGAGGGGTTTGACCATGACCCCGCCCTTGTGCGATCATCCTCAGCTCCTGGACCATCTTTCTTGCATGTGGTCAACCTTACCAAGCAAAAAAGGAGAAATAGGCATACCCTTCCACCAGGGAACGCGAGGATTCTTCGGCAACACGATCAAGGCTACGAATGCCATATTGCTTCGCCGTCAACTCTGCCGAATTAGCCTATGGACAGTGCCCATCCCTCACAACAACAATACCACAACAATCTACTTCTAAGCAGCCGTTGCCATGGGCTATGGGGGCAGCGGTAGCACACAGCTATGACGCTATCGGGCGCGGCGGCAAGATGCAGAGGACTGCTCACAGACGCCTGTGGATGTCTGAGCATCGCCCAGGATGTTCAGGTCGAGCTCGAAAACATTCTCGTCCGCTTCAATGTGTGAGCTGGGAACGTGGGCGTCTTTGCGCCCGCCGCTGCCTCCCTCGACTCTCGGCTGCGCGATTATCCTGATCTTGCCGAAGTCCTCCTATCAATGCTCAAGAGTCTGCAGAACAACATCGAGCTCGCAACCAGGCCGGTTCTCCCGGAAGAGCCCGAGGAGGTATTAGAAGATAGTTCTCCGGATCAAGGGGACACAAAAAAATCGGTTCAAAGCGCTGACGAAGATGGGTCGTCCGGGGCCTCGTCGTCGGCTGCGATCAGCATTGACTCGGAAGCTGAACACAGCGATGGTGCGATTTGTGGCTCTCCCGAGGACGCCCACATCAAAAGGGCAAATGAAATCCTCGACAGACTGTACCGGATGGTTTCTGTCATCCGGAAGCCAGTCTCCTCGAGTGAGAACACAAAGGTTCACCAGTACATCGCCAAGATGCGAGAGAGAGGGGAGACCGAGGATCTCGATGATGTCGAAGATCACGCTCGCAGCCACCTCGAGGCGAGGTTCAAGGGAAAGATCTCTGCAGTCCTGGCAGAGCGCCTGGTCGCTGCCGTTGTGTTTCGACGGATGAAACTATTGTACAGACAACGCCACCAACAAAAGCTTCGCCAGGGAGCAGGATACGGGTTTGACTCTCGCTTCCAGCGTCCTGGTGTTGCAGCGAGCGCAATTGCCAGGCGGCCTAGACTCGGCGGCGATCAAGAGCTAGGAAGCATCGAAGACAGCTTGGTGCAGGGAGTCCGAATGCCCATTCATTCCAGACACCAAGCCGGCGTTGCGCCTACCAAAGTCATGTCCGCGACGAATGCTTCGTCAATTAACAAGTTGCGGCTTGGTGACTACGCCAAGTCCATAGCGCTCTCTGGCATCACGCAGGCGGCTGTGGGTCGGCGCCGCCAGCTTGACGTTCCAATCCCGCCGCCCAGCCAAGGTGCCGGATTGGAAACGTCGGAGTGTCCCTTCTGCTTTAGAATAATCAGCCAGAAGGAGAAAGAGGAGCCTAGATGGACGTAAGTTGAACGGCTGCACCTTACATGCCTTCGCATCGCTCACCTTCTAATCATACTCCTAGACGTCATATCCTCAAAGACATTGACCCGTATGTCTGCTTATTTGAGGGATGCGGAGAGGGTGATGTCATGTTCAAGTCAGCCGACGAGTGGCTGTCGCATATGCAATGGCAGCATACAAGAGTATGGGCATGTCAGGCCTGCCAAGCTGTTGGGAGCCAGGACGCAACATACGAGTCTGCCTTCGAGATGGAGCATCACATCCGAAAGAATCACCCCGGCTCTTTTACAGAAGCTCAGCTACCTGGTCTTATCCAGCAGAATTCTCTCCCGGCCCCAGATACCTTTGCCATTCTGACACTTTCAAATCAACTGATGGCCTCGAATACAGGTTCTGGCGGTCAGGCCCTTCATGAGTGTCCTATTTGCATGAATTTCCATGCTCATCCAAGCCCCGACGCAGTCTTACCACTGCAAGAGCCAGCAAACATCCACGACCACATTCTCGAACACTTGGAATCGATTGCTCTGCTATCGCTGCCTATAGATGATGGCCAGGTCGAAGCCCTAGCCCACTCCAACTCGCGGCGGTCGAATCAAGACGGCGATGCCCACTGGAGGGAAGAATCAGATCTCCCTGACGCAGTTTTTGACGATATCCTCGAGCGGCAGAGGGAATCCGACGACACTGAACTCGGTGCTCATGACTCTTCACTGATCGAGTCAAAGTGGGCAGAGGTGTTCGAGCGAGTGAAAAGCGACAATCTACCTCAACCCTCTGACGATCCACTCCTTGCCGTCTGGCAGTCCCGGAAAAAAGCGCAAGAGCAAACCGCCACGTCGGCATCATCCAAGCCACAGGACCTTCAAACGGAGACGGGTTTGCCGCAAGACGAGAAAGAAGTTGCAGATCCCAAACTTGACCTGCTTTCAAGGCCTACCTTTACTGCGGCTGCTGCCAAAGGCGATCTTGAAGCTTTGCAGCGGCTCGCTGATGACTACGCTAGCGAGGAAGGACAGGACGATGAACCTGCAGACAGCTTGATGGAAACCTGCCGGGCTGGCTGGCACGAAGCCGTCAAGTCGCTGCTGGAAAGGGACAATTCAGGACACTCCGGGGACGCGCCAGGAGTCCTGCCAGAAGCTTCGGTTCGGGGCTATGAAGCAATTGTACGAATTCTGTCCGACAGTGGCGTCAGTGTCGAATCGACAAGCGCCAAGCTTGGGGCGCCACCGGAGGCGGTCCCCCAGCTGGATCGCATCGTGAATCTGCTCGTGGACGACAGCCCAGACCCCAACAGCAACAGCAACCAGCCGAGACTCGCCAAGGCCGCACTCACACTAGCCTGTGCAACCGGCTGTCCACACATTGTCTGGATGCTGCTTGGGGCCGGCGCAGACCCCAACCCTGGGGGTGAGTGGTCGCCACTGGCAGCTGCAATTTCTGGCACCGCGAGAGGCTCAGAGGCGGAGCAAGAGGCGATGCTTTTCGAGATTGTGCGCGGTCTCCTGGGGGCCGGAGCAGATGTCAAGCGCGAAAGCTATGTACGGATGGCTGCGGATCGAGGTTTCCAGAGAATTGTCGCCAAACTTCTCGAATCTGGAGCCGAACCAGAAGACGACAAGATCCCAGCTACCCTTTATGAGCCAGCTGGGGCGCAGAACACGCGCGCCAAGCTGGATCGCCAAGATGACAGCGGCAAGGCTGCCGAGACCCCCAAGATGAGCCTATTGGGTCCTTGGATGACAGCTCTGATTCGTTGAACGCCGCCTACTTCAGCCTGGCGGCGGATGTTGAGGGCATTTATTCCAAGGTTTTAGATTACGACGGCCCGAAAGCCACCGTATGCCGTCACTGGCTTCAAGATGTCCGGGACATCTTTCTACGTGCCCTTGACTACACCATTTGCCGGCCAGACGCACAGTCTGTGATCTACTACTACCTATCTCTTATCCGGCCACGCATCTTCGACTCTATAGCTCGGATGAGCAGGGTTGCGGACATCAAAGCGATTCATGTGTCGGGGAAGCTTACAATGTTGGAAGAATTAGCGACGAGCATGGGGCTTTCGCTCATGCCTTTCCGCGACCCCCATACCTCCGCCTATACGTATCACCACGGCGGCCCCCACATGTTGGTTGTTGAGCAACTGCAGCTCATGCTCACAGAGTAAGTCTGCCCAGGGAGTTGGGTGATAATATTGTGTTAACCTTTAGAAGCGGGTCAACCTTTAACCTCGAGAGTCTTTCTCGATCGGCCGAGGCGATACGCGCCAGTAAGTAGTAGACACCTGGCGTTTTTTTTATGTTCCAGTGACGATCTAGTCAGCTGAAGTTACCACATACAGACTACCCGGATGCTCGCCCACCTTCATGGAAAAGGCCGGAACCTGAAGATATTGACCGGATCATGGGGATGAACCGACCCAAGGTTTGTGATTCGAACCGCGCCCGCTTGCTTGTCGGTCGACCGCAACTTCTGACTGCTGTCTGATATCGATCGGCAGAAAATTCCTGCCGGGTCCAGTTTGGCGCAACTTCCTGATATGAGGGCATTCTCAGAATCATGCGTTGTTAAGACTGAAGTGCTCGAGGATCGACAAATGAGGTTAGTCTCATGGTCCGATATTGGGAGGGAACGCAGCGAGCTGGGAATACGCGGCTGATCCATAATAACCTAACTTAGCTCCAGCATGCATGGGCCTTATGAGCTCCCTCTTAGCCTTTCAGCCAACGGCAGCTATCAAATCGTTTTCCGAAAGTAAGTAGTCAATCACGCGGAAGGATACCAACATAGGATACAGTGCCCCTGCCGTTCGTATCCGAGTTTCAATGCTCAATTTCACGGCAGAGATTGATGATCAATATTACACTAGGCTTTTCAATTTCAACCAGCTATCCCTTACCGCTCTCTGGTCCTCCGCCCTCAACAGTTATTTATTAGTCTGCCGCCAAACCCGCCTTCACACGTACTATCTCTCGTCGTACGATGCGCGAGCTCTTGCGATCCGTAGACACGCCTTCAACGGCGTTCAGCTACGAAGGGCGGCCGACTGGTTTTTGTGGGCGGAATTATACTTCGAGTCATATGAAGGTGAGTCCGCCGAGACTCGCGGAGCGTTTGCCCGCCATGATAAACGGCAACTTGTTTGGGCGGTTAGGAGGCTGCTAACCACGTGAAATCACAGATCTGGTTTTGTTCCATTTCGCCTTTCTCTCATTGAACTCGTCCTTCTATGATATGGCACCGGCCGATCTACCAAGACTCCAATCATCGACCCTAGACGCTGAAGATGTGGTTCTCGCGCTGGAGACATTGGTCTTTGAAAGGTGAGGAGACCCATCCTCCGCCCAGAGTAATGCATGAATTTAACCCTTCTGACACCGCCTCCGCTTAGCCAATGCCGCTTTCTCAATCACCCGGCTTGGATTGCTATATACAAGGACGAGGTTTCCAACGGCTTTCGAGTATATGTGTCGCAACTCAACGGGGTGGAATTTCCGCTCTGGGCAACGTGTGGTGCGTTCCGTCCCTCTCAGGCCATGCTTATATCTGAACTCACTGGGCCTTGAAGTCAGCTAACTGGTTGTTCAAGTTTATGCCGACTCATGGCAGAGATTTGCTGGACTCTACAACACCACGGCAACACGTGTGTTCATGAAAGGCATGGTTGAGCGCTTGTCCGGTAACAGCCCGGCCCCCCAAGGTCGAGTAATCGACTTTCCGGACGAACCCTCGGCTGAACGATTTTTGGAAGTGCTGCGAGGTATGCCTTTCTAAGCACAGCTCCTTTATTGTGAATGGTACCCCTATGCGACTACCGTTTATATGCTACGCTCTCCTCAATCGGCCAGGCCCCGACGTTCTTGGTATGGCCCGGTCGGCGTGATGATACCAGAGGCTAGAAAGACAAGCCTTCTGTGGTGCGCTTCCAACGCTAACAAGCTCTGTCACAACAAAGACGATTAGCCGACCGCCAGCGCCACCGGCGGATTAACAAAATGTGCATCGTCTTCCCTCCTTCTCCTTTTGCTATTCTGACTGAAGCGTGCAGTTGAGCTTATTTGTAAAAGTCGGCGGAGCCAATGCACTGTCAACCTAGCATATAGAGGTGATTACCTTGTTCTTTTGCTTTTTGTGTCCCTGTTCCTTTCTGGCTTTACTCTTCTCTTTTTTTACCTTGTGACTGCTTTTTTGTCTTTGTTTCTCCTATTTGCCTTTGTACGGTCTCTATCTTTGTCGAAATTTATGGTGCCATCCGGCAAGTCCCCTGTTCCCTTTCGACATTCGCGTTTCAGTTAACGTGACCACCTACTGGTCTCTGTAGCCGGTCACGTACTGCTTCGAGTTGGTTTAGAGGCGGATAATTTTGTGGTTAACCTATAGGAACGTAGGCGCCATATAGAAGGCGGAAAGTAACATCTCAATGTCAATGCCCATGATCATAAAATCCACACCAGCTCAACAACACCATCATTGCCGCTCATCTGGTTGCCCTCCCCGTCTACCCACCTCGCGTCCTCGGCCTTGCGGACATACACCTGTGACACACTCCCATCTGGCCTCAGCGTACTCTCCTGCAGGTCCCACGAGGTCTTGCGCCCCGTGTGCGCGAGGTTCCTGCGCTGCGTGCCCAGCGCAAAGTCCAAATTCCACCCTTTGTCCTCAGGCGCTGGCCTGAACGTGCGCTCCATCTGGTCCATGTCCAAGTCGTCCATGCCCAGGGGGTATTGCGCCACACTAAACCCCACCGAAATCACAAACCCATCCTTGGTCCGAAACCTCTGCAGCGTGCAGTCCTCGCCGCACAGGTGCGCGAGCCGCGTGTACGCCAGCGGGTATCCGATGTGCCACATCCCGCCGCGGTAGTGGTGCAGCGACAAGGGCTTGATGCCCGACGACTCGTAAAAGCCCGACGGGTCGCCCATCAGGTCGAGCTGCCAGAGCTCGGGCACCATGGACAGGCGGACCTGGGTGTTTTCGTAGATGCACTTGCGCAGCAGTATGTCGCCCTGCGGGCCCCAGCCGCTGTCGGCCTCGGCGATCTTGCCGTCCGTTCGGCAGCTGTCGTACACGGCGGCGATCTCGGCCGCGAGCGGGACCGACAGGAACACGCCGGCGCCGCCGAACGCCTGCGCCCCGTGTCGGTCGACGTTGTTGACGTCCTCGGACAGCGTGCCGGCGTACACGGGCCGCGAGGCGTCGAAGCGCGCCATGCGCGCGGCCAGGGCGTGGGGCGAGGGGAAGAAGGTGTCGTCGTCGCACGTCACGAGCCACCTGCGTGTCATCCGGGCCGGGTGGCTGTACATAGCGGGGATGAGGGACAGGTAGCGGGCCGCCATAGGGTCCTTGGAGTCGGAGCGCTGCACGTCGGCGTCGATCCCAGCCGACGCCAACCTGTTTCGCGCGGCGCGCAGCTCGAGCCACGACGCGTCGATGAGCAGGAGCAGCAGCTTGCCGCCGTTGGAGCGCCCGCGAGAGTCGGTTAGCCAGTAGGCCCACTCGTCGACGGAGCTTGTGTGCGGGCCGCTGAAGCGCTGGTACGTCGTCGAGACGCCGAAGAGGAAGTCGGACAGGTTCGCGGTGGACGGGAAGGGCGAGCTAGTAACGGGGACGTGGAGCGGCTCGGGGCCGGGGCAGGGGGTATCCGAGGCCGTACGGGTTTCTGTATCCACAAGGCGGAACTCGCCCGCCAGGAACTTGTCGTCGACTTCAGTCATGGCCTCGCGATCGATATTCTGGCGAGAAATCTGGACGTGGCGCTTGTAGTACTCGAACTTGGGTTGCAAGCCGTAGCGTTGCTGCAGCTTGCGCAGATGGGCAAAGTCGTCCTCGCAACCCATTGTATCGGCATCAAATCTGGCGCCTCCAGTTTGTTCGGTCGAGTTCAGCCGCCCTGCTGAAGGCAATATCGGTGTGCTTGGCAGCGGCCTTTGCTGTCCATGGTGTCGGAAGCTATTGGTGGTGATGAGAACAGCTCTTCGGAGGTCGGTCGAGCTCGAGCGTAACGATAGCGCTATCAGTATCAAAGAAATAGCTGCAAGCGCGATTGCTCTGCCAAATGAGTTTCGCATGTTGAGAAAGCGGTACACGAGTGGTGATATTTTGGTGCCCATGGCGTGTAGATTCTGGACCCGCGCTCTGGTGGCAGCTGGCGACTGGGTCTTGAAGACCGAGAAGGCGGCAGGAGGCCTGTGATCTTTAAGCGCTGCCGTATGCAGGGGCCGGTCCGAGCAGCGGGCAGCAAGTGGATGTCGTCAAAGGTGCAAGAACTGAGACGCGACGTCTGCGAGTTAAACCGCACGGACAGACACGACGGCAAGTGAGATCGGACGAGGAGAGAAGGTCCGCAAAGATAGGTGGAGGGCAGTCAATATAAAGAACTTTGACCAAGACTTCTGGGAGTTCGGGGCGCCGTTGTGCGCTTTGACCTGTCAGGGCGCGGGTTCGGAGGAAGAGATATCTCATAGGGAGCAAAATTGAGGAGGAAGGCAGCTGGGAAGGAAGGCGAACCGATTGGCACAGAAAGCAAAAGGCAAAAGATTGGGCGTGTTTCCAAGCGACGCAACCGGTCGCGGAAGGAACCCAAATCGGAGCAGAGGAAGGTCTAACCCTGGGCAGAGTGATGGGGCGATCACCACTCTAGGAAGAGGACGTTGGACGATGGGCCTACATAGATTTTCCAAGAAGGCGGTCTCTTGGCAGCGTTCTTTTCCCCTGGCTAGGCCTCCTATGCTGATAATGGCGTAACACCATCCATCTTCCCGAACAATCATCCATCGACGTGGCCCAGCTTGCAGGATAAGCAGGCCAACCTGCTTCAAACCAAGAGACCGCCCCCGTCAAAATAAGGTTCCGTCGCACGGGGACGCGGACGCCCACGAAAACCCAATCGCGCCCCATGACTCCGCCGTGCATCAACACAGGCTTCTATCTACCGACGGAGTGATTTCTTTTCCTTTCTGTTAGCGAGTGATGATGACCGAGAAGCTCTATAGCTGCGCCCGGCCCTGTCGGTAGTTGGTAGATGGCTGGTGGTCTAGGCCCAGTCGTAGAAAATTCCTAAGAAGTTTATCGATCACGTAAAAGGAGGCAATCGAGTCGGGCCACAGGTCGGCCTTACACGGATTTGTCCGCGAAATTCCCAGTTATTCCAACTTTGAGGTCTGCGGAAACACCTTGAATACTGTTGCGCCCAGGTGAGAAAGATGGCTGCGTACAATGGTGACCCAGTGTCGACGGAGCAGAAGCTGGACGTCATTCTATCCGTCGCTGCGCACTTTCATGGAGCTAGGATCTCAGGGGTTGCCCCTGAACCACGGCTGGCCAGATTGGAAGCACCATCCATGCTACCCCCGAATCTCCATCAGGATCAGCAACGACGGAAGCCTACCGACGATCCGAAAATCTCACAAAGCCAAGGGCGCAAACAACACTGGGTATCATCCGGGTGGCTGGCAAGCAGCCAAGAATCCTTTGTAGATAAGTAACACGGAGTCTATTCCATTATTCATGCTTCTTTTGGCCGTAAGAAGCATCCCGATCCCCCTCATCCCGATCTCCTTCGTTCCCGGCACGTTCCCCGATCCCGAACGCAAAGCATCAAGATCAACGACGTTTGCACAAAAAGCCTCGCTCGCCACCAAGAGGGTACGAGAAAGCCTGCGGACACCAACAAGAGGGTGGAATTTGCAAGCCTGGCGGGCCACGAGGCTTCGGGGATTGACAAGGGACACTACCAAGGGGTCAAGTTTTAATATATTTGTCCAATATTAGATATCCAAGTCTGATTTTCGTCTCAACAGGCGCTATGCGTGAGAATAGAACTAGAGCTCCGAGCCTTCCCAAGGAAACAGCTCCAGAATACAAAGGGCGATGAACACAAAGGCGGACCCGATCAAGAGCTTTCCACTGATAGTGTATGTCAGTCTTAAATATATTATCAGGAACGCCAAGAAAAGCTCAACGTGACGAACAGCCTTCCACGGGCTTGGCCATGGCCCCGTCACTTGAATTCGTTGGAGGTTCTGTCCCATCACCTCCTGCCGCGTGAGGATTGTCACCTCGACATCGAGATTCGGAGCCACCTCCGCCTTTGCCGCGTACGACCCAAGCTGCCTGTCAACAGGCGTTGCTTCTGAAACCAGCTGTCCAGGGTTGAGCGCGGCCGGGTCCGCGACGGGTCCGGTTGCGACGCCGAAGGATAGGGTCTGTTGCGGCGCGCCGTCTTGCTCCGCTGTTGCTTCGCTGTCAGTGGCCAGCATGACAAGGAGCAGCCGGGAATGGCGAGCCCACGACGAGAACACGAGCACCGCGCGGAACCCGCCGTGGTTCTTGATCACCAGGTCGCGGTCGTCGGCCTCGAACCGGAAGAGCCGGAACTGGCCATTGGTGTCCCCCATGAAGATAGCTTGCAGGTAAAAACCACCAAACGGGGAACCCCCCGCTACCTCCATGGGCTGGGGGTCGAACGAGTCTGCCGTCATGTGGAAGGCGTTCTCGTACCGCTCCTTCACTGTCTTTGCGCCCTCCCCTTGCAGGAGCATCCTCAAAATCTTGCTCCCGTGCCGCATTTCCTGAGCGATTTTCTGGGTGCTTGTCCACGGCCTGACGTACCTGTGACCCAGCACGTCTTCGGTGGACTTGACGAGATGCAAGGTAAGCTTCCCGAGGGCATCTTTGTGCATGCCCACGGCGACCAGCTCCTCCGGCTTTACGCGCGCGTACTGGTCCCCCGTCTAGCGCCGTATGTATATCCCCGTCATGAGGAGGCGGCCCAAGCCGGGCGAGCAGTTTAACACCAGCACCAGGAGTTCGTGCCTGGACCACGGCGCTACGTCAAGCACCTTCGCCGTCATCCTGATCCCCCTGTTTGTCAGGGTGATGGGGTCCTGGCCCGATTCGTCCCATACCCGGACGGCCCTGCCCAAAGTGGTCTTCGCTGGCGGCCAGTCCTCCCACACACTGGGAATTCCATTTAGGGGGACGGTACTCTTCAGAGCGGCCTCCAGAGTATCGCCGTTCGGCTCCTCAGCGTCCCCTGCCACCTGACCTTTGTCGCCGCCGGGACGGTGATTGACAAAGTGGCTGAACTGGCAGGGCGTCGTGGCGAGGAGCCCAGACGCCGGGCTCTGTCTTGCCTCTTTTGCCGGCGCGCGCCACGCGAAAATGGTGTGGTCGTCTGACCGCGCGAGTATCTTTTCCTGCAGGCGCCTGAAAGCGCTACGCGCCCCTTCTCCATACAGGAGAGTCATGTTGACGCCAAAGATGCCCAGGAGGCTGTAGGCAACATCCTCCTCGCGGCTCGTCCGCCGTTCGGCAGCCCAGCTCATGCGCCGCCCCACGCTCACCCCTCTGAGCGGCTCGCCCTCGAGTGCCGAGGTTTCGATGCCCGTGATGGCCGCCAGATGGGTAGCCAGCTTCCCCTTTCCCCCGATCTTGGTCCAGCCGCGGTCGTAGAACTCGAGGTCACGTGGCGCGATGAGTTCCTGCAATGTCCAGCCTCGCGTGAACCAGCGGCTGTGGCCGAACCCCACTGTCCCTGCGGACGCGGCGGGGTTGACAGCCGGCTGCATCGTCCCCCGCCCTTGAGCTCCTCTGCTGCTGCTGCTGCTTGAGCCGCCTCCGTTAGGGATCGTGGGCCCCGCGTGCCCAGCGGCAACGTCGTCAAGCAAAGCAAAACACACGGCGGCGTCGCGGTACCACGTGAACATAGAGTTGATGGCCTCACTCAACTCGGTGCTGCTCGTCTTGTCGATGCAGCACGTGTCGACCCAGGCAAACTCCAGGCCCCGCGCGCGGGCCCGACGACAGGCCGCCTCGATTTTGGCGAACCCCCTGAGCTGCTCCCTGCCGGGGCCGTTGAAGTCCTGGAAGGAAACCTCTTCTGTGCGCCAGGCGTGCGAGAAGATGGCGTAGGGCGGAATCCTGCTACCTAGGAACTCCTGTATCCGAAGCGTCCTGGTGTTGATCAACCTCATTCTGCAAGTGCGCACCCAGGTATGGGTTCAATCGTTTTTTTTTATGCAGCGAAGCTCCCGTAGCAGGCAGATTTGGACGTGTGCGAGCGCGTGCGGGGGACGGGGAGGTAGGGGTAACGTCCGAAGCCGTATCGGAGACGCCCGCTTTGCCAAGGGGCTGTCCACCCCCCAGAATGCGGGCCGCGGTACCGATGTGAACGGACTCGGTCGCCCAGGGTTGGCGCAAGCCCGCAGCAGCAGACTTCGATCTACGCCCTTGTCCAAGGCTCGATATATCTCGGCCCACGGCTGGGATTGTGCTAGCCATGATACCGTATAGATCCGTGAGTAGGACATTATTCATATATTTTCGTTGATCAATGGTACCCTAACTCCATCCTCGCTGTAAAACGTAACCGCATTCCATGGGTCCTCTCCCAGACGGAGAAAAACCTCCGCGTCGCTGCATATAACCTTTCCCTAGCTAAGGACCCAATAACCATTCCCATCGCCACATCACCCTTAAAGCATCAAACGACGAAAAAAAAACGAGATCTGGTGCTGAAAAGCATTGTTTGGGCTACGCCCATGCAGCAGTCCCAGTCCCAGCCCCAGTCTAGCGGCATCTATACCAATCGATACCTGCCTAGTCCACAACCTTGAGCGTCGGCCGAACCTTCTCGTAGTTGTGCATAATCTTGGCCGCGCGCTCCTCGCTCCGGGGAGCAAAGGTCATCTGCCACGGGTCGGGCTCCAGGATGACGTGGCTGTTAGTGGCCTGCGTGTCGATCGGGATGGGCTCGCCGGTGCGCTGGTCGATCTTCTGCGCCATGTTGAAGCCCCAGAGGACGGCGGCGGCGAAGACGAACATCTCGTCGTCGACAATGTTCTGCCCCAGGCACGTGCGGCGGCCCCAGCCGAACGAGTGCATGCCGTATCCGTCCCGGAAGTTGGGGTACTTGGTCAGCGGCTCCTGGTACGACGGCCAGCCGGGCTCGAGGTAGCGCTCGGGACGGAAGTTCTCCGGGTCCGGGTAGCGTTCTGGGACGCGGTTGATGCTCCTGTTTGTGAGAGGGTGGGTTAGCATGCGGTTGGGGGTTGGGGTTCGACTCGATAGGAATGGGGCGGCAGCTTACCACTCGCATGCGAGGACAATGGTACCCTTCTTGATGGTAACTCCGCGGTAGACGTCGTCCTTCTCGGCTTGGTGAGGCACACCTGGAGGGGATCACTCGTTAGTATCGGGGCATTAACCACAACATGGACACGAAAGGCGGATATGCTTACCCAGAGGCACACCAGACCTCCACCTAACAACCTCCTTCAGGATGGCCCGAACAGTAGGCAGGTCGGCAAAGTTGGCCAGCGTGGGCATCTCGTCGCCACACACCCTGTCGATCTCGGCCTGCGCCTTCTTCTGCCACTCGGGGAACAGCGCCATTGACATGAGGAAGAACTTGAGCGGGCCCGCGATGGTGACGACGCCGACGAGGTTGAAGAAGCCAATCATGCAGCTGGCGAACAGCTCCTCCTCGCGGTCCTGCACCAGCATCTCGTTGCCGCCGGCCCGGACTTGCTCCATGTAGCGGTACGCCCACGTTCCTTGGGCAGGTCGCCGGCCAGGAAGCGCCTCTTGGAGATGTCGTAGTTGTCCAGCCACCAGGCGCGCTGCTCGGCCTCGCGCTTGACCTCGAACTGCTTCCACGGGTTGACCTTCCAGGGCAGGAACCAGAGCGGCGCGACCGTGTTGGTGATGGGGCCCGACACGGACATGCAGTGCAGCGTCGTGTCGGCCGACATGCCGTTCTTGGCGCCCTGCTGCGCCTGGTCCCAGGCGAGCCGGCTCATGATGCGGCCGCAGTGCTCGCGCGTGTAGCAGTAGAAGCGGGACGGGTCCGCCAGCAGCATGGCCAGGTACTTGGTCGTCTCAGCCTCAACGTGACCGTAGAAGTGGTTGCGGTAGGCCTCGGCCATGGCGGCGTGCACCCATTTGCGCTGGCGTTGCCAGTGGTCTGAAGACGAGAGATCGGGCCGAGGTCAGTGCTGAACCGGCATATGCAGACAGGTCCCAATGCGAATGGAAGGGAACTTGTTGAGGAAAAAAAGGGGCTATGCTCACCATGCCTGTCCATCAGAGCGACATAGCCAATGCCCTCTTTGTGCCCGATGAGCGAGCGGATCTGCGGACGGCCAGAGTAGATGTGCCCGCGCTTGACGAGCAGCTCCTCGGCGATCTTCTCGTCCGAAATGACGACGAAGGTGGTGTCGACGGCGCGAGTCTGGTAGATGGGGCCGTGGATGTCGGCCCACTCCTTGAACTTGAGCCAGAGCTGGAACCGCGGGAGGTCGTGTATCCGCCCGACGATGGGAACTGCCTGGGGCCCGGGAACTTGGTCTCGCCGAACCTGCTGCTTCTTCTTGCCCCATCCGATGATCTGCTTGAGCACCGAGAAGAGCAGGCTCGGTATCGCCAGGTAGAGGAGGAGGATAACGCCGTCCCTCATGGCTGCGGCGGGTGTGGCGCAGCGGCGCCTACTTGTCTATGGTGTGTGAAAGATAGCGTGTATGGGATGAAAGCGCTGGGTATACCAGACTCCTTGGGCTGCAGCCAAGCTTGGGGTCTCGTGGTCCTTGTCTGCGCCGGGACCGCGGGGGCAACGAAGGGTATAAGAAAGGGG
The DNA here is from genome assembly GCA_002197995.1 of Gaeumannomyces sp. JS-464. Classification (NCBI taxonomy): domain Eukaryota; kingdom Fungi; phylum Ascomycota; class Sordariomycetes; order Magnaporthales; family Magnaporthaceae; genus Gaeumannomyces; species Gaeumannomyces sp. JS-464. Next base: position 2,729,163 of record NGZR01000001.1, on the reverse strand, counting down.
GAAGACCTCAGGGGCCAGGGACACGACAGGAGAGCCGCCGACACACCGAGAGGCAATGACCAGAAAAGGGACTTGGGGCCACTGAGACAACGAGAACGAGGTAGTGTGGTGCAGGTACGATGTTATATAGGGACAGAGAAGGGATGAAGGTGGGGCTATGATCTGGCTAGAGGAAGATGATCTGTAGACTTGGTGTGAGTGGTGCTTCTCTCTCCAGAGCTGATAGCCCTAGTCCCTTTAGAGTTGTCCGCGCAGCTCTGCCCTCTCCCACTCCAACATCCCACCAAGGGCGTCAGGGATTGCCGTCGTCCACTGCCGTGCCGTATTTCGAGACGGTCAAGAATGGCGCCAAATCTGTGGCCACCAACTCACATTCTTCCCCTCCGGACACCCAAGGTAGGTCCGATGGGAGGAAGAGGGGCCGCCAGCAGGGTCAGGGGGTGTGCTGCCAGTGGGCTGGGCCTGGTATGGTGCCATGTGTCTGGTAGCGGAGGAGGGAAGGACAAGGCCGGTCCAATACGATGGGATCCTGGTCCCAAGGCACATTGCCTGGGCAGAGTGGCACATGCACGCTGGCCCATGTATGTGCCCATCTCTGGATAAGTTAAGCGAGTTTGTTTGCTGCTGGGGGGCAAGGGAAGTGGCAGCGGCGGATGCAGGGTGTACGGCTATTCCATCCGTGTTCCTGATAGTCCTTTTCCACGCTCCGGGAGTCTGATCGATCCAAGGAGAAGGAGGAAGGTCAGCCCTCCCCGCTCGGCCTCTTGCGCCATCCGTAATCGCGTTGGACAAGGCAGGTTGTCAGGCTGTTTGACAAAAGGCGAGCAACCCCGCTGGGATTCAAGCAGAGATGGAGGGGTGGTTGGCAGGCCCGACCGGTGCCCGGACCTGAACCCAAACGCCGTTAGCGGGTGACAGAAAGGCGCCAACGATGCAAATTCAGGCTGTTATCAACGGCGGGCTCTGGCTTCGGACGCGCCGGCCGAGCAATCCGCGCCGTCCCCATCGTAGGGCACCCACTTCCAGAGACGGCGACCAAGAATCCCACGCAAGATGGGACGGACTTTCGGCATAACCGCGCTGGCGGCGCCAACGACCATGCCTGTATGTAGAACATCGACGGGAGATCACGTAAATCATCATCGGAATAAGGAAACGCGGGCCCTGCCTGTTCCCTCCCAGGAAAAGCCATCTCCCATCCAGTGAGCAATAATGTGTGCGGGCGGCTGCCCCGGCGGCCGCTCGGAGGTGCTCTCGCAACAGTTCACGGGAGCGCGGGAGGGGTGAGGCGTGGAATAGGACTGGAGGGGGAGGGGTGTCGATAACCACCAGCTTGGGTAACCTGCTGATTCACCAAGCGTCCCGAAGCGGAAAGGCAAGGGTATGTGCATTGGGGCCTTATTGGCGTCCTGCCCTGTCCTGGTCCGGCTTCCATCTACTGCCCCCTTGGTAACCACGCAACCTCGATTAATGATCACCCTTGTGGGAGAGGATGAGCAGAGTCGAAAGGATTTAACCTTGATCAGAAGGAACATGAGAAATCTCGAGTCCAGTGTATTGCAAATCGGGCAACCTCATGGCCCGTCTCGTGTCATCTTGCCGAGCCATTCATCTGATGACGACCATGCTCCCCGCGGGGCGGGTGGGGAAGCTAGCATACCTAGGAGAGCAGGCCATCTTGAAGTCGCACCCCCACTGACTGATAAAGCCTAGGTAAAAGCAACTGGAGCGGGAGGATTGGAAGACCGGATGACAACACCCTGTAGCAGCTCCCCGCCCACCATGTGTCTGGGAGCTGTTGGGAGCCAACGTGAGGAGCTGAGCCGGCGGCCCGCAGAGAAGAATCGAGGTGGGGTAGGGCTCTTCGGGCTACTAGAGTTGGGGATGTCCGGAGAGCTCGATGCAACGAGCTACAGGCAGTGGCTTCAGCCCTGGTCCAGATCGGTACGCTAATTGCGCACACACCTGGAATGGGTTGGCCGTATCCCCGCGCCATTTCACGGCCCCAGGCCTCGTCGAGGCGCCCTAAAATATTACATGCGCCCACGGCCAGTCGAACGCTCCCAGAGAGAGTGATTTTGAGACGGGATCCTGGCACGGCCGACGCCTGCATCGTCGCAGAGCTCGCAATCCTGCTGGGTCGATCTTGCTTAGCAATATGTGTGCCTTGCATCAGGTGTTCGGCCGACTCCAAGGGATTCTTATCAGACGAGGATTGCTACTTAATATCCAGGAGCTCGGTGCTCGGGTGCGCCATAGAGATGTCATCTGAATGTTTGATAGGCCTCCGCACAGGTTCGCGCTCCGTTCCTTCGTCCCAAGAATAATGGCTGCAATACTGGAGAGCCACGTGCAGCCTGGACGTCTCCTAGGAGGATCCCGAATGCCGCTATCAACGCCTAGGCGGAAAAGGAGCTTGCATCCGTCGGCTCTTGGAGATGTGTCTCGGAGGGTTAGAGGGATAGGTTTTCACTTCCAGCCCCCGGTATTCGATGAGGCGGAAAGGCAGCGGAAATCAGCCCGTCCTAGCCCTTGGCAACCCAGGTTGCGGCATAAAATCAAGCAGGCATGTTAGACAAGCAATTGATCTTCCTGTGGGCCTGGATAAAAATCCCGGCTGAGCTGCATGACCTGGGGCGCACACTTCCTGTCGTGCCCACGGACAATTCCCTTGGTCAACCAATCGAGACGCCTCGGCGATGCAGGCTTCGGTTGTGAAATGCCACCACAAACGTGAGCTTGACTTAGTGATTGAATCACAGCCTGGCGTCTGGCATCCTTGTCATAGCCGTATCGAATACGGTGATCATAGAAGGAGGACTTGGTTTACGCTGCGAGCCGGGTGGGCGAGCCGGTTGTATTCCTCTCGTCGTTCTCGGGGGCCGACAAGAGATATCCAGTGGTGCCGACGAGACCGAAACAAGCGAGAAAGAGCAACGCCCCGGAATGCTCGACCGGGATCTCATTCCCAACCGACAGGAATTGCTAGGGATTGTTACCTAAAAAAACGCTCGCTTCTGTCAGTTTAGTTCAGTGGGTGATGCTTGCACTCGACAGCAAGAATCCAGGGTGAGTCAAGCTTGCAACGCAATGTGCAGAATGTCGACGGAAAAAGGTGCCCAGCAAATGCCGTAGCCCCATGCGCCAACCTTCGCCCAGTAACCATGGATAGGCTCGGGGCTGAGAGGGAGCTCCGGGACCGAGCGGTCTCAAGGAGGCCCTTTGTCATACAGCCAGGCTAATCGGAACAGAGTGGACAACCCGACGCTCAGATTACGCAAGGGAGAGCGGCGTCTGCGGTGTCCAAGACGAAGAGTCGAATTTAAGCCCTTGGAGCAGGGAGAATGAGCTGTCTGGGCCGTAGGCGCCAGAATTTCGATGAAGCCCATCACAGCCCAGTTACCAGTCGGCATGGGATAGGCATCCTTCTGCAGATGTGGGCAACGCCGATCACTGGCAGGCTTGTTTGACGCCTCGTGATGCTAAAACCCTTGGAGGGGTGGCTGGGGTGTGCGCTGCCGGGCCGGCCGGCGGGACATAGCGTCTCCCGTCCTCCGTGAAAGCATTGTCGCGAGCCGGTGCTGGTGATCCGAGAAGGACAACGCGAGGGGGCTTTCAAAGCTCCGGTGGTGGGCCGAAAGAACACGCTGGCGCTTTCAGAAGTCAAACACCTGCCAGCACGCCGGCACGGTGAACCTGCGACTGTGTGGGCGGCATAACTGGAGGTCGTAGTATTCAAGCTGGTCTTGGCCTCTCAGCCACTGATGGATGCCGTTGTTGCCGTGTGGAGAAGGGTAAAGAGTGCTGACGGCCGCATGGCCTAGGACGGAAGAGGGTGAGCCATGCTGCACGCCCGACGCCAAATCACCAATGTGTCGTCGTCGAAGCAGGAAAAGCAGCCAGGCGACAGCCAGGAGGGGGAAAAGCTCCTGGGCCGATTGGCAGCGATGGCGCCGTCCTACTAGCGCATGGCGTCGAGCAAATCGGCGAGCACAGACAGATGACTAGCGCGGCAGTAGCGTGGGTGACTGTGGCTGTTGAAATGGATGGAGAAGAGAAGAATAGAGTTCTTCCTTCCCTGGCAAGGTGGCAGCCTGCCTTGGAGCGGGCAGAGCGAGGCCCAAGGAACCTTGCAGCAGCCCGGTCAGCTCATTGCGGGCAGAGATCATGCCACGCCCTGGAGCGTGCGGCACTTGTTGCTTGATTGGCATCGCGGGCCTGTGCCGTCGACGTGTCTGTGCAGCGTGGCGGAGGGGTTCCCAGGACTCGGCGGCGTCGGCGGTCGACAGAAGCTGTCGACCGGGGTTAGGCTTGCGGCTGGGAACTTACGCGCATCTAGAAATGCATCATCCCTCGTAATAGCGTTTCCCTTTGGTTCAGGAGGACGAAGCTGAACTATGGAAGCATGAGCTCCAGCGCAGTGGATCAGGTGGGAAGGCTCTTTGCCTGAGGCATCGACCCTCAACCAACCAATCAGACCGTTGCCCAACCCCACCAGGCCGTCCCTGTGCCAGCGGATGAGGTCATGGTGGGGTGCTGGGTTTGCGACAACACATGAAATCGACGCCGCTCAAAGAACGCCTACACGTCGCCCAAAGCCGACGGGGACGTCTATCCTGAGGAGAAAGCCGAGCTGAAACAACGCTCAGAGCTCAGCCCGCCTGTAGGGTACCCAACAATGTCGTGAGTGCGACCGATCCGGCACCGTTGGCGCCGCTGGCGGCGACGCAGCTCCTACCGGGGCCCTCAGCCCCGGCTACACGGGCAAGGAGGCCAAGCTAGACTCAGGGTCGACCGTATACTGGGGTACTAACTCTGTCGGTTCGGGCAGGCAAACCACCAATCAGCTGGCTGTGCCGTTCCGGCGGGCTACCCACCTGTCGTACGCCCCAGCTGTCCGCCAGTACATCTCTAACAAGTACGACCAGCACCCGGACATGTTCCGCAAGGACATCGAGGTTATCGATGCCCTCCGCCGCGACGCCGTCAATGTCCGTGAAGCCCACGCTAGCGGCATACAGAAACTGCAGGCCTACGCCGCTCAGCTGGTGTGGGTCAGCGGCAAGTTCCCCATCGATGTGGGTGCCCCCCTGCCGTATCTACCTCTACTATTAGGCCGGGACCGATTCGGCACGGACGATACACAACCGACCGACTGACCACAGAAACTCGTAGATCGGTGCCGACTTCTCGTGGTATCCCGCCCTCGGCTACAACACTGAGCGCCCGCTAGTGCAAAACAACTTGCAATACGAGCTACTCAATGTCCTTTACAACCTGGCCGCCCTGTACTGCCAACTGGCCATCTCATCCAACAGCCATGGCGACGCCAACGCCATCAAGGCCGCGGCCAACTACTACTCGCACGCCGCCGGCGTGCTCAGCCACATGAAGACCTCGGTGCTCCCCGAGCTACGCATGCCCGCCCCTCCCGAGGACATGGACGAGACCACCCTCGAGTCGTTAATGCAGCTCATGCTCGCCCAGAGCCAAGAGTGCTTCTGGCGCAAGGCCGTCACCGAGCACTACAAGGACGCCACAGTTGCCAAGCTGGCCATTCGCGTCTCGGACCTCTACAACGCCGCTGCTGAGGCCGCCATGAAAAGCCAGGCCATCAGCTCTTCCTGGATCCACCACATTAGCACGAAGCACCACTTCTTCTCCGCGGCTGCCCAGTATCGCGCCTCCCTTGACTGTCTCGAGAAGCGCCGATACGGTGAGGAGATCGCCCGTCTGCGCGATGCCGTTGCGTGTACCAATGAGGGGCTTCGCCAGGCCCGCGGTGGTTACCTCAAGGAGGGAGTCGTCAACGAGATTAAGGCTCTCAAGAAGCGTGCCGAGGAGGATCTGAAGCGCGCCGAGCGCGACAACGACGTCATCTATCTCGTCCCTGTACCTGCAAGTTCGGAGCTTAAGATCCTGGACCGCGCAAATCTGGCCATCGCGCGCGTGCCGCCCCAAGTTGCGAGCCCCCATGACCATCTTGGAGAGCAGGCAGAGTTCGGCCCTGCCTTATTTACGAAATTGGTGCCCTTCGCCGTGCACATGGCCGTGTCCATCTATGAGGAACGCCGTGACAGGTTGATGAACCAGAACATCATCCACGAGCTTGAGGCACTAACTGAGAAGCTGCACGAGATGCTTTCATCGCTGAACCTGCCCGGCTCTCTACAGGCGCTGGAGAAGCCGCTCGGTCTGCCGGGGTCGCTCATCCAGCATGCTGAGGAGATCCGGCAAGCCGACGCCATCAACCGCATTCACCGCAGCTTCGCCGACATTTGAGAAGCTCCGGGCCAGCGATCAGGCAGTGTTCGAGGAGGGCAAGTCGCTGCTGGGCGCCGAGGAGGAGGAAGACAAGCGACTGCGTCGCAAGTATGGCACCCAACGCTGGACGCGCCCGGAGTCACGCCAGGACCCCAACGGCGGCGCCAAGCTTTGGGGCCAAGTGTCCGAAGTCTCTGGCTATCTCGCATCGTCAACATCGTCTGACGCCATCGTGCGTGAGAAGTTCAGCGCGGTTGAAGACACACTGCTTATTCTTGCCGGCCCCGACCGAGGGCTCATGGACTTTGTCCCCTCGAGTCGGCGCACCGAGATCCCGGAGCCTGTGAAGCCAGCTCTCGGCCGCCTACGCGGTGCCTATAACGATGTGCTCCGCCTCGAGAGCCGGCGCCGCAAGCGCATCGAGTCTCTCCGCGAGCGCGCCCGCGCAGACGACATTAAGCCCGAGATGCTGCGCGAAGCCGCCCGCCTCGAACGCGCCTACCCCGGGACACAACTTGCCGCCGCGCACTTTGACGACTTCTTCGAGCGTCGCCTCGACTCCATGTACGAGGACGACCTAGCCCTGGTCGAGCGCGAGGCCGACGAGCAGGAAAAGGTGTTGACCGAAGTCGGCCGAGTAAACCGCGAGTTCGAGGCACAGAGACGCGCCACGGCCGCGTCGTCGAGTGGGCGCGAGCGCGAGGCGGCGCTGCAGAAGCTTGACGCTGCGTTCTACAAGTACAAGGAGATTGTCAGCAACGTCGAGGTCGGACGCAAGTTCTACAACGACCTCAGCAAGATTGTTGGCCAGTTTAGGGATCAGTGCCGCGTCTGGGTCGCTGAACGGCGGAGGGACGCAAGGAGTCTTGAGGAGTATGTTCCATTATTGCTTTTCCCTTTTGCCTTTTCCTCTTTCCCGCCATCATGCTGTCTGCCCCCGAGTGTTTGACGCTAAGCTTGCTTTGAAATAGCGAAATATCTATGCCTACTCTTTCATCTCTTTCGCTTCGAGACAATGCGCCGCCACCTCAGCAGTTTTATACGACGCAGCAGCAGCCCCCGCCACCACAACAGCAGTCGCCACAGCCACAGCAAGAAGCACCGTCATCACACATGCCACCTACTCATCGGCCGGTTCCCTCGCAGCAGATGTGGTCACAAGGTATGGCGATAAAATTTGGGGGTCCGACAAGTCCTGGTGACACTTCAGAGACCCCACAACAGCAGTCGCCTCCGGGCCCTAAACCCGGGACGTGGGATCCCAGCGCCGGTATCCGATTCGGCTAAATAGATATTTGCAGGCATGGCTGTTTTGTAATCGACTATTTTGGAGCGGATGTAGCGTATATAAATTCATTGGTACAGGTAGCATAAGCCGGCGCTCTATTTACATCGATTTCGTCCTTCCACTGTCCCAAACCTATTACCACGGGGCTCACCGCAGGCATGGCCACTTTGGCTAAATGATGTCTAACAAGGCGTCTGCTTGGGCGATACAGACCTTGAAGAAAGCCAATGACGTCGACCCGAGATTATAAAATACTATTACCTCTTAATCGTGACAACAACGACTATGCCCCAACCGCTCATGCTTTCCCAGACGCCAAAGTCATTCTCCTTCCTGAAAGTTATCTCATCAGCCCTCACCGCCATGTTGACGCGCTCGTCCTGGCTGAGTATCGGCGGAGCAGCGACGGTCGGCGACGGCTGAGCCTGCGGGACCGGCGACGTCGGCGTCGTCGAGGCGGACGGCGACGACTCGGCTCGCTTCTTCCACCCCCACCCCCACCCGCTCTTCTTCTTCTTCTCCTCCACTACGACGGCCTGCACGGCGCGCCGCTCCGTCTTGACGACGGGCGCCGGCTGCAGGTAGGCGGCCAGGCGGCGGGCGGCGCCCTCGTCGCGCCACCACCAGGACCCGGCCTGCTGCTGGTCTCCCGGGGCGGCGTCGTCGCCCCAGCGGCCCCACTCGTCAAACAGGTTCTCGGTCCGCGAGGACCAGTCGCGCTCGGGCCGGAGGCTGCTGCCGCTGCCGCCACCTGCGCTGGTCGGCGTCGTCACTGCCGCTGCAGACCCCATGCCGTTCTTGACGTCGCCGCCGCCGCCGCCGCCCTTGCCGCCCTGCCGTCGACCGCCGGTTCGGGTCGGGAAGTTCCAACCGGACCAGCTGCACCATGTCCCCCTCGCGGCGGCGCTCGGCCGCGCCCGTCAGGCTCCAGGGCGGCGGCACGGCGGGGGCGGGCACAAAGGCCAGCTCGGCCGTGGGCGGCGGGCGGGGCAGCGAGACGATGTCGGCGAGGAAGGCCTCGACGTGGGGCAGGACGCGCTCGACGACGTCGAGGTCCGAGGCCGCCTGCCGCGTCGACCGGGCGTGCTGCGACTCGCGCAGGCGCGCGGGCAGGGTGGGAGAGGTGCGCGGCCAAGTGGGACGTGTAGAGCGTCGGGTTGAGCGCGCCGGCGGGCGGGTGGGCGAGAAGCCCGCGCCGGGGTCCTCGGAGTAGGGGGGTGGCGGGAGGTCGGACATTGCTTTTTTTTTTTTTTTTTTGGGGCGGTGATGGTGACGGAATGGGGTCTCGCTCGGGCTTCTCAACCAAGGCGAGATTGTGGTGCGGTCCTCTCTGGAGGCGAAAACTACGACGTGATTTGCTGTGGTGTCTTGCAATCCATACAACCTTATCACCCGTTTTTTAATGATTTGGTTGTGGCAATCGTCAGCAACTTTCTGATTCTGATCGTGTACAGATCACGCGGCGAGACAAGCAATGACGATAGTGCGGAGAAGTGGTGAGAAAGCGGTTGTTGTATGGCGGATGACGGAGCGAGACATGCGGTTGACATGCCGCCAAGCTGAAGGAGGGGGCTTAGCGGCTGGGGTAAGATGGGGAGGGGCTGAAAGCCTAGCAGGGCACCCTCGTGTTCAGCCAAGAGCTCCGCTGCGGCTCACAAGACACGTCGCATCTGCCCCGTCACTGACATAACCTTAACGGGCTGCAGGTGACCGGAGAAGTCCGAGGACGTTGGGGCGGGGGTTTTCCAGGAGCCAGGGTCCTCCTTGGAGGGGCTCATAGACTGTAGGTTGGCAGTTGGTGGAGAATGCAGATTGACGCAACGGAAACCGAGGGGGTCACGGGATGTGGTGTGGAAAATCAACCGAGGCCTGCGCCACTCGGGGCTTTGATCGACAATGAAAGCCCGCACGTTTCAAGAGCAAAAAACCTGCAATTCCATACACAAAAAGATATGAAGATCATAAGAGAGACCGTGTCGGCCGTTATAAGCAGCCAAAGGAAAAAGGAGAACGAGACGGCGGAGGAGGCAGACAGACTTGGGTATTCGACGGCATGGAGACTTGTAGATTTGGAAAACTACCTAGGTAGAGACCTCCGGACACGCCCTCGTCTGGAGGCTGGATGGCTGGCGTTCAATCTGAAAGGCCGGGGCAGGCAGGAATCCAGAGGATGCAGTTTGGCAGCCCGTGTCTCCAGCATAATTCCGAGTCTGCGCCCACTGTGACCACGGCCCACATGCGAATTGACACCATCACCAGACCACAATCGAGGCTGGGACCAAAGACACGTCCAATGCGTCGTTTATCTGTGCCAATATCAACAATCTCGAGGCATCTCCCAAAGTCATCCCACATTTGCCCCATGTCTTCCGGGCACAAGTCCCATGGCATTTATTTCAGATCTCCGTGAACGCCGAGGCAAGCAACTAATACGGAAACCGGATTTTGTTAGCTGGCCATCGTGGTATTAAAAGGGGGGAGGTAGGCGCAGTAGCATACTACACGAAATCCCGAGAGTAAAAAAGCTCCCAATGAGGCACGCGCCACGGCAGCACTGCCAATCGTCCATGCATTCCTTCTTCTTCTTCTTCTGCGGCTCGATGGCCGGCGGGGGCTGGGACGAAGGGGTCGCGGCCGGGGCTGTGCTGACCTGGGGAGCCTGGGTGGTGGAAGACTCCGCGATGAGCGTCCGGGTGACGAGTCCCGTCGAGGCGATGACCGTCCACTGGCTGTTCTGCATCAAGGCGGTTGTATGCAGCGGCTTCTCCGTTTCCGTCACCACCATGAGAGATATGGTGGTGGTGACCGGGGAGACCACGATGGTCATGGGGCTGGGCATGCCGATTGTCTGGGTGAAGGGCCTTGCGGGCACTACCGCTGGCATACCGCTGGCGGCGGTTGCCAGGGCCGCGAGGGCGAGAACGATCTTGCTCAGGCAAGCCATTTTTGGCGTGTTGGTTTTGCGCTCGGGGTGGCTCGACTGTTGATGTGGGATCGCTGTTCAGCTATTTCGACGTGGGCGAATCGTAGAGTCCTCGGCTCCGGGTCTGTCTGTTTCCGTGCCTATATGTACCAGACTCTCGAGGATTAAATTTCCTCTGCCGCGCAATTTTCCATGATGTTCAGACCCCTTGTGGCATTGCTTGGCGCTCCCATACTTTGGCGAGCCCCATGGAGATGGACATTTAAGTAGCTGTTGGCCGGCGAAGCTTAGAGAATCCAACTAGTAGATTTGGCCCTTACATTTTTCTATTACCTGTACTGTCCCCTCGATTTTGTGCCCGCGCCAGGGCTCTAGGATCTTGCTTAAATCCTATCCCTTGCATATGGGTGTATGCGTAATGGGCTGTGGCCTCGTGAAGTTGCATCCACAATATCGTGACACCTCCACCACCATCTTGGGACAGCAGAAGCCTGAGGCTATCGAGGATAAACTTTGCTCCTTGAGCCGCATTCTCCACTTAATATCCCGCATTTCTTCCATCCATGGCCAGCCATATTAGCTATCCAGAATCACACAATCGAGACCTTCTTTATTGCTCCCAGTAAGCTCCGTCAATGACGCCTCTCGCCAAGGTCCTTTTCGCCTTCACGGCCCTGGCTGTGGTCACCAGGAGCTTGCCGCAGCCGGTAAGCCGGACAGGAAGCCCGGTCGGCTTCCCAACTCGGGTCTCCGTGGTCACATACACGGTCTAAGCAACCAGGGGCATCTCCAACACGTGCCTAGTGGCCCTCGCCAGCCCGACGATACAGACCCTTATCGTCTCACCCGACCCCAGCCGTCCCTGTCAGCCCGAAGACCCCACTGGCCCTGATCCCGGTCAGCCCTACGACAGCCGTAACAGCTACGAGACATTCCTCAAGCCTGACGTACACGCCGGCTTCGATGGCCCCAGAGCCCACCCCGACCCGGGGCGAAATAAAACGCATCCCTAACGAGCAGGAATGCATAGGCGATTGGGGTTCATGTCCTATTGGCTCGTGGTTTACGTCCGGGTATTCGGGTTGTAGGTTTTTTGCATACCACCGTTCATGCCTCTGGTGTTTTGGTCGATCGCAGCTGACAGACTGTTATTTTTAGCGTCTAGGGATCTGTCTTGCGGCGCGTAGATCTTTATCCCTGTATCTGGCAGACAGTAGGTGGCGGCAGAAGGACGAAGGCGGCTGAAGCCACGTTGATGTATTCACGTTGGGCTATGGTCGCACGCCACGTCACATATTGCAAGTAGCATTTAATTAATGACGGATGAGCGAATGAACATGGACGGCCGATTCGTTAATCCGTAGAAACGACGAAAGGCTTTCATCATATCGTGTCAATGATAGAAGGACCTTGGCAGACGGTCGCCTCCCCCGGTTCGGGGGGGCGGGCCGACTTGGGGGGAGTGCCTGAGAGGAACGCATAAAATAAACAATCAAATACATGCCGTTAAGCTTCTCCGTCGTCATCCCCAGGATCTTTGACCGGGCCCGCCAGATTCACATTGAGCGGGACAAGTCTGAGTCGGTCCCTGCCGTCGACGCTGTCACCCGACTCCCATCAGCTCCGCCGTTCCGTTCTCTTCCTCTTTTTCCCAGCTATCGTTCTCCTGTCTGCTATCTTGCCCCATCCAGACTATATCTGGGCTTCTGTCTTTGCCTGTGCTGACAGTCCTGTTGGCCGTTGTGGAAACAATGTCCATGTCGCTATCATGAGCAATACGGGGTGCCTGAGGAGCTTGGGTTGCGGTGGCGGCCTAGCCGAGCGGTTGGGCGACGAGTCCCACGTAAGTGGGCGATGGCTGTCCGTCGAGTGTTCGCCATCAGACCGTTAGATGGGAAAGGCGTATCCGACGCCACAAAAACTAATATGGTGGGGGTAAACGGCTTCTCTACTGTTGACGCCATCTACATGGTAGATACCTGCCGCTAATTTCTATCCATGACAAAGTGATGTCAGCCACTGCTAAGCAGATAAAACTAAGGGTTGTTCGCCAAGAACAGGATGGTACATAAACATAAATACCTGTCTAGGCACCTAGCCAACCAGCCTACCCTGATGATCTGTCCATCACCCTCGACCAACCTCCCCAGACATATCCCAATCTGTCTCGATCTTCCCAAAATGCTCCTCTTCAAGACTCTTTCCGCTCTGACTTCTCTGGCTGTGGTCGCCAGCGGTTTTCCGCAGCCGCAGACGACAAGCCAGCCGGAGAGCATGGTCAGCTATGTGCCCCAGACTTCTGTGATAACATGGACGGTCGAGACAGAAGTCGTAGGTAGATACTCTGGCCCAGTCGCCTTGTCCAGCACGACAACCTATACTGTCCGGATGGGCCCCACGACGGCCCCCACGACTACTCAAGCCTCCAAGACTCCAGAGCCGAGCCCCCCGGGTACTTTTCGCAAAATCCCTACTGTCCATGAATGTAGGCGTGATTGGGATTGCTGCAAAGGACCATGCCTTATCGGCTCGTGGTTTACTTTTGGGCTTAGTTGTGGTAGGCCTCATATCCCCCCGTTGCTGATATTCTTTCTCGGGTTTGTGGACGTACCGACTAACCGACGCCTTTTGGCTTCTTTTTCTTGTTCAGCGGCTTGCATTGCTATCAAGCTGCTGCCTACCTAAGTGGCGGCCGAGACGCGACCCCCAATAGCGTGTGGCTGGGTTACTCTCCTTTCTCGCTGTCACAGTCGAGGTAGCGCATGGGTTGCCAGGCATTGCGAAGAGCGAGAGGCAACAAGGGAAAATGGAATGGATGTCCCCGGGCTGCTAGACGGGCTCCCAGACAAGGACACGAGGGCGGAATAAGCACCTACGTATACGAGAAATTCCGATCACTCTAGGTTGATGGACCCTCTGGGCCAGCCGACATCGAGCCTCATCATCTAAGCCTCATCCTCCGCCTCAGCGAGGCGTGGGTGGTACAACCACTACTGGCTGCTACTACATAATCTAGTCACCGCTCAACTTCTGACAAGCATTAAGGTCCCACACGGCCTCTTTTGACTCGAAACAGATGTGCCTTTAGAGGTAGATGGGCGAACAAGAATCACGATCACAAAAAAGCAGAAGCCGCAGGCTTATGGAGTAAAAATGCTTCCCCTGGGAGCCCCTCGTTATTGTATATGTCGTTTAAGTATACTGGCAAGCGTGCGGTAATGATACCTACCAGCCCCCAGGCCCTTAGCAGCTTTGGTCTCCACAACCGTTTGGACTTCGCGTCGAAGCCCTGCGTCCCCTGGCTTGCCACGATGGCGCTGGTCACCGACAGCGCGGCCGCCACCAGCACCAACACCAGCAAGCAAAGACCCCTCCCGAGGGGAGACATTGACCTCCACCATCGACGAAACGGCAGCCCCGCCTCCTCCGACCCACCATCACCCTGGACAACTCGACCCTCCTCCTGGTCTGCATGCCCCGGCCCTGCCTCCAAGTCCGTCTCGAGCCTGGGGATTGTCTGCAAAGGGAATGGCGTAGTGGTTAGCGTGGAGGCCTCTGGGATAAGGAGGAGATGGGGAAGGGATATGGAAGGTGAGTAGAAGTTGAAGGGGAAAAGCAGCAGTGGGATGGAACAAGAAAAGTGAAATGGAAACACGTGAATAAGATAGGGCATCAAAAGTCGAAAGGAAACACAGAAGTGGCCAGATAGCAAAACGGGAGACATACCTTGAGTGGCAGGCGACCCAGCTTCGTGGACTGGAGCAGGGCGAGTCGGGGCAGAGGCAGGACAGGAGGGAACGCGATGGCCTTGGGTCCGGCCATGTTGACTTGTTGTCGTTGTTAGGTCGAGTCGTGAGTAGTGCCGGGAGATGGTGTTGTGGTGGTCGGAGGGTGAGGTCGCGGGTTGCTATCTGTCGAATAGTAGAGTTCTCGGGAGCTGTATGTTCTTTGCTTGCTGGGGTGGTGCTGGTGACGGTGGGGTTCGAGCTTCGTCGCGAAGTGGCTGTGGAGAGCCGCCGGGGGACTGTAGGCTGGCTGAAGTATACTCGATATGGATGCATGGAACCAAGTGACTGTCGGGGGAAGGGAAAAAGGAAAGGAAGAGGGCGAAGAGGGAGGGCGAGGGAGTACAAATATAGGCTCCGAGGACCCAGAGATAGCCCGGATCAAGATGGTCACGGAAAGAGCAACAGTGGCTTCGACCACCGCGCCCAGAGGCAGTTGAGATCGAGCGGACGACGGGAAAGCTCAAGAGCGGGCCCAGCTCTCGCTGGCTCGAGGTTCCCTTCCACGCCGAGGACGATGACGATACCTGGGTGTAAAATTGGGTGGCAGCGCAGTGATGAGCGGCAGGAGCCTCATGCTTGGATCAACTGGCGGCTTGCAAGATGGTGGGCTAAGGAAGGCGACGGGCTCAAAAAGGCGGGCGTCCTTCACCCATCCCGTGCCTACCGTCTCTCACGATCGCGACGCCTGTCCCCTGCACATGGCCGGAGCTTAGGCAGGTACCTACCTAGTTTGCGCATGCTCGGCGGGATGCAACAGCGTCTTCGCCGTGAAGGAGACAAGATGACGTTGCAGCCAAGGAAGGATTGACGGGCTCAACGGAAGAAGGAGCATTGAGACACCTCGCCCGCGCTTCGATGGTGCCAGCCGATGCCACTGCAAGCCGCGCCTGCTCCAGAATCTCCTCCCTGCGCGTGTGCTATGGGAAATACGAGTAGTGCACAGGCTCGAGGCACACATGGTGCTGGCAATAGGCACCTTGAACGAAACCCGGGAACTGCAGGCACAGGCGCGCGGCTTCTACTCGGCCATTCCGCAGTTGCGACGTCCGCTGCCAGAGGCAAGAACAGCTCCTCCCCTTTTCTACGATCCGCCCCGGCCCCCCTCGCCCGCAAGATTATTTTACGCCACTCGACACCCAGGGGGGCCAAAGGAGACTTACATTCCAGGCCCCAGATCGAGGCACTTTTTCGATCTCGGGGAAACAATGTTGGACCGCGGAAAAGGGTTGTGCCGTATGCTGTCGTCTCTCTTGGTGACGAAGTGACTCTCCTGTCCGCGCGTTCGTAACCCCTCCATATCTGGGTAGCGCTCCCATTTGCATGCAAGGGAATAGATTTGCTTGGAATCCGCAATATGCTGGAACGCCTTGCGCCAGGCCAAAAGGCGACTAGCTGTTGTATGTCGCGCTCCCATGTTTGAATAGTCTTCGACCCTCGGGCGCTTTCCTAACGATTCCTATTCCCCAGGGACAGAGATCAAGACATTCGGTCCACTACATCCACAATCCCTTTTTCCAATATCATATCCATCCGCCCACTCAACAAGATACCCGTTCTCGTTATTCTTTTTTAACTTCTCTTTTCCACAGTTTCGCTTCTCTTCCTTTCAATTCTACTTCCATTATACCCCTCCTTTAACAAACCAATTTACAACTCGCCAGGATGCAGTTCTCCGTTTACCAGGTTATGATTGCTCTTCTGGCAGTCTTCGCGCTGGCCGCGGCTCTGCCCGCCCTGTCGTCCGTCGCCGGGGCCGACCTCTTGGCGAGGGGCGCCTATGGAATGGAAGAAAACGCCGTCGTCATCGACGGCGAAGTCGTGCCCGTCAAGGAGAGGAGGGGCGCATACAGCAAGGGTGAGAATGCGGTCGTTATCGACGCAAGGTCGTGCCCCGTTTAAGAAGCTCAATCTCCAACCATCCCCTTCACGCCTCCTCCTCGCACCAGAAGAACGCTCGACCTCCTCCCCTCCCTTGTCACGCTCGCGACCGCACTCTCCAACAATACAACACCACTCCCGACAAACCCGTACGGCTCGGCCTCATATCGACAACAAGTCAACATGGCCGGATCCAAGACGGTCGCGCTTCCTCATGTGCCCCAGAAGGTGCGCCTATGCCCGCTCCCAGTCCGGCCGTTTTCTCCCACGTCGAGCGCGGTAAGTTGTTTCCCTGCCTTGTGCCTCTACGCGCCGCTGGCCCCTTGTCAAGTACAAAAGCTGACTTTTGCCATTCGTCCTCTCAGCAACGCTCTGTGGTCGAGCTCTTCACGGACTTCTAGGCGGGCCGTCGTCTGTCTGGGCACGAGGAGGGTCGGGTTGTCTAGAGAGGTGGTGGGCTGGAGGCGGCGAGGCGTGGTCGAGCGGGGAGGTAAAAAAAAAAATTAAAAAAAAACCAGAGCGTTCTTCTGGTGGCTGGAGTTGGGCGTGGTGGTGGCGGTGGTTGGGGTGGGAGTCGCCCCTGCCCACAGATTTGTGATTCCGGTTCCCGATTGCATGATGTTGGCGAAGACACGCTATTTCGAGATGACAGTAACGATATATGACGGTATACAAAACACTTTACCTTACCAGAGATGGACAGATAGGAGGAGGCGTAATCGCATCTCATATACTTTGTGGTGCTCCCATGTTGCCGAATTGTCTGGCGCAGGCGGTCCAGGCGCCTCATCCACAGGCGCAGCAGACATTGCAGTAGCAATCAATGGTATCACGACGGATCTCGGCGTAGAGAAAAACGGGGTATCGGGAGAGGTACGCTCATTAGAACTTCATTCAACTCGTCATTCTAAGATAGCAAAAAGACAGGATGATATACAAGGCACTTCATGTGTTTGACGATCGACCGCCCGGCAATGTTTTTGAAGAGGTACCGAGGAAATGGAGGGGTGGGGAGGATATCCTGGGGAAGAAAGGGACAGGAGCCGTGACAAGCACGAGCATCAAACCGCTGCCACTATCAAAATGCCACCGTAGTCCGTTTAACCCAACGCCAGAAACGAGTGGTTCATTCTGCAGCCCCGCCAAAAAAAAGTAAACGTAGTATGACAAAAGAAAATACGTGGTATCAAGAGAAATTCCCGTACTGGGCGGATTAATCACAATTATCCGGAAAGACGTAGAGGTTCGGGATCACCAGGTTCGTGGACTCAGGTGCGGGTAGCGCGCCGGTGTTGCTGTAAATAATACAAAAGAAAATGGAAAGGGAAGAGAAGGAGGGAAAGTAAGAGAAGACGTTCACGACCTCTGGCCGTTGGCGTACTCGCCCTTGGAGGCTTCGGTGGCCATGTGACCAAACTGCCAAGAGGGGAGGGTGATGCCCGTCTGGTCTTGGATAGTCGTCATGAGCGGCGGCAGCATCTGGTAGACGTTGCGCATGGCGTCGACCCCGGAGCCCTGGTTGCCGGAGCCCTCGCCGGACGGGCCGGTGTTCCAGACGCTGATCTTGGGCTGCAGGCCCTGGACGGCCTTGGCGTTGGCGTTGGCCAGCTCGACGAAGGTGCCCTTCTCGATCATGAGGTAGGTCAGCAGCCCCTGCGGCCCGCCAAAGGCGTGGGACATCTTGGCGTAGGCGTCGGCCATGGCGGCCATGCCCTCGGCCTGCTTGAGCTGGGCCTGGAGCTGGGCCTCGGCATTCTTGATGACGGCGTAGTTTTGCGCGTCGGCCGCCGTCTTGGTGCTGTAGGCCGAGGCGTTGGTGGCCTGCTGGTTGCGGTCAAAGTCGGCCCTGGCCCGCGTCGTGACCTCGTACGCCTGCGCGTCGGCGGCCTGCTGCTTGACCTCGCGCGCGACGGCGGCCTTGACGACGTCGGTGGCGCGCAGGCGCTCGAGCTCGGCGGCCGCCTTCTTCTTCTGCACGTCTTGCTTCAGGTCCTCGTCCTTGGCCTCGGTGGCGCGCGTGGCCTCGATGCGCGAGATCTCGACGTCGCGGTTGAGGATGGTCTTGCGCGTCGCCAGGTTCGCCTCGGCCTGCGCGCGCTCGATGTCGCGGTCCACCTTTTGCACGGCCGTGTCGGCGTTGATCTTTGCGATCTCGCGCTGCTCCTCGCCCTTGCGCTGCGCCTCGCCGACGTTACCGCGCAGCTGGGCCTCGGCCACGTCGATGCGGGCCTGGTTGGTGGCGCCCTCGTGCGCCTTGCGCGACAGCGACTCGAAATAGGACGAGTTGGGCGCGTCTTTCAGCTCCTTCACGTTGGAGTTGTAAATCTTCAGACCAAATTGAGCCAGTTCGCCGCGAATGTTGCGGAAGATGCGGCGCTTAAAGACCTCGCGCTCCTGGAAGATCTCCTCCATGGTCATGCTGGAGACGAGCACGCGCGTCTCGCCCTCGATGATGCCCTTGACGATGTTCTCGAGGAAGGTTTGCTGCGAGGACCCCTGCCGCGCCGCCCTTGCTGCCACCCTTGTTGCCCGAGTCGGCCAGCAGCATGGCGTACTTCATGAGCGCATCGCCGCGGTCCTCGCGAGAGTGTTCATCACCGTAGGAGTGGCTGCCGGCGTCCGAGGCTTCCTGGTCCCCGTGGACGACGCCCGTCTCGACAGCCTTGCCCTTTGCGTTGGCGCCGCGCTGGTTGACGTCTGGGCCGATGGTGAAGACGACGGGCAGCAGGAATTGCAGCTTCTCCTTGGTCATGGCCTGTAGGTTCATGGCATAGTCGTGCGGCTGCACGCTGAAGCGCATGCAGCGCTGGAAGGGAAGAACCCATGTCGCCTTGGTGATGCGCACGCTCTTGATGCCCATGCCAGTGATGGCAAGGTACTCATCGGGAGCAGCCACGCGGTAGGACATTTTGGCGGTTGTTTGTTGTTGCTAGAGGGAGGATGGTATTCAGGTATCAGGAGTTTGGCGACCTGTGCACCAGACTGGGTATCAACGCAGAGGGTACCTGGGCTTGGATGATGAAAAGAAGAAAAGACACTCGATGAAAAGAAGGAGAAAGCGGTTGATTTATATCGATGCAAACACATGGCATCAGGCTTGAGAATGGACGCCCCGTCTTTGAATGGTGGGCTGTCAGATTGAGGCTGAGCCTAGGCACCATGTCAAGTGACTCTTTCCAATAGGTTGGCGCTGGCTTGGCTGCTGCTGCGCAGAACCCGATGATCCTTTGGTACCTGAACCCAATCACCGCAGCACCGGTTTCAGGGGCAGTAAAAGCGGGGGCTTTGCAGCTAGGCGTTTTTTACCTCTGGGGTGCGACGGCGACCGAGACAAAGAAGACGGAAACCGGCCGGTGTACGAATTGGGCATGGCAATACCGTAGTTCGGTGTAGAAATCTGGCATGGCTTTGGCTTCGCCCGTTGTTCGCTGCGGCAGCTGAAGTCTCAATCGCAGGCAAACGCGGGGTGGGAAGCATGATGCAAGTGGATTTCAAAACCACCTTTGACGACCTGCAGGCCAGCCGACCAACCCTACAGGGACACGCGCCTCCCGACACGGTGCAGCGGAATTGATTGATGCTGGGGCCGCCATCTCACAGGGCAACAAACAGCAAACTCTGGCGCCTGCAGCACCTGAGACCAGCAAAGCTAACCGCATGTGCTCCCCCAGGATTCGCACCCTTGTACCGACCTTCCGATGTTCCATTTCGGCAAGGTCAGGATGCTGCCACTGCCCAGGGCAACCCGCGTCGATTGGAGGCTGAGCGACGCCACCAACTGTTTAATTGGACGTTTTCCCTTGGCCGCCAATCATCATCGTCCTCCGCACTGGTTCCCCGAATCGTCCAACACGGCATGGCAGCACCCCCCAACTGCCCGCGCCACCGTCTTTTTTCTTCGTGAATGAGCTAGAAGATGGGATGCGGCTACACTTCCGCCTATCTCGCGATGCCTAGGAACAGGAAGTGCCTTGTATGCTGCGTACGGTCTTTATTACACCGGACCTGAGCCGCAATAAAATATATATATATATATATAAAAGCTAAAGACAGCAAGCGCGAGGCTTGATACCTCCTTTTGCGTATCCCCGGCCGACTCGTGTCGACGGAGACCACTTGCCCTGAGACTCTACTGCTGAGTGTGTCGTGGGACCCAATGGCTTGACCATGCCCTCGAATTTTTTGCAGCGGCAGCCTCCATCAAAGTCCCCCCTCGTCGTGGAGCACGTTGATTCTCGTCCCTTCTGCGAACGGCGACTTGACTAGATGTGCGTGACTGGGTGCGTCGTACACCGAAGCCGGGGGAAGAATAATCCGGCGGCTAGCCCGAGGTTCTCGTGACCCAGAAAGAAGTCGCTCACTGATGCAACATCGGAAGGCTGTGCGAATAGGTTTGGAAGCATGAATCCGGCTCCAGCCGCCAGAGAAATGTCCTCCGAGACGGTTTTCGCGAGCATGAGGTTGCCGACTCACAGGCAGACATGATGTCCAAGACGGCCGTGAAGGCAGGATCAGGAATTTCTGCGTCTTGGAAACGGAGAAGCATCCCACGACCTGGACGCAGTCCTCCGTCGGGGCCGTGACTGAGGCAGGAGGGGAGGGCCACCTGGCACCTGGGCGGGTACACAGCATATGAACCTCGCCTCCCTCCCTCCTCGCCCTCCACTTCTCTTCTTCCTTTCTTCCCCAGACATCACCACTTGCGAACCAGTCGGCACGCCGTGGCGTCTTGGCCATTTTCACTTTCTGACCCCAGGTGTCTTGGTCGTTTTCAAAGTCTGCGTCTTAGCTTCCACCACACCGCCATCACATCTACGAGACCACCCCATCGCCGCAATGTCTGCGCAAGCCATCCCCGTCGCGTCTGCTGCGGGGCTGCCCCCATCGCCGCCATGTTCCCCAGCCGCCGGACTGGATTCTTTTTTTTTTTTTTTTTTTTTTTTTTAGCTACCTGGTAGATTAAAGCCGGCCCCTCCGTCAAAATACCAGACATAGCGAGACAGGCGAGCTCGCTCCGTTAAACTACCGCCTGCTAGGGGCGGGCGTGCTCTCATTTTCTTTCCTATTTCTTTTCTTATTTCTTTTCGTATTTCAGTCAATGGAGCCGTACTACACTAGTACAGCGGCATAAAAGGGCACCGCCGACTCGAAAAGTATGGAGCCGATGGCAATATCCCATCGCCTCTTATAGTCAGTGGCTATGTCGAACGGGTCATGCGCGTCGAAATGTTACTGAACAACAGACTTCTGCGGATTTGACCAGATTGGCCTTACTCCCGGTGGCAAAATGGAGTACTTGGACATGGCAGTTCCTTTCAATAGCCCACCCTCTCAGTCTCTCCTCCCGAGACCTCTCCCCGGGCGGGGAGGCACCCCCTCCTGCCGCCCACCCCCCAGGGGTGGAGGGTGCGCCCCTTCCGCTTGATGCCCTCCTCAATGGCAGAGGACCCGCACTAGAGACAGAGGGCTCTCCTTTTGATGCGGAGATTGCCGCTCGTTTAAGGCGGCGATTCACTTCTTGTCAGCGCTTCTCCTCTTTGGCCGTGATTCATCCCCTGTCAGGACTTCCACCTACTCCAGGACCGCTGATTCACCTCGTCCCGCCCGGCACTCTTGCCCAGTGGTCACCCTGGCGCTGCTGCCGGAGCTCCCGCCCGGGGCTCACACAGTGACGCTGCTGCCGTCGTCGCAATCGGGGCGATCTCTCGGCGTGGAAGTGACGTGCGTGCCCCTGAATCCACCAGGCTGTGGGGTGTTGGTTCACGCAAGCACACCAGACGGCCTCTGCCGCTTCTACATACACCATTTGGTTCTACGTAGCATTATTTAGCGGGGACAACTCGGACGAGGGACAGATCATCAGTGCTAGGTGGAAGGGTGCCTATCTGCCACGTTTCCTCCGATCTATCTGTCCGCCGGCCCCTCGGGCCCGTCAGATGGCAGCAACTCTGCATTGACCCGCAAGATCCGTGAATACGTCCGAGACTGCTGGGGAAAGTAGGTGGGGAGGCGCCATTTGTGCCTACCGCTCTTTCATGGTGGCCAGCGTTCCTGATGTTCTGCCAGCGTCTTTGCTGGTGGCAGATATGCCGGCCGCAAACTGGATACGGGCCACCAGTCAGGGTCCTCTTGTGCGAGCAGCATGTGTGGGACTCATCGCGCCTGCCTGTCTGCGTATCGGATTCACGGACTACATCACCTACCGCTCACCCGGCCTTGATCGCGGCTCCGGTTTCGATGCACTTGTTCTCCATCTCTTTCGCCCACCTTACATCCTCCCCATTGTCTTGGGGCGTGGGATAACTAAGCCCTCGCATGTGCCTACACCCACGCAACCACTGCTGCTTTCCATAATGCAGTCGGGCAGTATCTCCTTGGTCTGCCGTTTGATTCTCCCCTCCCCGTCACGGACAGAGCACCGAGCCCCCAAATCCGCCCACTTGTTAGCCACGAGTCACTGCAGGCACGCCTACGGTTCTTGCCATTCTCCACCATCGTGATAATCCCGCTTCCGCCCCACCTAGGTACCTAGGTAGGTACCTGACTGCACCCGGAGAATCAGGCTGCGCCGAATAGCATAGTGTTCTTGAATGGACGGTGTTTAACCTTGTGACCACAGCAAAAATTGCAGGCACCAGGCTGGGTATTGGGACGCCGCTTTGGCAAACAAGGTAGCCGGCCTGAACATTGCCCTTCCGGATGCGCGGACTATTCTGCACGTAGCAGCCCAGACCGAAGGCAGACAGCTACCTAGGTAGGTGTCTACATAGGTACCTAGCTCAAATACTGCTCGAGATGGACAGAGACATCCTCCCGGAGACCTATGGCAATAATGGATGGACGGCGCTGCACTGTGGGGCCCATGCTGGCGCTGGGGCCGTGGTCATCCGGCTGCCTTCCGCCGGAGCGCGTGTAGACGTGACCAACCTCGGGGCTGGACTCCTTTCCTGTTTCTTGGCCTATTCCCTATCCTGTATCTCTTGTTTAGACCATCCCAAACAAATCAAACCAACGCGTGTGCCAATGATGGGCTGGCTGCTGGGGATCCAAGTGCCGCTGCCCAAATAGGTAAGCATAAAATTGCTGACATAATAACAGGCTGTCAAGGAATGGCTGGCATGCAGGAAGCTCCAGTAGAAAGCTGGACAGCCTCACAAAACAGCCAAGACTAAACGTGGAATGGATTGACAGAAAAAAACAACCTCAATACAAGCATTAGGCGAGGCAACCAGGCGCTGGTATTATTCAAGATATGCCGCGATCAGACGAAGCAGCTGCCTTCTTCCACGCCGTTTACAGCGCCGTCCAAGAAATACCGCCAGGCAAGGTGACAACCTACGGCCATATCGCCGAGCTCGTCGGATTTCGTAAGTCTGAACAACACGGCCTCCCCAACACCGCCGTCCAACCCCGCAGGTTGCTCTCTACACATCGTCGACTGACCGAGCCGTGGTACCGGCGCTGGCTGCAGCACAGCGGCCGCGTCAGGTCGGCGTCTGCCTCAAGCACTTGCCAGAAGACCCCGAGGCCCGCTTCAACCACGACAACGTCCCCTGGCAGCGGGTTATCAATGCAAAGGGCATCATTTCCCCGAGGTAAGCTTGCCATGGGCACATCGTTTGTTACCGCTGTTTCGCCGATTGACTGGCGCCTTCAGGTCCCAACCGTCGGGCGCGCGGAACCAAGCCGCCGCATTGAGGGCCGAAGGCGTGCAAGTCTCGACCAGCGCGATGGGCGAGCTGATGGTGGACTTTAACGAATACGGCTGGTTTCCGGACGAGCTACCGTCGGAGCGAGGAACATGAGAAACACGGTGTGATAACGGGAGTTAGGTACTCATCTCGGCGCTTTAGGCGAGAATCTTAGGCATAGAAAATACTGTCGGGACAAAGCTCTGCGTTCGCAACAACCGAGCTATCCTTTGCGAAAGGATCATACTAGGTCCTCGCGCATCCGCTGGTCGATATCTTTAGCCCATTCTATCATTAGCACGGGATCGTAGCATTTTTGAGTGCCGGCAAAAGCAACAGGGTCATGGCAAGATATCAGATAGCAGTTGGACAATTTCGTCCACATAAGACATTCAGAACAGGTCTGTGAATTATGACTGTTTCATCAGGAGTGCCAGTACAAGGAGAAAAAAATACTTGAGCTTACCTCGTCGTCGACGAGATGACTCTGCCAGGAAAGTTTGGCCGTGTTGGAGACCATTATGCTTCGATGTGTTTAGAGGAGTGGAGTTGTGGCCGTGGAGGCGTACAAGAGAGAAAGAGAAACGAAGAAAAACTACAGAGAAAATGACGGGGGATACCGGAGTGAATAGGAAGATGGAAAGTACATTGAATGAGGTGGAATTCAGGAAAGAGGAACTGGTAAAAGAAGAGAGGAAGCAATGGTCAAGGACAAGAAAGTAACATGAGACGGGTAATAAGACGCGACTGCGCGTGCTATATAGAATGGTAAGCGTAGGCTCGGGTGTCTTTAAAACGCTGGCAAAATGCTAATGCAAAAAAGAACCGAAAAAAAAGAAGAAAAAAAAAAGGTGCAGGGCTGAAGAACGGCTGAAGATCTAAAGGGGAGGGCCGCTTTGCTTCGTGGGAGTTGACGGGAGCAAGAATGCATCTATGGTCCTCTGCCTCGAGTCAAACTTTGCGCTGCCAATACCTCCCCTGGTCTTCCGCAGCCCGTCGAGGTGGTGGGTGTTGTTGACAGAGACCACCCTCACGTTCAGCACGGGCCGCCGGCGACGCGACGTCCTCGTCCTGTCACCGTACGCGATATTCGACGGGGACCTGTCGGGCTGCGGGAGCGAGACTGGCGATGCCGGCAGCGGCGGCACCCGGACGACGACGGCCTCGAGGTACCCCGTGTTGCCCCAGGGCACGGCGAACTCCCCGGCCCGCGGGGGCATGCGCGCGTTCAGAATTCCGGCCTCCCCGGCGGGGTGCCGAACAGGCGCGTGTACTCGTTCGCCGACACCTCGGACAGCAAGACCCTGGTCAGGACGTTGAGGATGATGCCGTGCGCGACAACGACGACCGTCTGCCGCCGCCGGGCGCCCTCGCCGTCTGTGAGCCGGGACAGCAGCGGGAGCAGATACGCCTGCGCGAAGCACTCCATGCGCGCCATCATCTGCTCTTGCGTTTCCGACTCCATGTAGCCGGGCGGGCGCGCCGCGGCAGCAGCACTACCGGGCGAGCGGTGCCTAGTGCTAGGCGAGCGGTGCGAAGCGGTATTGCTAGGCGAGTGATGCCCGGCGCTGGGCGAGCGATGTGAAGCCGCCCGCCTCCCGTATGGCGACCCCTCGCGGGAGCCAAAGTCTTTCTCGCGGAGCAGGGCGAGTGGGACAAGATCGGGTCGGCGGCGGTAGCTGCTGCCGCTGTTGGGGCTCGGGCCGCCGGGCGAGAGCGAGGACGAGAGGACGGGGACGGGCGGGGCGGCGGGGCCTTGGGCGGCGACGACCTCCTGGGCCGTGTCGAGGGCGCGCTGGAGGTCCGAGGAGAAGACGTGAACGACGGGGCCGAGCTCCGGGCGGCGCGACGCGAGGTGCTCGCCGAGCGGCGCGCCTGGTTCACGCCGTGCGACGAAGCGGCGAGTCGGTCGAGCCAGCGCTGCGGAGTTTCGCCCCTTTCGCGTCAGCATCATGAAAATCAGCCGCGCCTAAGCAAACACGAAGGCCAGGCGGCAAAATGGCAAGATGGTAGTCGTGTGAAAGCTGCTCGGTTAGGTTTCCAAAACACTGTGCGGGCAAAAAAACGAAACTCACATGATCCCAGCCGCGTTGTCGACAGATTCGCCGTGCCGCACGAATAGGAGATGCATGTTTGACGGGATCTTTGGTTTGTCGAGGCGAAAACAAGGTGGGGGAGGACGGAGGGAAATGCAGAGCGATGGAGACGGGAAGGGAGCCGGGGCTGGCTTATGGCATGGTTGCAGAGCATATGGGGGTCCATCTGGGTTGGGGTTGTTTCAAACGGGCACGGACGTGCGCCCAAGCACCCCCAACTCTAATGGGTGGGGCCTTGGGCAGGGATGGTGGCGCGCGGCAGTTTTCTACTGGGTCCCCATCAACGACATGTCACTTTCGCCTCACAACAACATTGAAGGTCGAGAAATTTCCCTCCAGCGGGTGGCTGTGCGTCCACGCATACTGTGAGCTGGCTGCTGCAAGGCCGTGTGGCAGTTTCTACGGAAAGGCGAGTGTCTATCCAGTCCCTTTGTTTGTTCTTGGACCGCAAATATCTGTGCGTCCTTTGCGGGGCAGTCAAATGCCCGTTTGGAAGTTGAAGCCTCTGCTCTCGCCGGCCCCACGCGTCATTGTGCGCATCTTTCTTTCACGCAATATTGCACCAGCTTGCCTCGGTCCAAGAGGCGATGGCTGCTGGTGTGAATGGCTCAGCCCTGACTGGCGTGTTTCTGCATGCCAGCACCGCAGGCATGGCGTCGTCTCTGTGGGATTTGGCGGCGTGGTTCGTTTTTAAACAGCACCTATCAATGCTGGCAGTGCCATGCTTCAATTTTACCTATGGCTAGGCCAGGCTTGCGAGTTTTTATGCTCGTGCTGTTTTGCTCGTGTTGGTGAGTAGATGGAGCAGAGACAATCGCAGAGGCACCGTGGTGGTTGGGAATAGCTTCAAAATGCTGGTGGGACCCAGGAAGTGCTTGTGCAGAGTTTTCCGTGGTGGTATGGGCGCAGATGTGGCGCAGGTCCAGGTGTGGGTGCAGGCAACCATTGTTGTCTGCAACATCAGATGGATGCGCTCTCGGGCCAAGCGGCCGCAGGTGGTTGCGAATAGCTTCAAAGAGGTCAAGGCAGGGGTGGGTGCTGTCCTCTGGGCAGGCGTGTCCCTGGTTGGGAGCATGGAGGAGGCGGACCCTGGTATCAACCACCTCGCAACCCACAAAGCAAACGACGCGCGCCCCTGGCACGGACAGCCAGCTGATTCTGCGGGAACCAGCACCCTAGACCCTTCCTACCTTTATGTAGGAAGTCAGCGGCGCAGTTCAACAAGACCGTACCTACCACAAAGCCATTCGTGGCCTAGCGGTAGAGATGCAAGGACGGCTATCTAGCCCAGCGTCGTGCGAAGGTTTAGAAAACTGCTCTGTGGTTTTCGATGGGTGTTCCCCCAGACCCCGCTTGGAGTTTAGTGGATGCTGTCCCGAGCCCCGTTTGTGGATAACTTCGGACTCCCTCTTCAACCCGGGTTTGGGATAATATAGCCCTGCTTTTTTTTGCTGATTTTTCTGATCTCGTTTTGTCGCCGCCAGGATCGCGCAATCCACCGCTCTGCGAGGCTGGAGGATGGCGTTGTGGTGCTGGCACATCATGCCACATCGCTGGGTTTCGTGATGTTTCGGGGCGGAGTATATATGGGATTAAAAGACCCAAAAGGCCCGGGGTTCGAGCCGGCTGGGGACAACTTTTTTTTTTTTTTTTGCCTCCCTCCAACTTCGCACTCGCGCCCGCTACCCTGGCCAACGAACCGACCCTAGCGGCCGACCCAGTTCCTTCCAACTTCATCAACCCGTCAATATCAATGCTAGAGTCGATAGGGTTCTTTGCGTCTCTGGCTGCCTTCCCGGGTGCCTCGCAGGTGGGGGGAGGCACCTAGCCCTTTTTCCTTTGTTGCGCACGGCGGCTCCGTTTGGCAAACACCCAACAGGCATTGTTTAACGAACGGGGACACCAGATTGGGGGAAACAACAAACGTTAGCACAATCACAGTATGTAAAGTAACAAAGCAGCCAGCTTTGGGTTACTACCATTGTCTTTTGAGCCCTGGCCTTATATATCCTGGCAAATTTCCTGCGATGTAACCAGTTCGCCTCCTCCTGTTTTTCAGACCATCCAGCACCAGCCTGCTCGCTAAGTTTACCTACCACCCGTGAACCTAGCTACGCAAGGACCCCAGCACCCGCCACCCGAACACCCAATCCCGTCACAAGGATGGATCCGCGGGCAGGCTCAGGCTGGACCCTCACCTCGCCCGACCTCGCCGACTTCTCGACGGGCGCCTGCCTCCAGCCGCCGAAGCGGGCGATGTGGAAGCCGGTGGCCATCATCGAGTGCGGCTCCTGCCACATCCTCACCGGCGAGTTCGAGCGCCTCCACTGCCTCGAGATGGTGGGCACCTGCCCCCCGGGCGAGCGGCTGCTGTGGACATGCTGCGGGACGTGCAACGCCCTCATTGACATCCACATCAACCTCGCCCAGGAGTTCGTCAAGCTCGTGGGAGCCTTCTTCAACATCGATGGATGCCTCCGGTACTCGGTGAACCTGCCACCGGCACCGCGCCTGCCCAAGTGGGCCGAGGAGGGTGTGCCCGAGCAAGCCCGGGAGGCCAAGGGATCCCGCGGCGAGGACTGGGCTCAGGAGCAGCAGGCGGCGGCCACGCGCCCGGCCTTCGGGTCCTCCGTGTCCGCAACTGACATGCAAGGAATGGCGATGAACCTGGCCATACGGCGTGGTAAGTTGCCTCCCCTGCCGGTCATTGTTCCCTTCCTCATCACCGACGAGCAGGCTGTCCGGGGTGGTTTGTAATGCTTGAGTCACCTAGCAGCGTCGAATTCGGCGTGCTAACTACACCAATATATACAGCAAACTAGAACGCTTTTTTTCCTCCCCCCTCTGCCTTGTTCCTTTTGGGGTGTTTGTCGGGGTGCTCCTTTTAAGCGATTTGGACCTGGCTGGATTTGATCCAAATTAAAACGCGGGCTTCTCCAGTCCCATTGCCGGTCATTTGGCGAAGAATATGGCCACCCCCCTCCTAGAACCTGGTTTTTTTTTTTTCATGACAAAATGCTCAAAATTCACGTAGGAGGCACACGCACAAAGTATTTAATGCAGGGCCCATTTTATGCATAAACAAATAAATACGTTTACGAAATAGAAACACGGCCTCAGATAGAGGTCTCTTTCAGCTGGTTAAGGAACTGATACATTAGGGGGGCAAAATTAATGCAAGTCGAAGGAAAAAAAAAAAAAAAAAAAAAA
This sequence comes from Gaeumannomyces sp. JS-464, assembly GCA_002197995.1. Classification (NCBI taxonomy): domain Eukaryota; kingdom Fungi; phylum Ascomycota; class Sordariomycetes; order Magnaporthales; family Magnaporthaceae; genus Gaeumannomyces; species Gaeumannomyces sp. JS-464. The sequence goes on along the minus strand of NGZR01000001.1, from coordinate 2,700,025 downwards.
AAAAGCCATCTAGAAAGTCCCAAACGAATGCGGAAAAGACAGGGGAAACGCGCCCGTGGGAACCACCGGCCATGAATCTTGCTCGCTTGCCTTAGCATTAGAGTCTTATGATGCTTACACTGTCGTTCTTAGCAAGCTGTTCCTCGGCCTTCGGGCTTAAATCTTTGCTTCGCCGTTTGATTTCCTCCAGTCGCGGTTCGAAGGCCTTGATGCAGTTGAGCGTCTCCCAGGTAGAAAGCTTCGGCTCGCTTATCTTCTCCTTGAAGACCTTCTCGCTCCGCCTCTTCGCCCGGTCGCCGAAGGGAGCGATCGCGGCAGCAAAGGCAGTATGAGCGCTCTGCGCCTTGACCTTAATCGCGAACAGCTCATCGGCGTCCCGGCGCAAGCACTCGAGGTCGTTTTCAGCCTCGGACATCAGCTTGAACAGCTCCTCGTACTCGGTGGTCAAGAGCTGCTTCTTTTTTTCGATGGCCTGGGTGACTTGGGGATCCGAGGGGTCATCGCTGGAGTGCGATTCGCGACGCATAAACTCGAAGGAGATATTTCTGAAGTGCGTCTCGGGGATCAAGAACATCTCGAAGATCTTCTCGATCTTCTTCGTGAGTCTTTCCTTCCCTGAAATGAAGGAATCCTCCCCTTTGGCGCGCATAGACTCGAAAGTAAGCACCTGGGTATACTCGGCCTTGAAGCGAGCAAGGAAGTAGATATGCCTGATCTTGGAGTACACCATTGTGACTGGTGGATGTTGGCGTTGATGTGAGTGTAAGTCTGAGTGTAGATGTCGGTGATAGGAGGTTGGTGCTGGTGTTAATCTTGGGCTCGAGTAGACCTTGGTGCTGTGATTTAATGGAATAGATCGGGGGAAAGTTAGAAACCCGTTGTGGGTTTATATAATCGAGCCCAGAGGTTTCGATCTGTGATCGGGCCATTGAACGAAGGAGCTGTTTCGGTCGTGTCCGTCGGGTTCTTTGTCTGTATTCACGGGATGATATATGAACAACATACAGGAATCAAAGAAACGGCCAAGGAAAAGGGAACATTGGCGATTCGTTTCAAGATGAAAATATCAGCTATGCTATGATACCCGTATTTGAAGGGTTGACCTTCGACTGCCTTTTGAAGAATTTAATTTCTCTTGCACAATTTCTTCACAGCTCCTGCCGAACGCCCCTAGACCTAGGACACGACCGTCGAGCTCGAGCGTATCGCGCAGCAGACGCGAGTGTTCAAGCATACTCTTTGGCGGCGCCTTCCTATGTCCCAGCCGCTGCAGCTTCCGGCCATACATCTGTTTGCGGCCTTCTTTGTTTCTACGCTTCATTTCTTTCCTTTTACGATACCGGCAAGCCGTCTTTTGCTGTCATCCACATCCGTAATCAGTACCGGTTGCGGTGTCAAGCCACACGGTGGTCATGGGACCAAGACGTAAAGGCTTGGAATAAAGACGCCAACTCTAAAGAAAATGCCCGAGCAAGATGGTCGCCTTTGTCATTTGGTCACGCGCTTATCCATTCTTTTAGACTCCAGAGCACGGAATGAGGACCTTGTGAGACAAAGCAGCCCCTCTTTGCCCTCCAAGCCGCCTGCCTTGCCGTCACGGTGCGAGCACTCTAGTTTACAAAAGAGATACAACTATGGGCTTTAATCCCGCCAATCCAATAATAATACTATAAATGGCTGCCAGCTTATCTCTCGGCCCACAGATATTGCCCTTCTGAGCCATCAGGTATCAATCAGTCCGACTGTCTAGCATCTCTTTCCTATTCCCCTAACCATCGACGAACAATATGTGTGCCAACAACACCCCCGACTCCATCGCCAACCCTGAGGGAGACGCGTACGCCGGCACCACCGTGGGCGAGCCCGCCTGCTACGGCTTCACCCTTGAGGACGTTGCCGAGTGGAGAGGCGTCTCTCCTCAGTCCGTGGAGTGGATCGTGCCCTGCGCCATCAAGTGCCTCGCCTGCGGCGCCAAGGTGGCCGAGGCCGACGGCGCTCTCTCGTGCGTCGTCGAGGTCTTGCCCCCGAGGGCATCGAGTTCGGCTTTGGGTTGCCCTTTGAGGACGTGGAGTTTAGCTTGCCGGACCTGGGGCCCATTCTGGACCTGTGGGCGGTCTGTCCACGCTGCCGCCTGCCCATAAACGCGAGGTGGCCGCGCTGGGCGGAGGATCGCCTGAGTCTCCGGGAGGCTTACTTCTTGCCCGAGGACGAGATGCACCATGGCCCAGGGATCCCCGATCTGAGGCTGGCCCTCCGTCCAGGTCAGTTCCCGGGCTATATACTGTCGGAATAGGATGCGCAAAAGGTAATATAGTTAGGTAGGTAGGTGTGGTTGATAATTCCACAATGCGACATTTACCCAGCTATTCTCCCAAATCCTTGATGATGATCTAGAGACGGGAGCGACTGGTTGTGCGCTAGAACGGATGCCTAATGCCGCGCGTGCAGCCAATGCTCCACCATGCAGCAGCGGCGCGGACAGCCAATTATTTTGATACTTCGAGTGCTGCTGCCTTGAGCTAGTTGATTTGGGAGCCCGAGGCATAATCTGTCCTCGCAATTTTAGTCGATCAATGTTGAAGTGCTTTGCTAGCTCAATGCGCGTGCTTAGGTGCCTTGTGTGCAAAATTCAGGATGCGGAGCCTCATCTAATTGATAGCGTGAAGGTGTAGCTGACCACTGACGCACCCAGAGAGAACACCTCGCCGTATAAGAACATGGTTTGTGCCCGAGAAGACAATACTCAAAATTGCGACAAGCCATGATCCACAAGTTCTTCCTTCGTAATGCGCTGCCGAGAGAATAAAACCAAGCCATAAAAACCAAAAACAAGACCTTCTCCCACTCGCCATCCAGAACAGGCCCTGAAGCAATGTCCTCCAGCACCCCCGCCGCCCCTGACAACCCGGAACCCACGCCGCCGCCACCACCGCAAATCTTCGCCGTCCCAGCCCACCTCCTCAAGTACAACGTCCCGATCCCGCAGTACCTCCAGACCCAGCCAGGCGTGGACGAGCTGCTCACCAGCGCCGCCGTCTTCGACCCACGGAACGACAAGGTCCTGCTCGTCCAGCGCGCCGCCTCGGACTGGGTGCCGGACCGCTGGGAGACGCCCGGCGGGTCCGTCGAGCCGGTCGGCGACGCCACCGTCCTGGCGGCGGCGGCCCGCGAGCTGCGCGAGGAGTCCGGGCTCGTGCCCGCCGCGGCGGTCGCGCTGGTGCACGCGCACGAGTTTGCGCACGAGGGGCGCACGTTCCAGAAGCTGACGTTTGAGTTTGAAGTCGCTAGCTTGTCTGCTGCGGCGGTGACTTTGGACCCGGAAGAGCACCAGGATTTTGTGTGGGCTTCCGAGGGTGAGTTTCGGGGTCGCCAGGCGGATGGGAGGACGCTGGTGTTCACGTTTCCCAGCCAGGAGGCTGCCCTCGAAGCCGCCTTTTCTCGGCGAAAAGCGCGGGTGTCATCGTAGAAAGGAAAAAGCCATTATCCTTGTATCCAGATCTCGCGTTTCAGCGCCTGCGATATCCAATTAATTTTATTTTTTATTTTTTTTGTCGTTTATTCCGGACAAGAAACAAGACCAAATTCTTCCTCGACCTCGTCCCTCTGACCACCCAAAATCACCTGCTAGTATCAACAACATACCGCCCCACAATCTTGCCCTCCTTCATCATCTCGTACACGCTCTGCAGCTCGCTCAGCCCGACCGTCTTGTGCGGGGCCTTGATCAGGCCCCGGGCGAAGAAGTCGAGCGCCTCGGCCGTGTCCTGCCGGTTGCCCACGTAGCTGCCCTTGATGGTGATCATGCGGATGACGGTGTCGAACACGGGCGCCTTGAGGTGCGCGCCCGCCGGCAGGCCGATGCACACCACGGTGCCGTGGGGCCTGACGTACTCGCTCGCCTGCTGGAACGGCTTCTCGCTGACGGCCAGCAGGATGACGGCCTGCGGGCCCATGCCGTCGGGCGTCGCGGCGCGCACCTCGGCGACGAGGTCCTTGCTGGTCGCGAAGTCGACATACGCCGTCGCGCCCAGCTCGCCCAGGCACGCCTTCTTCTTCTCCTCGCCGCCGTCGATCGCGATGGCGTGCAGACCCATGGCGCGCGCGTACTGCAGCGCCATGGCGCCTAGGCCGCCGCCGGCGCCGACAATCGCCACGAACTGGCCGGGCCTGGCCCCAGACTCCTTCAGGCCCTTATAGACGGTGATGCCCGCACACAGCACGGGCGCCACCGTCTCTAGGTCGACCTCCTTGGGGATGCGGGCGACGTGCGCGGCCTTTGCGATGGCGTATTGCTGGAAGGAGCCGTCGACCGTGTAGCCGGACAGCAAGGCCTGCTGGCACAGCGGCTCGTCGCCCTGGCGACAAAAGCTGCACGACAGGCAGGAGCCGTTGAGCCACTTGATGCCGACGTGGTCGCCGAGCTGCACGTCCGAGACGAGCTCGCCGCGCGCCACGACGACGCCCGCGCCCTCGTGGCCGCCAACCAGGGGCAGCTTAGCCGGCAGCGGCCAGTCGCCCATCATGGCGTGAAGGTCCGTGTGGCACACGCCCGAGTACTTGACGTTGACCAGGACCTCGTCGGGCCCTGGCTTGGCGACGGGGATCTTCTTGTAAACGACAGCTGTGAGGGTATATGTTTAGTCTTGTGTGGTGGACATGGCGTAAATAGGTAGACAGGGAGTGGCAGTGTGGCAGGGCAAACTCACGGCCACCACTCTTCTCCACCACCTGAGCCATCTGCTCTGTAGGAACGTTCGCCATGCTTTCAACACGGGATGAAAACTGTCGAGATCTGAGGGTCTGTATCTATCGTTCGTCCCAGGAAGACACGCCAAGGTCTTAGTATATAAAGTGTATAAGGTAGATGATAAGAGAAGAAACAAAACACGATGGAAGGAAGGGCGGACAGCCAGTGATTTATACAAAAGCCCAAGATGATGGGATGGTGACGAGACCGAATAGCGAGACACTTACATTGGACGAGGCAAGGGGAGATGCAGTCGATGGGGGTCCTGACTCTCCTTGGTCACCCCATAGAAGTGGTGCTTCGGACCGATCAGGGCGCATGACCCCCATCTGCTTCCCTGGCGGGCTCCGGCTCGAAGCAAGGCGCGAGAAAGCATCATCGATTTTGGTTAGGCAGGTAGAAGCTGTGGGAAAAGAGGTGTGGGATTTGGGGTTCTCCAAGTTTGCGTCGTGGCAAACAAGGCACTCCTCTGGAGAAAAGGAAGGACGGGAAAGGTGGTGTGAGTGAAGCCTGCCGCGTCCTCCTCGGACCAGCGCTCCACAATATATGCAAGGTCGGTGCGGGGAAAGTCAAGATGGTCCGCCTTGCAGGGGGAACATTGGCGTGCCAGAATGCCATCCCCTGGCTCGATGCAGGCATATTCTGGGGGTGCTGTTTTTTCTATCTGGCGCCAAGTCGGCACCCAGTGCCTGTTCACTTGTGTTATATGGCCATCTCCGAGATATCTGGCTAGATCCCTCGAGGTCTAGAATCCGATGCAAAGCCCTTGGCCAAGCGCATGCGAATACATATTGAAAGGTATTCTGTCGACCGCGAGGAGGAAGTTTGGACCAGACAAGTTCACGCGGGCTATAACGTCAAGGTTTCCACACTTGCGGCAGCAACGCAAAGGACACACGCCCTCGTCCGATCCAACAATGCGGGGCCCCAGGAAACTCACTCTTCCCCAAGTTTCCCCAGCGCGTGTCAAAGGCGCAGGAGAGATAACGTCTCGATGGTCCGGGGAAACCTAGCGCGGCGCTTCTTGGGGATGGCGGCAGGCAACCAACCAAACAGGCCTTCTCCGCACTGGCAAGGAAGGGCCCGGGGAATAGAAGGATGTTCGTCGGCGATGCTTGAAGATGCAGCAGCCGGGTCAAGGGTCCTCGGCTATGCACAATGGCCTTCTCGGCTCAGGCTCACGCCGCTTACACCGTCGATCAGCGCGGCTAGTTAGCCCCATAGCGACGTCGATGCGACATCCGTTCGAGCGGGAGGAGTCCTTCACGACGCGCCGTCCGCCCTGTCCCTCGCGCCGTGAGGAGGTAGTGCCTGAGGGGGAAATGGAGAGGGGAGAGGGGTGATACGGGGAAGGGCGTTCAGGGCAAGGGTGGTGCCGGTAGGTGCTCAGAGCCAAGCTACACCTCCCGTCGAGACAAGCAACCAGAGGGGAACACCTGGTGTGGGTAGCGCATGCAGGCTGGCAGGGGCGACGAATAGTTGGTCTTGGGAGACAAGCTCTGGGAGGGTAGGAGACAAGGGCGGACGTGACGAACCGCAGCAGAGCAGCGTCCGGACGAGGCATCCGGAATCCTTGGCGTGGGAGCGCGGGGTCGTCTCGCCGGTCAGTCGCAGCCACCCAAACTGTATGTACGCGTACGGCGCACGCGACTTGATGGGGGAGGTTTCAGCCGCCGCGCTCCTCGAGATAGCTGAACGAAGCGGCTCTTAGGCTCTTAGCAGGGCCAACGGAGGCCCCACCAGCGCCGTCTCAAGGACGAAGGGAAGCGCTATCAAGGGTCGCTAGGACAGTTCCGGGCGCAATGCATCTCCCAGGCGTCTCGCATGCAAAGGTGAGGCCGGGCTGGCTGGCTGGCAAGGTCAAGGGGCAAGGTCAAGGTGGATGCAAGGGGAAAGGAGCTGGTCGTTGAGGGTGGTGGGATCGACCCATCACGCCACTTTTTGGCCGGCCGCAGCGGACAAAGTGGGAAATCTCCACTCGAAAGAAGCACCGGGACCCCGGCTCCGGCCGTCTCGGGCGCCAAGGTTGGACCTCGGCTTTCGAATCGCCTTCCGCAGGAGCGGCGGGCCTGGGTATCCTGGTCAGCAGTTGGGGAGAACAGACCACCGTTTCTACACTCCGTAACCCAATTTCTCCTGCCCGTTTTCGACCGCCGGTGTCGGCCTGCGCGTTCTAAGCCAATGATGTCTCCGTGGTCTCACAATTCTTACGTCAGTTCTCTACAAGGAACCCCAGCGATATCCATCTATCACGAGAGATCTGCGCGAGAATCCACCATGTAGTGTGATAATAAAAAATTAAAAAAACAGGCAGAAGAAAAAAAAAGGCTCATCTTCAAATAGTAATTGGCCGCATCCTATCGACACCACCTCCCCTGCGAGATAAACTATCTTAATTTTCTGTACAACAAACCAGAGGGCAAATATCTAATTCGATTAGACTCGAGGAATGCGTGTTCGTATCTCTTGAGCCGTCTCGACGTATCCAGCCATTCCCTTTACGAGCCACCAGGACCGCCCAAGAGAGCGAATCTCCGCACGATTCCGGGTCCGTACTCCTGGTACTGCAATGAGAGATCACGGCGGTTAGAGATGTGTATCAAAATCATCGAGACGAGCACAGGGGAGACCAAAATGGAGGGAAATCAAAAAAGAAAACTCACCTCAGCCTTGGTGTGGCAGTACGACCTGAACTCGGGCGTCTGACCCAGCAGGCTGCCGCCGAACCAGGGGCCGTGCCGCTGGCGCTTGTGCGTGATGACCTGGACCTCGAGGCCGCCGCTCTTGGCGCCGCCGCTTCGCACCTCGCTGGCCCGGATGCGCGCGTCGACGAGCTGCTTGACGTCACGCTGCAGCCGCCGCCCAAAGTCCTTGTAGAGCGTGCTGCCGCCCGACAGCACAATGTTCTTGTACAGGCCCCTGCGCACGTCGATGGGCGACGACTGGATCACCCCGTCCACCACCACGGGCAGCGGCGTCAAAAAGTCCGAGCTGTAGATCTCCGGGTTGAAGAAGATCTCGGGCGCCAGGAACCGCTCATACCCGACGTCCACCGTCACCTGCCGGCCGCCGGGTTGCGCCACCACATGCTGCGCGAACCGCGTCCGATCGCGATCGAACTTTGTAAATTCCTTGACCATGTCCGGGCACACGTAGCAGTACTCCTCCTTGATCTCCTGCGCCGTCTTGAGCGACGAATCGGGCTCGCCGCGGTCGCGGAGGAGCGACTGCACAAAGTAAGTAATGTCGCGGCCCGCGATCGGGATCGACTTGATCGAGGACCCGATCACGTAGCCCTCGGCCACTGGGATAACGTGCGTCACGCCATCTCCCGAGTCGATGACCGTGCCTGTGAGCGACCGGTCGTGCACCTTGGACGACGTCCACGATGCCGCGAGCGCCAGCACCGCTTGCACAGCGATGTACAGACCGGCACAGTTGAACGACTCGAAGAAGATCTCGGCCGTGTTCTCGCGATTTTCGGGCGGGTTCAGTGGCTGCGACAGGAGCGTATAGCGGTCAGTGTCCGGTCATCACCAAGAGACCGCGCCGGTTGCGGTGTGATGGAGCTTTCGTACCGGTTCCGTCAGGAGGAAGAAGTGGTCTTCAGGCTCTACTCGCAGGTACTTGAAGATCGAGTTCGACCAGAAGCGCTCCATATGATCCTGGACCACAGCCACCGCCAAGTCAGTATCAGCACTGCCAAGTGTCTTGATCTCGACATGCTTCCGAGTGATGTGCAGGCAAACTGACCCAGTTCTCTATTTGTCCATGCCGAATAGGGTAATGTATGCCATATCCTGTAGAGTTCGACAGTCAGCCAGTATGTCCCCGACATACGTCATACTCCAGCCAGCGTCGCGTTGGGAGGCCGGGATGTTGTACCAGGGCCAGACGATGCCGCAACGGCTTCGTCACCAATAAAGTAGTCGAGGTCTTCGGTGCCGCGTTTTCCCGAGAGGTGGCCGCCAGGGCCGGCTCCGCCCGTAAGGAAGCTCGGCTTGTTGGCCACTGCCGGGCGGCCTGACCCGGAGCCTCCACTACCGCCGGTGGGGCCCTTGGTCGCGATGGCGGTCGGGAAGACGAAGGAAGGCGAGTCGTTACCGGCGAAGCCTGGCTCGTGAGGAAGAAAAGCAGTCAGCACAATAGCTCGAGGTCGAGAGGCTTCGGGCCCTTCTGGTATGGTACCCCGCATGGACCATAGCAGGCTGGAAGGCGGTGCTCGGGGACAGACCTAGTTTCGAGAAACCCGTGCCGCTGAGGCGTGCAGAATATTGTCAGTATGTGTGCATGTATACGCGGCGGCAAGCTCTTTTGCGACGAGGTCTATATGGGTGTGGGAGAGGTCTAGTGGCTGGTAGCTGGGCCGCGTTGCTGCCCCTGCAGGCATCAAGCTCCCGAGATTCCGACTCACTTGTCCATGACAACGGCCGGCGTTTGGTTGGCCATCTTTGGCGGGTGAGGAGGGCCAACAGGCTCCTCTGGTCTCCAAAGCTTGGGGCGGTCGGCGGTCTGTCTCGTCGATGGGGAGCTCGCGAGGCGGATTGATGCAGGTTGGCCCGCTGCCGGGCAAGATGGATGGCCTCATCCCGAATTACGTGCCTGGGTGGATGCCAGGCCAGATGAGGCTCATGCTCTCCGCTTGCCCCGCCATTGGAAGGGCGAGCCACAGGGCGGTGGCGCAGCTGCAACATCATCGTCTCCACTCCAGTTCAAGTCGACCCGTGCGACCCTGGATTCCGAACTCTTTGACGTCCATTTTCTGGCAATAACCCAGAGTAGCCGCACGATCTGGAAGACCCAAGGATGGCAGCAATCACAGCCATTAGCAGCTGTCTCACCTGGTGATTACCTATCCGGGTGGTGGCCCCAGATTCTTGCTTGCCCAAGCACCCAAGCAATCTATGGACATCATTCATATGGGCTTGTCTTGCAAGGATCAAGACGCCACCAACCAGGGCTCTCCTTTTCTTGTTGGTGCCGTCTTTTTGGGTCACCGTTTCGTGCAGAAGTCCAGACTTACAATACCTCCATAACAGGCCAGATATCTACTTATGTTCCAATGCGCGCAAACCTGGCCAAGTTGGAGACACTTCGCGTCGTCAATGATACTCCAAAAAGGAGCCTCTGTTCTCGTATCTCCAACTCCGCCGCACTAGACCCACCAGCAGCAACCTTGACAGCTCTGTACTGCAAGAGGTCTAAATCGCGGAGACATCATATCACCAGCCGTTGACGGAAGCTGCACTCTTGCCGGCGATCTCTTGACATGCAAGGGACTCATCGCTCTTTCTTTCGAGAAAATGCCAAGGTTTCTTGCTCCAAAACTCGACGTTCCGCACCTGCCACAAGTTCACTCGACCCGGCGATCCACCTAGCGCTTTTCTTATTCTCAGCTACCCTCGCTTTCTAACCCCAACCGGCATTCACTTGTCGCCTCAATCCGTCAGTAGGGCGCACCGCAGGCTTTGTCGAACCTCACTGCTGGGTCTCGCGGCGGCTGTATCGTTTGCCATATCGTTTGATAGTATTTTCGTGACGCAGCTCTGCGTCTTTCCAGCCGGCTTCCACCTGTCAGCCTACACTCATGGGCATCCCGACCCACCCTTGAACTCATTCTTTTTTTCACCCAAGACCGGGCATCTCTTCTCCAAAGGCCGAGCACTTCACTCGCTTCATCTCTACCTCGGCTTCATCTTCGTCCTCCAACTACACCCTTTGCCCAGACCCCCTGAACCCCTGATTCTGCCTGTCTAGCCGTCTCCGAAGGACTGCGCTCCCCAAGAGCTTTGACTATCCAGCATTCAGACGACAGTCAGTGTTCCGCACTTAGCGATTTAGTATGCTGAATCCCTACAGCCCCGCGCTTCTACTCACCATCGAAGACCTTAGCCGCCTCGCGATGGAGGGCAAAGATCTTGACAGTCTCAAGACGGGCTCAAGATCTCCGCCAAACTCTCCGGCGGAGAGCCCTCTAGCAGAGAGCCCCCAAGACTCCTCCGGCTCCGACGAGAAGCTGCCGGCTGTGGTTCCAAAGTACACCCTCGTCCCAGAGACCGCCACTAGCGGTGACAGTGCCGTCAAGGGAGAGAAGGAAAGCGATGGCATGTTTGCATCGACCTCGCGTCTCGGCGGTAATGCCGCACTTGACTACATCTACAAGAAGAAAAAATCCGTCGCTGCCATTTTCGTCCATGCTGGCGCCGGCTATCACAGCCACACTAACGAGAGCCTTCATCTGCAAGCCTGTGCCGAGTAAGTCGACCTCCTCACCAACCGTGTGCCGGCGTGTGTCAGAGCACCACGCTAACTTCAGTTGCGAAATCCCTAAAGTGCCGCTCGGGTTGGAATGGCCAAGATGAAGCAGGGTGGAAGTGCTGTCGACGCCGTTGTCGAGGCCATCAAGAACCTCGAGAATAATTCTGTTGCCAACGCGGGTTTTGGCAGCAACCTCTGCATTGACGGCACTGTCGAGTGCGACGCTACAATTGTCGATCATAATGGACGCAGCGGTGCGGTCGGCGCTTGTCCTCGTAAGTCGTTTTCCGTCTTTTGCAGCTTCACTCGGCTTTAGTTCCTCCATCACACGCGGCTGACTCTGCTCCAGACGTCAGAAATCCTATTGCTCTCGCCGAGCTTGTACTTCGCGAATCATACAAGACTATGGCTTTGCGCCGAATCCCTCCCATCCTGCTGATTGGTTCGGGAGCCTGCGAGTTCGCCCACAACCACGGCATGACCCTCGTATCCAATGACGATATGGTCTCGACAAATGCTCACGACCGATGGGAGAAGTGGAAGGAGGAGCTCGAGAATGCGAACGAACGTACCAAAACCGCCGACTCGGTTCTCAACCATCCGTTGCTCAGACACCGAGACCATGTCGCCGCCATCCTCACGGGCACATACAACGAAGGCCAGCCAGATTCCCCATTGCACGAGACGGGCACCCCTGTCGCATATCCCACCACTCCAACGCTCCGTCGCTCGTCCGGCCAGATTACACCAGTGAGAAGTGGCCCTGCGCTGGCCAGATCCCCATCGCCGCCTGCCAAGCGTGTCCGCTTGATCTCGCCCACGGAGGCTTTGACATCAGACAGAACACCGACATCGCCCAGAATCTGCTCTCTGAAGACTAGCAGCCCGAATCGGCCCCGCGCCCACGGCAACCAATTCGATAGATCCGAGGCTTCGAGGAGCGCGGCTTGTGACGGCAAGGACGACGACAAGGACGACGAGAAAGACAGCACGGGGGCGAACAAGGCCGACCAAGATCCGCCCAAGGGGACAAACACCGTGAAAGATCTCCCCGAGGATCATCCCGCGGACAACCTCTGCCCATCCCGAGACGGAGGCTACGCCAGCCCCGGCAAGGACCGCCCTCACGACGACGAGGACCAGATCAACGACACGGTCGGCGTCATCGCCATCGACAACCAGGGCCGCATCGCAGCGGGCTCCTCCTCCGGGGGCATCGGCATGAAGCACCGCGGGCGCGTCGGCCCCGCCGCCCTGGTCGGCATCGGCACGGCCGTGATACCCGCCGACGAGGGCGACACGCGCCAGATGGCGACGGTCGCGGCCGTCACGAGCGGCACGGGCGAGCACATGGCGACGGCCATGGCGGCGCACAAGTGCGCCGAGCGCCTGTACCAGGGCAGCGTGCGGGGCTCGGACGGGTCCGACGTGCGCGAGGTGGACGACGACGACGAGGTCATGGCGTCGTTTGTGCAGCACGACTTCATGGCGCACCCGGGCGTGCGCGGGGGCGAGGCGCGGCCGGCCATTGGCGTCATGGCCGTCAAGAAGGTGGCGGGCGGCTACTACTTTTACTTTGCGCACAACACCGAGTCGTTTGCCGTCGCGTCCATGGCGGACACGGACCGCGCGCCCAAGGTCGTCATGTCGCGCATGCCCGAGTGGAGCATCGGTGTGAGCCGCCCGCTGACGATGCGTGGCGCGCGCAAGATCTCGGTCTGATGGGTGGGTGGACGGGTCGGTCGTCTCATTCTCAGAGCAGGATAATATCAGGATAGAACGACTCTCAAGGGAGATGGCGTGGGTCAGACGTGATTGACGTTCCTAAAGCAAGCAAGTATCAAGAATCAAGTATCAGACTCCTAGAAACAGATCCAAGAGGCTCCCGCTTTTCAATATGAACAGGCCCAGATGCCAGAGTATCTACCACGAATGTAGCGCAGTCGTATCAATGTGTGTGGCCGAGCTTCTGGCCGACCCCAGTCGTCCGGCAATAGGTGGGTGGGCTACCCAGGTCTGCCTACCAAACACACCTGCCCCCCACCCAGGTTGATATAGATACCCCCAAGGTGAGAACCAAGTAGCAGCCCAAGCCGAGGAGTGCCTGCCACCTGCTGGCCCCAGACACACCACCAGGCCCTTTATCATCCGAACTGGTGCGGGTGCCTTCCAACAATCGGGGCACCGCGGATGGTGCAGTTGGATGGGATTGCACCACACACCATCCACATGGACAAATGAACCATGAGGTCGCCGGTTCGAACCCGGGTGGAAACCCCCGTGCGTGTCACCACAAAAGAGCAGTAAACCCTTGCTGGGGTTTCGTAGCCGAGCAGTGCTCGGTGAGCTTTTTGCCTTGTTTGCCTTTCTCATACCCTTTTCCCCCTTCAGTTTTCTTTTTCATTAGGTTGTCTCATCCCAAATATTTGAGCGTTATCACTAGGTAGGTCCCTACCTACCTAGGTACCTTCCTCCTGGTTTCGATTCCCAAGCAGGAACTCTTGTTCCCTCAATAGTGCTAGCACCAGCTGCCTGCCCACCATGGAAGTAATGGATTTGTATTTACATGGAGCTGGAAGAACGGGGAAGAGGAAAAGGAGAAAGAGGTAATATTAACCGTGCCTCCTGGAGGGGTGTGGAGGTTTTCTTGTTTTCGATTTAGGCAAGGTTAAATCGATCGAGGTCTCTGCCCTTACCGGTGATGTAACAACAATCCGTAATTAGCGTGAAATATGTTTAGCTTGAAGATCTAGGCTTTATTTCTAAGCTTCCGCTAACCTAGAAGCTTTTCCGGTCCAAATCAGGGGATGTCTATTGGATCCCCGCCCGTCTAGTCGTGTGAGAATATCTATAAAAAAAAGTGTCGAATGCACCCACCAATGCCCGCATGCTCCCATGGCCCATAGCCTCTTTCCCCTTCCTGGGGGAGGCTTCTGCGGGGAACCCCAAATAACGCCTGCCCCTCCCGTTTACCATACAGAAACATGTTGCACATGGACCAAATCTCGCTTCAGCCAGGCCTGGGCGTACCAGCCGGTGTGCCGGTGCTGTCCCGCGCATCGCCGTTGACGGCCTTCCGCTTCTTTTTCTTACGCGCGCGCGGAACAACAGCCGGCTTGGCACCGTACGCCCCCAAGGCGAGCGTGGACCCGCACGTCAGGCACTCGTTGCCGGGCGGGGCCTCGCAAAAGATGCTGAGGCAGACGCTGCACACGAAGCCCGTGTCCAGGGCCCTGCGGTGGCAGAAGCAGGCGGCCCGGAAGTCGACCGACTCGGTGCCCGGGCTGATGAGCATGTCGGAAACGGCGCTGCCGCCGACAGGGAAGCCCGTCATGAGGTAGGCGAGCAGGCCGCGCGGCTCCTTGGCGTCGATGAAGTTGCCGCCCGTGATGTAGCAGCCCTGCTGCAGGAAGGGCGCGTTGCCGCGGAGGGCGATGACGTCGAGCGGCACCGACGCGTGCGAGGCGGCGAAGACGGCGTTCATGGTGGGTATGTACTGGGACGCGCTCGAGTCCGAGACGGACACGACCAGGATGCGGCCCCGCACGGCCGTCGCGGCGCCGACGTTGCCGGAGCCCGCGGGGATCGCGGCGGACCCGGGCTGACCGCCCGAGCCGCCGGGGGGTGTCGGGCCGCGGCCGACCGAGGCGGCCGCGGCGCTGCGCTCGCCGAGGCCGGTGCCCAGGGCGGCCTCGCGCACCTTGTTGATGTGGGCCAAGGCCAGGGTCAGGGCGCCCGAGACGAGGGTGGTGGTGGTGCTGGCGACCTCGGCCGGGGAGGTCTCGCGGATCAGGGCCTGGAGCGAGTCGAGGACGGCCGACTCGATGTGGGCGAACTGGGGCAGCTTCTTGGCGGCGGCGGCGCGGGTGCGGTTGTTGCGTGTGGTGGCGGCCGCGTCGGCCATCTCGACGTCGCCGGCGGCATCTTTTCTGCTCCTGTGGCTGAGTGGCGAGGGGTACAGCCACCGGGCGCGGTGGGTGTGGGCGGCGATTATGGCGACCTGGTTCAGGTTGCTGAGGGCCAGGTGGGCGTTGATGTAGATCAGGACGTTGGCGATGGCCTTGGAGATGGGCAGGACGTCCCGGAGCAGGGCCCAGGCGCTGGGGT
This sequence comes from Gaeumannomyces sp. JS-464, assembly GCA_002197995.1. Taxonomy (NCBI): domain Eukaryota; kingdom Fungi; phylum Ascomycota; class Sordariomycetes; order Magnaporthales; family Magnaporthaceae; genus Gaeumannomyces; species Gaeumannomyces sp. JS-464. The sequence goes on along the minus strand of NGZR01000001.1, from coordinate 2,684,913 downwards.
TGGTGTCGACGACGACGGCGAGGAGCGAGGGGACCTCTTCGGTGGTGTGGACCTCGTAATGCTCCGAGGCGTCGACGGCGTCGGCGGCGTTCATGTTCGCGCGGGACGCGGCAGAAGGCGGCGACCCGGTGGTTTGAGGGAGCGGACGGGCGGTCGTCGCATCAAGGCTGTTGTTGTCGAGTCGACAGTCAGGACTGGAGAGATATCATTGCGAATCTGGGGTTAGGGGTGGATGGAGCTGCAGGGAGAGAGCTCCAGGCGCGGTCGGGCTAGGATATCGCGCCGGGCTGGGCTGCAGAGCCCCAAGAATCCCTGTTTGCGGTGGGCCCCGAGTGGGACGAAACGCCAGCACACGTGATGGTGACGCCAATGACGGAGGGGATTTGGGAGCGGATGGGCACGATGGGCTGAGCAAGAACAGAAATTTGTAAAGATAACCATCAAAAGATCGAAATAGCAGACATGGAAATACTAACATGGTATTAAGAAAAAAAAAAAAAAAAAAAATACCGCAGCCATCTCAAGGCTCGTCTCAACTCTGTGCTGCAGTCATGGCTCCCGTTTTAGGTGTAGTCGGTCCTTCTGGCGCGCCTGCCCACTGTGGGCAGATTTAATGCCGCTGTAGCGTCATTCGCTGAGCTTCGATCACCACAGGCCTGTGTCATGATGGTGGGGTGTCAATCAAGGAACACTGAGCCTCCGGGCTAACACCATGAGCTTGCTTCCTTGATCCCTATCTCCATCCATGCAGCCCGACCTACATAACCTACGGGCCAGATCTAGAGACGCAAGGGCAGACATAATACCTTTTACTTCCTCTTCAAAACCTACACTTCCCTTTGGCGATACCTGAACACGAACCTTGCAATACACCGCCGCCGCTTTCAGGCGTCCGCCACCAGCTCTGTGCAGAGTTCGACCCGCCTAGCACAAATTTCATCCATCTGGTGATTCTGGCTTAACTTGCCCAGATTTCCTGGAACATCAGCATCGGTCTTGAATATCATCGATACGAAGACCGAACCAGGCTGTAGGGCTGCTTGACTGCCATCTTGGCTTGACGCAAGCCACCAGAGAAAACATCCAGGGAGTCAGCGGCCTATTGCGGGCGGCTAAACAGCTGCCGTGCAACGCAGCACACGCACATCATGGCAGCCCCGACTGTGGTGGCAGAAAATGCCGCCACCGCCGCCGTCACAGCGCCCGCAGCCGGCAGCACAACCGCTGCCAGCCGCGAGGACCAAGTGCTGCTCCTGCTGGCGCGGCTGATGGAGGGCGGGCAGGAGGACGAGGAGACGTGCCGGGACCTGGACCAACTAACGAAGCTGCTCAACGATGACCTCGACGTGGCCAAGCGTGGTAAGGCCTCGGTGTGCTCCGCCATCGACAGTGACTGCGTCGACACCCTGCTTGGCTACCTCGACATGAGGCAGCCCGAGGCAGTGCGGGGGCATGGCCTGCTTGCTGCCTCGGCCTATCTCAAGGCGGCCGGCGAGGACGGCAACCGCAAGCTGTCCGACTTCTTCTATGACCGCGTCAAGCGGGGTACCTACGATGATTTCATCGTCGCCTTCTGCGTCGCGTCGAGCATGTTCCCCGTCGTGCCAGACCTCGTTAAGGACCTATTCCTGAGCGAGGGCTTCCTGCCCACCCTCGGCCCGCTTATGAGGCGCAAGTGGAAGAGCAGGAAGGTCGAGACGGCCTGCCTGGACCTGCTCAACGCTGCTTGCCTCAATAATGAATGCCGCGTCGCCGTTCAGAAATACTGCGTCGAGTGGCTCGAGGAGATTGTGGACCAGGACCCGGACGAGTTCGCTAAGACCATGCACACCACGGAGCCAGATGTCCACGTCACGCAACCTGGGTCTATTTCTATGAGGAAGCACTCGGAGCATGTGCAGATCCTGGCCGCCGTGATCCTCGCAAAACTAAAGGTGACCTTTACATACCCTGCGCCGCTGTATAGGGCATAGGTTGACTGACCTAGACTTGGTAAAACATACAAGGCAACACAGCCACCACAATCCACCACCGAGATATCCGGCGAGAGAGTCCAGCAAGCCACCACCAGTATCGAGGACCTCAGCAAAATGCTCACCAAGGTTCTCCTGAAAGACCCCGAGAGCAACCAGCAAAGCTCCATCGAGGGTCTCGCCTACGCCTCCCTGAAGCCCAAAGTTAAGGACGCCCTCTCCAAGGACCCGCACTTCCTCAAAGCCCTCGTCCAGACCCTGCAGGACGCGCCACCGCGCTCCCCCCTGACCTACGGCGCGCTCAGCATCGCCGTCAACCTGACGCGCTACCAGCCGGCGCAGTCCGAGGAGGACAAGCGCATCGCGCAGCTCAAGGCCTACGCCAACGCGGCCGGCAAGCTTCAGCGGGATCCGCTCAACGAGGACGACCAGGTCTCGGGCCGGTGCCTGCGCCTGTTCGACGCGGGGATCACGCCCGTGCTGGTCTCGCACAGCAAGAACGGCTCCGCCGCCTCCCTGTCCCTAATCATCAACATTATATACGCCCTCTCCGTCACGCCGAAGCTCCGCGGCCAGCTCGCCCAGCAGGGCGCCGTGCGCCTGCTCATCGGCGCCTGGAACGCCCTGCCCGCGGCCGGCGCCGACCCCAGCCTCGCGCCGGCCCGGCGCGTGGCCGCCCAGGCCCTCGCCCGCATCCTCATCTCCACCAACCCGGCCCTCGTCTTGGCGGCACGCGCCCGACGCCCATGAGCGCGGCCATCCGGCCCCTGGCGTCCATCGTGCCGCCCGACCCGGACGCGGCCGTCGGCGAGTCGCGCGACCTGCTCCCGACCTTTGAGGCCCTCATGGCGCTGACCAACCTGGCGTCCACCGACGACGCCGACACGCGCGCCGCGCTGGTGCGCGCCGTCTTCGCGGACGCCGAGGAGCAGCTGCTGTGCTCCAACGCGCGCGTCTCCCGCGCCGCCACCGAGCTCGTCTGCAACCTGGCCCAGGCGCCCGAGGGCGCGGCGCACTTCGCCGACGGCAGCCCGCAGGCCGCGGCGCGCGTCCACGTCATGCTGGCGCTGGCGGACGCCGAGGACGAGGCCACGAGGGCGGCGGCGGGCGGCGCGCTAGCGAACCTGTCGGCGCACGAGGCGGTCGTCGAGGCGGTCGTCGGGCGCGAGAGGGGGGTCCGCATCCTGCTGGGGCTGTGCGCGGACGACAGCGAGGACCTGAGGCAGCGCGGCGCGTTTGCGCTGCTCAACATGGCGGCCGCCGCCGGCGAGGTCGGGTCGCGGGCGCGCGACAAGATCAAGGCGGAGGACGGGGTGCAGATACTGACGGACTGCGCGAAGAAGACGCGCAGGCCGGAAGTGCTCGAGGTCACGGTCGCTGCTCTCAAGGCGCTGCTTGAGGCTGAGTGAAGGAAGGGAGGCAAGAGGGAGTGCGTGACGGCGTTCTTGGTTTCCGCTGGGCCCCGGTTTTGTGTGCTCGCACCGGCTGATGATACCGCTACAACATTTTGGACGACTGCGTCATGATGATTTGTTGATTCCGTCTCTTTCTTTGCAACTATCGGGGGGGGAGGGGAGAGTTTCACTACGCTGCTTTGGACCGAGATCCTCGAGGCAAGGAGGACACAAGTTCTGGAGGAAAGGGAAACTGGAATTCAAATGGAAAGAAGGGCAGGAACCCCAAAAGGACTTTTGCCAGACGCGGAGCTTTCATAGCTCCGAGGAGCTGGCTGGCCAATATCGTCTATCTAGGTATATTACGAAAAGTTTGGGGTTTCCTGCATGCCGATCCAATATCCTGATTGACCAATCCGCTGCCGCCTAAGGCTCATCATCCTCCGGGGCATCCTTCTCGTGTCAAGCGGCGCCGGTCTTTGCAGGGGCGGCTCCAACACGGTTGAGCACAGCGACGCCCTCGACGTGGAATGTCTGGGGGAAGAAGTCGAAGCCGCGGATGCTCTCGACCTCATACCTCGGCCCGCCTTCGGGCCTCTCGTCGTCGTCGACGTGGCCGCGCGACAGGATCCCGACGTCGCGGGCCTGGGTGTGGACGTTGCAGCTGACGTACAGGACGCGGCGGGGCCCAAAGGCGAGCAGCTGGCGCAGGAAGGGGGCGTCGCAGCCCTTGCGGGGCGGGTCCAGCACCACGACGGTCTCGTCCGGGTCCATGTTTGCGGGCGCGCCCTCGGAGAAGAGGCGGGCGGCGTCGTTGGCCACGAACCTGACCTTGTTTTGCAGGCCGTTCAGGACCGCGTTCTGGCTCGCCTTGTTGATGGCCTTTTCGTCGATGTCGATGCCGATGCTGGACTTGTCCTCGGCGCCAAAGATGGGTGACAGGGCGATGGTGAAGAGGCCCGAGCCGCTGTAGGCGTCGATGAGGTTTCGGACTGTCGGGGTCGCGCCGCCATCCGTTGAAGCTGGTGGCAGGATGTGCTCACGGACGTATGCCGTAAACCTGGGGAGAATGGAGTTGTTGTTTTGGAAAAAGGAGTTGGCCTCGTTCTCGAAGACAAAGTCGTCGATGTACTCGGTGGACGTGCCCTTGGGATTTGAGATGCATGTCTTGATGTCGACGTATCTATCCGTCTCCGTTTTGACCGCCTCGGCTTGTGTATCCTCGGGCAAAGAGACCACGCTCTTGCCCTCGGCGTCGACCGTCTTGGGGAAGCGCTGGGTGCTTTCACGCAGCAGGATGGTGGCGCCACGACTGTAGTTCCCATACTCGACGGCCATCCTGGCGCGCTCCCTCTTCATGCCGCGGCGCACGGCCTCGGTGCCGATGGGGCAGTCCTCAATGTCCAGGGTGCGCCGCCTCCCCTTGAGCAGGAAGCCGATGTCAGGCACGGCGGTCAGCGGCTTCGCCTTGCGGTTCTGGGCGCCGTCAAAGTGCGGCGTCAGCTTGGTGCGGTAGCCGTACTGGAGCGGGCTGCCGACGGTGTCGCCGACGGGCGGCAGCAGCTCGGGCGGCATGCCCGAGAAGTGGGCAAAGGCGCGCTCGACGACGCGGCGCTTGTGCGCGAGCTGGTCCTCGTACGACAGCGGCTGGAAGTTGCAGCCACCGCAGCGGGAGTAGTACTGACACCGCACCCTCGAGTCGTCGCGCATAGGCGAGGGCGAGACGACGGAGACGAAGTCGGCCAGGCTGTGCCTCTGCTCCTTGGGCCCGTGACGGTGCACCTTGACGCGCACCGTGTCGCCGGGGAAGGCAAAGGGAACGACGTAGATGTGACTGGAGCCCTCCTGCAGGGCCAGGCCGTCGCCCGTTGACGACTGCTCCACGACCTTGACGTCGAACTCGACGCCCGTCTCGGGTAGCGGTGACTGGTCCTTGCCGGCCAGATCCAGCGTAGCCAGCAGGTCCTCGATTTCCGCCGCCAAGACCTCCTCGTTGCCGCCCTCCTTGGGCTTCTTCTTGTCCTTTTTGAACTTTTTGGCATTTTTGCCCGGGCCCCTGTTACCTTCTGCCGGCCGCTTCGGAGGTCTTGAGCCTGAGGGTTTGGATGTGCCCGTATCATGTGCAGTGAGGCTGACAGCCGCTGGGGCAGCCGCGGCGGCCTGTGAAGCCATCCTGAGATGTCGCGAGACTTGCCAAGGCCTCAAAGGGCTGTGGTGGATAGTTGGGCTAGGCTTCCAGATCCTGGTTGGTAGCCTTCTTATTGCTCTTTGCATTGGATATTTGGCTTAATCCTCGCATGGCAGTGGGGTCAAAACAGACATTTCAAAAAGGAATTTTCTTTCATGGAGTTCTTGCCGCTGGTGTTGGTCAAACTGTAGTGCCTGCATGAGGCCCAGAAAAATTCGTCCCCCACGCGGCGATGCGGCGCACGCCAACACACCCTGTCCCTGCAAATGTGGGAAGTGTGGGGGAGGCTGTGCCCAATCAGGAATCCATGATTGGATTTACGGTGGCGTTCTTATTGGCAGTGGCCTGCGCCAAAATGCGATGCCGTTTTGGTTTTGTGTTGCCAAAGTTGCATCTCGGATGAGATGACAGCTCAGAGATGGGACGTCAGGTTGAGAGTGAGCAATAAGCGTATTCAGCTACATGCTTTTAATAATATGCCAAAGCAGACCGTCTTCGTTGAGGGGCATTCTTGACAGACGAGAGGACGCAGCCCAGTCTCACTGTGTGGTCTTTCCTACTGCACTGTCCTGCAGGCTTGAACCTCAACCTCAGTCCCAACATGATTCCCATAGCCTGCAGCTCTCTGGGTTGGGTACCTATTCCAGAGGATGCCACCATCCCAGTTACAAGACTTCGTTTGTGCCCCTGCGCTCCTGTCGGTAAGGTCGCGTGAGTGCCCTGCGGGCCTTCATTCGAGGTCAGCAGGGCGGCCAGGATGCTATCTTGCCTGACAGATTGATTACCTAATTGGTGTCTGATATGGGGGCAGGCGCGGATATGTAATACACTAGCGGCTGTCGGCCAGGGGGCCGATCAGTGCTTATCACGAGTCGTCGAGACCGACAAGCCGAGTCGCCGGACAACATTTCTTGATGTTTTTCTAGCTTGCTTCCATTCTTATTCTCTGTTAGGCTTTCCCCGCTCTCTCTTGTAATTTTTATAGCTAGATATCCAGCATTAAATAGACGCTACGCTCGCTTGCTCTTTACCTACTCCACTTGGAGAAGCTAGCCGCCGCCCCTTATCTTTATCCCTTCTCCGACTCCCGGAATCGGCACCATGGGTCAGTATTCCCGCCCATTCCGGCGCAGGTCACAGGGGAAAAAAACCAGTTCTGACAAATCCCATGATAGCCTCCCGCAAAAGGCTCGCGGAGCAGCTGTTACTGCCGCTCCTCGCAGCATCTCACAGTTGGCACCATGCCTCAGCATCGCCTACGTACTCCTACCAGGAGCCCGTCGCCGACGCCCAGCACAGCAGCAGCTCCAGGGGCGCCGTGGCCAGCGAGAGCAGGATATGCTCGCAGATCGGCATCGACCTGATCGAGCGCGGGGGCAACGCCGCCGACGCCATGGTGGGCACCAACCTCTGCGTCGGCGTCGTCGGCATGTACCACAGCGGCATCGGCGGCGGCGGCTTCATGCTGGTCCGCGGCGCCGACGGCAGCCACGAGGTCATTGACTATCGCGAGACGGCCCCGGCTGCTGCCAGCGAGGACATGTACAGGGATAATGTTGCGGGCAGTGTTTATGGCGGGCTCTCTGTCGGCATCCCTGGAGAGCTCAGGGGTCTTGAGTATCTGCACGATAAATACGGGGTGGGTATCTCTTATCTCGGTGACCTATCAAATATGTGGTATGCTTCTTCGGTTCAAGACGCATGCTGACCTCGGGTCTATAACAGTCGCTACCATGGAGAGCAGTCGTCAACCCGGCCGTCAAGGTGGCCCGGGATGGCTTCCCAGGTAAGACCTCCAAGAACTAAAATCTAGCTCCGTAAAACCCCCCAGATTTATTCCATTAACTTCACTCAGTCACTGAGGATCTGCTTCGCTACATGGCCGAGTCCTTGAAAACCTCCCCGACAAATTTCCTGGTTGACGATCCAGCATGGGCCGAAGACTTTGCCCCAAATGGTAAGCAGCGGCTGTTCTATAAGCATCTGGCGCACGACCAACATGTAGCCTGCCGTGCGTGACACTAACTGCGTGTTATTGCAGGGACGTTACTAAAGTTAGGGGACACCATTACGAGGAAGAGATACGCCAAGTGAGCATCCATCCTCGCCTTTCCTGTCCTCCTGTCCCCTTTCTTGTGGCCTCTTTGATGTTTCTCCTTCCTTTTTCCCTTTGCTTTTCCCCTCTTTTCCTCGTTCTCCCCGAGATGCCTTGCTGCGACGGCTGCCCCTTTTCACTAACAACCACCACCCACACAAGCACCTTGGAAAAGATCGGGCGGCACGGCGCAGACACATTCTACCAAGGCGAGATAGGTAAGGCTCTTTCCAACTCCCCATTGTATCCTCAACTAACACCGCACCTCCCCCAGCCAAATCCATGATCGACCTGATCCGCGCAACAAACGGCACCATGACCCTCGCCGACCTGGCCTCGTATAATGTCACAACCCCGCCGCCCGTCAGCGTCGACTTCCGCAGCTACCGCGTCTGGTCGACCCCGTCGCCCACCAGCGGCGCCGTCTGCCTCTCCATCCTCAAGACCATGGAGCAGTACGCGCGCGCGGACCTGCTCGCCGACGCCAACCTCACGACCCACCGCTTCGGCGAGGCCCTCCGCTTCGGCTACGCGGCCCGCTCGCGCCTCGGCGACCCGGCCTTCGTGCCCGGCGTCAGCGCCCTCGAGGGCCGCATGCTGACCGCGTCCTTCGCCGCCCGCACGAGGCGCCGCATCCTCGACGGCACCACCCAGCCCGTCGAGGCCTACGGACCCGAGACCGAGCCTTCCCGGCAAACCCCAGCTTCCCACCACCACTACTACTACGCAAACCCGGGCCACGGCACCTCCCACATCGTCACCGCCGACTCCTCGGGGCTCGCCGTGACTAGCACCACGACCATCAACCTCCTCTTCGGCGCCCACCTCATGACGCCGGACACGGGCATCATCCTCAACGACGAGATGAACGACTTTAGCATCCCAAACGTCCGCAACGAGTTCGGCTTCGAGCCCAGCCCGTCAAACTACGTCCGCCCCGGCAAGCGGCCGCTGTCCAGCATCGCCCCGCTCATCGCCGAGCACGCCGCCAACGGCTCCCTCGTCCTGGCCGTCGGCGCCGCGGGCGGCTCGCGCATCCTCAGTAGCGCCTGCCAGGTCGCGTGGCGCGTCCTCGAGCCCGGCGTGCTCCTCCAGGCCTCGGCCGGAGGCGGGCAGGCGGACGACGACGACGTGGTCCGGGCTGTGGCGTACCCGCGTATGCACGACCAGCTCATGCCTAACAGGGTCACCTTCGAGTTCCCCTTCGATAACGCCACCGTCGCCAGCATGGCCGCCAGGGGCCACAACGTCACCTGGGTCGGGCCCATCTACAGCGCCGTCCAGGGGATCCAGCGGCTGTGGGACGGCACGCTGCTCGCTGCCAGCGAGGTGAGGCAGAAGAACAGTGGGGGGTTGACCATATAGGCGAAAGTCTGTTCGTTTTCCGTCCGTAAGGAGTGTGCCATTTGGATATCCGCGTGCTTTCACGTTTCCATATCATACCTTGCCGCAGACGCAGGCCCCGTCGGCTTAGACAATGACTTTCTGCAAACCCAGACTCGTTGCTGCTGCTTTCGATAGAAATACGCGTCGCACTACACAGGCATGAATCAATAAACAGTATATGCACCATGCGCCGCGCTCCCTCCGTTTCTACTCTGGAAGTCTACTGTGGTATAAAGAAAAAGGGTATCGAGTAGTGAAAACGAGAATGCGAAAACGGCCTTGTTGCGACTTCCATCTTGGACGCTCACCAGACCCGAATCGCCACGAAATCCGACCGGGCTATGATAGTGAGCCGTGCCTCTTCATGCCGAAGTCAGAGCCACTAGCTTCTCCATCTGCGCAACCCACTTCTTGGCAAACTCCTCCTCGGTGAACCGCTTGGCCGACTGGCGCGCCCGCTGCCTGATAGCTAGGGTGTTGGGTTGCGAGAGGGCTTTCTGAAAGGCATCTGCGAACTCGGTCGAGGTGGTGGCGTGGAAACCTATAACAGCGTGTTAGTCCAGAGTTATGGTGGTAACAGCTTGGGATGACGGCACTTACCAGTTGGCTCACCGTCGATAGCGGTGACAATGTCCAGCTTGGGGCCTCCGCTGTCGTGGACGACCGAGATGAGCCCGGCGGCCTGGTACTCGACAACTCCAATACCAAAGTGCTCGTTCCCATGCCATTGACGCCCACGGAGCCCTTGCGCAGCCATTCCAGGATCTCGGGCCACGACGCGTCCAGGTGGAACTCGACCTGCTCCTTGATGTGCAGCTCGTTGACCAGCAGCCTCAGCTTGTAAACGCGCTTCGAGTCGTGGTCGTCGCGGACGCTGCCGATGAGCACAAGCCTGGCATCCTTGGCGGCCTCGGACCCAGCTTTAACGAACTCGGCGAACGCCTGGATGATGAGCTGGTGGTTCTTTTCGGGCCGGAACTGAGCGATGTACACCAGCACCTTCTGCCTCGCCTTCTCGCTCTCGGCCGAGACCTCGACCTCCTGTTCCAGCTCGCGGACTGCGACGGGCGGGTACACAACGGCGATCTGGGTCGCCTTCTTGTTCTTGCTCCTGAGGGGGCCCCACAACTTTTGGATATGCGCCTGTGTCCAGGTCGAGTTGGTCATGACCACGTCGATGGATGCGCCCATGCGCGAGTACACCCAGGCGAACAGATGCCAGTACATCTTCTTCACAGTGCCCCTGGTTCCTGTTCCCTTGCCGGCGTTGACGCCCAGAGAACCCGTCTTGGAGCTCGGGTCTAGGGACTCAAGCATATCGGTCGAAATTGTTGGGTAGTGTACGTAGGCGCCGGTCGGTACGTGCGAGAAGAGCCACTTGGACAGACCAAGAGCAAAGGCGTATCCCATTGTGTCGACGAAGATGTCCGGGGCAAGCAGCGAGAAGGCATCCCAGGCCATGATGATGGACCCGAAGGACTGTCCGGCGAGTGTGAAGTGCGGCCATGTCGAGGCGAGAACCCAGTGTCTGGTCGACAGGTAGAGGAACTGGACGGTGGGAGCGTGGAGGTGGATGTTGAAACGGCTCTGTGGACAAGGACGCCCGGTTAGCTGACCTCCTGGCGAGCTTCACTGCCAGCAAGACAAGTACGGACCTCGACCCTCGATAGAATGGCATCCTTGTTGACCTCGTGGTCGCCCGTGTAGACGATGCACTTTGCCTTGGGCCACCGCTTCTGTGTAGCCCGGATGGCAGCCCAAAGGACTCTCTCGCCTCCGCCGCCGGCGTTGCTGCAAAGATGCCAAGAGAGTAAGGTTAGCCACGGCCGCTCTCTAGAGGTTGGCACAAGAAACACCAGGGTAGCACAAACCAGAAAGGGTGAAAGAAGCCCACGATGCCGTCCCACGCTTTCTCGCCCTTGGCTCCGTTGTCGGCGGTGCCGGTAGTATGGCCCGAGACGGCCTCCCAGTCGTCATCCGAGGAGCTCCGTTTCCTGCCGTGTGCTTCATCCTGGGCGAATCTCCTCTCGTCCGCCTCCATTACCTCGACGACCTGGTGGCGGCGGCCCTCGGTCTTGCGTCGCAGGTACCAGCCGAAGCCGGCACCGACGGCGCGCCAGAGCCAGGGCAGGAAGAAGAGGAAGACCAGCGGCATGGCGGCGGCGGCGGACGCGACGGCGTGCTTGGAAGAAGGCATCCCGCAGGGCGCTTGGGTGCTGCAGCTGCCGTCGCCGCTCGCGCCAAAGGCGTCCATGTGGGTTTGGGGGCCTAGGAGCGGTTTTCGGAGGACCGAAGCCCCGGGAAACGGGCGAGGGAGGGCAGCAGGCAGCGTGGGAAACGAATGAATCAAGAATCAAAAGAATCCGACAGGTTGGGCCTCGGCGCGCAGCCTAGACGGGGAGCCCCTGGGTTGGCAGATGAAGGGGGGAAAAGCGTTGGGGGTGGCGGTGGACTTTCCTGCTTAGGAGGAAGACAAATGATGCATGTCGGTTGACGTCGGTAGCCTGCAGCAGCAGGTTGCCTTCCTCCACCCATGCTTCCACGTTGCATGTGCTCGCCCTGCCGTTAATTCAAAGGGCGGCTGCCCCGTTCAGGCCCCACAAAGCTCCAGCAGCAGTGGACCAACCGTCGATCCCGCGTGTGAATGGCTGGGCAAGATTGTTCTGCAAGACGTTCCAAACACGTCAAGCAGAAGTCACTGGTTTCGATATTTTCAGCTCTCTCGAAGTCCATGTATCTCTTTCGTGAATTGCGTTGAATTGATGGTTTATCCGTTTTCCACTGTCATCCATTTCAAAAGGCGAAAAGCCCATTGTTTGCTGGACAACAGTGCCTTACTAAGTAGACATTCCCCAGACAATTCAATTCACCCATTTTGGGCTGTCCCCCACCCGCAGTTTCTGATCGCTCGACACACCACAAGAGCCTGATCTCATCAGCTGGTCACACCCGACTCGGCAACCCAAACAGCTTCGAGGACATGAGCAAATGTTCCCGCGGGCCGTGTAAGAGAGGCCGTGAGCAAATGGCTGCGACACGTGCGACGCCATAATCTCCGCTGCAGAGACATTACAAGAAAAAAAATAACACGAGGGGGAACAAAAATCCTGCCGTCGTCTTCGACAGCCCACCATGTTATCCATGCGACTCTCACGCCAGCTGGGCGGCACACTCTCACACCCCCTTATACGACCCCGGCCTTGTCCACACACACACGACCAGGCGTCGCCCTCCTCCCCCACGGCCTCGTGCCAGCAGCACTCGCATCCGCCCCCGCGGGCCGGCGGCACGTGCACCTCGTCCAAGCAGCCGTCGAGACGACCCAGTCGCTCATCACCTCGCTGCACACCCTCGCCGGCACGCCCTGGTACGTCACGATCCCGCTGGTCGCGCTGGCCGTGAACCTGGTGCGCCTGCCCTTCACGGTGCACGCGCAGCGCCTGGCTCGCCGCCGAGCCGCCCTGGCGCCGCTGCTGCACGCCTGGCTCGCCACCCACGCCCGCGCCGGCGACGGCGTCGCCGCCGCCCACAAGAGGTACGAGGCGACCGAGAGGCGCATCATGCGCGACCGCGGCCTGCAGGCCTGGAGGCTCAACAGCAGCCTACTCGTCTTCCCCGTCTGGCTCACCGCCATCGAGGCCATCCGGCGGCTGTGCGGCGGGCCCACGGGGCTCCTGGGGAGCCTGTTCTTCAAGGGGGACGCCGCGGCCGGTGGCGATGCCGTCGACGCTGCCGCCGCTACAGCTGGGGAGCAGGGCATGGCGGGCACGGCAGCCTCAACCGCCTCCGTCTTGACCCCTGAAACCGTGTCCGGGAGCTTGTCGGGCACGGCGGCTGCGACCGCCGGCAATTTTGACCCCTCGCTGGCGACGGGCGGGGCGCTTTGGTTCCCCGACCTGACGGTGGCGGACCCGTACCATGCCCTGCCGATGCTGTTGTCCGCCGTCATGGTTTATAACGTTCTGCCGAAAACAACAGGGGGCGTCCAAGACCTGATCTCGTCCGATAATCCATTGTCCAACAACAAAGGCTGGAGGGGAGGGCTGACGAGGACCCTCGTTCTCGTAGCCATTTCGATTTGGCCCCGTCACCATGGACATGCCAGCCGCCTTGCACCTGTACTGGCTGTGCTCGGCCAGCCTCGCCGCGGTGTCCACAAAAGCTGTGGCTTTATTCCTTCCATTGCCGAAACAAGTCTCGGGTTGCAAGGGCCGCGACAGGATGATGATAATGCCACGCCGCCCAACATAGAGCGGACTGGTGGGGACAATATATGGTGGATATTCGGTCGGGCGTATTACTGTCTGTGAAAAATAGACTAAAAATGCGGATGATAGACAAAGGAAACTGACAAATACCCTGAAGAGGCTCCCAGGCCCCGGCGTCTATCGCGCCCGGGCCGAACTCCAGAACGCCGGCGTTGTTGAAATTTACATGGGACTGCAAACACGGTCTATGGGGCCGTTTATCCGCACCCTCATAGTCTTCTTCTATAACTACCCATGCCTCACACGAGACAGCATCAGACATGGATCGGCCATGCCACCCTACCCCCTGACAGGCCTTCCGCTCATCCCAGGAAGATGGCCAGCAGCACAATGGTAAGAATGACAGCCAGGATGAGCAGCAGGCAGCACGCCTTGCTGCGGGCGTTCTTCTGGTACCTGGCGGCGCTGCGGAGCTCGTAGTCGGCGCCCCTGGTGTCGGCGCGGACGTTCTCAACATTGTCGACGATGCTATCGAGCTGCTCGCCCTGCTCCGACACGATCTGGGCGACCTGGGTGAAGAGCACATTGAGGTCGTTGACGCCCTGCTCGATGTTGCGGATCTCCTCCTCGCGCTCGATAATGAGCGCCTCCTGGAAGTCGACTTCGTCCTGCGGCGCCAGGTGCGACAGCTCCTGCTGCTGGAGCTGTTCCAGGTGCGCGCCCTCGACGCCGCCGCCCGAGGGGTGGGAGCCGAGGGCGCCTTCTTCGTCGGTCGCGGCGCGCGCGGCGCTGACCGAGGCGCGCTGCTTGTCGAGGGCCTGGCGCTGCAGGTTTTGGAACTCGGAGAGGGACGTCTGGACTTCGCGCGAGAGCTTCTGCTGTGTGTACTTTTGGTTGGGCTGCAGGGGTGGCGGCGGTCTTGGTTAGTTTATCATTCGTCGAGGCGGGGAACAATGTGCCCAGCATCTCCTGCGCAAACATGACGCACCGTGACATCTTCCCATGATTGGATCTTCTTGACGCCTTCGCCCAGGTCCTTAAACATTGTCCTTGACTCCTCCAGCAGGTCATGCACCCTTTCCCGGACCGCGCTGTGTCCCGCCTCGTGCCCAGATGGTTGATCTCGGTCCCGAGCCGCGAGATGTTGCCGTTGACCTTGAACAGCTTGTTCATGAGGTCCTGCGACAGCTTCTGGAAGTCCGGGTCGTCCACATATCCCCGGTTCCCCCGTCGCTGCTGCGACTCGAGGGACGATAGCTGGTCAAACGACATGTTGTCGGCTCGATCGCGAGGACGCGCGGATTGAAATGGCTGGAGCGGGGGTGTCGCAAGATTCGCCGGCGAAATGCAAGACCGCTTCAAATCAGTAAAACACAAAAATGAGAGATGCCTAAAACAGATAGAGTTGTCGTCGTCGACAACGGCTGGCAGGCTACAAAGCGATGGTGCAAGGTTCCCGGTCGGAGCGGAGGTTGCCTGTCTCGCAACAACTGTGGCTGGGGATTGCGTCAACCAACAGGAACGCGGGGGCCGCCATTCGCTGCTTGGCAGATGGGGCACGTGCGAGCGGGTATTGCGTGGCTGGAGCTCGTGGCGCGGCGCCTGGGACGTTTCCGCGCGACCAATGCGCCAAGAGCTTTTTTTTATTTACAAAAAATCCCATTGAGAGAGAGAGCTTGCACAGGCAACCAGCTCTAGCTGCTGCCTCCATCCGACCACCTCCGCCATTTGCCCGTGCTATGCGCCCCGAAGATGGCGCCCGCTACGGTCAGAAGGGCTCCTTATAAGGACTTCCTTCAGCCTGCACTGCATAGGCGGTTTTCCACGGCGGCGACGATTATTCTTGCTGTCGCGTATGCCCAGAGCATTTTGCTGTCTGACTGGAGCTCATGTGAGTTACCTATGCGCCATCTCCGATAGCCACCTAACCTCTGTCTTGCCTTCCACCTTGGGCTCGGGGACGACATGCTGACAACCACATCCTTTTACAGGGCTCTGGTCATGGTTCCCCCTCGGCCCGGCTGGCTTCCGAGCTCTCTTCCTCTTCTTCTGCGGCCTCTTCATCCTCGTCCTGCGCATCGGCCAGTACCACGTCGGCCTGCGGACTTCCAACTCGGGCCTCCAGACCTTCGTCACCAACGCCCTCTCGTCGCGTGCCCTCTGGGCCATCCTCGCGTACGTCTCCTCGGCCTGGCTCTTTAGCCAGGTGTACATGTGGTCGGCGTCTCCGGGCGTGAACCTCAGCTGGATCACCTACTTCAATGGCGACCGCGCGCGCCTCAACGAGAAGACCATCTTCTTTTTCGTCCACTTTCTCGTCCTCGGCCTGACCCAGGGCATCCTCCATGTCGGCGAGGATCGCGACCGCATCACCCTCGGCACCGTCAAGCCCCGCAGCGAGGGGGTGAAGGAGTGGGCCGCTCTCTGGGCTGCGATGCCGTCTATCATAATCGCTTCAGTTCCGATATCGGCCACCACCTTTTTCCTCACCGGCATCCTCTACTTCGCTGTCATCCGATCTTTTGCTTGGACTCTCGCCCTCGTCACGTTCCGACCATTCTACAGCCTGCCGAAGTACAACATCCTTCCGATATCTTGGCCTATTACCTTTGGCCTGTTCGTGCGATGTGTGGCTCTATCCGCCCTACTTAACATGATGTGGCGTATTGGGAATGTCGCGTTCTCCATCTTCCTCGTCAAGGAGCCGATCAAGAATGGGAAACCCCTGACCTCGGACGCCAAGGATCCCAATGGCAGCCTGTTGAACGGACTCAAGAGCAAGAAGCTCCCTATCAAGGTAAGCAATATCGGCACACCTCACCGCCTGTGAGCTGAGCAGGGGCCTGGTCTGACATTCTTTTTCAGTGTTTCGCTATGTGGGAGCTGGCCTTTATCGCGTGCGACTACGAGGATAGACGGAAAGCCATTTACGAGGATTATGAGCGCAAGGATGGCCCCATGTGGTCTCAAGTCTACGCTACCTGCGTCGAGATTATCAAAGATCTGGAGTCGAGAATCGACAACTACGGCAAGACCCAGTGCCGGTCGTGCCGCCAGCAGAGTCAGAGGCGGCAGAGACAGCACGACAACTGTCCCAGAAGTCCCTGAAGAGCAACCCGTTTGCTGAGCCGACGGTGGCAAGGAGGGGAGTGGTGGGCGAAATGGGAAAATCCGTCACCAAGTACGTCGGCAAGGTCGCTACGGATCCGAGCCAGCCATCACGCCTAAGCCCGATCGGGAAAGCGGCCGGAGAGGCGAGGCTCAGACTGCGCGAGATGAAGAAGCAGATAGCCGAGGCGGACAGCAGCAGCAAAAGCAACCAGTGCAAAGCAGGGCCCGGGCGCTACTGGCGTCGCCGTTGGGGTGGCCGTTCCGGCAGGAGTATCAGCGCCGACTCACGGCGGCTGTCCTTGGTGGGCCGTACGCGGAGCCGAGCCTCTACATCAACGCGGCGACGGCGCTGAGCCAGCTGGCGGTGCACAGTCTGCAGGAGGACAAGTATGGCAATGTGCAGCGCGACGTGGCGCACATCGTGCGGACGCTCACGGCGGCGACGTCGAAACTGGACGCGTTCAAGAAGGCGTTCCCCCTGCACTGGACCGATGTGCACAAGGATCGCAGCAGTCCCGAGGTGGACGCGGTGCTCGAGGCCCTGAGGGATGGCCTCTCGGACGTGGTGCTCAAGTTTGAGCGGTACAGCCGCGACCTAAGGCTCACCATGGCGGACATGCGTCTGGCACGCGAGGCGATCGGGGTGCAGACGGCGGAGGAGACCACGGCGGTGGCCAGGAGGACATCGCCCCAGATGCAGCAGGTGAGGTAGGAGAGGGGATCGGGATTGTTCTGTTACGTGTACGGATGTCAGGCATAATATAGAGAGCAACTAGGAATGAAACAGTCGGCAGATTTTATGTCACGCGTTACCTGTCAGTTGTGTGATAGTTAGCTGTCTCGCGTTTACATATGTCTCGTAAATGATGCCGACAATGGTCCACAACAGAAAAGAAAGGAAGCAAAAAGAAAAGAAAAGAAAAAAAAATAGGAAAGGAAAAAAAAAAAAGGATAAGAGGGAGAAAATCACAATTCAGATACAGGACCAGGGAAGGGTATGGGATAGCGATGGGAGCCAAAAAGCATCAAAGCAATGGGGTGCCATATTCTCCATCGTGAGAGAGCCGTGATACCATCAAGGGAATGGACGCACGTGTCGCAACGCCCACCGTTGCGGACCGCACGCCTGCACGCATCGTCGTGCATGCAGCACGTGGAACCGAGCTAGCCTTGTGCAGCGCATACTGAAATGAATTTAGGGGATGTATTGGATCCCAGCTGCACGGGAAATGGCGTTGGCCTGTGCCTCCATGCTGCATCCCTGCAGCTTGGCGGATCGCGCCGCCCTGGTGAGCGCGCGCTAACAAAAGGACAAAGCTTGCTCCCTTCCATTTTAGCTTCACTCGCGCCCGTCCGAGGTCTGCCCCAACCTTGTGCCTGCCACCCATCATCCGTAGCTCTCCCGAGGCTTGCCAGCCGCCGCGTTTTCCTTGCGACTGGCCAACAAAACAGAGCTACGGAGGGACGATGCTACCATCAATTGCCGCCGATCCTCTGCATTCTGTAAACGCGGCGTCGGGGTCGCGCCCAGCAACAAGCAGAGGAGCGAGTAATTACGTCGCAGTAACACCCGGCGGCAACGTCACCAGCAGCATCAGCACCAGCAGCCTCACGCCCGCCGCCGCTTGGGCCGAGCCGGCTGGCGGGAGGACATAACAAACAACAAGCCTCCAGACAGCCAGAGCACAGCCATGTCGGCAGCAACCCTCTTCCGCATCGTCTACACGAGCTTCTACTTCCTGCTCTACATCATCCTCGTCGTTCTCCTGCTCGTCTCGCCCGCCGACATCATCTACCAGTCGCTCCAGGGCGACGAGCCCCAGACCTTCTTCGTCATCGTCATCGCCGCCGCCTACTTCACCACCACCTCCATCGTCGTCTTCGTCTACTCGGGCCGCCTCTACATCAACCGCTCCGTGCTGGCGTCCATCCCCAAGGCATGGATCCCCATCGACAAGGGCGATGTGCCCTCGGCCGTCCGCAAGATGATCAACGCCGGCCTGAGCCGCAGCGCCGCCATCGCCTACGACGCCCGCCCCCGCGCGCCCCCGGTGCCCCAGCCTGGCGTGTTCGATGACGGGCGGAGCTACCGGCCGCACACGGCACGACGGTCTTCGGGGCTGTGGTCGCCACCGCCACAACAACAGCAGCAACAACAGCAGTCACACGAGCCAGCAGGGACAGAGCAGACGGGAGGCAAGGAGGGCAGGCTGAAGTTGAAGTTCCTCAAGCTCAAGAAGACACCAGCTGCCGAGGACGAGCTCGGTATCAACCTACCACCACACAAGCCCGTCTGGGGTGAAGTCGAGCACAACGGCTGGGGCTCGCCCCTTTCCCCCGACTTTCCCAGCCTCGAGTACGCCACCGTCGTGTCAGAACTACCGCACCTGATCGAGGCCAAGGCCCTGACCCTCGCACCGCCCGACCCCATGTCGACCATGCCGCCAGACTCGGATGGCGCGTCGGCCGCCCCTACCATGTTCCAGCCCGACCCGGACGCAGTGGCACTGCTGCAGCGCGGCAACCTTCCCCTCCGCGACTACCTCTCGGGCCTTGCCGAGCTCGGCGTCCTCCCTACCCCGTCACAGGTCGCGGGCGAGTTCCTGGCAGCATACGAGCAGGCGCGCTTCTCGACGCGGCCGCTGTCGGCGCGAGCCTTCCGTGAGCTTATGCGGCTGTTTGCGGACCTGCTGCGGTCTATGAAGCCCCTGGATCCGGCTATGCTTTTTACGGACGACGACGGCGGCGACGACGACGACCACAGCAGCGCATATAGCGTCCGCGGCGGCGGACGCGGCGACGTCGACGTGGATATCGACGACGAGGCGCCTGCGGCCACCGCCACGCCCAGCACGATGGGGGGCGGCAACGGTAGGGCCGCCAACAGTGACGCGGCCGCGGTGAAACGCGGTGGCGGGTCGCGCGCCTCCAGCCCTGGCGCAAGGTCTTCAAGGACGGCCAGCTCGGCAGGGGGTTACACAACATCATCATCGTCGCCGTCGTCGGGCCGCTCGCAGATCAGGCATCACCACCACCGCCACAGGAGACGCCGGCCCCCTGCGGCGGCGGGACGTGCGTCGTCGTCGCACAAGTGGTCGCAGTACCGCACGGCACCCAACACGCCGCGCAGAGAGCGCACCGTCGCGGAGGCGATTGCGGCGGCGGCGGTTGTGGCGCGCGACGCTGAGGGTGGCGTCCGGGTCGGGGACGAGACGTCGGTCGTGTCGACGCTCGAGTCGCAGGGTCCGCACCCTGCGGGCAGCGATAGCAGTTTCGCGCAGACCAGGCACCCCTATGCCATCAGTCCGGAATCGAGCGGCAGCGCGATATCACTTGCGTCCAGCGGGTCGGTCGTGCGGTTTCGGGATAGGTGATGTGGAAGGACGATGACATGAGTTCAACACGCAAACAGGGCTGTGTTGTATTGTTTATTCCGTCTGTTATGGGTATGGGATCAGGATAGATGGCCACCGCAAAGTTCTTCCGTTAATTGAGTTAATTCTAATCTCGCAACAATGATCTCCTTGTGAAAATCCAACAAATAATGAAAAACGAGAAAAAAGAGCTGACTTCCTCGCGGAAAAAAATAGCCGCGGACCGCAAACTCAGAACTCAGTCGCAAGCTGCTTCCAAACGTGCGACTTCTTGATGGGGACGTTTTGCAGGATGTCCTCCGGCTCCTCGCCTGTGATCTTGCTTCCGCCAGTGAAAGCTATGCCTGAACCGCATGTCCAAGGCTCTGGGTTGGATTCCGCACGATCTGGCTGGACGTGCTTTCATCGCGACGGAGGCGGTCCTCTTCATCACCATCCTCACTGCGGCTATCGCGATGGTCGTTTACAAGAGACCGGCAATCGATCAGGCGATGGACTCTCCGGGCGACGTGTGTTTAGTGCATTCTCCTCCACCTATGAAACAAAGGCGACGGGCGTCATCCTGGGGTTAGTTGAAGGCAACACGACAACGTCAAGGGCGAGGACTGTGCTCTTGGTAACGGCGGCTGCTGCTCGGGTACTTGCTTTTCTATTTATTTCCTATTTACTTTCCTTTTCGTTTCCCTTGTTTAATTTCCTATTCTTTCGCGTAACTATTTGCCTACTTTTCGGTGCCTTTCTATATATCCCGACAAGTAGGAAGGCTGCAAAAAGAGGCTAAAAAATGATACATTAGGAAGAAACCAGGACCGGAGGCCAAGTGCGAGCGGTGCACTCTGCCACAATAAGTAGGAAAAATGCAATAGAAAGGGGAATAGAAAAGGGAATAGAAAGGGAATAGGAAAGGGAATCTGTAACCGAGCCTATATCATTTATAACGGGTTTCATTGTACCTTTTTTTTTTTTTTTTTTTTTTTTCGCTGTGGCAGGTGTTGTGATTTATTTTAAGACTAAGGAGGGACAGATCAAACTATGAACCCACGGATAAATGGGCTCAAGGCAATCTATCCACCAAGAAAATGACTAGATTACTAGTGTCGGCAAAAAGGCTGGCTAATTGATCAACTGTGACCAAGTTAACAGCAGGCCTAAGACCTGTGCGAAGTGGCGTTGCCTCGTTCCTCCCACCAGTTTCTGGCGGCTCTTTGCCCCGGCTTCTGGTGGCCCCCGGCCGCTAACGTTTCGCCATGTAGCCTTGCGTTCTCATGGAGGGCGACTTCCTAGCCCCGTGGTCCCGTGACAGGGGTAATAGGCATGAACTCTTCAGAAAGGTCACCCGAGAAGATGGAGGAGGCCGGCCTGATTACCATACCCGCTAACAGACCCGGGCCGCTCCCACCCTCTTTGCCACCGAACGCTTGTGCAACCCCAAACGTCTTCAGGATGGGCCACGACTCCCGGAACTTCGACGGGAACTCCCTTCGTCGGTAGTACCCTGGCCATGTCACGATATACCACCTGGGCGTTATGACGACGGAAGGCTAATAGGTCTAGTCTAGGTCTGGAGTCGGCTGAAATCTAGATAATGAAATGGGCTCCTGGAGAGGGGCTGGCACGGGACGATATAGAAGAGGGAATCAACGACATTTACGACAGTCAAAAGTGGCATCGATGGGCAAAAAGAAACTGAACGGTATAAGGGTCCAAATTTATTCCTCGTAAGAAGACAGGCTAGATAACGCTACCTCTGATAAACCCAATCCATCCCACTACTCCCAGTGCGCGGCTGAAAATGCAATACAGAAAAACAAGATGCGGAAGAACAAGAAATGCAGGAAAACAAGAGACGAAGGCAATAACGATGCAAAGTCAAAAAGAGAAAGGCAGAAGTTGCTGAAGCCGGTGGCGCAAAGACCATCAAGCCGTTTACAGCGACATGAGACCGGCGACGGCGACGGCAAGGAGAGTGGCCGAGATGCCCATGGACTGGACGGCAGCGGCGGCGCTCTTCTTCTCGTTGGCGTTGGGGGCGGTGGCCTTCTTCTGGGTGATGACGTTGCAGGCGTTGGTCAGGGTCTGGTTGCCCTTCATCTCGTTAAGCTTCTGCTGCTCGCGGGCGGCGCGGGCCTTGAACAGGTTGATGCGGGTGGCATCCTTCTTGAAGCGGTTGTCCAGGGCGTTCTGGTCGTTGACCATCTTCTGATCGCGCTCGACCTTCTTGGTCAGGCGGGCCATGCGCGAGCACTGGTTCTTGGTGGAGACGCCGGCGCAGAACTGGGTCAGGGTCGAGTTGGACTGCAGCTTGTTGAGCTTGTCCTTGTTGGCCTCGACCTTCTTCTTGAGCGCATCGGCCCGGGTCTTGTCATTCTTGGTGACGCGGTCGAGCGTGGTCTGGTTGTTGACCATCTTCTCGAAGCGCTGCATGCCAGTCATCCGCCAGCACTGAAAGGTCGAGTCGCGGACGGCCTGCTTCTGGGGCGCAAACGTTGACCAGGTTGGTGTCCTTCTTCAGGTCGGCCAGCTTGCTCTTGTTGTCGTTGACCTTCTTCTTGAAGTCGGCAACCTTGGTGCTGTTGTTCTTGAAGCGCTGGTTCAGCTTGTTGTCGTCACCCGCGAGCTTCTCCTGGCGCTCGAGGCGGGCTATCTGCCGGCACTTGGCAGAGTTGGGGTCCTTGGCGGCAACGGCGACGCCAGCAAGGGCAAGCACGAGGACGTTGAAGAACTGCATTTTGACGGTGGGGTTGAGATGAAAAGGGGAAAAGAGGTAGGAAAAAAGAAAAGCCTGAAAAAAGACGAGAAAGGAAAATGGACTAAAGACAAAAGACAAAAGGAAAAAGACAAAAAAGAGAAGACGGTAGGAAAGAAGCTGATGCTGAACCTGAAGATGAGGATGAGGACGAAGGAATTCAGAAGTCAGAGAGCAAGAGACGGACCGGCCGTTTTATAGAAGTGAAGTCCGCCGGGGAGAAGGTGAGGATATTGTGTAGAGTGGCTGTGGTAGTGATCAGAGCATGAATCGTCCTCTCTAAACTTAGCCGTGGCAAGGAGGATCCCGTTGATAATTATATATATGAAGCGACGCTAGCGTGGCAAATCGCGGGTTGGCGAGCCTGGGTACTGCGCCCTCTGTCTGCTCTACCGCAACCCGAACCCGCCCATGTGGGTAGGAGTCCGCGGGCCCCTGGCCGCGTATTGCCCCGGACGGCCTAGCGCCAAAGCTTCTCTCGTCCCGTCGCGACCCCGTTGACCCCGTCGTGCAGGGCCAGGGGCGGTATCGGGACCGGGGGAGGGACCCCAGGGTCGTTGGGCCCCATCGCCAAGGTGACAGAGCATTGACGTGCTTGACACATGCGCGGTAGATCAGTCCAAGAGAAGTCCCGGGCTCCAAGCTTCTGGCTCCAGAGGGCGGTGACTGCTTGTTCTCGATTTAGCACGCATCTCGGAATAACCGTATCAACTCAAAAAGAAATGGGGTAGGGTGGTGAGGGACAGGGAAGGTCGGCAGAAGAGGTCTATCCTGGAAGCCACTCTAGCAGACTCTTTGCCTGGTCTAGACGGCTCAACCCAGTCGGGTGGACGATGAAAAGACGACACCGCCGACCTGCTCGAGACGGCGGCTGGGAAATCAAGGGGCTCGCGCAGTCGCAGCGCAGGCAGAGTCATGTGTGCTATGAGCACTCAGTTCGATATCGCTAACGGGCGGGTTGCCAGTTAGGGCCGGAATCGGGAGACGATGAGACGCGACGAAAGCTCGCCTAGCCAACGGCCAACCAGCCGCGCCGTTTGCCCTTGACGCAAGTTGTGGCACGAGTCGTGTTTCATGAGCCAAGACGTCGGCTCCACAGCTTGGAGATGGTGAGGCTCTGGTGCTGCTGAATAAGGTTGCTCCCAGTTGGAGTTCTGCAGGGCATACGTAGTAGCTAGATGCAGTGGTCCGTGCCACGGATCAAACCTGGGAATCGATTCATTCGAGAAAGGCTTGGGCCGGTGCTCCCTGCTACGATTCGTCTGTGCGTCTAGGCAGGGAGCTACCTGAACAGTCAGCGCGATAAGGATGGCATCGAGCGCGATCGTTTGACACTATGACAGCTGAAAGCCTCCCCGGTTCAGATGACATTCAGATCTGAGGCTTGTGTTGTCCCAGCTGTCGCCGTTGGCCTCCACAGCAGACCGCCGCGGCGGAAAGGAGACAAACGACGCCGCCCGCGGGCTCCATCTCCACTTTATGAAGGAGAAACATCACCGTACATACAAACCCCACGTTTGCTCCCAACCACCGCCTGCAGTTTTTGGGCCCATCTTGTTTGTTTTGGATTGAGAATGACACCACTTGCGGGGTCCTGTCAAGCTGCCAAAACGCGCCCCAACGGTGTGGGTGGAATCCTCTCAACACCAACGCCATGGGCTCGCTACACCTTGCCCTCCGGCTGTGATCGGGGAAGCGGAAAAATTACGTGGTGGCGGCAGCAACAGCAGTCCGAACTAGGTCTTCGTCTCATCCACGAGGGCTGTCGGATCTGCCTGTGCACTCAGACGGTGGAGGCCATCTACCTCGTCTCAACAACCCTGTGGCGGAATCGACGGTGCTTACCGAGGGAATAGTACATACGGGAAAACCGGTGGGGATCGTACGCGCGGCTCCCAGGACGTCGGATAGCCTCACCGCGGGCGCCTTCCGTCAACCAGCCAGGCCAGGGGCTGCGTGTGGTATCGGGTTGTCTGGCCTACATGTTCCAGGCCGGCCTCACCACGAAGCCTCAGTCTGTCCAATCTACTTGTGAAAGAAGACATCCGCTCCTGTGTATCAGGCTTGGCGCTAAATGTCAGGGATGGCAAGCGAAAGGCCAGAGGATCGATTGTGCGTCAAGGGTAGGAAAACCACAAGGGAAATGGCTATAGGGACATCTTGCCGAAACAAGAAAAAAAAAGAAGAAAGAAATAATAATAAGATGCTGGCCGTTAAAGTCGCTACTAGTCAGAGCATAAGCTACTTGGCGATATGCGGCCTCAATCCAAGACATCGTCATGTGTTTGCCGAGCATTTGTCGGCTCCCCAAAACCCACGTGGAACCTGTCAAGAAGGAAGATCATGATATTTGTTGCTTGGCTTAGTCGGTGATAGCGGAAACACTCTCTGATCGTTTGTGGAGAACCACAAGGAGGCGGGGGGATCTTGCGTCCAACGACAGCAAGCCCCCTGTGTCAGAGATCGGATCGTCAACGCCTTGTCGATCAAGCCCTCGCTGTGGGCTCTCCTTTGCTTCCTTTTCTCCATCACAAGAGTTACAGATTAAATCTCTTCCACACGGCTGGGATGACGGAAGGAAGGTCTTGACGACGCCCGCGGAATCCCCGGGATGCCGCATGAAACATCGGCCATCGCCAACGGTCCCCGTTTCAATCCTTGAGATATGCCGCCCCCTGGATGGCGGCTAGGCAGCCATGTGAAGAGGAGGAAAAAAACTCCATAACCCAAAGCTCCGCGGCCTGCCGGGGGGGGGGGGGGGGGGGGGGGGGGGGGGGTTGATTTTCCAGGTCTCCAAACAGTACCCGGCACGGCGGGGTTGAGGGGGCCGACCATGTTCGCGATCCCAGATGAGGTCTCAGTCGTCCCGAAGAAGGGCATCCCCCGAGCCTTGGCCCGCTCACGCAACGAAGAGGTACCCCTGGATTCGGGCCGCAGACGTTAGAGATGCAGGCTGCTGGGCAGACCTGGTATGTTAGTGCCTATCATGCCGAGATCCCGATCTGATGTGCAAACTGCCAGCCGTGGGCACTGGGAGATGGGGTCCGTTTCGCAGATGACGACGGTGGTAGAACCCTTGCTTTGCTAGATGGTTGGCACGGGACGATCCCGAACTGCTGCCTAGTGCATCCTGGCCGGGAAATTGATACGGTGGCCACGCGTCCCGTCGGATTACCTACCATTGCGATCGGTTGCATCCGTAGGTTACCTCCTATGTGGTGATACCAGGCTTGCAAAACCCCGCGTCCACCCTGGCATCCTCGCGTCTCCTCGGGTGCCGAGCGAGAAGGTGCAGTCCACAATGGTTCATCTGCCAGAAATGCGATTCAGGACCGTCATTACCCGGTGGTCCTCGGGTTCAAAGATTTTGCTCCTCATTGCAATGAGAGCGAGCAAAGGATGAATTACGCTCATCGAACTGAGCACCGAGTCAGAGGAGAAGACAAATCAGACACGAAACCAAGGCCGTTATCTGAGATAATACTATTACAGATATCTCGCTCGAGCAGCTGAGACGAGATGAAATTCTACCATCTCATCGGACAAAGTGCAGATAGAGGGGGTATAGTGAGCGAGCGCAAGAAGGGTATAAGGGAGGATTTTAACACCAATTCGAAAGAATGAAAGAGAAAGGCAACAGGGAAAAGGAAACCGAAATAACCTCCAGAAAGACAGACTAGCCCAATCACAAACTCGACCGCGGCTGCACCGGCGTGGCATGGAACAGCCTCGCCGTGTCGTCATCGTCAAGCATCGCGTCCTTCCGCATCGCCTCACCCTCGTCCCGCCGCCCCGTCTTCGCAAAGCTCGCCCCGACCGGGCTGCTCGGCGACGCAGCAGGCGGCGGCACGGCCGGTGTCGATGGTGTCGCGCCTCCACTACCACCATCACCACCACCACCGCCGCCGCCGCCGCCGCCATTGCGGAGCTCCCACGACCCCGTGCGCTCGTGCCGCGTCCCGCCGCGCGCGTACGCGACGTCCGCGTCGTCCTGGCGCTTCTCCGCGCCCCTGAACCCTCCCCCGATGCCCAGCCCTCCTGCGCCAAGTACTCCTCCTCCTCCAAAACTGCCGCCGCGCCCCCTGCTCTCGCCATCGCCGGCCGCGCCGCGAGCCCGCCGCGTGAATCTCAGCCGGCCGCACAGCACCGCCGCGGCGACGAACGCCGCCATAAAGGTCAGCGTCGCGATGACGCCGATCGCGCCCGCCGCCGCCGCCGACAGGCCTCCGTCTCCCCCGCCGCCGCCGATGGGGTTCCCGTTGGCGTCGCGCATGGGGCAGAACAGGTCGCTCGCGCCGCAGAGGCGGCACCACTCGGGCACGGAGCCGACGGCGGCGGCGTCCATGGCCTGGAGGAAGTCCCGGTAGCGCATGTGGCGCTGCGAGTTGCCGTTCCCGAACAGCGGGTACTCGGCCAGGACCGCGTCCGCGTCGGTCCCGTTGCGGTACAGGAAGCGCACCCAGAGGTCCGACTCTGCGGGCGGGCTGGTGGCCGTCTTCTCGTCGACAGAGGAGGAGGAGGAGGAGGAGGGGGGGAGTCCGAGTCGGAAACGACGCTGAAGGCCTCAAACATCATGGCCGCGCCGTACCTCGGCAGGCGCCTAAACACGGCCGCCGAGGCCCCGCCGTGAAGCAGGCCGGCCAGGACGGAGAAGGCGACCACGGGCTCCTGCGAGCCAAAGATGAGGCTGAGCTTGGGCTGGGCCAGGTCGCGGAGTTGGCGCGGGGGCAGCGCCGCGCGCATCTGCCGCGCGATCTTTCCCGCGAGCGTGCGGCCGGCGATGGCGCGGACGCGGCCGTTGTCGTAACCGGCGCTTTCCGGGGCCCGCAGGTCGCCATTGCGGCTCTGCACCTGCTTGGCGGCCAGGGCCTCCAGGTCGTGCATCTCCTGGGACGTTAGGGACGAGGGCAGTGTCCTGTTGCCGTGGGTATAATTATACAAAGCCAGGTCATAAATGCGGTCGGCCGTGAAAAAGTTGACGGTGGCGGGGGAATACGGGGCCGGGCTGCCCAGCTTTTCCCAGACGCGCTTGAACAGGTCCGTATTCTTCCAGTCCAGCTCTTTCAGTTGCTGCTCGCCCTGCAGCTGGGTCGCCGAGTAGACCCAGCGGGCGCACGTGGGGTTGCCCTGGATCCTAAGCGATCGACAGCAGGATTAGCGGCCGGCGGGAGTTGGAAGCCCGGCGAAAGCGCCTGCACTGGGGACTCACCAGATGGATTCCGGATCGGAAGACGACAGCGTTTGTATGCGCGGGTATTGGTACCCGTCCAGCGGAAAGTTCACCAGCGACCCATTGTAAAGCGTAGCACTCTCCATGCCGCCCGCGCCGTCCGATACGGACTGGTTCAGCGGCGGATAGAGGCCCTGGACAAAGGCCATGGCGCTGGGCCCCATGTACGGGTCGTTGGAGGTCTGGATGCTGAGCTGGGTGTTGTCGATGGCGTTGCGCTCGAGGCCTAGGATGCGCGCCGAGCCGGCGACGGCCGCGAGCTCGGGTGTGACGGCGTCGTTGCGCAGGAGGTAGCGCGCGCGGAAGACCTTGCCCTGCGCGCGCATCTGCTCGGCGCCCACGGGCGTCAGGGCCGGGCTGCTGACCAGCTGGATCGGCTGCCGCTCGCCGTGATAGATGAAAGCGACGGAGCCCCAGACGCGCTCGTTGGACGCCTGCGCCGACGCCATGTCGGCGGTGAGCAGGGCGGCGGCGGCGATGGTGATCGCCCGCGCCATGGTATTTGCCATTGCTGCTGGATCCAAGGGGAGGAGCAGGTGCAAGTTCCAAACGGGCCAATTCGTCCCTCAAGGGAAAAAGGTGCCACAGCTAATTCACATGGACAGGCGAAAAGGGACAGAAGCACCCGTCGTCACATGCGCAGGTAGGTATGCGAGCCTGGAGGAGATAAGGAATCACCAGCAGAGGCTTGCAGAGCAGGGGGTGGAGATAAAAGAGAAGAGCTCCCCCGATCAAAAGGTAATGTAGGCAGGATGCCAGAGCAGGGAGCTCAACCTACCTACCATATCTCTATGCGCTCTTACCTCATTCAGGCCAGCCCGGCCATCCAGATCTTCCCTCCCCTTGCATCAGCTTGGCTGACATGGCACCCGCGACAGATGGATGCGGCCTTTGATGGCGGGCAGCAGTTGCAGCTCGAGGTGTGGTGTGCCAGACCTTGGGGAGAGGGGCATTGCCCGTTTGCCCGAAAGCGGTCCCCATAGCATCCTTTGTACCGTCTCTCCAGAGCGTGACCGGCGAGATACAAGTCTGGTCTCGGCAGATGGTCAGCCGTCTTTGGCGCTGTCAATTTATGACGCAGCGAGAGTTGCCCGAAGCGATTCCAGTTGGCTGGAGCAACCAACCAATGCAACCCAGCGATGTAACCTAGGCTCAAAGAGGGAGGTGGGCCCCTGTCTAGGTCCCCACTCATGCGAGAGCTTAGACCAATGGGCTCGCCAAATGTGGTCAAGGATCCTGACAGCAGCCAATGAGAGACATTCCGCAAGTGCTTGCAGCCGACCCCGCGCAGAGTCGATAGACGCACCGGTGCGCCTCCATCTCGCTGCGCGATTCCCCGCTGCTTCTTTGGTGGGAGGGTGGCTGGCACGGCTGGTTTGCTCCTCTCCTCGCCTTGGTGTCATTGATGACCACTAGCGCTCGCGATCGGCGGCCACTTAGGTATTTTGTTTGCTTTCCCGCGAGAGTCGGATAATTACCAGTACCAGATCCACTTTGCGGAACTCTCTTCCAGCAGCCGTTTCTGTCGTTTGAAATACACGAGTGCTAAAACACCAAGCAAACGATCGACGACCGAGGCGGGGTGACCGCCCCCGACTTCCTCTCTCACACGACTGCCACGTGCCCACAAACGGCCGGAAAGGGCCCCCTTCAGCTAGATTGGGGGCGGTGGGAGGTACCCGGTATGGGCAGCAAAGCAGGCCATGACGTCGAGCGACAGCTGGCCTTGCATATCTGCTTGTGAGCTGGCTCGCCCGTGAAAACTATGCCACCTCGAGCTGCGTACAACTCTGCTTAGCCAGGGGCATGGGGTTTAGCCTTTGGAAGCGCGGTTGGCCGCCGCGACGCTTACCCCTTGGGGTTTGGGTCATGCGACCCATTTCTTCCCATCCACCTCGCCGGCCCCGATACGCCGCAGCCATTCAGGACCAGCAGTTGGCGCGGTTTGTATCGCCTTGGCGAGGATCCTTTGGAGGTCGTTGGTTGCACAAAACGTGACCTATCAGAATGCCGGACGTCTTTCTTCGCGGCTTGCAACTACGTCATGCTTCATGATCCGCACTAATACGGTTGACCAAGGCTCTCGGAGTCGTTTACAGTCGTATACTAGATATTTATAATTCCATACTATAATAATGTCCCTGAACACGCCGCCAAACCATCCTCTCTACGGAAGCAGCAGCATCATCCCATGCCACTACCCGCGGCTAGGCCAAGATCCATTGCCTGTCGGTGAGCGCCGCATCTCCGCGCTGGCCTCGTCTGCCAGATAGGTAGCCTCGCGATCCACCCACGTCCCTCCATCCCTCGCCGCCATCTTGGGGCAGAACGAGAGCGGTCTTTGGTCTTTGTGTGCGCCTTATGCCTCGTCCCACCCGAGCGACACGGTATCTCTCTTGACTTCCAACTCGCCGTCCGCCTTCGACCACTCGCCGTGGTTCGGCTCGAGTTCCCGCATCTTGTAAACGTATATCTGTACGTATTCGCTTGGGGTTTCGGCCTTCTCGTCGTCGTCACGGACGACCCAGCCTTGGGCTTTGTAGATTCCGTAGTGGCGGCCGGTATAATGGGTGGCGGTCACACGGTCATCGACCTTCAAGCGCATCGCGGCCGGCATATCTTGGTAGGTTATAGTCGATCAAATGAGCGAGTTTGTTGCTTCCTCCCCTTGGTGTGTATGCGTGCTGAAAGCCGATGTCGCGATAAAGGGCGATGATGGCCGAGGGAGAAAGGGTGTACGGCGACATATTTATACAAATAGCATGGCGAGCATGGCGAAGGAGGCGAGAGCATGGTGAATGGTAAAATTGGGTAAACAGCGCCGCATGGCGATTGGTCTCACATAGCAACCAGCAACGCTAGCAAATATCATTGCATCTCAAATAGCATCGCAAAGTGAACGGCGTCGCCACGCAAGAACCAGGCTGCTAATTCACTCGGGGGAGGCCATTCACGGTGCTCTTGTACTGCTTTGCCGCGAGCGCGCCCTCTCCAACACTTGCGTCTGGCCGCCCCCATTCTCCGTCAACACCAATAGAACAAGCCCAGGCCAACCGCCGTGCCCCTGTGCCGCAGCGCACCGCCGCGGAAAGTCCTTCTCGCGGGAGAGTGCCAGCGGCACCGGTCTTTGCCCAGCGGCCCCTTCTTTCTGCCCCACCGCTTCCTCATCACCTATCGAAGCCTTGGTATCCTATTACTCCCCGTCCACATACGGGATGCGCTTCATGGTTGTCCTCAGAACCCCGACGACCCGGTGCTCGTCGATCACATCGAACCACCTACCGCCGGCCTGGGGTTGCCACCCGTACATGTTGGAGACGGCGACTCGCACGCGTTTGCCCAGGTTGCTGCTGTTGGGTTCGCCGTCCTCGAGGACGGTCCCTTGGACAGAGTAGGGCCCGGTGACGCAACGGTCCACGATGCCTTGCACTAGGTCGCCCTTCTTGTATAGCGTTGGTGATGCCATCTCTAGTCTGGTCCGATCAAGTGCGTAACAGGAGAGAGATGTGTTCGAGTCGATTGACTGTAGAAGGAGGGAGGTTTTCTTTCGTGCTGAATCGATGGTTCGAAAACGCTATATTAGTCGAGCGGGGAAAGCGAACATCTCGGCACTCTTATACAGATGAACGGGCATGGACAAGCGGCAGCCAGAGTATAGTGAATAGCAGCACATAGTTACTCAACACAGAGTGAACAGCAACGCGCATTGAACAAGGACCAGTGTGCAGTGATAATCAGATTGGATTGCTAACTCCCGTCACTCAGCCAAGCCCATCCAATAGTCCTTCTACTTCCTTGCCGTGAACAACCCCAATCCCCCGTCAAGACCCCTTCCACCCAGTAGCCCCATTCCCCATCACCAAGAAGAACACGGCCAGATGCCGTTTACCCATGATTCTGGAATGCGCCGTGTGGGAGTTACTTCTTCTCCGATCCCTTCTTGCCAGCGGCCTCGTTCTTGGCCGCCGCCTGCTGAGCAGCCGCTTTGAAGCGGTCCTGATCGTTGCCCTTCTTGTCCTATTGGTAGAAGAGCCGGGCATATTGTTAGCGTCTAAACACAAACGGATAACCTGCCATGGCTGGGAGTACACATATCCTCCCTACCCCTACAGGAGGTCCTTTGCAGCGCGTGGGCGGTGGACGAGTGTGTAACACTTACGTTGGCAGACTGGATCCTAGCCGCAGCCTCCGAATCCATGAGATTCTTCGAGCTCTGCGTCTTGTTGTCTCCAGGCATCTTGTCGATGTTGTAGTTGTTGAGTAGTTTTCGTTGATTTGGAATCTGGATCCAGGAAGCAGATGAAGTGTTCAAGGGTGTAGAGAGATCGGCGTGATGATGCTGGGGATAGAAAAAAGGGAAGGCCAGAATACACCCAACGCCCTCTCTATATACTCGCGGAAATGCAGGGACCATAGTCAGACTAGGGAGTCAACGCCTGCTTGTTCTCGGATGACACACCTTGAAGCTGACGAGATCGCAAAAGCAAGCAAGCACGCATAACTCCCTTCCAACTTCCCAGAGAGCGACGAGACAAACCCGGGGGCTTGACGACGGCAAGCAAGCACTCAACATCACCAAGCGTAGAAGAGACATATCATACTCCCCTGACAAGTTGACTCTTCAGTCTGAAGTTGACAGCAAACT
The DNA here is from genome assembly GCA_002197995.1 of Gaeumannomyces sp. JS-464. Taxonomy (NCBI): domain Eukaryota; kingdom Fungi; phylum Ascomycota; class Sordariomycetes; order Magnaporthales; family Magnaporthaceae; genus Gaeumannomyces; species Gaeumannomyces sp. JS-464. Next base: position 2,652,563 of record NGZR01000001.1, on the reverse strand, counting down.
AACAGACATATCACTATCCGTCTGTCTGCAATACAGTAATGTTACCACACGGCAGGTTCCCCTAGGCTGACACTGCTACTAGAACAACCCCCTTCCGCTAGGACTGTCTGCTGTACTTTGATGGTGTAATGCTGGAGTCGACATCTAGGAGTAGGAGGAAGCGGGCAGGGAAACAGATCACTCTGTAGCTCGCATCGAGTCCTTCTCAACAAGCTCAGCGATGGCAGCACGAACAGCTCGCCAGTCATTCGCAATCTTCTGAACGGGCGCGCTCGTCGTGGTGCCCCAGTTCGACGAGACCGACGCCCTCCTATCACCAGTCTTGCCCCCGTTCCGCGTCTTGCGGTACGCCACGGGTGCGAGCGATATATGCGGCACATTTATCCCGGTGCGCAAGAGCGACCTTTGCGATGCAACAACCCCAGCAGCCGTCGCCTCGCACGCGTCCCATCGAAAGTCCGCTGGCAGACTATCCGTGTCAGCGTCCCCCGATGTTGCATCTGCACTTCGCTGGCTGCTGTTGCTTTTTTTCAAGGCGATACGTTCCGCCACAAAATTGTAGCGACCGAGCCGCGTAATGTCCTGGTAGACGGGACCAAACGAATCGTGGTCGATGAGGTCTCGCAACCATTTGGTCACCTCGACGCCGGCCTCCTTGACGTTCCATGCGTCGCCCATGTGCGCGATCGTGACGAACTCGCGCGCCAGATACCACAGCAGCCGCTCGAAGCTGCTGGTAACCAAGACGTCGCCTCTCCTCGAGTTGGGCGGCTGCTGGCGTGACTGGCCACCCTCCTGGCTCCTCGGATCGTCCGGAAGCTCTGGCAGTTTCCCCTGCCGCACCTGCCTCCTGTAGTGACACGTCGCCCAGAACGAGACGAGAGGGTCCCTCTCGCCTGTCGCGATGACTATCTTGTCGATGGGAAGTCCCATACGTCGAACGAGGAAGCAAGCGATGATATCGAAGTTCCGCGTCGGGAGCACGAGCCTGACCTGGTCGGTCTCCATATCAAACGACGGGAGCACCCTCTTCAAGGCGAAGAATGCATGGATCCAGATGACCATCTGTGACAAGGTGCGCGCCCAGCTGATCGACGACGCCGTTGCGAGGTTGAGTTGCGGCTCCTGCGACCTACTAGTGACCGCGAACAGAACGTCGATGATGTCCTAACCAGGCGACAGTCAACATCGCAGCCCCTTTCCCAGCGATTTACTCGCTCGGTGCGCACTGCCCAGTTGGTTTGAGAGCGGGTGGGTTTCATCACTGCTCACCTCACAGTCATCTACAGAGCCCTTCACCACGAGCGTGTGAATGTTTCTGCTCGCGGCAGCCAGGCTGGCATACTGGGCGGGGTCTTCCTGCTCATGATCGGACTGTAACCTGATTACAGAAACGTCTCTCCTGTCCCCGAGCGCGAGCGCAATCGCGGGTTCGTCGGCGGGGTCGAGAATGGCGATGTGGTGTCTGTCTAAGTCAGGAGCCTGTGTTTAGTCAAGCTTCTCGTGAGCTCGGGGACTACGGTGACAACACACCTTTCCCTTTCTTGCCAGCATTTCTCCTGGCAAGGAAGTACTCAAAAAGGTTGCCGAGCAGCCGCAGCTCCATGTCCTCGGGGAGACCCCTGGGGCCATGGAAGAGCTCGAGGAGATATAGGCCATCTGACAGCCGCACCAGGGGTGGCACGACACTGTCCTCGGCACCGAGGCTGCGGCGGGCAATTCCTCGGAGATCCTCAGGTGGTATCTCGGAAGGGCTTATGAAGATCGAGAGTAGGTCGAAGGCGATGTCCTGGAAGGATAAACGGCTCCATCCTTGCCACTCTGAGGGTGTGAGAACCGGTACTTTCTCTGGGATGAACAGTCCGCCGTCGGGTGTGAAGGTGTCAAACAAGCTGTTTTCGAATAGCAGCTGGAACCCAGGAGTCGTCAGTGGGGGAACGGATAGCGAGGCAGCACGAGGCGAGAAGACGGAGAGGAAGCAACAATGTTCTGCCAAGCAATAAAGGTCGCGTACCCCATCATCTTGGCCCCGGGTGCTTATATAGCGTTGAGACGACGTGTGTGTATCCTTTAGCGGGGGGTCGGGGTCGGGATCACATTGCGGCTGTGGGCGGCCCATGGTTTGGCGAGCAGCCGAGGCACAGCTGCAGTAGGCGAGATGGGACGGACGTATGTACAGATGCAGACCCGGCCGGCTGGGAGAGGAGAAAAAAAAGGATGACAAAACAGCCCAGACGAAGGTAGGTAGAATACGGCCGCTTTTGCCAAGCTGCCACGCAGCTCTGCAGCGCGACTGGCCAAAGGCGTGCAGTGTGAGACAGGCAACCAACTAGACCTTCTTGGAGAGGGACTAGTAAAGCGGATCTACTGGACCAGGTTCAAAGCAGGAAAACGAAGACAAGGATGACGAGGGCATGCAGAGACAGGGAAGAGAGGAAGACGGAGAAGAAAAAAAGAGTGCGATGAAAAATAAAATCAAAAGAAAACAGAAGATACGGGTGGTGGAGAGATGGAGCAATCACCACAGCCAAAGCAATGTCTTGGCTTGGGTGGAAGGCTGGCTGACTGGCACATAAGGTCGAAGCTAAGGTTAGCCTGCCTTCGGAAAAGGAATCCGCCATTGCACCCAATGGGCGGTATTTCCCCCAACGACTGGGGGCGGGCGAGTTCCTGGTTTGGGAAGTCGCAGGTCCATCATCCCAGCCTCTTCCTGCTTGCCGGTGCCACGGCAGCGGAGGGAGAGTTGAGTAGGAAAAAAGCAGGTTGGCAGGGAAGCCACGTTCCGCACACGCCAGCGCTGCTGCTGCTGCTGCTGCCGGGCCTTTTCCCCAAGAATCCACGACCCGGGAAGGCGCCGTCCAGCAGAAGCGTGGGGTTTCTGGAAAGATTTTGTGCCCCGCACTAGGCTTCATCTGGAAGCGGCGGTAGCCAAAGGAGAGGGTGAGGGAAAGAAAAATGGCAGGCCAGGGGGAGGTGGTCAAAAGAAGGGAAAGAGAGGGCCCGAGGGAGGTGGTGATGCAATTCATGGTCTTGGCGGGGAGCAGGCGACCCGATGACATTCTTGGCGGGCGGGGCCCCTAGGGAAGGCTGCCCATTCGCCGCTGACCGCCGCCCGCCCTGACCGCTCGCTCGCTCGCTCCCGGGCCCCGGCAACCTTCCCGCCCACATCACAGCTGGCTGTGGATCGAAATGCATGCGGAGCCAGGGTGCCATGAATGATGGGCTTTGTTAGTACGTAAGTGCTGCAGCTCGGAGAAGCACAGATGGGCGAGGGCGTGGTGCGGGCAAGGTGAATGAGGCATGGCATTCAGCGATATCATCACGGGCAGAACAACAGAAGAAAACGCCTCATCTTGCTGGCTTTTGTTGTTTTCTCATCAAGCCCGAGCGCCACCCTCCTCTATTTCATCAGACATTAGCAGCCACCGCGTCCTTTCGACCAGGGGGTGGGAGTAGTAAGACCAAAACAACCAAAAAAGAAGTGCCCGGAAAATGAAAACAACAAAAAAAAAATCAAAAAAAAACCGGGAGCCATCGATCGCCGATAACAGCAAACTCGGCAATCCCATCCTTTCCCTCGTCACTTGCGCAACGACTTCAGTAAGGGAGCGATCCGAGACCTCCTGCTCAGTCCCACCCGGTAAGTCACCTTGCCAGCCTGGCCCGCCGGGCTGCAGCCGTTGGTGGTGCCCGCCGGCTTCGCGACTACTGCTGCTGTCTCCTTTGGCACATCCTTGGCAGGCGTGGCCGCGGCGCTGCTTTTGGAGCCACCATCGAGATCGTCGTTTTCCTTTCCCTTCCCGGCCAGGCCTGTGCTGGCCTTGCTGCTGCCGTTGTCGTTGGCCCCCTCTGGGGACTCCGCAGGAGCTCGGGATGTCTTCTTTTGGGAGTTGCCGTCGCTAACCTCCGACAGCGCCCTCGTCGCGGCGGGGCCGGTCGAGTCTGTTGGCGGGACAGCGCTGCAGCGCTAACGCTTTCGGCGGCCATCTCGTTCTTAGCAGTGGGCTCTGCAACTTTGGCTGCGGATTTCTTGGGCCTCCCCCTCTTCTTCTTTGCTGATGCCTCAGCTTCGACCACGGGCATTTATCGACTTCCTGGGTAGTATTGCATGCCTTGGGCCTTCCCCTTTTCTTCTTTGGAAGTACTTCGACCGCCGGGGTTTCGAGCACGGGTACAGGTGCTGCATCGACGTTTTCAAAAATCTCCGCCGATGCACCTGGTTGTTGTATCGCGGCACTCGTGCAGGTGACGTCATCGCCCGCTGCAGGTTCTGCGGGGGCCGCCGCCGGCTCGGGAGGTTTAGCCACCTCTTTCTTCTTGCGGCCCCTTTTCTTTTGAGGTTTTGCTGGCTTTTCTGGGATGCGGCTCGGCCCGGTCTCTTGATCCGACGACATTATCAAAATCGGATCTGTGCTCTGTCCTCGGTACTCATCTGGCGGGTCTAGTGTGGGCTCATCTTGAGGATCCCGGTCCTGTTCAGTTGCTTGATTGGCGAAACCTGGTGGTGGCGGTAGTGGTGGTTGGGTGTCTGGTAGTCCTCCGGGCATCTCTCTCGCTAATAGGACGCCTGGCGGTTGTGTGTCTGGCAAACCCCCGAATGGCTGGGCATCTGGCAAAGCACCTGGCGGCTGGGTGTCGGGCAGGGCCCCGGGCACCTGCGTGTCTGGTAATGCCCCTGGTAGTTGCGTGTCCGGCAGGCCCTCGGTGGCTGCCGATGACCTGGTTCGGCTGGATCGTTGCGCACATCCCCGGTGTCCCCCTGTCCCCCTTGGGCTCCCAAGAGTCATCATAGTAGATGAATTTCTTTGGCTTTTTTGAGGTCCTGGTATCCTCTTCCGCAAAGATGTCTGGTGAGGAGGTTGGCTATAGAGACGCGGGTTAGGAGTGAGACTAGTAACTCTGTACTTGGTTTAGACAACAAGAGATTTCAACTTCACTCACTACCGGGTTTGATTTTCTCTTTCTGCCCCTTTTATTTGTGGAGGTTGGTGGCGGAACATCAGCCGTTGAGGGGAGATCGCTGCCGTCCACCTTGTGGGAGGATGAGGCAAAGTGACTAGGAGTTGAGACAGCGACAGTGACACCACTTGATTTCTGACCCGAGTGCTCCAGCCGATTCGGAAGCGACGAGCTGCCGTCTTCAGGACTCGGCTCCGACGACAAGCTGAAGACCTTATAAGCCTGTTTCTGGCTAGAGCTGAGCGTTTGCGGCAGCATGACCTCGATCCTCGCGTTCTGAGTCTCGCGGATCTGCGTCTGGCCCGGCGCACACGTCACACCGGACCCTGCACCTGACGGCCGGACCAGATCGCCGCTCCTGGGGATGACGACCAGGTCCACGTCGTCGCCTCCTCCAGCCTGCGAGCTCTCAGTCCCGCGCACCACCGCCCTCCGGCTGTTTCCGCCCAGGCTAAGCTCGTCCGCGAGCTGGTCGCCCGGCGACCGCGGGCTGGCTTGCGCAGCAGCGCGCGGCCGCTTCGCCACGGGCGAGGACAACGACGAAGTCACGTGCAAGGCCTCCGCTGGCCCCTCCAGCGTCGCGAACCCGGCCGAGACCTGCGCGCGCTTACGTTTCCCGTAGACCTTGGCGGTCTTGGACGACAACCCCTGGCCCCCGGTGGCTGGGCTGCTCGGCACGTCCCACACGGCGGCGTTGTCGGCCTTGCGGGACGGCCGGCCGGGCGTGGTCACCTGGGTCAGGTCGGCAACCGCGGCCGCGGCCGCGCCCGAGATGCGGCGTTTGCCCCTGGACCCGGCGGCGGGGTCCGTGATGGACGACGCCGTCTCGGGCGGCCGGTCCCCAGATCTAACGTCGTTCGACAGCGCGGCGGTCTGCGGGATGGTTGCGCCGTCCAAGGCCTCCACTGTCCTGCTCTGCTCCTGGTAGACCCGCTCGAAGAAGGCCGGGTCTGTCGAGCCGCTCCTAGAGGCGTGCGGCGCGCCGCCCGTGCTGTCGAGGAGTGCTGGCCCCGCCGCAGCATGGCCTTCGGCCACATGGTGGTCGTTGTCGCGATCTGCCACGTCCGTGAGCAGCGAGTAGGCCGGACTCCTAGGCGGGCTGAAGTCGCTGCCCTCGTCGTCCGAGTCTTCAATCACACGTCGGGTTGCCATGATTTCTGTTGCACCGGCTCCTCTCCATTGACACTTATCAGCGGTGGTGGTGGTCGTCGTCGATGTCCCCTGGCAGGATCGCGGCACGTGTCTGCGTGGGTGGAGCGGGGGGATAACGCGACGCAACGCGGCCCTGGTCCAAAATGCGTCGCAGCAGAAAACAGCTTAAACACGCGCTCACGTGGGCAAGCTTGGGCTCCTCTGCGCCCGTTGGTGGGGGTTGAATAGTGGGCCCGTTGGCCTGACCGCCCAGTACCCTGGCAGCGTCAAGCGCATTTGCCCATCATTGCAAAGCTGACGGTTCAGGCTGGGACCAGCGACCGTTGATTTGAGCCTCCATCTCCCTCCAACGTCTGCGCCAAAAGTCGGCGGCAACCACAACAAGCTCCAGCAGAGCGACCGCAAACCACAGCCGCAACCATGAGTGTACGTTGTCACTTTACAGCGAGGGCCCTTTCCCCAATGCCCCGGCCCGCGACGTATATCCCCCTCAGCTCTAGGAATTGCCCTGCTAACCCACGCGCCGCGCACAGTTCGTGCCCATCAACCCGCGGCCGATGCTGCAAGACCTGTGCGCCCTGACCTCGCCCTCTTCCCCGCACCAATACCACCACCGCCACCAACGATGCGTCGAACCACAACACGCAAACTTGCCAGATACTGACAGCAATATAGGGTGAACAAGGATGTCTACGTGCGCCTAAAGTGGGGCGAGACCGAGTACAAGGGCCGGCTAGTCAGCATCGACAGCTACATGAACATCCAGCTCAGCGGCGCCCAGGAGTACATCGACCAGAAGCTCGCCGGCGACCTGGGCCAGATCCTCATCAGGTGCAACAACGTCCTGTGGATCCGCGGCGCCGACGGCGAGGGCGCCGACACCAAGATGGAGGAATAAGGGGACCACTGGGGAGAAAAGTAAGGTGCACAGGTAGTCGAATGGATGGGAGCCGACGGTGCTTGGGTTGGGATTGAATTGGCAGCACATCAGAAGGATGACTCCCAAGCAACCACCCCCTTCAAGCTCTTGAGGAGACAACAGTCGATCGATGAAAGCGAATACCCAAAAACCGAACCGGAGCAACGGGTAGACGGCGCTTTTCTTGTGGGAACTTGCGGTTCGTCATGTTTTTCCCCCGACGGAAAAATCAGGTCGAGGTGCTCCCTTATACAACTGGAGATACCCGTTTCGTGAGCGGAAGAGCCGCTGCCTTGGGCCAGTGCTTAGATGGCTGCCAAGCAGCAAAATCAAAATCCTCCAAATATTCCACACCCTACCACAACCAACCAAAAAAAAAAAAAAAAAAAAAAAAAAACCAATGGCCAAACTCTAGACTTTTCCTTCCCTTTGGCGAGCGCTCTAACCTGTTCCTCACATTAAGCAAGCGACCTTGCGACTGCTATGCATCTCCGAGGCCCCGACCTTGACACGCTGCGTGGGGCCGACCCAGATGAAGGCGCCACCACCACACTTGGTGTCGTCCGTCTGCCGCACATGCTAACCTCCAGCTCGGCATCCTCAGGGAAGTAAAGCGGTTGCTATATATGACGACAACAACAAATGCCATTAATAATCACAACACAAAACCAGGCAGACGGGGAAGACATACCTTGAGAGGAAAGAATATAGGGAACCACGAGATCATGTCCTTGCTCTTCTGGTCGATACGCTCCGGGTGTATGCTGATCTCGATCAGGTCCTTCTCCTTGCCGGGCACCTGCGACGCGTACAGAGTCGACTCAAAGTATCCCGCCAGGCCATGGACCGCGCCCCTGCGCCCGCATACGAACGTGAGATGGCAGTGGCGCGCGTTATGCTCGTTGAGCCCCGCGGCGAGGTTCATGCTGCCGCCGCCGGCGCGGTTGACCTTTCTGTGGGGCCCGTGCTGCGCCGCCCAGCGCTCAGCGAAGGGCAGGCGCACCGGGTGGACGAACTCCCAGGCCTGCTGGATGCGCGGCTTCCCGGGGACGCCCTTGGCGGCAAGGAAGTCCATGGCGAAGAGCCGCACGACCCAGGGCGTCTCGAAGACGTGCGCGTCGGGCCCGCCGGCCGAGCCCGTGGCGTGGCGGCTGGCCAGGTCGGCGTGGATGCGTGGGTGCGCGGCGGGCGACAGGTGCGCCGTGTACGAGTGCGGGATCGAGATGCCGTGCGGCCGCGCCAGGTGGCGCTGGATGCCGTCGAGGCACTCGGGCGAGAGCTCGTTGTCGCCGAACGAGCCCAGGAGCTCCGTGACGAGTATGTCGACCGCCGGTGCTGCCGTGCCGTGGGCCGCCGCGCCGCCGCCCGGCAGCACAGGGCCGTCCCACCCGCGCATGTCCGTCTTGACGACGTGCACGCGGCCGCCCCACTCGCGCTCGTTCTGGCGCAGCAGGTACACGTACGCGTTTTGGTTCTTCTCGACCGCCCACAGCTGTACGGGGAAGCCCGTTGTGGCGCTGGCGCGCAGCACGCGCGTGACGAGGGGTCCGCGCCCGGCGCCCGCGACCGCGACGACGAGCGCGCCGTCGCTGGACGAGGTCGGCTTGTTGAGGATCTTCCACTCGGCCATGGCTTCGGTGATGGCCTTTTCGTACTGGTCGTATTTGACGGGATCGCCCTCAAACATCTCGTACGTGGACGACTCGAGGTTGTCCGACAGCGGCTGCAGTGGTGATTGCAGCCAGTCCTGGAAGCTGAGCAGCGCGGGCGTCTCCAGTGCTGAATACGGAGGCTGCTGGCGCTCCAAATATTGGAGATATGCGACCTGGGGGTTGCGCCCTGGCCTGGATGTGCCGCTGTTCCTGCCATTGTGTGCTTCTGCGAGGCTGGGGAACTCGGCGGCTGTAAGTTTGGCAAGCTCTTCTGCAGTTGGGCCGACATCGTATACGATCATCCAGGGGTAGTTCTTCAGCCGCATGTACATGTTGATCATGTCCTGATGATGTTTGCCGAACGAGGGGTTGCCCGTCCTGTTCTCCTGAAAGGTTGTCGGGCCGAAGGTCAGATAATGCAATGGCTCAGAGAACCAACGAGTCTGGAGGTCCTGGTCCGGGAGCCTGCGAGGGATCCTGAGAGCTACGAGCCACAAGTTAGCTGACTTGGGCGTGGCACTAGTTCATACGGACCGTGATCCCACGGAGATGAGGAAAGGAGAGGTACCCCGTACCAACAAAGAGCTTAGCAGTGTACTCGTTGACACTTCTGATGGTGTGCCAAGTACCCCAAACACCAAACAGGTCTATCTCAGCGGCTTCGCTAGACAGCGGGTTGTTCGGAGTCCGTTTCACGGTGGTAGAAAGCAGGTCCTCCTTCTCCTCGAGACCTGGCTCCCGATACATGGGCAAGTGGACGATGAGGTTGACCCTCACACCGACAATGAAGGCCTCTTGAATGGCGCGGGCATACTGGGCGACGCCCCTGGCATCGGCATCATTCCTGGGCCCGGGGACGATGACGCTACGAGCGCCACAGAAGTTGGCGTAGGCGACCTCGAGATTGAGGGCTTGCCGCGACAGGCTCGCAACCACCGGGTCCTCAGAACACAGGTCGATCCAGGGGCTAGAGTAGGCCACCAGAGCGCCAGAATATGGACTCGGGAATAGGGAAGTGTCGGCGTTGGTTAGTGTGGGCAGTATGGGACCCGGAAGCGAGGGGTTCGCCTTCTCGGCTTCACTCAGGCCGTGCTCCTGGACCTCCTTGATGTGGGAGTGGTACAGATCCACGACACGGCTGTGGAAGTGGCGGTTGGTGATGGGCGCAGTGAGGAAGTTGAACTGGATGGGGTCAGTCTGTCAGTGCATTCCCTTACCCTTGCCCTTTCCGCGCAGGCGCAGGAGACTTACACCACATGCCAAGACGTGCGAGTGCTGTTTTTCTGAGAGAACATCCCATCTGCTGGAGTCGTGCTGGCCGATGACGAAGTTGGGCCGAGAGACGTGTTGCTGGAACTCGTCAGACTCGGGGTTCATCTCGCCGGGTGACGACATCCTTCTGGTCTTGATGAGGGTGTGGTCCAGGAAGCAGCCGGCCACTGTGGAAGCCGGGGAGCCGTGGAATCGGTATGGGCCTGGGGTCTGCCGGTGCGCTGTTGCAGTGACACACAGGGCTCAAGCCCAGCTGGGCAATTCCGAATGACAAGGGTTCTTGGGCGGAGTCGCCAGGCTGCTGTCAGGCCGGGTTGCGAAATGCAATGCTCTGGACGAGGTGGGGTGTAATTTTTATTTTTTATATCTTCCCTTCCCCTCCATATGTTGTCTCCCCTCTGCGGATTCCATCTTGGAGCCCCGCTCCGCGCTCGATTGCTCCCAATCACCATCGCCAATTGCGCGCCCGGAAAGGACATTGGTAGCTTTTCTAGAACCTGGAGTCGAGATGTATAAAAGATCCAGACTGGGTGCCTGGGCATCCAAATTCCCCGTCCTTGGAGCCGCATCCCTCTCTGTAGGATGTGAAGCTAGGTGATGGTTCTCGCCGCCGTCTCCAGTACAATCCCGTCGATAAACCAGCGTCGGGGTCATATTCAAACAACAATGGCGACGAGGGAGGCTGCAGCAATGCATGTCGCCAGCCGGTGCAGCGTTTGGTACAACCGCAAGAGCTGACTCCAGCCAAAGCCAAACTGCTGGCCGAATGACTCCCAGCCGATCGGACCCTGGCATTATCTTATCTATCGCGTGTCTGATTGGCTGCTCTCCTGGGCGGTCAAAACTTTTTGCTTTGTGCCGTGTTTGTCTGCGAGCGTCCCAGCCAGCCAGACATCGACCCGCTTGTGCGACAGAGAGTTTTCATCCAGAATCGCTTCCTCTTATTCCCACGCTGCCGCTGTCTGTGGCCCCCTGTTCTCGCGATGGCTGACAAGAACGGCTCAGGTGTTTCGAAAGGATCCAAACGTCCCAGCGCAGACGAATCTCCCGAGTCCCCCACCCAGAAGCGCTTCAAGGGCTCCGACTCTGCGCCGCCATCCAAGGCCGACGGCTACAACCCCTATCTGGCGCACATGTACGAAGACGACCGCAATGGCGCGGCCTCGGCCAAGTCGCCCGCGTCCCTCGTTGCTGGTCTGAGGCGCCACGCGACGACGGCGGACCAGGCTGAGAAGCTCGAGTCCGGCGACAGCAACGCCTTCACGGGCAGCTCCCACAGCCAAAACTACTTCAAGATCCTCAAGACGCGCCGCAACCTGCCCGTCCACCAGCACCGCCAGGAGTTTCTCGATGTCTACCACAGCACCCAGATCATGGTGTTCGTCGGCGAGACGGGTTCCGGAAAGACGACACAGATTCCGCAGTACGTGCTGTATGACGAGCTACCCCAGCTCAACAAGAAGATGGTGGCTTGCACGCAGCCCCGGCGAGTTGCTGCCATGTCGGTTGCGCAGCGTGTCGCAGACGAGCTGGACGTCGAGCTCGGCCAGGAAGTGGGCTACAGTATCCGTTTCGAGAACAAGACGGGCCCCAACACCATCCTGAAGTACATGACCGACGGTCAGCTCCTTCGCGAGACCATCCATGACCCAGACATGTCCCGCTACAGCTGCATCATCATCGATGAAGCCCACGAGAGGACGCTCGCGACCGATATTCTAATGGCCCTATTGAAGCAGCTATCGCAGCGGCGCAGTGACATCAAGATCATCATCATGTCAGCCACCCTCGACGCTGCCAAGTTCCAGCGATACTTTTTCGATGCGCCCATTCTGGCCGTGCCCGGCCGGACGCACCCCGTCGAGATCTTCTACACGGCTGAGGCCGAGCGCGACTATATCGAGGCGTCTGTACGGACCGTCCTGCAGATCCACGCGACCGAGGCTGAGGGTGATATCCTCCTGTTCTTGACGGGCGAAGAAGAGATCGAGGACGTTTGTCGCAAGGTACGCCTGGAGGTTGACGAGCTGATCAGGGACGCCGGCTGCGGGCCCATGACGGTCTACCCTCTTTACGGAACGCTCCCTCCGCAGCAGCAGCAGAAGATCTTCGACCCGGCTCCACCGCCGCTCCAAAAGGGCGGAAGGCCCGGACGGAAGTGCATCGTGGCTACAAATATTGCGGAGACCAGTTTGACCATTGACGGCATCGTCTATGTGGTGGACCCTGGTTTCAGCAAACAAAAGATCTACAACGCGCGCATCCGTGTCGAGTCGTTGCTGGTCACCCCTATCTCGAGGGCCTCGGCGCAACAGCGAGCTGGTCGTGCTGGCCGCACACGGCCAGGCAAGTGCTTCAGGCTTTACACGGAGGCTGCCTTCAAGAAGGAGCTTATCGAACAGACCTATCCCGAGATCCTACGGTCCAACCTTAGTAACACGATCCTGGAGCTCAAAAAGCTCGGCGTGGACGACCTGGTCCATTTCGACTTCATGGACCCGCCAGCGCCCGAAACCATGATGAGGGCGCTGGAGGAGCTGAACTACCTGGCATGTCTGAACGACGATGGAGACCTGACGCAACTCGGCCACATGGCTTCCGAGTACCCGCTGGATCCTGCACTGGCCGTCATGCTGGTATCGTCGCCCGAGTTCTACTGCTCCAATGAGATGCTCTCCATTACGTCGCTGCTATCGGTGCCGCAAGTGTTCATGAGACCGGCCAACAACCGCAAGCGGGCCGACGAGATGAAGGAGCACTTCAAGCATGCCGAGGGCGACCACCTGACGCTCCTCAACGCATACCACGCTTTCAAGGGCGAGATGGCCAAGGGGACTGACATGAAGAAGTGGTGCCACGAGCATTTCCTCTCGTTCCGGCACCTGAGCAGTGCCGACAACGTGCGGGCACAGCTCAAGGGCATTATGGAGCGCCAGGACCTCGAGCTCGTGAGCACGCCCTTCTCGGACAAGAACTACTACACCAACATCCGGAAGTGCCTGGTTGCGGGCTTCTTCATGCAGGTGGCGCTGCGCGAGTCGTCGAATAGCAAGATCTACCACACCATCAAGGACAACCAGAACGTGATGCTGCACCCGAGCACCGTCCTGACCACCGAGTACGACTGGGTCCTTTACCACGAGTTTGTCCTCACCTCCAAGCAGTACATCCGGACAGTGACCGGGATTCGACCCGAATGGCTTTTGGTGAGTGATTTTCTGCACTCTGCTTGTTCTTGCTTTCCTTTGACAACACACCTCAACCCCTATCCCTGCATCCCATTCCCGTATTTGGTCGTATGCAGAGCTAACTCCTGCGCCAATGTTCCAGGATATCGCACCGGCCTATTATGACCTCGCCAACTTTGAGGACGACCGGGCCAAGCAGGCGCTCAAGCGTGTGGCTGAGAAGATCAAGAGGAAGGAGGCAACACGGTCTCAGGCCGGGGCTCCTCCTCCAAGTCCTCCAAGTACTAGCTTTGCTTTTTCCCCCTTTCCTTTTTGTTCCAGTCATCCTGGGACAGTCAGGGGGGTTTTCGCCACACTCGAGTTTGCCGCCGGCAGTAGCGGCGCATAGACGGTGTCCGATGACGGGATGCTCGAGCGGTCTAGCTGTTTGTACCAGGAGGTACCTGGACTCCCGCGGACGGACTGTGATAGGGAGAACTAAAAAGACTACACGAGCGCCACATCGCACGGGATAGGACTTCCCCATCAAGTAGAGACGCGCCGAGGCCCGGAACGGGGCTCCACGGCGAAACTAGCGACATTTGATACCATACCTCAGCTTTACAACTACGAGTACCAAGATTTATTATTGGCCCTACCTCTCTTTGTCCTGACGGATGTGGCTTTTTTGTTGTTGCATGGCAGAGTGTTGACCCCTGTTGTGCTGAGGATTCACCACGTCGGACCATTTGGGCCGCCGCTAAGGGAGACAGAGATGGCGGACGTGTTCTGGGTAAAGTGTCTCCTCGCTGGTCTCCGAGCCTGGACGTGGACGAGGAGGCAAGCAGGTTTTTTGGGGTCTTGGGCTGCGAGATGACAGCGCCACTATCGTCTGTGTTCCTGTCCCTCGGTAGGTCCACTGCCTGCCGCCGACGTCTGGATGGAGCGGAGGGTTTAATTGCGCCGGCTGGGCGCGCGGCGCCCGGGTTTCCCTTTTCGGGTGCTCTTGTCCCATTCCTGTCTTTCCCCGATGCTGTCTTGGCCAGGCTGGCTGCCCGCGAAGAGAAAAAGTTGGCACCCTCATACCTAGGTGCCCGCACCGCCGGGGAGATGAGGTACAACAGGAACAGGAAAGAATACAGGGAAAGTATTGTAGCAATGTGGTGCCGTTTTTCTGTCGTGAACGAGGCTGGATGGCCAAACGCCAGTCTGGGGCTCCGGCCATTGTGTCACACACGAAGGTGATCACCATTGTCGCGACTCTGATCCAAACATGGCTAACTTCTTGCTCACCAGTCTCACTTTTCCCCTGCGATCCCGCGCCTGGATCTTGTGCTCCATTACGTTAGACATTTGGGTGGTGTGGGAAAGGGGTGCTGGATCTCTACCATCCATTGACATCTCGGGAGATACCACACCCTTCTTCCCCTCCTCAATTTCCAAAACAAGGCCGCACACCGCCATCCATTATCTCTGCGTTTCCACCGATTACCAATTTGGGCGGATCGGGTGGTTGCACGACACAAGGAGGATTTGCTGAGGGTAGCTTTTTTATTTCCCTTTGCCTTCGTCCAGACCTTGGCTGCCCCCCAAGTAGCGCCAGCACCTTTTGATTTCCAGAGACCGCCGATCTACGAGGCGATCACGGACGTGACGGTGGATTCCGGGGATCGGTCGTCGGCCCTGGAGACGGAAGGGAGGGCAGGCTGCTCGCCTCCCTTTTCTCCTCTGACCGGGGAATCGGAAGCGAGGCCGACATTAAGCGGGCATGCAGCGCTTCCCGAATCAAGCAAGAATACGCCCGGGAGGTGGGAGTGGGGCTGGCCCCATGGGCGGAATTTGTCCCGGGAATGGTCAGCGCCCGGCAGAGCTGAGGGAATGTGGGTGGGTGGGTTGGGTCGAGGTTGGTTGGTTGGTAGGTTGGTTTTCTTCGGCTAAGCCTGGCCCATCCCAGTCCCATCACATGCGCCCATCTCAGTTCACGTCCTGGCCATCTCGATCCTGACGGCCATCCTTGGCGGGGGTCAGGATCGATGGCCAAGGGTGGGCTTCGATCAGGAGGAATAAGGCCAGGGCCGACGGGAGAAGAATTGGTGGTTCTGGGGGAACACAGAGATGCAGACATGGCCAACACGAGGCGAGACACCCAGGGCCCGACTTTCCCATCGCACACGCAACCCTGGGGTCGACCCTCTGCTCGTTTCCTTGTCTCCCCCGCGTCCCCGTGATGCGATTGGACAGGTCCTCCCTTGCTTACAAGCTAGGTCCGCTATCCCACGCCAAAAGTCTCGACTCACCTGGGCCGGGCTTGGTCGCGCGGCTTGTGCATATGGCGGTGGATGTTGGAGCAGGAAAAAAAAAGGAAAGAAACAGCACACGGCCACGCACCAAGGATAGCCATACAGAGAGCCTGAAAAGCGCCACGGCAGACGAGAATAGGGCGTCGGGCCAACACATTCCATGCAATCCTGCGTGCCTCTTTACACCTTGGTTTCCGCCAAGGACACCGAGGTGATGAGGGCGCGAGGGATGCTTGCTAGGTAGTCTGCCTTAGCAGCTAGTTTCGTGCGTAAGCCTACCTAGCTGGGCGCCTATCATCCAGGGAGGAGGCTGCGTGATGAGACTTGCATGAAGGAGAGGTGTTTTTCTTTTTTTTTTTCTTGCCCGGATCGAACGCTCCGTCCATTCTCCCAACCATGCATGTTCTGCTTGCTTTTGTCCCAAGGAAAAGGAGGCGTTTTGTGGCCGAGAGAAGAGGAAGCAGCGGGTCAGAGGAGCAAAGTACCATGCAGCGCAGTGCAGCATGCGTCCCACATAACGACACGCGGTCATAATGCTCTTTTGGGTGCTAGCTTCTTTATTCCTGTTGGCAAAGCATCAGGACAAGGGGCTCTGTATGGACCGGACCAGCCATTCGGGACGGTCCTACTGGCGATGCGTTGGCCGTCCACTGTTACATCGCCCTTTTTTCTTGCCTTGTCTTGCCTTGCCTGCCCGCTCGCCTACCCAGGTAACCAGGCAGTAATCAGATGGAACTTTGGACGGGACACCCAAATCCACCCTCCCCGACGCGGACTGGGCGGATGGGCCCTGCCCGCTGGGGTACCAAGCACTGGAAGAAAGGGATAGGGATCGGAGTGATGGGTCCTCGGGATGTCGGTTGGCCGCGCCCCGATCGAGGGCTGCTAGTTCGCCCCAGCCCCGACGACCCTAAGCCTTCTAGTCCGTCCAGCTGGTCGCTTGGCAGTCGTCAAGGGCGGGCAGAGGTTGCGAGACCATGGCATCCGACCTCCTGGCATCGCGGACAGAGCTGGCATCAACGCACCCGACATGTTGTGGTGCATGCAGCCCCGATCACAGGAAATCTCGCGAGCTAGTCCCAGCCCACCAACACTTGGCCGTCCAATAAAAGGAGAAAGCCTGGCGGGGAAGCTGCTGGGACCGCCAGCTATGACACATCCACCAACCAACCCCCAACTCACTAGCGTCGGACGATCCTCCATTTTTGCTTATTTTTGAATAAACAATAAACGGCATCCCTGTGCACAAAAAAAAACCAACCGGCAGCCGGCAACCGGGAGCAGACAGCCGAGGTCAGCCGGTCAGCGGTGCCGCTTGGCGTCGCCCGTGCCCAAAAGTGCATGCTACCAGTTATTTTTTTTCTTTTTCTTTTTTTTTTTTTCTCTCTCTCTCTCTCTTAGCGTACTCACCGGGCTATAAACCCTACGATGTTTATTTTGAACCGGTCTGGTGTCAGTGTCGAAGCTTTTATCCCCGACAACCACGAGCAGAGCCTCAACTCAATTGATCCTGTGCAGTTCTGATGGAGCAGAAAAAAATCCACCGCCCTCCCAACGTCGTGTGCTGACTGGGGGGTTACGGGTCTGTTGACATCAAAGCAATGAATGCAATGTCGGTTCGAGATAGGAAGGAGACAGGAGACCAGCGGCTGGTGGCGCATTTTGCCTAGACACGCCGGCGCAACAAAAAGCCATCTCCCTCCCCCACCCATCCTTTTTTTTCTCCTTGCTTTTTTTTTCTATCTTCTCTCTTCATGGTACCCGGTACTCCGTTGTACCGATCCAAGTATCCAAACTACACAATACTCCTGCCCCCGCACCCTCGGAACCAAAACCGCACTCATGCAACCATTGCCAGCCGGCTCCTCTTGCCAGCTATTCTTGGCCCGCAGTGGTAGTCTGCCCCGGGCGAGTCTCGGGACTAGGACATTCCAGGCTAGTTTGCGGGGGTACTGGGTGGCTTTTCAATGGTCGTCCGAAGCTGCACACTCGCGTCCGTAGCGTTCCCTGGGGTCATCATCATCAATAAAAAAAGAAGCAAGCAGGCCCTCCGGGATTTGGAGATCGCGTCCAGTAGGATAATCACCTTCGTCACGTATGAAGTATAGCGCGGATTAGACTAGCTCGGACAGGCCGCTAATCTCATTGCCATGCCCTGTGCCTTTTTTTGTTCGTACCCCGGGCTCTTTTGCTTTTTCTTTTGGTCCTGGCTTAGATGATCATCTTCGCGCCATGCCCTCCTCGGAAGCCCTATGCTATCAGCATGCCATCGGGCTTTTGGGCTGTGGCGTGGCGTTGTGGTTGATGTCTTCCTGTGGCCACCAAGGAGCAAAGAGGCTGGCTATAATGAAGGAATGAGGGACAATTCCCGTCTATAAAGAGTCTCATGTCCTCCCTCTGGAAGTCCTCCCTTTTTTTCACCAGACACAGGTCTCATCTCACCTGCCAAGCTCATTGTCACCTATCCCTTGCTCCCGACATTCGGTTTCGTGTTCCCTCACACTACCCACTAGTTACTACCAAGCACAAGATTTGCCAAGTTCCCCCGGCCTATCAATCTCTTCCCCACTGAAATCCATCAACAAAGCACCTGCTTCTAAGAATCGCACCAACAATGGACCAGGGCCAGGGCCAGCAGCGGGGCCAGCGGCAGCGGCCGCGCCCTCGGCGCTACCGATACACCGTCAACGGGCAGCCCAGATACTCGCCCCGATGCCCTTCTACGGGCGGTGCCAGGCGCGCCACATCTTCCATGACGACCTGCCCAGCCGCCCGGCTCCTGGCGGCGGCGGCGGCCAGTCGCCGCAGCCGACGACGGGGCAGCAGCCCGGCGCGGGCGGCCGCGAGGAAGAGTCCCTGTACCCCTCGGACGAGACGTACCTGTTCGGCCTGGGGAACGAGCTGTGGTGCTTCTGCCCGCAGCCCCGGCAGCACTCCTTCTTCGTCGGGCACGACCCGGTCCCCGTCGACGACGACGAGGAGCTCGAGCTGTTCTACCAAGCCTCCGGGGCCGCCGCCCAGGGCATGTATGTGGGCGACGATGGGAAGATCCATGTTCAGCCCTGCCCCTCGCCTGCGCTCGCGCCTGTCGATCAGGACGCCTGGCGCTGCGACCGCTGGGCCGGGGGCACGTGTCTGTACGACGGCTGGACCTTGTACCCTGGGGCGTCCTGCTATGGCTGTGTGGTAAGTGACAACTTGATGCCCCTGATGAGGCCTGACGCACCTTAGATCTGCAAGCGCTTTATGCCTGATAAATTGACTAATAATAATCAACGTCTGGGGAACCGCAGACCGGTGGGCAGCTCGACTATGACCCCAACCAGGGACACCGGCGCGAGTTCTTCGGGGACGGAGCGGACCAGTGAGGACTGTAGACCCAACGCCCGAAAGAAAATGGCTTCAGATGACGACGGGATTCATCTACTAGGTGGTTGGACATGTGCCAATGGGGCGTTGCGTGTCTTTTTTTTTGTGTCCTATTTCCTTTGTCGTTGGATTATTCTGACGGACGTCGAATATTTTCCTTCGGCGGCACGTTGTAAATGTAACTGGTCTGGTCGTGCGAATCCGTCGTCGCTAATGCACTTGACAGAAAACACGGACGATGGAAACCGGCAATAAGAGCATGACGCATGACGGACAGCCCGCCAGGAAAGGAAAGATAGCAATGACATCAATTTTTCGCGAGTCCGTGTATGCATACTGTGCCACCGCATTTCACGTGCAACTGACAGCTGAATTTCTGTGTCACGTCAAGCCGCAGAGACGGTGTCTCTCATCCAATCAACACTGTGCCGTGCAGTTTCCAATCAAAGCAGCAACTCGTGTTCGCGATCCGAAAAATTGTTCACCAGCAAATTGAACCTTGTCTCCAACTTTCATCGACCGGACGTTGGCGACAACCAGTCCACGCGAGGCCAGCCAGCATGACGCACCTAAGGCATAGGGCCCTGCCTTTGCTGAACCAGGCCCGCGCCCCCCGTCCAGGTAAGGGGTTGGTTGGTCGGTTGGAGTGGTGCTGCCCCTAAGCCGCGGTCGCGTCGGGTGGCAGACAACCACGTGCTGGGGCTCACAGCTCCACCTACGCTTTACATCATTCGTGCGCTTCCGCTAACGGATACATCACACAGCACTACCAACCTGCCTGCGCGCCGTCGGCAGCGCCCGCTCGCTCTCCAATGCCGCCGCCGCCCAGTCCGGCGGCTCGAGGCGGCATCGCGCAAGGGGCGGCGGCGACGACCTGGCCGGCCTGCGCAGGCGCCGCCTCCGGGACGGCGTCGTCGGCGGCGAGGCCGCCTTCCCGAGCAGCCGCCTCCTCGTCCAGGACAGCGTCGAGGTCGTCCGGCGCCGCCTGTCCCAGTACGACATGCAGGGGCGCCTGTCCTCGAGTCGTCTCTCCACGGACGGCGGCGGCGGTCCTCCCGAGGGGGCACGGGAGAGCGGAGCAGCAGCAGGAGCGCCCACGGGTATCCCGTCCGAGCTGACGAGGGAGGCCGTGCTGGCGGTCAAGCACGCGGCCGAAGCGATATCGCGCGCGTCCGGCGCCGTGGCGAGGCTGGCCGAGATGCTGGAGAGAGCGACGGTGCGGGAGGCGGAACAAGCGACAGAAGTGGATGTTGTGGAACAGGCGGCAAGAATGGAGTTGCAAAATGCGACAAAAACGGACGGGACAGCACCACAGGGAACGACGGTGCCACCCCAAACCCTGAGCGACACGATCGCGGAGCTCAGCGCCGCGTTTCACGAGCAAGAAGGCATGACGGCGGAGAGGCAGCCTGGGATGGCGGAGCTAACCAGCAAAGCCAAGAGGAGGGCAGAGAGGGCGGCCAAGGCAGCAGCCAAGAAGGCGCGCAAGGCGGCACGCAAGGAAGCACGGGAAGCTCGCAAGAAGGGGATCCAGACGGAAGCCGAGGAGGAGGCGGTGGAAGTCGAGGAGGATTCTCAGAGCAGCCCGTTGGGCACCGATGGCGATCTGGCCGACGAGCCGGGCGTGCTGGTCGCCGCGAGTGAAGAGGTCGAGGTGGCGGCACCAATGACCAAGGCGGAGAGGAACAGGGCCAGGAAGGCGGCCGTGGTGGCGAAAAGGGAAGGGGGTAGGCTGGCGGCCAAGGAGGCCAAGGCGAAAAAACAGGCCTGGCATGAGTTGCTGGCTAAGAACCGCTGGGCGGCCAAGAACGCGGCCAAGGAGAAGGCTGAGCGGGCATTGTTGGATGCCGCACAGGCAGAAATTCAAGGGGTGAAATCACCAGACAACAGCGACACACATTAGGTAGCTGTCTTATAACGCTTTTCTTCACCTCAGGTGTTCTAACATGCAGCCATATCTCCGTGTCGATTTACAAAGTGATGACGGGATCACAAAAACTGTTCATATCACGAGCCCTGGTCGTGGATATGCTCGAGAGTATTTTTATTATTTCTATCTCTGCTGGCGCGGGGCCCAACTGTTTAGAGGTGCCGAGCGAGCCGCCTCGCTGCCAGGCGACACCTATCTCCGGAATCCCGGCAGTGTTAGCATATCCAATACTCGAGGGGAAAGACGGGATACGGAGGGTGCCACTTATCCCCAGACAACAGGGGGGTTGCCCTCCCGTCATTGCTGAAGGGAGGACAACCTGGGCCGCCATGCCATCTTGCGCGCCCATATCTTCCTGCCAGCAGCCCAACCCGCTCGAGGATCCCCCTTGCCAACGAACCGCCGCCGCGTCCCGTCGGCGGGTTCCGGACAAGCGCGAAGCTTTGACTCCAACTCTAGATGGGTCCCGGAACCACGAGATAGAAGGTGCGTCTGGTCAACGGACGGTCCAGCTCGAGGCGGGGGTCTCCGCGGTGGCTGATTTCTGGCTTGGTTATCGTATTGCTGCAAATCACCTTGATCCGCACTGGCAAGCCTCACGCCTGCACCCGCCGTCGTTCTCTGGTGCTGCCGAACCGCCCACAATATGCGATCCCCAGCGGCAGCCCAGTCGTGGTCGAAGAGCCCGCCGCGCGGCGCCGAAGTCGTGGAAGACGGGAACCCGGACCACGGATATGCTCTCTCCGTGTTGCTTTCGTAGGGAAAAGGCGCTGCCAACAAGGACTGGTTTTTCGTTTGGGTCCACGAGCACGCAAGACGCAGGGCGCCTCGAGAGACTGGACGGGGGTGAAATACATCCACAAAAAGTCCCCGGGAGAATCCGCTTGCTTCTGGTCCAGTTCGTCGGCAGCCGTTTCCGGCCACGTGCCGAAAAGGACGCGGCAGAGGCGGACAAACAGAACACTCGTGCCCCCCAAGGGAGGGAAGGAGGCTTGGGTGTGGCGTTCTGTCCGCCGTGGGCCGGAGCCCACAGCGGGTGATTAATGCGCCCGGCCGGGACCCCATGCTGGGCATGGCGCATCGAGAAGACGACACGTCTCGGGAGCTGGGGAGCGGAGGCTGGAAGGGGTTGGATGCCACGAGACTGGAAGAGAGGGTGGCATGGCTGCGGCACAGAGGGTGCAGAGGGCGTGACAACGAGGCAGGAGAATCAGTTCCGCGGCTTCCGTGTATGGCCCATCGATCCCCGCTCACAAGAGTGACAGAAGTCGACTAGAGTGATTCCGACGAGGTGAATCGAGGGCAGAAGTGAATGCCGGGAGGCTGGTCGTGGTGAGCCATCGTTGCGCCCTCCCTCTGTTGCCGCAGGACGACTGGCTTCCTCAGGAAAGCTCAGCGTCATATCCGTGGGACTGGAGCAAGAGCTTCCCGGTCCCAATGGGTTGCTCGTCTCGTGGCATCTCCCCAACCAAAGGGCTCGAAGTGTCTCCCAGCATCCTCCGAGAAATCCAGAATGACCGGAGTCACTGGTTCCAGGTGTCAAGGCTGAAGAGCGCCCTCAGGCCAGAGGGTCTTCCCAAATAGACTCTAGCCTCGCCGATTGCCCACCTGGTCCTCCCGCAGAACGGGAGGGGGTGCCTGGATGCCGCCCCCATGACCGGTCCGCACCTCACTCGCCACGCTCAGCCTCCGCACTTTCCTACTAGCCGCCCGTGAAGGCAGCAAGCCAAAAACGCAGAGAAGCAGTCGCATGAAACGAGATTCGGGCATAGAAGGGGGAGCGAGCGGACCCGCGAGACGCAAAACCTTTTTTAGAGAGAGTATTATTCCACGGTCGAACTTAGGGTTAAGTTCCGAATCCCATTCCCCCCGCTCGGGCCGGTCGCGAGAGCGCGAGTGCCACGGCAAAACAAGAAAACCTCACGCGGCGATCATTGCATGGTACCGACGATACGGAGCGAAGATGCGACGGTTTGCCGTGGCAGGTTTGCCGCGGCCGGGCGGGGAGGGCGCGAAGCACATCCCCGTCGAAACGGGGACAACGTGGAAACGGATAACTGTAGGGAGGCGACGCGCAGGTGAGAGGGGGCACGGCTCGGACGGAGTGCTGGGACTCGGTCGAGCGGGCGAGAGAGCAGTATCCATGGCCGGGTCCAGGTCTTGACAGTCTTCATTGGCGCTGCGGATTCGCGGTGGCTGTTTGGGAGCAGCCTTGCTCAACGACTTAGCTGTGCTTTCTGAGGCGAGGGCGTGGGTTAGGAAGGGTCCAGAGGACAGCGTAGGTGCTGAGCATTGCGAGACTTGATTCCCAGGCCGGAGTGCATTTCCAGCAATGGGTGAAGTTGGAGGAAGGTTCAAGCCTTCACGATGGAACGCAGGAGACTTTTATGGCTGGATTTGGGAGGATTTGGGACGACGCGCCTGGGTGTGATTAGGTAACACGCGCGCTCTCGCGGACGCGCACGACCCCAGTGCTCGACCCACCTGCCGGAATTGGGCCTGGTCGCTACCAGACAGCAGCACGCAGGGACTTCTAGGAGCTTCTACAGCCCCTTCTACAGCGCATGAATGATTTCTCAGGCCCCTATCAGGCCCCGTTGAACAGCACATAGTTGGGATCGTCTCTGGGCCAACTTCAGCTCGCGTTTTGGACATGTGCAATTTCACAAGTTCCAACCGCGGCTGAACCAAGATGGCCTCGACGGGCTCTCAGAAATCGTCCTACGACGAGCTGCTGGAGGCGCTCGTTGAGCTGGGCACAAAGGCCTTCGACCCGAGCCTCCCCGAGAGCACGCGAGAGCCGGCTCGACGGGAGTTTGACGAATACGTGCAGAAGTAGGTGAGGGATGGTGGCTTTGGCGACTGCTGTCTCTGGGGCTGTAATAAAATGCGTGTTCTGACTCTGTCCTGAAATCGGAATGTACCAAACTGAAAAGAGCCGGAACCGTCCCCATCATCCCCGCCCTCAACACCCTGATCCAGCCCAACAAGGTGCCGCAATGGCTGCGCGCCGAGTTTGTGGGCCTGCTGGCTACCGTGCCGCTCCGCCGCTACGGCGTGCGCGCGACCCTGGAGTTCGTCTTTGCCGTCCACCCCACCACCGTCCCGGGCGGCGCCGCACAGGCAGCAGCAGCGACAGGGGGGCCGCGAAGCCTGGCGAACAGCAGAGGCGCCGCAATGCCACCATCACCCAGGAGGCCATGGCCATGGCGTCGCGTCTCTTGTCTACGCCGCCCGCCTCCGTCTCGGCCGACGCCTGGTTCGCCGGCATCGCCCCACAGCTGATGGAGATCCTCGACGGCGACCACGGCCTGGAGCTGACCAAGGTGGCGGCCTATGTCGTCGGGTTTGGCATCTTGGGCCGTAGACAGTTTGGCGCCCCTGGTAAGGCGTTTTTTTTCCTGGCGCCCGTCATGTGTCTGTGAAGCGCGCTTGGGGCACTGGCTAACAATAATACAATAATCCAGGGACTGCTGGATGGCGCAGCTTCGTCGAACCAATGCTCAAGGCTATCAGGCCTGGCTCGCAAGAGATAGAATCCCTGAATACTGCAGGCTCCGATGGGGTTGTTGACCTTAGCAAGCCCTCCGTCCTCGTTTCGCCGGCTGATCTGGCCACCGGCCTCCGGCGGCTCCACCACTTGGTTGTGTCGCACCCCAACCCTGGCCTTGCACGGCGTTTGATCAACCCTGTACTCCTTCCCCTGTGGTCTCTCACTTCGAGGGAACCTCCGAGACGAAAGAGTCGGACGAGGATGACTACTTCCGCCCAGCGCAAAACCTGCTAACCATATACCTGAAAGTCGCCGGCTCCCTAGACCCAGTCACTGCTATCATCCACAACCTTCTTTATAACGGGGACCGGGATAGTGAGCGACTGATGTGGTCGTTCGACGAGCTGCTTGAGAGGAAGATGCAGATCGTTGTCCCTCCTCGGCAGCAAGCGTTCCGTCTAGCTGCCGAGGGGATCAACCTGCCTCAAGCCGAACAACGAGGCCAGAAACTCCTGGAATTGCTCGGGTCCGTGTTCACAGACGAAGAGATATCCACGATATTTCTGGATTTGTTTAGCCGATGGGTCAAGTCTGGCGGCCATAGGGAAGCTCCCCTCCTGTCAACCAAAGGCGAGGGCGATACCAACCAGGATCCTACGCATTTGCTACTGGAGAACCAGGTGCTCCAAGCCATGATGCTAAAGTTTCCTGAGAGGCTAGCCAGCCAACCGAGCCACATCCTAAAACTCGTCGATGAAATCCTTGCTCAGCCAGACGGCGTGCAGCAGGACGACGAGGTCATATCCGTGGCGCTGAGTTTGCTGAATATGATTGCGACAACACCCAACTTCCGCAGGAGTATCGTGAACGAGGATCTGATGGAGTCGATCGAGCAGGCACTGGACAAACTAAGTAGACATGGGAGCGGCGATGTCTCCACAACAGCCGCAAACCTCGCGCTCTTCCTCAGGTATCGAGACGGATTCGAGCCCGAGGATTCAGCGCCAAGCCAGACAGACCGGCAGGTGCAGGACCGCAAGACGTACGCACTGGCGGTGTCGTACATCACCGACACTGACTCGCCGCCGCCCGTGCGGTCCGAGGGCCTGAACCTCATCCAGAGCCTCGTGCTGGCCAACAGCCCCGTGCTGGACATCTCGGCGGTGCTGGTGCTGCTGTCGAAGCTGCTGGCCGAGGACGAGGACTACATCAACCTGCGCGTCGTCAAAATGTACACGCAGCTGGCCAACAGGCACCCCAAGTCGGTCACGCGCGAGCTCGTCGACCGCTACGTGGACGCGGCCGAGCTCGCCGCCGTCGACACGCGCCTCCGCTTCGGCGAGGCGCTCGGGCAGGTCGTCGAGCGGCTCGGCCAGACGTTTGCGGGCGACGCTGCGCGGCAGGTCTGCGAGGCGCTGCTGCTGCTGGCGGGCCGGCGCGACCACCGGCCCAAGACGGAGGCGAAGCAGGCCCGGGCCGAGAAGCTGAGGAGGATGAAGGCCGAGAGGGGGGAGCTTGATGACGACGACGGCGACGATGGCGAGCCGGGCGGCAGTGCGGAGCTGTCGGGGCGGCAGCGGGAGGACAACGAGATGCTGGCGCGCATCGTCGAGGGCTGGGGCAGCAAGCGCGGGGCCGAGGACGTGCGCGTGCGGGCGTCGGCGCTGTCGATCTTTGCGGACGCGATCGAGACCAACGTCGGCGGGGTCGGCCCGGAGCTGGTGTCGTCGGCCGTCGACCTGTGCCTGCAGGTGCTGGCGCTCGAGCCGGAGCCCGAGAAGGGCATCCTGCGCCGGTCGGCGGCGCTGCTCGTCCTGTCGTTTGCGCGCGCGCTGGACGCGGCCAGGAGGGAGAGGCGGCGGCTGGGGTTCGGGCTGACG
Source organism: Gaeumannomyces sp. JS-464 (assembly GCA_002197995.1). Classification (NCBI taxonomy): domain Eukaryota; kingdom Fungi; phylum Ascomycota; class Sordariomycetes; order Magnaporthales; family Magnaporthaceae; genus Gaeumannomyces; species Gaeumannomyces sp. JS-464. The sequence goes on along the minus strand of NGZR01000001.1, from coordinate 2,626,470 downwards.
GACGAGAGCAGGGCGGACATGGCCAGGGTGCTGGGGTACGTCGCCGACACGGACGGCGACGGGCTGGTGAGGCAGCACGCGAGGGACGTGGTGGAGAGCCTGGAGAACTTCCAGCTGGGGATGGTGTTGCCCGAGGCGGACCAGGGGGGTGGCGGCGTCCCGCCCATTGCGCGCCTGGCGGGCAGTGAGCTGGACTTGCGGAATGTTGGTGGCGGGAACGCGGTGACGAGGCCGGTTATTGAGGAGATTGAGTAGGGGGCGCTTTGGATAGGGCGGCATTCACAGAGGACCACTTTGGTTGCAATGTTCAAAAGTTCACGCGGCTGACGATTCAATGTCTATCTTGATATTCGGTGTCTTTGACATGTTCTTCCGCTGGCTTATCACTCCCTCGAAAGTCACCTTTCTTGTTTGTTCTTCTTCTTTTCCCATCGACGCTCGAGCAACGAGCAAACACCGTGCACAGGCCCATAATGATGGTGGTCTAAGGAACGAGTCGGCGCTGTCTAAAACTAGTTGTTAATTTTCACTCGATACTGCTCCGCAGGGACAGTCGGAAAGGATGCATAGACGCACCATGCAGTACCCGTCTGACGCAAGGACAGGAACCCTCCGGAAACCCTCCAGGAGCCATCCCGTGGCATCGTGGCCGAGGCTTTGGGCAGGCCCGCTGGTGACCGAGAACTCGTGGCGCTGGGCAGCATCCTCCGCCTCTGGAGCATCGAGCGGGCGATTCCCGGGCAGCAAAGATCTTGTATCCAGGCGTGCTGCATCGCGTCCCGGCCCGGCCCTCGCCAGATCTCACCACCCGCCCGGCAGGTTCCTCCCTCCTGGCGATGAATGGGCCCGGCCCCGCCGCTGTTGCTCCAGCCGACTGGGGCAGCCGGCGCATCTTGTTGCCGCGGTTGGCCTCTCCCCGTTGAGACTTCTGGTGGTTGCGGGCTGTCCCGGCGGACCTTGTCCCGGAGCGAGGAGCGCCCGTCTTGTTCTGCGACGACGGTGCGGCGGCGGCGCGGTCCCTCCTGGTGACAGGCGACGACGCGTCCGTGCTGGCGCAAGTATGGTGTGGTTTCTTGGTATATATAGATTGATGGTGCTTAGGATGCTCTGTGCCAGGCCTGCTCTATAGGGCATAGGTAGTGGTCTAGACGAGCGTTGGGCAACGTGTGATGGTTTGAGGGTGGTATCAAGAAGATGGAGATGGAAGTGATCTCTGGCAGTAGGGCCGAAACGAAGATGGAGAGCACGGAGGGGAGTGAGGTCGCGACCTGGGAGGCTCGCGTCCGTCGGGGTCGCGGGTTTATTCTTGCGGTCCTCGGCCGCCGTAGTCTGGCTGCACTCTTCCATGGGCGCCCGCGTAGGGCTTTGGTGGTGGGTCCATGCATATATGTCTGATCCTGAGACGTGCTTCCCGCCCGAAATGTTGGCGGCTGCTCCCTTCAGCCCAGTCTTTATCAAATGCCGCCAATGTGTGGCACCAACGCTGAAGAACCGCCTGACAGGTGGACTCGCGTCAGCGGACAAGACGTTGAGATGGTCAACCCGGCTGGTGAATAGCTAGCGGGGGCTGTCATTGTAAACGAAGGTGAATGGGCTGTGCTCGGAGGTGGGGAGGTTGGAGAAGCCCGCCGCGGGCGGAGTCGCGAGCAGGACGACACTCACTTTTGGTCCAAGTCTTGCGGCGACCGTAATGTTGTGCTGGGTACATGCCTTGGCGCCAATGATCCGCATGTCCACACCTTGGCCGAGGAGTCGACCAACCGGCGCGAGCCAACCGGGCGGCTATTCACAGTGGCATCTTCCGGGAGGTGGCGCCGGCGCCTCATCACGACGGCCCCAAGGGACCACACGTCGACTGGCCGTTAAGGATGTTGTAGGTGCGATCGCCAGCGCGGTTACCCCGGCTCGTGAGACCAGAAAGATGCTAGTTTGAGGCTGGCATCACAGCGTTGAGATTGTGTTGGGTTACATATAGTGTGAATTAGTAGCTTGATATATAGAGATAGGAAATGGGGATGCCGACGTATCGCCTCATCTTGTCCCCGAGAGCAGATAGCCACCAAAGGAGTAGGTGCTCCTTTGCTAGCCTGGCCTGTTGTAGCATAGCCATAGAATTCCGGTTGGGGGCGTGTGGTCTTTATAGCCAAAAACGAATGGGATTGGAGTTGAGAATTTGTAAGACGGGTATCAAAACGCTTGCATACAGACCGATGACAAACACAAACAGGAAGTCATTCTAGCAGAGAGGAAAAAGGCAGTAACAGGCTGGCACAGAGTCATCCATCACAGCTGCTCGTAAAACTCAAGCAGCTTCTTCGCGCCAGCCTCCCACTGGACGTCATTCTGGAGATGATGGCCAGCTCCCGGGACGATGCAGAACCTCACCCCCTGACCCGTGTTGTCGAGGCCGCCCTCTCCTGCCAGTGGCACCACCGCCGCGGCGTCCTCCCCGAACTCTATCTTCTTGGCCTTGACTTGGTCAACAACCGCGGCGCGATAGGTCGCCGCGAGATGACACATGACAGGCGGAGTCATCAGTTTGTCCCCGTCGCCGCTCATGACCAAGATCTTCTGACTGTTGCTGCCGCCGCCACTGCTGCTTGCCTGACCGCAGAGACGACGCAGCAAACGCGCCGGGTCGACGAAGGGCCGCATCATGCTGATGGGCCAGAGGAAGCTCTCGTAGGGGCTTGTGCGCGCCTGGAACTTGAGCACATAGTCGTCATCCACCCCATCGCTAAAGAAAATGCGCTTCGTGAGTGCGGGGTGTGACAACGGCGAGTTAGGGTGCCAGCCGTGAAACAGCATCCTAATGGTGAACAGCGGGTCGGCACACCACCAGTTAATATAGACGCCCAGGCTCCCAAACCCTGGCACGGCACCAAGCAGAGCCAGGCCGCGCACGCGGGGCAGGCCGTGTTCGTTGAACCAGGGGGCCTGCAGGATGTACTGCGACAGGCCGCCGCCGCCCGAGTGGCCGACCAGGACGACCTCGGGGGCGGCGTCGACGGAGGCGTGGCGGAAGAGGATGGCGCGCAGGGCCGAGACGACGTCGTCGGCGAGGTCCCGGCGGGTGGTGCCGTACACCATGCGCAGGTAGCTGGGGTGCCAGGACTCGCCGTGACCGCGGAGCGAGACGGCGTAGCAGGGGACGCCGCGGGCCGAAAGGTACTGCATGTACTCGAGCCAGACCCAGGCGCTGCCCATGCCGCCGTGGACGAAGAGGATAGGCGGGGATAGCGGGGACTGTTCACTACCGTCGGTGACTGCCGCGGCGTACAGGATCTCGAGGTCGCCCGAGGGTGTTTTGGTGAAGAAGCGCTCCACGCCGTCCGGGAGGGGAGGCGGAGGGGAGGTCGGGCGCGTCCAGCGCAGCCACCTGTACGTTAGGTGGAGGTTGAACATGGCTTGGCTGTTGGGTGTGGGAAAGGTGTTTGTTTAGAGATGAGGAGAGTTGAACGGGAGAAAAAGGGGCAGCGCGATACGGCGGGCCCTTTATACGTCGTGATGCTTTGCATCTAATTCTCCGTCGGCTACAAGCTGAACAGCTAAAATACATGGAATACGAGACAGAGTCACAGAGCTGGTCTTGGCCCTAGCAGGCCTTGGTCTCATGCGCATGTGCATGGCGGCTTTTATGACTGGATGCTGTGAGACTCCCTAAAAATTATCGGGAGCTGAGCTGCGTTCCGATCTGGAGCGGGAATTTCAGGGTGCGTTGGCCAGGCGCAGCTTTTTGTTCTAGCGATTGGACGCCTCAATTCGGAAGCCCCGAGAGGCCATGGACGCTGACCAGCATGCACAAAGGAATGACATCCAAACACCGTTCTGGATCAATTGGGCGAGGTCCGTCTTGATCAGATCGGCGCATCAAGGCCCCGGCCCAGGTGCATCAAGTGGCTGCAGTGACAGCACTGGGTGTCAGCCCTACAACGCAGTGCTGCAGCAGCCCCTGGAGATCGTGTTGCTCAGTGGAAGCACGCCCCACATTGACCCATCATGGCTGGGATATCAAATGGTCCTGCCAAATTGAGCCAGCCATATGCGATCAAAGTCCTCGTAGGATGAAGATGAGGGACAGAACTTGATGCTGCATCACCAAAGGTTCCTCAGGTTCTTTCGAGCCGTCACAAAGTGTTTTCCGCGATCATATAGTCGGCGTCGAAAACCACCCGCCGCCAGGATGACCGTCGAAACCCTCGCTGGCCAGGGAGGGGTGCGGGTTGCCGTCGAAGGCTGCGTATGTTTTTTTTGTTTTTTTTGTCTCCTTTTCCGCACCTGCCGCACACGCTACCGTTAGAACTCACAGCTGAACAATCCCCAGGGCCATGGCACTCTCAACGCCATCTACGCCGCCGTCGAGCGCGCGAGCAAGGAGCGCGGCTGGGGCGGCGCCGTCGACCTGGTCATCATCTGCGGCGACTTCCAGGCCGTGCGCAACCCCGCCGACCTCAACGTCATGTCGGTGCCTGTCAAGTACCGCGCCCTGGGCGACTTCCACGAGTACTACGCCGGCGCCCGCGCCGCCCCCTACCTGACCGTCTTCACCGGCGGCAACCACGAGGCCGCCTCGCACCTGTGCGAGCTGTTCCACGGCGGCTGGGTCGCCCCAAACATCTACTACCTGGGCGCCGCCTCCGTCGTGCGCCTGGGCCCGCTGCGCATCGCCTCCATGGCCGGCATCTTCAAGGGCGTCGACTACAACCGGCCCCACACGGAGCGCCTGCCGTTTGGCGCCCACGACGTCAAGAGCGTCTACCACGTGCGCGAGATCGACGTGCGCCGCCTGCTGCTGCTGCGCTCGCAGGTCGACGTCGGCATCAGCCACGACTGGCCGCGCGCCGTCGAGCGCCACGGAGACGAGAACGCCCTGTTCCGCACCAAGCCCTTCTTCAAGCAGGAGTCGCTCGACGGCACGCTGGGGAGCCCGGCCGCGACTTATGTCATGGACCGCCTCAGGCCTGCCTACTGGTTCTCCGCGCACATGCACTGCAAGTTCTCTGCTGTTAGGCGATATGCTGATGGCGAGGGTCGTGCCACGGCGCCAGGGCTGCTGATGAACCTGCCGCCGCTGCTGGCGCCTCTGCGTCCAAGACTGAGCCGGTGCCTGGAGGGAGCGGCAGCGTACCAGCCGGGAACCCAGACGAAATCGACTTGGACATGGACGACGCCGACGACAGCCAAGGAGGCACCGAGACACAAGACGCCAAGCCCGCCGAGATCGGGCAAGAGGAGACTCCGACACCCAACCGAACCGAAGAAGGCGCCAAGCCAGACCAGCAATCCCCCAGCACCAAACACGCATGGGAGATATCCGACGACCTCCGCGCTCTCCTCCCCGCATCCTTCCGCCAGCCACCCCCAACAGCCGAGGCGCCTGGACCTGCGAGGGGAGGCAGGCGACCCACGCCCGGCCAGCCGGTGCCGCCGGGCATCACCAACCAGACGGTCCGCTTCCTCGCGTTGGACAAGTGCCTGCCGGGCCGCGGCTTCCTGCAGCTGTGTGAGGTCCACCCGCTCGACCCGTCCCAGGCGGCCGCGCACCCTCCCCTCCCGTCCTCTTCCTCCTCCGTCGACGCCGCTCCTCCTCCCACCGCTACCGCCACCTCCACCAGCAAAGCCTACGCCCCAGATACAAGCTCGAGTACGACCCGGAGTGGCTCGCCATCACGCGCGTCCTGTCCGGAGACCTCGCCGTCGGCCTCGGCGACCCGTCGGTGGCCCGCGTCCCCGCCGACAGGGGCGAGGCGCACTACGCGCCGCTCATCGACGCCGAGCGCGCCTGGGTCGAGGAGCACGTCGTGACCAAGGGCAAGCTCCGGGTCCCCGACAACTTTGTGCACACGGCGCCGCCGCACGTCCCCGGGCAGCCCGAGGCCGTGGGCGGGCAGCCCGACGAGTACACGAACCCGCAGACGGCCGCGTTCTGCGAGCTGGTGGGCATAGAGAACCTGTGGGACGCGAGTGAGGAGGAGAGGAAGGCCAGGAAGGCCAAGGGGCCGCCTGCGAGACCACCGGGGAGTCAAGGTGGCGGGAGGGGCGATGGCGGCGGTTGGGGCAGAGGGGGAGAGGGGGAGAGGTGGCGGGAGAGGAGGGCGAGGCAGAGGTGGGGGTAGAGGTAGGGGCGGACGAGGTCGTGGACATTATTAAAATCTCACATGACACTTCAACAGTTCTACGAAGTGTGGTGCTAGATGGGAGTTTCAAAAGGCGCAGGCTCTAAACTCGAATATTCATGAAGGCGAAGGGCAAAAAAGTTGTTCATGTTCATATCTAGTCAACTTCTGTTGGTAAAGCCACTCAGGGCAGAAAACCGATACCCATAAAAGTCCAAATGCTACGATGATATGTATCCCCGCCTAAAAAGCTAGACCACCGCGAAGGTGAACGATCCAGCAGAGTGTGGGGGCTGCAAGTAATCTTCCATCTGTATTAGACGAACAACTCACAGACACGAGGTCTAGTTGAACGCATATGCTAAGATGGTGGAGTGCTGTCACAAGTCCTGGGCGAGGGGAACAGAATGAGAATACCCCAACTGGGGTGTCGGCTGCTGCACGATGACAGCTAGCCCATAGCTCATTGTCTATGGTACAGCATTGCTCAACTCCGAAACTCCTGCTGGGCAGCTGACTGGCCTGGCCAATGAATGGAAGCAGATATCCCAAACGCCTGTAATCATATCATGAAATGTCTAGACAGGCCGCTGGCCTGTTGTCACTAAGCCTCTGTTCGGCTGTCAGCATGATGACGGCAGAGAGACGAGGGGCTCAGGGGAAACACACTATGCAACCCGAGGTAGTCTGCCGCCATCAAGATCTCCAGGCAGAGCTCTGTAGGAATCTCCATGTCCGGGACATCTTGGTCGTTCTGGAACCGGTACCAGTAGTGGAAGTAGTCGACCACCTTGCCCAGGACCACCCCGCTGTAGCAGAGGCATCAGTCGACATTCACAAAGGAGGGATGGCAGGCTGCCGCTTCACGGGGAGGACAGAATGAGAGAGAGAGGGTATGTGTGTGCGCGTGCGAGAAGACAAAGGGAGTCAGATCAAGTGTAGTTACAACTCCATGGAAGCCCGTCATGTCGAAGCATGCGTTCCTCGTCAGGTCGTAGCAAAACAGTTTTCATCATCCAGGTGTTGGTTGCCAGGCGGGAGGATGGGGGTTGCCAGCGCAAAGTCATAGCGGGCGACCAGGACAGGGCGACCCCAGGAGGGTGGGCTGTTGGCGACTGGTTGGTTGGTCCGGGCAGGGAAACAAACCCACCTCAGCTCTTCGAGCGTGCACCGGGCAGCCACGGCCTCAGCGTATTGGCTCTGGGGGTTGACCATGGTCTTGATGGTAGGGCTGGCCATAGCAGCCTCCCTGAGCACGACGAACTCGAAGCCATCGCTCGAGATCAGAGTGATGTACTTGCTGGGGGTTCTGGTGCTGCCTTCGACATCCATCGTGTACGCTTGTATGGCGGCGAATGTCGGGGGAAAATGATTCTGAGGCAGTAGAGGCGACGGCAAAGGAGTTTGGGAGAGGGAGAGGGATTAGTGTGCCCTGCGAGGTGAAGATCTTCCACTTGGGTGCTGATGATTTTTTTTCTATTTGTTTGCTCTTGTCGAAGACGGAAGTCGAGAAAAGAAAAAAGGCACGAAATTGAAGGAGCTCGGTGGAAAGGTTTGCAGCACCCTGGCCCCTGCTAGTAAGGGACGGGCTGGCCGAGCACGTGCCATCCCATGCAGCGAACAAAGTGCGGGCGGGGCCGAAGGTTGGGCGCGCCTTGTTCGTGACTGGGCGACCGCGGGGCAGGGGTTTTCCTCGCCTGGGCGCGCCACCACTCAACAAAACGGCCGGAGCGTGTTGATTGGGAGCCCCACCCTTTGCATCATCCGCCCGTGGTTCGTGGTTGCCGTGCCGACTGTTGACAAAACGCTGCCACCTGCGTCGACCAGGCCCAGAACCTGGATTTGGGCTACAGCACCTCCCTTTTGCGCCTCGCCGTTCCGCATCAAACCTCGCGGTGCCTCGTTTTCTTCTGCTCTCCCGATCCAGGAAAACATTCACCATTTGAACCAAGCAGCTTCATTCCACCGCACCATTTTATTGCTCATCTTCGACTCGGCTTGAGGCCTGCAGGACATTCATCCGTACACCGCCGTTGTCGTTTCTGCCAATCTCCAGGAAGCGCTGGTTGCTGTTTGTTTGTCTCGTCTGGAGGGCGATCGCTTTTGCCTCGACCAAGCCACCATCCTCCCATCATCCACACCCTAGTCGCTTCCTGCTTTCCTTTACAAGTTTGGAAAAAGAAGTCCGACAAGCAAGCCACACCGCAAACGAAAGCCGCGGGCCATGGCGTCCTCATATCAATACCGCAACTCCTACTACAACAACAACAACCATAGCAGCGACAACCACCGCCAGCCGTCGCAGGAAAAGTACGAGCCGTCAATGCAGCGCAGGTCCACCGTTGAGCGACGAGAGAACCGCGGAACCCGGTCGAGCGATGGCACCGTCAGCACAAATGATGAGCTCGTCGACCGGTAGAGAGTCGTCGGCGACCCACATGACCGGCTCCCGCCTACTCCAAGAAGATCGTCGTCGTCGGCGACGGCGGCTGCGGCAAGACCTGCCTGCTGATCAGCTACAGCCAAGGGTACTTTCCAGAGGTAGGCGGAAACGGCTCTCCTTTTTCTTTGTGGGACGACAAAAACTGACACCGGTCTCGCAGAAATACGTCCCCACCGTTTTCGAGAACTACATCACCTACCCGACACACAACCCCAGTGGTAAGACCGTTGAGCTTGCCCTGTGGGATACGGCCGGTCAAGAGGAGTACGACCGCCTGAGGCCGCTCTCCTACCCCGAGACCGATTTGATTTTTGTCTGCTTCGCCATCGACTGCCCCAACTCACTAGAGAATGTCATGGACAAGGTTTGTTGCCCTCGTGGTCCTCCAGCTCCAGTCGCAGCATATTTTGGCTAACGAGCAGCAATTCAAAGTGGTACCCGAGGTCCTGCACTTCTGCCCCTACACACCGCTCATCCTGGTCGGGCTCAAGTCTGACCTGCGCTTCCGCAAAAACCTGCATCGACATGCTCAAGGCTCAAGGCCTGACCCCTGTAACAGCCGAGCAAGGGCAGGCCGTGGCGCGCAAGATGAACGCTCAGTACATGGAATGCAGCAGCAAGGAGATGCGCGGAGTGGACGAGATCTTCGAGCGTGCCATCGAAACAGTCGTCTCGGCGACCGCAAGGTCCTCGAGGCCCAGGCCACGTCCGGCGGTGGCGGCGGCGGTGGTGTCACCTACTCCTCTGGTGGCAGCCACCTGCCTGGGTTCGGTGTGCCCAAGAGGAAGAAGCGAAAGTGCAACTTCTTGTGAGGGGCTTGAAGTGGAACATCAGTGCTTGCTGCCTGCTGCTAATCTTGAAAATCCTCCCATCGCCAAGTGGCGCCGGGGTGCCTTTCGTACCTCCTTTAACTCTCCATGCTTGTTTTCTTTTGCTATATCCATTTTTTCTCCCTTCCGATTCCCCTTCTGCATACGCCACACAGCACTCTACACCCACGCAAAGCAAAATGGAGAAACATGGAGACGGTCCCGCGAAGGACGAGTTGGATGAGGGTGCATAGCCCAGCTTGAGCCGTGCACCAGGAGGTGAGGGGGAGGGGCGGAGGAGTATGAGGGAGAAGACAACCTAATGAACGACCTACTGCACGATTCGGGACGACTTTTGTTTTCTATTTATCTCTGTTTGCCCCCGTTCGCTTCCTAGTTCCCTTTTCTTTTTTGCTTCCTTTCGTTTCCCGCAGGAAAGGGATACCCTTGGAGATTCCGGCAGGGATGGAATCCTGGCATACCACTCCTCAACGCCCCTACTCCCAAAGTACGTTGTTACCGCGAGCGCGAGCGACGATTTATTGAAGTTTTTTTTTTTGTTCCCCTTCTGTCTACTTCCTGGAGATGCGCCATGTTAAACGGCGGATGACTTTGTCTGCGGTCATACGAGATGAGATCTTGAGTAGGTTGGGGAAAACGTTGCAAGGCAGTTGACAAAACGAATACCAAGAGGAGGATCTATCTTTGGACGAGGTGGTGGTACGTGGTGTCTGGCTGCATCGAAACGGAATCCATTACAAGGCGCAAAAGGTCGTCGCAGAGGATGGAAAGGCGTCGAGTATCGTTACGAGTCCCCTCCTCCTCCATTCTCGTTTTCATGCTTGACGAGTTCTTCCCGGCGACGATGGGTATGGCGACTACTGTCTTCTCCCTCTCTCCCTTCCCAGCCCACTACACCGCTGCGTTTTTCTCTTCGCCTGTCTTGTTTAAAAGGGACTTGTTTGTCATTGACTCGGAGTGTATGTCCCCTTTTTGTATCATTGCAATCACTCTTGTTTTTTTTCCGCCAGATATCTTTCTTTTGTAGCATGGATTTCCCAACTCATCAGGGAATGGGAGGGTAGGACACATAAACAAAGTCATATTATTCACAAAAAGCAAAAGCAAAAGCACGCCGTTTTCTATTTACTTGCATGTGCCTTGTCGTGATATAATGTCGGGGGTATCATTCATTTATTGATCAGAAGCGCAGGTAGTTAGGAGTCGGTGTAAGATTTATGGTTCACCTCTTGGCACTATCACCGCCCTTTGGCCGACCGCTGTTGTTGCCGTTGTCGTCGTCGTCGTCACCGCCGCTCCCCGCGGCGCCCTCGCCCTCGCCCTCGTCGGGTTCGTCCTTGGCCATGACGTTTTCAAACTGCGACCAGAGCGCCTCGACCGACGAGAACTCGTTGCCGACCTTTTTTTGATGGTAGGGTTGGTTCCTGGTCAGCAAAACGATGGGCGATGGGCAACGCAGACAGGGGACACTGCTAATAGAAGGGACACATCAAACACTGATGCAATGGGCATACCGTGATGACGGCCTCGAGCGACCGGTTCAGCTTGTTGATGTTGGCCAGGACGTGCTCGAAGCTCTGCGCGCCGCTCGTGCGTCAGTCTCGCCATGACTTTGTTTCCTTTCGGCCTCCCTGCCTTCTGCTAGTAGGGAGTAAAGACCAGAGAAAGAGAAACGCACCATGGCGATCTCCCCAATGAGCGCCTCGCGCTGCAGCTCAAAGGCCGACTTGTCGCTCGCGCCGCCTGCCGCGGATAGTGGGCGGTTCAGCGACATTTTTTCCCTGGTGTCTTTTTTTTCCCCCGCCCGGATGCTCTGTTTGTACTTTGGGCTCGCAGTCGCGGGCCCAGCGTTGTCGGCTGAGGGTATGAACGCGCTCTGCTGTCGTGATTTCTTGTGTGATGGTTTTTACAGCACCCCCACAGTGTGTCGACGTCACCGGGAGCAGGGGCCTGAAACGACACCCACCTACACACTGGATATCACACACTGGCTTGCGCTCTCTCATCATAAGCACTTCCAGCAAATACAGAGCCACGTATTTCGCTCGACACAGTCAGGGGTACAATGTCAGCCCGATCATCAGTGAACCTATACAAGCGAGGGTACTTGAGCATTCGGTTTCCATTCGGGCCCACGCAATATCTGCCAATTCCAGAGCCGTGGAAAGAGATGTAATGTACAGTTGGGAATTAACTAGGCCGACCCAGCGTGCTTCCTCCATCATAAAAGTTCGAAATTTTTCAGTCAGTCTGGCTCACAGTACACCCGGCCAGACGCAAAATTTGTGCCCCTTCTCACTCGGGCAACCGTGTAAAAACGGCCATATTCTCCTCCTCCATTTCCATCGCCTTGTGCGACATCGCTTAGAACAGAGGGCCGCCGAGACGGATGGCGACCGACTTGTTTTGCGTGTAGTTGGCAAGAGCGGCCTCGCCGAGCTCGCGGCCGATACCAGACTCCTTGAAGCCCTATAAAGCAGAAGCGGATTAGCATCATGGTTACAGCTGAGATGTATAATGTGGCAGTGAGAACTTACACCAAAGGGCAGCTGGTGATGCACTGTAATGATTAAACACCTGGTTAGCAAACACCGCCATAGCCACGTCTCCCACCGAGAACAAAAAACAAAACTTACGCATGTTGTAGCAGTTCACCCAGACGGTACCCGCTTTGAGCGAGTTGCTGACGCGGATGGCCGTGTTGAGGTCCTTGGTGTGCACGGCGGCGGCCAGGCCGTAGGTGGAGTCGTTGCCCATCTGGATGACCTCCTCCTCCGTCTTGAACTTTGCGATGGCGCAGACGGGGCCGAAGATCTCCTCCTGCATGATCTTCATGTCGGAGCGCACATTGGTGAAGATGGTGGGCTGGATGAAGTAGCCCTTGCTGCCGTGGCGGTCGCCGCCCGTCTCGACGGTGGCGCCCTCGTCCTTGCCGGCCTTGATGTACTCCATGATGCGGTCGTACTGCAGCTGGCTGACCTGGGGCCCCTGGAAGGTGTCCTCCTTGAACGGGTCGCCGACCGCGTTCTTCTGGGCCCGGGCCTTGAAGGCGGCCACGAACTTGTCGTAGATGCCCTCCTGCACGTACACGCGCGACCCCGCGCAGCAGCACTGGCCGTGGTTGTAGTAGATGCCAAAGTTGACCCAGCTGACGGCCTGCTCGATGTCGGCGTCGTTGAAGACGATGTTGGGCGACTTGCCGCCGAGCTCGAGCGTCACCTTCTTGAGGTTGGACGACGCGGCCGCCTTCATGATGGTGCGGCCGACCAGGGTCGAGCCCGTGAAGGCGACCTTGTCGATGTCCATGTGCGACGAGATGGCGGCGCCGGCGATCTTGCCGAAGCCCGAGATCACGTTGAGCACGCCGGGAGGGAAGCCGGCCTCCTTGACGAACTGTGCCATGACCAGGGCCGAGAGCGGCGTCTGCTCGGCAGTCTTGAGGACGATGCAGTTGCCCGTGGCCAGGGCGGGGCCGACCTTCCACGCGAACATGAGGAGGGGGAAGTTCCATGGGATGATCTGGCCGCAGACTCCGATCTGTACGTGCAAGAAGAGGGATCTGTCAGTCTCGGTGTCATGATACATGAGGAGGGGCCATTAGCCCGCGTGGCCTCGACTTACAGGCTCTTGTCTGGTGTAGTGGAACATGTCAGGCGCAATGTCGATGGTCTTGCCCTCGACCTTGTCGGCCCAGCCGCCGTAGTACCTCAGGCAGCCGGCGACGGCGCCGACGTCGCCCTTGGCCATAGAGAAGGCCTTGCCATTGTCGAGCGACTCGACAGCGGCGAGCAGGTCCAGGTTCTTCTCGACGAGGTCGGCGAGCTTGGTCAACAGGATGCCGCGGTGTTGCGGGGTGGTGTGCTTCCAGTCGCCCTCGAAGGCTTTGCGGGCGGCCTTGACGGCTAGGTCGACGTCCTTCTCGGTGGCCTCGTGGACGGAGCAGATGACCTCCTCGGTTGCGGGGTTTATGACCTCGAACGTCTTCTTGTCGACGCCCTCAACCCACTCGTTGTCGATGAACCTGGCAGCAGAGAAGTCATAAGGTTAGACTTTTGCACTACGTTGGCATGCTGGAAGCTCGGCTAGGATCGGTTCAATGCAGCGGCGCAGGCGGCACTTACAGGCCGATCGGCTGCTTGTACGAGCCGGTGGCAGGAGTCTTGAGCTCCGTGAATAGGTTCGCCATCCTGTAGCTTCTGGTGGTGTATGTCTTGGGTCGGTGGGAGGGGGTATCTGGTTTGTTGTTGCTGGGACAGGACGGGTGGGTTGAGGAGGTGCGGGAAGATGCAGAAGTGACAGGACAAGAAAAGAAGCGCAAGAGGGAACAGGAGCAGGAGGGCCGGGTGGTCTATTATAAAGCAAAGCGGGGGTTGGAAGGACAGCAGCCACGGTACCGGCAGCTTAGGGGCACAACACATCGCAACAAGCACAGCCAGTCGGGGAACCGACGCAAGGGTGGACATCCACGACAGCCAGCCCACCCCATCTGGGCCACCTCGACCCGGCCTTCCCATGGGAGGGGATGTGGAAGGAGGAGGTGGCGGCGGCCATCGGCGGCAATGCTTGGAAGGCGGGGACCTACGTTGCACAGGGCCAGCCTCGGGATCCCAGGGTGGAGGCGAAGAGCCGTGGAAGGAGGAGCTGTCCAAGTCATCCCCCCACCATTTCTGGGCCATTTCTGGACCATTTCTGGGGCGAGAGTCCAGCCGAGAGCCAGACTGGGATGTGTGGTGCAAGTGAATCGGCCTACGTCCACATCACAGCTCCACGCCAAGTTCCACTATTGAAGCCACTCTCTCTCCTGGATTCCGACATGGCGTCCCGAATTGGCGGACGCTGGCCACAGCTGGCCCCGTGTCGGTGTTTGGAGGCGTTTGCCGCAGACCAGAAAACTCGCGTCGGCGCAGTCTCAAGCCCGTCTCGCCGCCTTCCCCGCACTAGGTCAATCAATATCAATCATGACGACGAGCCCCGTACAACCGCGCACCCTGATTGGGCAACCCTCCAGGACTTGGCTCTCGAGGTGCACACCACATGCGTCGTTACCAAACCGCTTAAACCATCGAGACCGACCCTATTGCCTCCCATCTCGGCAGTGAAATACCCTTAGTGTCTCCCCGTTGCTCCTAGAGCGATCTGACGGATCGAAGGAGGCTCCTGTGAGCTAACCGCTTGTTGATTTCCGATACTGCGTCGCAGATGGAAGCCGCCCATCTCGTCCAATCAATATCTCAAGGTTCAGTCCAAATCGATCCGGTTATTTACCTGATGGCACCCGAACTTCCCGCTGGCCCTTTTTCGACACGGCGTTCGACGTCGGGCTTCTATTAGCCTCCCCCATGGGGCTCCTCATTCTCCCCTCCCCCACACATAACGCGTCCCGTTTCTGGAACTCAAAATATGAAACCCTACGGGGGCAATTCCTGGACAAAAGGAGCTGCGCGTGGCGCGATGGATGTCGTCGTAGAGGGACAGGGTGACCGCCGTGGGAGGGGAACTCAATGCTACCATTCTTCGCGGAGAGGATTACCCCGCATTGTCGCCGTCATTGGCCGCGGCGAGCGGGCAGGTCGCTGCCAATGATGTCCTGCCCAAAACTCCACGGAGAATTTGACAAAGACATTGACATAACGGTGGAATTATGAGGATCTTTTTGTCTGGCAACAGTATCCTGGGCCAACACACACAACAGTAACCTTTTGTCAGCAACTCCGTTTTGGTTGATGCTTTTGGGTCCAAGTTGTCCCGGCCAAACTGATACTGCTGCTTTTCGCCTGTCTGCCTCTGAGCCCTCGGTTCCCCACGCAGCTCCAACCCCAGCCCTCGGCCTAAAAGCCAGCGAGGTCCAAGGCGACGCAGCTGCTCCATTGCAAACATGGATAACCCCCAAACCGTCGGTTCGTCTCCCAACCGCATTGACATTTCGGGCCGCCGGATGGCTTTCCATTCCACCGAATTCCCACTGGAGAGCAGGCAGGCCATGCAGCTTACGGCCTCCACAATGTCAGGCAGGCCTGCACCTAGCTGCTAGGCCTTTTTTGAACCCCACATTCTGGAGCTCCTCCTGGCGGATGGCGAGGCCAACGGGAGGTCACACTTGAACAAACAAAAGCCATGTCCCTGTCTCTGCAGACGAAGCTTCTGGGGCTGGTGCATCCGTCAGAGCTTAAACAGGGTGAATGACCAGGTTCGAACTGGGTGCTGGGCGATCGAACGGAGCTGGTAAAACGGATGCAGCGCAGGCGGGACCTGCCTGGCTTGGCGTCTTGTCTTGATGGTTCCGTTTTTCGTTTACCGATCTCGGCCTGCTGTGGCCTGTAATATACCAGTCCAGCTTGGAATTTGGATGACTAAACCGTTCGCCCGAATGCCTTCCTGCGATTCTTTCCGTTGCCTGAAAAGCTAGGCGCACAAGTGACAAACGCAAACGCAATTGGGAGCCGCCAAGGTAAAATAACATGAAGTGATCATCATCCAAATCTGAAAATCTAGATGGAAAACTCTCACAATTTGCAGATGGCCCAGCCGCAAATTTGGAGGAGCTGCTCTGCAGCCACTTTTCGCATCTCCAAAGTTCCCACCCAACACTCGCAAAAGACGGGAAGGAGCACAAGTCGCGACCCAGCTTTCTTTGATCAGCTTTATTTGCTGGATTCAACTCTTTGTAGATCATCATGGGAATTTTTGCAAACAAAAGTGCTGCCGTCGCATCCTTCTTAGCTGTTCCAGAATAAAGAAGCCAATATTGAATTTCCAAGGCTGAAAATTTTGTGCCGCCCGCGAGTTGTGTATCATGTTGCTGGGGCAAGAAATAAGGGCAGCCTCGGCCGCCTTCTCCGCAATTTTTTTCTCGACATGCCAAGCCTCGGAATCAACATCGCGCCTCGCAGCCACGCCGCCCTCAGCGCTCTGAGCCGACCGGAACGACCGCAATCCCATGATAGAAACAGCTCTGAGTAGACATAACCCCTCAGCGGCACAGCAATGGCAGAGCCCGTGCTGAGCGCCGTGGCGACGGCTCCGGACACCGCCGCTCCGGAGCGTTTAGTCGGTATGCCTGGTCCCCGCGCCAGCCTCCCATGCCGTAGCCTCGCGTCCCCCCTGTTGGCCATGCCTGTACTGAGGGTTCAGAAATTGCTAATGGGCGCGCTCTCCAGCCGACAGCGTAGTCAAGACCGAACAACCCAAAGCTCCTGCCACTGCTCCTGCCAGTGCTCCTGCCGCGGCGCCCGTCTCGGTCCCTGCCGCAGCGCCTGCGACCCCTACGGCCGCGCCTGCAATGGCAACGACGACGGCGACATCAACACCAACGCCAGCTGCGACGCCAGCTCCCGCTCCAACCCGACACCAGCAGTCGCGCCGACAACAGCGGCGCCCATGTCAACACCGATTTCTACACCAGCACAAACACCAGCTGCTCCGCTCCCACCAGTCTCGACACCCGCGCCTGCGCTAACATCGGCTCCGGCTCCGGCTCCGGCTGCCGTTGCCGTTCCTGCTTACATTCACGCACCGACCCCGGCACCGGCAACAGCTCCGGCGCCGGCGCTCGATGATATGTCCTTTAACCTTGCAGACAGCATCCTAAATGCTCTCAAGCGGCCTAGAAGCCCCGAGCCTGGAGATGCCGCCGGCGGGGACGAGAAGAGGCTGAGGACAGACGCGGCCCCGCCCCCGCCCGACGCAAACCGTTCGATATCGGTGCCCTCCTCGAGTCGGCTCTTGGAAACCTTGACGAGCACCTCAACGACCTTCTGCCGCCGATGCCTGACCTCAGCGCCAAGCATGATGTGCAAGCACCGACTATCTCTGCGCCGCCCCCTACGAACGTGCCCGCGGCGACGGCTGTGCCTAACGCTGTCGCCGGCCTCGCACCGCAGATCAAGCAGGAGCAGAAGAAGATGAAGTTCTTCCAGAACGCCACATATATTGTGCGGTCCATGGGGCTGCCGTTTCTCGGAACGCTGGTGAGCCGCCCGACATCTGGGTACCTCGCTACCCCATATAGGCGATCCCTCTGCTAACCGCAACTGACCGCGTGATGTAGGCGGTGCAAGTGCTCCTTGCGCTCTCTGAGAAGCCACGCGCCGAGACGGTCGCAGCGATCCGCAGCTCCGACTCAGAGATCGGCAAGGCCTACAAGGCCCTGAGCGCGACTTTCAAGCAGGCGCGCAGAATGTTTTCCGAGACATCATCCATCCTGCACCCGGACGAGCTCGAAATCAAGGAGTCAGGCGACCTCGAGACGATCCAGATGGCCAACATGGCGACCATCTGCTCGACCATCTTCGAGTCGGACAATGCGTCCCTGGCCGAGGCGCATGACGCCTTCCTGCGCACCTTTGTGCCAGAGTACGGGCCCCTTAGCGACGATCTGATCAAGCTGTTTCTGAGTCTCAAGACCCAGGCGTTCCTGCGCGCGTGCCCAGAAAACGTCGAGGAGGGGCGCATGAGGGAAATCCTCGCGGGCTTCTTTCCCGCCGATGCCGAGGCGCCCCTGAAGCAGCTCCACCCGGACCTACCACTGACACAGACAGAAAAGGTCTTTGTGAGCGCGTCAACAAAAAGGGGCGAGCGCTTTGGCAACGAGATCAGAGACGCAATGAAGAGGAGTATGTGCTAGCAAGCTAGGCCGTCTGGTCTGCGTCTCCTCCCTTGATGCTCTGGCCCAATCGGGTACTGACATTGTTGGACTGCAGGAATGCTTTCTATTGAGTACCCAGGAGAGGGGTTCTTGGATGAGATGAACAAGTACCTGAGGGACAACCACGACACTATCCTGCGCTATGCGGAAAGCCAAGGCATCGAAATCCCGGTCGACGAGGATCCGATGACGGATCTGCCCATGGACGGCGCATTGGATTTTGATCTGTCTGCACCGCAGGCTCCCGTCAAGGCAGATACAGGCGGGATGGCGGACTTGGCGGCGCCAGATCTGGCGTCATCCCTATCTGAGAGCCTTGGTCTCGGCAAGCTCATCCAAGACTCGCTCGAGAAGGAGAAGCCGCCAGAGACGGAGCCCAAGGGCCTTGCATCTCTGATAGCCGAGAAGCTTGGCGCCAGCGCCGGCGCTTCCCCATATCACCAGGGCGGTGTGCAAAATCCATACATGCAGTACCAAAACTCGCCATATGCAGCAGGCTATCAACAAAAACGGGGCGCCCGCGACGTCGGCCGGTCATGCGGTCGATCTGCCGCCTCACCAAAGCTCGCCAACAACAGTCCTCTACGAGCGGGCACGCCAAGCAGCCGTGGCCAAGTCAACAGCACACGCCCGTAGGGAGGGATTGCATAGTACTCGCCGTCCCTGGACACCAGAGGAGGAGCGGGCCCTGATGACGGGACTTGATATGGTCAAGGGCCCTCACTGGAGCCAGATCCTGCAGCTGTTTGGCTCTAACGGCACCATCAACGATATACTCAAGGACCGCACCCAAGTGCAGCTCAAGGACAAGGCGCGCAACCTCAAGCTCTTCTTCCTCAAGACCAACTCGGAGATGCCCTACTACCTTCAGTGCGTCACAGGCGAGCTTAAGACCGCGTGCTCCCAGCCAGGCCGCACGGAAAGAGGCGGAGGAAAAGGCGCGTATGAACTCGGAGGAGGAGAACGCGAGGATCCAGGGGATCATGACCCTGGCCAGCGGCCTCCAAAACAACAATGCGGCCAACAACAATAACAACAACAGCAACGGTAACAACGGCAACAACGGCAACGGGACCAACAAGGGGGCCAGCCCTGTTCCCAGCGCGCCAGCCTACTCTCCACTTACACCCGGCGGGTCTGTGTATGGCGGCGCCGGGGCCAGGACGGGCAGTCCGTCGACACCAGTCCACACACCCGTCATGGGGCCGGCCAAGGTGGCAATACCACCGGCAACGTCGGCGGCGTCGATGACACATGCCGCCATCGCACCAACCCCGCTGGCTCTCAATGGGGCTGTTACTCGGCCTGCCGGAGGTGCGGCTTCTGCTATGACGCCATCACCTCATGGGCACTCAAGCCCAGCGAGCGCCACGGCATCTGTGCACCACCAGATACATACCCAGCAGGCCCAGCAGCGTCTCGCACAAAGTAATCTGCAACACCAGCAAACTATGCAAAAGCAGCAGCAACCGCCGCAACCGCAACAACAACAACAACAACAACCACCGCCGCCACAACAACAACAACAACAACAACAACAACAACAACAACACTATGCTCCGCCCCAGAGAACCCCACAGCCTTATCCCCAGTCCCGGCCGCCTCAATCCCCTCAACAAACCCAGGGGCAGCGGCCGCCCTCGCAGCCCGTGCAACAGCGGGCTACCCCTCAGCCACAGCCAGCCCCGACCATGCCGCCGGCCGTCTATCAGGTCCAGCAAGCCCAGCAGGGCCGGCTGCCGCCGGGGCATCCTCAGTACCAGACACAGTCACAGGCGCGGCAACAGGTTTCTCAACAGCAGCAACGGACCGTGACGCCCCCAGTGCAGGCCCAGCACGTCCAGGCTGCAAGGCCTCAGATGGCCGCTGGTGGGCAGCAGCAGCCCCAGCACTCGCTGACCCTGCCACAATCGCCCAAGCCCCAGGTACAGCAGCAGCAAGCGCAACAGCAGTATCTCCAACAGGCGCAATATTCGCCACATACACAGCCTGCTCAGCAACAAGCCCAGCATCCCCAGGTCCAGCAGCAAACTGCTCAGCAACCTCAGACTCCGCAACCGCAAGTCCAGCAGCATCCCCAGCAGGCGCAAGCCCAACAGACTCAAGCACAGCAGCCACAGGCGCAGCGACAACCGCAGGCAGCACCGGCAGCAGCGATCACGCATAACAGTCTACCCGCCAGCACGACGGGGGAGCTGGACATGTCGGAAACGAACTCGGATGCTGCGCTGCTGCGGACGCTGCAGGCCGCCATCTCGGGCGTTTCCAGCTAGTTTCGTTGATTACCTAGAGCATTGCTGGCGTTGGTTCATCTGGATTTCTGGGCCTCGTTCCCTTTTATATCGTACCTTTTCTCAAATGTATATCAGGCATTATTTCTCTGCATAGCAAAACCAACTGGGATTGGCGTGTTGGACGGTTTGCCTGCGTGAGACTTTCTCAAGGTCCCCTATCACCTTGATTTGTTTTACTGGACTCTCATATATATATTATGCGTGGCATTCTCAAGAGCAAACAGTTCTGGTTATTGTGGCATGCGCTGCCGTCATCTCGCTTTGGAGAAATGACCTATCATGCTCCATGGGCCCTGTTGCCTGATCCTATTTGACTCGTCTCTGCTCGTTTCCAGAACTCCCGCTTAGATGCACCTTTCGTGCTGACGTATCGGTGGCAGGGTGGCAAACAAAGCCATTACCCTTCCACAGACCCATGTTGTGCTTCGTGCCACAGGCAAAAGAGGACTCAGGGCAACGTGGGAAGGCAAGACATTACACTAACACGTCCTAAGTGAGGCACCTTGCTTTGCAAACCCTCTCCCGCCCGCGTCCGCCCGACGCCACCAACACTCACTCAATCACCTCCTCACTGTTACCATGCAGGTGGCGGACACAGCCAAGAGGCCAAACATGCACCCCCAACACTGCGCTGCAGATTGGCTGCCTGTCGCCCTAGGTATGCAGGTCCAATGCCCTCCCCGCCTCGTTCCCGGCCTGTCTTGACAGCTGTTATTTTCCCCTGTATGCAAGCACCCGTTCGCCTGGCCGATGGAGCGGGAAATGGCAGATGTGCTGCTTCGGGAGGCCGAGGCTCCCGCCGTCTTTGTCGCCCAGGGGATGGATCGCATATCGAGACTGGGCAAGGCGTCTCGATCAGCCCTCTGGACGCTGCGGGTGACTCCGCTTTTGGCTGGCTTGATCACCGAAGAAGCGCCACAGGCAGCCAGCGACACAGGCTCGCCCTGTCCCTGGAAAGCCGTCACACCACCCGGCCCAGCCTCGTGTCATACGGCAGCACTAGCCTGGTCAGCGGCCACATGAGAGCGTTGCACGGAGCCGCACCCTTTTCTCCGATGGGGTACTCACAATTTTTTTTTTCTACTTCCAACGTCTACTACCTAGTAGAAGGCGAGGCGTGCGTCCGGGCCTCTTAAAGGAGGCGGCCCACCAGGCGGCCCGGCCGCCTTGATGTTTTCCCCTTTGTCAACGCCCCTCAGACCATGACTGACAACAGCGAGGGTACACAGAACAGTCAAGCATGGATGATGTGTGCGCGTGGGCGCATGGCCGGGCCCTTTTTTTTTTGCAAACCGTATAGCCTGGCCGAGAGACTGCGACCGAAAGACATGTCACTGAGCAACAGGGTGGAACTTCTCCTCATGCTGGCCTGCGGAGGATACCTGGCCGGGTGGTTATAACGACTGAGCGGGAGGTTTCTCGCCTGTTCCGTCCTCGCGAGCAGCCTAATCTGTGTGCAGACGTGTTTCGCCGTCTGTCTGCCTTTGCCGTTACGGTCGTTGCGCCCGAACCGCCGTGCGTCGCGCAGCTTTTTACTTATCTTCAACCCTGCCAGCCTTGAAGCTGCTGCTAGAAGCAAAGAGAAGAGGAGGATATCTGAGCGGAAAAATAACAAGACGAGAGACGACAAAGAATAAAACACCAGGGGGGTAAACAAAGGAAGATGGGCAAGGAAATACACCATTGCCCATCGACCTAACGCAACAAACCAAGGAGAAGAAGCAAGAGAGACATCGCGACAAGAGAGAGAGAGCAGCAGTAGGCAGCAGAGGGGGGCCATGTTCGGACTCTCGCCGTGCAGCAAGAAAGCGGCAGCGTGCACCAGGTGCCAGAGCTGCAACAAGACCTTCAACGGGCGGCTCAAGGTCAACGGCCACCACCTGCGCACCAAGTTCTGCTCAAAGTGCTTCTGCCGCCACATCGCCGGCAGCCGCGCGTGCCCGAACCCGCGCATCAGCGCCCTGCGGGGAAACGGCCTGATCTACGCCGGGGACATTATCCGGGACATTCCTTGGTGTTTTGAGCGTGAGTTTTTTTTGGGGATCTTGTTTTATCCCCCTTTTTTTTACTCCTCGGCGTTGCTGACCTGACTGACTGACTGACTGACTGGCGTATAATGTCGAACGCTGCAGACGTTACCTGCACCGACCCGAGCGTGGCCGGGGGCCACTGCCGGAGGATCGTCAAGCAGGGGAACCCGACCAAGTTCCCCTTTTGCGACGCCCGTGAGCCCCTCCCCTTGATCTCTCTCTTTTCTCACACAAGCCGCGCCCGCCCATCTATCTAACCAAAAAGCCCTTCCCCCCGGGAGCACACAGACGGCTGCGCGTCCCCCGACTGCCCAGCCCCCAAGCCGGCCGACCACCCGTGCTGCCCGGACCACCGGTGCTCGACCCCCGGCTGCGTGACGGCGCGGGCGCCGCGGCCGTTCCGGCACTGCGCCGCGCACACGTGCGAGGTCGAGGACTGCACCATGCCGTGCGACGGGGCCGGCCCGCCGGGGTCGGCGACGCGCCGCTGCAACGCGCACCGCTGCTGCGCGGTCGACGGCTGCGGGCGCGTCTGCCACCGGCGCGACGACGGCCGCACGGGCGCGTACTGCGGCGCCCACTACTGCCGGTACCCGGGCTGCCCGGCGCCCCGGTGTGTCTTGCTGGGCGGGGACTACGCCGGCTACGGCGACGGCGACGAGGCGGCCGCCGCCGTGGTGGTGCGGGTCCTCCCCACGGCCGAGGCGGCGGTCGAGCGGGCGCTGGGCTGGGGCGCGTACTGCGAGGGCCACATGTGCGGCTGGGCCGGGTGCGGCCAGCCGCGGGCGGCGCCGCCGAGGATGAGGGCATGTGGTGCAGCGCCCACGAGTGCGCGGCCGAGGGGTGCAGGGAGAGGAGGCGGCGGGGCGGCAGCTGGTGCCTCGAGCACGTGTGCGAGCGCAGGGGCTGCGCCAGGCAGGCGGTGCCCGGCGGTGAGGGGTACTGCGAGCGGCACAGGAGGTGCGACGTCGTCAACTGCAACGAGGACCGGTGGGCCGAGGGCGAGAGGGTTGACGAGCGGTGTGGGCGGCGTGGGTTTTTTTTTTTTTTTTCTTGCTGGTGGCCCTCTTGTTTTCCTCCCACCCCTGATTCCTCCTAGTGAAGAGAGCTGCTGACCTGCCCCCCGGAAAAACAGACAACTACGTCCCCTGCCGCTGGGACCGCTGCGACAAGCGCTGCATCCCGGACTCGTCGCACTGCGAGGACCACGTGTGCAGCCACCGATCCTGCACCAACAGCCGCCTGCCCGGCGGCAGCATCTACTGCGGCGCCCACAAGTGCGCCGTCGCCGGCTGCGACGCCATCCGGCGCGACCCGGACGGCGCGGTTCCTCCGCCGGGCGCCCTGCCGTACTGCGCCGACCACGGATGTCGTGCCGCGGGCTGCGGCTTGCAGGCGGCGGCGGCCGGGAGGCGGTACTGCGGGACGCACGAGTGCGCGGCCGCCGACTGCGCTGGCTTGGGCACCGTGCCGGCGCCGCCGGGGCATCCGGCGCTGGGAGGCAGGGTGGGTGCTGGGTTGGTGCTGTGCGAGAGGCACTATGGCGGGCATGGCGGGTTCGGGGGCTGGTTTCCTGGGCCGGGGCCGTGGATTCCTGATGTTGGGGGAGGAGGTGGGAGAGGAGGTGGTGGTGGCGGGTTTGGGGATTTCTTGGGAGGGATATTTGGTGGTGGTGGTGGTGGCGGCGGCGGTGGCAGACCGCCATGGGATGGCGGCGGTGGTGTTGGCCGGAGACGGCCGAGGGGCGTTCATCTGTTTTTCGACGAGCCCGTCCCGGATGGGTTGGGGTATGGGCCTCCTAACGGGATTCAGTGAGGGCGCTTTGGGCTGTACCTTTCTCCAAGGCTGGAAGACGATGTGTGATGTCTCTAAAATGTTCTGTTTTATTGGGGTGCGGAAATACAAATTACTCGCAGCAAAGCCACTGGGAGAGTGTAAATACAAGCATTATCAATATTCTCAGCACGGTGATGAATACGTGATCCTCCGCTCTCCACCTGATGAGCCCAGCTCTCCATCAACTAAGTCAGCTGTTGCTGTGGTGGCTCCCACTACGCGGGCTGCGGTGGCTTCCACTACGCGGGCTACGGAGAGGGCTCCTCTGATGGCTTGGGCCAGGCTGAATATGTGGCCATGTGTCAGCATCTTCTCCGAGTATGAACAGCCATCACGAATCACTTACGCGAGTCTCCAGCTCGATCTCGATATCCGCGGGATCCTCCCTGTGACGCCGGCGGCGGTGGGCAGGGGCGGCTCCGTGACGATGACGACAGGGGGCTCCGTGACGATGACGACAGGGGGCTCCTCCTCGCTGCTTTCCCTGGCAGGAGTGGTAGTAAAAAGACGTGGATCGCGGCTAGCCCCAGGATCCCCGCCGCTCCCCGAGGCCACGTTGAAGCCCCCGTAACGCTGCTGCTCCCTCTGCTGCCTCCGCTGGGCCCGCTCCGCCGCCCGTTGGGCCCGATGAACTGCCCGCGCCGCCCGCCTCTCCTCTTTGGCCCGGTTGCTGGTGTCGATGAACAGCTTCAGCTTGATGAAGGCTATCATGCCGGCCAGGACGACGACGATGGCCGATATCACCAGGATGGCCAGGATCCCCGGCGCCGGCGTGTCAGCCTCGACGCGGCGCTGCAGCCGCGGGCCGGAGCGGGCCGGAGGCTGCTCCCCATCGCTGCTCTGCAGGGATACCGGATGGGCTGACCCGGAGGAGCAGGAAGTCACGGCAGATACGGGGTCCTGGGCAGTGGCGCTGTGGGCTTCCGTGCGTGTGTTGATCGACAGGGTGGGCACTGGCGACCGCGCAGATGGCGCACGTCTGTCGTGGCCGTCGCCAGACAGCCAGGAGTAAAAAGGGGCTGCGGGCGCAGACGGCGGATGTCCCAGCGTCTCTGCCTGGGGGCGTCCTCCCGCGTCGAGACCCTCGTCTGGGGCAAGCTCCGGCAGGGACTTGTGGTGCCGGAGAGGCGGGGGCTGCGTGAGGGTGGCCTCGGAGGGCAGGCTGGTGTAGTCCCTGCGGTTGGTGTGGTTATTGTTGGTGCTGCTAGGGCTGCGGTCCGCCCCCGTCTCGACTACGGCTTCTGCTTCTCGACGCCACGCGCGTAGAAAGAGCGCGCCGCCAATAAGACAGATTGTAGCCAGTAAGGATAAAAAGGCAATGCCAAACTAGAAAGCTATGCGGTCGCCGACGTCTTGGCCCGTATAGTAGGGAAGAACTGGGTCAGCCTGGGAGGAGTTGTTCATAGTAGCTGGTAGGGGAGCGGTCCGCCGATCTTCCTCTCTGTCTATCTCGGGAATCGCCCTTCTCACAAACAATTTTTTGTCAGTCCTTACTCTGTTTCCAGTGCGTGGGACTTGCGGCGATGTTCTCAGATTCACTGTACTTCACCGCACCCCTTTCTGCCCCTTGTCAAGTAGAAACCCCTAGAAACCGCAAAGTCTGAACCAGCAGACCAAAAACAGGACGAGAAAAATTACGGTGACGGCAATCGCGATCCCAATGACAGCGGCGATCGACATGTGCTCGGGATCGCTTGGCCAGCTGGCAGTGGCTTTTTGTAGTGTCGATAGTTGTAGAGGATGCCTCGAGAAGTAGGTTGAAGGGAGAACCGGAAGACGGCTGGCAGCAGATTTGCTTACCTGAAAGGAATAGCAGTCAAAAACGAGTGTTGACTTCCTCATGGAAGAGGACGTTGTTTGCCGAGAATGGAATACTCTAATGTGTCCAGTCGCTTTGATTTTCCTGATGAACACTAATGCCTCGTTTTGTCAGTTTACTCCTCAACATTAGATTTTGTATGAGTTATGGACTTCTTTTCCGATATTCTGCAGGGCAAACACGAACCCCTTATCCACGAAGCCTCCTCCGAAAGCAACAGACACAAAGTCCGATATGCAAGAAAAGTGCCGCAACGAGGAGAAGTACTATGCCTACAAGCACGCTCGTGACAACAATAACGGTAGCCTCGGTCGACGTATGCTGATGTGTCGTCCCTGAGAACTCTGCGGGGGTTGGTAGGACTCTGGTGTAGGTCGGCAGGGTTATCGCACAGCCAGGTAGGATATGTCGACTGGCTAGAACACCTAGGCACGGCGGAAAAACTTGGTGTACACAAAGGCGATGGCGACCACGAGAAGCGGGATGCCAACAACGCTCGCGGCGACTGCCAGGATGATCTCGGCCGGCATGCGTTGCGGCCTTTTTGCAAATGGTCCGTGAGAGCCGGCAAGATGAGGCAGGGTCGACAGTATTGCCCGGCAGAGCAGACGATATGTCGATCGCTAGAGCGCTGTGGGTAGGCGCGGTTGTAAGGCTATGCGGCAAGCCTACAAATCCAGGAGGGAGTATATGGCTCGGCGCTGTACTGCTTCCCTCATCAAGAGGCTACTGGACCCCTAGCCCTGCGGATATTTATACGCAAGGCCCAGGAAGCCTCATTCCCTTGACAGCATACTCTTCGCTGCATTGAGTTGGAGATATCCGTCAAGTCTCTAGCACCCGACCATGGGAGTCACCCGCGTTTCACGGCAGCATGTTGGTTCATGGAAGACAAGGTGGGGGGTGTGTGATGTGAGGCCATGCCTGTTGTATTCTGACAGGAGTCCTCGTGCGCCAACGAGCAATGTTTAACCGACAAGGTGGGAATATGTACAATTGAAAAAAGAAACAGATAAACGTCGACAAGGCGAATACATTGGTGTTGACGATCGCCCACCGCGCCGTGTTCCTCTTCGTCCGGGCTAGGCAATAGAGTGGAGGCATGGTTATCGAATGTAGCCCAGCCGCCTTTTTGAAATGCTCTCGTGAAGCCTTGGGAAGAAAGACCCTCCATCGCTGCGGGCGATCATGAATGCAGTCGAGCCACACCATTCCAGGGACGGGCTGGGCTGTCGACTGCCGCCGAGCGAGCCAGGCAGCAGCTCCCTCTCACAGGGCGATGCCAATCTCGTGCGACGGCGTCCGCAAGTGGCGCCGCCCCCTCGGTGTCTCGTCGTCCCCATCCCCGCCGTCGCCCTCGCCATCATCCCGCCTCGGGCAGTCCGACTTTAGCGTCGGGAGCTTGAAGCTCGCAATGATCTTGGCCGTCGTCGGGCTCGACACCTCCTCCACCGCCGTTGCCGCCGCCGTCGCCGTGGCCGCCGGCTTTGTCGCGACGGCCGTGTTGATGGCCGGCACCATCGTGCACCTCCGGCTAAAGTTGGGCCGCGGCGGCATGCTGACGGCCGCGGGGGCCGGCGCCCGCGGCTGCTCGGCCATGGACGGGGACGACGCCGCCGGGCTGGGCGGGCGGCACTCCTCGGCGCAGCGGGACCGGCGGCGGCGGAGGCGCCCGCGGCCGGGGTGCTTGAGGTACATGACGACGCCCATCAGCACCGCCAAGCCCAGGCCGAGCAGGCCGACCAGGAGCCCGACGCTGGTCGTGTAGGTGGCCGCGCCGTCGCGGGCGAGCAGCAGGGTGAGACGGTCCCACCGCCGCTGGGAGCCGTGGGGCTTCATCCTGGAGTAGGATGAAGTGGTAAAGGCGTTGGGCTGAGTTTCTCGCCCTCTCAGGGGCCGGCTGGGATGAGGGTGGCGGGCCAGGCACGCAACCACAAACAGCAGCCTTTGGTCTGGATGGCCGGCAGGAAAAAGAATGAAAGGTGGACAGAGGAAAATGAACAGGTAAGGAAACAAAAATAATGATGGAATGAAACAAAAGATAACAAAGAACGAGCGGCCAAAAGGAAGGGCATGCCGGGCACCCCCCTCCATGACGAGCAGACGCTTCTTGACCAACAGCCACAGACCAAGACGCCTCCTCCCCCTCAGCTAAGGGCGCAAGCTTCCGCCGGTCCAGGCCGTCCGTGCTCCGGTGCCGGGCCAAAGCTTGCCCAAGCCTCGACCGACCGACCCGGGGACACCCGCGACAAAAGTGTATGTATAGAGAAGCAAACGTACTCTCCTTTTTAGCACACCACGAAACCACCTCGACCAAAGAAAGCCACGCGGGGCCGCCTCCAAGCCTCCTCCCCCCCTCCCTCTAGCCACGCGCGACGCCAAGCGGAGCCGGGAACCCTCCCGCCCAAACGCCAGCACCAGCACCAGCACCAGCAGCCCCAGGCCCAGCCCAACGGCGAACCCCTCCCTCTGCGCCGCCATCCGCGCCCGGAACTGCGCGAGCCACACCCCCAGCCCCCCGGCGGCCCCGCCGCTCCTCGCCGCCTTGAGCCCCGGCAGGCCGTCGAGCGAGTAGGCGTTCTTGTTCCGCTGGTACTCGACCCACTCCTCTTCCACGCCCCCATCCCTATCCTTCTTGGCCCAGTGGTTATCCAGCGTCGGCCTGTCCTCAAACACGGACGTCTCGTCCCCTCCCGCCACTCCTCCTCCTCCTCCTCCTCCCTCCCCATCGTCCCCAGCATACAGTCCCCTTTTCACCATGGGCACCCCAAACCCACACGCCGTCGTGACCTTCCACACATCCAGCACCACGACCGCCCTCGGCGCCTTGGGCCGCTTGAGCCCACCCATCTCGGCCAGCACCGCCGCGAACCTATCCCCGTCCGTCCACTCGACCACCTCGCGCGACCGGCAGTACAGCCGCAGGATGCGGGGCCGGGCCGAACGACGCGAACATGACGGTCGCCCGCCCGTTCTCGTACAGGTGGGCGATCGTCTCGCACCCGGACCCGGTCCGGTCCACGTACGCCACCCGGTTGGGCGTCAGCACCGCCAGCGTCGACGACGGCAGGCCCTTGGGCGACAGGTTGACGTGCCGCCCGTGCGTGGGCGCCGTCGCGATGAAGTAGACGGGCTGCCGGAGGGCCCAGTCGGCCAGGTCCGGGGTGAGGGAGGGGAATTCCTTCATCGTGTGATTGCGCTTGGGGTTGTTTTTGGCCGATAGGAGCGATGGTGTTCTCGGGGGCTTGCTTTGGTTGGGTCGTGATTCAAACCATTTCAATTCTCCACTGTTGTTGATGATGACGCTGCTGATGATGGCAACGAGCAAGAAAATGACCACACGCCCCAAAAAAAAAAAAAAAAAAAAAAAAAAAGCCAAAACGTCCCAAGATGCGGCACCAGCTGCTGCGTCCGAACTCGGAGAACGCAATACGCCTCTCGACCCCAAACGACCATAAGCCCGGAGTTGAGTCACACCGCACAGCTGAACCATCACCAAGGTGGGGCTGGAGAAGCAGCTCTCGCATTGTATTGCAGTGGCCCTGGCTATTCCAGGGCGCAGAAAAGTCAGACGGCGACGGCGACAACATTTTCTTTTTTTTTGGTAATGAGAAGAAAAAGTTACCAGCCGAAAAATCTATCCTAGCGACAACCAAGGAAATCCAACATGGAAAAAGGATACCTATACATGACCTTGACAGCGTGTGCACAACATACAGGAAGACCGAGGAAAATAACAACATCGGCCCGAGTATACAAGGAAACAACACAATAAACATCAACGTACAACAGGCATCTCCATCAGACAGTACATGCGATTGGAAAAGAACAAACACGTCCAACTCGTGTTGGAAGAGGCGCGAATGAAACGCGAAACCTCGGAAACAGCAAATCCCCGTCTATAGTGAAAATGTAAAAATAGAAGCAGACATTCCCATGATCAAATCCCGAAACAGAAAAGCAGAAGAAGAAAATACCGAGTGACTGACACAGGGTAGAGAACAAGGGGGTATGGGGGTAGTGGTTGCATGGTGCATCACAGGAGGGTGGACGAACAAACAGGCCAACACCACAAGGAGCCTCATGACCATTGACGCCTCGGCTGATGCGCCTCCCACCCAGTGACTGGGTCGGTACGTCGCACGCCTTGGCACCCACCTAGCGCATGGATCGCGAGCTGGAGCCTGGCGGCAGCCCGTCACAATCGCGGGTGGGTTAGGTGGCTCGGCAAGCTGCGCTCCGCCAACTCCACCGTGGAGTGGGTAAAAAAGCTGTGGTGCCATTCCGCGGTGTTGGGTGTGTGTTGGAGGCCTGGCGAGGAAATGCTCCAGGCAGCCAACCCAAGAGCCCCACCACACCCGACACGAGGGCGCCGGAAACGTGCAAAGTTCCCTAGCCCGGTGCCGTGGCGTTGGTTTGACAGCTGCCTGCGTCGAGGCCATTTGACAGCTGCTCAATTGTTGGCCGCCTGTCCATGGTGGCTGGCTTGGCTTGGTTGGCGCCGGGTGTGGCCGCAGGGCAGAGAGCGCCCGATTGCGAGGATTTGTCGCGTCGAAATGCTTGTTCGGGTGGTGATGGCGAATGGGAAAATGAGAAAATGAGATTAAGGGGTATCATTGGTGATGGGAAATAACAATCCTGGAAAAGTGGCCGTTTTGGGGTAAAAAATGGGCATGTGTATCTCCGACTTGTTTTGAGAATCCGTCTTTTTTTTTTGCTGTGGTTTTTTTTTTTTTTTTTTTTTTTTTTTTTGATTTTTGCTGGTTTTTGTTTTTTGTTTTTGTTTTGGCCCCTTGTTCAGTCGAGTCGCGGCGAGTCAAGCCACGTCGCGGTCCATCTTAGGGGTTGTCGGTCAACGTAAAAGTCACTGTTGTGTGTTTTGCGGCAGAGGCGCGGGGTGGTAGTTGCCATCAGAGGTGTATGCAGTCGGGTAGGTAGCGACAGCAACGCCGGGGTGGCCGCCGCGGGGTACAGCGTAGGTCGTGGGCGAGGTGATGCCCATGGTTGTTGTCGGGATGTAGTTGCCGTCATATGTGGTCGCGACGTGGACCTGCGGCCGAATCGTCGTGCTCATGCGCCGGCTTGTCGACGGCCGCACTGCAATTTGCTGAGGCGGCGGCTGCGGGATTGGCTGTTGCTGATGCGTCCTGCTGGGATCGAACCGCTCCCGGAGGTGGCTGACCCCCGAGTCCATTGGGTCCCTGGCGTCCCTGGTGTCGCGGGGCGCCACGTCCCTGTCCCTTTCGCGGTCCTTCCTGTCCTTGGGGGACCTCTCCTTCTTCTCGCTTCGGTCGCGCTCCCGGTCGCGGTCACGCTCACGCTCACGTTCACGCTCGCGCTCACGCTCCTTGTCCCTAGGCTTCTCGGCCTTGGTGGCCGACGACGTGGTCCTCTTGTGCTTGGATGAGGTGGACTCGGACGAGGTAGACCGCGCATCCTCGAGCTCGTTCTTGTAGCGGTCGCGCTGCGCCTTCACGTGAGCGAGGTCTTGGCTGGCCTGGGTCTTGTCCTGCTGCAGGCGGGCGTTCTCCCTGCGCAGGTCATCAATCTCGCGCTTGAGAGACGAGTTGTCCTTGCGGAGGTCCTCGTTGTCGCGCTTCAGAGACGCGTTCTTGTGATCGGCATCATCGAGCTTCTGGCTCAGCTTGTGGCACTTCTCCTCGCTCTTCTTGAAGTCGCTGGTGAGCTTGGTGATCTCGGCAGCCAGGCGCAGGTCCTTGCGGGTGGCGACCTCGAGCTTGTCCCACAGGTCCCTGTAGGCCTGCTGCAGGTTCGGCAGGCTGTTCCACTGGTTGTCCTGCTCGACGTCTGTGAACAGAGGCGTGGCGTGGTTAGCGGGCGGGCTCCGGTAGTAGCCCTCGCTATCCAGGGACTCGAAGCCCGAATCGCTGCCCAGGGCTCCGCGACGGCGAGAGGACCCACCGTGGGGTTGTCGCATGTCTTGCTCTCGCCTGCCCGTCATTGTGGTCGCGCCGATGTGTGCGTATGGATAAGAGATGTGCCGCGACGGTATCGTCGTATGAGATGCGCGCGGCAGAGCCCGCAAAGGGGATGGTGTGTGGGGATTGCTTGTGTGCTTGTGCAGAAAAGCGATGCGCTGGAGGCAATCAAGACCGCGCAGGGCTGCAGGAAAACCCCACGACGATTTGCAGCGCTGTGCAGGAGTGTTTGATGTGTTGTGAAGTTGTGATTTGGCTGGTGCGTGGAGGGCTGGCCTGCACTGGTGCCCGAACCAGATGCGCGCGCCCTTATATAAAGCGAAGCGGCCAGGTCAGACCTTCAGCGACACACTTCAGTGAGCCGCAAGGGAAGAGGCAGCCCGAAAGTGGGCAGGGGGTGTGTGTGGCAGCGCAATGCGCTGCGGCGCGAGTGCAGGGGTAAGATGGGGTCCCGCGGGCCCTGCAAGGTGCAACGCGCAAGAGGTGGGCCGCAAGGCTGCGTGCTTTCTTGTTTCTCGCTCTTTTGCGCGTCTGTGTCCTCTTGTCCAAACGCTGGACAGAGGAGAGAAAAATGGGAAAGAAGGGGAGGGCAGATCTGGGGGGAGCGAGCGTCCGCCGGGTCCTGGTTTCCGTTGGGCTGCAAATGTTGCTTGGAAAAAGGGGTCGATTGGGCAGTTAAAAGCCAGGGTTGTGCTATTAAGACACTAATAGCCGAAACGAGCAGCCCAGGTCAAGGAACGAAAAATTTTCTCGTCCTTCCGAATGGGAATATCAGGGCGATGCGGCAGCAGGAAATGGGCGGCAGCAGCAAAAAGGGGCTGGGACGAATGGGAGAGAAAAGGAAAAGCAAAAACGAAAAGGAAAGCGGCAGATTGGATGGGAAGGGCGCAATTAAGAGAAGCAGCAGAGCAGGCAGTCGCCCCTTCTTCGCATTACCAACGCGACGGCCAGACGGCCAGGCCACAGCGACGGGCGCATACCTCTGGCGCGCGCGCAGGTATCTTTTTTTCCTCAATTCTCCGCGATGACTCCGTTGGGGAGGGGACGAGGGGGGGTGGCCCGCGGCTGTTGCCTGCCCTCCTTCCGGGCCCCAGGAGGGCCTCTCGTTCTGGAGGAACGGAATGCAAGGGAACCAGGACCCGGACGGATTCCTGCAACCCAGCGCCGCCGAGCAGAGAGTGACTTTCCTGTACAAGCTCACTCTGGCTCATTTTCCAAACAAGCCTTGCCCGTTTTGGGCCATCCCCGGGCTGACATCGAGCCACCTTGGAATGGATGGGCGGCGCATGGAGGGTGGTATGTGGCCAGTCAGGCGAAAGGAAAAAAAAGTGTGCTCGAACAAATTCACCGTGGCCCGGCGGGCTAGTGTGGCAGCAGCGAGAATGTGCTTTTTGCGACCTCGAATAAAACAATTAAAAAAAATAAAAATAAAAATGGAAAAACAGCCGTTGCGATGGTGTGTGGAAGAACAAGCCAGGCCCCACCATTCACCCTTCTGGGCGGTACGACGACGGTACATCCGGGAGACACGCACTCAATGCTCCCACCCCGGCCTGGGCTGCCTTTGCCCTTGCCCTTTCCTTTCCAGGCGGATCAGCTCTGGGGTTGAGGAAGAAAGCACAGAAGCCCAACCTGCCAGATCCGGAGGGCAGATGGAGAAACTTTGATGGAACCTGGCGGGTCGCCCGGTCGGGAGAACCCACCTGGGTTGCGGCTCTGACAGGGGCGCCCGCGAGCGAAGCCTGGGGCAGAGAAGGGAGGGACTGGTGCAAGAATGGCGTCAATCGACGCAGGCTAGGACGACGTTCCCGTCGCGGCGGCGGCGGGGTTTTCCTTCTGTCTTCATTTCTTTTGCGCATCGATGGCTGCCCGGGAGCACGCACGCAATTGCGCTCGAGGACGAGCTGCAAAACGACGCTAGGGGAAGCACGACATTTTCTGTGTCCATCCAACCCTCCCCTCGCAGGACGCCTCGAAGCAGAAAAGAAACAGCAAGCAAAAAGCCACCACAAATAAAAAGAAAATTCAGCCCCTGGGTTCACCTCGAGGTGGGGTTTGGCCGTGGTGGGTTGCTGGTGGTTTGTGCGTGGGACAAGAACGGTCGACGGCCCCTGCAACAGAAAAATGGCTGCTGACAAGCACCGCCGCTGCCCAGGCAGCCTGTCCCGTCTGCCTGTCCAAAAAAATCTTCGAAACCGCACCATCGATCTGGACATTCTTCAGACAAAAAAGCCCGACAAAGTTGCGGTTTTGCGCAAATGGTCACTCACTGACCCCCCGACGCCGCGCATCGCAGCCGACAACATGAGACCCAAACCCCGGTCCAATCTTTGGCAACTCACCGAGAAACCCGCGCGTGCCATGATTACGACTGCGGCGCGCGCAATTGTGCTAGTGAACTCCGAGTTGGAAAAAAAAGAAAATTGGCCATGGCTGACTTGCTAACATTTGTGGGTGGTGTGGATGCGATGGGTGCAAAGGCAAGTACCCGATATGTCAGGGTGGGTGGTGGGTGGGTGTGTGTGTGTGTGTGTGTGTGTGTGTGTAGGTGTATGTGCGCGCAATGTGAAAGGGAGGGGTGGGCAAAAGTCGCACACGCGCAAACGCGGAGTTGGCAGGTTTCATTGCGATCGCTCATTTTCGCAAAGCCGGTCCGGTGCGCGCAAACAGAAAGAAAGAAAAGAAACGAAAACCTCGGAGGCAGGTACCATTTGGTCCGCACCGCATCGCATGGCGGCTCTGGTAAGCGGAGGGTCATGGTTCGCCAGCGACTTTGGGTGCCTGTCCCTGTCGCCTGTCTCCTTTGAATTTTTCGAAATTTTTTCCTTATCTCGTGGTTTGTTTCGTGCAGGGTGCAGCCGTTGCCTGCATCGAGCCAAGGGGGGATTTCTCTCCCTGCTTTCACCTTTTTCAATCCTCCGTCGGTTTCCTACAGGCCCGTCTGCCGTTTAAACGCAGCCTACTCAAACCACTCTGCAGCAACCGCCATGATTGGCTGGCTGGGGGATCTTGCACGCCGGGGCAAGACCTAGAGTGGGTCCTTTTGTCAGAGAAGCATCCTCACGGGACAGAGGAGTCACATACCGCATTATCAATAGCTCACCAGGCCATGCTCTGTTCCATTCTCAGTTGTGTTAGGCTGCAAAGTCTTGGTCTTCTCTTTCCCTGCTTCATCTGGCAACTTGCAATCTGTCTCCCCGGACGCATGCACCCGAGCCGCATGAGAAAGTATACACTTTGTCCTCCCGGCCCCTCTTTCCTGGGCTGTTGGTTGCGACTTGCGAGAGAGGCCTTCGACGCAGTTGCGCGGTCTCCCTCCGGCCCTTCTGACTCACTGGCGTGCTGCTGCCCCCTCCATATGATCAGCCACCCTGCATGGGGCCGGATGCGCGCAGAGAGGATGCACGAGACCACGCGTCGGCCGTCTCAGTCCCTTCCGCGTACCGCTCGTGTTCCTGTTTCCCGCCCTCTCGCCGTCCGGCCCACCACACCCTCATCGCTTCCTTCTGCCTCGACTGGCCAACCCGATTGCTCCTTTGCCGGTTGGCTATTTTTTGCGCAGACGCATTGTGACTTGGGAGCTGTCGAATCAGCGTCGTGCTGGAGGTGCCCGAATGGCTGCCATCCCATTTGCTGGCTGGCGATGCCAGGCACAGAGCCCGGCGGCTGCTCCCTCACGCAACTCTGGCAACCTAACCCATCGCCCATCATGACCAAAATCGCATATGTGGCTAGCGGGCCACCAGTCAGGCTCCGCCGGGCCATTCTATCCATTTCTTTCGTCACTTTCTGCTCGTTTCTTTCGCTGGTTCGCGGGTCGCTTGCGCACCACAGGGCTGAGCACGCACCGAACCCCACCTTGACCTTTTTGTGGGCCATCATGATCGCCGGCTTGCTCAGCCAGGAGACAGCGGGAAAGTGGGGTTGAATTTGAGGCCCCGCTGGGTGGGAAGTGAGAGAAACAAAAAAAAAAAAAAAAAAAAAAAAAAAAAGAGGAAAGAACAGTGGGCAAAGTTGAAACATGACCCGTCCGCCATATGCACACACTATAGCGGCCCGCCCCCCACTCAATCCCGCGGCCGTTATCGTCATTTTCGGCTGAGAACCATGGATGGATTGACGGGCGGCAGTCTGTCCACAGATTGACCAAAGGGCGAGCTTGTATTGACATGGAAAGGCCGGCATTGTCATCAACGCGCGTGCCAATGTGCCAAATGTTTCCAAATTCCTTGACCTCGGCTGGCCCTCAGACGAGTCTGCGGTACAGAGGCACAGACAAAACGAGGCAACCCCGAGTCGTTCCCACAAGGCCTGAGGGTGGGCAATGAACGGGCATGCAGCCATCACGCCCTGTGTGTGCCCTGTGTGTGCCGTCGTGGTTGACGCTACCACCATTTGCCCATTTGCCTACCTACTTTCTCCTCTTTCCACCCACACCCCTCCTCCCAACGTCACGGTCCAGGCCATTCCAGCAGAATCGATAGTAGCTGTGTTTGCGCAAATTCGCAAACCGGCACACACACCAACCCACCTTGGCTCTCGCCGCAAAACAAGGCGACCAGGCTGTGCCGTGCCTCGCGGTAGCCATCGGGGTTACCAGAAAAAAAATGGTGGTGTGAAGCCCGAACAGGCTCCCAGTTGGTAACCTATCGGCAAAAACAGCGGCCTGCACGACATGCTACGTCGTGGAAGAGCATTCTGCAATCGGGGAATCCCCCAGGCTGACGCTTTCTTTTTTTTTCTCGATTCTCGCTCGCAAGGGAGCTCCCAGCTAGGTAGGTAGATACCTACCTGCCTGCTCAGTGTGCCCAGGTAGCTGCCTGCAGATCTCACTGGCCCGGCCAAGGGATACATCTCCGATCCCCCGACTTTTACCGGGGCGGCGCCCGGCTCCGCACGCAGGTGAAGC
This sequence comes from Gaeumannomyces sp. JS-464, assembly GCA_002197995.1. Classification (NCBI taxonomy): domain Eukaryota; kingdom Fungi; phylum Ascomycota; class Sordariomycetes; order Magnaporthales; family Magnaporthaceae; genus Gaeumannomyces; species Gaeumannomyces sp. JS-464. The sequence continues at coordinate 2,589,610 of NGZR01000001.1, read as the reverse complement.
AAGGGAGGACAGGCAGCTGCCGGCTGCGCATCAAAGCACGATGCCGCGCAGGTCAAGAGCCCCTCAGTTTTTTTTCCCCCTCTATCGATTTCCATGCTAGGTACTCCTTGTATCGGCCTCCCTTTTGCCGTGTGGCCTGACCCAACACCCACAGCCCGAACGAATGGAGCCTTACCGCAACGGGGCTGGCTGGCGTGCCTACGTCATGAGAGGCCCACGCCATCGGGCTGCCGTCCTACAGAAAGGCTCACCTGGTTCGTCTTGTCACACTCTTTGGCCGGTTCGCCGTCAAGTCGAAGGGCTGTTTTGGCAGGTACCAGGACAGGCCACCCCGGCCTAGGACTTATCGTTGATTATACATACGTACGACCCGGGAGCGACTCCCGAGGTTTCGTTCAAGTTCTGGAGCCCTCTTTTCCCCTCATCTCTCTTCCTTCGGCGAGGAAGAAACCGTCACACAACGAGCACAGGGCACAGGGGTAACGGTCAACAATATCCCCGTGGCCGCGCAGGTGCGGTGGGTGGCCTCGACGCCTTGCCCCCCCCCCCCCCCCCCCCGAGTCCCAAGGTTGGCCAAGCCCATCAGCTGGTCTGCCCACCCGCTCGCGAGGTGGTGAGCTCCGGGGCTACATGTGCACACACCACCGCCGCTCCTCGACTCCGCCTGCCTGAAGTAAGCGCCCAAGGCAAGTATCGATCTGGTTCCTTGCGCATCCACGCCAATGGGTAACACCCGTCTCCTCGTCCGGAGTTGGCGCTCATGTCCGGTGGGATTGGGGAGGGAGTGAAGGAGGGGAAGTGGTGAGCAGTAGCAAAAGTTGGCTGTTCAGCTAGCCATGGGTTCCCTCCCCTTCCCCGGAGGTCCATGACAGCGATGAGGGAAAGGTGCCAAGGACTGCCTTGCCGCAAGCCGCCACGTTTGCTTAAACCGGCAACTGTCAGAACCGCGCCTCCTCGTTCCCCAAGCCCCCATGGCGATAGGAGATAAGATTTTAAGGCGTCCCGGGCCTTGGTTGTAATCGGTATGTAGATCGGAATGGTCTAGCCTCAGGTTTGTCTGGGTTGGTTCGCAACCGACAGGCAGCAGGCAAACACACCAACATGCGGGGTAGGTTGGCGGCCTTGGATGATCCCTACAATGATGGCACGGATATGGAAGTTCCAATTTTTCTTTCCTCCGAGTTTTGGGGAACCGACCGAGGGACTGGGGATTTTTTGTCCACCGTCCGCCGGCCTGGCCTGGCCTCGGTTGCCGTTTGCGCAGCAGGCGGGTAATGCTCCAACCAGCGACTGCCGCCAGGCTTTGCGTGGATGTGGCGAGCGCGCATAGGTTGGCCGGTTTACCTGCTGTGTTGCTTGGATTTCCAATGCGCTTCAGGACCTTGTCCGCGCTCTCCAATACAGAGGTAAGCCGCGCCTCGAAATCCTGCAGGAGCACCCCCTGTTTTGGTAACGAGGGTTTTGTTGCGTTGCACACTGGCTGGACAGGCCAGGCCAGGCCACCAACCACACCCACTGCCGCGGGCGGCCGTGCGTCTAATTTCTGTCGTGATATTTTTTCTTTGCCCCTTTGATGATTAATCAATTTCCGCTTCTCCCCTCGCGCACTCCCCTTTTTTTTTCCACATCAGCTTTTTTTTTTTTTCGCCTCCGCGGCTCGGCTCTTTTCACACATCACACAGCCCGCCCACAGCCTTCTGGATTCCCCCTGCTTCTCAGGTGCGGCTCAGACAAGGCGAGAGGTGCGAAGGGCCCAAGAACATGCGAGAAAGTTTCTGGTTGGCCGGCCGACTCGTAAGCCAAAGCGAAATCCCGAATGGAAAAAAAATAAAAAAAAAATAGAAAGAACGGGTTCCTGGGCGGGCGGGCTGTAGGCTGTATGTAGATGTCGCCTGCACACGCCATATACTGCGCATTTGGCGGACGGCCGGGCCCGGGTTGGGGGTTGCTGCGGTGTATCTGTTGCTTCTTGCGGAAAGCGACAGGTTGCCTTTTTCGTTGCTTATGTGCATTCGGCATTACGGGACGGGTTTTTCATTCGTGTGCTTGTTTCCCTTTTTTTTTTCTACTTGTCGTTTCCTGCATTGGCAGACTGGTCGAAGGAAATAAGCCTCGACGTTGCCATGCCAGCACAAAAGAGGTTACACGGCTTGTGTGCCTTTTTTTTTTTCACGTTTGCTGGGGCCGCCGCGCCGAATTCCCGGAGATAAAGACTGAGAAATGCCGTGCTACGTCCCCTCTCTCCTCTCACCCAACCCTCCTCCTCGCAGTCAGCCACGCAGGTGGCGCGCACCCAAGGCGGCGGAATGACAGGCAGGCTAGAACACACATTACATAGGTACATACATGCACCAAGGTTATTAGCTTATCATTAAAGTGTGTAAAATCCCGTAGCCTCTCTCGTATTCCCATGCCACCACAGTGCGCCGGGTCCGTGTCTAAGACAAAAAAAAAAAAGATGGGCAGCAGGCGGCGTGGTCCCACAACGAGGACAAAGAGCTACCTACCCCGCGTGACATGGAGTGCGGTTTTTGCTCGTCCTGACAACCCCCCCTGACCGCGCAACGTAAGAAATGGGGGAGACGGCGAAAAAAAAAAAAAAAAAAAAAAACACTGCCACAGCTGAGCATGAGCCTCCACCGAGCCGTGTCAAAAGGCTTGATCGCGTGGTGTCTTGACCGACTCACCGTGGGCGTTTGTGGAGGCGGATGCCTGGATGCCTCCATTTTTTTTTCCCCCGTTCGTCCCCGAAAGGTTGCATGCATCACAAGCTCTTGGAGAGAGGAAGTTGTACGACTTTTGTTTTCCCGTCTCAAGTCGGTTGCTTGTATTGAGGTTTTTTTTTTGCTGGGCACGGACGGGTGTTCATGTCCCATTTCTACCGAAAGGGATCATGACGGCCTCGTCGCCCGCATTCTATCTAAGTACCAGATCTATGGGGGTGTGCTAGGTAGGTAGTATGAGAGAAAAAAATGTGGTTTGCGTGGGAAAAGGGCAAGGCCCAAAGCACAACCTGGTATCATCAGCTCGTCCGTATCTCGCCCTGTCCGAGCATGCATGTAAAGAAAAAGGGTAAAAGCCAGCCAGCAGAAAGGAAACATCCGCAGAAACAGACCAAAAGTAAAAAGAGGACGATTCACCACCGAAACTCTGCCCATCCAGACCAAGTCAGGCCGCAGCAAGAGAGGCAGGGACAAAGGAGAAGGGCAAAAAAGAAGGGAAATAGTTGGGGAAAAGTGAAACATTGGTAGGTAGACATGACTACCTAACAGACATTCTCCAAAGCATCCGGCCCGTATCGAAACAAACGTGATGGCCTCGGGATCTCGTGGACCACCCCTCGCTCCTCGACACCACCCAAAGACTGTCCGTCGCGTGAAGGAAGAAAGAGCAGACGCGATACAACGTAGATGTGAGGAGATGTGAGAAAATGAAAGAAAAGAGCCCTACCAACCTAACCTCCACGCAGAGTAAGCAAAAAAGAAAAATTAAACAAGATATTGTGGGAATGATGAAGAAAAAGACAGGACTGGGAATCGAACGCAAAGAAAGAAAGGCCAAAAAGGGGATAAAGACGGAGAAAAGAGAAGACAGAAAGAAAGTCGACCCATCACCCCCTCCACTTGCCTCCCGCCTCACCACCACCTGTGCACCCTCCTCGGCGGCAGCGGCGCCGACTCGTAGTAGCACAGCTTCTCCTTGAGGTGCGCGATCTCCTCCTTCAGCCGGATCAGCAGCTCCTCCTTCCTGCTCAGCTTCGCCTCGCAGTCGGCCATGTTGTCCTCGAGCGCCCTGTTGCGCGCCCTCAGCGCGTCGTTGTCGTTCTGCAGCCTCACGACCTTGGTCCGCAGCCGGAACGTGTCCTCGTCCCAGCCGCCGTGCGCCTTGCGCAGCGCCTCGACCTCGTGCCGGAGCCGGTGGTTCTCGCCCACCAGCTTGCGCTCCTCGGCGTTCTGGCGGTCGATGGTCGCCTTGGCGCTGGCCAGCTCCGTGCGGAGGCACTCGTTGTCCGCCTCGAGCCGCTCAATCTCCTTGTGGTGCGACGTCGAGTGGTGGTGCGAGTGGTAGCGCTTCGGGCTGCGCTTGCTCGACCACCAGGTGTCGCCCGTCTCGATGATGATTTCCCGGACCATCGTGGTGCTCGGCTCGCGGGGAGCGGGCTTTGGCGTTTTAGTTATGTTGGGTTGTGTGTGCCTGTGTGTGTGTGTGTGTTTGTTGCTAGGACCCGGGGCTTTGTGTGCTCGGCCGCTTTCCTGAGATGTCTTGGCAGGCAGTCGACAGGAAGAGCAGATGGAAGATGAGGCCGGTGGGGTGGTTCCTCTTTTGTTTTCTTGCGGCAGGGACAGGGTGGGAATAAGTAGCAGTTGCGTCGAGTCTGATCCAAAGGAGGGTTTGGGGATACGTGAGTGTGATGTGCGTTGATGTGCGTTGATGTGCGTCAGATGAGAAGCGGAGAGATCAAGAGATCATGAGGAAGGGGCAGAGCCGACCCTTATAGCAGCCAGCGGTAGGTGGTGGTCTCGGGAGGAGGAGTATATACACAGGTGGGCTACGAGCGAGCCCGGAGGCCCATCGAAGGACCGGCCAGGGTGGTGCGGTCCAAAAGACAACCACGCGCGCACTCACACACCGGGGTACGAACGAGGCGATGTATCTTCGCTTACCTAGACGGGAGGGGAATACCTGGCTGTGCTTGTCTGGGGAGATCTCCAGCCTAGACAGGGGGGGGGTGCGGCTTGCACGCCCCTGCGACAGGCCCCTTGCTCCACCCCACCCAAGGTTTGCCCTGGATCGGGGGCTGGGGGAGTTGATTATCGAGAAGAGAAGGTTGTGCGACCCAGCGGCGGCCACAGACTGGCCACGGGAGGAGGGCGATGTTGTCCCCAAACCCGCCGGCCTGCAATTGAGGCCTCGGCCCTGCAATGGCGGCCCCCTTTGTTGACCATGGAGGGGAGTGTGTTTGATGGAACCTCGCTCCGTTGACAACGGGCGGTCTGCTCACAGAGAGTAGAATCAAGAACGGACAGGCACGCAGTCATTGTCCACTACCTTGGACTCGTGCGCGCCCACACCGAGAAGGAGTGACGTACGGGCGTACTAGCATGACGGGACGGGGCATGGCGACATGGACCAGCGCAGGGCCCGACTGACCATGTCAGGTACAGCGCCACAAAAACGCTCAGGGGACTTTCGAGTACCTAGGCGGGCAGGTAGGTGGGCAGGCAAAGGAGCAGATACCGCGAGGATTCGGGGTGACTCTTTCGTGGCATCCGCCTTCACCTGATCGGGCTGGCCCTATGTTCCCAGAAGAAGGTCGATTTTGTCTTTTGACAAGCAGGGGCAGGTGGTTTGGCGGGGTGGCCTGGAGTGTCTCAGGCTGGTGGTGGCGGGTGGTTTGTGGGAGGGGGGGTGTGCGTGGGCTTTGCTTGGGGGCTATGTCTGGTAAGGCTGGCAGAGGACGAGAAGGAGAATGCGAGAGGGAGCGAGAGCAGGATGTTGCAGTGCCAGCAACTTTGCGGAAACACCCTGGCGCAGATCCTGGACCGTTGATGTTGGTTGTTTGTTCTTGAATCGAGCAAAGCATTGTGGTTCGTTTGCTTTTTTCCCCTCGACGGGTTCGGCTGCGCGCCGTTGAGCCTCCAAGACGCACGCAATCGATGGAAGGCGCGCGTGCGGCTGCAGCCAGCCAGTCGGGATGCTGCAGCGACCACAGTCAAAAAAAAGTCAGTGCGAGTCCCTCAATGGCACGGCACAAGGGCGGGGCAGCGGTCGATGGGCAGGGGTCAGCGCCTCAGCCAGCCTCCACATCAATCGGTTGGCGCCTCGTCGTGACTGGCCGCTGCTGGGAGGCCGCTGCTTGTTTCGTGGAGTAAGCTGGGCGCCCTCCTCCTTCGATTGGTGCTCTTTGTAGGTGACGGACAGGGGGTGCGTCGGCAATCTCGCGATGCTTTCAAACAGAGTCGACGGAAAGTGATTGATTGATTGATTGATTCACTGATCTTCCTTCATCCTCCCAGGCACAAACTCCCGGCCGCCTCGGCTGGGCCATTTTCAACCCACCTACCCTTGCCCCGGGCCCAGGTCGCGGCCCAACCTGACCAGTTGGGTCTTCAACGCCTTAATTCGACGTTTATCAAACCACTATCACTAGGATAGCTAGTCCACAAACCGCCTGCCACAATCAGAAAACAGCACGCCGGCGGTGACGCAATCCCCCGATCTATGGTCTTTGCGCGCCGGGCACCCTTGACATGCCTCGATTTTCTCCGGGGCGGGCCGTTGTGGCCAGTGCTCAGCGACGATGACGATCATGTGGATTTGTTGCTGTGCTCGAATGGGCGGAGGGACAAAAAAAAAAAACGACCAAGCAGGGCCTCTCGCTACCAAGAACCCGACCCAAAGATCCGAGTATGAAACGCTGCATGTGGAGTGACGCGATTTCCTCTGCGTCGTCTCGAAACAAAAAGGCAGATTTCTGCCAGAAAAAACAGGCTGTGTGGGCTGGTCGCGACATCGGGTCCCCGATCGTCCAAGCCACGGTAAAAGATTTCCCTGCACTGCACTGTAAAAAAAACTACCAACAGCCGCCAAGCCTCCCGCTTGCACGCACATTGACGCGCCCAACCCACTCGCCATACTACGCAAATGGGCGGCAGCCAGTCCTGCGGATGCACCGAAATGAGCGAAGGGGACAGACGGACACGCGTCTGCTCATACCATAACTACGTCGTTTTGGTTCCCGAATGTGTTGTTTTGCTACGTCAGCTCTGCGCGTGAGCAGAAAAAAAAGGAGCAGAATTTTCCTGCCTGGCCCCCAAAGCCCGTCCAGGCCTACAGAACCTAGGACTTAGGACGTTACGAGGAGTCATTTCGTTACGCGTCGCCGTCAGTGGCGTCCTTGTTGGGCAGGCAGACAATCCACTCAGCCGCAAACCGAAAAAAAGTGTAGACAAAGGTGTAGAGCTACCTGCCCACCACTAACATAAGCAACAGTCGGGAAGTACCAGGAAACAACACTTTTTTGAAAAGTATTCGGCATTGAGGTATTTTCCTAGGCCGAGCCTTGCTCTCTCAAGGAGGGCCCGACCCCGAGCATTGTAACCAGTAAGCCAAATACCGCCGCAACCAAACAGGTCCCAACACCCCATCGTCCCCTCCCCCACACTCGTTGTGGGCCTGCGTCTCCAAGACTTCACGCCAGCTGGCCGCGTCATGGTCGCATGGGCCACTGTTTCCCGAATTCTCCTATATCTTCCGAGTGTCCAGACAAGGGTGAGGAGGGGAAGCCAAGTCCAGCTTTGTTCCGTCACTATTGTGCGCGGAAAGGGGTCGACCTTGGCGATGCCTTGATTCGGTTGAGACCTGATTGGACCGATCTGGCGACCTTTGGCCTAATATTGGCAACCGAGACCCGGTGGTCTGTCAATGAAGCAGGTGTGGTACCAGGGGTGCGACTGAACCATCGTGTCATGCCGAGGGTTGACTAGACAGTGTTATCCGGGTTGTCAGTTCGTAAAAAGAGAAAAAGAAAAAGTAAAGGGGAATAGGAAATAGGAAATCGGAAAGAAGCCCAGCGGAGAAAGAGCCTTACCAGGATAAGCATGCTCGAATGTGTCGCCAAAGCTTGGCAACTTAAGATAACCGTTGGTCAAGGGTCTGTCAGAGCGGAATTGCCCCGTCCACTAGTCAAAGTGGACATGGTAGGTACAGGCAGCCGTCGCGGTGTTTCAAGGGATTTCCCATCATGGCGTCAGCGTTGTCCGAATTGTGCCGGTCATAGAAATCAAGAAGCAGCAGATGGCGTGGCAGGGGTCGGCGTCGCTCCGGCACCGGCGCTGGTAGCCTTGGAGCTAGCGCCGTCCTTGGGCTCGCCACCCCTGCCCCTTCCACCACGACGTCGTCCACCCCTCTTGTGCTCGCCTCCTGCCCTATCCTTATCGGCGGCGGGTCCCGTGGGCGGCGTCGCGGACCTGGCGGCGCCTGAGGCAGAGGTTTCTGCCTTGGGTCCGGTGGGCGCAGATTTAGGCCCCGAAGGCGGGGCAGAGCCTGAACCGCTACTGCCCTTGCCGCCGTCGTTGCCCTTTGATGATGATGAAGGCGCGGCGGTAGAGTCCTTTCCGCCGCCGCCCTTCTTGGACGCCGCGTCCTTGTCTTTGCGCTCTAGCACCTGCACCGTCGCCTGGGCCACAGACACGGGACTGGCTGTGATGGCTTTGACCAGGCAGTCGTGGTCTGCAAAGTCGACGTAAGCGAAGCCCTTGCGCTTGTCCATCTCGACAAACGTGACGGTGCCAAATGCCTGCATCGTCTCTTTGAGCAGCGCCTCCGTTACTCCTTGCGAGGGGTTGGCGTGCTTGACAAACGCCCGCGTTGCACCAGGGCTGACATTCGGCACGCTGTTGCTCGAGCCCTCTCCACGACCCTTCTTCCCGGAGCCCGAGGCCCCCTTTCCTTGTGAGGCTTTGGGTCCGTTGAGTACGACTTTGGTGGTCGCCGACGCCGAGTTCGTAGTTGCAGCTGTCGCCTTGCCTTCAGCGGAACCGTTGGCCGTGCTGGTTGGGGGTGCTGCTTCTTGTTTGTTCTCCTCCCGGTCCTTTTTCTTGAGGATAGCCACCGGCGCCTTCGGGGTTGCAGCAGCTGACGCCTCGCCCGACTTGTCCGTCGCTCTCTTCTTTTCCCTTCCTCCCTTCTCTTTCTCACCCGGGACGCCCTTCTTGCCACGCGATCCCCGCGACGAGCTAGCGGCAGCGGCTTTCGGGGTGGTCGGGGTTGACGGTCGCGCCGCGGTCGTTGTGGCCTCGGTAGTGGCAGGAGAGGCGGCAGGAGCAGAGGCAGCGGCAGCAGCCTTGATATTATCCTTTGCTGGAGGCGTGTCCTTTGCGGCGGGTGATGATGACGACCCCTTAGCCTCGCTCTCGGCCTTGGCTGCCTCCTGACGGGCTCTGCGATGGGCGTTACCAGGGCTGAGGCCGAGATCTCTCTGCAGGATGCGGGCGGCGGCGGCAATACCAGCACGTCGGCTGCTCTTTGTGAGTTCCTCTTTCTCCTTGGAGTTGGCCAAGATCTGGCTGGCGACTGCGTTGGCAGCCTCGGCGGCAGCCTCGACAGCGGCCTTCTTGGTCAGAATCTTGACGTTCTCCCTCAGCTTCTCGGTCGACTTTTCCGTCTTGGACTCCTTGGATCTCTTCTTGGAGTCCTCAGAGGACTTGCCCTTGGCAGTGCCCGACTCGTGGCGAGAATGCTTGCCCGACTTGGAGGCGGCAGACTCTTTGGCCTTGTTCGCCTTCTTCTCGCGAAGGTAGTCGATCAGGGGAGTGGATAAGGCTTTGACGATCTGCTTCTCATCCTCAGTCGTGTGGTCGGCCTCCGGATCTTTGTTAGGGTTGGCCAGGGCCTCAAGGAAGTCCATAAACTCCGGGTCCTGGTCTATGGTGCCGGCGCGGGCGTCTGCTCGGGCCTTGCCGCTGGGGACCTTCTTATAGATGGAGATGTCCAGCAAGGGAGGACCGACCAGGCAGGAGCTGGCGAAGGTGTCCTTGGCGTCTAGCCACTCCGTGTTGCGGACGTGCTCGGCCAGCCCCATCACCTGGTCAGTCTTGAGCACGTGGAGATATGCACGTGACGGCCTTGACGGCTTCGCAGGGCTGTTTCTCATGGTCAGCAATGCAGGAACTTATTTTGCGCACTGGGGTGATAAGGCCCGAGCATACTCCTTAGAGATCTTGCCAGCCTGGAACGAGAACCAGCCGACCTTGCCGCCGCCGGGCTTCCACTCGTCGCTGAGAAAGGCAACAGTCTCCTGCTCTGTGATGCCGGGAGGGAGGCGCCGTAGGACGACCTTCTGGCCCTCGACGGGCGTCTTGCCCTTGCCAGACCTGGAGGACGCGCCTGCGCCGGCCTGGGGCTGCGACTTTTGCTGGGACGCGGGAAGCACACCGTTGGCCGTCTTGGAGCCTGCCTGTGGGTTTGCCATCGTGTCGTTGGTGGTAGGAGGCGCGCTGGGAGCGGGACTTTTTATATCCAGTCCTTGCCAGCCCCGTCTCCAGACCTGCCGATAGGGCGAGTTTGGCAGCGAGTCTTCTCTCTATTTGGAGTTAGGGCGCGATGACGATAGTGGACTGGTGCCAGGTGTCAGCCTGGGAGACGCCCCCGGCAAGGTGAAGTGCGCGGCGCGGTGAAGGCCAGTGCGCGAATTGATGTGCGACGTCCAGCGAATGCACGAGCGGCGCGTCGGGGAGTTCCAGGAATCTCGATGTATCTCCGATTCCGCGCTGGCTGGGCTCTGAGGGCAGTCATCCCCGGCGCTGTCGGATCGGAGAAGGACAAACGCGGGTGTTTTGTTGTTGGCGGTCGATATGCTGCGACTCGAGTCATCGTCATACCAAAAATGCCCCAGGCGCAACTTTTTTTTTGGATCGCTTTCTGGCGCGTTGGTGCTGCACAAGGTGAAATTCTTAGTGCCGCCCGCCTTGGCTGGGAGAATTGTTGGTCCGTGGGTTGGTCCCGGCGGGCTGGCCAATGGGGAGGCGAGGCGGCATGGATGGAGCCCGCTTGAGGCTTCGACGTGCCACCAGCAGGGGCAGCACGGACGGCTGAGCTCAGCACGCGCCCTGCTGCAAGCACGCCGAACCGCTGCACCGCACGGCCAGCGGCCAGCCCCGAGTCAGCGCGGAGAGCTGCGTGCAAGCTGATGGCTCCCCCACGACCCCGCTAAAACCCGCTGACCGGTTGGCGTTCACGACGACAGCAACGGCAGCAACAATGGAAACATCAATCCAAATCTGATTCAGCCGAATGTCAACATCCACCAAGAAAATCTATCGCTACGCCCGACCTAGCTTCTCGCTCAAACCCAGAATTAAACCAATCCAACCCCCGCGCCACGTGAGGTGAGCAACCGCAGGACTAGGCGAAGCGTCAACGAGCACCCTTGGAGGGGCAACGCCACGCCACCGCGAACACAGGCACTCCAATCGAATCCGATCCGAGAAACCCAATTCGCGCCAGAACGCACGAGCGCCACCCGGCCTGCAGAGACAACCTGTCTTCGTCTTCGCAACACTGAGCGGGCCGTGGCCATCACCTCAGCGCCCTCACGACCGCGAGCAGACCAGGCGACGGGGCGGCACGACCTCATATTCCCTCCCTCTGTAGACTTTCAATTATCCTAAAGCAACGCCCACAGGTCCGGCGAACACCTACCAACCGGACGTTGCACAGAGAGCTCGAATTCGGGGTGTTCTCCCAACGCCAGTCCCCCGGCCGGTCTTTGACCCATCGCAGGCCGCCAGCACACAGCACTCTACGCACGATGGCATCGAGCGTCCCGAAGCCGGGCCCAGCCCAACTGCAGCCCGGCGCTGGTCTGGACGAGTGGCTGGAAGAGGCTAAGCGGTGCCACTACCTTCCCGAGCCAGTAATGAAGCAGCTGTGCGAGATGGTCAAAGAGGCCTTGATGGAGGGTACGCCCACTTTCTAACTGCCCATCCTCCTCTTCCTCTCGCCGGCAAGCTGTAGAATCACTGACACCGTCGGCCTGTGGGCTCACTTACGAACAGAGTCCAATATTCAGCCAGTCGTCACCCCCGTCGTGATCTGCGGCGACATCCACGGGCAATTCTATGACCTCCTCGAGCTCTTCCGGGTGGCAGGCGGTATGCCGGGCGAGACTAGTGTTCAGGCCCCGAAGACGGTCACAACGGTCATCACATCGGAAGACTTGGAGCCGCCGACCGAGATAACAGATCCAAAGCTCAAGAAACAGATCAAGAGCACCAGCTCGATTACAGCAACGGAGAAGAGTCCTACGAGCGGTGCGGAGTCTACAGTGCAGTCCACTACTACGGTAACGGTCGAAGGCAGCGACGAGGCCGAGGCATCGGGCGCGATGCGATCTCCCGCTGCCGACACACGATTTGTCTTTCTAGGCGACTTTGTCGACCGTGGTTACTTTAGCCTTGAGACTTTCACACTTCTCATGTGCTTGAAAGCCAAGTGAGTTCCGTCTGAGGGTGTATTGCGGAGGCACGCACAGTTAAACTGACGACCCTCTCCCATCAAAGATACCCAGACAGGATAGTTTTGGTGCGCGGCAACCACGAGTCGCGGCAGATCACACAGGTCTACGGCTTCTACGAGGAATGCCAGCAGAAGTACGGCAATGCATCGGTGTGGAAGGCATGCTGCCAGGTCTTTGACTTCCTGGTGCTGGCGGCTATCGTGGACGGCTCCGTCCTGTGCGTGCACGGCGGTCTCTCGCCCGAGATCAGGACGATTGACCAGATCCGTGTGGTCGCGCGCGCCCAAGAGATCCCCCACGAGGGTGCCTTCTGCGACCTCGTCTGGAGCGACCCGGAGGATATCGACACGTGGGCGGTCAGTCCCCGCGGTGCCGGTTGGCTCTTTGGCGATAAGGTCGCCACCGAGTTCAACCATGTCAACCGCCTGCAGACAATTGCCCGTGCGCACCAGCTTGTCAACGAGGGTTACAAGGTATGTCGTTTGGAGTCTGCGGAAGATGTGATTTTGCTGGCACATGTTCTGACCTTTCTGCTTTTCCATCGTACAGTACCACTTCCCAGAGAAGTCCGTTGTTACAGTGTGGTCCGCACCCAACTACTGTTACCGCTGCGGAAACGTAGCGTCCATCATGACTGTCGACAGGGAGCTCAACACCAAGTTCAGCATATTCTCCGCCGTACCAGACGACCAGCGACATGTGCCGGCCGGGCGTAGGGGCCCTGGCGACTACTTCCTATAAACGTCTCGAAGAGTGTGGGCAAAGAACTTAATAGGAATGAGGTATTCATCGTGGCGAGCTTCTGCCATCAGCGTTTTGGGACTGGGGGCGTATCTGGGTTCCTATTTTGTCTCTCTTTTTACATCGCTCCCTATAGAGCGCGGCTATGCGCTCATTATAGAACCATCCTCACGAGGATTCCAAGGCAGGGCGCCTCGGTGGGCTTGTTGCGCGCCTCTCCATAGTGTCACTTACTCTGGCAGCTATGGAAGCTGTGCAAAAGGAAGTGGCAGATTGTCAGGGTAGAGTCTCGACAATGATCATCCTTGTTGGATCAGTGGCGGGAAGTCACCATCGAGTCGCTAACGCGGGAAGGTTGATTAAGTTGCGTGGCGGCCCATCGCGGGGAATCATAACTTGGCGGTCAAATAGAAATCTCCAGTTCCGACGACGCTAATTGAAGAACCCCCAACTTCCGAATTTATCTTGTGGGTCTTTTTTTCCCTCACTATTTCGTATATCCTTCTCTGTTTCTATAATCTTTCCCATTTCTGCAGTTCATGTTTATACGGACTGCAGGCTTTTATTGACCTTGACATACGAGACACAGAAACACTGGGACCCCATTATCCAACTCCTCGCGCGGAATCAGTGGCCATGGCAGGGCCTGTAATGTGGATCAACGGCTTCCCCGGCTCTGGAAAACTCACCGTGGCCACCGAGATGGCAGCGCTGGATCCCACCGCTATCGTCGTGGACAACCATAAAATGATTGACCCGGTCGAGAACAAGTTTGCTCGCACCCATCCCGACTACCAACACCAGCGCAAATACTTCCGTCAGGCCGTCCTGGAGAAGACTGTCTGTGACGTCGGCTCATTCTCGCGGCCCGTTGTCTTCACTGGTGAGCACTTACTCCTCGCGTTTGGTGTGGGCGGTGCTAATATGAAAATAGATTTTCAGTCGGACAACGACCTCGGCCGGGCTGTGGCTTCCGAGTACCAGAATGCTGCCTCCAGAGCCGGTCGCCCGTTTGTCCCAATATACCTGACGTGCGACGTGGACGTCAACGTCGACCGTGTCGCCAGCACCGGCCGTCTCAGCAGCGGCACGACCAAGCTGACGGACCCGTGGGTGCTCCGCGATTTGCTCTCGCGGTGCGAGCTGTTCCGCTTTGCCGACCGCCCAGGCCTGACGCTTGATACAAGCGACCTGTCACCGTCGGAGGCGGCCGCAAAGATCCTGGAATTTGCCCGGAAGGAAGGAAGTGTCACGGCCCTCCACAGATGAGGTTGAACCAAAGAGCGACGTTGATCCGGTGCATGATACTGTTCTGGATGGAAGAGGGAGGCCAACGGAAGAAAGATAAGAGCTGCCAGAGCAAGCGACCGCAGCCTGATCCGAGTGCCCAGCCAAGGTTCCGTCATAGCCCTAGAGCTATTGCTCTCGCCCCCTCGAGGCTTGGAAGCCTGCAACACGCGCCCAACTTCTCGACCGCCTTTCTCCGTCTGCTTTCAAAAATGAAGCCCGCTCTCCCCAACACACGACCGCTTCTTTCACCACCCTCAAGAACCTGATCCTGGTTTCGAACGCCCTTATAGAGCACGGACCGCACACGACGCTCATCAGCCACATAGGATGGCCAGGGATCTCGGCTTGGACCAGATTGCCAACAGTTATGCCACGACGCCATTCCCACCCCCAATCTGGGAGGGGTTCGACAACGATAAATCCCTAAGGTGTGCGCCGTCCTAGTCGGATCGGGACACAGACTCCCAACAGACGCCGCAAGATCCCAGCCACGACTCGCACATGATGACTTCTCTAAGCTATTTCGAGGCGATTCGGACCAAATCCGCGCTGCGGAAACACGCAGACGAGTACCCGCCGCTTCATCAGCAGCAGCTGCCCACTGTCAAACGCGACTCCGAGCTCCTACGCCAGCGACAACGTAGGATATGTTTCGCTTGAAGAACATAGAAACCGTGCCGTTCTGGAGGACGCGACAATGCAGCTCGTTTCCGCGTTTTGCGGCACGCGCTGATTCACTGCCCGCTGCAGCAAGTCGCCGCCGCCGCCTCCGACAACGCTCCCAAGGTGCTGCTCGAATTCTCCGGCATACGGCGGCACATGCTCTCCGCCATTGACACTAAGGATCTCAGATTCGGAGCGACGGCCGATGGCGAGTCGCGGTTTTGCACCGGGACGGCGCCGGGCGTTTTAAACATTCCAACGAGGTGGCCGCGTTGCTCGAAGCCAAGAAGCGCTTCACACGCATCAAAGATGGAAGGCCGGTCTTTACGGACGACGTTTTTGGCCAGATCCTCGGCGAGGCGCTTGCGCTCCGGCTATCCAAAGCCATCAACGAGTTGAGTTTCTATTCAAATATTCCTGTTCCTGTTCCTGTTTCTGTACTTTTTTCCTGTACGTTTTTCCTGTACGTTTTTCCTGTACTTTTTTTCCTGTGCGTGTGCGTTTTTCCCATTCCTGCACCTTTTTCCTATTCCTGTACCTTTTACTCACTTACCCAGGTACTGGTCGGGCGCATTCGCAAGACTTTGACTAACTTCTACCTTCGCTTGACTTGCCAGGACGATTATCGTCATCGCGGCTACGCGGCAGTACCTCTGCTTCCTCAGCTTCCACATCCCCGCCACCTACGTGGGGAAGCTTCAAGCCGACAAGCTCCGAAGTGAGGGTGATCGGGATCGGGATCTTGAAATGGACCAAGTTGAGGAAGACCAGGAAGAATCAGAGGACGAAGATATGGACGAAACCATCACGGTCCGTGCTACCGACTGGCTCGACCTTGGCACAGAACGCTGCCGCCAGCTTGCTTGCGAGAATATCGCGGCTTTGGTGGATTGGCGGCAAAGGTCCTAGCAGCTTGACTGTTTCTTATTCCTATTCCTTTTCCTATTCCCGTAGTGAATTACATGCGTATCTTTTTTTTTAAGTATTTTACGTACCACCTCTCCATAAACATGCATTCGCGAAACCCGTCCTTGGAGGAAAGGACCAACTTGTCTATGGGAAATCAAAGCGATACTTTGGTCTTTTCACTGTAGGCATCTATATATCTTTTTGTGCCTATTCGGACAGCCCTTGGGCACGCTAGACCATGGGTAAGGACTTTAGGCGTTGAAAGATGGGAGCGGTTGCCAGGCTGAACCCCCTTTAGGTGCAACAGACCGTTCAGAATTCAGATGATCGACGTAGGTATTTCAGGTTTGATTGCAGGGAAAGCTTGCCTTTTTTTTTTTTCCAGCTGCCCACTGTGTAAGCTGGCCAGGCACGCCAGCATGCGAAGGCTAATTGATAGGGGCGCACGAGCCATATGTGGATGAGCACAAAGCGCGACGCGGCGGAGAGTGACCCACAAAAGACATCGACTGCACAGGATCGCGATCACGATGGCTGCGACGGCAACCGACGCTGAATCGATTTGCAACGACTCTCTCTCCATCTCGCAGCTCATCTCCACCAATCCCCGCGAACGGCTGTTTGTCCATCCGCTTCTCTGGACGGCGCGTCACCTCGCCCTTCTGGGCTGGGAGTTTGTCGACGATGGAGTCATCGATGTTGCTTCGCTGCCCCAACAGCCGGACGACGTCGTCCTTTCCACGCCGGCGACATCCCGCCCCCGCCCCGATAAAGAGCAGCCCGACAATGGCCTTCGCGCGGCGCGTTGCCTTGCGGTAAGCCCAAAGCCCATAGTAAAACGGAATGCTCTTGGGCAGCTCCTCCAAGGGCTTGGGCTTGAGTACGACAGGTGGGTTTTCGAGTCCGTGCTCCTTCGACTTTCATCAATCCCCCGACTTTGCCTTCCAAGCAGCTGACCACTCCGTTATCGATTCAGGGAGATGATTTGTTTCTTCTTCACCCGCCAAATTGTCGCCGACTTGCCGTGCCACACCTTTTCACACCCTCCGAAGTCTGGGTCGCTCAAGGAGCCCGTGCAGGCGCCTCACATAGCCTTTATCAACCTATCTGATATCTGCCGATGCAGGAGATCTAAACTTATCAACCGCCGGCTACCCCCTTGGGTTGAGAGTTTGCGCGAGATCAGCCACCTGACCATGCTCCAAGTCGAAAAGCGGTTGCGATCTCTCACACCGGCCAACCCTCGCGAGGACCCATACATTGCCGCACTCTTGATCGCACTTGCGCAAGAGCAGCGGTTCGACGACGGCGACAAGAACTCCTCCCTCAGCCGCATCGCCTGCAGCTCTCGCTCACAGACGGTCCTGCTGTCTGACCTGGCAGACAGAAAGTATCTTCATGTCTACACGAGCCAGACTTCGCCCGAACTGCTCGACAGGTTCGACTTTCTCTCCCCCCTCCACCCGTCGACGCCCGACCTCGGCTCGGAATGACCATCTCACACCGGCGGCTGGCCCTCAAACACCTGGAAACTCTGCAACGACGCCTGGGGATTGTCCTGCGCCATGCGGACTCAGGAAGGACAGAGTCCTGGCAATGTCAAGAAACAGCGCCTCGGCGGCCCGAGACGGTTGTGGCGGGGGAGAAACCAGGGCACAAAAGCCACCCGCGAGGCTGATGCAGGGTTCAAGAAACGACTCTTGTGAGGCCTTTCCACCGGCAAAGAGCCGCACATCCGCGGACCCCCTCGTCCGGGCCGTCGGCCAGCGCCTTGACAGATTGCCACGGTTGCCGCCCTCGACGTCATCACTCTTCTGCGGCAGTAGGCCGACGCCGATATATCAATCCGAAGTTTAGATCCGGAGCCGGGAAAGACCCGGATGCAGAAGAACAGGTGACGCTGACTGATACCCTACAAGCAAGAATATCCTACCTGGGCGCTGTTCGTTGTGGGTCCCTGAGAGGTGTAAGAAAGCTCCGGACCAGTCGGGAAACTCTGGTCAAGTAGACCGATCCAAAAAGAATTTCTGTTGGGATGACTGGTGTGGCTCCCAGCGACCATTTCGAAATCGCCGTCACATCATGCCTTTCCACCCAAGGCTAGTGCCGTTGACGCCCTTCTCGACGAGAGGTGGGACGGCCATGGTCAGGATGGGTATGAAGGACGCTCGCGACCCTTGTGTCTACACCTTCGGTTCGCTTTGGTCACCGCAATGTTTGTGGCGCCCCATATGACGGGGCACTTCGTACGTGGTGGAGTGTGCGCTGCCCCCCTCTTCGTGTCTGGCGGGCTAGGGCGGAAGACAGGATATCATGCTTGTAGTAACATGTATTTCGATTCCTGGAAGGCTGGCATAGCCACTGTCACGTCTTCTCTCTCTTGGTCTGCTTCTATTGGGTTAGGGATTGTAGTTATCCCCTTCAGTGCTCGTCAGTGCTCATCAGCACTCGTCTCGCAGATCCCCCTCCCTCAGCCAACAACGCAATTATTTTTGGCCAGGGACGAGTCAGAAGACCATCTCCAGTTTCTGCACCTGGGCGCACAGCGGCACTCGAGGAGGTTGAGGCAGAAAGCCCAGGGCCTCGTGGCGTCCATGGAGATGCCGGTGGCGGAGAACGAGCGAGCGCGTCGCGAAGAAAGTCTCCGGGAGGGATGTGCCAATGTGGAGGTGTGGTCCCAGGCACCAACGCCAGCCAGCCGGACGGCATCCGCGCACTACATGAGCTTTGGATGGCTGCCACTCTGCATTTGGCCCCCTCGCTATTTTCTCTCAGCTGTGAGGGATGGATTTGCTTGGTTTGGTTGTGATGTCTGCCAGCCCATCACGCGCCCGGATACATAGGCGTTCAGCTGAAGCCAACCCCGGGGCTCGCAGAGGAAATGGATGTGATTGGCATCCAGCTTAAGAGTTTGTTTGCTGCCAAGGACCATCGAGGACTAGCCCGGAGCCTCCACATAGCATGCACGATGCATCGCGCCTTCGGGTGCCATTGGGCCGGCAGAAGGTCCCTGTATCCTACAGCCTTGCCTCCATCCGCACATATCTACCCCCGACTCGGTCCTCGAGGGACAGGCTGCACGCTTCCACTTGCCTAGTTGAGAAAAGGGCGACGGCATCTACGGCACAGGTCGGCAATCTTTTCCGTAAAACTACATTTCTGTATTTCCCTCTACTAAACTAAGGGCGCTTTTACGCGTCAGTCCGAGAAACAGTTGCATGATTCTGCAATCCGACTGGCTAGCCATGACCTGCAGTAAAATGCTGCACTTGCTAGAATTGGATGTAAACGTAACGAGAGTTTCATTTGTTGATCCCCACTCGAAGGGCCCTGAGAGCCATCCCTGAGCCCGGGCTGAGGGGACCACCGCCTTTTCCAGGTGGCGCACCGGTCGAGATGGCGAACCCGAGAGCCTTTCCTGTTAGGACCCGAGTATCCTGCATGGGATGCGGAGATAAAGCCATCTCGGATTCCCCAGAGAGCTCCCGATGGATGTCTCTTTCATCTCACCAGGCAGCGAAGACACACAGTATCTCGGACCAGAAAACTCCAACCTCCAACTTCCATCATGGCACCTTATCCCAATCCACAAACAATGCCCGTCATGTCCTGCCCAATCCCAAACGACCCCATGCTGCCACCTTCCAGCGTCCCAATGACTGGTTGGACGAGTTCGCCTACGCAGCGTGGCACCATGCAGATCATCTGGAGCTGCCTTGCGGTGCTCTTCACCTGCTCATACAAGTGCATCCACCTCAACATCCCCAGCCGTGACGAGATTGAGAGCGGCTGGCCGAAGTGTGCCCGACTGCGCACGTGGCTCCGGAAGCCGAAGCGGATGACTCTGATCTTTGTCACGCCTGAGCTCGGCGTGGGGATGGCGGCGTTCGAACGCAAAAGAGCCCGGAAAAAGCTCGATGAGGTCAACGCAAGCTTGCCAGAGAAATGGAAGAGGACGCAGTTTGCGTTGACACATGCATACTATGCGGCAATTGGGGGATTCGTGGGAGAGGAATTGAAGTCGATAGGCCTCCAGGAATACAGTAAGCAATCATCCACTACTCTTCGTGATTTCTTCAACGAAGTACCTAGGTACCTACCTACCTACCTACCTAGGTAGTCGGCCACCAAAACCTTTTGCCAAGCGTCCCAGTCGGGTTCGTCAGCATCGCGGCCCGGCTCAGGCCCGCGTCACCCCCGCTCAGGGATGCTCAGGGATGCTCAGGGATGCTCAGTGATTAAATCACCGCGACACCATCTTCCTGCGAAACGCACGGCAATGGCACATTCACCACCAACATCGCTTCGACCTTCCCCCGATCCTGTCAACTCTACGCGACTTCCGCCATGGACGAGAATGCTGCCACCGCGGCCAGGAAAGGGGACGAGTCCAGATTGGCCAGAGGCCCGGTTTCTGGCTACCCTCCATTCCTGCCATGTTCAGGCGCCCATTGCCCGGCTGTCCACACGATGGACGCCGCGCAGGAGTCGTTCGGTCTCTGTTTCCTGTAGCTGGAGACTGGCGCTTCAATCCCGTCTGTCCATAAAAGGTCGCAGCAGCCCGCATTCGCTCCGTCCCTACTTCGTAGCCATCGACATCCCTCTGGCCCTCCTGCCTCGTCCTGCTCCCAGAAGGGAAGGCTCCGGCCCTACAATGCCACCAAAGAAAAACCCGCGAGATTTCTTTGGCAAGGGGAGAGAGGGGCTCTGAACAATGCAATGACAGGATCAACGACTCTGCTGTCTTCAAGCAAGTCACACCCAAGGTGCTGAAAGAGTACGAACGCATGATCGGCCTCTGGAACTAGTACGTTCTCCCCATTGGATTCGGGTTTTCGTAATTGTACTGCAATCTGGGTTACGTGGTGGCGGCTGCTCAAGGCCGCCGCCCCCTTGGCATGTAAGGCGACACACATCTACAATGTTGCCAGAACGACCTCCCCAGGCCACACTAGAATCCGACATCTGCTCAGGCTCGCCGTCGTCTACCTCTCCGCCTTCAGCCACACTAATAACCGAGCGAACCGATACCCCACGTTCGTTCCCTTGTCGTAAGCACGGTCCGATAATGTTCGTCTTCAGATATGCCTTGGACAATACGCTAGAGCACAGCATTTTCCACCAATTCGTGCACCACATATGCTTCCCCGGCCACACCCTGGCCGCATCCTCTGCAGGCTCCACACTGTCCTACCCAGACATTATCTGAACCACAACAGCGGGCACAGGCGGGCCCCGAAGGGGTGGTCTTAGGCGGGCCGCGCCACACGAACCACTCCGGTTGGTCTCTGTGGCTTGCTCTGGGCCAGCCGGATGGAGCCGGCCGGCTGGAGGACGTGGATAGTGACCGTCAAGGATGGGTAATCTCAAGTGTGGCTCTGGTCAACTAAGCATCGTATCCAAGGCAGTTAATATCTACGGGCACCTGTATTTCCTCGAATCCATGTTTTTGCAGCTCTGTCCGAGATTCACTGTTTGATCGCCTATCTCCTATAACACGTCGTATGCCTCCTTTGGCCGAGCCTTGGCCGGTCTCGGGAGTTAGTTTGCTACAATTACCGATTCCTTTCTCACCCTGCAGCAGCACGCACTGCTTTTGACGTCGACAGGCTTCCATCCGCTTCCCTAGCCCTCAACTGTCCGGCCTCTTTCCACACAAAATCCGATGTCCCAAAGTTGACTCTGACGTTTGCCGCGCCATAGCAATGGCCGATGCAAGGATACAATTTGCGGTAAATGAGTTTGCTCGAGTGCCGGGCTGGGTCGGGTAAGTAGTAGGTAAGCAAATAACGAGTCAGTTCTTTGTGTTGTCCTTGTAGATGTATGTACCCTAGGACCATTTAAGTGGTATCTTACCGACCACTTCCCCATCCAACGTGAACAGGTACTGTCCCTTGTGGTAGTCGACGCCGCATCCCACCGTATTCCCCAGGCCAAAGAGTCGTGGCGTCTGGTAGGTCCCCCAGTTGTACTCCTCGAATATTTTCCCGTCGTCCCCGTGGAACGCCACGGTCCACGACGTCCAGCCGGGAATGCGATCCCGCAAGTTGGCGAGCTCCCCACAGAGCCCGACGGCTACGATAGCGGGCTTTAAGCCGTCGCCGTCTGGCTCGGGACCCGCAGCCCCGGACGCTTTTTCGATGGTTACTTCAAAGTATGGCAAACCCAGGGGTGAGTTTCGGTGCGGGAAAGGGAAATCGGTTCGGACGCTAAGCTTGCCTTTGTTTTCGCCGAGGTCCTTTCGGCCTATTGGTAGTTATTTGGTCGTGATATTGTTAGCTCGAGCTTTACCAAGGTACCTTAGGTGCCTTATGCAGGCGCTTCTTCATTTAACGCACCTTTAAACCAGGCTCCACGCCTGTCCGCGAATATCTCCACGCCAGGCCTAAACTCTGGATACTCTACTTTCCACGCCGAGGGCCAAACGATGGCCGTTAATGTTTTAAGCTCCTAGGTCGTTGGTGGTTTATACGGGGCGAGTTCCAGCCTTGGCGCCGATTGTGATAAGAAATGGTAAATCGTCCATGCGTCCTGGTCGGCCTCCGTTTCGATATGCTTTAAAAACGGCTCCAATTTTTTCCATAACCACGCTATGTCCAGCTCGGCGGCGATCCGCAGCTCCCTAAAGCCAAAGTTTGGCGGCGGCACCGGGAAAGGGCGAGGAATGTACTTGGCGTACGCTTTTATAAAGTCGCTGCTATCGCGGCCCCAAGCGCGTATTCCGAGCTCGAAAGCCGTCTCTTATCCGGGCGAACGCGGCGCAAAGGGGTTAATGCCGCGGTTAAAAAGGATGAGCGGGAAAAGCCCGCTTTCGCTCGTTTTACCGACGTGTCCGCCTTTTAACAAGTACGCCTCGAGCCCGTTATGGCCGCCTGTTACAATCGAGGGTCTGCTCCTAGGGTAGGGCGCTTCAGTTGTGGACTGGACAGTATCGCTGGTCTGGTTGACAGGGGAACACGTGACTTAGAAGGACAATCTGATTGCTTGCCCCAGGGGACGCCTGGGAGCTAACTTAGGTTGACTGATGCCGAAGCCTCAGTCAAAGCTACCTGAGACAGTAGGAAACCCATCCTTTATATACACGCTGCCTCTGCCTGGTGTTAGGTTGGATCTGTGGCTCTGTCACAGATCCACAGATCCCTCTTGGATCTGTTGCTCTGTCACAAATCCACAGATCCCACCTTGGATCTGTTGCTCTGTCACAGATCCACAGATCCCTCCTGGCTCACGCGACCCCACGTGACCCAAGCGGGGCGGAGGCACCACTTCGGGGCCCCCTCCTGCCCTGCTGTCCTGGGGGCCTGCATGCTGGTCGTAACACCGCCCTCGTCCGACAATTCCTTTAGCAGGCGGCCACCCTCCTTGTTATCCAGCAAAAGCTCCACGTAACGCGCCGAGCCCGAACCCGGCACGGTTGTCAACATTCCCTGCCAGTACTCCGCCGGAGGCTCCTTCGGAGGCTCCTAAACCAAGGCTGGGATCCAACGTTAGTACGATAGGTATCATCTTTTGCAGGAAACAGGGTGGTTAAAGTGCGTTTGGAGGACGCCACGGCACCCCCTTTTTCCCCGGACTGCGGGCTACCCCAAGGGTCACCGGCGTCACCGGTCCTATTTATGCTTTATATGGTTGAAATTTTACCCAAAGCAAAAGCGGTTAGGTACGGATACGCGGACGATATAGGCATTTGCGTAACGGGTAGCACTTCGGAAGAGTGCTCCCGTAAAATAGGGGCAACGGTAACGGAAATCCTTCGCTGGGGAAGGGCTAATAAAGTGGTTTTCGACCCGGGGAAATGCGAGCTTATGCACTTTTCTAGGCGGAAAAATCCCACAACCCCGGCGGTTACGGCGGAAGGCCTTACCATACAACAAGCTACAAGAGCTTTACGGTGGTTAGGGGTCCTTTTCGACCAACGGCTTAATTTTAAAGCCCACGTCGATAATAAGACTGCAAAAGCCCAAAGCGTTGCCAACCACCTCCGGAGGCTTGCGAATTCGATAGGGGGATACCGGCACATTCGGTACATAAAGCCGTTACGACGGTTATAATCCCTACGGCTTTATACGGGGCCGAGGTGTGGTATAGGGGTAAAACCAAACCACACCCGTATAAACCAGCACAATAGCAATTTATCCGCCAAGGCTATTTAATCGAACGGGTGGACAAAGCCTTAACCGCGTCCCTCCGGGCAGTGGTTCCGGCTTGGAAAACCGCACCGATAAACGCTTTGCATTACGAATCCGGCATTCCAAGCGCCCAAGCGCTGTTGGAATAAGCCCGCCTCCGTTTCGCGGCCCGTATAAATACGGTACCAGAAAATCACCCCCTGGCCGCAGCGGCTAAGCCGGCCCTTAACGCCCGAAGGCCTAAGGCAGGCCTGCCTGGTAGGCATACGACCTCGTTACAAAGGACGGCCGAACTCCTTCCGGTTTGCACCCGCCCGGCCTACCTCCTTTATAAATATACGGGGTTTACGGTGGCTACGCAAGAAAAAAAAGCAGCCGCTAAAGCATTTATGGCGTGGCTTCGCACCCTCCTACCCACCGACGTTATAATATATAACGACGGGTCCAAAGCAGAAAACGGGGCAGTTGGATACAGCTGGGTAATACACCAAGCCGGCCAACGCAAACTTTCCGGGCATGGCCGGCTAGCGCATCCCGCGGAAGTATTCGACGGCGAGGCGAAAAGGGCCCGAATGGGCCTCCGTAAAGCCGTTTGGAGCTTTCGCAATTGCACTTTCCACCTGTGCCTCGATAATACCTCGGCGGCCAACGGCTGTTTAAGCACGGCTTTTAATAATTTACAAAGGGCTCTTAAAGAAATCCATTGCTTTATGGATAAACACTAGGTATACGTACGCTGGTCCCCGGGCTATATGGGAATCCCTAAAAACGAAAAGGTAAACGCCGAAGCAAAGTTGGGATCGGCTTTGCTAATACCCCAACATTTTAAACCAACGGTGGCTGGAATAAAAGCTTTAGCCCGGAAATTAGCCCGGGACGCTCGGAACGTATGGTTTACAAACAACTTTCCGGATCGGTATAAGGCTATAAGCCTTCCGCCGGCACTATAATACACGCCTGAAGCATTACAATTGCACCGGAAGGTATTGCAACGGCTAATAGCCGCACGCACCGGCTACGGGGATTTCGACTAGTATTACCGAAAGTTTTAACACGAAGACGATAACCCGTGCCGCTGCGGAAAAAACAAATCCCTTTCCTACCTTGTGTTTTGCAGGTTGGCTAAAACGGCAAAAAATAAATAGCCTATAACGAACCCCTCCCCGGCTTTCGATAGGCCTGGATATTAAAAACGGCTCTTTTAAAAGCCTTCCCTTTTTGCTTCGTTCGTCGAAGCAACCAACTATTATATTATCGCTGGACGATAACAACGGGGCCTAAAAAGCCCGCATATATCCTTTTCCTTGTTTTCTTACACCTTTTACCTTTTCCTTTGTACCACCAGGACTAACAGTAAGCTCGTTAGTCCCCCGCACCTCCGGCCGGGCTTTAGGGGTCCCGAGGGCCTTCCAGCCTAAACCCCGGCCCCACCCTTTTATCGGCACACTCGCCGGCCGAACGCACTACTACCACCCGCAGCGCTTTACAACGCCCTGGCGTATATACATACGCCCTATTGCCGATCGCCCGCTCACTAACAAAAAGCGCCGGAGCGCGGCCCGATTTCCGTGTGCCTTCGGGTTTAACTTTGCTAGCCGCCGGATAGCAACATATAGCTTAATGTTTAGCTTAGGTAGCGCTAGCACGTTATATGCCTTTTGGGAGGCAGGGACTGGTAGATCTCGGCTTATTGGCGTTAAATATACTTACTTATTCACTTACTTTCCCTGCCAGTAGGCGGCCACCAAATCGCGGTAATCCCATAATCCCGCACAAGGCGCCCCTTTAAGCAGCATTTCCAGCACCTCGTCCCGGCCTTTTAAAACCGCCAGGTTAAAACACGTTTTGCTTTTAGCAGTCCGGATTTAAGCCTTAGCACCCTTTCCTAAAAGCAGCCGAATTAAGTTTTCCGAGTTGCTGGGACTTAATATTGCCATATAGATGGGAGCTAAGCCGTAACAGGTTAATGTGTCGAGGCCGGGCATTTTGCTGCCGCGTAGTCCAGCATGGCTTTCGCAAACCTGTAATTTGGCCCATCTCGTAAGGCAACGTAAAACAGTGTAGCCTTGTTATAGTTGCCATATTTGGGTCGCCCCCATTATTAAGAAGCAATTGGACCGTTTCCGAACAACCCCATTTCGAAGCAATGTGCATGGGACTTAATCCGTCCCCATTTTGCGAATTAACGTTAAACTTGTGCTAAATAAGCAATGCCGCGCAATTTTAAGGTTATTTACGGCTGCATAAAAAGGAGGACCAATCGTTTTCGTCGCACAAGGTAACGTCGGCGCCGCCGTTTAAAAGCGCTTCGACCGCTTCGATGTGGCCCTAATAAGCAGCAGAAAAAAGAAATGTCTTGCGTTGCTCGTTGATAGCATTAATTGCTACGCGCTGACCGAGCAGGGCCGAAATGGCCTAGGTACGGCCCGATTTGGCCGCGTCGTACAGCAGCGTTTTGCCGTTTACGTTAGTCGCGTATATCTCGGTTCCCAGCTTGTTGGAGGTGTTGGGCGGCCGTAAGGCCGCCTGCAAAAAAGGGAAACAGCTTTATACTGTCTGTGTTTTTAAAGAGAGGTGATAATCCAGTGGGTAACGCTTTCGTAGGTGAAGTAAGGCACCGGCGCACGGGCTAACTCCTTACACCCCTTTACAACCACGAGAGCGTCACAAAAGTAAAGCTATTTCCAGCCGGCAACTGCTACTAACAGCCCGATATCCGTGGTATCAAATTTTTTAATTACATGGTATACTGTCCAGCGCTGCCACGGTTAACAGGCATTTTAAAGGTATAATTAACGGCCCGGGGTTAGCTCTTCCAACCGTTCCTATTCCTGTAGCTTATGCAACGGCTTGCTGCTTTTGCTTATAGTATTCCTTTTCCAGCTTAAAGTGCAATAGCCAGCACCCGTCGTTACCTTTTGTATAATGCCAGCCGCACCGGTCGTAATAGGGTAAGCGAAAAACCATTAAACAGTTTTTTTTAATGCAAACGGTAAGCGCGTTAATACTAGCTAGGGAAAGGTCGGCCAATTCGAAAGTAATTACGTTTTCGATAACGGCTTGGATAATTTGGATCGGGGTGCGGCCGGCGGGCATTAGGTGGGCGCTTAAAGCGACGGTAACGGCAATTAAATAATGCTTTCGGAAACTTTTAACGAGGTAATTAACGAAAAAACGGTCCGGAATTACAACGCCGGCTTTTTCCATTTATTTTTTTAAGCTTAAGCTAACGGTTAATATATTTTTTTAACATTGTTATATTTGGATACCTCGAAATTAACGAACTTTTTTATTAAGTTATTAAGTTAAGCGTCGGTATTTTAGCCGATTTTAATAGTAACGGCGAGTTAAAAAGCTTTAAAGTCGCGGGCGGAATCGTCGGCTTTAAAGCTTTAGCTTTATCGCTTAAGCTCGTTAATAACCTCCGTAATTAATTGCTTAATAAAGTACTAAACGAAAACCGTTTTAGCTTTTTAAACTTTAAAAACGGCCGGATCGTTAGGTTAAAAAAGCGGGTTATGGTTAATGTAATCGTTAGCGCCGCCCGCGATTAAATGCATTTTAACGGCGCGCTTTTACGCTTTTAAATTGGAAAACCCTTGCAAAGCAAGTATTTTAACAATTGCCTTTTTGTAAATAAAAAACATTCCGGGCGGTGGTAAGTAATAAGCGACTGCCGTCGTTATTATTATTATAAAGCAAAAATTAACGAAGGTAGAGCAGCGGCCCAAAAGTAATAGGGAAGTAAAGCAGCGGCCTACAGGAAAAGGTAAAGCAAACGGCTCGTTATCGCCCACCGGGTGATAATAAGGTAAATAGTACGTAATGCCCACCGGGCGATATCTCCCACCGGGAGACGTCTTCCACCGGAAGACGTTATTATGCGGCCACCGGCTTTTAAAACGTAATTGCGGCCACCGGCTTTTAAAACGTAATTGTGGCCACTGGTTAAAACAACGAAAAATAACGCGGCCACCGGCTAAAAGAAATTGTAAGTAGCTATATTTTATAAGAATTAAAGGCTTATAACTTGTTAAAAGTGTTGGGTAGCCGTAAAGCCGCTTGCAAAAAAGGGAAACAGTTTTGTATTGTTTGTGTTTTTAGAGAAAGGTGATAATCCGGTGGGTAACGCTTTCGTAAGTGAAGTAGGCACCGGCGCACGGGCTAACTCCTTACAATTACCGCTTTATGCCCCTCCGAAGCGGTTAAAAAAAGGGCTTCGGTTTTTCCGGGCCCGGTCCGTTTAAGGAATAGCCGTTATAAAAGAGGTAACGTACCACCAGCAGTTAACCGGCCTTTAAAGCGGCGAAAAGCAAATGGTTGCTCGGCGTATCCGGCGGCCAGCTGGCTATAAGTTTCATTACGTCCAACTAACCGCACCGCGCGGCGAGCTCGGCCGGGACATTTTAATATTTGCGATCCCGAACCGCCACCGTCCGGCGACGGTTAGGATCCTTTTCGCCGAAAATGCGTGCGACTTCGGTTGCGCCGGACTCCGCGGCGCAATGCAATGCCGTCCTTCCGCCGTCGTCGACGGCTTATAGCAATTGGTTAAAATGTCCGCTGCCGCTAGCGGCTTTTACCATCGTAAAAGCTAACGCGGCATTGCTAATTCGGGCGGCGACGTGCAAAGGAGCACAACTGCTAAAGTTTTACGCCAGTAGGCCGGTAAGCTTTTTATCCATAATAGCTTTAACCATTTGCGGGCAGCGGGCGACGGCGTAATATAAGGCGGTTTACCGTATTTGTTACGAGTTAAAAGCTTTATGTTACGACCAGCATGCAAGCCTCAGGACAACACAGGACAGGAGAGGGGCTTTAAGTGGTGCCCCCGCCTTATAGCAAAACACGTGGAGTTACGTGGTTTAAGCGGGATTTGTGGATTTGTAACAAAGCAACAAATTTAAGCAAAATTTGTGGATTTATAATAAAGCAATAAATTTAAACAGGATTTGTGGATTTATAACAAAGCTATAAATTTTAAGAAATTATTAGGAAAAATAGCGTATATATAAAAAATGGATTTCCTATTATTTTAATAGCTTTAATTAAAGCTTCGGCATTAATTAACTTAAGTTAGCTTTTAAATATCTTTTAAAGTAAGCAATTAAATCGTTTTTTTAAATTACGTATTTCTTTATTAACTAAATTAGCGATATTATCCTTTTTACCCCCGAAATGTTTTACTTTAGGAGTAAACCTTTAATTGTAACATTTTAACTAATTTTATTTAACACCTCGTAAAAAGGAAGATAATATAGTTATAACAAGCAATAATAAAAAGTTAAAAAAGGAAAAAACTACGGTTTTTACTCTTAACGGTGTTAAGTACGATTTTAACGAAACTGTTAACACGGCTAACCTTTTTAAGCTTATAGCGGACGAAATTGCCAAAAGCTAAGCCGAAGTAAAACAATTTACTACGAAGTTAGTATTTTTCGAAGCACTTATCGCGGTTAAAGCGTATAAGTTTTTGTTTTCGAACTTTTACGAAAAGGAAAACGGTAAACTTAAAACGTTTTTTACTAAATGCAAAAGCTATTTTAAATTTTACGAATAGCAATTTGTAAGCGAAAAATAAAAAATCGCTTACGTTATTACTAAGCTAAACGGCAAAGTAAAAAAGTGGTTTTAGCCGATTTAAAACGATTACTTTAAAAGGTAAAAAATAGCTAAAAAGCTACCAAAGTTATTTTCGCCAGCTTTAAAACTTTCGAAAAAAAAGTCGAAAAAGTGTTCGAAATAATCGACGAAATTTAAATCGCCGAAAAAGATTTGCTAACTTTTAAATAACGAAAGCCGTAACTAAATACGCCGTAAACTTTTAACGGATTAGCACTAAGTTTAATTAAAATAACGCTATGTTAATGCTACACTTTTACAATGAATTACGCGAAAACGTAAAGGTAAATTCGCGAAGTAAAATCGCTTGGAGTTTTTTACGGATTACGTTTAAAACGCGGTTCGCATTAGCGATAAATTGTACGAACGATAATAGGAAAAAAAAGGTTATAAATAAAAGAAAATGGTGCAAAATAAAGCTAATTAAAAAAAGGCTAAATAGCAACCGATTATAACATATAGCACGCTATTATAATTAAAGGTTTGCTTTTAAAATAGGGCATTTCGAGGGTGGAAAGGATAATATCGCTGGTTTAGTTAACAAAAAAACACGTAATTTAAAAAAACGTTTTAATTGCTTGCTTTAAAAATACTTAAAAGCTAATTTAAGTTAACTAACTAATGCTAAAGTTTTAATTAAAGCTATTTAAAATAATAAAAATAAATTTTTTATATACGCGCTGCTTTTGCTTTAATAGTTTTTAAATTTATAATTTTGTTATAAATTTACAAATCTTATTTGGATTTATTGCTTTGTTATAAATTCACAAATCCTATTTAGATTTATTACTTTATTACAAATTTACAAATCTTACTTAAACCACGTAATTTTAAGTGTTTTAGTGCGGGGTAAAAGCACCACTTGGGGCTTTTCCTATTTTGCCGTTCGAAAGCTTGCATGCTGGTCGTAACACACGCATTTAAACCTTATAACTTTTAACGTAAAAGTTGCGTATTAGTAAAAGTAATATAAAAAACCGAAGCAAAGTTCGAAAGATAAGAAATTTTTTAAATGCGGTTAAACGGGTTATATTAAAGTTAATTGCTTTTAAAAAACGATAATTAATAAGTAATTAACTTTTGCCAAACGTAAAAAGCTTAAAATTAGCCGAAGCGTACTTAAAAGTAGCGTTTAATTAAACGGGTTATTATAACGAATAGTGTTGGTAAAAGTGGTACTCTTATAAGCACGGAGATCTCCTAAAAGGAATAACAAAAATCTATAAATCTGGTACTGGTGTCTATAGCGATGCATGTCTTGGGAAGGAATCTAGTTACAGGAAGGGATTGGAAGATCCCCTTTTGTAAGCTCGTGGGAGCGCACGGGCTTTAAGCCCGTTGCTTTACGAGGTGTGGAGTTTATTCCGGTGCACGCGCTAATCACGTGGATTAACACTGGCAACTTTTTCTTTTATGCGCGTGCAACGGCCACATGCCTTTTTCCGGATCCGGGGATTTCACAATACTAACAACAAAGGATTCCGGATTTGGTAATCTACTTTAAAAACAAAGGAAAAAAAATAAAGGCAAAGGGGCCGTGCTGGATATCGGTAAAAACCGTAAATTAGGGACTGTAAATAAGAACAATAGGAAATGGGGCAATGTTTGGTTAGGTGCTCGGGGATTAGGTAATAACCGCTTATATGCTCGAGCGATCAGGTGATTCCATATTCGGGGCTACAGCCGATATGCTGGGTGTACCACTGCTTAGCGTTGCAGTAAAATGCCAAAGGAAAGATCGCATGGAGTTGTGAAAGGGGTATTTTATAAGCTTGCGGCTTTACGACGCGTGGGGCCCTCCCAAATGCACGCGTTGCCATATGATCCAATCCTGGCAGTTCTTTTCTTTGGGCGCGTGCATTGGTTATTGGTACCGAAGGCGTTGGGGCTTTTGTGCGTGCCTAAAGGTCGGGGGTCTTGTAGGCGTCGGGCCCAGCGAAGGGGACGTCGGGGTTTTGGGGTGCCGAAGGCTCCGGGGCTTTTGTAGGTGCCGGAAGAATGATTCCATCCTGGCAACTTTTTCTTTGTGCCGGAGGCTCCGGGGGTCTCGTGCGTGCTAAAAGCTCCGGGTGTTTTGTGCGTACTGAAGGCTCCGGGGGTTTTGTGCGTACTGAAGGCTCCGGGGGTCTTGTGCGTACTGAAGGCTCCGGGGGTTTTGTGCGTGCCGAGGGCTCCGGGGGTTTTGGGGCCCTTATGCGTGCCCAAAGGCCGGGGGTCTTGTAAGCGTCGGGCCCAGCGAAGGGGACGTCGGGGTTTTGGAGGTGCGTCGGGCCCAGCGAAGGGGACGTCGGGGTTTTGGGGTGCCGGAGGCTCCGGGGGTTTTGTGTGTGTCCGGAGGCTCCAGGGGATCTTATGCGCGTCGGGCCTAGCGAAGGGGACGTCGGGGTCTTGGGGGTGCCGGAGGCTCCGGGGTTTTGTGTGCGCCCGGAGGCTCCAGGGGTTTTGTGTGCGTGCCGGGCCGGAAGCAATGCCGTTGGAGGTAATCGTAGGTTGGCTGTGGCCATCGGGAAACCGTCGAAGTGGTTATCGCACTTCCGAATAACGAACCAAAAGACCCAATCGCTTGCTATAAGAAGGTATCTTCGGAATCGCTATCGAAAAGGTTGGTTGCGATAGCTTCGAATCGATCGAGGTAGCCGTTAAATTGTCGAATTTGGCGGCCGCTACGCCAGGAAATCTCTTAAAGGCCTAATCGCTTGCTACAAGAAGGTGCCATTCGAAAGATTACGCTGCAATGCATCGGAATGCATTGCTTAAGCTTATAAAAAACCCAATCGCCTGCCGTAGAAAGGTGTCCTTTACTCGCTTGTAAGCCTTCCCATTTAACCCAATCGCTTGCTTTAAGAAGGTGTTAAATGGTTAAACCCTTTACCTTGCTAATTTGTAACAACCATTATTAATTAGTGTTGGTAGGAGTGGTACTCCTGTAGGCACGGAGATTTCCTAAAAGGAATAATAAAGATTTATAGATCTGGTACTGGTGTTTGTAGTGATGCATGTTTTGGGAAGGAATTTAGTTACAGGAAGGGGATTAAAAAATCCCCTTTTATAGGCTCGTGGGAGCGCACGGGCTTTAGGCCCGTTGCTTTACGAGGTGTGAAGTTTATTCCGGTGCACGCGTTGATTACGTGGATTAACAAATAGTGCGTTATATATTAATTTAATAAAAAGGTTATCGGATAATATTTTTAAAAACCCCGAAACGTTTGCATATTTAAAATTACCAAATTAAAATACGATAACGAAAAAAAAGCAATGCGTTATTTTTAACCCGACGAATTTAAAAGAAAAAAATAACGCCGCGCTTTATTAAAGTTAAAAAGAGGTACTTTTAACGAATGCTTCGAAAAAAACCTTTAAGCTAAACTACGAATTTTAACTCCTTTAAAAAAGCTTTTAATAACGCCGAACTTTAAACTTTTAAAACGCTTTAAACAGTTAAAAACGCAATTTCGCAATCCGAACATATTAAAATTCGGATTTCCAATTACAAAAGTAGTTTTCCGATACTTATATTAGCGGCTATAAACTAGTTAACGAAAAAAGCTAAAGTAATTATGCATCGGGTTAACCTTTTAAAAAAAAAGTGCTTTAAATTACGCAAAGCGAACGAGGTATTAAGTAAACGCCGAAGGGCTAAAAAAACACGTGTTCGATTAGGAAGGTTATTTATTATAAATGAAGTACGAAATGTTTTAAATTAGCAAAAGCTAAATAAATAATTGTAGTAAAAAATGCGCGATTATAAAGGTTAAAAAAGGAAGGCGACGACGATTTGTTAGCGATATAGCACTTGCGGCAAAACCGAACATAATGCGCGCATTTGTTAGGAAAAAATAAAAATGTCCGATGTATATAGTTCCAAATAGTTTAAATGGATTTTTAGCGTTATTAAGTTAATATGCGCGTTAATTAACCGGAGGTTAAGTGTAAGTAATCCATTCGTTGCGGTAATCCACTCGTTGTTAAACCACGTTAACTTATACAATTTACTTATATAACGTATTTGTTATAAAGTAACTATTACGAAGTAAAACGGTAAAAGGTACTCGTTATAAAGTAAGTGTTATAAAATAACTGCTAAAATTAACGAGGTTTTGTAATAATAAGGCTTTTTTACAACTATTAGTAAATTAACTTAAAGTTAAGCTAGTTTTAAGCTTTTTAATTTAACTTTACATACTTTAACAAGGATTTTAAAATGCAATTGTTTAGCTTTTTTTAAATGCTAAAGCATTATTATACTAATTAAGCTAATAAGCTCGTTTAAACGTGCGTATTAGCCGTTTTAATGTTTTTACCGCAAAAGTACGTGTTACGACTAAAGTCGGTAAAAGGTAGCAATAAGCGGGATAGTTTAAAAAAAGCTTATTTAACCTTACTAAACGAAGTTACGTAACAGGTTTAAATAAACCTTAAAAATTAATTTGTGTAATTTGTAATAAAGTAAATAAAGCAGGATTAATTTATATAATTTGTAACAAAGCAAATAAAGCAAAATCGATTTATACAATCCGAAATAAATTAAATAAATTACTACGAAATATATAAAAAGGTTTATAAAATATAAAAAAGTAAAGCCTTTTTATATTAATAAACTTAATTAAAAACCTCGGTATTATTAACGTGGTTTATTAGTAAGCGATATATATTAGCGAGCGATACATTTACATTTAACCTCCGGTTAATTAATATATATGCTAACCTAATAACGCTAAAAATCCATTTAAACTACTCGGAATTATATATATCGGACATTTTTATTTCTTTTTAGCAAATGCGCGCATTGTGTCCGGTTTTGCCGCAAATGCTATATCGCCGACAAATCGTCGTCGCCTTCTTTTTTAACCCTTATAATCGCGCATTTTTGCTGTAACTGCTTATTTAGCTCCTTTTAGTTTAAAATATCCCGTATTTTTTCGATAATATGTAACCCTTTTTATCGAACACGTGTTTTTTTAACCTTTCGGCATTTGCTTAACGCTTCGTTCGCTTTTCGTAATTTGGAGCACTTTTTTTTTAAAAGGTTAACCCGATGCATAATTGCTTTAGCCTTTTTCGTTAATTGGTTTACAACCGATAGTATAAGTAACGAAAAGCTATTCCGGTAATTAAAAATCCGAATTTTAATGTGTTCGGATTGCGAAGTTGCGTTTTTAGCTATTTAAAGCGTTTTAAAAGTTTAAAGTTCGGCGTTATTTAAAGGCTTTTTTAAAGGAGTTAAAGTTCGTAACTTTACATCCAGCTTTTTTAAAACCGAATCCGGATTAAAAAAAGCAAAGCTAGCTTTTCGGAAACTTTTTTAAATATTTCTTTCGGTTATAAAATTAAAAAATGCCGCTTTAAACGCCGAAAAAAACTCGACCTTAATTACGTGGTTAACGTGTAACTTTATTAAGTTTTCAACTTGTTAACCGTACGCCTTTTTTAACAGGTTAAAACACTTAACGTTAAGCGGTTAAAAAAAGTGAAACGAATGCGAAGGTATGCAAAACGTAATAATGTTATGTTTTTAACAGTAAAGCTCGAAATCCGTCGACACCTTCCCCTGAAAAATTCTTCCCATTGGACTTACTGTTAATAGCCGTTAAAAAAGCCCGGCTATTTTAATATTGCGGGCTACCAAAAAAGCTAGATGTATAACAGGTTTTAACAAGCCATTTGGCCCGTTTAAACCGCGTTTTCCAACTTTTTTTAACAACGACGTTAATAACGCAACTAGGCCAAAAAGCAGAAAAAGTAGGCTAGCAAAAGTTCGGGGTGCTTATTACCAGCTAATGGGAAAGCCTGCGCCTTATCGCCCAAAGCGCGCTTCGCGCGCGCCGAAACCTTCGATAATCGAGGTGTTTTAACCTCCGCGCATTACTAAACCGCTTTTCGACTTCCTTTTCGCTTTCGCCTCGTGCACCGAGCCGAAACGATTTCGAAATGCATAAAAAGATTGCAAGCCGGTTAAGCAGCTAGCACATATTGGACGAATAGCCGGCTCGGCCGCCGCCGTCCCCTGCCATCCTCGGGACTTTTCGTTTTTACCATTTACGCGACTCTTTTTCGGTCGACCGCACTTACGATACGTACGGCGCAAGTTTGGCCTGCTGCATAAGCACGCACGCGCAAGATTTTTAAAATCTTAAGCGGTTTTATTTGTTACCCGTATCGTGCACGGCTTCGATCGTCCTACGATTGGCAAACCGCGTAGCGTTTCGTTAACACGCGATAAACATATAAAAAGCATATAGGGTTAAAATTAAGCCTTTTAGCCCTTGAACTTTCTTTTTTCGGCCGGGCTTAAAAGGGGACCGTTGTGATCCCTTCCGCTTACATTTGGCCTTGCACTTTCCCGGCATTTTGCCAGCTAACTGCTTTTTTTTACCACTAATAGCAGCGCTTATAACGCCCCGGCGTTTATTCGCCTTTTACCGATTGCCCGCTTACTAACAAAAAGCGCCGGAATGCGGCCTAAAAACCGTGTGCCTTAGGTAGGCCTTCCTTTTTTTTTTTTTTTTTTTTGCTAGCTTGCTTTATGGTTTAATTTGTTAACCGCTTCGATAGCAACATATAGCCTCGTGTTAAGCTTAAGTAGCGTTAGCACGTTATATGCTTTTTAAAAGGTAAGGATTGGTAAATCCCGACTAGTTAACGTTAAATATACTTTTTTTTTCTCTTTTTTTCTCGCTTAGTCAGCTTTTTTTCGCTCGATACGCTTTAACTTTTCCACCAAGTTAATACCGCGACGCACCGCGCGTATTATTTTTTCCAACTATATCCGTTTTTACTTTTAAAAGCGGAAAACTTTTTTTCCGCCTTTTCCAATTCGGCTTTAAATTTAAAATATTGCACGACGATATTCCGAAACTCCGAAAACGAAGGTTTTAAAACGTCGCACCCTAATTGGTTAATCCGGAAGCATTCCATATATTAAAACGAGTTTTAAGAAAAAGTTTTACATTTTTTACGTTTTAAAACCTCGTAATAATAAATATAAAAAGGTATTTCGAAAAAATGAAAAAGGATAATCGTTAAAAGCTTTTTATAACTAACGGTTTTTTTCGTAAAAAAACGTTTTCGCACTTAATTAAATATCCTATTAAAATAAAAAGGAATAAGAAAAAGTGAAAAAAGAAAGTACTTATTATTAATAAAAAGCGGGGTGATAAAACGTGGTTAAAAGGATTTAGCTTAAAAGGGGAAACCTAATGTTACGGCCAGTATGCAAGTTTTTAAAACAGCAGGGCAAAAAAGGGCTTCGAAGTGGTACTTTCGCCTCGTTTTAGTTACGTGGAGTTACGTAAACCAAAAAGGATTTGTGGATTTGCGATAAAGCTATAAATTTAACCTAATACTAGGTAAAAAGTAGCGTGTATAAAAGATAGGTTTCCTACTGTTTTAAATAGCTTTAATTAAAGCTTTAATATTAATTAACCTAAGTTAGCTTTTAAGCATCCCTTAAGGTAAGCAATTAAATTGTCTTTTTAAGTTACGTAATTTTTTGTTAACTAAATTAGCAACACTGTCCTTTTTTCCCCCGAAGTGCTTTATTTTAAAAGCAAACTTTTAATTGTAACAAAAAGGATAATATCGCTGGTTTGGTTAATAAAGGAATACGTAATTTAAAAAAACGTTTTAATTACTACTTTAAGAGATATTTAGGAGTTAATTTAAGTTAACTAATGCCGAAACCTTATTTAAAGCTATTTAAAATAATAAAAAACCCATTTTTTATATATACGCTGCTTTTTGCCTTATGTTAGGTTAAATTTATAACTTTGCCATAAATTTACAAATCCTTTTTGGATTTATTGCTTTGTTATAAATCCATAAATCCTTTTTGGTTTACGTAACTCCACGTGATTAAAGCGGGGCAAAAGCACTACTTCGGGGCCCTTTTTTGCCCTGCTATTTTAAAAACTTGCATGCTGGTCGTAACAGCTAGTCGTAATATTAGGTTTTTCTTTTTAAGCTAAATCTTTTTAACCACGTTTTATCGCTTCGTTTTTTGCTAATAGTAAATACTTTCCTTTTTTACCATTTCCTATCTTTTTTTTATTTTAACAAAATGTTTAATCGAGTGCGAAAACGCTTTTTCGCGAAAAAAACCGTTAATCGCAAAAAGCTTTTAGCGATTATCCTTTTTTATTTTTTCGAAATGCCTTTTTATTTGTACTATTACAAGGTTTTAAAACGTAAAAAGTGTAAAGCTTTTTTTTAAAACTCGTTTTAATGCGTGGAATGTTTTCAGATTAATCGCTTAGGGTGCGACGTTTTAAAGCTTTTTTTTTAAATTTCGGAATATTATCGTTTAGCATTTTAAATTTAAAACTAAACTAAAAAAGGCGAAGGAAAAAGTTTTCCGCTTTTGAAAGTAAAAACGAATATAGCTGGAAAAAATAATACGCGCGGTGCGTCGCGGTATTAACTCGGTAAAAAAGTTAAAACGTGTTAAGCGGAAAAAGGCCGATTAAGCGGCTTGCTAAGCTGCTTCGCATTTCGAGCCTTTTTTAGCTTTTTCTTTTTCCGATTAGCAAATGCCTAAAGTTAAT
This sequence comes from Gaeumannomyces sp. JS-464, assembly GCA_002197995.1. Classification (NCBI taxonomy): domain Eukaryota; kingdom Fungi; phylum Ascomycota; class Sordariomycetes; order Magnaporthales; family Magnaporthaceae; genus Gaeumannomyces; species Gaeumannomyces sp. JS-464. Next base: position 2,551,697 of record NGZR01000001.1, on the reverse strand, counting down.
CCTAATTTAAACCTGTTTGCTTTTTTTAACTAAAGTAAATTATAACTTTTTTTAACAACTTTTTAAGTTTTATAACGCATTAAGCGTGGTTTGGGTTTTTTTACCGAAGTTTCGGGTTCGAATCCCGGCACGACCGTGTTAAAAAGGCTTTAATAAAATGTTCCGTCCAAGTTTTGCCTAGTTTTTTTTTAACCGTTCGTAATAAACCTTTTTGCTTTATTTGGTTTTAGTAAATGCTGCTTTTTTTAACCTAATGGTAAAACGGTATTATTTATAGCACCCATTTTGTAAATCCCGGGTTCGATTCCCGGCTAAGCCAAAATTAATCTTTTTTACAGTCGTTTTTCGTATGCTCGTCCAGGTATACGAATAAAGGTTATAATAAATAGCTCGCCTTTTTTCCTTTTACTAACTTTTTTATAAATGTTTTTATTAGTAACGTATTTTATTAGCAAATAACGCATATTAGCAAATAACGCACCGATATTTAACTTTTAATTAATCGACGCGCATGCCAACCTAACAACGCTAAAAATCCATTTAAACTACTTAAAACTGTATATATCGGACATTTTTACTTTTTTTTAATAAATGCGCGCATTATGTCCGGTTTTACCGCAAGTGCTATATCGCTAATAAATTATCGTCGCCCTCCTTTTTTAACCTTTATAATCGCGCATTTTTTGCTATAATTGCTTATTTAGCTTTTTTTAATTTTAAAACATTATCGTATTTTTTCGATAATATGTAACCCTTTTTATTAAACACGTGTTTTTTTGCTTTCCGGCGTTTGCTTAATGCTTCGTTCGCTTTTCGTAGCTTGGAATTCTCCTTTTTTAAAAAAGTAACCCGATGCATAATTGCTTTAGCCCTTTTCGCAAATTAGTTTATAACCGTTAATATAAATATTAAAAAGCTTTTTCGGTAATTAGTAATCCGAGTTTTAATATGTTCGGATTGCGAAATTGCTTTTTTAGCTATCCGCGGCGTTTTGGAAGTTTAAAGTTCGGCGTTATTTAAAGGCTTTTTTAAAGGAGTTAAAATTCGTAGCTTTACATTTAGCTTTTCCAAAACCGAATTCGAATTAAAAAAAAAGCAAAGCCAGCCTTTCGAAAGCCTTTTCGAATGTTTTTTCGGTAATAAAGTTAAAAAATGCCGTTTTAAACGCCGAAAGGAACTCGACTTTAATTACATAGTTAACGTATAATTTTATTAAACTTTCGATTTATTAACTATACGCTTTTTTAAGCGGGCTAAAACACTTAACGTTAAACGGTTAAAAAAAGTAAAACGAATATAAAAGCATGCAAAGCGTAACGATGTTATATTTTTAGTAATAAAGCTTAAAATCCGTCGAATGGTAATTTTTATGCCCGTTTAACATTAACAAACGATAGGACCTTTTTTACGAGTTGCAATATGTTTATCGAAATGCCAAATCCATTTTAAGCCGAGCTCGTTCGTAATTTATCCGTTAGCATTCGTTAAAATAACTTAATCACGTAAAAGGTTAATTTCCGAATACTAATTGGCCAAATAGTATTACCTTTTAACGATAATAAAAAAAGGGATTGCTTAACCGTAATAATTAACCTTTTAAAATATTATACCCATTTCCGGTTGCTAGGTTAAATTAGCTTTGCTTTATTACGGCCTTCCGATATTGTAATAATTATAACGGCGGCGATTATACTTATAAAAAAGCCGGTTTCGTTAAAATTGTAAATGTCGTTATTTAAAATGCTATATTTGGCTATAATATTCCGCACAAAGTTAAACTAGGCAAAAACGAGCTTGGGATTTTCGCATTTGGCTTTTTAATAGTTGTACTTTCGAATTTAACGCGTGCCGAACTCCGGGCGGCGTTTAGCGAACTTTTTAACTTAGCATTTGCTAATAACGCGCGCGTCGCGTTTAGCAAATAATCGGTTAGCCATATTTTTAATACTAAAATGTTAGGAAGGGAATGCGCGAAAATTTAACTCGAATATGTATTTAATAAACGCCTTTTTTTTAAATTCCGTTAATTTTTAAAAGTTAAGCATATTATCGCGTCGAGCAAATCGGTTAACGCGTTAGCGACGCAGCGTGGCTTTAAAAACGTCGTAAATTTTGGCTGCCGAACGCACACTTAATTATGCATTAAATTAAATTGCCCGTATAGCAAAAACAATTTTAACCTCGTTGTTACAATCAAAGGTTTGCTTTTAAAATAAGGCACCTCGAGGGTGGAAAGGACAGTATTTTTAATCTGGTTAACATGGAAACACGTAACTTAAAAAAACAATTTAATTGTTTGCCCCAGGGGATGCTTGGGAGCTAATTTAGGTTAACTAATGCCGAAACCTTAGTTAAAGCTACCTAAAACAATAGGAAATCCATCCTTTATATACACGCTGCCTTTTGCTTTATATTAAGCTGGATTTATAGCTTTGCCACAAATCCACAAATCCTTTTTGGATTTATTGCTTTATTACAAATCCACAAATCCTTTTTTAGATTTATTGCTTTGTTATAAATCCATAAATCCCTTTTGGTTTACGTAATTCCACGTAACCGGGGCGGGGCGAAAGCACCACTTTGGGGCCCCCTCCTGCCTTGCTGTCCCGGGGGCCTGCATGCTGGTCGTAACATTAAATTTCCCCTTTTAAGCCAAATCCCTTTAGCTTATTTTTTATCGCCCCGCTTTTCGTTAATTGGTAAATACTTTCCTTTTTTACCATTTACCTTCCCCTTTTTATTTAACAAAATATTTAGCCGGGTACGAAAACGTCCTTTCGCGAAAAAAACCGTTAATCGCAAAGAGCTTTTAGCGGTTATCCTTTTTAACTGCTACGAAATGCCTTTTTATTCGTATTATTACGAGGTTTTAAAGCGTAAAAAGTGTAAAGCCTTTTTTTAGGACTCGTTTCGGTGCGTGGAATGTTTTCGGATTAATCGCTCAAGGTGCGACGTTTTTAAACCTTCCTTTTCCGAGCTTCGGAATATCGTCGTTTAGCATTTTAAACTTAAAGCTAAGCTAAAAAAGGCGAAGGAAAAAGTCCTCCGTTTTCGGAAGCAAAAACGAATATGGCTGGAAAAGATAATGCGCGCGGTGCGACGCGGTATTAATTTGGTAAAGGAACTAAAGCGTATCGAGCGGAAGGAGGCCGACCAGGCGGTTCGCTAGGCTGCTTTGCACTTTAAGCCTTTTGTAGCTTTTTCCGTTCTTTCCGATTGGCAAATGTTCGGGGTTAATCTTAACTTAAACTTGCTTGCCCTTTTTAACCAGGGTAATTGTAACTTTTTCCAATAATTTCCTTAGGTTTTGTGGCGTATTGGGCGTAGCTTTGGTTTTTTTACCGAAGTTTCGGGTTCGAATCCTGGCACGACCGTAAAGGTTGATAAATTTTCGGGCTTGCTTCGAAGCTTATCGAGCTTTTGCTTTTTTTTTTTTTTTTTTTTTTTTTTTTTTTTTTTGCTAACTGTTCGGTGCAAACTTTTTTGCCTTATTTGGTTTTAGTAAATGTACCCTTCTTTTAACCCAATGGTAAAGCGGTATTATTTATAACACCCATTTTGTAAATCCCGAGTTCGACTTCCGGCTGGGCTAGGGGGACCGGCGGTTTTTTTGGAAATTATCGGGTATTTCCAAGGAAAATCGTCGTTTCGCCGTTTTTTTGCTAACCTTTTTGTAAGCGCTTTTGCCGGTATTTCGCTAAAGCTTTTTAGCAATTTATAAGGTTAATTCCTTTTTCCCACGTGTTTTTTTCGTAGCCGTACCCTTTTTTATTTAACCAGGTACTTTTTAGGCCTATTCCTCGGCTTATGGTTTAAAAATTTTTCGATTTCGTATTTTTATTCCGGGTCGATTTCCATTAACTCGTCGCTTTTAAAACCCGGTAACGCTGGTTTAAATAGGGAAATATAAAAAACCGGGTGGGATTTTATGGTTAATAGTAGTCGGAGTTTGTAATTCACGTCCGAAACCTTTTTTAATATTTTAAACGGTCCTAACTTCCCACAGTTTAGCTTATCGTTCGGTCGTTTCGTTTTAATATTTCGTCGAAAAAGATAAACGTTATCCCCTTTTTTAAAAGTCGGTTTTTTAATCCTTTTTTTATTTGCTTAAATAGCTATGCGGTGCCGTAGCTTTTTTAGCTTTGTTTGGAAATGTTTATGCAATTTGGTAAGCTTCGTTATTTGTATTTCCGCTATTAGGGCATGTTTTCCTGCTTTGGGTTCCTTATACGCTATTAGCGTAAACCCGTAGTTCGTATAAAACGGTATAATTCCTATGCTTTTATAAATTAAACTGTTATAAGCGAACTGGGCTATGGGAAATAGTTATACCTAATCGTTTTATTTATAATTAATATAATAATGTAAATATTGCTTTATAGTTTGGTTTGTTCGTTTTATTTGTTTATTTATTTAAAAGTGGTAAGCTATAAATAAAAAGTGTTTCGCTTTAGCCTATTTGTAAATCTTTTCCAAAATTTGCTTATAAACAGCTTATTTTTATCCGTAATTAAACGGTCCGGCGTGCCGTATTCCGCTATTACGTGCTTAATAAAAACGTACGCTAGCTTTATAGCGTCGCTGCTTTTCTTATACGGTAAAACAAAGCGTATTTGGTAAGCCTATCCATTATTACTAATACATTATCGTATTTTACTCCGGTTATCGGTTTTTTAAATTGGGGAAGTTTAATAACGAAGTTTATAATAACTTTTTGCTATGCCTCGCTAAGCGCCGGCAAAAGTTGCAAAAGCCTATAAGGCTTATGCCTGCTAACCTTGCTTTTAACGCAGCTTTCGCAATTTTTTATTGCGTTTTGTATTTCGGCTCGAGTTTTTGCGAACCCGTAATATTGTTATAGCCGTTTCCACGTTTTTTTTTTACGTTTTAATAGCCGTATGCCAACTGGTTATAAATTTGTTAAATTTTTTTTAAGGTTTAAACTTTTCCCTACCGGACCGTTTTAACGAGCATTTTTTATGCCGGAATTAAAAATCCGTTTGGTTTTTCCGTTAGGATTACCCGTATTTTTTAAATATTGCAACTTAATAGTTCGGTCGTCGGTTTAAAGCGTCCGCCCGGCCGTTTTCCGACCCTTTCCGGTATTTAATCCGGATATCGTAATTTTGCAAAAATTCGCTTTAACGGATTTATCGCTTATTTAAATTTTTGCTAATAGTAAAATGTGTTAAGCTTTTATGGTTTATGTATATTATAATTTGGTATTTCGTTCCGTAAAAGTGTGGTCGCCATTTTTTAAATGCTTAAATAATTGCCAAAAGTTTTTTATTATAAATTTGGTAATTTAATTTAAATTCGTTTAACTTTTGCGAAAAAAACGCGTAAAAGTGCAACCGTTTTTGGTTGTTTCGCTATTCGAGTTGGCCGCCGATCGCGTAATCCGACGCGTTAGTTTTAACTTCGAAAGGTTTTTTTAGGTTTAGGAATGCTAATATTGGTTTTTTTAATACGGCGTTCTGTAATTGCTTGAAAGTTTTTTATTTTTGCTTTTCCTAATAAAACTAGTGGTTATTTTTAATAAGGTTCGTAAATAATATAGCAATTTTGCTATAATTACGGATAAACCGTTTGTAAAAGTTTAAAAACCTTAAAAACCCTCGTACTTTCGTAACGTTTTTAAATATAGGCCACTTTTTAATTTTTTCGACTTTTTTAAGGTTTATGCAAATTTGTCCAAATGTAATTACAAATTTTAAAAAAGCGACTTTTTGCGAATGCCATTCGCACTTTTCTGGTTTAACAAAAAGCTTTGCATTAAGCAGCTTTTAAAACACCTTATGCACGTGCTGCTTATGCTTTTCCATCGTTTTCGAAAAAATTAAAATATCGTCCAAATACGCGAGGATAAAAATGTTAAGGTAATCGCGCAATATATAATTAATTATCTTTTAAAACGTGGCTAACGCGTTGGTAAACCCGAAAGTTATTACTAAAAATTCGTAATATCCAAGCTTTGTTTTAAAAGCCGTAAGCCATTTTTGGCCCTTTTTAATCCGTATTAAACTATAAGCTTTTTATAAATCCAAAGCCGTAAAGTACTAAGCTTTACTAAGCTTGTTTTGTAATTCGTTAATAAAAGGTAAAAAATACCGATTTTTAATCGTAACTTTATTTAATAAGCGGTAATCGATACACATTCGCTCCGTTTTATCTTTTTTTTTATAGGATTTTATATTTTATTAAAAAATCGGAAGGTTTAATATGTCCTTTTTATAAATCTTTTTCCAATTGTTTTTTTTTAGCATTTTTTATTATTAAAAGCTAAACTGGTACAGCTTTTGGTATTTAAATTGCGTTTTTGGTTTAAATTTAATTTCCAAATCGAACGGTTTATATTCGGGAAGCACCGTTTTTAGGTTTTTCCGGAATAATTTCTCGTATTTATAGTATTCCTTTGGAATATTCGCGAGCCGTTTTTTAATGTTAGTTAAGCCGTTTTAATCGCTTTCCACTTTAAATAATCGTATACTCGTTAATGCTAAATGCAAAAGTAGGCTGCCAAATTTTATTACCGTTGTAACTTTTTTTCGTTGCTTTTTATGCTTACGGTTTGGGGTTCGTAACTGGTAAACCGTTTTAATTACTTATATTTTTTTTATTAAACCTAACCGGTAGTTTAATTTATCCGTAAGTTTTTTTTTTAAACCAAAGGATTTTAAAAATCACATTTCCTTTTTTTATATTTAGCTCGTTTAATATAATAATAACGTTTTCCCCATTCTGGGTGCGTAATGTTATTAGCTATGTTTTTTAGTCGATCCATTTTTTATTATAAGCGACGGGTTTTTTCGACCGTTTTTAATTGGTACGGTTAATGTTTTCGTTTCGTTGGAATTTTGCACCATTTAACCGCTTATAACGATATATAATCGCTTTATATTTCGCAATCGATTATTATTTTAACCTTTTTTTTTAATATTCCATTTGGAATATTAATAGGTTATATGGTTAACTCGATTTTGCTATTGCGAAAGTTTTTTTTTTTTTTTTCCTATTCCGTGCTTTTTATTTAAGTAATTCGTTTAGTTTTTTAGTAAAAGGAATGGGTATCGCACGTTCGTTCCCCTATCCGGGTCGAACGGGTACGTACGTACGCTCGCTCGCGTAATCCCCTAATGCTAGGCTTTCGCCTTTTGTAATATATGCTTTTTGCACTTTACAATTTCGCATTTTCCCTAATCGAATGTTTTGGTAACATATAGCATTAAGTGCCGTTTATTAGGTTTAAAACTGCGGTAAACCTGCCGATTTGGGCTGGTTTTTACTGTAGCAATTAAAATGCCAAACGGGCTTAACTTTAGCTTACTTCCTAACTTTCGTAAAAAAAAATCGTATTTAAGCTTGGGTTATAAAATGAAATTTGCACTTTCCGTAAATGCATTTTTGCTTAAAAAAGGTACAAATGTTTTAAAATGCTTTATATAACGCTTAAAATGGTCCTCGAGTTTTAGCGTAGCCCGCCCGGCTCGTTTATATCGTCGGACCGGTAGCTTAGCGTACTTAACTTCCTATTGGTCGTTAAACCACGATAAAAGTTAACCGTTATTTCCGTTTGCCGGGGTAACATAGCATAACGGGCTATCCGGGGTATTTTAAAACCTTAACGTTCCAAAAACATTTCGATACGTTAAAAGGTATAAAAGCGCGCTGTTAATTTTTCCAATTTGCCTGGCTTTTTACGAACCATTGGTATAGCAGTTATACTGCTCGGGCTTTTTGCTCGTTTTTAAAACTCGGCCGTTTTAAAGTTTTAACCGTTTGGTTTATTTCGGCGTCGGTGTTAAAATTTTTTAACTTTTAAAAAAAATGTGTTTAATTTAAAAGCTTTCCTCGGGCTTTTCCTTTTTTCGCACTACTTGTTAAAGTTGCTCCTTTTTAAATCCCGCGAAAAACGGCACCGTTTTTTTCTTTTAAACTCGTAATCCTAAAAGCGACGCGCTGCTCGCTTTCGCTGTTATACTCGAGCTTTATAGCTTTAAACATATAAATGCTTCGGAATTTCCAAAGGTACCATTTAATAGCCTTTTTATTAAACTAATATATAGCGCACAGTTCGTCGTAATAATACATCCAGCTAAACGTTAATCCAAAACACATTTTTTTTATATCGGGCTATCCCGCGTTCGCTAAAAGTTCGCTATTTAGCGGTTATTATTTCGCTAAAAGCAATTAACTTTTATATAGCCAGCTTAGCCGTATTTAAAACACTTCCCGTTTTTTAAGTTTTATTTTTGCTTTTTTTATTACCCTTATTACTAGTAAATGGCTCCCGCATTAAAGTTTATAAAGTTTAAATGCGTTTTATAAGCCGTAATAGGTTGCTGCTTAATCTTTTTCTAGTTAGCCTTATTACCTTATACCGCACTTTTGAAACTATATCCTTTCTTTTTCTATTATCGTTCGTATAGTTTATCACTAATGCGGATTGCATTTTTAACGTAGTCCGTAAAAAACTCCGGGCGATTTTGCTTCGCGAGCTTATCTTTTACGTTTTCGCGTAATCCGTTGTAAAAGTGCAATATTAACGTAGCGTCGCTCCAATTAAATTTGGTACTAATCCGTTAAAAGTCCGCTACGTATTTGGCTGCAAACTTTTGCTATTTAAAAGCCAGCAAATTTCTTTCGGCGATTTTGTGTTTCGTTAATTATACCGAACACTTTTTTAACCTTTTTTCCGAAGGTTTCGAAACTGGCGAAAATAAGTTTAATAATTTCCTAGCTACCTTATACCTTTTTAAAATAATCGCTTTAGGTTAGCTAAAACCACTTTTTCATTTTGCCGTCCAGCTTAATAGCAGCGTAAGCGACTTTTTGCTCCTCGTTTACGAACTGCTATTCGTAAAACTTAAAATAGCTTTTGCATTCGGTGAAAAACGTTTTAAATTTGCCGTCCTCCTTTTCGTAAAGGTTCGGAAACGGGAACTTATACGCTCGGATTGCAATAAGTGCTTTAAAAAACGCTAATTTCGCAGTAAATTGCTTTACCTCGTCCTGGCTTTTAGCGATTTTAACCGTTATAAGCTTAAAAAGGCTAGCCGTATTAGCGGCTTTGTTAAGGTCGTATTTAATACCGTTAAAGGTAAAAACCGTAATTTTTTCCTTTTCGGGCTTTTTGCTACTGCTTGCTATAGTTGCTATCCTCCTTTTAAAAAGTATTAAACAGGATTAATTAAAATGTTATAATTAGGGGTTTGCTTTTAAGGTAAAGCATTTCGGGGGTGGAAAGGACAATATTTTTAATTTGGTTAATAGGGGAACACGTAACTTAAAAGGACAATTTAATTGTTTGCCCCAAAGGATGCTAGGAGCTAATTTAGGTTAACTAATGCCGAAGTTTTAATTAAAGCTATTTAAGATAATAAGAAATCCATCCTTTATATATACGCTGCCTTTTGCCTTATATTAGGCTGGATTTGTGGCTTTGCTATAATCCACAATCCTTTTTGGATTTGTTGTTTTGTTAAATCCACAAATCCCTCCTGGTTACGTAATTCTACGTAACCGGGGGGGGCGGAGGCACCACTTCGGGGCCCCTTTTGCTTTGCTGTTTCGGGGGCTTGCATGCTGGTCGTAACATTCGTTAAATTTCGATGTTATTTATGGTTGTTAAAAAATTAAATTGGAAATGGAAAATGCGAACCGCGATAAAAAACGCGTTACTTGCTAATATGCGTTACTCGCTAATAAAACACGTTATTTTTTTAAAAGTTTTTAGTAATATTTAAAATTTGTTACTATTTTCTACGTGTTTTTTCGTAGCCGTACTTTTCCATTTAATTAAATACTTTTTAAGCTTATTTTTTAGCTTATAATTTAAAAAAATTTCGATTTCGTACTTTTATTTTACGTCGATTTTTATTAACTTGTCGCTTTTAAAACCTAGTAACGTTAATTCGAATAAGGAAATATAAAAACCGGGTGGGATTTTATAATTAGCGGTAATTGGAATTTGTAATTTACGTTTAAAACCTTTTTTAATACTTTAAACGGTTTTAGTTTTTTATAATTTAATTTATCGTTCGGTCGTTTATTTTAATATGTCGTCGAAAAAGATAATTATCCCTTTTTTTAAAAGTCGGTTTTTCGATTTTTTTTTGTTTGCTTAAGTAGTTATGTAGTACCGTAGCTTTTTTAGCTTTGCTTAAAGTGTTTATACAGTTTAGTAAATTTCGTTATTTGTATTTCCGCTATTAAAACATGTCTTCCTGCTTTAAGTTTTTTGTACGTTATAAGTGTAAACTCGTAATTCGTATAAAACGGTATGGTTTTTATACTTTTGTAAATTAAGCTATTATAAGCGAATTAAGCTATAAAAATAATTATATTTAGTTATTTGTTTATAATTAACGTAATAACGTAATATTGCTTTATAATTTAATTCGTCCGTTTCGTTTATTCGTTTATTTAAAAGTGGTAAGCTGTAAATAAAAAGTGCTCCGCTTTTAGCAAAACCGTAAACCTTTTCCAAAATTTGCTTATAAATAATTTATTTTTATCCGTAATTAAACAGTTCGACGTGCCATATTTCGCTATTACGTGCTTAATAAAAACGTACGTTAATTAATAACGTTACTGCTTTTTTTATACGGTAAAAATAAAGCATATTTGGTAAGCCTGTTTACTATTACTAATACATTATCGTATTTCGCTTTAATTATCGGTTTTTTAAATTAGGAAAGTTTAATAACAAAATTTATAGTAACTTTTTACTATGCCCCATTCGGTGCTAGCAAAAATTGCAATAACTCGTACGGTTTACCTATTAGCTTATTTTTAGCATAATTTTCGCAATTTTTTATTGCGTTTTTATTTCGGTTTAAGTTTTTTACAAACCCGTAATATTATTATAACCGTTTTTACGTTTTTTTACGCTTTAATAGCCGTATGCCAGCTAGCTGTAAATTTGTTAAATTTCTTTTAAAGTTTAAACTTTTTTTACCGGACCGTTTTAACGAGTATTTTTTATGCCGGAATTAAAAATCCGTTTAGTTTTTCCGCTAGGATTATTCGTGTTTTTTTAGGTATTATAAGCTGGTAATCCGGTTATCGGTTTAAAACGTTCGCTCGGCCGTTTTCCGACTTTTTCCGGTATTCGATTCGAATGTTATAGTTTGCAAACTCGTTTTAACGGATTTATCGTTTATTTAAATTTTTACTAATAGTAAAATGTGTTAGGTTTTTATAATTTATATATATTATAATTTAATGCTTAGCTTTGCAAAAGTATAATCGCCATTTTTCGAATGTTCGAATAATTGCTAAAAGTTTTTTATTGTAAATTAGTAATTTAATTTAAATTTATTTAACTTTTGCGAATAAAACGCATACGAATATAACCGTTTTGTCGTTTATTATCCGAATTAGCTATTAATTGCGTAATTCGACGCGCTAGTTTCGATTTTAAAAGGTTTTTTTATGTTTAAAAATGCTAATATAATTCGCTTATTATAACGTCCCGTAATTGCTTAAAAGCTTTTTATTTTGTGTTTTCCTAATAAAATTGGTATTTTTTTAGTAAAATTCGTAAATAGTATAACGATTTTGCTATAATTACGATAAACCGTTTGTAAAAGTTTAAAAATCCTAAAAACTTTCGTATTTTCGTAACGTTTTTAATATAAACCAATTTTTAACTTTTTCGACTTTTTTAAGGTTTTATAAACCTGTTTAAATATAATTAAAATTTTAAAAAAGCGATTTTTATATATGCCATTCGCATTTTTTTAGTTTAACGAAAAGCTTTGCGTTAAATAGCTTTTAATTAACGTATTATTACGTACTGCTTATATTTTTTATCGTTTTCGAAAAAATTAAAATATTATTTAAATACGCGAAAACGAAAACGTTAAAATATTCACGTAATATATGGTTAATTATTTTTTAAAACGTAGCTAATACGTTAATAAAACCAAAAGTTATTACTAAAAACTCGTAGCATTTAAGCTTTATTTTAAAAGCCGTAAGCTATTTTTAGCCTTTTTTAATTCGTATTAAGCTATAAGCTTTTCGTAAATTTAAAACCGTAAAATACTAAGCTTTGCCGAGCTTATTTCGTAATTCGTCGATAAAAGGTAAAAAAATACCGATTTTTAATCGTAACGTGGTTTACAAATAAGTGGGCCACATAAGCGAATGGGCTATAACACCCCAACCTCCGGTTAATTAACGCGCATGCTAACCTAATAACGCTTAAAATCCATTTAAACTATTCGGAATTGTATATATCGAACGTTTTTACTTTTTCCTAACAAATGCGCGCATTATGTCCGGTTTTACCGTAAGTGCCACATCGCTAACGAGTTATCGTCGCCCTTTTTTTTTAACCCTTATAATCGCGCATTTTTTGCTATAATTACTTATCTAGCTTTTGCTGGTTTAAAACATTTCGTATTTTTTTAATAATATGTAACCCTCCTTATCGAACACGTGTTTTTTTAGCCTTTTGGCGTTTGCTTAGTGCTTTATTCGCTTTTCGTAATTTGAAGCACTTTTCTTTTAAAAGGTTAACCCGATGTATAATTGCTTTAGCCCTTTTCGTTAATTGGTTTACAACCGATAGCATAAATAACGAAAAGCTGCTTTGGTAATTGGAAATCCGAGTTTTAATATGTTCGAATTGCGAAGTTACGTTTTTAACTGTTTAAAGCGTTTTAAAGGTCCAAAGTTCGGCGTCGCTTAAAAGCTTTTTCGAAAAGTTAAAATTTATAACCTTACATCCAGCTTTTTTAAAACCGAATTCGGATTAAAAGGAGCAAAGCTAGCCTTTTGGAAACCTTTTTAAATATTTTTTTCGGTTATAAAGTTAAAAAATGCCGCTTTAAACGCCGAAAAGAACTCGACTTTAATTACGTGGTTAACGTGTAATTTTATTAAATTTTCGATTTGTTAACCGTACGCCTTTTTTAACGGGCTAAAGCATTTAACGTTAAGCGGTTAAAAAAAGTAAAACGAATGCGAAAACACGCAAAGCGTAATAATGTTATATTTTTAGCAATAAAGCTTAAAATTCGTTAAATGGTAACTTTCGTAACCGTCCAGCATTAATAAACGATAAGTGCTTTTTGCGCGCGATGCAATGTGTTTATCGAAATGCTAAATCCATTTTAAGCCGAGTTCGTTCGTAATCCACTTGTTAAAACTCGTTAAAATAACCCAATCGCGTGAAAGGTCGGTTTTCGAATACCAATTGGCCAAATAGTACTGCCTTTTAACGATAATAAAAAAGGAAATCGCTTAGCCGCAACAGTTAACCTTTTAAATAATTGTAGCCCATTTCCGGTTGCTAAGCTAAATTAGCTTTGCTTTATTACAGCTTTCCGATATTATAATAACTATAACGGCGGCGATTATGCTTATAAAAAAGCCGGTTTCGTCGAAATTGTAAATATCGTTATCTAGGATGCCATATTTGGCTATAGTGTTCCGTATAAGGTCGAATTACGCAAAAACGAGCTTAGGATTTTCGCATTTGGCTTTTTAATAGTTGTACTTTCGAATTTAGCGCGTATCGATTTTTGCGCGGTGTTTAACAAAGTTCGCGACCCAGTTTTTACCGACGTCGCCCGCGTCGCGTTTGGTAAGCAGTTGGTTGGTTATATTTTTAACATTAAAAGGCCGCGGAGGAAATGCTCGCGAATTTAGCTTAAATATGTATTTAATAAGCGCTTCCTTTTCGGATTCCGTTAATTTCCGTAATTTGGGCATGGTATCGCGTTAAGCAGGTTAGCCGTGTTTCCGACGCGTTAAAGTCGATTTCGCGATCGAGTAAATTTTGCAGCCTTTCGTATGCTTAGTTTTAAGTTAAATTGCAAGGTTTAAAAGGCAAGCATTACCCGGCTTTCGTTGTTTCCCGTTAACATTATTGTTAGTGGAGGATTTGGTTGCGAAAAAAAAGTGTCGCGCGGTTACGTATCGTGGCCCTCGTTTATATAGCCCACTTACTTGTAAACCACGTTAGTTTTATTTAATAAGCGGTAATAAATACATATTTACTTCGTTTTATTTTTTTTTCGTTATAGGATTTCGTATTTTATTAAAAAATCGAAAAATTTAATATGTCCTTTTCGTAGGTTTTTTTCCAATTATTTTTTAGCATTTTTTACTGCTAAAAATTAAATTAATATAGCTTTTAGTATTTAAGCTATATATTTGGCTTAAATTTAATTTTAAAAATCGAACGGTTTATATTCGGAAAGCACCGTTTTTAACTTTTTTTTAAACAATTTTTCGTATTTGTAATATTTTTCCGGAATATTCGCGAGCCGTTTTTTAATGTTAATTGGGTCGTTTTAATCGCTTTCCATTTTAAATAGTCGTATATTTGTTAATGCTAAATGTAAAAATGGATTGCTAAATTTTATTACCGTTATAACCTTTTTTAGTTACTTTTTAAACTTACGGTTTAAAATTCGTAATTAGTAAACCGTTTTAATTATTCGTGGCTTTTTTTATTAAATTTGGCCGGTAACCCAATTTATTCGTAAATTGTTTTTTTAAGCTAAAGGATTTTAAAAATCACATTTTTTTATATCCAGCTTATTTAGTATAATAGTAACGTTTTCCCTATTTCGAATGCGTAATATTATTAGTTATATTTTTTAGTTAATCCATTTTTTATTATAAGCGATAGGTATTTTTTCGACCGTTTTAATTAATACGGTTAATATTTTCGTTTTATATGAATTTTATACCGTTTAACCGCTTATAGCAATACGTAATCGCTTTATACTTTATAATCGATTATTATTTTAACCTTTTTTTTAATATTTCATTTAAAATGTTAATAAATTGTATAATTAACTCGATTTTACTATTGCGAAGGTTTTTTATTTGTTTTTTTCCATTCCGTGCTTTTCGTTTAAGTAATTTTTTTTTATTTTTTAATAAAAAAAACCAGTATCGTACGTTTATTTTTTTATCCGAGTTAAACGGGACATACGTTCGTACGATTTTTTAATGCTAAACTTTCGCCTTTTATGCTATATGTTTTTTTGCATTTCGCAATTTCGCATTTCTTTTAATCGAGCGTTTTAGTAATGCATAATATTAAATACCGCTTGTTAAGTTTAAAAACTGCGATAAATTTGCCGATTTAAGCTAGTTTTTATTATAGTAATTAAAATGCTAAACGGGGTTTAACTTTAAAAACTTTTTTTTACTTCCGTGGAAAAAAATCGTGCTTAAACTTAAGTCCGTAAATGAAATTTGCATTTTTTATAAATGCATTTTGCTTAAAAAAGGTACGAATGTCCGGGGTATTTTATATTAACGTTAGGTGTTTTCGGGTATTAGCGTAGCTTTTTTTAATTTGCTTACGTCGTAAACCGGTAGCTAGCGTATTTAACTTTTACTAGTCGTTAAATTACGATTAAAAGTTAACCGTTATTTCCGTTCGTTAAAATAGCGTAATATAACGAGCCATTTAAATGTTTTAAAACTTTAACGTTTTAAAAACACTTCGAAACGTTAAAAAGTGTAAAAACGCGCTAGTTTTTCCAGCTTGTTTTATTTTCGCGAATTATAGGTATAAAAGTTTCGCTGTTTAAGCTTTTTGCCTATTCCTAAAATTCGGCTATTTCGAAGGTTTAACCGTTTTGGTTTATTTTAACGTCGGTATTAAAATTTTCCAACTTTTAAAAAAGGTGTGTTTAGTTTAAAGGTTTTTTTCGAGCTTTACCTTTTTTTTAACTCGTTTATTAGGATTATTTTTTTTAAAATTTTTTAAAAAGCGGTACCGTTTTTTCCTTTTAAATTTGTAAGCCCGGAAACGACGCGCTGCTTTTTTTCGTTATCGTATTCGAGCTTTATAGTTTTAAATATGCAAACATTTTAAAGTTTCCGAAAATACCATCCGGTAATTTTCTTATTAAATTAATATATTTCGCATAGCGTATCGTAATAGCACGTTTAGCTAAACGTCGGTTTAAAACATACTTCTTTTTATATCGAGCTGTTTTGCGTTTGCTAAAAGTTCGCTATTTGGCGGTTATTATTTCGCTAAAAGCAATTTGCTTTAATATAGCCGGTTTGGCCGTATTTAAAGCATTTCTCGTTTTTCGGGTTTTGCTTTTGCTTTTTTTGCTGCTTTTATTACTGGTAAGCGGTTCCCGCGTTAAGGTTTATAAAGTTCAAATGCGTTTCGTAAACCGTAATAAGCTATTATTTAACCTTTTTTTAATTAACTTTATTGCTTTATACCGTACTTTTAAAACTATATCCTTTTTTTTTATTATCGTTCGTATAATTTATCGCTAATGCGAACCGCGTTTTTAATATAATCCGTAAAAAATTTTAAACGATTTTGCTTTGCGAGTTTATTTTGTACGTTTTTACGCAATCCGTTATAAAAGTGCAATATTAACGTAGCGTTGCTTTAATTAAGCTTAATGCTAATCCGTTAAAAATCCGTTACGTATTTAGCTGCAAGCTTTCGCTGCTTAAAAGCTGATAAGTTTCTTTCGGCGATTCGGGTTTCGTTAATTATTCCGAACACTTTTCCGATTTTTTTTTCGAAGGTTTCGAAGTTAGCGAAAATAAGTTTGGTGGTTTTTTAGCTATTTTTATACCTTTTAAAATAATCGTTTTAAGTTAGCTAAAACCACTTTTTTACTTTGCCGTTTAGCTTAGTAATAACGTAAGCAACCTTTTATTTTTCATTTACGAATTGCTATTTGTAAAACTTAAAATAGCTTTTGCATTTAGTAAAAAACGTTTTAAGCTTTCCGTTTTTTTTTCCGTAAAAATCCGGGAACGGGAATTTGTACGTTCGAATTGCGATAAGTGCTTCGATAAATATTAATTTCGCAGTAAATTGCTTTACCTCGGTTTAACTTTTAGCGATTTTATCCGCTATAAGCTTAAAAAAGCTAACCGTGTTAACGGTTTCGTTAAAGTCGTATTTAATACTGTTAAAAGTAAAAACCGTGGTTTTTTTTAAGCTTTTTGCTACTGCTCGCTATAACTATATTGCTTTCCTTTTAACGAAGTACTATACAAGCTTAGCTAAAATGTTACAATTAAAAGTTTGCTTTTAAAGTAAAGCACTTCGAAGGAGGAAAGGATAATATTGCTAATTTGGTTAATAAAAAATCACGTAACTTAAAAAAAAACAATTTAATTGCTTGCTTTAAGGGATACTTAAAAGCTAATTTAAGTTAACTAATGCCGAAGTTTTAATTAAAGCTATTTAAAATAATAAGAAATCCATTTTTTATATACACGTTGCTTTTTGCCTTGTATTAGGTTGGATTTATAGCTTTGCTATAAATTTACAAATCTTTTTTAAATTTGTTATTTTATTACAAATTTACAAATTTTTTTTAAATTTATTGCTTTATTACAAATCCACAAATCCCTTTTGGTTTACATAACTTTACGTAACCGGGGCGGGGCGGGGGCACCACTTTGGGGCCCCCTTTTGCCTTGCTATTTTGGGGGCTTACATGCTGGTCGTAACACTTTGCTAGCCTTTTTTGCACTTTTAGCCTAGTTGCGTCGCCGTCGTTATTATTAAAAGGAAATGAACGAACGCGGGCAAAACAAAGCCCATGGCTTATTAAAGCCCACATAGCGATTCCAGCTTATTTTGGTAAAACCAGTATTAAAAATAGCCGTGTTTTTTAACAGCACTTAAACAGCGGGTCCGTTCGCCGCGAAATTACTTTGCTAAACCGACGGAGAAACCGGATTTTGGTTGCATAACGCGATACCCATTCGGATAAACCGAGCTTTTGCTTTTTAAATTTCGTTATCGTTCCCGGCCGTTTCGCTTTAAAACGTTTGCCACGGGACAAACGTGGGAAAATGTTACACCGTTAACTTAAATAAATCTTTGTTAATCTTTTTAACTTTTTTGCATTAATTTAAAAAGTCGTAACCGTACTAAAAGGTACATGCCTCCTGCTACTTATATAAACCCGCATAATAACAATATATCCGCCAAAGCCACTTAATCGAACGGGTTAATAAAGCTTTAATTGCGTCCTTTTAAACAGTAGTACCAGCTTGGAAAACCATACCGATAAAAGCTTTGCGTTACGAATTCGGCATCCCGGGCGCCGAGGCGCTTTTGGAACAAATCCGCCTCCGTTTTGCAGCTCGCATTAATACAGTTTTAAAGCCCACCTTTTAACCGCAGTGGTTAAACCGACGATTAACGTTTAAAGGCTTAAAGCGGGCTTGCCCGGCAAACAAACGACTTATTTGCAAAAAACAGCTAAACTTTTTCCGGCTTGCATTCGCCCGGCTTACCTTTTTTATAAATATACGAGGTTTACAATAGCCATACAAAAAAAGCAAATAGCCGTTAAAGCATTTATAGCGTGGCTAAACACCTTTTTTTTACGAACGTTATAATTTATAACGACGGGTTTAAAATGGAAACGAAACAATTGGATACGGCTAAGTAATATATTAAACCGGCTAACGTAAACTTTCCAAGCACGGCAAATTAGCGCACCTTGTTAAAATATTTAACGGCGAAGCGGAAAAAGCCCGAATGGGCTTTCGCAAAGCTATTTGGAACTTTTACAACTACGTTTACCACTTATGCCTTAATAACACCTCGGCGGCTAACGGCTTTTTAAGCACGGTTTTAAATAGCTCGCAAAAAGCTTTTAAAAAGGTTTATTACTTTATGGATAAATACCAAGTACACGTTCGTTAATCCCCGGGCCATTTAGGAATTTCCGGAAACGAAAAAGCCGACGCCGAAGCAAAGTGTTACAATTAAAGGTCTGCTTTTAAAGTAAAGCGCTTTAAGGGTAAACTGGACAGTATCGCTGGTTTGGTTAACAAAAAAAACACGTAACTTAAAAGGATAATTTAATTGCTTGCTTTAGAAAATGCCTAAAAGCTAACTTAAGTTAACTAATGCTAAAGCTTTAGTTAAAGCTACTTAAAACAATAAAAAACCCATTTTTTATATACACGCTGCTTTTGCCTAATGTTAGGTTAAATTTATTGCTTTATTACAAATCCACAAATCCCACTTTGGATTTATTACTTTATTACAAATCCACAAATCCCTCCTGGTTTACGTAACCCCACGTAACCTAAACGGGGCGAAAGCACCACTTCGAGGCCCCCTTTTACCCTGCTGTTTTAAAAGCCTGCATGCTGGTCGTAATATTAGGTTTCCCTTTTTAAGCCAAATCCTTTTAGCCACGTTTTATCGCTTCGCCATTTGTTAATGGTAAATACTTTCCTTTTTTATTACCTCCCACCCTTTTTTATTTTAACAAAATGTCCGGTCGAATACGAAAACGTTTTTTCGCGAAGAAAACCGTTAATCGCAAAAATCTTTTAACGGTTATCCTTTTTAACTATTACGAAATGCTTTTTTATTCGTACTATTACGACGTTTTAAAACGTAAAAAGTGTAACGCTTTCTTTTAAAATTCGTTTCGGTGCGTAAAATGTTTTTAGGTTAATCGTTCGGGGTGCGACGTTTTAAAGCCTTTTTTTTCCGAGCTTCGGAATATCGTCGTTTAGCATTTTAAATTTAAAGCTAAACTGGAAAAGGCGGAGGAAAAAGTTTTTCGTTTTCGAAAGCAAAAACGAATGTGGCTAAAAAAGATAATGCGCGCGGTGCGTCGCGGTATTAACTTGGTGGAAAATTTAAAGCGTGTTAAGCGGGAGGAGGCCGACCGGGCGGCTCGTTAAACTGCTTCGCATTTCGAGCTTTTTGTGGCTTTTTCCGTTTTTACCGATTAGCAAGTGCCTAAGGTTAATCCTAATTTGGATTTGTTTGCCTTTTGTAATTAAAGTAAGTTATAACTCCTTTTAATAACTTTTTTAGGTTTTATGGCGTATTAAACGTGGTTTTAGTTTTCCTGCTAAAATTTCGGGTTCGAATTTTGGCATAACCGTAAAAGTTGATAAGTTTTCGGGCTTACCTCGGAGTTTATCGAGTTTTTTTTTTTTTTTTTTTTTTTTTTGCTAACCGTTTGGCGTAAACTTTTTTGCTTTATTTGGTTCCGGTAAATGCTGCTTTTTCTTAATCTAATAGTAAAACGGTATTATTTATAACACCCATTTTGTAAATCCTGGGTTCGACTTCCGGCTAAGCTAAAAAGACCGGCGGTTTTTTTTGGAAATATCGCGGGTGTTTTTAAAGAAAATCGTTATTTTACCGTTTTTTTTACTGGCTAATTTTTTTATAATTGTTTAATTAATATTTTCGTAAAATGTTTTAGCAATTTTTAAAATTGGTTTTTTTTTCCCACGTGTTTTTTTTATGGCTGTATTTTTTCCATTTAACCAAATACTTTTTAGGTTTGTGTTTTAGCTTATAGTTTAGGATTTTTTTAATTACATATTTTTATTTTAGGTCGATTTTTATTAACTCGTCGTTTTTAAAGCCCGGTAACGCTAATTCGAATAAAAAAATATAAAAAACCGGGTAAAATTTTATAATTAGCGGTAATTGGAATTTGTAATTTACGTTCGAAACCTTTTTTAATACTTTAAACGGTTTTAATTTTTTATAGTTTAATTTATCGCTCGATCGTTTCGTTTTAATATTTCGTTAAAAAAAATAAACGCTATCCTTTTTTTTAAAAGTCGGTTTTTCGATCTTTTTTTTGTTTGCTTAAATAGCTATACGGTGCCGTAGCTTTTTTAGCTTTGCTTAAAAATGTTTATACAGTTTGGTAAACTTCGTTATTTGTATTTCCGCTGTTAAAGCATGTTTTTTTGCTTTAGGTTTTTTATACGCTATAAACGTAAACTTATAGTTTATATAAAACGGTATAATTCTTATGCTTTTATAAACTAAATTATTATAAGCGAATTAAACTATAAAAAGTAATTATATTTAATTGTTTTATTTGTAATTAACGTAATAATGTAAATATTATTTTATAATTTGGTTTGTCCGTTTTGTTTATCCATTTGTTTAAAAGTGATAAGCTATAAATAAAAAGTGCTTCGTTTTTAATTTATTTGTTAGCTTTTTCCAAAATTTGCTTATAAATAACTTGTTTTTATCCGTAATTAAACGGTTCGATATGCCGTATTCCGCTATTATATGCTTAATAAAAACGTACGCTAGCTTTATAGCGTTGCTGTTTTTTTATATGGTAAAAACAAAACGTATTTGGTAAACCTATTTATTATTATTAATATATTGTCGTATTTTACTTTAATTATCGGTTTTTTAAATTAAAAAAGTTTAATAACGAAATTTATAGTAACTTTTTGCTATATTTCGTCCGGTATTAGTAAAAGTTGCAATAATTTATACGGTTTATACCTATTAGTTTTATTTTTAACATAACTTTCGTAATTTTTATTGCGTTTTGTATTTCGGTTTAAGTTTTTACGAATTTGTAATATTATTATAACCGTTTTTACGCTTTTTTTTACGTTTTAATAGCTATATACTAATTGGTTATAAATTTGTTAAATTTTTTTTAAAGTTTAAACTTTTCTTTATTTAATTGTTTTAATAACGTGGTTTATAAGTAAATGGATTAAACAAGCAAATAGATCACCGACACGCGTCCACGCCTTAATTAAACTTTATCCACGAATATTTCCACAACAAACAATAGCGAACATAAGCGACGAAAGCAAAATTATCCTAGCCTTTTAAACTATTAATTCGAATGTAAAGTTAAACGTCCGGAATGCCGCTAAAATTTACGCGGTTAACTACTTTACTTTCGCCTAGCGTAAAAGCGGCTAACCTGCTCGACGCGATAGCATGCTTAAATTACGAAAATTAACGGAATTCGAAAAGAAAACGCTTGTTAAATATATACGAATTAAATTCGCGAGCATTTCCTTCCCGGCCTTTTAGTGTTAAAAATATGGCTAACCGATTGCTCGCCGAACGTAACGCGGGCGCCGTTGGCAAAAACTAGGTCGCGAACTTCGTTAAACGCTGCGTAAAGCTCGGTACGCGTTAAATTCGAAAGTACAATTACCAAAAAGCCAAATGCGAAAATCCCAAACTCGTTTTTGCGTGGTTCGACTTTATACGGAATATTATAGCTAAATATAGGCATTTTAAATAACGATATTTACAATTTCGACGAAACCAATTTCCTTATAAGCATAATCGCCGCCGTTATAGTTATTATAACATTAAAAGGCCGTAGTAAAACAAAGCTGGTTTAACTTAGCAATCGAAAATGGGTTATTTATATTTAAAAGGTTAACTATTGCGGTTAAACGATTTTTCCTTTTATTATTGTTAAAAGGCATACTATTTAGCTAATTGGTATTCGAAAACCGACTTTTTACGCGATTAGGTTATTTTAACGAGTTTTAATAGGTAAATTACAAACGAGCTCGGCTTAAAATGGATTTAGCATTTCGATAAACACATAATATCGCGTATAAAAGGCCCTTATCGTTTGTTAATGCTAAACGGATACGAAAGCTACTATTCGACGAATTTCGAGCTTTATTGCTAAAAATATAACATCGTTACGCTTTGCATACCTCCGTATTCGTTTTACTTTTTTTAACCGTTTAATGTTAAATGTTTCGGCTTATTAAAAAAAGCGTACGGTTAATAAATCGAAAATTTAATAAAATTACACGTTAATTACGTAATTAAAATCGAGTTTTTTTCGGCGTTTAAAACGGCATTTTTTGCTTTTATAACCGAAGGAAATATTCGAAAAGGCTTTTAAAAGGCTAGCTTTGCTTTTTTTAATCCAAATTCGGTTTTAAAAAAGCTAAATGTAAAGCTACGAACTTTAACTCTTTCGAAGGAGCTTTTAAACAACGCCGAATTTTAAACTTTTAAAACGCTTTAAATAGTTAAAAACGCAACTTCGCAATTCGAACATATTAAAACTCGAATTTTTAATTACCGAAATAGCTTTCCGTTATTTATACTATCGGTTATAAACCAATTAACAAAAAAGGTTAAGCAATTATGCATCGGGTTAACCTTTTAAAAAAAAAGTGCTTTAAATTACGAAAAGCGAACGAAGCATTAAGCAAACGCCGAAAGGCCAAAAAACACGTGTTCGATAAAAGGGTTACATATTATTAAAAAAATACGAAATGTTTTAAACTAATAAAAGCTGGATAGGTAGTTATAATAAAAAATGCGCGATTATAAAGGTTAAAAAAGAAAAGCGACGACGATTTGTCGGCGATATGGCATTTGCGGCAAAACCGGACATAATGCGCGCATTTATTAAAAAAAAGTAAAAACGTTCGATATATACAATTTCGAATAGTTTAAATGAATTCCTAGCGTTATTAAGTTAGTATGCGCGTTAATTAACCGACGGTCGGGTGTTAATAATCCATTTGCTTATTTAATTTACTTATTTGTAAACCACGTTATTTTAAATGCGTAATATTACTAATTGTGTTTTTTAATTAATTTATTTTTTATTATAAGCGATAAGTATTTTTTTAACCGTTTTTAATTAATACGATTAGTATTTTCATTTTATAAAATTTTATACCGTTTAACCGTTTATAACGATACGTAACGTGGTTTATAAGCGAGTGGGTTATATAAGCGAGTGGGTTATAACACGCGACCACGCGACGCTTTTTTTTCGCGATTAATTCCTTTATTAATAACAATATTAACGAAAAACGACGAAAGCCGGGTAATTTTTACCTTTCGAGCTTTGCAATTTAACTTAAAACTAAGCATTCGAAAGGCTGTAAAAATCTATTTGGTTGCGAAATCGACTTTAACGCGTCGAAAGCGCGGTTAACCTGCTCGACGCGACACTATGCCTAATTTTCGGAAATTAACGAAATCCGAAAAAAAAGCGCTTGTTAAATACATATTTAAGCTAAATTCCCGCGCATTTCCTTCCCGGCCTTTTAGTGTTAAAAATATGGCTAACCGATTGCTCGCCGAACGCGACGCGAGCGCCGTCGGTAATTGCTAGGTTACGAACTTCGTTAAGCGCCGCGCAAAGCTCGGCACACGCTGGATTCGAAAATACGACTACCAAAAAGCCAAATGCGAAAATTCCAAGCTCGTTTTTACCTAATTCGACTTTATACGGAACATTATAGCCAAATATGGCATTTTGGATAACGACATTTACAACTTTAACGAAACCGGCTTTTTTATAGGCATAATCGCCGCCGTTATAATTATTACAATATTAAAAAGCCGTAATAAAGCAAAACTAATCCAGCTTAGCAACCGGGAATGGGTTACAATTATCCAAAAGGTTAATTGTTACGGCTAAGTAATCCCCTTTTTTATTATCGTTAAAAAGCAATACCATTTGGCTAACTGGTATTTAAAAAACCGGCTTTCCACGCGATTAAATCATTTTAACGAATGCTAATAAGTGGATTACGAACGAGCTCAGCTTAAAATGGATTTAGCATTTCGATAAATACATAGCATCGCGCATAAAAAGCCTTTATCGTTTGTTAATGCTAAACGGCCACAAAAGCCACCATTCGACGAATTTCGAGCTTTATTGCCAAAAACATAACATTATTACGCTTTGCATACTTTCGCATTCGTTTTACTTCTTTTAACCGCTTAATGTTAAATGTTATAACCCGTTAAAAAAAGCGTACGGTCGAAAAATCGAAAACTTAATAAGGTTATACGTTAACCACGTAACTAAAGTCGAGTTCCTTTCGGCGTTTAAAGCGGCATTTTTTAACTCCATAATTGAAGGAAATATCCAAAAAGGTTTCCGAAAAGCTAGCCTTGCTCCTTTTAATCCGGATTCGGTTTTAAAAAAGCTGGATGTAAAGTTACGAACTTTAACTCCCCCGAAAAAGCCTTTAAATAACGCCGAACTTTGGACTTTTAAAACGCTTTAAACAGCTAAAACGCAATTTCGCAATCCGAACATATTAAAATTTGGATTTTTAATTACTAAAATAGCTTTCCGTTACTTATGCTAGCGGTTATAAACCAGCTTGCAAAAAGGACGAGTTTAATAATACATTAAATGGCTTTTTTTAAAGCCGAAATTGCTTCGTTACGCAAGCGAACGAAGCATTAAGCAAACGCCGGAAGGCCAAAAAAAGTGTTTAATAAAGGGTTACATATTATTAAAAAAATACGAAATGTTTTAAACCAGCAGGACCTAAATGGGCAGTTATAGTAAAAAATGCGCGATTATAAAGGTTAAAAAAGGAGGGCGACGACGACTTGTCGGCGATGTGGCACTTGCGGCAAAACCGGACACAATGCGCGCATTTGTTAAAAAAAGTAAAAATGTCCGATATATACAATTTTAAATAGTTTAAATGGATTTTTAACGTTGTTAGGTTAGCATGCGCGTCGATTAACCGAAGGTTAAAATGTCGTGGCCTATTCGCTTATATGGCCCATTCGCTTATAAACCACGTTAATCGTTTTATATTTTATAATCGATTATTATTTTAACCTTTTTTTTTAATATTTTATTTAAAATATTAATAAATCGTACGGTTAATTCGATTTTATTATTACAAAAGTTTTTATTAGTTTTTCCTTTTTTCCATTTCGTACTTTCCGTTTAAGTAATGTTTTTAATTTTTTAATAAAAAAAACGAATATTATACGTTCGTTTTTTTATCCGGGTTAAACGGGACGTACGTTCGCGTAACCTTTTAATATTAAGCTTTCGTTTTTTATGCTATATGTTTTTGCATTTCGCAATTTCGCATTTTTTTAATTAAGCGTTTTAATAATAACGTGGTTTACAAGTAAGTGGATTAAATAAACGAGTGAATTACCGACACCCGACCGTCGGTTAATCGACGCGCATGCCAACCCAATAACGCTAAAAATCCATTTAAACTATTCGGAATTATATATATTAAACGTTTTTACTTTTTCTTAACAAATGCGCGCATTATGTCCGGTTTTGCCGCAAGTGCTATATCGCCGACAAATCGTCGTCGCCTTCCTTTTTTAACCTTTATAATCGCGCATTTTTTGCTATAACTGCCTATTTAGCTTTTGTTAATCCAAAACATTTCGTATTTTTTTAATAATATGTAACCCTTTTTATCGGACACGTGTTTTTTTAACCCTCCGGCGTTTGCTTAATGCTTTATTCGCCTTTCGTAATTTAAAGCACTTTTCTTCCAAAAGGTTACCCGATGCATAATTGCTTTAACTTTTTTCGTTAATTAATTTACAATTAATAGCATAAATAACAAAAAGCTATTTCGGTAATTAAAAATCCGAGTTTTAATATATTCGGATTGCGAAGTTAAATTTTTAACTGTTTAAAGCGTTTTAAAAATCCAAAGTTCGGCGTCGTTTAAAAGCTCCCTCGAAAAAGTTAAAATTCGTAGCTTTACATTTAGCTTTTCCAAAACCAAATCCGAATCGAAAAAAGCAAAACCAGCTTTTAAAAAGCCTTTTTAAATGTTTCCTTCGGTTATAAAAGCAAAAATGCCGTTTTAAACGCCGAAAAAAACTTGATTTTAATTACGTAATTAACGTATAACTTTATTAAGTTTTCAATTTATTAACCGTACGTTTTTTTAACAGGCTAAAACATTTAACATTAAACGGTTAAAAAAAATAAAACGAATGCGAAAGCATGCAAAGCGTAACGATATTATATTTTAATAATAAAACTCGAAATCCGTCGAATAATAGCTTTCGTATCCGTCCAGCATTAACAAACGATAAAGGCCTTTTATACGCGATATTATATGTTTATTAAAATGCTAAATCCATTTTAAACCGAGCTCGTTCGTAGTTTACCCGTTAAAACTCGTTAAAATAACCTAATCGCGTAAAAAGTCGGTTTCCAAATACCAATTAGCTAAATAGTATTGCTTTTTAACGATAATAAAAAAAAATCGTTTAACCGCAATAATTAACCTTTTAAATAATTATAACCCATTTTTAATTGCTAAGTTAAACCAACTTTGCTTTATTACGGCCTTTTAACGTTATAATAACTATAACGGCGGCGATTATGCCTATAAAAAAGCCGGTTTCGTCGAAATTATAAATATCGTTATTTAAAATGCCATATTTAGCTATAATGTTCCGTACAAAGTCGAACTACGCAAAAACGAGCTTAGGATTTTCGCATTTGGCCTTTTAGTAATCGTACTTTCGAATTTAGCGCGTAAACGCGGCGTTTAACGAAGTTCGCAACCCAGTTTTTACCGACGGCGCCCGCGTCGCGTTCGGCGAGCAATCGGTTGGCCATATCTTTAACACCAAAAAGCTAGGGAAGGAATGTTCGCGAATCCAGTTCGAATATATATTTAACAAGCGCTTTTTTTTCGAATTCCGTTAATTTTCGTAATTTGGGCATGCTGTCGCGTCGAGCAGGTTGGCCGCCTTTACGCCGGGCGAAAGTAAAATAGTTAACCGCGTAAATTTTAGCGGCATTCCGGACGTTTAACTTTACATTCGAATTAATAGTTTAAAAGGCTAGGATAATTTTGCTTTCGTCGCTTATATTCGCTATTATTTATTGTGGAAATATTCGTAAATAAAGTTTAATTAACGCGTAAACGCGTATCGGTAATGCACTCGCTTATTTAATCCACTTACTTGTAAACCACGTTAACTTTATTATTTTATACATTTTTAAAACTATATTTTTTTTTATTATCGTTTATATAATTAATCGCTAATACGAACCGCGTTTTTAACGTAATTTAATAAAGGTGCGCGACGATAAGCACCCAAAGTAATTGGTTACTAAGCTACTTTATCGCGGGTTAAAACGCGCGCAAGCCAAAATACTAGGGCCAATGCATAAGCTTAAAGCTGTAAAGCACCAGTTGCCACCCACGTAATTTCAAGCCACCTTTAACACCCCCCCGTAGGCTATGCAACGGCTTTAAAAGTATTACGAGCCCGCATTTACGTAGTAATCCTCCAGATCCGTAGTGTTTCCCTGGTACTCCTATAAGCCGTTTACTGCGGCATTTGCTGCATTTCCAGCTAAATAACAAACCTCGCTTGTCCTTCCGCCGTTAAGCCCTTCGTAAAACCGTCCGCCTTTATGTTAGCCGTGCTAACGAGCTTAAAGGTGAAAAGTTAACGCTTTACAGCATTAATTACCCACTTGTAGCAAAGGTCGATTATGCGGGTGCGGGCTAATTTTAACGGGTTTAGCACCGTCGTTTAAGCGTTAGCGCTGTCCGTGTGCACCACGAGAGTCTCTCGCTAAAGGTATCCAGTTTCCTTTAAAATGCCCTTAATCCAAAGCAAAGCCCGGCCCGTTAGCAGGAGGTTAACGAACTCCGCCTTCGTCGTTAACGTCGTTACAAAAGTCTGCTTTTTTAATTGCTAGTAAACAGGACCACCCGCTAGCATAACGATTACGCCGCTTGTAAATGCCCTCGTACGGAAGCAGTTGGCGAACGAGGCGTTTTTATAAGCTTTTAAGCCTATCGCCTCGGCGCTGTAGGTAGGCCCACCAAAGGTAAGCGCGAGCCCCTTAATGCTAATAATGTAGCGCTAAAAGTGCTTTAGCAGTGCCAAATGCTCGTTGCCGGGATTGGCGTTAACCTTTTGCAACTTCCTTACGGTATACGTAATATTAGGGCGAGTAATGCCAGCGAGGTAGCTAATACTCGCTATTTCCGATTGGTAGCGCAAAACCTCCTAATGTGGGAAAGGGTCCCAAATAATCGGCATTACAAAGCCAAAAGGCCAGGGCGTTTTCACTGTTTTAAAGTCCTCCCGTTCGTATTTGGTAATGATTTTATTAGTATAATCGCGTTAGTAAAGGCTTACAATCTTCCGCTAGCGATTTTTTACAACCTACATGCCGAAGAACGTTTTTATATCACCCAAAGCGGTTATTTCGAACCGGCTACCCACCTCGGTAGCAATGGCTTTAATTTCCGTAACCGTACGGGCGGCAATTTGGAAATCGTCCACGTAAAGTAATAGCATGGCGCCCGTTTCCTTTTTACGGTAAATGTAAGGAGTTAGCCCGTGCGCCGGTGCCTTACTTTACTTACGAAAGCGTTACCTACCGGATTATTACCTTTTTTTAAAAACACAAACAATACAAAGCCATTTCCCTCTTTTGCAAGCAGCTTTGCGGCCGCCTTACACTTCCAACAATAAAAGCAAACGTTTTAATAAATCGGCCTAAAGCCAAATGCCTCGAGCTTCGAAGTGATCGTTTAATACCACCACAAAAGCGATTTGCGAAAGCCGTAAAATGCTTTTTTTAATCGGCAATAGTAGCTTTTTTACCTAACCGAAATGCTTTAAAATTGCTGTACGTATACCATAACGTTGTTAAGTACGATAACGCCGAAATAGGCAGCTACGAAATCGAATTAGCGGCATTTAAAATCGTTAACGGCCATAAGCATAAAAAACACCTTCGTAAACGCTGCATAGGCGATTGCCGCGTACGTTGCAACCTTATCCTCGCCCGGAATATCGTCGTAATTGCCGCAAACGACCCAACGCGTTTTAATCTTTTTAAAAGCACCGTTAAGCGTTAGCTTAAGCACGTATACCCATTTGCCCGGCAATGCTTTAGCGCCCGGGGGCAATTTTTTTAGCACCCACGTGCTTTTTTCGAGCAACGTGTTAATTTGCTTTTGCATTGCTGGCTTATAATATCGCCCGTACTCGGCCTCGTGCTTTACCGCGTCGTAGTAATAAGCCGGAATATACGGTGTTCCCGGCGCCGTAGCGACGTTAAAAAGCGCGAGGTTGGGGATTTTAAAGCCGCTAATTTTTTAAAGCAAAACGATATCGTTATCCGGGTACATAACGTTAACAAGTGCAAAGCCCGTTTTTCGGGCAGTTTTTTCAGTAGCTTCGGTATTCGTATTAAAGCTGTAAAAGCTTTCGTCGTTTCCGGCGCTTTTAGTGTTACCCGGATCCTTTTCCGCCACTTTTTTAATATTTTTAAGCTCGAAGCGAACCGTTGTAAATGCCTCCGCGGGCTCCCTCTTTTTATAGGTTTTTGGTATTAGGATTTCGTAATGCTTAAAAGCCGTTAGGCGCTTTTTTAATTGCCGGTTATTCGGCGGGGGCAACGGCCGCTTTTTGCAGGTCCTTTTTTTAAGCGCTGCGGGCACCGTAACCGCTTTATTACCAAGCTCGGAAGTTCCCTCGGGTGTTGGTATGCCCGGGCCGGCGGGCTTTTTGGGCTTTTTAGGCTTTGCAGCGGCAGGCTCCTCGTCCTTCGTTCCGGTTTCCTCGGTTTTTTCCGCAAACGATAAATCGTTTTTACCTCCGGGGCCGGCAATATCGCCAGTTGCACCGGTGTTACTATCGTTACTATCGATGGAATTAATAGTTAGGCTAATATTGTAAACCTAAATGCCTATTGTAAAGTAAAGGTTTTTAACAACGGTTTCGTTAACCTCGTTAATGGTAATCGCCTTTTTAACAAAGTTATAGGGCGATTTCCGGCGTTTATTAGCGCCCTCGTTAATTAGTGCGTTACGGCAACGGAAAACCTTGTTAATACCGTTTAGTTTAATTAGCAGGATTTCGTTATAAAGGCCTTCCCAGCCTATAAGCCGGCTTTTTATTGCTTTAGGGGCTATTTTGTCGGCTTTAGCCTATTTGCCGTTTTTAATTAGCACTTAGGCAACCGCGTTTTAAATGCGGAAAGTACGGATTAGTGGTTAGTAATACTTTTCGTTACGGCTAATTGCTTTTGCTTACGCTTCGTGCGGGCTTTTTTTGCCGTTAAAAGCTATATTTGGGGTATAGTTTAGCACCCTCCTCGCCGCTTGTAAAGCATATACCTAATACTTTTTATACAAGCTATTAGCGTTAATCCCGGTGCGAGCCGCGTTAAATATAATACGGTTAGCACGCTTAACGATGCTGTTTATTTCCAGGCATCGCGCCGGGCTAATTTCGCAAGTTTTACTTTAAACAGTGCAATAAGCTTTTAGCTTTTCCGGGTTAAATTCCGTGCTACCGTTCGTATAAATTGCTTATATTTTAATGCTTAATTGGAATTTAATATAGTTAATCCAGTTATAAACCTTCGTAAAAATTTCCGTATTAGCTTTGCTAATTGCAAAAATCACCCAGTTAAAAGTAATTGCCTTATTAACAATGTAAACGGCGTAATTATATTCGCTGTATAAAGTAAGCGAAATAGTTAATATGTTCATATAAATACGGCTTAAAAAGCGGGTAATGCGGTGGAAATAACAATTGCTAATAATTTGCGTCGCTTTGCTTTCCAAACAACCGTTACAAGTATGTTTTAATGCTTTAAAATAACTAACTTTAATGCTTGCAACGCGGCAAGCCGTTATTACCGCTTTTTTGTTAATATGCATTAAACGCCAATGCATTATTACGTAAAACACTAGGCGTTTTATCGTGGTCGGTGCGTTAGCTTTCGTCGGTCGGTTTTTTCCGTTAAATGCGTTGCTTAAGGCTATAGGGCCCGGGGGCGCGTTTGCGGGCACGTTAACGTTAGCAATTAATACGTTATTATTAATTTGGTAGCTGCTTAACCACTTATCGTCGGGCGTTACGAAATAATCGGTTTAATCGTTTTTTAAGCCTGCTTTACGCATTTAGCCAAAGCTAAAAAGGTTAAAAAGGGATTTAAGCGTAAAAATTGCTTGCAAAGTAATTGTAATAACGCTTGCCTTGTTACGCTAATGCATTTTAACGGTGCCCTTTTTAACGGAAACTTAGGCGACGCCGTTAGCCGTGGTAGCGTTGTAAAAGACCTCGCGCTTTTTTAACGAGGTGAACCATTTGCGATCGTTAAAGTGGTGCTTAAACGAGCCGAAGTCGATTATTACAGCGTTACAGGCATTGTTAATATTGCTTAAAGCGGTATTGGCCATGTTGTATTGGCTGGCACTGCCCCGATTAACCGGCATACCACCAGTATAATCGGCAGCTTTCGGGTTGGCTGTAGCCTCGTTAGCTGCCTTGTTGCCTCGCTGGAAGCGCCGCTCCGGATATTTGGCCTTCCAGGCCTCCTCGAGTTTAAAGTGCAAAAGCCAGCAATTGTCGTCGCCGCCTTTGTAATGCTTACCGCACCTATCATAATGGGAAGCACGCGAAACGATAGTGCAACCCTTTTTGCTACAGGGCTTTAGCTCTTCCCTTAGCTTTTAAAGTTTTTCCGGCTTTTTGTTAGTGTTAGCTATGGCTTTTAACTCCGAGGCTTTTATAACCGCCGTGTTTTCGAGCACTTTCGAAATAAAGTTAACGGGAGTGCGGCGCTCGCCTTTACAACTCCCTAAAGCTATAGCTACCGCAAAAGGGTAAGTAGCGCTAAGCCCGTTAACGAGGCTTTTTATAAGCATCCGATCCGAAATGTTAATGTTAGCCTGGTTTAAAGCCTGCTTTACTTGTAACCAGCGGTCCGTATACTTTTTAACGTTACCGTCGAACTTTTTTACCGAAATTGTATAGTGTTCGTTAATTAAGGCGTCGAAACGGCCGTTAGCGGTAATTTTAATAATGCTAACTACTTTATCCCAAAAAGCTTTTGGGTTTTAATCCTCGTCGTTTTTAAAGCGGTCCCAGCCGGCTTTTTCCAAAATCCGTGGTTACCTTTTCGATATTGTTACGGATGCAGTACCATATTAATGTCCTTTTAAAAGCCCATAACTGTACAGCTTCGTCGTCCTCCGCTTTAGCCGGTTTGGCCGGAAGGTTAGAAATATAAAGGAAATGTTGCGGAAGCGGTTAGGTGCACCCGGATGGTGCGCTTTTATATTTCCAGGTTAAAAGGCCCTAGCAGGTCCGGGATTTTTACTGCGACTTCGCGGTATTTTGCCATTTCGGCGACTTTGTTAGCACTTTTAACGCGTACAAAGGCGTTAATTGCAAGGAAATGGTGCTTTTAAGCGCTAAAAGGGTTATTATTGTTGCTTTGTTATGGTTGCTAATCGGCGCCGAACGCGGCTTTGTTAATTGTCGTTTAACGGTTTTCTAATGCTGCGCCTCGCCTGTAATCCACGGCGGGAGAACGCAAGCAACGGGAAACAACTCGTGCACCGTTAATCTTTCCCAATTAGGCAAAGATATCGTTAACGGTGGGCGAGGGCTTATAACCTAATGGAGGTGCGCGACGACAGGCACCCAAGTGATTGGTTATTAGGCTACTTTATCGCGGGCTAAGGCGCGCGCAGGCCAAAATACTAGGGCTAATGCATAGGCTTAAAGCTGTAAAGCACCAGTTGCCACCCACGTGATTCCAGGCCACTTTTAACATAATAATCCGTAAAAAACTTTAGGCGATTTTGCTTTACAAATTTATTTTTTACGTTTTCGCGTAATCCGTTGTAAAAGTGCAATATTAATATAGCGTTATTTTAATTAAGCTTAATGCTAATTCGTTAAAAATCCGCTACGTATTTGGCTGCAAACTTTCGCTATTTAAAGGCTAACAAATCTCTTTTTGCGATTCGGGTTTCGTCGATTATTCCGAACACTTTTTTAACTTTTTCCCCGAAGGTTTCGAAATTAGCGAAAATAAGTTTGGTAATTTTTTAACTATTTTTATATTTTTTAAAATAATCTTTTCAAATCGGTTAAAACCACTTTTTTATTTTGCCGTCCAGCTTAGTAATAACGTAAGCAACCTTTTATTTTTTATTTACAAATTGTCGTTTATAAAATTTAAAATAACTTTTGCATTCGGTAAAAAATGTTTTAAATTTACCGTTTTCCTTTTTGTAAAAATCTGAAAACGGGAACTTGTACGTTCGAATTGCGATAAGTGCTTCGAAAGCCACCAATTTCGTAATAAATTGCTTTACCTCGGTTTAGCTTTTAGCGATTTCGCTCGTTATAAGTTTAAAAAGGCTAACCGTATTAATTGCTTCGTTAAAGTCGTATTTAACACTATTAAAAGTAAAAACCGTAAATTTTTTTCTTTTTAAGCTTTTTACTGCTGCTCGCTATAGCTACACTGTCCGGTTTTTCGGTAAAGCGTTAAACAAAATTAATTAAAATGTTACAATTAAAGGTTTGCTTTTAAAATAAAGCGCTTTAAAAGTAAACTGGATAATATCGCTGGTTTGGTTAATAAAAAAACACGTAATTTAAAGGACAATTTAAATTTACTATTACTTTAAAAAAATACTTAAAGCAACTTAAATTAACTAATGCCGAAGCCTTAGTTAAAGCTATTTAAAATAATAGGAAACCTATCTTTTATATACACGTTGCTTTTGCCTAGTATTGGGTTGGATTTGTGGCTTTATTACAAATCCACAAATCCTTTTTAAATTTGTTGCTTTGTTATAAATCCACAAATCCCATTTTAAATTTGTTGCTTTGTTACAAATCCACAAATCCCTCCTGGTTTACGTAACCTTACGTGACCCAGGCGGGGCGGAGGCACCACTTCGGGGCCCCCTCTTGCCCTGCTGTCCTGGGGGCTTGCATGCTGGTCGTAACACAAAGCTTAGCACGGCCCTCCCGGTACCCTAATATGCTAAACCAACAATGGCCGGCGTTAAAGCTTTAGCCCGGAAGATAGCCCGGGACGCCTGGAACGTTTGGTTCGAAAGTAACCTCCCGGAACGATATAAAGCTATAAGCCTTTCGCCGATACCATAACGCTTACCCGACGTTTTACAACTGCACCGGAAAGTACTACAACGGCTAATAGCCGCACGTATAGGCCACGGGGATTTCGACTGGTACCACTGAAAGTTTAAGCACGAAAACGATAACCCGTACCGTTATGGGAAAAATAAATCCCTTTCCCACCCTGTATTTTGCAAACTAGCTAAAGCAAAAGAAAACAAATGGCTTGTGGCGGACCCCGCCCCGACCTTCGACAGGCCCGGGTATTAAAAACGGCTACTACAAAAGCCCCTCCTTTTTGCCTCGTTTATTAAAGCCACTAACTATTTTATTATCGCCGGACGATAATAATAAAGCATAACAGCCCGCACATTACCTATTTCTTTTTCCTTTAGAATTTACACCTTTCCTTTGTACCGCCCGGATTAACAGTAGGCCCGTTGGTTCCCCGCAACCCCGGCCGGACCCAGGGGTGGTCCCAAGGACCCCCCGCCTGGCCTCGCCCCCTTTCCCAGCACACCCGCCGGCCGAACGCACTACTACCACCGCTGCGCTTACAACGCCCCGGCGTTCTATACGCCCTTTTGCCGATTGCCCGCTCACTAACAAGGAGCGCCGGAATACGGCCCGACCTCCGTGTGCCTTCGGGTTTAATTTGCTAGCCGCCGTAATAGCAGCACTACAGCCTGGTGTATATAGCTTAGGTAGCGCTAGCACGTCATATGCCCCCTGGGAGGCAGGGACTGGTAGATCCCGATTAGCTGACGTTAAATATACTCACTCACTCACTCACCCACATGCCTCCTGCGGTAACTCGGCGAACTCATGCCCAGACACCTGTCGAAGCTTGGCTTGCGCCCGGCTCAACCTAATTCCGTCGACTTGCCGTAACCAACGGCACACCGTGATTTTTGGGTTCCAGCTAGCCTTGGGGAAGCGGCCGAAGGCGGAAGGGGCGGGATATGCGGGCCGAAAAGAAACGCGGCTTCCCTTAGTGCAAACTCCACGATAACATTCACGATCTATATTGAAGGTTTCCAGCCACGTGTACGCATAGCACCTTGTCCCACAACGACCTGAATCCTTCCAACATCGCCATCACCATGACCGGCACGTTGTGGGCCGCCAGGCAGGGATTTGCGATTCCACGCTAAGGCGGGGCCGTAGCTTGATGCCGACGGCGTCAACAGTCGGCGGTGAGGCACCAGCTGGAAAACTGAACCACTCTGTCGTTCCGTTGAGAGGCTCTCAGATACCAACCCTGCGCGCCACCCCCAAGCCCGGGACCCCGACGGCCCGCACCACCCCTCTGACCCCTAGCGATACCATCGCCGCGACTGAGCCCGCCGCCCCCCATCCCGACTCGTCGTCCCTCCGTCGTGCAGACCCGTCGCGACACCAGCAACCCGCGTCCGAAAGGGAGAGGTACCACCATTATGGTACTGCATGCCTTACTAACTCGCTTCGCCTTGCTCTGCACTTGCCTGCACCCTCGCCCAGAGGCCCGATGTGTCGTCTGCACTGTCGGCTACCGCCTTGCGCCCGAGCACAAGTACCCGGCCGCCATTAAGGACTGCGTCGACGCGGTACGCTGGATTTTATCGCCCGACGGCGGCGTACCGCGCCTCGACCTAGGCCGGTCCCGCATCGCCATGGGCGGCGGCGCCACCCTGTCAGTTACGACGGCTCTCCACTTGGCCAACGACGGCGACTTCTCCGCCGAATTCCAGTCTCGACTCCAGGTCCTCGTCGTGCCCGTCGTCGACAACATGGCCGGCCCAGACTCGGAGCGCTGGCTGCGTAATGGGTTTGACTTAAGGTTACTTCGTCATGACCTTTCGCTGAAATCCTGAAGCACGCCACCGGTTCCACGAACGCGGCTATCGGCATCCGCTCATGCATCGTCTTTACCATGTTCGCCGGCTTGATCGGTGTCCTTTCGTCCACCTCGCGCATCGGCGGCTTCCCTAAGTACTTCGCCGTGGTCGACACCAAGACGCGCGTGCCAATGCGCGCCGTCCTCGGCACCGCGGCTATGGGTGCACCGGCAACGTCGCCAGGCACCAACCATACAACGCCTGCCGTCGCCAACGCGCACCTACCCACACCAACGGAAAGCGCACCGCAACCGCCATGTTGCCACGCTCGCCACCGTCAGGGAAGGAAGCACCCGAAAAGAAGTCAGGGACGGCCGCCAGCAGGAATACGCCGTGCCCTCGCCCCTTCCTTTCCCAAGCGTGGAAACCCCTCACCCTCGCGCCGCTTCTGCAGCAACCACAACTTCCTTACCCACTTGCACGCCTTTCTGCCTCTTTTTACGCGCGTTTGTCTCCGTCGTCCACGCTTCCACTGCAGCCATCTGCACTTTTTCTCTGTGCTCGCTCGTCCTGGTGAGTAGTGCGGTTCCTACCCTCCCTCCAGAATGCTTGTTCCCAAGCGTTGCTAATCGTCTTGTTGACAGTCCCTTTTTTCCCTA
Organism: Gaeumannomyces sp. JS-464; assembly: GCA_002197995.1. NCBI lineage: Eukaryota > Fungi > Ascomycota > Sordariomycetes > Magnaporthales > Magnaporthaceae > Gaeumannomyces > Gaeumannomyces sp. JS-464. Next base: position 2,514,765 of record NGZR01000001.1, on the reverse strand, counting down.
GCATCATGTCTTCCTCCGGAACTGGGTCCGCTTCTAAACTGGAGCGCATCTTTGCCGCTTTCCGGCTGGATGAGTACCAGCCTGGCGAGTTCCATAAAATCCCCGACTCTTGCGATCCCCATCGTCGAAATACCGAGGTCGCTCGTTTTCTGGCCCAGCAGATCGCTGGCGTGGAACCGGCGACTTCATCGCAAATCCAGGTGTGGCTGCTGCGCAACGACGATGAAGCCCACCACGCCTTGGTAGCTTAAGCCCGTTTTTAGCGGTCCCAGGTCCGACAGGTCTTCGCGCTTGTTCCTTTCCGCGAGCTTGTGTGGATTCGTAACAATCCCACCTTCGTTTGTGGCAACTGCTTTATTTCGCTGGTCTGCCAGGGCGGGCTGCACGGCGAGATCAACTCCTGCTCTCCCGGCCCATCCAATGGTCGTTGTCACCATTGCGTTTATCGCGGCTGGGCCTGTCGGCGCCTGTAAGTGATTGTTTTTTCATTCCCTGGCTGCTTTGATACTAACGATACTCTTATCCCTTAATCCCCAAGAGCTGATACAGGTCTATTTGCACCTGGTATTTGTCTGGTACGGTCACGGTGGACGTTGCAGCCCCATTGTCGGACACGCGGTCGAGACGGTCATCTATAACCTGCTGTGCTTCGAACGTAGCCATGCCCACTTTGTCACCACCCATCCCAACGCTCGCCGCGCCCTTTTTATCTCGCCTTAGGTTGGCGAGCAGGTTGGTAACGACCGGATGGTGATGGAGTTCCGTAACGTCGAATTCCGGCTGGGTCTTCTTCGCCAAACTCGTAACCCGCAAGCGCTGATGGCCGTCGTCCGTGAGAACGCCCGGTTCCGTCGCGGCATCAGGCTACCTTTCGCGGCCGACCCCGGCTTGTTCAGCGTGGAGTTCGACGCGGAGGTTAGGGGGAGTGGGAGGCACGGGATGCGGAGAGGGAGTAAGGTTCTCGCCCGGAGCGTGTTATGTCTGACGTCCTCAATGGAGGGATGTGGGGGTTGCTAGGTTTGGGTCTGCGCGTTTACGATTTCTTTTTTTGGGGTCGGTTCTTTACGGGCGCCTGTTGTCTGCCGTCGGGCCTTGGGAGTCGCGATGGGCGCGCTATTGCCGTTGGAGGTTGTCCGGGCCCCTAGAGTCGCCTTCTGGACTAAAGGTCGTCCCATTTGCGATGGGTTTTGTGTTGCTCCTTCAAATAGGCATCGACCAACTTGCGCGCGTTTTCCCAATGCTCCTCCCAAGTGTCCCAAGTATTGCACTCCGCCGGCCATCCTGGCCAGTTGACGAGGAAGGATCTGTCTCCTTCCCTGACTTCTGCAGGCCCGCGATAGCTGCGTTCGTGGAGCCGGTAGCGTCCTACCGTGCTGCCAGGTGGAAGGCGATCTCGGCCATGCGTATGTGGAAATATAATACTCCCAAAAGCCAAAGCAAAGGATAACCCGGTCGATTATGCATGCCGGGTTCTCGTCTCCTCGGAGGACGAAATATTCCCATAATCTAATACCCGAATGTAAACCAAGCTGTCATCCTGCCGCGTCCTCGGCTCCATCCCGCCTTAATTCCCATTAACCCGACCCCACGCGGACACTCTCCATTTGTCGATAATACCGATGGAGAAGCTCGGAGCAATTTTCAACCCAAGAGCTTAAGCGTGAAGGTCCAGGGGTATTCCGTACCGTATATATCTGTCCCCAGTTTCGACGACGCGCTATGCCTCAAGCACTGTGACCACCTTCACGCCTTTGCACGTGGCCAAAGTCAGCCCTTTGTCTATTTCGCGGGGCCACCCAGTCCGCCTCCCGCTACCCCTCGAGCTTCTTCCCCCCCCCCCCCCCCCTCGGCCAGACGCAGCCGCTTCACGGTCCAGCCACAATTTTTTTAAACCCCCATTACCCGCCAAGACCAGCATCGCTTCCAAGGCAGCCTTGCTGAAGGCTTTTATCATGGTCTTGTCGCCTGCGCCTGGTCGCTCTCAGGGCCTGGTTCGCTCCTCGCAAAAGGGGCACGAACGCGACACACCCTCCACGTCCCCGGCGCCCCTAAACGCGGCAGCAAAAAACATCAACAGTTCGGCATGTCCTTCGGCTCTGCCGGCAAATCCGGACGGTTGGAAATGCAACAAATGCAAATAGCTGTTCCTACACGCCGCAAATATCCTCATGCATTCGATTGACGAATCCTGTCGACCGGCAGCCGACAACCCATGGTCGCCTTCTACCAGGCTCAAACTGCGAGCCATCATAGGCTTAGCGAGCCCCCAAAGGACCTCCAGAACCTCGAGGGTTACTGCCAAGCGCCTACGCGGAGACAGTGCCTCGGCTGGCTCGGCTGGCTCGAAGCGCAAAGCCAACGACCATTCCGCCGATTACAGTTCCTCAAAACGACCACGGCATGAGGGGGACATGGTCCAGTCTCTGGAAACCGCAACCAGCGGATCTACGCAAAATGGTATTGTGGTTCAGCTCCGCCCGCAACGCAGATCACTCTCCCCTTGAAAGTCGAATAGTTGGAGGTAAAGCTGAACAATAAATCTGCGAACGCCCTGCTGGAGAATGCCAAGGCGGCCATAGGGAGTCTTCAATACAGACCAATGCCAAGGCAAGGGGGATGAGTGGAACACTGAACGCAGGTAGTAGAGCGGACCCCTATCGCTAACCCAACTTGATCTCCAACCACGTCGCATCCTTAAACGCGGGCTTGAACACCTTGCCCAGCCCCCGTCTCTCCCACATGCTCCCGCCCCCCGTACGTTCGAGCAGCATGACATAGTACAAATCCCACTCACTCTCGCTCCTCTCCCGGGGCACGTAGTAGTTCCAGACCGGGCACTCCTCCTCCGTCAGATTCTTCGCGTCGCTGACGGCAATGAAGACCTGCGTCACTCCATTGCGGGCCTTGGCCCAGCGTTCCGGGAGCGTAATGGTCCCGCACCAGTCGCCCGCGTCGTCGAAGATATCGCAGCGCCGCAACGGCCTCGAAACTGCTTTGTGTGCCCCCTCTTTGCTGTCGCCGGTCTTGTGGACGCTGCTGCTCGTACTAAACGTGCCGCTAGTCCCGTCATCGTCGTCGTCGTCGCTGTTGCCATCTTCAGCCTCCTTCCCCTTCTCCCCCGCAGCCTTTCCGTTCACCCGGACCCCATCGTCGTCGCCGGACTCGTAACGCGAAGCATCTCCCTGCTCCGGTGGTTCTGCTGACTTTGACTGGCAAGACTTGGTTGACGTCCTCTCTTCTGGCACCTCTCGTTCGCGACCATCTTGGGCGATCTGTTGATCAAGCCTCACGGTCACTTTGAGCTCCGTGAGCCAGGTCCAGAACTGTAGCACCCGCATCGGGCGGCTCTCGTCGATGGGCGGGCAATCCCGATCCCTACACCGAAAGGGTGATCGGGCAGGATGCTTCTGAAATCTGTTCCTGCCAACACTCCAGGTCGGATGGGGCGGCCGTAGCTGTCCACATTCTCTGCGTCCCTATCTTCGTAGTGAATGGATATATGGGGTGGTGGAGGGTAATAGCCATTGAGACCAGGGGCCTGATATGGGTAAGGAAGCTATGAAGAGGAATGCGCGGAGGATAATGGCCAGAGTAGGGATGGAGTTGAGGATGAGAAGAGGGTGGGACCGGAGGAGGCGGGTGACGGTCACAGTACCCGTCTGGGGCCTCGGTTTCCTGTGAGCATCATCCATTCGGTTAATTCTTGAACGTCTGCAATTAAGGACGGACCGACAATAGCCCTGTAGAGTGGCAAAAGGGCGCCTGAGGCAATCATTATGCGCTGCGGCTTTACCTTTTCCAGATCACTGTCTCCTCGCTGTCCTCGGTGCTGCTTTCGCTGCTGCTGCTGCTGCTGCTGCTCCTATGGATGGCGCTTTTGCTGAACTGGCCGTGCGCCTTAGGGATTATGTGGTGATGGTGGTGGTGACGGTGCGGCAAGCGTGAAGTGGGGGATTTGCGACTACCATTTTTTTCATCGCTGTTGTCTAGGTTTCGTGATGGTTTGTCACGAGCATATTCCGCATCTTTATCGTCCCCGTCACTATAGTCGTCGTAATACCCGTCCTGAACGTTGTAGTATTCCGGGATGATCCCCTTCAAGTATTGCTTGTTGGATACCCTGCGGATATTTCCGGAAAGCTTGGACCGGCTGCGTGGGTCTGGGGGATCCTGGAAGTTGTCCTCTCTCCCTCTATAGCCCCTCCAGCGCTCTTCATAGCTCGTATCCTCACTGGAAAGGTTGCTGTCCCAGAGCGGCAAGAGATTTCCTTCTTCGTCTCGTATGTACCAGAGAATCCAGGTGTGGTTTCTCAGCCACTCCTGGACGTTTTGCAAAGTGCCACCGATCATGTCGAGTGGGTAGTCAGCTTTGCCGCCCATCCAGCCCGCCCACGACCAGCTGGGGAACTCGTCACTGCCGAATCCCTCATGCTCAAGCCTGCAGGTGCAGTTCCCGAGGGAATCCTGTGAGCAAGGGATGATTGACGAAGTGCTTTGTCCAGCTCTCGTTCTTAGATTATGTCGGTGGTGGCAGCGCCTGGGCTTCCGTCTCTGTAGAGCTGAAAGAGGCATCCATAACAAAGCGAGGTCGAAGTGGGAAGTAGGAAGGCCATGGAAGAGGGGCGCACGCATATGCTTGCGTAGGAGCCACGAGGTGCCCTGAAAGGCTGCCAGCACGTCCTTGGGCTTCGTTAGGATACGTCCCGTGTATTGCTCGACGCACTTCATGTAGACCCAGAATGCTCTGCGCCGAAGCTCACCGAGTGTCCCCAGCGGTGAGTCGGCCGAGTCAAGAGACCAGCCGTCGTCCCCTGTATAGCTCTCATGGGATCCGTGAGCCACGACGCGCTGGTTGGCTCCTTGGTCATTGTTGGAATCGACTTCGCTGTTGCTTTCGCTGTTGATATCCCTTTCATGTCTTCTGCGCTCCCTCCTGCTCTCTCGCCTGTACTCTCGCCTGCGCTCTCGTTTGCTCTTCTTCTTGCTTTGACCATTGCTAGTGTTGACATCGTTGAAGATATCTTGAGTTCTGAGTGACCGCCGACACTGGAAATAGACCTTGCCTTCCGCGAATATCAAGCATCGCGTTGAGAGAAGTCGCTCCTGGTATGTCCATCCGCGGCTGCTCCAGGCCGACTCCTGAATGACGCTCTCCGGGCCTTTGAAGGCGAGTAACCCAAGCCCAGGACCATATGGTGCAATAAGAGGGATCTCAGACGTGGAGACTTGAAAATCTGCTGCAAAGCGCACGCTCTTCGTGGTCGCTGTCCCTGGACGTTGGGTCGTACGCTGGGGCTCGCTCGGCGAGAACGGCAGGTGGTGGATGTCGCCTGCCAACCACGGTGGCCTACCGCCTGTCCTGATTGCACGGCTCACTGCCCTCAGACCCGTGGTTGCGTCGTCTCCGTCTGCGGCGCAAATAGTGAAGTGCGCATGGCCGTACACCAGGTGCATGGACTTGGCATTAAGCTCCCAGGAGCTCAGGCTGTCTTGGACGATGCAGAGAGAATCGATCCATAGATAGCGCTTTCCCAGCCGCCAAACTAGAAGCATAGCATCCTGAATGGTTTGCGGCAGTTTCGGCCATGCGCTTTTAAGCCCGAACTTTTGTATGTGTATCATAACATTCGATCGGGTGGATGTGTACGGGGCCGAGTGCCCCTGCCCACACGTAGCTGAGGGCCACATATTGCGCCGGCTTTTTGCGGATGATCGGCAGAGGCTTCAGTTGCATCTCCTCGACGTCGATAACGCCAAAGTAGGAGCCTTTAACGAGCCGGCAGAACTCCTCCTCCGTGTCGTACTGTGTCTTCTTTGCTCCGCAACCGCCCTTGCCGTGCGTCTTGGCACATGTGTCGATCCACGAGGTGATGAGGGCCAGCTTCTCGTCTTCGAGGAGGCGAGGGCGGCCAAAAAAGCGGGCCTCGGCTGTGTCGGCGGTACGAGGAGCGACGCACACCAGGAAGACGCATTTTTCTTGACGGCCCCCTGAGCTTCTGACTCCTGTCCCCACGACAAACGGATCCTTCTGGTTCGATTGACAACCTGGCCGCTGGCAGACCGCGAGCGGCCATCAATCTCCCATGACAGGTAGAGAGTCGCCTCCCGCGACCGTGACTCGATGGGCCTGTCCCCGGCAATGGCCTTCCACAAGATATTGCACAAGCGACATTCGTCCTTCCTCGATTCAATCTCGGTCAGAGACGAAAACGGCTTGCTGCTATTTCTGGGGCACAGGCCGAGCGGGGAGCGAATGTCTTGCTCAGGATTGCCGATGATGCTTGCGGATGGCGTGCTGCTCGACACCGAGGCCCAGCCATTACTCTGAGCACTTGGTATGCTTTCTGGTGTGACTTTGAACTTGTCCAAGCTCAAGTCCAGCTGCAGACATGCTGAGCAGAGACGCTGGTCCTTTGCTTTTTCTGCGCTCATCTTTGCGGAAGGGATTGCTGGGATATCACATTCGATGCCACGGTGAATGGCTTGAGGGAATGAGAACAAAGAAGATCTTCCGATGAGGACTCGAGGAAGTGCGGGGTCGGATGGGAGACGGCCAGTCGACCTGCGGTTGATGCTGACGGTCAGGCTCCGGATCATGTTGTGTACGGAAAGTAATCGCCATGCAGGAAAGGTACCTCCAATTCGGCGCGCCAAGTTATCCCCTCTTGCTCTCCGTAGCCTGACCGGCTCGCTGGCGATCGCCAGCCCCTGTCACATTGGTCCGGCTGAAGGTGGCATGTCATGGCGAACCACAAAGCCGAAATCCACAGTACGTCCATTTTCGTGCCATGCGTCAGATGGCGTGGCAAATCCCGTACGATAAGGGACCCCAACAGAAGCCAGCGAGATCATCGTCCTTGTTGTTCCTTAGAGCAATAGTCACCAAACTGCCATATCAATTCTCGTCAATCATCAGTCGCCATGGCCTCTGACAAACAGAATGTCTTTATCACCGGCGCGTCCGGCATAATCAGCCCACTGCTGAACACACGCCTGCTGCAGGAGCCGCAGTACCGTGTGATCCTCCCGACATGCTCCAGCCCAATGCCTCTTTTAGGCTGATAACATGTGTGTTCATCTTGCGCCCTGCACTGGATCCGTCGCTGGAATCGGAGTGATCGCTGTGGTCTCGGTGGTTGCCGGAGGCCGCGGCGCTTGCGATTGCGGCAGGCAGAAGGAGAGTCCGTCGGCGCGCTGATCCAGTGGTCCTCCGGAAGTTGGTGGGGACATGCGACGTGCAAAAATCGGTGCAACTTGCAAATTCCTGTGATAGTTTTGTAAGTATTTTCATAGGGAATCGATGTACCGGCCGAATTAGGAAAAGCTCGCTTTGTTTCATGACCGCACAAGCCGTCTGCGCACACCGCGTTGATGTTAAGTGCCGTCGCCAAACGCGACCACGTTCATTTTTGGCTCGTTGTTCCTAAACTGGGCTGGTTTCGACCTTTTACCCCTCGTCACGCCCCACCATCGTTTCCCAGCCAAAATGACCCCTAGGGATATGAAATACCGGCCAGAGGAGGAGCGCGTGCAAGCGAGGATCCTCGAGGCTCGTCTCCAGGCCGCCCTGGCGGGTCTCCAATGCGGCGCAAGCCGTACCGTAGCAGCCGCGGCAAGGAAGTATCAAGTGCAGTACGGCGCGCTGTACAGGCGATCGAAGGGCCGGTCCTCGGTGGCCAACAACGTCGGCAATAACAAACTGCTTGACGAGGCGGAAGCCCTCGCGGTACTGGGCTGGCTCAATTGGCGGCAGTCGGTAGGCAAGTCGCGCCCTTCCGAGCGATCGGAGGCGTGTGGTTAGCTTTAAATATTGACGTCCCTCGTTCTCTTCCAGGCGCCGCCGTCACCGCAGTCCACCTCTATTGCGCCATTGTGACGATCTGGATCAGAGCCCACAGGTCAAGACCCACACCGTCAGGATCCACGCGTCAAGCATCGAAATCCCCTCTTCGTTCCTTTCCCCCCTCAGAGTAGAATCTTCGTTTGTAGCGCCAATCAACACGTTCCTTCTGCGATCCCGTCCACGACACTGGCCGTGACACCTGACGCCTCTTGAAGATTGACAACCGTGTGGGTCCTGACGTGTGGGTCCTGACGGTGGATCTTGGCCCAGACCGTCACATTTACCGACGCCAACGCGCAGCTGTTCCCCGGGTTGGGGGCCCTGAGACAGGCAACTGCACGAGACGTGGCCGCACGTCGTGGCGCGCACTGCCACTCGACGGCTCTACTCATGCCCGACGGCGCCATCTTCTCGGGCGGGGGCGGGCTAGACGGCACGGGGCTGCGCGGCCAATCACTTCGTTCTTCAGCCCCTGTTCCAGGCGGACGGCAAGACGGCGGCGGCGCGGCCCGTCATCGAGGGCCTGGAGCCCCGTTAAGGCCGGGGCCTTATTGTCCGGCCGAACGGGTTTGCTCCGTGCACCGGGCTTTTCGACAAGGTGATATTTTGCACCTTCTACTCAAACACTCTCTATCTACACTATGGAACACAAGCCATAACATCATTTCTGATATAGTAGCTTTGCATCGTCTGCTAGAAATGGGGACTGGACATTACAAGCAAGCAAAGAACCACCAAGCCGATAATGTTACTGCTACCACCGCTCCCACCCTGGACCTGCCGGTGGTAGCTTATGCTGCTGCTAATAACTGCTACTGCATTCAGCGCTCCCACATGTACCCTTGCATTTGACATTTTGCCTACCCTCGACAATGCAAGGGCTAATCCCTTACATAACCTCCCCACTTAACCGTCCGTATCGTCGTCTGCCACTAGCTGAGCCTGGCCATCGCTAACGGCAAGCCAGGCGAGCTGGTGTACTAATCAGTGGTTATGTTTCTGGCCACTCAGACAAAATAACAAAATAACAAAATAACAAAATAACAGTGCTAAAATACCGTAAGCAGGGAGTAACCTCTAAAATACATATACTACCACACTTTAAACCCGCGTTCCCACTGCCGCTGTTCCAAACTCCAATTATGTAGCGCGTTGTTATACATCCCTGCGGCTCTCTCGAGCTCGTTAAAGTAAATGGGCTTCAGAGGAGGAAACCATTAAAAATAGCAGCGCTCGTTGGCAAAAAGGATTAGGAACAGGTGTCCCCGACGAAAACACGGCGGCACGTAACAAACAGCAGGGCCCGCCCTTTCCTTTCAGCCCGGCAACTTCGTGGAAAGTATAGGACGTCCCGTCCCGGAGCTCGTCCTGGAGCTAAAAAAAATCCTGGGGCACGTGGCCGAAAAGCCTCCTCGAAACCGGGGACAGGGAAAATCCATAGCGTCAAGGCATACTCGAAGGTCTGGAGGCGGATCTCGGAAAGAATAACGGTGTATGGGGCGAGTTATCCTGTGGTTGGCGAAGCTCATGGTGCGTGCGTATACATATAGTTGCCGCGGCGTCGCCCATATAAGGCGTAATTGGCCGAAAGGCTGGGGACTTGGCCGAGGTCGACCTGCCGGCTTTAAAGTTCCGGACCCGCCTTGTAATGGTGGCAGGAGCACCTGGCGCCGACGTGGAAAACGACATCCCACTTTCGCCGCCGTTATATGGACTACATCAGTGCTCGCGGCAGAAAGACCAAGGGACAGTCGATGGACGAAATGGCAGGAGGCGAGTGCGAAAGGGGAGAGGGCGGGGGAAGTAGGAAGGGACCCCTTCCCTAACGAGGGTTCGGCGGAACCAGGAACTGGGCAGCGACATTCCATGGCGGCGGCGGCAGCGCAGCAGCATCGAGGGAAAACGGTCGCTGGTCGTAGGGCCAGATTCCTGGTTTTTGGGCAGGTCGTCGACGATGAGAAAGCGGTGGTGGGTCGCGACCGTTTTCGTTATTTGGTCGAGTGGGGGGGGGGGGGGGCAAAGGCGGCCGACCATTGGTCAGCAGCTTCGACCCTTGGAATTTGCGACTCTCCCAATACTACTTCTCCCCTTTCGTATCATAGAATCTAGTCCAGAAAAAGGCGGGTTGTGCTAAGCAGCGGCATGGGTCAAAACGACAAAAACATACAACACCAAGGATTCCCCAGTGGTCACCCACCTGAGTACTAGTTCGGCCCTCACTGGTTTGACTAAGGGAGAGCGGACGGGATCCCGTATATTCCAGTGGGTATGGTCGTATGTGGCAGTTTCGTGATGCAATCCTCCTGATGTTCGTCTCTCTTTGGTAGGACGAGACAAGAGGGTGGGGGATCATGGCGTTTGCGGCGGAGATACCGCAGCCCTGCCTGGGTTGGACCCTCCCCCACACAATGCCCCTCCTCATCATGGATGCCGCCGTGTCTGCCGATTGCGCCTCGGGTTCCATGTCGAATGGGGGGTCTGGTGGGAATGAGTGCAGCTTCCTGATTGCGTGATGGGTATAAATTGGTGTTGTCTCGCTCCATGATGGCGATTTTTGTCAGCACGTTCTTCAATAAGACAATCTCCTTCCACCCCTGCGCTCCCGACTGAGAAGCCGAGTGATTCGTGATAAAACACACTTGCTCCATCTTCATCTACGGAATCTGACACGTCAAACAAATCGTCAACATGAGCTCCAAGCCCAAGGTTCTCCTGACCGGTATGTCTCCCCGAGGAACTGACCCTGCTGACAGAATACGGACAGGGGCATCTCCCAGGAACAAAACCAAACCTAACAAATGCAATCGTAACAGGCGGGTCTGGCTTTATCGCAGGTGGGTGAGCGACACATCGAGAAGCGTCTGGGTCTCCTTTGATGGACTATCGAACCGGAAAAGTCATACTGACAAGTTCGCTCTTCCCACGACAGCCCACATCCTGGAGCAGCTGCTCGAAAAGGGTTACAAAGTAATCACCACGGTGCGCAGCCAGGACAAGGCCGACAAGATCCGCGGCGCGCACCCGGGCCTGTCCAAGGACGAGCTGGATGTCGCCATCGTGCCGGACATCGCCCAGCCCGACGCCTTTGACGAGGTCGTCAAGACCCCTGGCATCGAGCTCGTCCTGCACACGGCGTCGCCGTTCCACTTCAATATCCGTACGTCCCCTAACCCCTTATACCGCCTGCGCCTTAGGGAATGAGCGAAGGAACTAAACAAACCACACCGCTAGAGAGCGCCAAGGAGCTCATCGACCCGGCCGTCGTGGGCACAACTTCGATCCTCAAGGCCATCGCGCGCTCCGCCCCGGGCGTAAAGCGCGTCGTCATCACCTCGTCCTTCGCCGCCATCCTAGACCCGGCCAAGGCCTGGGACCCAGCCACGACCTTTAACGAGTCGTCCTGGAACCCCGTCACGCTCGCCGACGCCGAGGCCGACAAGGCGACGAGCTACCGGGCCTCCAAAAAGCTGGCCGAGCAGGCCGCGTGGGACTTTGTGCGCGACCCGGCCAACGCCGCCAAGTTCGACCTGGCCACCATCAACCCGCCCATGGTGCTGGGCCCCGTGGTCCCGCACTTTGTCAGCCGCGACTCGGTCAACACGAGCAACGAGCGCATCGTGAACCTGCTGCAGGGCAAGTGGAAGGCGGACAACGCGGTCCCCGACACGGGCCTGGCCTTCATCTGGATCGACGTGCGGGACGTGGCTGCTGCCCACATCAGGGCCCTCGAGGTGGCCGAGGCGGGCGGGAAGAGGCTGTTTACGACTGCGGGGACTTTTTCGAACAGAGAAATCTATGACGTGGTCAAGAAGCGCTTCGGGGACGAGTACGCCGACAAGCTGCCGCCGGCCGACGTCAAGGGTGGCGAGATCGCGCCCGAGGACAAGAGGTACAAATTCGACAACTCGGAGACCAACAGGATCCCTGGGCATCAAGTGGAGGACGTTCGAGGAGAGCATCGTGGACGCGGTCAAGGAGTTCAAGACGGTGGGCCTGTAAGGGGTGGATCAAGGTCTGTTTAGCTTCGAAGCGACGCATAGATCCAATAGAACCGGTTTTCTAGAGGATAGGCAGGGGATTCAAGGGTCGATGTCCATAGGGACGACGCCTTTCCGCTCGAGGTCCTCAACATGCCTCAGAATCTTGGCCTTCCAGACGGCGTACTCCCTCCGCCTCCGTTCGCTGGTCAGGTCGTACCTCTCCTGCAGCATCGTATCCGCCCGCCGGACCTGGCCGACCGAGCCGTCTCGCTCGTCCTCGCCCTCGTCCTCGTCGGCCCCTTTGCCCTCGTGGCTCATATCCTGGATACCTCGGAACCAGTCGCTGTCCAGCCAGCTTTTGTCCGTGACAACCACCAGCGCTTCCTTTAGGTCTTTAGATTTTAACGTGCGCCACCCCTCCCACCTGTGCTCGTCACTCCCTTCGCCAGCCGCCTTGCCCGTTTCTGCATCCCCAGCCCCCGTCGGCGCCTGTGCAGGCTCCGTGTTAACCTCGCTCGGCGCCAGCTCCTCCCTCGCCCTGTTCCAGACCTTCAGAAGCGCCTTCTCCAGAATCTTGTACTGCTCCCCATCCAGCTCTCCGCCCTCCTCCGCAGCATCCTCCCCGCCTGCGAGGGCGGCGTTCGCCCTCGCCAGGGCACGCATGCAAAAGAACACCAGCGCCGCCAGCAGGCCCGCCGGGTTCTCGACGGCCCACGCGTCGGGCGGCCCGCCGGCGGGGGGGTGAGCGCGTGGTCGAGCCCCGCAAACACAAACGGCACCAGGCGCGTGACGTCCATGGCTGCGCATAGGTGGCGCGCCACGGCCCGCAGCCACGGCGGCTGCTTCCTGTGGCCGGCGCGGCGCCAGAGCGTCTTGGTCGGGGAGGAGCGGAACTGCGCGAGCGACTCGGATTGGGACGGGGTCGGCCGTTGGGCGCCGGCGACGCGAGCGGTGGCGGTGGCGGACGAGGGGGAGGCGGCGAGGGCGTCGCGGAACCGGCCGGCGCCGCGCGAGGGCGTCCGGGGCTGCTGCGAGCCGGGGGTCCCTGAGGCGGCGGCGGCGGCGGCGGCGCGGACGCGGGCTGCGGAGCGGGGGGTGCCGGCGCCGGAGGAAGTGGTGTTGGGGAGGATGGTGTCGAGGTGGTTGTACAGGCGCTTGTAGATGCGGGGCGCAATGGGGGGACGCGGTTGGATTTGGGGGAGGTTGAGGGTGATTTTTAGCCTGGGTTGGTGGTGAGTTTCCGTCACAGATGGCCAGCGGACAAGGGGTAAATAGTGATCCTACCTGTCGCATGCGATGTGGGCGCAGGCATATGTCCTGGCTATCTCCTCCTCGGCCTTGAGTGTGCTCGCGCGGTGCCGAGACTGGGCGAGAAGAGAGGAGGCTAGACTGACAAGCTGGGGCGGAAGGTCGTCATTCTGTGCTGGCAGAAGGGAGAGCAGCGTCTGTTCGATGGCGCGGTTCATCCTGGCGGTTGCCCTGCCGGGATGCGTCGATTTCGGTGCCTGTGGTCCGTTTCTGCGCCTATTCTCAGTTATGTTTGTAGCGAGCGGATTCCTAGCGAGGGTTCAAGGGCTGACAAGACGCGACAGTTCGGCCAGTTGGTAAAGTGAGGTGTTGGTCTGGTTGCTGGGGAGTGTGTGGACGATGGCGAGCAAGGCTGCGAGGCTGGCGATTGCAGCTGGGCCATGACAGGGATCCTACCGAGGCCCCAAGACGATTGGACAGCTTCCATCGTGGATCCAGGGCGGCACTTGGCCACCGAGCCAATCACGTGCCGTCGCAAAAACCTGCCGGAGTGACTTGAGCTTGGCAGACGAGGTCCGATTCGGCCGTTTGGCGATTTCGAGAATGGGGCCACCTCGAGTCTGCGTCTGCAGTGGCAACCTCCATCCCGAGGCTTCTCGCGCTGCCTGTCCGACACGAACTGTCATGAAAATGCGAGGGGGAAGGCACACAATCGACTGAACTCGATCGAGAATTCGAGCAGACGCTGGCAGTGACGCCGCCTGTCTGCGCCTGCCTGCTGCCTGCCCGCCTGTGCAGCTAAAACGGCTCCGCAGCTGCGGCTCTCAACAGTCTCGGGAGCAGCCTCGCAAACCTCCCGCCTTGATCCCTTGACCATCTCCATCCCGACCCGCCGCCCTACCACGCCTTATTCCGCGCGCAACAGAGTGCCCGCCGCCTCTATATCACATTGTTGATTCTTGTTTTGTTTCCATATCCCCCTCCCTCCTGGCCAGGACAACACGAGAACATTGCCGCACTGAGCCTGCGGACTCGTGCCCGCCATGGCTTTGCAGACGTCAGCCCGCCAGGTAAGTCTATTCAGGCCGCATACAAAATGCCCGCCCTCCAGCCAGACTAACCCTGGAACCAAGGGCCTTGCCGTCGCAAGCTCTGAGCTGGGGCCATCCATCGCCGGGGCCATAATGGCCTCGCGCACCATCCGGCCCCCAACCACGACGCCGAGCTTCCTGCGCGATGTTGCTCTGAGGAATCCCTCATCGACGCTGTCGAGACTAAACGGCCACGTCGGTCTGTCCGCGCGCTGCTACTCGACTGCTGCCGCCAGGCCCGCCCAACCCCAGCCCCGAGCCTTCGTCCCGACCATGATGCGCCTGCACCCCGCCTTCCAGTCCCGCACCCCCGTCAGTGTCCAGAACGTCTTCCCCAAACGGTTTTTCAACTCGAGCATCTCGCGCAGCCTCCTCGCCAACAGGGAGGAGGTCGCCAACCGTAACCCCGGCAGCGCCACCGCCCAGAACGCTTTCTACCAGGTCCTCCTCAAGGCAAACATGCCCGCCATCGTCGTCGAGCGCTTCCAGTCTGGCCGCTTCGCCAGCAACGATGCCACCCTCGAGTCGTACCAGCGCGCCCTCGGAATGCTCTCGTCTGGCGCCGTCGCTAACAGCGGAGCCGCTCCTGGTGTTGCACCCGGG